>CM077020.1:17165730-18484480 GCA_039090855.1 Macrothele yani
TTTAGCACAGTTCAACACAGTTTTAATACAGATTCTGTATCACTCCAAGAACAAGGAATTCGCAAATGAAAATTTAAATATGCACGAACAGTTTGATAGTTAAAAATGTTTAAAAAGATCCCGCCTAAAAATATTTGAATTTGCAGCAGTATAAAATAGATGAAAGATAAAAAAGAATTCTTTAACTTGGTTAAAAACGTCGGAACTACGCTTCTTCACCAAAAGTACAATAAACATCTGTTTCCAGGTACATCTACACCATTGTGAAACTTCCACATAACAGATTGATAATGGTATGAACATATGCCGAAATGCATTGCGTGTGCCTGAATATCGCACAGATCTGTTTATTATACTTTGTGAAGAAGCGTAGTTCCGACATTTTTTTAATAAATGTAAGGAATTCTTCTTTGTATCTTTCATCTGATTTTATACTGCTGCACCAAATATTTTTAGGCAAGATCTTTTTAAACATTTTTAACTATGAAACTGATACTGCATATTTAAATTTTCATTTGCGAATCCTTGATTTAACTGGAGTGATACAAAGAACTGTATTAAACTGTGTTGAGAACATGTGCTAAAAATTGATGCAGAAGCCTGTATTACCTTTCATGACTCATGTTACTATCCTAGCACGTACACTGTTTTGAGATTAGCAAAAATGCATCAATTTCATAACTCCCCCCCTTCTTAAGTTAATTTAACATTTATTTGATTTTTGTTAACTTCAGTTACTGCGTCATCAGAATGGAACTGTTCCTCACGATGTGAAATTAAAATGTGCATAGAAGTTTGTAATCCGAGTAATGTATGAATAATGCATCTCATTTTGTTTAACAAAATAATAAAATACAAAATTTAGATACATTTGAACAGTTCACTGAAGTACTTCGTTCTACCGAGGAGAAAAAAAATGAATGTTAGGCATATTAATCTCGTGCTATTACATCATACGAAAAAGTGCGTCGCATTATGATTCTTTATGGAATTATATGATGTACAAATCTGTGATATGAATAAATGTATTGTTATTTTCATAATAAAAATAAATAATGTCTATAATTATTTCTATTACGATAGATTGAGTTCGATAGAAAATAATAAAATTTTCGTACCGTATCGTGAACTTCCACATTCTTTTACGTTTTCCTACACACTCACATTCTTTCAGATCGATCAGGGTCTATATAAACAAATCGGAACGATACACTCGAAATCGGGAACTACTTGTAAGAGCTGCGGAGGTCGGAAGTTCAGCCTTCAAATTTCCTAAATCCTTCATGTTCAAAACATTGAAACGGAAAAACTGATTTTTTAAAAAAAAATAAAAAATATTATTTCTGATTTGTAAAGTGGAAAGAAATTTGTCAAAAATAGCAATCTGCAGTTATAAACTTAGTAAAACATTTTTGAAGAAAACTTATAGTGCCTGCAAGCTGAGTAGTTCACTTATTCACCATGTTACATAAAAATGATCTTTTAACTCTCAAAACAAAATTTTCAAAATGCGTCCTTTAAGACCATACACAAAAAAATTAAATTTAAGTTATATATTTATATAATATATAAATACACTCTCTCTTATGTATTCAGTAAACTTCGGATTCGTTCACAAATTCAAAAATATACAGGGTGATTCAAAAATGCGATTAAAAAAGGTCTATGGGTCGGAGAGACACTTTGCAGTTTTGCAGATTAACATTCACCGAGTGTACGGGATTTTGTATGGCATCAAGAAAAATAGTTCAAAATCTCGACAACAGAGGAGCGCTTCTGCAGAGAGTGCCACATAAGTGACGTTTGTACATTACTCGCACAAAGCAACGTTAAGGTGAGACATAAAACACCATCACCAAAAATTGCAGCCACATTTTCAATGTGCGAAAGAAATAATAAAGGTTCGTGCTGTCATTCCAGATTGCAAAACCACACGGTTTTATTAAGCTAATAATTTGCATATAACGTGAAATCAGGCGTGCACGTTTTAGCGCCGATCGTCTATTGAGCAGGCATAGTGCACACTAATGGCCTCCCTAGATCTCCAGATCTCACACCCGCTAGATTTCTGGTTGTGGGGCTACTTGAAATTCCGCGTCTATGAGAGGTAATCCCCAGACCTTACCATCGCTGAAAGATGCCATACGGCAGGAGGAATTTATCCAGCCATTCCCGTTGACATGTTCAATGCTGTATCAGAGCATCTGCACGCAGTACTGGAATGTGGTGGTGAACACATTGAACGCACTCGCGTCTGTAGATCATGCTGAAATAAAGTAAGTTTCAGTAATTTAAAGTATGAATCTCATTTCACAATTCTCACCTCTCGTTGTTTTCTCTGCCAGCAGCATGCCTCTATTGTTTGAGATTTTGAACTATTTTTTTTTCTTGATGCCATACATAATCCCGCACACTCGGTAAATATAAATCTGCAAACCGCATGTCTCTCCGACCCATTGATGCTTTTTTAATCGCATTTTACTTTTGCACCGAATTTTTGAATCACCCTGTATTTACTACTACACTATGATAGAGCTTCGAAGACAAATTCGCTCCAACCTTGTATGCTGGTTAATGCTTTTTACTCCAAGCTTCCTTGGCACATTTCTTCTTAATCACTGGAGATGAGGATTCTTCCTCTGTTGTTTTTACGTGAGAAGGCATGGAAGTAATTTGGCTTCGGAACTGGGTCAGCTTTAGTCGACATCAGAAGCTGTGGGCTGGGGCGACACAAACCGAGTCTTTACTGACAACGATGGCGAATACAGACCGCTGATGCGGACCGTGGGCGCCTTACTCTGGCTGGGAGAGTGATGTCTTCTTCTCGCCTCTTGAAAGAGTATGAATGAGACCTGACGTTTCATTTTGTATTTTGAGTTCAAGCCACTTCCCAGTCCAGTTTCCCGGCAGCCGTTTCTGCCCCTCCTTTGGTATAGAAGTAAGAAACTTTCCGACGCTACCAGAGTTCATATCTTCTGGATTAATAATCTCACTCCACACTGTTACAAAATCGCACTTTTGTAACAGTTTTCTTCTTTGGTCTATCCAACTGCCTTTTTTCATCAGCAATACCAATCATGCATAGCTTTTTATTGTGTGCTGTATTGAAGATTCAGTGAGATTATCCAAGCTCCGTTTCCGTTCAGGAAAGCCAAGAAACGCCTTCTAATGCACTCTCAAGTTTCGCAAGCTGATTTCAAAAATGCTCTACGAGGTCGATTCACGCAAAATAATAAACGCGCGACTGGATGCTCCCGAAGTGAATCTTGCTGCCAACAGGAAGTTGGGTGGATGTATATCAGCCTTCCAAACGCGCGTGTCCGATAAATGTGCCATTTCTACTTCCAAAAGATCTTACGAGAAATGCTCTCTGTCGAGGTGTTTATGGTGAATCAGAGCAACGCATGTACACGGAAGCCATGATGCATAATCTAAGCCGATATCAACCAACTGTCGGTTGCGGCCGAACAAGTAACACAATTTATCATCAACCATTATCTTCTGAATGAGTTTATTCCCTTTCAAAATATCCAGATGCAAGCCAAAAGGTGGCTTTCCAACCCACGAAGGAAGATCGAATGTAAATGTCATTTTTATTTCGTCAATATGATTTAATATCCTTTAACCCTTTAAGCGGCCGATGTATGTGGACCAAATGCTGCCCATACTTTTCTGCGTTTCTCCAATCCTATATGTTCTCATAGAGATCTGGATTTGCGAAAGCTGGGGCAAAACGATTCCTTTCACCTTTTCATCTGAGAAGTACCAACCACAAACCTGTCACTGGTCGTAAATTTTCTCTCTCTCTCTCTCTCTCTCTCTCTCTCTCTCTCTCTCTCTCTCTCTCTCTCTCTCTCTCTCTCTCTCTCTCTCTCCGGTCTTTCTTTCTCTCTCTCTCTGTTTCTCTGTCTCTGCATCTCTCCGTCTCTCCTCTCAGTCTCTTTCTATCTCTCTATCTCCGCATCTTTTCGTCTCTCTCTTTATCTCACTGTCTAGTTCTATTTCTTGCTGTCTCTTTCTATCTCTCACTGTATCTCTTACTGTCTCTCACTCTATCTCTCTCTGACTTTCCTATTTCTCTCTATCTTTCTCCCTCTGTCTGTCTGTCTGTCTGTCTCTTTCTCTGTTCCTCTCAGTCTTTGTCTCTCTCTTTCGCTCTCTCTCTCAGCTCTCTCTGTTCTAGTACCTTATTCCCTGCTTCATGACTGAAGTCCCGATGGGGAACGGCTAGTTTCTCTGGCGCGAACATAATGTCATTGGGTAGAAACGAGTGATTCAAACATGCAACGCTCTCTGATGGGTAAGATCACTCGTTTCAGCCTCGTTCGGCCCTACTTCTTAGACAGCGAATTCATTCATTCGAGCTGATACCAGCTCATTTTGCTAACCCCGAGTTTATTCGTTCCAGCCGGTTAAGGGGTTAAGGACGTTTCAACAACGAAAGCATTAAACAACAAAAAATCAGTACCACTATCGCACAGAATTTTTCAATTTTTTGCGTTATCAAACAAATGTTAAACGTTACCTTGTCGCTTTCTTTAAACAGCTCTCAAAACGGGATGTCTTTCTTGTTACAATTCCGAATCTACAGCTCAGAGATGGCGTGGGTGTTGTGTTCGTAGAACACCCACATTCCGTTGAATTCACTCACTGTGGTCTGAATTAGCACAGACTCCCAACGAACGCAATCATAAAACGCCACAAGCTAAAATTTCACGTTGCCGCTGGTGTTTCCTGAAACAGCATCTTCATTTCTCAAACAAGTAACTCGCTCTTCCATCCAGCACAGCCATCTTTGTTGCAGGACGCATGCGCATCTGTTTTTCGTTAAATTCCATTTTGAGAGAGGGGAATAACCAAAACTGGTTGGTTGCAGTGCAGCATAACGGCGAGCCCCTCTACGCGGTAGCTCTGAAAAGCCATTACCCATCTGAAAAATGGTACTTCCTGTTGCTACGCAACGTCATCTTCGCTAGTGGGTTAGCTAACATCCCCCTTACGTAAAATTGGCGCAGTACTTTCTGGGAAGTTCCTTTTTTGTTTTGTTATTTTGTTTGAAGGTTTAACGACCACCGTGAGCAATTCAATGGACTATAAGCAGTCACTCGTCCCTAATTTAGGGCCACTGGCTCCAGGAAAGGGAGAAAGCCAGAGCCGTCGAACAAATACGACATCCATGTCTCATCGGGATTCGAACCCGAACCCATCTCGGACGAATGTGCGCCAGCAAGGCGGAACGCTGTTCTTCACGAATGCAATGCCCGAAAGCAAACGGGCCGCCCCGGTGGCGCAGTGGTTTAAGGCGCTGGCCTATGATTATTCGTCCGTAAGGGGTCCGGGTTCGAATCCCGGTCAGGCATGGATGTTGTGTTTGTCTTACGGCTTTGTGGCCAGTTCTCCGGTGGTCAGTTCTCCTACACCCGGTATGAATTGGTGTAAAAATTCACACAAACAAAGGAGCCCTTTCCCGTCGTTAGGCGCCTTAGAAAACTGCCACACATAATTAGGAAACTTGGAAAACTATCACACATTCAAAGCGTTCCTCGGAGGAACAGCAATTTGTGCCCGGCCCCTTAAGGAAAAACGTGTGGCAATTTTCCTGGGTGGCAGTTTTCCGGCAAGCCCATAACACTAGGTAAATAATGAAAGTATGTCTCCCCAACCCTACATTCAAACAGTATGTCAAATCGACTTGTTAACATGCCCATGATGACAATCAAAACGCCCATCTCGGACTTTTTCCCTCGGACTTTATTTCCTCCGACCTTTTTTCCTGGACTTTTTTCCGCGTTTATCAACAGTCTCGGACTTTTTTCCTAGATTTTAATATTTATATATACAGGGCCGGCCATACGAGTGGGCGACGTGGACTCAAGCCCACGTCGGCGGTCGTGTGGAGGGCGGCTGGTCGGTAGACTGCCCTTATTTTGCTTTAACTTTTTCCATATAAAAATATATATTATGTTTATATAATGATCTGAAATTTACTGTTTCATAAAATACATATTATTTGACCTTTTTTCTTTGTGAATTAATCGCGCTTGTTTCATCCGTGTTATTACATAAAAGCGAATTCTAATTGCAATATTTTATAGCAGTTCTCATTCTTTTTTTTTTTTTTTTTTTTTGTTTTTGATTGGAGGTTTAACGACCACCGTGAGCAACTCAATGGGCTATAAGCAGTCGCCCGTCCCTAATTTAGGGTCACTGGTTCCAGGGAAGGGAGAGAGCCAGTGCCGTAAGACAAACACAACATCCATGCCTGACCGGGATTCGAACCCGGACCCCTTACGGACGAATGATCAGAGGCCAACGCCTTAGACCACTGCGCCACCGGGGCGGCTAAAGTACGATTGTCACTCGCTTCTTGACCAACCCCTTGTTTTGCAAAACAGGAGGCCAGGAGCAGGACGGAAAGAACCCTAGGCGCTCCCCCAGTTACCCTAACCACTACAGCATGTGACGTACCTGCCAGCAGGACGCACACGACATAAAGGCAGATAGGAATCCAGAACAAATGTCTGCGTAGCTCAGTTGGTAGAGCGACTTGTACGCTCTACCAACTGAGCTACGCAGACATCACGTTCCGGTAATTCAACTATGTTACGACTTACCTCATCTTTAGAAGAGGGCGACGGGCGATATGTACACCTTCTTTACCATAATTGTGAGAAAAAGAAGAATGAAAATAGAATTGGATGGAGGGGATAAAAAATAAATATTATTAAATAAGATAGAAAAGAGCGGCCTCGGGTTCGAATCCCGGCGTAGACCAAAAATGACGGAGAAATTTACTTCGTTATAATGGCACCCGAACTATCCGGATGACCCGGCCGTTCAAAATCTCGCATCGGTGTGATGTTATTTCCACACCGCGAGACAGGAAAAATCAGAGAATTCCTTCTCCAGCGCTTCGAAAAATAAAAATGTGTGATGTTGCATTCCACACAGCAGATTGACTGGGAGTTCTCAAGTGCACGTTCTACAGTGGATGGCTGCCTGCAACGATTCATTGTCACGGCTGACCCGTGGGCCATGCCCCCGGCCCTCTTTCGGGGGGGGGGAGATGTGACGTACCTGCCAGCAGGACGCACACGACATAAAGGCAGATAGGAATCAGAACAAATGTGTGCATAGCTCAGTTGGTAGAGCTACTTGTTCCGGAATAAGCGGCCTCGGGTTCGAATCCCGGCGTAGACCAAAAATGACGGAGAAATTTACTTCGTTATAAGCACGATATCATTTTCAAGGTGACCGCATCCGCAATATAAACTAATTACACCATAAAAGGGAGAACGGTATGACCGCTCCAATGGGAAAATGTCATCCTACTCGGTCCTAGGATGATTTTGTAAATTGCTAAATGTGATTTAGCAATTTTGATTTTACCCGTATGAGGTGAAGAGACTGAATACAGGAAAAGTACTGTAATTATTTAGAGGAAAAACCCAAATTGGGATTTCAGTGGGAAGGATACACCTTTTTTTTTTTTTTTTTTTTTTCGAAAGATTTTGAATTATTTGTTTTAACCTAATTGCTAATGAAATCCAGATTGCTATTATAATAAAAAGAGAAACTAAATAAAAATGCGTACACTACAAAATTCAGGTAACTTCTCAAACCCTGTTTTTTTAGATACCTTTGTACATACAGTCTACCTTAATGGGTTGGTCTCGAGCCTCGCATTAATCAAGGGACTCCAACTTAATGTTTTAATCGAAAGGAAAAAAGAAATTTCCTGAGAACTTTGAAGTGTAAATTCAGTATTTGGAAATGTTCCATGTAAGTTAGTTTGACCCCCACCCCGGCTGTATGAAGGAAACATACCCCGACCGATGTCATTTCTGATATACGTTCCACAGTCAGTGAAAGTTTTTGGAAGTATTCCCATAGGAAGTAGTTTTTCGTGATGTGTATTCTCCCTCGAGATACAAACTGGCAATTTGTGCAGGTTTTCAAAGAATTTTTGGAAGATAATTCCATAATTTTTTTTTTTTTGGAGGTTTAACGACCACCGTGAGCAACTCAATGGGCTATAAGCAGTCGCCCGTCCCTAATTTAGGGTCACTGGTTCCAGGGAAGGGAGAGAGCCAGTGCCGTAAGACAAACACAACATCCATGCCTCACCGGGATTCGAACCCGGACCCCTTTCGGACAAATGATCAGAGGCAATCGCCTTAGACCACTGCGCCACCGGGGCGGCAATTTCCAATAATGCTATCACTATGTGGTGCGCCGCCTCAAGAAATATGTGTAGGGGATGGGGGGGAGAAATGTAAAAACATCTTAATTTCATCTAAAGGCAGCCAGACCTCCACCATGCCCACGCATGAACATATCATCAGTCGGCCGGCCCTGTATATATAGAAGATTACAGAGAGAGAGAGAGAATGCTGTTAAAATGTCCAAGAAACTGCTCCGCCGCTTCCTAAACACACACATTTTTGTATTATTTGAAAAGTTTGGAGGTGTAGTAATCTTTTTCATTGAGCAAAGCCGTATTTCTCAAGGCAAGCTAACAAAACCGTCAGCGTCCTGGAGCAATTTTTGTTTTAAAAATATGGTAGGCCTATTTTAGCCCCGTATGATATTGTAGTAATTCTGCATATATAGTAATTGCTACCGGTAAAAATAAGTTTAATTGAGAGTTCAGTTGTTCTCTTGATGTAATACACTTTCTATATTGTACTACATGTCATTGAACGATTTTATTATTCATTTCAATGTCATCCCAAATTACAGAAATTTTAATACTTCCTTAATACTACTTATGAGATTCAAAATACATCTGGCAACAATAATCACCCAAGTCGTACATTTATAAGTCTTAAAATTCGACCTGAGTTCAAATTTCTGCATACTTAAATTGGAAAGGGAGTGATACAAGGTGACACCATATCTCCGAAGCTCTTTAATGCCACATTGAAGGGTGTTTTTCAGTCGCTAGCTGGGAAAACAAAGGGATAAAGATTAATGGAGATTATCTAACCCACCTTCGTTTTGCTGATGACGTAGTCATTTTTGCAACTACCCCATCAGAGCTGCAGAGTATGATCCAGGAACTTGCTGACAAGAGTAAAGAAGTGGGATTAAAAATGAACTTTCAGAAGACAAAAGTGATGTTCAATGCTTTTACAAGAAATGAAGATTTATCGATTGATGGAGAAAAGCTGGAGATAACAGACACGTACGTTTATCTTGGACAGCAGATATCAAGTGAGGGTCACATTGATGAAGAAATTAATCGGCGTACAAAACTTGCCTGGAGAGCTTTTGGAAGAAACAGCATAATTTTCAAGAGCAATATGCCATTATGTCTTAAAGAAAAGTGTTTGATCAATGCATCCTTCCAGTGCTTACGTATGGTGCAGAGACGTGGACCTTAACTAAAAGAGACATACAAAGGCTGCAGACAACTCAAAGCGGCATGGAGAGGTGCATGCTTGGTGTAACCAGGAGAGATAAGAAGAGGAACACGTGGATCCGAAAAATGACAAGAGTGGAAGACATCATGATCAGAGTTAAATCCCTGAAATGGCAATGGGCTGGACATACTGCCAGAAGGACAGACCATCGATGGACAGCCGAAATTTTAGATTGGATTCCAAGGGACAGGAAAAGACCCAGAAGAAGACCACATGGAAGATGGGTGGATGAAATTCGAAAGTATGCGGGAGTGACATGGAGGAGACTGGCACAAGACAGACCGTTGTGGAGGAAACTTGGGGAGACCTTCGTCCAGCAGTGGATTGATAATGGTTGACAATGATGATGATGATGATACTGCATATAAGTTACGAGGCAAAAGTAGTTTTCATATAAACATTCAAAAACAATTGCACGATTTGTGTGCAGTAAGAATTTCAGTCACTATATAAAAAAAATCAACTTTAAGGTCACTCTTTCATCATGGAGCATTTCGAAGAATGTGCAGTTTTATTTATAGCGATCGATTCTTTTCTGATTGGAAAATACAAAAATATAAAAAGCATCCAACCGTTGGATGCTTTTTATATTTTTGTATTTTCTTTTCCTCTCTCCTTTTGCCGGAATCACCGACTGATAACAATTAATGATTCTTAAGTGATAAATTCAGGACATTATGGACCCCGATTAAACATCTAAGCAGCTCCTGACATCGCATGGGGAACAGACTACAATGGGGATGTTACGTTTCGGTGAAGTGATCTTTCGGTGAAACGACCTTTAGGTGAAATGAACTTTTAGGTGAAACGACCATTCGGTGAAATGAACTTTTCGATGAAATGACCGTTTCGGTGAAGTGAACTTTTCGGTGAAATGAACTTTTCGGTGAAATGAACTTTTCGGTGAAAGGAACTTTTCGATGAAATGGCCCTTCGGTGAAGTGAACCTTTCGGTGAAATGACCTTTCGGCGAAATGAACTTTTCGGTGAAATGAACTTTTCGGTGAAATGAACTTTTCGATGAAATGAACTTTTCGATGAAATGGCCCTTCGGTGAAGTGAACCTTTCGGTGAAATGACCTTTCGGCGAAATGAACTTTTCGGTGAAATGAACTTTTCGGTGAAATGAACTTTTCGATGAAATGGCCCTTCGGTGAAGTGAACCTTTCGGTGAAATGACCTTTCGGCGAAATGAACTTTTCGGTGAAATGAACTTTTCGGTGAAATGAACTTTTCGATGAAATGGCCCTTCGGTGAAGTGAACCTTTCGGTGAAATGACCTTTCGGCGAAATGAACTTTTCGGTGAAGTGATCTTTAGGTGAAATGAGCGATACCCGATTAGGCACTCTTCATCGCCTGTGGCGATAGGACGCCTAAACCTATCGTCCTGAGGATTTGGCAACGATCTTCGACAGAGAGCAACACCCTTTTTCGCCTTCTGGGGTGTCAATGCATGGGAATCATTCGATGACACCGAGAGGAGAAAACAAGCTTGTGCAGATAACGAATAGAAATGGATTGGGAAGACACCACCTCAGTAGCTATTTGTCATGTATTGGTACCGGGGTTAACTCTCACAGCTTCCGCCGTGGTGTCGGTGATCGATGGACTTCCTGTTCCGGACTTGTGTTCGAGACTGATGTCGGCAGCATTGAAACACCGGAATCATTTTCGCGCAGTGCTGCTGTCCACTGTTTTTTCGCCTTCAAGTGCAGAAATTTGTCCCGCTGCTGCTGCGTTCAACCCATTTTTTCCAGTAATGGCGTAGGTGCACTCAAACACTGTGTTTATCTACCTTCATCCTCTGCTCACCTGGTAACGCAATGTGACTCCGTACCAAATGCACGACATTAGCCTTTTGTGTTTTTTTTATTTGAGGTTTAACGACCACCGTGAGCAAATCAATGGGGTATAAGCAGTCGCCCGTCCCTAATTTAGGGTCACTGGTTCCAGGGAAGAGAAAGAACCAGTGCCGTAAGACAAACACAACATCCATGCCTGACCGGGATTCGAACCCGGACCCCTTTCGGGGGGGGGGGGTTGGAGGTTTAACGACCACCGTGAGCAACTCAAATGGGCTATAAGCAGTCGCCCGTCCCTCATTTAGGGTCACTGGTTCCAGGGAAGGGAGAGAGCCAGTGCCGCAAGACAAACACAACATCCATGCCTCACCGGGATTCGAACCCGGACCCCTTTCGGACGAATGATCAGAGGCCCATGCCTTAGACCACTGCGCCACCGGGGGCGGCTATGAAAATTTCAGAGGTATAAGAACGAATTTATAACTTTGTGGTGATTATTATCTGTGTCGAAAACAGAAATTTAAAGAATTTGAGATTTTTTTTTTTTTGATTGGAGGTTTAACGACCACCGTGAGCAACTCAATGGGGTATAAGCAGTCGCCCGTCCCTAATTTAGGGTCACTGGTTCCAGGGAAGGGAGAGAGCCAGTGCCGCAAGACAAACACAACATCCATGCCTCACCGGGATTCGAACCCGGACCCCTTTCGGACGAATGATCAGAGGCCCATGCCTTAGACCACTGCGCCACCGGGGGCGGCTATGAAAATTTCAGAGGTATAAGAACGAATTTATAACTTTGTGGTGATTATTATCTGTGTCGAAAACAGAAATTTAAAGAATTTGAGATTTTTTTTTTTTTGATTGGAGGTTTAACGACCACCGTGAGCAACTCAATGGGGTATAAGCAGTCGCCCGTCCCTAATTTAGGGTCACTGGTTCCAGGGAAGGGAGAGAGCCAGTGCCGCAAGACAAACACAACATCCATGCCTCACCGGGATTCGAACCCGGACCCCTTTCGGACGAATGATCAGAGGCCCATGCCTTAGACCACTGCGCCACCGGGGGCGGCTATGAAAATTTCAGAGGTATAAGAACGAATTTATAACTTTGTGGTGATTATTATCTGTGTCGAAAAGAGAAATTTAAAGAATTTGAGATTTTTTTTTTTTTTTTGATTGGAGGTTTAACGACCACCGTGAGCAACTCAATGGGGTATAAGCAGTCGCCCGTCCCTAATTTAGGGTCACTGGTTCCAGGGAAGGGAGAGAGCCAGTGCCGCAAGACAAACACAACATCCATGCCTCACCGGGATTCGAACCCGGACCCCTTTCGGACGAATGATCAGAGGCCCATGCCTTAGACCACTGCGCCACCGGGGGCGGCTATGAAAATTTCAGAGGTATAAGAACGAATTTATAACTTTGTGGTGATTATTATCTGTGTCGAAAAGAGAAATTTAAAGAATTTGAGATTTTTTTTTTTTTGATTGGAGGTTTAACGACCACCGTGAGCAACTCAATGGGGTATAAGCAGTCGCCCGTCCCTAATTTAGGGTCACTGGTTCCAGGGAAGGGAGAGAGCCAGTGCCGCAAGACAAACACAACATCCATGCCTCACCGGGATTCGAACCCGGACCCCTTTCGGACGAATGATCAGAGGCCCATGCCTTAGACCACTGCGCCACCGGGGGCGGCTATGAAAATTTCAGAGGTATAAGAACGAATTTATAACTTTGTGGTGATTATTATCTGTGTCGAAAAGAGAAATTTAAAGAATTTGAGATTTTTTTTTTTTTTGATTGGAGGTTTAACGACCACCGTGAGCAACTCAATGGGCTATAAGCAGTCGCCCGTCCCTAATTTAGGGTCACTGGTTCCAGGGAAGGGAGAGAGCCAGTGCCGCAAGACAAACACAACATCCATGCCTCACCGGGATTCGAACCCGGACCCCTTTCGGACGAATGATCAGAGGCCCATGCCTTGAACCACTGCGCCACCGGGGGCAGCTATGAAAATTTCAGAGGTATAAGAACGAATTTATAACTTTGTGGTGATTATTATCTGTGTCGAAAAGAGAAATTTAAAGAATTTGAGATTTTTTTTTTTTTGATTGGAGGTTTAACGACCACCGTGAGCAACTCAATGGGGTATAAGCAGTCGCCCGTCCCTAATTTAGGGGTCACTGGTTCCAGGGAAGGAGAGAGCCAGTGCCGTAAGACAAACACAACATCCATGCCTCACCGGGATTCGAACCCGGGCCCCGTACGGACGAATGATCAGAGACCGTTTCACGTCATCGTTGTACGCAGTCGACGGTGGAGCACATTTTGTACAGGAACGGAGGCCCAACATTATGTGGAGCTCAAAATAGTACGAACTTTTGACTCGCCCAGGTAAATAGGTGTACTAAGCTTAGTTGGAGAGCATTTGGAAGAAACAGTACATTTTTCAAGAGCAGTTTCCTACAATATTATGCCTTAAAAAAGAAAAATGTTTAATCAATGCGTCCTTCCAGTTCTTACATATGGAGCAGAGACGTTGACCTTAACTGAAAAAGACATACATAGGATGAAGACAACTCAGCAGAACGTGGAAAGGTGCATGCTTGGTGTAATCAAGAAAGATAGGAAGAGGAGCACATGGATTAGAGAAAGGAAAAATGTTGATAACGTCATGATCAAAGTGAAGACGCTCAAGTAACAATTGGCTGGGCATATTGCTAGAAATACTGGCCGTGCTTGAGCAACTGAAATATTAGATATAATACCAAGGGGCAGGAAAATACGCAGAACAAGACCCCGTGAAAGATGGGTGGATGAAATACAAAATCCTGCTGAAGTGACATGGAAGAGACAAGGTTCAAGTCAGAAAGTTGTGGAAGGCATTTGTGGAGACCTTCATCCAGCAGAGGACTGACAGTGGTTGATGATGTGTACAAGTACATACTCTCTACCCTACGTTGTTTTATTTCTCTTTCTCTAAATATTAGGTTCCGCCGCCCATGGTTCCCGTGCGTACATTTCGTAGGGTGAGGTGAGGGGAGGAAAGAGACCAGGGCCGCCCCGGTGGCACGCAGTGGTCTAAGGCGTTGGCCTATGATCATTCGTCCGTAATGGGTCCGGGTTCGAATCCCGGTCAGGCATGGATGTTGTGTTTGTCTTACGGCACTGGCTCTCTCCCTTCCCTGGAACCAGTGACCCTAAATTAGGGACGGGCGACTGCTTATAGCCCATTGAGTTGCTCACGGTGGTCGTTAAACCTCCAAACAAAAAAAAAAAAAAAAAAAAAAAAGAGACCAGGTCATTAACATAAAGTCACCAGCATGTTCCTTGAACCACTTCTTCACGATTCTGGTAGTGTGGCATGGCGCATTATCCTGTTGGTAATGGCCATCACCAGCAGGGAACATAGTTTTCTTTTTTTTTTTTTTTTTGATTGGAGGTTTAACGACCACCGTGAGCAGCTCAATGGGCTATAAGCAGTCGCCCGTCCCTAATTTAGGGTCACTGGTTCCAGGGAAGGGAGAGAGCCAGTGCCGCAAGACAAACACAACATCCATGCCTCACCGGGATTCGAACCCGGACCCCTTTCGGACGAATGATCAGAGGCCCATGCCTTAGACCACTGCGCCACCGGGGGCGGCTATGAAAATTTCATAGAGGTATAAGAACGAATTTATAACTTTGTGGTGATTATTATCTGTGTCGAAAACAGAAATTTAAAGAATTTGAGATTTTTTTTTTTTGATTGGAGGTTTAACGACCACCGTGAGCAACTCAAATGGGCTATAAGCAGTCGCCCGTCCCTAATTTAGGGTCACTGGTTCCAGGGAAGGGAGAGAGCCAGTGCCGCAAGACAAACACAACATCCATGCCTCACCGGGATTCGAACCCGGACCCCTTTCGGACGAATGATCAGAGGCCCATGCCTTAGACCACTGCGCCACCGGGGGCGGCTATGAAAATTTCAGAGGTATAAGAACGAATTTATAACTTTGTGGTGATTATTATCTGTGTCGAAAACAGAAATTTAAAGAATTTGAGATTTCTCTTTTTTTTGATTGGAGGTTTAACGACCACCGGTGAGCTTCAACAATTTTTATTTGGAGCAAACATGGACAGGAAGATACAGATGGCCTGTGCTGAACAGGTAAAAAGATAAACAAGTAGATGACCTATTTACAATGACGATGAGATATTTACACTCAGTATCTGAAATGTAAGCGAATAAATGATCATTTACAATGAAGGTTGACTTACTCTATGTACAACATATGTTCGCAATGTGCATCAGCAGAGTGCCATCTCTAATAGGTGAACACCAGTACAAGGTATAACTATAAATTTTACAGTGCAAAAACAAACATGTATATTTTGAGCAATCTTGAAAAAGAAGAAAAGAGCAGAAGGGCTTATACATTTCAGTATCTGAAAGATAAGCGAATAAATGATCTATTTACAATGATGGTGTGAACTCTATACAAATTAACTATTGTGAAACGCTGTCAAATTACAAAAAGACATACATAGGCTTAAGACAAGTGCCTCAATCACAGTGCTATAGATTAACTTGTAATGAACAACAACATAGGTACACAAGGTGCAACGGCATAGGGAAGACACTAATAAGGAATTACAATTCCATGGTACAACTGTAAATTTCACAGTGCAAAGAGTAAAGTATATTAGTACAAACAGAACTTGCGTGGTACAGAAAATTTATACTTCGGGTACAATACAAATAATGAAAATATGAAACTGACTCTTTGTACAGCAAATGTGCAATACAGCGCAGAACATTATGTAATAGACTGATTATTTCCTGTTAGGCACATGTGACATGAGAAAAACCACACTGTGTAACATTAACATATAATTGAAATACTATCAAAACGTTTGCTCCGCACCATGAGCATAAAACTTAAGACATGTAATCTTGACCCAACATGCGAAATGTGCCGAACAGAAATTTTACAGTGCAATTAGGAAAGTACAGTATTATATACAAAACTGAGCTTTTGGCATAGCAACTATACTTCAGGTACAGTACAAATATCTGAATGATGAACAATTACTCTTTGTACAATAAAAGTGCTAAACCTCGCAGAACATTGTGTAATCGACTGATCATATCCCATTATGTACATGCAGCATGATCAAAAACCACACTGTGCAAAATCAATAATAAAATTGAAACACTATCAAACAGTTGCTCAGCACCGTGAGCATAAACCATATATTATAAAGCCCGGCAGACATAAGGAAAGTGCCGAACAATAAAAAAAAACTTTAAACTTATTCTAAGTGCCTGTGGTGTAACAAGAAACTCACCTACAGGACCTTGTTGGTGAGAAACATGCAGACGTGCAGTAACATTAGTAAGCAATGATGAAGAGGGCACCTAAGAAAACGATAATCACAGAACTATACTTCAGTTAGTCCAAACAATTTCACAGAAGTCAGAACAATGGTCTAAGGTCTTCTGATGGACCAGAAAACCATTGACGAAAAAGGTGACCACACTGACATAAAGTGTGGGATTCGATTCGCAGCCTTAGCAACAGTGAAAGCAAGCCCTCCAAGCGTGAAATCAGTCTGTTCCGGAACTGACTGCACATCGCAGCTCCCGCCTGAAAGATAGTAGGCTGTATAGGGGTAGAACGAAGCTGTTGATAGTAGCAAAATATCACATGGTTTGCTAATGTGAACATAAGCACATGACTCTGATATAGGAATAGGCGGGAGTACTTGAACTGAGTAGCGTGCTATAGGCTGAGAAGGAGAGATCATTAGTACTAAGGCACTGTGCAGTAGTGAAGGTCAGATGTAGCAAGGGAAGAAGCACTGTGCAATGTTGATACACATGATCTACATCCGCAATGGTAGAGCAAAACATGCAGTTAGGCAAATCAACAAGCGTCATCCTGAATAATTTGGTAGGAACTGGTAACTGCCGATGAAGAAACAACCATTGGATGTTTCTTTCTGCTGGAACAGATAGTGGCGAATTAGACATGGACCACACTTGTGAAAGAGCGACATTCGGAACATCTGGAATCATCAATGGTGTAGCATACAGTGGATCAGTGAGACAACGGTAAAGAGACGAGATAGAAAAGCTGAAGAGAGGAAGTGATGAGCCCCGAACGAAGAGGAAAAACGGAAGAGGAAGAGAGGCAGAGGGAACAAGAGTTAACCCAGCTTGAGAGGCAAGGTTAGGGAAGAGGGTAATGAATGAAGAACGGAAGGAATCATACAGCGAAAGAGAGGAAGAGGTAGGGGAGAGGTGGGGGGACAGATCAGAGAAGGGTTTATAAGAAAGATCTGGAGAAATTAGATCCTGAACAGATACTATTCCGGCGGGGAGCCAGGAAAGGTCAGTAAAGTAGGGAGCATTAGGGGGATGAAGGATGGAAGAAAAGAACAGGGGCTCAGCTAATAGTTCAGTGGTGAAAGCCGGTGGAGCACGGAAGAGGGGTAGAGAACGGAGAAAGGAAAGGACCTCTTTGTAGAAAGGGGAAAGTTGAGAATGGAAAAAAGGAGATTGATCCATTAGGAGATACATGATGAAAGTGATTCGGGGATTCCTAGGCGATATCATGACATCTCTAACGAGCGTAACTGGCGACTCTGGTGCACTTAGTAGCCGCAGGAAAGAAACCACTTTATGTGCTTTATAGTATGTGCGAACTTCCAGCAGTGAAATACCTCCATCAGTGACTCGACGACAGAGAGTGGAGACCTGGATCCAATGGTACCTGTTCCATATTATCGTTGAGATGATTCGAGTGATTTCATGAAGGTGATAAATGGGCATACGTTCTGCTGACCATGCATATAGGCATGGTGAAAGAATATAAGTCTGAGCTATTCTAGCTCTTGAGAAGTAAGAAGTACAAAACTGGGAACCTCGCCAGAATGCAGCTGTTCAAGTAAGGCGTGTTCTGAGAGCATTCCATGTTTCATTTTGAGCAGAAAGACGGACTCCGAGACGGACCCCAAGGAATTTTGGGGATGAAGCATTCCATGAGGCGCCCCACGGGGTGTCAGTCCTAGAGGCCCACGCTCCGCTCCATAGGCCTGCACTCTTGGATGTATTAAGTGATGCCGCTGAACATGAAGAATATTGATCGTAAATCTGGAGCATGATGTCGAATTGAGTGTCTGTCCTTACACAAAAAGGTCGCGTCATCGGCATATGCAGAGTATGTCACAGAAAAGTGCCTAGTACTTGCAGTAGGCGGTGGCAGTGCATCTATAAAGGCTCGATGGACAGACCGAAGAAACTGTTTAAAAGCAATGGCAAAGAGCTGCCCAGAAAGCGGGCAACCCTGCCGAATGCCTCGCCGAAAAGGAATAGGTGCAGTCAAGAAAGCGGTCGTCTTGACATGGAAAGCAGCGTCCTGATAAAGGGCAAGAATAGAATTAACAAAAGCAAAAGGAAAGCCAAAAGCAATAAGAACAGCAGAAAGATACGAATGTGAGATATTGTCGAAAGCAGCTCGTTGGTCAAGATTAAAGGGGCAAGTGGTTCAGAGTTAGTACGAGCCAGATGTAGGAGATCTCGAAGGAGATTAAGATTAGAAGTGATGGACCGACCAGGGACCGTGTAGGTCTGGTCGGGAGAAAGAAGAAATGGAAGAACTGGGTTGAGTCGACTGGAAAGGAGTTTAGTGAAGAGTTTATAGTCAATGTTTAGTAGCGAGATAGGGCGCCAGTTTCCCAAGTCAAGCAGATCGCCTTTCTTGGGAAATAACACCATATGAGCCTCTGTGAAACCCTCGGAAGAGAAGAGGAAGAAAGAGCAGCATTGAAAGAGGCGAGTCGAAACGGAAGCAACGAAGGGAGAAAAGTACGGTAGAAAAGGAGCGGAAGGCCATCTGGACCTGGGACAGCACGGGAATTTAGAGAGGCAAGAATGGTCCGAAGTTCAGTCTGCGAAATAGGTTGTAAAAAGGAATCAGAGAGATTGGAAGGAACTTGGGGAAGAGCAGAAAGTAAAGAAGCAGAAATAGAAGGCTGAGGAGTTTCACTGTACTTGATAGTAAAATATCGACGAACCTGAGAGCAAACAGCATCCGGATCAGAGGTGATTTCACCATCAGGCCGCCGAAGTAGTCGAAGCTGATGCGACGAACGGCGTTTTTCTTCTAACGCGGATAGAAACTCAAAGGAGCAGTCCTCTGGTGATAGATGTTGTAAACGGAGACGAAGAATTACCTGACGGGCACGAGGCTCAAGAAGTGCTCTAAGATCCGCTTGGTAAGCTGTATACATGGGATGACTCGCACCAAGCTGTAACAGGATGTTTCGGAGATTTTGCTCTTCCATGGAGCGCTTTGTGCATTCGGAGAAGGAATGACGTCTGAGAAGATAAAGTAGGTAAGATTTTACCTCGAGCCAGTAATTGATGGCACAAGGTGCAGTGGACAGGCCCTCTCGCATATGTTCAAGAAGATCTCTGATTTCAGTGCATATATTCTCATCAGCTAGGAGAGAAGTGTCTAGTGTCCATGACCGAAGCCTAACGTGCAGACGAGATGAGGAGCTACAGGAGATAGTGATGGCACAATGATCCGATGAGGCTGTAGGAGAGTGCATACAATCCGTTGTAATGGGCAATAACGGAGCAGAAGCGTAAAATCGATCCAGCCTGGCAGAAAGAGAGGAGGATGCAGATGCAGCTCTCCAGGTATGTGAAATGGATGTCGGATGCAATCATCGGAACATGTCATGTAAATCAAAATCAGACACTAATGATCGCAATTGCTCCACAAGACGTGAACGATGTTCAGTCCTCGAAGGAGCGCGATCGAGCTCTGGTTGAAGTGTACAGTTAAAGTATCCTCCAATTAGCACATGATCTGATGGTAATGCTGACTGAAGTGCAGTGCGGAGCGACGAAAATAACATTAGATGTGTAGATGAACATGGAATATATATGTTGAAAACTAAATATCGTTGTCCATCTAGGACGAAAGTGAGTCGCTGCAATAAATCTCGGCACAGGTTATGAACTTTAACAGAGGAGAGTGCTTGACGAAATCTATTATGTACACCAATCGCTAAACCTCCACGAAGAGAGAGGCTAAACGCGTGATAAAACTGATAGTCCCATCTCCTCCAGCGATGGAAGGGTGAAGTGGATAGACAATTTGTCTCTTGCAAAAGTAGGAGATCTGCATTTAGGTGGTGGACGTCTTCATACGCTAGGGCATTCACCAAAGGGGTACACATACCCCTACTATTCAGTGAGACTGTCTTGAACAGAATAGTCTGACGATGGTTGGAGGATGTTGTCGGCTGCGTTCTGTAACTTGGCGAGACGGCTACGGAACTTCTTTGCCCAGTAGGGACCACCCAGATCTCTGCCCGGAACGGTACGTAAATGAGAGTGTATCGCCAACATTTGATTCATGGTGTCAGACAGACAGTGGGAGTTACCTTCCAAAAAATTGCGAGACAGCTTGTCTCTACGGGGACTTATTAGGAACGCATACACCTTCTCCCCAGACACAGGTGTCTGTGGAAGAGAGGATGCCTCTAGAATATGTAAAAAGTTTTCACAGGAGATCGGAATAATTGTTCCATCCTCTGTATCAGATTCCATAGAGCCTTCAGACGTGAGCATCTGACTACTAGAACAATCACGTCCTGCCTTAAGGGTATATATAGTTGTAATTCTAAACTTCTTATTCTGAGCGCGTGAAGTTCTACGTCGCTTCGCCCGTCCACGACTTTGTGCTGTAACCGGAATTGGAACTTCCGGCAATTTAAAAGGAACTGAAGAAACAACCTCAACGGTCAGTGTAGCAGTATGACGAGAATCGTCATCAACCATCTCTATAGGAGACTTTGGATTAACAATTGATGCCTCTTTTGACTGAAGAGATGAAGTGGGCGCCAATGAATCACCCGAGGTCGAGGGTTTACCCATAGACGTCGGTTGACCAACGGCTGTCTCACTACTTCTGGTAGACGTTGGCTGACCAACGGCTGCCTCACTACTTCTGGTAGACGTCGGTTGACCAACGGCTGCCTCACTACTTCTGGTAGACGTCGGTTGACCAACGGCTGTCTCACTACTTCTGGTAGACGTCGGTTGACCAACGGCTGTCTCACTACTTCTGGTAGACGTCGGTTGACCAACGTCTGTCTCACTACTTTTTGTAGACGTCGGTTGACCAACGTCTGTCTCACTACTTTTTGTAGACGTCGGTTGACCAACTACTGTATCACTACTTTTTGAGGAAGTCTGCTGTTGCTGGTCTTTAGCACCAGAAGAGGATGCCGATTGGCGTGACAAAGAGGAAGAAGGTCGTGCTGTTGACTTGGAAAGAGTGTTCGCATTATGAGGGCATAGAGCGCGCGGATGTCCCGTACCTTTACAATTCGGACAGACGGAGCCTACTGTGATGAATATCTCTCTAATGTGCGTGCAACAGCGTACACGTAAAGTGGGTGGAATACGCAGCATGTGCTCCTCTGAAGGGAAGACCACACGAACATTGCGGCGAAACCCGAGTAGGTATCTATCTTCTGGCACCTCTGGAAACGAAGATTAGGTAGTTACACCTCCAATGATCCGACCATAAGGAAGAAGAGCGGCAATCAAGAGATCATCTGAAACCTCAGGTGGGCCGCTCCGGTGGCGCAGTGGTCTAAGGCGTTGGCCTCTGATCATTCGTCCGTAAGGGGTCCGGGTTCGAATCCCGGTCAGGCGTGGATGTTGTGTTTGTCTTACGGCACTGGCTCTCTCCCTTCCCTGGAACCAGTGACCCTAAATTAGGGACGGGCGACTGCTTATAGCCCATTGAGTTGCTCACGGTGGTCGTTAAACCTCCAATCAAAAAAAAAAAAAAAAAAAAGAAACCTCAGGTGGAACTGGTGAGAAATTTACAACAACGGAACTCTGTGAAACAGGTTCGGCATGGATGTGACGATCACCAATTGAGATGCCCTTGGTCAGTACATGTAGGGAATGGGCAGGAGTAGAGAAGTAAACAACTACTTTGTAAGGCTTCCTGCCCACATGAGTTATGGCTAATGCAGGAACAATCTCTCGAAGAGCAGCAGTATATGCAGTGAGTTTTGTATTTCTCAGGCTCGGCAATATAACACCATTCTCCATAGTTTGAAGGAATTTCAGCCCAGAAGGGGTATCTTCTTTAAGGACAACCTCAATGACTTCGGCATTATGCGTCATCTCATATTGTCCAGGAGAAATAGAAGACTGGGAAGGTCCCGACTTAGATGCGGCTACGTCAGCATATGAGAGGGTAGTTGTACGTTGCTTTGGAGATGATTCCGGCATGAAGTGCGAAACATCGATGGCGTCATCATTAGCTTTCAGAGAAGACATCGTATCGCCGCTGGGAGACTTGGAAGAAGAGGCGACATCCGATGGTAAGGCAGCAACAGAAGGCTGCAAGGAGGAGTGGTTTATCGAGATTGACTCGTCATTGGTAGTAGTATTTAGAGAAGCTGTTATCGGGAGATCATCATTTCCGGTAGCAAGGGTTAGGACGTCATTCTCCCCGGAAGCCGCCATTTGCAATGGCGAGGAAAAGCTTAGCCCTTAGCCAGCTTGGCCAAGGCAGAAAAATAAGGTAAACTAATCAAAATAAGCACTTACCAGCTCGGCAGGCATATAAAAAGAAACACGGAACCTTCACACACAACACACACACGAAATAGAACACTGACAACGAAGAAAAATAACACACCAACGAAAACTTGAGGAGCACAGATAAACACAACTAACCCACCGTGAGCAACTCAATGGGCTATAAGCAGTCGCCCGTCCCTAATTTAGAGTCACTGGTTCCAGGGAAGGGAGAGAGCCAGTGCCGTAAGACAAACACAACATCCATGCCTCACCGGGATTCGAACCCGGACCCCTTACGGACGAATGATCAGAGGCCAGCGCCTTAGACCACTGCGCCACCGGGGCGGCGATTTTTTATTTAACCATCATTTCCTTTGCACCCAAGCACTGCTTGGGTGAAATGCACGTCACTGGTTAAGCCTCTGGTGATTACACTAGACTTTACTTGTTCTTCTTAATCTGGCGGATGAATTCTTTTTTTTTTTATTGGAGGTTTAACGACCACCGTGAGCAACTCAATGGGCTATAAGCAGTCGCCCGTCCCTAATTTAGGGTCACTGGTTCCAGGGAAGGGCTAGAGCCAGTGCCGTAAGACAAACACAACATCCATGCCTCACCGGGATTCGAACGCGGACCCCATTCGGACGAAAGATCAGAGGCCATCGCTTAGACCACTGCGCGCCACTCCCAAAGGCTCCCAAAGGCGCTGTAAAACAGAAAAGCCGCCCCGGTGGCGCAGTGGTCTAAGCGATGGCCTCTGATCTTTCGTCCGAATGGGGTCCGGGTTCGAATCCCGGTGAGGCATGGATGTTGTGTTTGTCTTACGGCACTGGCTCTAGCCCTTCCCTGGAACCAGTGACCCTAAATTAGGGACGTGCGACTGCCTATAGCCCATTGAGTTGCTTCACGGTGGTCGTTAAACCTCCAATCAAAAAAAAAAAAAAAGACCACTGCGCCACCGGGGCGGATGGATGAAAATTACCGAGGCGGTAAGAAAGGGAAGAAGGGGGTGCTGAAACATTTAGTGCGTAGGGCCCCAAAAGATCTAAAGTCGCCTCGTTCCTTAATGTCTTTTTTTTTTTTTTTTTGATTGGAGGTTTAACGACCACCGTGAGCAACTCAGTGGGCTATAAGCAGTCGCCCGTCCATAATTTAGGGTCACTGGTTCCAGGGAAGGGAGAGAGCCAGTGCCGTAAGACAAACACAACATCCATGCCTCACTGGGATTCGAACCCGGACCCCTTACGGACGAATGATCAGAGGCCAGCGCCTTAGACCACTGCGCCACCGGGGCGGCTCCTTAATGTCTAGAGGTATTTAAGTAAAAACTTGATATTCTTAGCCTATACCAATCGTGTAAGATTCTTTTATTTGAAATTTCCTGAATTAAGCAATTTTAACGTAAACTGGTAAAAGTAATTAGCAATGAAAATTTCATAAAGAAAATAGTAAATAACAAAAATAATAATCTTGTAATCTTGAGGGTATTCTTCCCGATAGGGTTTTTTTTATTTTTTTTCCTAATTCGTTCACCGCTAAGGCGCTTTTTCGTTTAGAACTACATCACTGTAGTAATAATAAGGAATTTAAAAATTTCAGTAACTGAAAGCTAATAGATTTTTTTGCAAAAAGGGCCTCGAAGATATTTTTTGCGGGGGTAACCCCAGTTTTTCCTGTAGGCCTGAGTTTTGGCTGTGAAATTTGTTCCACCAGGAGACTCGTGTCGAATGTAAAGATTTGATGTAAAGCGAACAAGAAGGGAATTCCCCTCACAACTCAAGATCATGTGATGCGCTATTCCCTCACCCAGTTGTCCAGAGTCGAGACTCGAGCCCATTGGTCAGACCGGTCAGACAAGCAGAGGTGGCTTTGGCAGCTAAGTCGTGATACAGAAAGTTCTATTTGTATTTTGTTGCTGTTCTCGTTTTTATTGTACCCAGTAAATATGGAAGGATGGGCAAATCCCGTTCAACAGGTACAAATTTGAAGCCTAATATTTATATAATTTTTTTTTCTTTTGGTTCTAGAATTATGGCAAAATGAAATAATGCCTGTAACTTAAGGAAATCATACGTTCTGGAGGCATTGTAATGTTTGCATGCAAAAGATAAAGAATTTAGCTAATATATGGATGGTACTGCAATGCATTTATGGCTTTATCCGGGAAATTCAAATGGAGTGATGAAGAAAATGAAAGGGGAGGGGAGTAGTGAATGAAATCAGATTTTTCGATGGGTTGAAATTTTTTATAGCGAAAGTTTTAGTGATAGGTTTTTAAACGTAAGGCTAAGAATGGGGAAAATTTCAAAAAATTAACTGTTGAGTATGGTTAAACCAGATTTTTTTTTTTTTCGAAACTACACGCGGTTATTTTGCTTTTGTGCTGATTTTATTCAATTTTTATCTCTTGTCTAAATCTTTCTTCTCTAAATCTTCTGGGTCATTCCGTGTAAAATCCATGAACAAAAATATATTTTTGGACCTTGCTGTCTCAGATTTCAATGATTTTTGGTTTATAGTTTGTACCTATGGCGTATATAAAAATTCTAAATTTTCAGATTTTTTGGGGTCAGCGGTTTTTTTTTTTTTTTTTTTTTTTTTGGTATTTCTGATTTTCAAAAAATGCCAAATTGTGCAAGAACGCCATTCACAAAAAAAATAAGTCTGCAGGTAGTGATGCTAGAGGGCTCATCTGTAGCTCTTTTTAAAGCTCTTTTTATGTGTTTTAATTTGATATGCAACACAACCCACTTTGGAGCATAATTTTGTTTGACAAATTTTGAAAATCTCAAACACCCCTTTTGAATTTTTCAAAAAAAAATCATGTCTTACACAGGTTGGCTAAAGGTATATAAAGTCTGAAGATGGAGAAATAATGGATTTTTGAAACAGATTTTTGAGTTTAAGATTACATGTAGAACTTTGATAAAGAGCAGTGAAAGTTCTGACATGCAGTAACTTGCAGGAACGGTGGCGCAGGGGTCTAGGTGATGGCCTCTGATCATTCGTCCAAAAGGGGTCCGGGTTCGAATTCCGGTAAGGCATGGATGTTGTGTTTGTCTTACAGCACTGGCTCTCTCCCTTCCCTGGAACCAGTGTCCCTAAATTAGGGACGGACGACTGCTTATAGCCCATTGAGTTGCTCACGGTGGTCGTTAAACCTTCAATCAAAAAAAAAAAAAATAAATAACTTGCAGGAACAACATCCAACAGAAAGGAACAGGTTATAAATATGAAGTAATACTGATGTTCAAGACACAACATGCAGAATAATCCCATATCTGCTTTCTATTTACACTTGTTAATGTTGCTTCCTGTTAGATAATGACTCCATGTACTGCACAGATGAAGAGTACTATGAAAATGAAAAAAGACTGTCTTCACGTTTTGTTGAGTCACAAACAGTATACAGAGCATTCATGCAGTCATCCCACTGGTCGACTCACAAATGGTGACAAAACCATATTCTTTCAGTACTCTAGAATCCATAGAGGCACCTGTAACTTCAGAAAGCACAACTGTGTTTCAAGAAGTTGAGTCTGGATTCATCAGTTGTTTATGATCTTTCTTGGTGGCTTGCTTGTATTGCTAAAAAATCATGAATCAAATGATTACAAAGTTTCTTCACCCTTAGCTCCATTTTACTATATTAAACCTTGACTTGATATTCTAGATGTTTCGGCTGATACTCTCATGAGAAAAGTAGATCCCTGCACAACAACAGGAAGAATGTACGCACTTACATAAGAAGAAATGTCGGCTTCAACAGCTATTTTAGAGAAAAATTTACAAGCAAAGTAGATTCACATCAACTTATTTAAAAAGAAAGAACTTAGAACTTGAAAATCTGTAACTTGTAAAATAAGCCTTCTTAGCTAATAATTATTCACTGTAAATAGTTTTTGCTACTGGACTGCATGACCATATACACTGGCAGAAAGTGAAAAAAGAACACCAAGAAGGAATTGGCAGATGATCATGAAATTTACATATATGTTAATGGGGTAGAGTGTACGTAGGTGTGATGTTAATTTTGGGACCAACCGGTGAGTGCTTACGCCACAGCACGGCATAATATGCAAATTATCGTCGGTGGTATTTAAGGAGTACGGCAAAGTGATTGTAATCAGTCGTCGGCGTACGGACACGTGCGAAGACCATGAAGAAGCTGCAATGCCTGGACATGGCAGGCGTGTACGATTTCAGCAGTTATCAGACTTTGAGCGAGGTCGTCTAGTCGGACTCCGCGAGGCCAGGTGGTTGTATCGTTGTATTGCGGAGCGAATTGGACGGGAAATATCGGTAGTGGTACGAATGTGGCGTAGATGGTCCGAGGAACATTCCCACACGAGAAGACGTGGAACCAGGAGTCACAGACGGACTGATGAGTGGACTGATCAACGCATAAGAAGAGCGGCGTTGTCAAGCAGAACATCCACTGTGATGCAAATCCAAGCTGCCGATGAACCTGAGGTGACTGTGCGAACAAACCGCAACCGTCTACTGGATGCAGGACTACATGCACGTGTGCCTCTGGCATGTGTACCTCTGACTCCAGCCCACCGTCAGGAACGGCTGTAGTGGTGTCGCCAACATCTGCACTGGAGAACGCAATGGCGATCTGTCGTGTTCAGCGATGAAAACAGATTCCGCTTGGGAGCCTCCGATGGCTGTATGCGTGTTCGTAGACGCACAGGGAAGCGTCTCCACTCTTCTTGCATCCGCCAGCGACACACAGGGCCTACACCTGGTCTCCAGGTGTAGTGAGCGATCAGCTATCACTCCCGTACACAACTAGTGTTTCTACCGGGTACGTTAAACAGCACCTCCTACATCAACAAGATCATTCAGCCCGTTGTTATGCCATTTGTAAGGTCGGTCCATCGTGGTGTTTTCCAGCAAGATAACGCATGTCCACACACGGCACATGCAACGCAACATGCACTTCAGGGTGTGAGACAAGTTCCATGGCCTGCACGTTCACCGGATTTGTCCCCCATTAAGCATGTGTGGGATTTTATGGGACAACGACTTATTCGGTCTCCACAGCCAGCCACTACTATCCCGGATTTACGCATCCAGGTTGAGGATGCTTGGAAACTCGATACCCCAAACTTACATCTGTACGACAGACTCCATGTCAGAATTACAGTGTGACGCAGTTCATGGCGGTTCAACCTCGTACTAACTGTTACGTGGAAATGTTATTTTTCAGTTTACCAGCAAATACAGCTGTATTTTGCCATAATGTTTTGATCATGTTGTCCTCTGTATTCCGTTATTATGCTGTATAAATTTCGTTGGTATCAGACGTCTCCTTCTTGGTGTTTGTTTTTCACTTTCTGCCAGTGTATGATATGAACTGGGTCATTCGACATGAAATCAGATTTAAAAAAAAAGTTGTAAGTGTTTTGATTTTCCTCATTTTTTTATGTTAAGTTACAACATAAAAGTACTCTGAAAACAAAGTTTTGGATTTATTTTCCCAACCTCTTTGGAGATATGGGTTTTCAAAACCCCCAAAATGAGCTAAAATAAGGGTTACCATTATTCAACACAAATTGAGTAATTGTGGAGATAATGACACTTATTGGGTGCCTAAATAGAGATAATAACCTGTACATTCATTTGTAATAACCTTATTTCCATAGCATAATTTGTCAGGTTGAATGGGGGGGTCAAAGTTCAAGGTCATGATGGCAATTTTGCTACTTTTCAGCATTTTTATACCAGAAGTGTACTTAAACACAAACTGAATGTTTTTTCAGGCAATCCTCATATGTTGCTAAGAATGTTAAAGCATATTTCAACTAGTGTTATGTTTGCAACGCAACATGCACTTCACACAAAACAAAACAAAACTTTGAGGATATTTCGATATGGAATAGAAGATAGTCCTCAGAAAAAATAAGGTGTTTATCTGCTACCCCTTTTTTAATCAGAAAATATTTTATAACTGCAACATTGCCAAAAAATTCCATTTTTGGGATACAATAAATCAAAAAGGGTAGCAGATAAACACCTTATTTTTTCTGAGGACTATCTTCTATTGCATATCGAAATATCCTCAAAGTTTTGTTTTGTTTTGTGTTTCAAAATGGTTTCTGAAATAAGGATAGTGCAAATTTGCCCTTCATGGTATGCAAAATGGGCATACTTTAGCATTTAATCTAACATGAAATAGTTAGTAATACATGCATTCAATAAATGTTTTCTTTAATGCATTAAAAATGTATATAATTGTTTTGCAAAGTAATTAGGATGGTCATTGTAACTATGCAACTGCAATACCCCTCCCCATTTGTTTGCAAAAAATGTTCCAAACAAATTCTTATTTGCATTCATGTTGGTCTTTTTGCTGAAATATGTTGTTGCTCAGTTTTAAGGGTTTTATTAAAGTGATGCAATCATATATTAACGTCATCATTCATGGCAGTGTGATATGTCGATTTGAAGGACTTTCAGTGTTATATGATGCAATACAATCAGATGTTGCATCATCCACCTCAAGTAACAGAACTCAACTCCACTGTCAATTCAGTCACCTTAGAACCTTTGAGGGTGAAACATCTAAGTCTCTTAGCTTTGTTTCAAATTTATAATATCAGTGTTGTAAATATGTAAATTTCTATGCAAATCAGATTTGCTGAATTATTTTTAAAGTTGTGTAATCAAATTTTTTGAGTAATACTACAAATTCAGAAATTATTTGTATCATAAGTGTATTCAGTAATGCAGTGTTGTGTTGGTTTCTTGACTAAGGAAGACTACTAATGCATCATACAGTTGTGTAAGAAAAGTGACTAAACTTTTTGAGTATTCACATGAGAAATGATTAAAAATGAGAATTAAAGACAATATTCAAAGTGAGCACCATGAAATTAAATATTTGGATAAATACCACCACTTATATGGAAATACGTCATTTTTGCAACTAGCCCATCAGAGCTGCAGAGTATGATCCAGGAACTTGCTGACAAGAGTAAAGAAGTGGGATTAAAAATGAACTTTCAGAAGACAAAAGTGATGTTCAATGCTTTTACAAGAAATGAAGATTTATCGATTGATGGAGAAAAGCTGGAGATAACAGACACGTACGTTTATCTTGGACAGCAGATATCAAGTGAGGGTCACATTGATGAAGAAATTAATAGGCGTACAAAACTTGCCTGGAGAGCTTTTGGAAGAAACAGCATAATTTTCAAGAGCAATATGCCATTATGTCTTAAAAGAAAAGTGTTTGATCAATGCATCCTTCCAGTGCTTACGTATGGTGCAGAGACGTGGACCTTAACTAAAAGAGACATACGAAGGCTGCAGACAACTCAAAGCAGCATGGAGAGGTGCATGCTTGGTGTAACCAGGAGAGATAAGAAGAGGAACTCGTGGATCCGAAAAATGACAAGAGTGGAAGACATCATGATCAGAGTTAAATCCCTGAAATGGCAATGGGCTGGACATACTGCCAGAAGGACAGATCATCGATGGACAGCCGAAATTTTAGATTGGATTCCAAGGGACAGGAAAAGACCCAGAAGAAGACCACATGGGAGATGGGTGGATGAAATTCGAAAGTATGCAGGGGTGACATGGAGGAGACTGGCACAAGACAGACCGTTGTGGAGGAAACTTGGGGAGACCTTCGTCCAGCAGTGGATTGATAATGGTTGACAATGATGATGATGATGATATGGAAATACATGTTGTGATCCATATAGTATCCATAAAAAAAAATAATAAAGAAATCATTGTGTGAGATAACCGTCAGCTTTACTGAAAAATACTCACATCTGGTACTACAGTTTGTGCTTGGGAAATCTTTCTGTTCTAACTGTCACAAAATGGTCACTAAGAGTGACAAGACTCATCATAGAACAGGAAAACGCAAGAAAGTAAATTACAAGGAATCGTGGTAAATGTGTAGATTAGCGTCCGAAATTATTTCGTCAGAAAAGTGTTAGTACCTGGAAAAAGTACGACACACAGATTTTAGATTAAATGAAAATTGTCAAATGGTGCAAAAGTTTCATGTTTTAAATCCCTTTTTAAGATTTTTATCGTAATATTTATTTGTAAGTGCGATGCTGTGAAGAGACGCAGCGATAGGCCTAACGCATCGCTACCACGACGATGTCAAGCTTTGGTCCGTCGAAAGGAAGATTCGCTGCAGCCTATAATTCGTGCGCGGATTACTACCAGTGCAGCCACCTACGTTCTTGTCAGGGGAGCGAAGCATCGTGTACTCATATTACTCAACAGAATATAGTTCATTCATGTTTTGTCATTGTTTTTAAACCAGATGTCAAGAAATGCTTCATTATGTTACACATGATTCCCTGACTCGAAATAGAGAGTACAAATATGGCTTTCTATGTTGTACAGGAAACTGGGGAAGTATAACTTTCAGTTCTGCTTAGAACTCCTTCCATTCGTAGCTGATTTGCTGTGCCACTGCAGTTTTTCTTCTCCTGTTAATACTTTGTTTGCAGGTCAGTTTCTATCTCACTGATACCTATATTTTGTAAATCAAAGAGGTTTTTCCTGCCAACAACGTACAGGATACAACAAAATAAAGGGTGGATAATCTGGACCTATTTTCTGTAGTGTATCACTACAACATTTATCGCTCTCCTGCCAACAACGTAACCACTTTCACTTGTACTCTTCCGCCCGTCATTTCGGTACAGCAACAAACTTTCCTTTTAATGGAGCAAAGCTTGGCATCGTCGCGGCAGAGGTGCGTTAGGCCTACCGCAGCGTCTCTTCACAGTATCGCATTTACAGATAAATATTACAATAAAAATGTTTAAAAGACATTTAAAATATGAAATTTCTGCACCATTTGCCATTAATTTCCATACTCTAAAATCCGTTAGTCGCCCTTTTTCCAGGTAGTAACATTTTTCCGACTAAATAATTTAGGACCCTAATCTACACATTTACCGGAATCATACACTGAAACTGATGAGAATAAATTGTATGAACCAAGACATGTTAAATTGGAATCAGTTAATCAAATATGTGGCATTTTATGAATTTCTCCAGTGAAAGCTAAAACTTTGCTAACACAGAGAAGATATGCTGCCATAGAAAAAAAAAAGATTATCCTTCAGGAAGATGCTTTGACATCTGTAAATTCTATTTTGCACATTCTGTGAAGTGGATACAGTCTGTGGTGGTGCATTAACTTAATTAAAATATAAATCGGTTAAAACTCCTAAAAATGTTACTCGCGGAAGTGCGTGTTCAGTCTAACGTCAGTAGTTATTGAGAGTTTTTGTCCAAAGTTGTATCTTGCTTCAATATGGTCAGTTGTTAGGGTTAGGTCGAGAGTTATTTCGTCATAAGTTGTACCCTACTTCGGTTATGTCCAGATGTTAGGGTTAACTCCGTTCTGCCTGTGTTGACATCATATTGAATGGGTAAAGGTTTCCAGATAATTAAAGATTAAAGATTCTGGAGTTTAGAGTTACTATTTACATACCACTTGAAGTTCCCCGTCGTACTTGGCCATTAGGGCTATCTCATATCAATGCTGCACTCTCGTAGAATTGCTGAGGAAGTCTTCAAGTTAGGTCAGGTTCATAAAATTTTTAAATGCTTTAAAAGATTCTAGTTAAAATCATTAATATACACAACCTCATACCGTCCACAGTCTCAATCGCCTGACACGAGTTTCACCTAGGCTTCACACCCTCTGTCGAAGTCTTCTATCTGAAAGTCTCGTGTCCACAGTGTGCATGTTCCTCCTGTAACCCATTGCCAATGCCATCTAGTGTCAAGTCACATCAACTTTATCTTCATTGACATTCGATGGCATTTATCTTCATTGACATTAGATGGCATTTATCTTCATTGACATTAGATGGCCTTTATCTTCATTGACACTAGATGGCATTTATCTTCATTGACACTAGATGGCATTTGCAATGGGTTACATGAGGAACATGCGCGCTGTGGACACGAGACTTTCAGATAGCAGACTTCGACACAAGGTGTGAAGCCTCCGTTGAAAACGCCAGGGTAGAGCCTAGGTGAAACGCGCGTCCGGCGATTGAGACTGTGGACGGTATGAGGTGGTATATATAATGATTTTAACTAGAATCTTTAAAGCTTTTTAAAAAAATTATGAACCTGACCTTAACTTGAAGACTTCCTCAGCAATTCTACGAGAGTGCAGCATTGACGAGATAGCCCTAATGGCCAAGTACGATGTGGAACTTCAAGTGGTATGTAAATAGTAACTCTTAACTCAAGAATCTTTAATTATTATCTGGAAACCTTTACTCATTCAATATGTCGACACAGCCAGAACGAAGTTAACCCTAACATCTGGACATAACCGAAGTAGGGTACAACTTATGACGAAATGGCTCTCGAACTAACCCTAACAACTAACCATATTGAAGCAAGATACAACTTTGGACTGAACACGCACTTCCGTGAGTAACATTTTTAGGATTTTTAACCGATTTATATTTTAATTGAATAAGTTAATGCATCATCACAGACTGTATCCACTTTACAGAACGTGTAAAACAGAATTTACAGACGTTAAAGCGTCTTCCTGAAGAACCTTGTGGTCACATAATGGTATGTGAACTTTATGATAGAATCATATGAGATATAATGAAAAAAGTTTATATCTGGTAATGTTTCATATATACTGCATGATTCATTTGAGGTTTATAATGAACCCAGTACTTCAAAATCAAAGGAGACAAAACAACAGAATGAATATGAAACATTAATTTCAAACCTTAAAACAAAGATTTCAAACCTTACAGTACTAGTTTTTAAGAAAAGGTCAGGATTGTTAACTTGCTTCCACAATCGTGGTCAATCTCCAAAATTTGTGCACACTTTAAAGTCAGTGAATGCCTTGTACAAACAAATAGAATTGTACAAAATCATAGTGTATTAACAAGTTTCACTCACCAAAAACAAAGTGGCAAGAAGATTTCAGATCCCAAGTAGTAATCAGTTTTTTCGAGGGTGATGAATGCAACAGACTGTGTCCAGGAACAAAAGGTTTTGTCACCATAAGAAACAATTTGGGAGAAAAAGAATCAAGACAAAAGTGGCTAGTACTTTGCAACTTAAAAGAACTGTATGAAAGCTTTTTAAAGAATTGCATTCATAGGCAAAAATTGAATTTTCCAAATTCTGTGAATTGCATCCAAAATGGTGTGTGCTAGCTGGGACACCAGGCACACAATCAGTATGTGTGTGCTATATACATCAGAATGTCAAGATGATGATTAATGGGGCAAAACTTAAGTATACTTACAAGGAATTGATTTCACAGGTGGTTTGTAGCATGAACAATGAAGTGTGTTCATGGATGTCATATATAACCACTGCTACTGGAAAGAGGTATTGAAGATACGTACATTAATATTATTAATAACATCTATGAAAATGCAAGTGCAAAGATTCGGCTGTTCGAAAATACAACACACATAAAAATTGGAAAAGGAGTGAGACAAGGTGACACCATATCTCCGAAGCTCTTTAACGCCACATTGGAAAATTTCTTTCAATCACTGAACTGGGAAAACAAAGGGATAAAGATTAATGGAGATTATCTAACCCACCTTCGTTTTGCTGATGACATAGTCATTTTTGCAACTACCCCATCAGAGCTGCAGAGTATGATCCAGGAACTTGCTGACAAGAGTAAAGAAGTGGGATTAAAAATGAACTTTCAGAAGACAAAAGTGATGTTCAATGCTTTTACAAGAAATGAAGATTTATCGATTGATGGAGAAAAGCTGAAGATAACAGACACGTATGTTTATCTTGGACAGCAGATATCAAGTGAGGGTCCCATTGATGAAGAAATTAATCGGCGTACAAAACTTTCCTGGAGAGCTTTTAGAAGAAACAGCATAATTTTCAAGAGCAATATGCCATTATGTCTTAAAAGAAAAGTGTTTGATCAATGCATCCTTCCAGTGCTTACTTATGGTGCAGAGACGTGGACCTTAACTAAAAGAGACATACAAAGGCTGCAGACAACTCAAAGATGCATGGAGAAGTGCATGCTTGGTGTAACCAGGAGAGATAAGAAGAGGAACTCGTGGGTCCGAAAAATGACAAGAGTGGAAGACATCATGATCAGAGTTAAATCCCTGAAATGGCAATGGGCTGGACATACTGCCAGAAGAACAGACCATCGATGGACAGCTGAAATTTTAGATTGGATTCCAAGGGACAGGAAAAGACCCAGAAGAAGACCACATTGAAGATGGGTGGATGAAATTCGAAAGTATGCGGGAGTGACATGGAGGAGACTGGCGCAAGACAAACCGTTGTGGAGGAAACTTGGGGAGACCTTCGTCCAGCAGTGGATTGATAATGGTTGACGATGATGATGACTGGAAGAGGACACATTACCCCAAAACTGTCTTTGACATAATTGCTAGTAGGCCATTTAAAACACATCTAAAAGAATGTTCTAATTTGCTGTCCCATAATTTTATTTTTCATATTAACTTTGTACTATGTTGTATACTTTTATGGTGGACATATACATTTTTTTTGTAGACTGAAATGGGCCAATTTATATTATCATTATTTTGGAAACTATTGTGTAACACAAAGCAAAACTTTGATAATATTTAGATATGCAATAGAAGATAGTCCTCAGAAAAAATAAGGTGTTTATCTGCTACCCCTTTTGATTTATTGTATCCCCAAAATGGAAATTTCGGCAATGTTGCAGTAATAAATTTTTTTCTGAATAAAAAAGAGAAACATAACACAAGTTGAAATATGCTTTAACATTCTTAGCTACATGTGAGGATTGCATGAAAAAATATTCACTTTGTGTTCAAGTATCCTTCTGGTATAAAAATGCTGAAAAATAGCAAAATCGGCACCATGACCTTAAACTTTGACCCCCGCCCCCTACAAACCTGACAAATTATGCTATGGAAATGAGGTTGATACATATGAATACACAGGTTATTACTTCTATTAAGGCACCCATATTAAGTGATCATTATGTCCACAATTATATTCAATTTGTGTTGATTAACAATAACCCTTATTTTAGCTCATGGGGGGGGGGGCGGGTTGAGGACCCATATCTCCAAAAGGGTAAAAATCCTCCAAATACGTGGTGTCGGTAAATAAATAAATACATTGCTCTTTCCACGTTCCAGAAACACAAACAATTTTTCGGTTGCTATGTATTTCTGGAACGTGGGAAAAGCGATGTATTTATTTATTTATATTCTCCGAAAAGGGTTGGTAAAATAAATCCCAAACTTTGTTTTCAGGGTGCTTTTACGTTGTAATGTAATATATAAAAAAAAATGAGGAAAATAAAAAACGCCGCCCCGGTGGCGCAGTGGTCTAAGGCGATGGCTTCTAATCATTCGTCCGAAAGGGGTTCTGGTTCGAATCCCGGTGAGGCATGGATGTTGTGTTTGTCTTATGGCACTGGCTCCCTCCCTTCCCTGGAACCAGTGACCCTAAATTAGGGACGGGCGACTGCTTATAGCCCATTGAGTTGCTCACGGTGGTCGTTAAACCTCCAATCAAAAAAAAAAATAATAATAAAATTAAAAAAAAAAAAACCCACAACTACAAGCACCTGGTGAATAAATATGGAATGACCCAACTGTGTAAATAGTACAGTATAAGAGCAAATGAAAACTGAAACATATTTTGAGTTTCAAAACATTTAACTGCCATTCTGTTTAATTTTGAACAACTTCACCCAGATGATTTAGCCTATCAGGTAATAAATTTTTATTTTAAATTACCATAGTTACTTATATGTATGTCATCATCATCATCATTGTCAACCATTATCAATCCACTGCTGGACGAAGGTCTCCCCAAGTTTCCTCCACAACGGTCTGTCTTGTGCCAGTCTCCTCCATGTCACTCCCGCATATTTACGAATTTCATCCACCCATCTCCCATGTGGTCTTTTTCTGGGTCTTTTCCTGTCCCTTGGAATCCAATCTAAAATTTCGGCTGTCCATCTATGGTCTGTCCTTCTGGCAGTATGTCCAGCCCATTGCCATTTCAGGGATTTAACTCTGATCATGATGTCTTCCACTCTTGTCATTTTTCGGATCCACGTGTTCCTCTTCTTATCTCTCCTGGTTACACCAAGCATGCACCTCTCCATGCCGCTTTGAGTTGTCTGCAGCCTTTGTATGTCTCTTTTAGTTAAGGTCCACGTCTCTGCACCATACGTAAGCACTGGAAGGATGCATTGATCAAACACTTTTCTTTTAAGACATAATGGCATATTGCTCTTGAAAATTATGCTGTTTCTTCCAAAAGCTCTCCAGGCAAGTTTTGTACGCCGATTAATTTCTTCATCAATGTGACCCTCACTTGATATCTGCTGTCCAAGATAAACATACGTATCTGTTATCTCCAGTTTTTCTCCATCAATCGATAAATCTTCATTTCTTGTAAAAGCATTGAACATCACTTTTGTCTTCTGAAAGTTCATTTTTAATCCCACTTCTTTACTCTTGTCAGCAAGTTCCTGGATCATACTCTGCAGCTCTGATGGGGTAGTTGCAAAAATGACTACGTCATCAGCAAAACGAAGGTGGGTTAGATAATCTCCATTAATCTTTATCCCTTTGTTTTCCCAGTTCAGTGATTGAAAGACATTTTCCAATGTGGCATTAAAGAGCTTCGGAGATATGGTGTCACCTTGTCTCACTCCCTTTCCAATTTTTATAAGTGTTGTATTTTCAAACAGCCGAATCTTTGCACTTGCATTTTCATAGATGTTATTAATAATATTAATGTATGCATCTTCAATACCGCAGGATTTCAGAGCCGTGGTAACTGCTGATGGTTTCACCGAATCAAAGGCTTTTTCATAATCGATAAAAGCCATGCACAATGGAAGTTCATATTCCCTCGCTCTTTCAATTAGTTCTCTCAGTACGTGGATATGATCTATTGTGCTGTAGCCACTCCTGAATCCAGCTTGTTCTCTCGGTTGAGCCATGTCCAGTGTTACCTTCAAGCGGTGTGAAAGAACTTTAGTGAAGATTTTATAAACCACTGATAGGAGGCTGATAGGTCTGTAGTTCCTGAGATCCTCAATGTCACCTTTTTTATGTAGCAGGATCATTGTAGCATTGTTCCAATCCTCAGGAATCTTCCCTTCATTAAGGCATCGAGTGAAAATTTGGGCGAGTACTGTTTCAATTTCTCCACTTGCTTCTTGTATGATGTCTATAGTAATTCCATCTTCTCCTGGAGCTTTCCCCAGCTTCATGTTCTTGATTGCATGAGCAACTTCTGCTGGGAGGACTGGAAGAACTCTGGTACCTTTCATGATGTCTGGAGTACATGTATCATCCCTTTCATATAATTTGGAGTAGAAATCTTTCACTCTTGTCAAAATTTCGCCTCTATTTCTTGTTATAGAACCATCTTCTTTTCTCAGAGCCATAATCTGTTTTCTTCCCTTACTGAGATGTCCCTTTGCTATCTTAAGGCTTTGGTTGTTTTCAATTGCTTTCCTCACTAGCTCACAGTTGAATGTCCTTACGTCTTCAGTGATACTTTTCCGTGCTGTCTTGCATAGCTCTATATATTCCACTTTGGAAGTCACATCTTCTTTAGTTGTCCTCATATCTCTTCTTTTTGCATCAACATTTTGGTTTTTCCTGATAATTTGTTCACATGCAACTTGTTCTTAGACCCAGCTAATTTTGTTGCTGTTTCCATAAGAGCTTTGGTTACTTTTCTGTTAACTTCCGAAATATCCACTTCTTCCGATGTTAGGCCTTCTAAAGCAGAGAATCTGTTCTTCAGTTCCAACTTGAAAGTATTATGGTGTTTTTTAAGGTTGGTTATGTCAATACATTTTGTTTGTCTTATGAGCTTGCCACGTTCCAGTTTAGTGTTGAGGTGCATCTTACATCTCACCAATCTATGGTCACTACCTGTGTTGAACTTGTTCAGCACACTGCAGTCTTCGATGACGAATTTTTTGTTACACATAATAAAATCAATTTCACTTGTCGTCCCAATTGGATGTCTCCATGTCCATTTCCTGTGTGGCTTTTTCTTGAAAAAGGAGTTCAAGATGAAAAATCCTTCTGCCTCTGCAAACTCAACGAGAGTATTTCCACGCTGGTTTCTGTTGCCGTGACCGAATTTACCTACTGAAGTTTCATTCTGTTGCAGTTGCCCTATTTTTGCATTGAAATCTCCCATAATTATCTTCAAGTGCTGCTTACCTTTATTATTTAGATGACGAATTTCCTCATAAAATTCTTCAATTTCTTCTTCAGCATGACTTGTGGTGGGTGCATAAGTTTGAATAATCTGAGCCTGGTATCTTCTCGAGAGTTGGATAACGAGTCGTGCAGCTCTGTCAGAGGAACTTTCAACTTCTACAACTTTATCCTTCAGTTTCTTGTTTATTATAAATCCAACACCACTAGTTCTGCCAGTATCTGTCCCACGATAATAGAAGAGATGTCCACTTTTCAGTTCAATGAGATCTTCTCCTTTTCTCCTTACCTCACTTAGCCCGACGATGTGCCACTTGATCCTTTGTAGTTCCTCTTCCAATTCAAGAAGCCTTGAATCAGAAGATAGGGAGCGTCCGTTATAGGTAGCCAAGGTCAGCATCAAATGGCAGCCTAGTCCGGTCCTCCGGGGATTCTTAGCACCCTCTGCCTTCATGTCGCACTGGCCGCTGCCTTGGCCAGGTACATTCCAGCTGCCGGAGACTGAGGGCCAAGATTTAAGTTGTGGAATCATTTTGGAGGGGTTTGGCCATAACTCACCACGCTGGCCAAGCGGGTTGGTGAGTGTGGGATAGTATCTGCTTATTATTAGAATAGCTGCCATGTAGTGATGAGAAACTATCTATAGCCAATATTTCCAATAATTCAGCTGAATACTTTAACAACTAGCTCAGTAACTATCGATAATTACCTATCTACTATTCTTCAAAATTCGGTTTCTCAGAAACCCATCATTTCTCAGTCTTCAAACATTGCATACGTTTAGCCATCATGTGTAAAATCAACATGTTTTTTTTGTTTTTTTTATTCAAAAGGGTTGTTTTTGAGATTTTCAAAATAAAAAATTTTGAAAATTTGTCAAATTTTTATGCGTTAAAGTGGATTGTGTGGCACATCAAATCAAAGCCCATAAAAAAAAAAAAAAAAAAAACCCTTTAAAAAGAGTCGTGGATGAGCCCGCTAGCATCACTACCTACAGACTTGTTATATTTTTTGTGAATGGCGTTCTTCCAAAATTTGGCATTTTTTGCCATTTTTAAAAAACAAAAAAAAACTGACCCAAAAAAAAATGAAAATTTTGATTTTTCGTATCATAGGTACAAACTATAACCAAAAATCATTGAAATCTGAGACACCGTTGTCTAGACCCCACGTTGGTTTCACCTGAAATGACCCAACCCTTCCCTAAACAAGTGAACAAAAGTATAAGCATGGGTTGCTCAACCAGTAGATATTGATATTTTCACAAATCGTCTGCGTGCTGAAATAATTCAGTTTTATGTCTGCAAAATTTGTGGCAGACTAAAATTGAGAGATGACTACGTGCAGTGAAACCTCTGTTATACGTTTTTCTAGAGGATGGTCTAAAGAAACGTATAAATGAAATTTTAAATATTAATTTAAAATTTGTGCTTTAACACTTTCGCCGCCGCCGTACTATATCAGCGGCAAGCACGCGGTGCCGGTATGAAACCCGTGCAAATCTCCCACGACGCCACGAGGCGTCACGATTGAGCTTTTATGCGTTTGGACCAAACAGTCGTGTGTTCACATCTCATAGCTTTGCATGACTTAGCAATTCTAAAATACAAGAAAATTTATCCATAATTGATATTCGTAATTATAATTCTGCCAGCAATAAAATATTATTCCGATAATGAAGTAGACATTTACTGGATACATATTTCGAACATTGTTGCTTATAAAACAAGAGAAATCATACTTACAAATGCCAAAGAATTCCATAAATAGTGTCGTGATGTGCATAACTGGATAAATACAAAATCCATACATTTTGATTTGGGTAGGGTAAAAAAATCCCACACATGCAGTTCGACTTGGAACATACTTTTTTTTAGCAAAATAGAGTGTCCCTGCAAATCTCTTTGGCAGAGCACATTTTGCATAGTCTCCTCAAAAATGTCCCTTTTTTTTTTTTTTTTTTTTACTGGAAGATGGCCATATGCTTTTAATGATTTAGATATCTTCGCTTGGGAAGTTGATGGCTCTTGATTCAAAACTTGACATACAAATGTAGAGGCTTATCTGCTTCCCTGAGAATTTATTATACAAGTTGTGGGAAGTGATTATCATCATATGAAATATATGTATTCCTAGCTTCTTGTACCATCTTATGGTTTTCCTTTCACAAGGATAGTACACTAGCATTTGATCTTGACGATCTACCCCTGACATAAATTTATTATAGTTGATAACAGCCTTTTGGTTTTACTTTTATCTGTCCCCTTTTATTTACAGTTTGAACTAAATCTTCCTCAAACTCCGTGGTAATGAAGTGAACATCCCTTTTATCTTTACATTTACACACTGCAACAGCATTGGAATATTGGCATTTTCGTTCCCCCTTCAAAAGTTTAGCTTTCACGACATCCTTGGGAAGATCTCGTCGGTCTGCATGTAGAGTTCCAGAGCAAATAAGTGTCATTGTTCAACAACTGCAATGCAAGATTGTAACTATTATAAAAATTATCCATATAAATAGCATCGCCAACATTTATCTTCCCTTCCATCAATTTTAAAACTACATTAGCAGCATGATCCTCCCCCCCAGGGAGTCCAGCTGCCCTGTGTAAAACAAAGCTTTTAGAATCATACCAGTTGGTTCCATTAGCATATAAAGTTTCACCCCATATTTATGACATTTTCCTTTCTTGTACTGTTTGAATATCAAACGACCTCTCCATAAAATCATTGATTCATCAATCGTAAGTTCTTTTCCAGGGTAGTATATGCTCTTTGTAGTATCATTAAATAAATTCAGTAAAGGCATTATTTTTGCAAGGCTGTTGGTTGTAATCGCTTCGCCAGGTTGAGGATTTCTTGCAAAATGAAGGCATCGCATGATCAGAAGGAAACGATTCCTGCTCATATTTGAAGGAAAGCAGTCCATTTTGAATAATGGATCTGTTTTCCGATAATCTGGAGATGGGGCATTTGTACAATGCCCATGTGAAACAGAAGGCCCAGAAAAACTTTCATCTCATCTACCGACACATCCTTCCATTCATTTATTCGCGAACCTTCAGTAACTCTGGAGGTAAACGCTTCTACAGCATATGCATTACTTTCCCTAACTAATAGATCGTAAAATTCCTCATTTGCACAAAGATTAAAAAAGTCGATTGGCTCAGTACCTGTCATTAATTTTCAGTCCTGGTACACCAATGAACGGAATTCTTATGATGTCGGGACCATCACACCAATGTGTAGCCAAAATCCATTGAGGCGGAGTATGAGAAAGAACGCTGCAATCTTCATTCTCACTTTCACTGCTGGTTGTACTACAGCTAGTAAAAGAATATGTTTCTGTACTTGATGACAGATTATCGGCATCGTCTGCTATTTCCACGGAAGAATGTTCCCGCCGAGAAGCTTTTGGTTGAGAGGAACCGGCGATAGCGCGTCCGAATATATCTATTGTTTCCGCAAAACTAAGTATTGAAGTGAATATGGGTTTCTTTGAAATCCCTTTAGCCTCCTCAATAAGCCTTCCTGTGACGTATAAACTCTAAGCAGCAAATGCTTTTTATTGCCATTCAAGCATTTATTTATTGATAGTTGCCTTCACCGCAAAACCAGTGACGTTCAAAGGAAAATAAACATTGCAGTGAAAAGCATGCGCTGTGTTAAATCTATGAAAAGTCAACTTACTTTCCCTTCCCTAAACCATGTGGGGAAAAATCTGCTATCCCAAAACCACGGTCACTTTTAGACAGTTGGAGACTCATTTTCAGTGCCAGTAACAAAATAGATAACTCTCTTCAAGTGCCGAAGGTTTCAGGAAGCGAAATATGAAGCGATGATTACGACGCCATTCGGCGGCGGCACCTGGGCTAAGTATTGTAAGACACCGTTCGGCGCAGCGCGGCAGTGAAAGTGTTAAAGGAGTTTAAGATGTTTCTTAATAATAGTTTATTTAAAATCAGATCAGCGGCAAAAGAAAATCAAGCGTTACTACTTATATTTTATCACACTGCATAATTCATAAAGCCTGTTGTAGATTAAGTGAAATCATCACAACTAGAAATCTAAGACCAGTGGTTCAGTATGAAACTCATGAATTAACAGCTTTTTCTACTGCTGATCCTGGTTGCATCCATTTGATACCAGAATATTGAGGATGTACATTTAGGATTTCATTTTACTAGTAACCCACAAAATAGTAGAGCCACAAAGTTACATCCCAGAGATTTATTTTTTAATAGCGCGTGTGTGCGAGTCATGAAATGCAAAACCAATTTTATCGAAATCGAAAGTAAATATAATCTTCTGTGGTGGGATCAAGGTTAAACTTTTGTGCACCAAGAAGAAACACAACAAAACTGTCTCAATTCTCACAAAGTTGTAACATGCCTGGTTACGTATAAAACAATCGAAGAACGCATATTTTCGATAATCTGAAATTCAAATTTTAATGTATAATCACAAAAAGCATATAAATGAATTACATATAACAGCGTAAGAAAAAAAAAAAAGCATTAGATTTTCCCAAATGCTTATTTCGTGCAGAAACACTGTGTGAATAAAAGATTAACTGACATTGCACGATGGTAATCAAGTGAAAAACCTAGCTACTGACAAATTAAAAACTTTAATTATCATTCACTCAGTTAAAACACTTCCAAATTAAAATACATAACTTTTCAGTATCTGCAACAGATTCCATCTTCAGATGTGATGACATTTAAAACCAAATCATGGCCACTGTCCTTGGTTATATACGAGTCTTCAATGGAGCATGATGTGCAAAAATCCTGCACTGTGCCTGTTCATCTCAATAGTCACACCAAAAACTGTAGAAGCATACTCCTCCCTTCTTCTTCAGAGTCTACCCCCAACACAATAGATCAAAGTTCCCCCTCCACACCAATAAGTACACAAGGACCAAATCCCAAAGGATAATCTGAACAAATGAAAGTGTAAAATTTACGAAGTAAAACTAACAAAGTTTCAATCCTTTCTAGTAGTAAGATTTTACAGTAAAATCTTAGGACTAACAGAGTTGTATAAAAATAAAATAGCCGCTCCGGTCCGGTGGCGCAGTGCGTTTGTCCAGAAGGAGTCCGGTTCGAATTCCGGTGAGGCATGGATGACATTGTGTTTGTCTTATGGCACTGGCTCTCTCCCTTCCCTGGAACCAGTGGCCCTAAATTAGTAACTGGCAACTGCTTATAGCCCATTGAGTTGCTCACTGTAGTCGTTAAACCTTCAATAAAAAAATAAATAAAATAAAATGTCTGTTTACGCAACCATTGAAACAAAACTTGCTGCGAACTCTGAACCATGGTAACAATAGAATAATATAATTTTAAAAATTTATAAAGCAATAAGTAACTATTAGAATATTACAGATTGCAATGAGGACAAAATAAGTGCAATTGAACTCTGTTAAGACGAGCTGTTCGGGATCGAACAAATTGCTTGTTATAGCAGTTACTCGTATAATCCGGGAAAGACCCAAAATATCAAGGAAATCATTAAAAAAAATAAATTTTGTTATAAAATATAGTGCATACAATGTTTAATGTTGAGAAATACATAGTATGTATGTTTAGTTGAAATTACCATACAATATTTCGGTTAGTTGTGGAATTCTTGAAAAATGCGAACGTACAGTACTATATACACACAGAACTAGATGTGCCATTATACATACTGTAGTACATACATATGTACGTACGTACAGTACTACATACACACAGAACTATATGTACCATTATACATACCAGATTGTACGTACATACATATGTATGTACGTACCAAAGCACATATCCTTTTTATTTCTTATGAAAAAATTTGGTTAATTTTAGCTGCATTGTGCTTGACTAACCGAAAATCCATTAGATTACGCTTAACAGCTGATAATGCACTGAACATACACTCATTGCCAGAATTAGTTTCATAAAATCTAGTCAAAACATCCAAGGCATCTTGTGCTTGATTGTAAGTCACAACTTGTGTTTTTGTAATGTTTTCGCCTTCACTGTCGGTTTCAGTTTTTTCATTCACCGCAATGACTTCTTGCACAATTTGTTCCTCCATTAAAATTCCAGTGGTTAGGACCGCAGTGTCAGTGTCGATAAAATCATCAAGAGAATTGCAATTGTTAAAGATGCTTAAATCTCTACTTTTTAACCATTCTGATAAGGGGAGATCGTCATCAATCACTTCAGTGCTTTCTACTAAAGTCTACCAGCCTTCCTATAACAATTTTTAATGGTTGTCGGAGAGTGACACTATCCCAAGCTTCTCATAAGACGAACAGCATCCAATATGGAAATCTTAATTTCTAGCTTCTTCATTTTCTGGATTAATTAATTGTACGGTTAGAAATTGCCAAAAATGGCACTTAAAGCTCCTAATAATCCCGTGGTCCATAGGCTGTAGAATTGATGTTGTGTTTGGTGGTAGGAACACAAGTTTGATATTTGTCAAGTTTTCTACTTTGGGATATGCTGGGCAGTTGTCTATTAACAGCAAAATGTTTCTGTTTTTCTTTTGCAGTTCACGATCCCATTTATGAAGTTCTCCCGTAAAGATATCTGATGTCATCCGCGCCTTTCTGTTTGCTTTATAATCAACCGGGAGATGCTGAACTTTATTAAAACATCGAGGCTTTAACGATTTGCCAATCGCCAATAACTTTCTTTTTTCATTTCCTGCCATGTTCGCATAAATTAGAACGGTTAGCCGATCCTTTGCCAATTTACCTCCAATGCATTTCTCGCCTTTAAAAGTAGTCATGTCAGGGGTTACCTTGTAAAAAATGCCCGTTTCATCAGCATTGAATATGTTCTGCTCACTGAATTTAGACATGAAGCTGGGACAAACTCTTTTTAGCCATTAACTTACAGATTCCGTATCCGCAGACATTGATTCCCCTGACATTTTTGCGTAAACAATATTTTGTCTGTTCTTGAAGCGATCAAGTCTCCCATTACTGCATATAAAATTCTCATGACCGAACTGTACTGCAAATTTTTCCGCTTGCACTTTTAAAATCTGTCCATTGATAGGAAAACCATCATCACGTTGAACTTTAAACCAACAAAGTAAAGCTTCATCAATATCATTTTTTTTACACTTTTTCATTTTTTTGCAATCTGTAAGATTGTTTTCAAATACTGACAAAACTGCATCTTTGTTCTTCCACGATGTAGATACGGTAGATGATGAAAGCCCATACTTTTTGCAAACAGCTGAATTTTTCTCGCCGTCTTGCAGTTCCTGAATAATATCCATTTCTCCCTGATGGAGAGAGCCTTTCTTTTAACACCAACCATTTTGTTCACAATATCACACTTAATAAAAAAGGGGGAGGGAAAGCATAAGTGATGTTGCAAGAGTAAGGCTACGTGCGACTTTCTGATTAAAAAAGGTTATGTCCCGTGTGAAGTGGAAATACTGAATGCACTAAGAAAACGTGTGGGGTTAGACCATAGCAGCCAATGAGAGAAAGCGAATTCCAGGAACCCTCTCGTAAACAGTGGCAAAGGAAAATCTGGGAAGCTTTCCACCTACCCTTGGGCTGAAATGCAAGACGTCATAAAACACTCCCCGCTTTTCTCTCGGATCAAGTGACACACAGACTGTCTTTTTGGGTAGCAGGTGGCTAATTGACACCACCTTTCAATGCTGCGCTATCTTTACTGGGTGTTAAAAAAAAATCTGAAAAGTCTTGCAAATTTGCTCGCTATAACAGAGTTGATACTCGTAACAAACGGGATAATTCAACTTTCATGAAAAATAACCTCTATAAGACCCGTAAAAAAGTTATTCCACAATAACATTAATTGCATATGAAACCAAACTTCTTCTGGCATTTACTCACTATAGCTGGGACCTCGTTATACCCGAGCTCGTCTTAACCAAGTTCGACTGCATATTACAATTGAATGTGCAGCAATGTGTGTAAAATGGACCTTTATGGCAAAATATTAAAATATTGGAATATGAACCTCATAAAAACAAGACTAATTAAAGAAAAAAATGTGTATCCATAAAAACAGTTCCATTAATGAACCTTCAAAAATATAAATACCATTTGTAAATGCATTTATGGCACCTCTATTCATAGTGATTGTGGAATAACTTTTTTACGGGTCTTTTAGAGGTTATTTTTAATGAAAGTTGGTTGTCAAATTTTCGAACTAAAGCCTAGTTCGTCATCAGGACTATGTCACTGGAGTAGTTGCTGCCACTCAATTGGAAGAGACCATCCGCAATTATCGTTAATTGTGGTACTTCTTCTTCTTGCTATTTCGATCCCTTCTTCTAGTTTTCTCTTTACTAAGTTTGACTGGTGGGCGATTATTTTCACTGAGTCCCAATTTATGGAGTGTCCACTTGCTTGTACATGTCTGTCTAGCCCTGTTTTGTTCCCAATGTTCCTAATAGCTGCTTGGTGTTCTTTCATTCGGACCTTAATACTTCTCCCTGTTTCTCCTATATAGCTGAGTCCGCAGTTACAGTCGATGCAGTAAATTACTCCTTCCTGCAATTGGATGTCCAATTCTTTCTGCTTTAAAGCTGGCAGGAATTTCTTTATTTTGTTATTAAGATCTGGAGCTAGCCTGATATTATATTTTGCTCCGATCCTTTTCAGTTTCTCGAAAAGTCCCTTGTGGTACGTAATTTTGCTGGTGAATTTGAAGTTGGTTTTTTCCTGCTTCTTTTTTGGCACTTGTTTAAATATTTTCTCAACATATGGGGAGGGGTAATTGTTTTCTGCCAACATTTCCTTTAATTCTTCTTTGTGAAGATCTTTTGAGAAGCTGAAGAGACCAGGATTTCAATTTTTTCCAAAAATTGTCTCGCTGTATTCGATTTAATATAATCAGGGTGGAATGAGCAGAAGTCTAACATCTTCCCTGTGTTGGTGGGTTTTCTAAAAGCTGAGTGAATATTTTCCCTTCTCTTGAGGTCAAGGTTAAATCCAGGTAATTGATGCTATGGTCTTTTTCCTGTTCCAGGGTGTACTTCAAGGTATTCTCTAGTAAGTTAAATTCTTCCAGAATCTGAGAGGGTAGAGATTGGTCCACAGTATCTACTATAATTAGGACATCATCCATGTACCTTACATAGAGAGCAAACAAGGAGGGTTGTATAAGGATTTTTGCCTCTAGTTTACTTATATAATAATTTGCTAGCAGAGGTGCTAGTGGAGAACCCATTGCAAGTCCTGAAGTTTGCCTGTAATATTTCTTTCCAAACTGGAAGAAATTATTCTTGAAGGAAAATAGGAGCAGTTCATATATGCCAAGTAGTATTTCTCTATTGTGATTATGGAATACTATTTTTTCCGCAAGGTCATCTGCAATGAATTCCAGTAGGAGGTCCAGGTTAATGTTGGTATACATAGAGACTATATCCAGGCTTGCCATTACTGGATGAATTAATTCTGGCAAGTTGTCCAGTTTTCTTTTTAGCTGCATGGAATTTTTTAGTAGGTAGGGAGGAGAAGGGAAAATATCTCTGAGGTGACCAAGTAAATAATAATTAATGTTGGAGAGTGGCGAATTTCTAGTGTCTATTATAGGTCTTATTGGATGGCCTTCTTTGTGAACTTTTATCGTACCATAGATCTGTGGAATTCTTGACTGGATTTTGGAGAAGTTTTTGAAGAGCTCATTAAGCTGTTTTTTATTTCTTAAAGAGCTGATTAATTTCTTAAGATTTTTTACAGTTTGATCTATAGGATTACCATTGAGTTCTTCATAATAAGGCTTGCTCAATTCAGCTTCCATTTTATTGTAATACTTCTCTTTTTCTACCAATACCAAAACTTTGCTCTTATCTGCTCTCAGTGCTACTACTTTATCATTGGCTTTGAATTTTTTAAGGTCAGTAATGGCACTTCTATTAAAATTGTAATCAACTTTTACTGGCTTTTTTACAAATTTTGAGACGCAGTCTGAGAATTCTTTCCTTAAAGTAACTGCTGTATTTTCATCTTCTCTTTCTACCTTACTACAGATGCTTTCTAAATCAATCAGTATACGTTTTTTATCAAGTGTTGCGGAGGAAAGGTTGTAATTATATCCCTTATTGAGGAGATTAATCAGGTTTTCATCTACTCCTTCTTCCGTCAGATCCATGACATGTTTGTTAGTGGTGGATGGTATTAACTGTGGGCCAGGTGCTGTAGACATTAACTTTGGACTTAACCATTTATTTTCTTTAATTTTCAATTTTTCCTTAAACTTTTTGTTTTTATCTCTCACTGCTTTAGCTAACCAATTATCAATATTTTTCTTTTCTGCTTCCGGAATTTCACCTAATGAAGAGGTCCAAATACGAGTTTCTATTCGTTCGCATTGCTCAATAGTTTTGAATTTATTACGAATCGCGCCATTCACCGTTTTTAGTTCTATTTTTCTAATAAAATTTCTTGACAGATTTTCCGCGATGTTTTTCGTGAGTCTCAAAGAAGGTGGAACAAAATTAGCTCTTTTACATTTCTTAAGAAAATACAGTTGTGACTTACATTTGTCGCTTTTGCACTTACTCCTTTCTATCTTTCTGATGTTTCGCCATATATCCAGCCCGTATGTGGTTTTAATCCTAGTTGTAAATGCATTTATGGCACCTCTATTCATAGTGATTGTGGAATAACTTTTTTTTACGGGTCTTTTAGAGGTTATTTTTAATGAAAGTTGGTTGTCAAATTTTCGAACTAAAGCCTAGTTCGTCATCAGGACTATGTCACTGGAGTAGTTGCTGCCACTCAATTGGAAGAGACCATCCGCAATTATCGTTAATTGTGGTACTTCTTCTTCTTGCTATTTCGATCCCTTCTTCTAGTTTTCTCTTTACTAAGTTTGACTGGTGGGCGATTATTTTCACTGAGTCCCAATTTATGGAGTGTCCACTTGCTTGTACATGTCTGTCTAGCCCTGTTTTGTTCCCAATGTTCCTAATAGCTGCTTGGTGTTCTTTCATTCGGACCTTAATACTTCTCCCTGTTTCTCCTATATAGCTGAGTCCGCAGTTACAGTCGATGCAGTAAATTACTCCTTCCTGCAATTGGATGTCCAATTCTTTCTGCTTTAAAGCTGGCAGGAATTTCTTTATTTTGTTATTAAGATCTGGAGCTAGCCTGATATTATATTTTGCTCCGATCCTTTTCAGTTTCTCGAAAAGTCCCTTGTGGTACGTAATTTTGCTGGTGAATTTGAAGTTGGTTTTTTCCTGCTTCTTTTTTGGCACTTGTTTAAATATTTTCTCAACATATGGGGAGGGGTAATTGTTTTCTGCCAACATTTCCTTTAATTCTTCTTTGTGAAGATCTTTTTGAGAAGCTGAAGAGACCAGGATTTCAATTTTTTCCAAAAATTGTCTCGCTGTATTCGATTTAATATAATCAGGGTGGAATGAGCAGAAGTCTAACATCTTCCCTGTGTTGGTGGGTTTTCTAAAAAGCTGAGTGAATATTTTCCCTTCTCTTGAGGTCAAGGTTAAATCCAGGTAATTGATGCTATGGTCTTTTTCCTGTTCCAGGGTGTACTTCAAGGTATTCTCTAGTAAGTTAAATTCTTCCAGAATCTGAGAGGGTAGAGATTGGTCCACAGTATCTACTATAATTAGGACATCATCCATGTACCTTACATAGAGAGCAAACAAGGAGGGTTGTATAAGGATTTTTGCCTCTAGTTTACTTATATAATAATTTGCTAGCAGAGGTGCTAGTGGAGAACCCATTGCAAGTCCTGAAGTTTGCCTGTAATATTTCTTTCCAAACTGGAAGAAATTATTCTTGAAGGAAAATAGGAGCAGTTCATATATGCCAAGTAGTATTTCTCTATTGTGATTATGGAATACTATTTTTTCCGCAAGGTCATCTGCAATGAATTCCAGTAGGAGGTCCAGGTTAATGTTGGTATACATAGAGACTATATCCAGGCTTGCCATTACTGGATGAATTAATTCTGGCAAGTTGTCCAGTTTTCTTTTTAGCTGCATGGAATTTTTTAGTAGGTAGGGAGGAGAAGGGAAAATATCTCTGAGGTGACCAAGTAAATAATAATTAATGTTGGAGAGTGGCGAATTTCTAGTGTCTATTATAGGTCTTATTGGATGGCCTTCTTTGTGAACTTTTATCGTACCATAGATCTGTGGAATTCTTGACTGGATTTTGGAGAAGTTTTTGAAGAGCTCATTAAGCTGTTTTTTATTTCTTAAAGAGCTGATTAATTTCTTAAGATTTTTTACAGTTTGATCTATAGGATTACCATTGAGTTCTTCATAATAAGGCTTGCTCAATTCAGCTTCCATTTTATTGTAATACTTCTCTTTTTCTACCAATACCAAAACTTTGCTCTTATCTGCTCTGAGTGCTACTACTTTATCATTGGCTTTGAATTTTTTAAGGTCAGTAATGGCACTTCTATTAAAATTGTAATCAACTTTTACTGGCTTTTTTACAAATTTTGAGACGCAGTCTGAGAATTCTTTCCTTAAAGTAACTGCTGTATTTTCATCTTCTCTTTCTACCTTACTACAGATGCTTTCTAAATCAATCAGTATACGTTTTTTATCAAGTGTTGCGGAGGAAAGGTTGTAATTATATCCCTTATTGAGGAGATTAATCAGGTTTTCATCTACTCCTTCTTCCGTCAGATCCATGACATGTTTGTTAGTGGTGGATGGTATTAACTGTGGGCCAGGTGCTGTAGACATTAACTTTGGACTTAACCATTTATTTTCTTTAATTTTCAATTTTTCCTTAAACTTTTTGTTTTTATCTCTCACTGCTTTAGCTACCCAATTATCAATATTTTTCTTTTCTGCTTCCGGAATTTCACCTAATGAAGAGGTCCAAATACGAGTTTCTATTCGTTCGCATTGCTCAATAGTTTTGAATTTATTACGAATCGCGCCATTCACCGTTTTTAGTTCTATTTTTCTAATAAAATAATCTTCACAAAGAAGAATTAAAGGAAATGTTGGCAGAAAACAATTACCCCTCCCCATATGTTGAGAAAATATTTAAACAAGTGCCAAAAAAGAAGCAGGAAAAAACCAACTTCAAAGAGGTCCAAATACGAGTTTCTATTCGTTCGCATTGCTCAATAGTTTTGAATTTATTACGAATCGCGCCATTCACCGTTTTAGTTCTATTTTTCTAATAAAATAATCTTCACAAAGAAGAATTAAAGGAAATGTTGGCAGAAAACAATTACCCCTCCCCATATGTTGAGAAAATATTTAAACCTAATGAAGAGGTCCAAATACGAGTTTCTATTCGTTCGCATTGCTCAATAGTTTTGAATTTATTACGAATCGCGCCATTCACCGTTTTTAGTTCTATTTTTCTAATAAAATAATCTTCACAAAGAAGAATTAAAGGAAATGTTGGCAGAAAACAATTACCCCTCCCCATATGTTGAGAAAATATTTAAACAAGTGCCAAAAAAGAAGCAGGAAAAAACCAACTTCAAAGAGGTCCAAATACGAGTTTCTATTCGTTCGCATTGCTCAATAGTTTTGAATGTATTACGAATCGCGCCATTCATCGTTTTAGTTCTATTTTTCTAATAAAATAATCTTCACAAAGAAGAATTAAAGGAAATGTTGGCAGAAAACAATTACCCCTCCCCATATGTTGAGAAAATATTTAAACAAGTGCCAAAAAAGAAGCAGGAAAAAACCAACTTCAAATTCACCAGCAAAATTACGTACCACAAGGGACTTTTCGAGAAACTGAAAAGGATCGGAGCAAAATATAATATCAGGCTAGCTCCAGATCTTAATAACAAAATAAAGAAATTCCTGCCAGCTTTAAAGCAGAAAGAATTGGACATCCAATTGCAGGAAGGAGTAATTTACTGCATCGACTGTAACTGCGGACTCAGCTATATAGGAGAAACAGGGAGAAGTATTAAGGTCCGAATGAAAGAACACCAAGCAGCTATTAGGAACATTGGGAACAAAACAGGGCTAGACAGACATGTACAAGCAAGTGGACACTCCATAAATTGGGACTCAGTGAAAATAATCGCCCACCAGTCAAACTTAGTAAAGAGAAAACTAGAAGAAGGGATCGAAATAGCAAGAAGAAGAAGTACCACAATTAACGATAATTGCGGATGGTCTCTTCCAATTGAGTGGCAGCAACTACTCCAGTGACATAGTCCTGATGACGAACTAGGCTTTAGTTCGAAAATTTGACAACCAACTTTCATTAAAAATAACCTCTAAAAGACCCGTAAAAAAGTTATTCCACAATAAATACCATTTTAAACAACTTAATTAAAAGATAGATTACAAAATACTCTAGGAAAAGATTTTAATTTAATAACTGATAACTGCAAGAGGAACCTGGCAATAATATTTAAATTATTTCTGTGTGAATAAAACTTTTGATGCACTTCCTATACATTTAGAACAACAGGCGTTGATAAAATCTAAGAGGCCAGAAATGTCTGTAAAAACAAAAGAACTCAGATGTGAAAAATAATTGAACATTCTTCCAGTTAAAATAGAATTTCAATTATATTCATCTGAGTAAAGCCTTGAGTAAGTGTTTTAGTTCCTGTAAATAATTTTTTTTAAATCTACAAACAATATCAATCTGCTAATAATTTGGAAACTACACGCATACTTCTACATTCTGCTACTCTGGGTACTAACACTGAATTATGTATAAAAGTGAGAAACGTGTAACCGAGGTTACACTGTAAAATTTTGGTGCTCGGTTGAACCAAAATTTTTTGTTACACAATGAACTCAGTTTGTGTAAAAATGTGGGTAAAACATTATTTTATGCCAAGGCAACCTTAATGTAAGATGTTTTATGTGCATCGTGCCTTATTGTATAACACTCGCCAACTTCAACATTTATCATTCTGCAGGGAGCACTTTTACTCACTCTATCTTAAATGAAGCATATACAACCTATTTTCTCACACCTAGAAATGTTGACCTAATCATATCTCCAATGCACAACACTCCTCAGTGCAGTTAAATTTGGCAACTAATTTAAGTAAAGCTTTACTTAGAAGAAAACAGACTAAAGATGGTGCTGGGGGGAGGAGAGTGAGGGTTACATTTTGTGGGGTACAAACACAGTGCAACAGCACCATTATTTCATAATTCATAGCGTCCAACACATTTTTACAACATAACCCCAGCCCAGCTATGTTTTTCAATAGCAACTATCTCATCTTAATGCAGAACTAGAAAAAACCACAAATGCGAAAACAAACTGCACACTTTTACAGGAATACAAAAATGCTCCTGATAATTGTATTATTCATTGTCTATAAGAAAGTCAGTATGAATTTATACAAAATGCTCAATATTCTATTGAAAATATGAAAAAGTGAGGGCTTAAACCAATTTTCATCATCCCCTGATCTTGGCATCAACATTAAGGGGGATCTACTTCTATTGACTGTTGATGTTAGCTTTCATTTTTTGCATTTCTCTGTTAGAATGAGATACACATTTATTCAGATATATTTACAATATGTTTTCACATGTACATTTTTGCATGTACACTAGAATTAAAAATCATTTATGCCATTGCATAAGATTAAAAAATGGTTTTTATTTCTGAAAATACTCAAATGATACTTCCAAATGTAACAGGTTCCAAGTGTTATATTAAATTGCTAACAGGAATAATTTTTAATAATTTTTCATTTATAATATTTTTTTATTTTGTTCTTTCAAAGTAAAACATTAAATTTATAAGTCCTTTGGGTGATTCCAATCACCTTGATAATGCACCGACTAAAGAAGTATTTAGATAAACTGAGATGTAGGCTGCAAAACATAGCATAAAAAAACTTTAAATTTTGATAGAAACTTGCATAATATATATGTACAACTATTTTGCGCCCTTTTTCTTATTTGAACTTTTTGTTTCTCACAAGTTCTATGTTGATAACTCAGGTCACTTAGGATTTTTGGCATATTCTTCCCCATTGACTGTATACAGATATATTATACTACTTACAGTATATCTTAATCTCCCACTTTAACTTATAGGGCACTGCTGAATTTAGACATAAAGTCTAATGTTCCATGAATATCGCACATGTTCAGATATAGTTTTTAGCTACTGATAGCTATAGGGCTTAAACAAGCGTGGCTAACAGAAAAATGCAGAAAGGGCAACAGGCCGCCCCAGGGGCGCAGTGGTCTAAGCGATGGCCTCTGATCATTGGTCCGTAAGGGGTCCGGGTTCGAATCCCGGTGAGGCATGGATGTTGTGTTTGTCTTACGGCACTGGCTCTCTCCCTTCCCTGGAACCAGTGACCCTAAATTAGGGACAGGCGATTGCTTATAGCCCATTGAGTTACTCACGGTGGTCGTTAAACCTCCAATCAAAAAAAGGGGGGGGGCAACAGACCTGAAATACCCGCAAATTTTTGCCACATATATCTTTGGGAACAAATCAGGTGATCAGCAAATTAGGCTGGTCAGTGGTTCCCCATCCACTGTACAGCCACGCTGTGGCATCGTCAAACTTCCACCTGTTCGACTCAATGAAGAACAGTCTCCGGGGACAACGATTTGGTGGCACAGATGAGATGAAAGTGGCTGTGAAGAAGTGGGTACAACAGTCCACACCTGAGTTTTTTCAAAGAGGATTCGAGAGTTGGGTTCAACGATGATGCAAATGCATCACTTGTGATGGAGACTATGTTGAATTACTCTACCAACATGTGCAATTTGAACGTTAATAAAAAAGTTATGTCCACTTTTGCATTACTTTCAGTACAACCGTCATATTATTTTTTTAACTTTTATGCGAACTAGTGGAATTTTTTCGATTTTTTTTTTTTTCACTGTCTGTTCTATTTTTGGCGGAAGTGCAGAAATTTGAATTGACCCCCCCCCCCCCATCCCCCAATAAAAATTTGGCGGACGCAATCTTATATAAAATGTTTAGTGAAAGTTCTGATGTTTGTGTTGAAACCCAACTGGGCACTGTTATTGCACATGGTAGTGTGTTGGGTGAGGAGGTTCTGGGTGTGTCCAGGGCTGACTTCAATGGGAACTATCCCCGATCCCCCTATTCATGCAAGGATGTTGAAGGAAAACACTGGAAAACCAGTGGACAAGGGTAGTCAGCAACGGGAATCAAACCCATCATCTCCTATTCCAAACTGGTCCTTCAAAAATAAACCACCAAAACGTTGCTTACCATGTGACCTGGGGTGGTCAGCAAAGTTGTGGAATTACTGTCTTCATGTTAATTGGCATCATTTTAAATATAAGCTCAAAAAACAAAATTTCTGTTGAAAAATGCAGGAATGGTGGGCAAAATCTGATGGTCTTTTTTTCAGCATTTTTTTGTTTGTTTTTGTTTTAATTTTTTTTTCTGATTCGAGATTCCCTTGGGGGGGGGACTAAATCGTGAAGAGCTCACTATTGTTGTGGGGGTGGGAGGATACTAAGTTAAAATGAAGTTGGCATATGCAAATTTAAATTTTAAATTTCAACCCTTTCCCTCAGAGTATGGATATTAAAGTAGACAAGCAAAACTTACAGGTATTTCTATATGAAAACCCAATTTGTTCCCACAACTGATGACAATAATAGGAAATTAGTTGTTGCAGTACATGACAGTTATTCCACTTTTATGGCCGAAAAAAAAACAACAACAAAAAAAAACAATTTGTGTTATTCAAGGACTTTTGCTGTCTGTGACGTGCAAAATAAATGGGCAGAGCCCCAAATCCGATCCACCCACTAGTCTAAGCTAATGTGGGTACATGCTATTGACTAACATATATTAATCACACAACACATGACAAACTCAAGAAATCAATTTTGTAAAAGACCAGTCGGTCTGCATTTATTTGTAAACAATTTAATCAGTGATTTTAAATTCCCTTTCTTTTTGTAATTTGAATTTCTGCTTTGCTTTCCACAAACACACAGGAAGGTTACATAAATTTTACATTTTTGTTTATATTTCTACACAGCAATTTTTTTTTTTTTTCGATTCCTTAAGGACAACTTTGAGAAAAAAAAAAGGTTGTATACCTTCTAGCGTTATTCAATATATATATATATATATATATTTTTTTTTTTTAGGCAATTTTACTCTTACATGGGAGATGTTGGCCAAGATTCTAAAATCTAATTTTTTTTTTTTTTTTTATTTTACGTCACCACATTTTCTAAACTGACAGAAATATTACCTTGGGGAGTAACTCCCAGAACAAAGTAGATTTTTTATTTTATTTATTTAGTTTAGTTGTTTGTTTGTTGTTTTTCAAATAGGCAGGTGAAAAAAAGAAAGTCTCGTAGTGAGAAAAGAGTCAACTTCTGAAGGACCAACATGGCGGCTAGTAGGTTAGACGTTCGGTGTGACGAGGATGATTTAAAAATTTCTGCTTACCGCTTCCGGAATACAGCATACCTCTCCACGTTTTTTTTTTTTTTCTAGTCTCTGAAGAAATGGGTACCTCCAGTGTACAGGACTGGCACTTCAGGAAATTACTCGTTCGGACGGCAAGGTGAAATTCTTTTTTTTTTTTTGTTGATGTTCTAATTACATCTACCATGGGACTGGTAGTACAGCAGCAGCTCTCCTTCCGAGTAGCCCTTAGCACACATCCCAGGATGATAACCTTTTTTTTTTTTTTTTAATGATGAGTCGATGTGACGGGTTGATTAGCGAACTTGCCCGGTCGCTGAGGTAAGCAGGCTCTTCCAACAACCGACGCTCCGGTTACAAACCCGCACATGGAGACAGGGAGCAAATCCCTTTTTTTGTTAATCCCATGCTGCTCTTAGTTTTCGGTTTCCTTTTTGCCGTCGTTCATCTTTCATTTACCGGGCAGGGTATAAAGGACCTCCCGAGGATTATGGATATCTCGGGGACCACGAAATTTTCTTCATCTTCCAGAGAGGACTCGGTCTTAGCAGCCAAAAAAAGTAATCGAAGAGTGTCAAAAAAAAAAATTTCAACTCACACGTCTTCTCCGAAGGATGCGAGAGTACGCCAGCGCCCTCTGCACCGATGCTACTTTCCTCCAATAAGATTGCCCCCATCCAGCTGTTGCGTGAAAAACGCGGTCTCCCCCACACCGCTTACTAACGCTTGCGTCTTATGACATAACATGGAAAGGGCGATTCCAGATGCGAAATTTATCACCATACGCAAGAGAGGGAACGCATTCCAAAATGTGTAATCTGATACCACTCTGCCTTCAACGACTTTCTCTTCTCCTGGGAACGCAGGTGCACTGCTGGCCGGAAATGCTTGACCAACTTCTGGTCATCCCATAAATAAAGAGAGAGATGCTGCAAACCACCCCCTCTGCGTACCAGCAGCACTTGGCAAACCCGAGTACGCGTAAAGCTCTTCCCTGTTACTGGGGCCGGAAGCAAGCTGAGCTTTTCTTTCACACCATCCCGTAAGAAAAGGGGGGGGGAAGCAAGGAACCTTTCTGGTTAACCATCTCTACGTGGTAGCTTCACTTCAAGACAGAAGACGGGGGAGGAATAAAAGAGAAAAAAAAATAAATCTCAAAGTTATCATGTACATTTATATGGCACCTTTATACATATATATCCATAATTCTACGCGGCACAGACTGTTCCATACAACAAATACTTATTTCCTAATTATATTTGTAATCGACACAGAATTTTCTTTATAATGGTGGTTACACAAATACAAGTAGATGGTCGATCAACACCATAATTACTATACACACACATATACCTATATATATATATATTTCTTTTTTTTTTTTTTTTTTTTTTCTTCTCCCAGAAAGATAAAAGAGGAAAACAAATTTATGAAATGACGTTACAACGATTCACCTAAAATACAATATCCTCACTCCGACCTACTGACAGCATAAAAAAGAACTACAGTTACCTAAAGTACACACACACACAGAGCACACTCACCAGAAAGATAGATGAATTTTGAAAGAGAAATTTCCGAGACAAGATTTCTGACTTTTTCTCAACTTTTTTTTTTTTTCTTAAGAGGACATATATATGGATATATATATCCACCACCTGCACAATGCCAAGAAAAGTTAGAGACCACCTAAAAAAATTATGATCACACATTTTCTCATTTTCTTTTATAGAAAATGCGTTGGACTGTTGTCAGTCCTGAATGAAAATTCACATAAATTGGCCAGATTTATGTGTTTCCAGGACTGAGCAACAGGACACTATTTTTCTTTTTTGTTTTCATCTTAAATCTGCAGAATTGCATTTTTTTTATTGCTATGTTGCTCTGTGCTTCCATTTTCGATTGCATGTTTGAAATAGGTATCTAACCAGTGTTAGACTGTAAAACACATCTGCTAACAAATTAAAGGTTTGGTGAAATGTGTGTGTATGAGTAGTTTACATGTAAAAATCCATTTAAATCTAACTAAAACAGGCAAATTTGTCGTAACATCATTGGAAATTGAATTTGTTAATATGATTGTAAGAAAATGCAGGCAGTGGAGAGTTAAAAATGCATAGGGTTACTGTACTTTTTTTAAACATTACATTCATTCTTCATTGTTAGTCTTCCATTATATAAACCTATTGTAGTTTGTATATGTAATAATTTCTAGAGCATACTTAGTTTGCTAGTGCAGTATATAAATCGTCAAATGCCATCATGCTGATAAAATAAACTACTGTTTGTGAAAATTGCAACACCATTAAGGAATGATGGTAATCACATGAAACTTACAGAATATGCAGAGCTGGGTAGATCAAATGATTAGAAATGCAAAGCCATTGCGCATGTCTTGACCCAGCAGTGCTGCCTGAACAGTCGAGTGAGGGATATAAAGAGAGGGCTGTTTAGGTTACACACCAGTAGTACATCGCGGACAGCAAGTTGTAAAAGTGTCTCCAGGATTCAATAATGCTTTGGCAACGACGAAGGGCGCACTATCACCATGCGACAGAGTTTGAACAGGGACGAATGATTGGTCTGTGTGAAGGTGCATTTTCGTACCGTGGCATTGCGGCTCAGACAAGACATAACACCATGATAGTGATGTGCGTGTGGCGGCAGTAGACCGAGGAGAACCAGGTGCATCGACAATCCGGCAGTGGACAAAGAAATTGGCTGACTCCGCGGATGGCCGACACCTCGTCCGCATATTCGCAAGTGTTAGCACTACAGTGGAGCACTGAAACAGGTGTGGCACTGTCTGCCTCCACAGTTTGATGTGTCTGTTGCACAGAGGACTGGTTGCACGCATCCCTTTGTGGCAGATTCCTTTGACCCTGAACCATGGATGCCTCAGGCTGCAATGGGGTTTTCAGTGCAGACAATGGCATGCTAATTGACAACGTGTCGTGTTTTTGGATAAGTCCCGATTCAACTTGGACTACCATTATGGCCTCATACGCATTAGACGATATTGTGGTGAGCGCCTTCTTCCAGCATGCATTGTTGAGCGTCATACAGGCCGAACGTCAAGTGTTATGGTGTGGGTTGCCATTGGGTAACATTTGCAATTTTGGCTGCTATGACTTGAGGGCAATATCACCAGCAACCACTGCATCAGGGAAGTTGTACAGGCCGAAGTCATACCCTTCCTTCGTGGCACTCCAGGCGCTATATTCCAGCAGGACAATGCCTTACCTCATGTTGCCAAGAATGTTCAAGCCCTCTTCGCAGCACAGCAGATACAGCTTCTTCCCTGGCCTGCACGTTCACCAGACATGTCACCTATTGAACATGTGTGGGATATGGTCACTTGGCAACTGGCCCATCAAAGTCCTCCAGCGGTCAGTACCAGTGATCTGTGGCTGCGTATACATGCTGCCTGGCAAGCAATTGCCCAGGACACCATCCAACGCCTTTTCGATTCAATGCCAATCCGTCTCAAAGCTCTTATTGCCGCTCGCAGAGGCTTCACAAGATACTGATTTTTGCAGGTAAAAATTGTTGTATTGTTCCAAAAATTAAATCACTTATGTACAGTCATATCAGTAATGTTTGGCATAAAGTTCATTCGAATCGCATGGTTTCTCCTTCTTGGTGTTGCAATTTTCACAAACACTAGTGTATAAAAAAATATTGAAAGGAATCACCTGCCCATCCAATATATTGTTGGTTTTTTTGTGTGTTTTTTTACAACAGATAATCACATTAATTAACATGTTCTATCACAAAATGTAAAGTGAATTGTTCACTGTTGAGCAAAGAATAAAATAAATCCTTTCAAAGTGCAAATTATATGTTCTATCCATATACTGTGTGTGTGTGTGTGTTCTATCATTTTAAACGGTTTAGTCTGGTTTTCAATTATTTTAGCAGTTACTATTTAGTCACTAAAAAAAATGGTCACTTTTTTCTCCAAAAAAGTCACTTTTCTCACTACTTTTTACAATGAAGTCTGTGCTGAGGTCTGAAATCATGATCTCTGAAGTGTACCTTGATGTTGTGGATAATTCTTCCCTACCAACAGTGTAGCATTATTGTAGAAGTGACCGTTGTCTTCCTCTAACACAGTCAAGCTCCCTGCCACACTGCACCGCGGGTGTAGGACTAATTTCTTGGAAATGAGGTGGAATTGCTAGACTGGCCTGCTCAGAGTCCTGATCTTAATCCTATAGGACACCTCTAGGGTGAAATAAAGCAACAGATACGAAATTGACCGCAGCGACAGTCTTCGCTCTCCACTCTGGCCCGCCTTACGAAATTTTAAGAAAAAATATATATAAATATAAAATCTTGGGTCCGTTTTTGGAACACTCGTAAAAGTTGCGCATTAAAAACGTATCCTTCATAAAAAATTCTTACGTTAGAACCGGACCGTTCAGAGTTCCAAAAATTCCAATCGAATACATCGTTCATATCAGGAACACAATCAGTTTATTCGGATTCGCAGAATTCCACTTTTTTCGCCAAATTTTGGTTATCCTCAATATTGATGAAAAAACAACAACTGAAGATAATGTTTATTTTCGAAAGATTAGTGTGTGTATGGGGGTGGGGGTCGTTTTCCGTCTGGGGAATGGTATTCCATTTTTCGGAACTTCCGTAACTGAAAGTTAAACGGAGTGAAAAAATTTCCCGCAGTCATAATTTCTTTTTCTCACGAAGTTTTCCCTGTCCAGTATTGTTATTAAATACCAATTTATTGCATAAATGTTTGTATTTTAGTTTCCGATAACGGAAGTTCGACAGAGCAAAAATTTCCTTGTGAACTTTAGGCATGAGGGTTTCTCCGCGAACTCGAGGAACTCTGACTTTGTTGTCATCATTTGTGTTGTTCTCGAGAACAATGAAAAACTGAAGATAACTTGGGGGGGGGGGGTTGGTGTGTGTGTGTGTGTGTGGCAGTGAAAGGGGAAGGGCATTTTCCCGCTGGGGACGGAATTTCAGTCTTTCAAAACTTTCGAAAACGGAAGTTAAACGAACTGCAGATTTAATCTGTAATCGTAATTTTTTTGTTTTCTCCCGATATTCCCTCTGCTCGGTATTATTGTAAAATATATATATATATATATATATATATATATATATATATATATATATATATATATATTTGATAACTGATTGTGTTTCAGCTTGAAAATGGAAGAAAAAATTTCGGACTATGGAAGTCGGGCGTAGCGCAAATTTTTTCGTAATCGTAATTTTGTTTTCCACGATGTTCCCACTGTTTTGAATAATAGTTAAATGCTATTGTCCCTCCATAAATAATTGCAAAGAGAAAAACTGGACACTCATATCAGAAGAATGATTAAATCAACCAAGTCCCAATTATGTGAACTGTAAACATCTCATACATAGTATTTAAGAAGATATTTTTTTTTTCAGAGCTGAAGGGGAACATGTTCAAAAATAATAAACTAGTTGACCCTTGTAATACTAAACTTGCACATCACAATGTCCAGTGAAGGTTTATCTTTTGTGATTGAGATAGACTGCAGATTTCCTTTTACAGCAATTGAACTCTTTTTGAAGTTTGAGTGTATAGGACCTGAATCTGTGAAGCAACACACACACTGCACCCACAAGTTTTGGTACAGTCTTTCAAAAGCCTGGCAGACCAGTTTTGTTTTGGTTTTTTCTCAAAAATTAATGAAGATGCAGTTATGGAATATTCACTATTCAAACATAGCTGTAAAAAATGAACAGTGTATGTGCCAAGTCCAAAGTTTTCTAAGAATTTTTTATCTGCACACATTTTCCATTAGTATCAGAAGTTTCTTTTGCAAGTAAGTCTTGTGTTGCATTTAACAAATGTACCATGTGAACGTAGGTTTAGCACACGAAACAGAATTCGGTCAAAATTTAGATTCACTGAGCAACAAAAATCTTAATGCATATTACTGAAATTGGGCCAGATAAATCCTCAGAAATAAAACAGCTGATCAAAGCTTGCTAACTGTGGCAAGGAATGAAAGGCAGACATATATACTTCAGATGCAATTTTATGATATCAATGTACTTCAAATGCACAGTTTTGTAAAATGAATCATGGTAATCTGCATTAGACTGAATGTAGTAAATTTTTTTATCTAATTCAACTTTTCATTTTAAAGATAAAGTATAGCTTATATTGTCTGAAAAATTACTACTGTTTTCCCAGAGTCTATTATTATTATTATTATTATTATTATTAAGTCACTTATTCAAAACTCCCCACCCCCTCCATTTACAAACGCAAGTGGGGAGACTCCCTTCCATTTCAAATTTGAATTTTATACCCGGGTCCCAAAACATTGTGGTGTCCGAATACTTTTAATAATATAGTTTAAAGACAACCAAGCTATTATTTATAAAAGCAGATTATAATTCGGTAATAGGAGTATTTAGTGAGAGAGGAGCCTTGCTTTTTAACTATAGGAAATTCAAGAGTTCTCCATTTTTGAAGTTTTTTTTCCACTTTCAGGTCTAGGTTTGAAACCTAAATATTTCTGTACAGGTAGCCTTCGATCGCCCCAGTCCAATTTGAGCCAATTCAGAATTACGCAGATTTTGAAACTAGATAAAAAAAACAAAAGTTTTATTTTTATAATGTTTTACAATTTTTCTCGTACTGCTTCTTATACTAAATCGTAATTCTTCCATTGCTAATTTTGAATAAAATTTATAAAGACGGTCATCTCTGCAATTACATAATGATGTGTTAGCTCTAATTTGCTCTAATGAGATCAATGAATCGGTAAAAGGAGCTTGTTAAAATGTAAACTTTTGCAATCCAAGTTTGCTGTTATGCGATTTCATTCCAGACACTCTAACCTTTCAGAGAACAAATTTAATCTCTCGACAGATCAATCTTTCTATAGATTGGCGTCTTACATGAATACAAGCAGAGATGACTGTCAATCATGGGGGATTAACAAATCGCGCACCCACTCATTGACTGTTGGATGTAACCACCCCCAAAAACCGACACCGTTTCACGACAGTCGCATGAGCATTAGTCACTCGTCCCAGTGAGTCATTTCCCTTCTGCCTGGAAAAGAAGTTAGGAAAGTTTGTTTTGGTTCCCTTTTACTCACTCCTCAAGAGGGTTTCCCCATTTGGCTGTCTGGCATGGAGACGAGCAGAATGGAGGATAAGACGTAAAGGCTAGATAAAATGTGCTCAGCTCACTTTTTATTCCTACATTGAATGTGCTAAAAACTGAGCTAACGTGTTTGTGTTGTTTTATTTACACTACTTCGGAGCTTTAAATATAATGCAAATTAGCATATTATTCATTAATGTTTGGGTGCCGGGAATGCATGTCATCGACTACCCATTGATTTACAAAGTACATTATAAAATCATTTCAATCTATGCCGATTCTGATTAGGCTAGTTCATCTGGGAATGAACCCCGTAAATCAAGGGCTATCTGTATATTAAAGAAAATTTAGCCTTTAAAAAATTTGTTTCATCCAGCACCACCGACATTTTTTTTAACCACTCCCTGCAGCACTTCCTAGTTTGAAATTCCTGGATAAAGCCCTGTTTTAAACCTGCCTTGCCCCACTCTGATTTGCTGTTATTTGATTTTAGAAAGGACACTTTAAAAAGTATGTATGTTATGACTTTTTATTGAAACAATTGTGAATGAAATACTATAGCTGGATTAAAGATTTAAGCATGGACAATCGCATTTTATGAATGTAGAACTTCGCAGCATTTTCTTATTAGCTATTTAAAAGTGCTTTGCGAACTCCAAAACTTAATTTTGACTTGGAAGAATTTTGGTGCATGCAATTAACATGCAGTTTAGAAAATTCCAGTGCTGCAGGGATATTGTATTTTAAAGTGCTTATGGCCCTTTGGGTATATTTTTGTACACAATTGAAAGCATTTAATTTTGCAACAGAAATATTTCTTGTATTCCATTAGTTTTTGTAAGTTTTTAATTATCTGATACACAACAGAAATGCTTTAATATTTCATTTTGTTAATCTTGTGTGTTTGGCTTTCAGATTCCTGTGGACACTGATACCCTCAGTAAGTGCAAAGTACTGATTTTTCCTTTTTGTGCATTTGTATGAACATTGAATTAGTGAATGTAAACATTATTTGTCCACCTCTTAAGAAAATCGTGCGGATAATATTCTAGAAGAATCCTAATTATGACTGTATGTTGAACATTATTCGGGAAAAATGCAGCTGCCTGAAAACCAATGCCTTAGGTTCTTACTCTTTTTTTCTTTTCTTTTTTTGATTGAAGGTTTAATGACCACACCATGAGCAACTCAATGGGCTATAAGTAGTCACCCATCCAAATTTAGGGTCACTAGTCCCAATGAAGGGAGAGAGCCAGCACCGTAAAACAAACAATATCCATGCCTGAACTGGATTTGAACCGGGACCCTTCTCGGACGAATGGCAATAAGCCACTGCTTATACCACTGTACCATCGGGGTGGCTGTACTTAGTCTGTAAGCACCTGTACTCAGCATGTATTTGGTTCATAAGCAAATTATATGGTTGTGTTTAATCGGTCCCATAAGACAGTTTCCTGCAGCTTAAGAGATTAATGCTTTTCTATCTGTTCCCTTTTCTGGTTTGCATCTATGAAATGTTGATGCCTTGCATTTACTCACTCCATCCTAGATTTCTTTGGTCTTTATTTCTCAGAGATCCAGTCTATAGCTGTTTTAGGCAATCTTCCCCTCTCTACATAGTTTGTCCTAAAACAAGTGAGAATGGTTTTATAAAAAATGTGCAATACTGCATTGGACATTGACACGAGTAAAAAAACCGGTAGTCGTTATAGCAACCATAGGAACCGACTCTGTCTGTCTGTTGGGCATAGTTTAATAAGCGTTGTTTTGTGAACCCCTAACAAGTGTTTCGCACTGTGATTTTTCATAAACAAAACGAATGTGAAAGAAGAACAAAATTGGAAAAATAAAATCGATATGCCATTAAATTTTGCTGTAGATTCACGAAGTCTGTTGAAGAGACTTTCTGTCTTATAACTAACTGTCTTGGAAAATCAACAATTTACAGATAACATAAAGAATTTATGGATGGTTGTGACTCTGCAGCTTTTATCTTGCATGGGAAAGACCTTCAACAAGTGTTACAGAGGTAAACATCAATACATAAGTATTATTATACAGGAAGATAAATGCCTATCGATTAGAGATATCGAAGGTATGGTTCACATTTCAAAATAGTCACTTCACAGAATTTTAACCGAGCATTTGGACATGAAACAAATTTATTCAACTTGGGTTCCCCATTTCTTCTTGTGTGGAGCCCAATGTGAGGCCACACATGACTGTTATTCCTTATTTGAATGAAATGAATATTAAGTTGATGCCCCAGCCTGCATGTAGTCCAGACTTGTCACCAAGTGACTTCTGGTTGTTCTCCATTTTAAAAAAGACATTACGGGGACGACAATTTGAAACTGATCAACAACTTATTACAGCTGCGTAGGGGTGCTTCAACAGCATTTCAAAAGAATTCCAGAAGACATTCAAAAAGTGGGAGGAATGTTGGGACACCAGTATTCGATGCAATGGACAGTATTTTGAAAACGATGACTACTTCCTTGGTAATTAAGGAATGCATATTAGTTTTATGAAAATACTCTCAGTTGTTTTGGGACACTACCCTTGTATATACACTTAATAAGTACATACAGTCAGCCTTTTGTTCCCGGTGATTTTAGCTAAAACCTGATTTTCTACCATTGCAGTGCTGTAACGTTCTCATCTACACTGAGTGGACAGAAATCATGAGATACTTACTGAGTAGCGGGTGGGCCCATCTTTCGCCAGGGTAAGGACTGTCATACGGCAAGGTGTTGAGTCCACTAGGTCATGAAAGCCTTCCGCAGGGATCTCCACCTATGCTTGCTGCCCTGCTGTCTATAATTCTGTCGCATTCCTGGCTGAAGGATCCAAAACTTGAACAGACCTTTCCATGGCATCCCAAAGATTTCCCCAAGGTTTATGTTCGGTGAATGGGGAGGACATACCAGGGTGACAGCTACTGCGTAACGTAATGCTTATCTAACCATGTTCTAGTCACCACGGCTCTTTGGGGATGCTCCTTGTCGTGCTGGAAAAGTTCATTGCCCTACTGGTGCATGATGTTCATGAGAGGATACAGATGATCTGCAAGGTTGGACATGCAGCTTAGACCGTTCAGAGATGCATCTAGGTGTACCAGAGGTCCCAACATGTGCCAGTTTAACCCCCCCCCCCCCCACACACACACACAATAACCGAGCCTCCACCAGCCCGAATAGTTCTTTGTTGACATAAGAGCCCACTGCTCGAGCGGTTTTTCCCCAGTTGCACGGGAAGGGGGGGGCTGGATATGTGACCTTAGAACCAGAAGACCCATTACCAATCATCCAAAGTCCAGTGCCATTGTTCTTTCACCCAGCTGAGGATTACAGTCCGGTGTTGTGGCATTAGATATGGGACTGTGGTGTGTCGGTGGCTCCCATTACCTGTTTTGGCTAATGTTCATCTCATGGCCTTGGTGGCAATGTTTCTAGAAAATCCCTTGTTAAAGTTGACGATGATTTGCACCACTGACCGGTTGGTTGCAACTATAAGAGATAGAAGTCACCCACGAGGTTATCACCACCTTTCTCCTCCCACAGTTGTGTCCACAATGCGATGTTTTTCCGGAATTCACGTATACACGCTGTTTATGCTATCGAACGGGATACTGCAATTCCTGTACCACCTCTGCCATGGTGACCCATGCGTCAAGCACTCACTGTCATCCCTCTTTTAAACTCTGTTAACTGACAACGTTTATTCACCCTGACATCGAATTACCATTTATGTAAATGCAGTGATGTCCACCTACCTGCCAAGCAGTGTGTTCGTCCTCTAGCAAGTGGAGTGACAGAGTTGCGTTGTCCAAGAACCAGGTATCTCATGATTTCTGTCCCCTCAATGAACTTTTCTGTCATTGATATTGTTGCCAGTTTTTGCTAAATGGCATTGCCATAGCAAATACTTGACATTCTTCAGAAGTGTTCAGCCTGTTTAACACATTTTTGTATCAGAATGTGTCAAGTTGTCCATGAATGAAACAATGGTAAGGAACACGATTATTACCAATAGTGGAGCTTGTGGTCAATCAGTGATGGTTTGGGACAACATGTAAGCAGCAATAGTAGGGATATGACCCTTTTTGGTCCATAGAAGGAAACCTAACCATGTGTACCTGAGGCAAGTGAAACTATCACACACCAAATGCAGAAAATATTTGAAAATTCCAAAATTTTCTTTTACCAGGATAACTACTCAAAAACTCACAACATTAAATAGACTCTGGCTGCTCTACAGCTGATGCTAAGTTATTTCATTTCATTTATTTATTCATTCAGTTGCCACTACAGCAACTAGGAAAAGGCCGTGATACCTGACATAGCCCTCCTCTCCCCAGAATACAAAAAAAACATAAAGCTTAACAGAAAAGGCAAGCCAACACATATACGGTAGGTACACGTTCTTGCTCACAACCAACACATATAACAATGTGTTCCATCAACAATAGTCTTCATTATATCTAAACAAACAAGTATCATATACACTTCATTATATAATCACATATATATTTATAAATAAACAACAGATAACGTTTGCACCTCACTCTATAATCATACTAACCTACATTTCTTCCAGTTAGTCGAAATTGCCTATTGTTTACTAATTATTTCATAAGATATGCCTTTAGTTTTATTTTAAATAAGTAAAAATTATTAATTGATGTTAGTTCTTGAGGCAATGAATGCAAAAATTGCATAGTCTTGTCTTTCTGAATGTAAAATATCTGTCTGACAGCACCCAGTGGGTTCACCATAATGTTAATAAGGACCAAATAGACCCCTGAAGAGAGCTGGAAAATGCCGAATTCGTAGAATGCTGGTTTGACGCATGCCGAAACTAATAAATTACACTAAATAGGTGGACTTCTCGCTATTACAACAATTTTATCGCTGTGTGTACGATTATTTTCTTATTTAATTTCTATGTTTGTAAAAGATGACAAAAAATCAACGCATACAGCAAAGAAATGGTGCAGAAGTAGCAAATTATTAGGAACACCTACCTGAAAATGTGTTGGTCTTCAGGAACAGTCGAGATTCAATGTCGCGTGGATTCAACGAGGTTCTGATAGCATTCTACAGATATGTTCAGCCAAGCAGGTACAATATCGTCTGTCAATTGCAAAGTGTAACTCTCTCAATCTCATCCCACAGATGTTCAATTGGTTTAAGATCTAGAGACTGTGGCAGTTATTTTAGCATTATGAGGTCACTACCATGCTTTTTGAGGCATGGAACATTTTCCTTCTGAAAGTAGAATTCATCAGGAAACACCAGGCATACGTACAAATGTGCATGGTCAGCAGTGATGTTTAGGATACCTTGCGGCATCCAAATGCTGTTCCAGATAAATTAAGGTACCCAATTTGTGCCATGAAAACATCCCGGGCCATTACAGTGCCCCCACCAGCTTTTACAGTTAATGCTAGGCAGATGAGATCAGAGATGGACATGTCAACAGGTTGGAAATTTCGTGCGGGTCAAATGGGTTGGGTCAAGGTGTTCCTGGCCCGATTTTGACCCAGTTTTATTTTTGAAAAGAAAAAAATATTTCAAAGAAAAATGTGTACTGTGGAATTTTGTGCACGATGCTGGTGCCAGCGGAGTAAAAAAAGGAGTTGTCATACAAAAATATTGCCGTCTCTGTCTTAAAGCAAAGAAGATTTCCACCAACCAATGATACCGTATCTTGAAATGATACTTCCTTTACGTTTGCTTTCAATGCGATTGTCCAGAGCAAGATACAGGCAAATGCGTGTCGTCTGCTTCTCCGGTGATTCACTCTCACACTCTGCGTGTCACATTGTATGACTGAAAGAGTTACTTTTCACATCGCATCTTTTGCATTGAGCATTCAGTGGTTTTCCTTTGACGTGCTGACATCCCGTTCCATTGCATGTCGTGTCGGAATTAATACCTTGTTAGCATGGATGAATTTAATATTAAGGAGATTGAAAAAGGCGAAAAACAAAAAAGGAAAGAGTGAATGCTGGAAGTTGTTTTGTCTCAATAAGAAGCTATTACTCGTAGAATATGTTTAAGCTTGTGATGAGCTGAAAGTTTCCAAAATGTGAATGTTGACTATATGAGTGTTCCTTCCTTCTGAAGGGCAATGATGAAATCAACAGATGTCCACATTTTGGAAACTTTCAGCTCATCACAAGCTTGTGAAAATTGGTATTGCTGTGAAACATTTTCTGAAGCTTTGTTATCAAGAAAACAGCAAAACCTGAAATTAAGCATACAACAAGTTAATTAGAATGTTTTTTTACTGTAGTGCCATCAAAATTAAGTTTAACAGCCTTAACATTACTGCGGAGGGACTTTTTGACTCGGAGATGTGTATGGAAAAGTGTAAAACAGTTAGGCTATGTGAAGAATGACATTTTCAACACTTTTTGTAAGTGAGTAAATTATACATTGCTGTAACACATTTGTAGGATTTCTATATAACCTATGATACCCACTGTGAAGACTATATCATCATCATTGTCAACCATTATCAATCCACTGCTGGACGAAGGTCTCCCCAAGTTTCCTCCACAACGGTCTGTCTTGTGCCAGTCTCCTCCATGTCACTCCCGCATACTTTCGAATTTCATCCACCCATCTTCCATGTGGTCTTCTTCTGGGTCTTTTCCTGTCCCTTGGAATCCAATCTAAAATTTCGGCTGTCCATCGATGGTCTGTTCTTCTGGCAGTATGTCCAGCCCATTGCCATTTCAGGGATTTAACTCTGATCATGATGTCTTCCACTCGTGTCATTTTTCGGATCCACGTGTTCCTCTTCTTATCTCTCCTGGTTACACCAAGCATGCACTTCTCCATGAATCTTTGAGTTGTCTGCAGGTTTTGTATGTCTCTTTTAGTTAAGGTCCACGTCTCTGCACCATACGTAAGCACTGGAAGGATGCATATGTCCAGCACTGGAAGGATGCAGTATGTCCAGCCCATTGCCATTTCAGGGATTTAACTCTGATCATGATGTCTTCCACTCTTGTCATTTTTCGGATCCACGTGTTCCTCTTCTTATCTCTCCTGGTTACACCAAGCATGCACCTCTCCATGCTGCTTTGAGTTGTCTGCAGCCTTTGTATGTCTCTTTTAGCTAAGGTCCAAGTCTCTGCACCATACGTAAGCACTGGAAGGATGCATTGATCAAACACTTTTCTTTTAAGACATAATGGCATATTGCTCTTGAAAATTATGCTGTTTCTTCCAAAAGCTCTCCAGGCAAGTTTTGTACGCCGATTAATTTCTTCACTAATGTGACCCTCACTTGATATCTGCTGTCCAAGATAAACGTACGTGTCTGATATCTCCAGCTTTTCTCCATCAATCGATAAATCTTCATTTCTTGTAAAAGCATTGTACATCACTTTTGTCTTCTGAAAGTTCATTTTTAATCCCACTTCTTTACTCTTGTCAGCAAGTTCCTGCATCATACTCTGTAGCTCCGATGGGGTAGTTGCAAAAATGACTATGTCATCAGCAAAACGAAGGTGGGTTAGATAATCTCCATTAATCTTTATCCCTTTGTTTTCCCAGTTCAGTGATTGAAAGACATTTTCCAATGTAGCATTAAAGAGCTTCGGAGATATGGTGTCACCTTGTCTCACTCCTTTTCCAATTTTTATGTGTGTTGTATTTTCAAATAGCAGAATCTTTGCACTTGCATTTTCATAGATGTTATTAATAATATTAATGTATGCATCTTCAATACCGCAGGATTTCAGAGCCATTGCAACTGCTGATGGTTTCACCGAATCAAAGGCTTTTTCATAATCGATAAAAGCCATGCACAATGGAAGTTCATATTCCCTCGCTCTTTCAATTAGTTCTCTCAGTACGTGGATATGATCTAATGTGCTGTAGCCACTCCTGAATCCAGCTTGTTCTCTCGGTTGAGCCATGTCCAGTGTCACCTTCAAGCGGTGTGAAAGAACTTTAGTGAAGATTTTATAAACCACTGATAGGAGGCTGATAGGTCTGTAGTTTCCGAGATCCTCAATGTCACCTTTCTTATGTAGCAGGATCATTGTAGCGGTGTTCCAATCCTCAGGAATCTTTCCTTCATTAAGGCATCGAGTGAAAATTTGGGCGAGTACTGTTTCGATTTCTCCACTTGCTTCTTGTATGATGTCTACAGTAATTCCATCTTCTCCTGGAGCTTTTCCCCGCTTCATGTTCTTGATTGCATGTGCAACTTCTGCTGGAAGGACTGGAAGAACTCTGGTACCTTTCATGATGCCTGGAGTACATGAAGACTATATATATAGATATATATTTTTTCTGAAAATTTCTGTTCCAAAATTTTTGACGCATTTCTAACTATACCTGGGATTTATTGATTTGCTCTGTTGACACCATATTGTGGCTCATCCGTCAGCGTGTATTAGCTGAAAATGTGATTCGTTGAACCAGACGACCTTTTTGCCATCTTTAAGGGTACAGATTTAGTGTGCTCTAATGCCAACTGCAGACTAATTGTCAGTTTTTAACCGAGACCAGTGGTACAAGTCTGCTTTTGCAGTCAATATGTAGTGGATCGTCTTTGCTGAAATTCTCCTCTTAATGCGGCTGTTATACTGCATGGTTACTTGGCGCAATGGAGCTTGTTTGTTCTCTATAGCCTCTGTTGCCCTTCGAACATCGTTTTGTTTTTATATATAAAGTATTATTGGGGTTTAACGACCGTGAGCTACTCGGTGGGCCATAAGGAGTCTCCTGTCCCTAATTTAGGGCTACTGGTTCCTGGGAAGGGAGAGAGAGCCATTGCTGTGACACATACACAATATCCAAGCCTCACCAGGATTCGAAATCCAAACCTATCTCCAACAAATAGTCTGAAGCCATCGCTTAGACCACTGTGCCAAAGGGACGGCTTCCTTGAATGTCGACCACTCGTTTTGCTCCGCACAATGATCGCTAACTTCTTGTTTATGAACCACTGATTTTGTACCCTCGATATACACTGTAAAAAGTAAGTGGCGTGTATTCAGGGAAAATTCCTGAAAATAATGTGCAGCAAAGTTGCCAGTATATGTAGGTGTCAGTCTTTTAAAAAAAAAAAATCTGTTTTTTAACCCATGTTTTCAAATTTTTCGTAGTCAGTAATTCCGTTTATTTCAGAAAAGTCCATTTTTAGGGTTTTTCTATATTTACACAGAAGTTCCGTAAAATCGAAGACGCCGAAATTTTGAGCCTACCAGATTCTTTTCCGTAGCAGGATTCGTCCCAAGGTCGTTTGGTTTGGCTCAGTAGACCAGCCCTTCTACCAAAGATTCCTTTCCGTGGTGGGATTCATCCCAGGGTCGTTTGGCTTGGCTCAAAAGAAACAACCAGTCTACCAGAGATACCTTTCTGTAGTGGGATACATTCCAAGGTCGTTTGGTTTGGCTCAAAAGATCAACCCTTCTGCCAGAGATTGCATTCCATGGCGGGATTTGTCCTAAGATTGTTTGGTTTGGCTCAGAAAAAACCACGCGTCTTTAAACATTGAGCCAGAGAAAGTCTTATGAGTGATGCTCATGTTCAAAGTAAAACTTTATAAGTACACGATAATTTTTTTTTCTTTTGTCATTAATGCAAGTAAATCGGTCATTTCAGTTTTTTTTTGAAGCTTATATTTTTAATAAGTTTGTAATAATTTTAAGTTTTTCTGTAGTAGGACTAGCTACAATTTTTTTTTCATCACAATTTTTCGAAGCAACAAATAATACTTCGGAACTTGATATCTTTTTAAACTGATAATGACTTTCAATTTTCTTTAAAGAAAGGTGAAATGTACTGTTTTATGCACTATCTACCAACAAGTAATTAGACACCCCTGCAATCGACAATATCTGCAATCCTGATACACATCACGGCCGCCGCCGTTAAATATCGTGTGGGAAACAACAACGCAACCAGTCGCATGCAAGATGCCACGCAGTTCGGAGCTCTCTGATTTCGAGAAAGGTGTAATTGTCGGGTATCACAAAAATGGCCGATCCATACGTGACATATCCAGCGAGTTGAAGTACCCAAAATCGACAGTGGCCTAAGTGATTGGCAAGTGGAAGATGAGAGGTGACTGTCGGAATGTTCCCCGACCCGGCAGACACACAAAACTGGGAGTTAGAGACCGACAGGTGCTGGCCAGAGAAATTCGGAAGAACCGCACCAAATCGACGGGCCACATCCGCGATGAGTTTCAACAGGCATCCGGGAGTATTCTTTTGATGAATACCATCCGTAAGGAAGCCCATCTGCTCGGTTATCATGGACGTGCTGCCGCCCACAAGCCTTTGATCACCAAGTCCAATAGCGCTGCTCGGCTAACGTGGTGCAAATAACGTAGACAGTGGACCGTTGAACAGTGGAAACAGGTTCTCTGGAGCGACTAATCAAGGTTCACCCTCTACCGTTCGGATGGCAGGGTCTGGGTTTGGCGTCTGCCTGGAGAACGCCTCCTGCCGGAATGTATTGTGCCAACTGTGAAGTTCAGCGGCGGTGGAATTATGCTATGGGGGTGTTTCTCCTGGTAAGGCACGGGACCCTTAGTCCCAATTCCTGGTAGACTCAACGCCGAGACCTATTGCACCGTTTTGGATGGCCATGCGCTTCCTACGTTGTGGCAGTTTTACGGGGTAGACCCATGTTACTTTCAGGATGATAATGCCACCTGTCATGTTGCGAGGTCCACCATTGCTTGGTATGGTGACAATGGGGTTAATCGAATGGACTGGCCTGCGCAGAGCCCGGACCTTAACCCTACCGAGCACCTCTGGGACGAGTTGGAGCGTCGACTTAAGGGGTGCCCCCACCATCCGAAATCGGTGAACGAACTGACCTGTCTTCTCCAAGCCGAGTGGAAGAAAATACCGCTGGCCGTCGTACAACGCCTGGAAGGTCGCAGCTGTAATCGCCGCTCATGGAGGCTCCACCAACTATTGAAGGTGAATAAACTTCATTTTCCTTTGCTATCACAGGTGTCCAATTACTTGTTGGTAGATAGTGTAGTATTATTTTACAAAACTCTTGAATATTACATCTACTCTTGGTAGCTGTAATAGCTTTCATCTTGAGGACTCCACCCAAATTCACGTGATATACTATCCAAAATATCCGATCTCGCTACAGAACTTCAAAATTGGTTCCTTCGACAGATGATTGACAGTTAAGTCAATCAAACTTCAGGTATTCCCAGGAATCGCTCCTATTACTGGAAATTTCTCGTCATGTGGATATGGAAAAAGTGGGAACTGAGTTTTTTCTCATCAATATAAGAAAGGATAGCGGAAAGGTTTCTGAAAATTCAGAATTTTCCATTAACACTATGAAAACACAAATTTGTCCGTGACGAGGATAGAAACCGCACCCCTTCACTCCAGAGTAAGTTGTTCTCCCAGCTAAGCTACATGAAGGAAATGTATTGCTGCAGATTTGGCTTCTTGACACGTGCTTTACCTCTGTAGTACGTTACAACACATCTTTAAAATGGCAATTTACCGTCAATATAAGAAAGGAATTGCAGAATTTTCCATTAACACATTTGCAAAATGGCAATTTACCATCAATATAAGAAAGAAATTGCGGAAAGGTTTCTGAAGATTCAGAATTTTCCTGTGGTACAAAAAATGAGGTTCGTTTCAGTCATTTCACGGAAAAGGTTGTATCGGAAATACGATTCATTAATTTACGAAAGAAATCACGTAAAGTGGCTCGTGAATTTAAGAAATTTTTTTACAGTGCAGTCGATCTTGCGTAGCCGAGATTTTTTGCCATTTCTGAGATGCTTGAACCTGCCTGCGTTGTTCCCACTACGTAGCATCTTGCGTAGCCGAGATTTTTGCCATTTCTGAAATGCTTGAACCTGCCTGCGTTGTGCCCACTATCGTGCCTCTTTGAAAGTCACTTAAATCAGGAATCTTACTCATATTGCCACTATCTGTGTTCTGTACACGTCTGAAACCTTTGCACTGAGCTGTTTATGCATTCATTTCAGCGTCATAGTTGTTTACATGAGAATGGCACTTGTCCAATATTATTGGATGCTTCTAATAATTTCGTAGGATTCACTAACCCCTGGTTCAGAAAAAAATCATAAATATGCATGCATATTTTCATTCCCATGTGGAATTTCTTTGTTCGCTCCATTTTAGTGTGAAGTGGACAAAATAAGCATGTTGCTGCCTGATAGACACGGTTAGCAGCATTACAGTCGGCTTAGTATGTAAGTATGACTAAATATTTGAAGTGTATTGTGCTTGTCTTGTATGGCATGGGAATGTTTCATAGGGTGTATTAATGAGGATGACCTAAACTTAAGGGTGTTTTACAGGTAGCCCGACATAGGTGAGGATTAACTTCGAAATCCGATTAAGTGGGGAGTGGAAAAGACACTTTGGAAGAAAAAGGGTAAAAAATGGCACAGAGTACTGCTGTATAAGAGGGTCGTCAGGCCAGTGCTTACCTGTGCCACTTCCATCTAGATAGGTGTTAGTAGGGGTCAGCGGAAGAGAATCCAGAAGGTGCAGAGCCGAGCACTCTGCATGATCACTGGGACTCCCATGTGGACCCCACTTCGAAACCTGAGAAACAGACTTGGAGTTGAGAGGGTACACAAGTTCTCCACAAGACTTGGCGAAAAGTTCTTGAGGAAAGCGGCAGCCCACCCTAAGGACCTTGTTAGAGATGCAGTTGACTACTATCACAGCGAATTCCTTAGATATCCCAGAACTAAGGCAGCCATCGTCCCCCCCCGCCACCACCAGCAGGACGTGAGAGGGTAGCACCGTTTTGAGTACTGTTCACTGGGATGGACTGGATCAGATGGAACATTAGGTGGGTTTTACCCCCCCCCCCCCATCATTCTTTTTCAGGTTGGCGTGAGCAATGAGTACTGATTGCTGCTTAGACTTACGGGCGTGGTTTTTGCGCGTTTTACTCCTCTCCGGTGGTGTCGCGGCTAGTTGGTACCTGTGGCGGTTGTTCCTCCCCCCATTCCACCCCCCAGACTGGTGCTGTAGTTTTTTTTCGTAGATCAGATTTTTCCCCCGTCTCTAAATTCGTCTGTTTCTTTTTCATATTGAGTTCAATTACTCAAATCTCCTAGATTCCAGTTTGTTTATAAGGGCAGTTTTAAACTTGGGGTCAGACACTCCCTTCCTAAAACTACTTCACCCAAGTGCAATAAAAAGGTAAGAGTCACAATCTTGGTTCAGAGAAGTGGGGGTCGTGGAATTGGGAACGGAACGTTTTGAAACAGGTGGTTGGTATTGCGTCAGTGTAGTTGTAGAGTAAGTTTACTTGAAAGCGCAAAGTGCGGGTCTAGGGTCCACAACACAGACCAAGTCAAGTATTCCATTAACATGCCGTGCGATAAGTCCCAAGCCACATAGATATGTTTAAATATTTTGTTGTTGTTGCTGTTGTTATTGCAAAGGAAGGGCCCGTGCTTTATATTTTTCAAGTGTGTGATTCAGTGGATGGAACCGACAAATTTATGTGAAGGCTCTCACTGGATTGCAGCTCTATTAAGAAAGAGGTGGAAAGGAGTGAAGGTCGTTACATATTTGCGATTTCAGTGTGCACATGAGCAAAAGGTATGCCGCAAACGAAACTGCCTCACCAGCTTCAACATGCTTCGCGTTGAGATTCACTAATTTTGTTTGCAAACGATGAAACACTAGACCATTACTCTGACCCGTAGAAGCCATCTAATGTGGAAGCCTACGTGCCCCCCCCCTCCTCCAAGAAGTTCAGTGTTGCTTCGTCAGCCAGCGTGGATATGAGACATCGGCGTCATAATAATGACCATCTGAAAATGGGAACCACTCTCACTGGCTCATACTGATCTAACGTCATCAGCTATCTTTCTACAGCAGTCAAGGAAAAAGAGGTGTGGAAAACAGTGAAGAGGAGCCTTCCTCCTTCAAAAACAAAGCAGCTAGCAACACCTCCGAAGTTGCGCAGACCGCCATGCAGATTGAAGGATTTGAGTTGCTTCAGCTCCCATTCTATTCTCCTGAGCTTTCTCCCAGTGGCTTTTATTTGTTTTCCAAGCTGAAAGAAAACATCCGTAGGAAGCAAAATGCCTCAGAACTGTGAAGTGGCCACAGCTGTGGGTACGAGGTTGAAAGACCCAGAAAGATTTAAGTCACTATAGCATCGGTGGTATAATATCTTATATTTTAGTTGATCGGGGCAGGTGCAGCAAAGCAGAAATTTCCCTAACTGACTTGACCGTACCATTTTAAAAGTCATTGAGCATTGCCGTACTGCCCATTCTACTGTTTGTGCTTATCTATAATGTTCCCCTGGCCATATGCGTCTTTTTATTTATGTATGGGCCTTGACTGTGACGTGTATGGGCAAATCCACTACTCAAAAGGGGTGTCTGGATTATTTTAAATCGTGCAGTTTGTGTCTAGTTTCCTTCATAAATTGTGTTACAGAAAACATTTTGTGTTGCTAACTGTTGATATAGTTTCAAAATGTCAAATAACTCTCACTGCCGTAAGTTTACCAAACCCCTATACTCAAGAAACACATATAGCATATTAAATCTGTTTATTTTTATGGCGTTATAAGCACAAAAATTTGCCAAGCTTTCGCACTCCACTGGGAGGCTTTTTCAAGGCAATGGTAGACATAAAAATGCATTTTTATGGTGGGAACACTTTCAATAATTTGCTGCAGATGGAGTAAGAGACACGATTTCCTTATCTATAACATGTGAAAGAAAAAACGTGGAAGTTTCCCCGTTGTTACTGTCGAGGCGTGTATTTTAATCATTCACCGCCAGTTGGCATTACCTGTCGTACCCGTACCACACGCATAGCATTGTTGAACGATGGCGTCTTCTGATTTCTTCTTGTGGCACTACTGTAACGTACCAGGAGATGTGGCGTACCTGCCAGAAGGACGCACACGACATAAAGGCAGATAGGAATCAGAATAAAATGTCCGCGTAGCTCAATTGGTAGAGCAACTTATTCCGGAATGAGTGGACCCGGGTTCGAATCCTGGCGCGGATAAAAATGACGGAGAAATTCACTTCGTTATAATGGCGCCCGAACTATCCGGATGACCCGACCGTTCACAATCTCGCAATGGTGTGATGTTATTTCCACACCGCGAGATAGGAAAAATAAGAGCAGCACTTCGAAAAAAAAAAAAAATAATAATAATAATAAGGGCGTGATGATGTAACGTACCAGGAGATATGACGTACCTGCCAGAAGGACGCACACGACATAAAGGCAGATAGGAATCAGAATAAAATGTCCGCATAGCTCAAGGTAGAGCAACATATTCCGGAATGAGTGGACCCGGGTTCGAATCCTGGCGCGGATAAAAATGACAGAGAAATTCACTTTGTTATACTACGTAAAGTATCTTGTTTATGTACCACTTTTGCCAGGTGACATTCAGGAACTAAAACAGAATTGAAGAAGCTTCTACCACAGTCACACAGGATATGCGAAGAGTATGATTGCGTGTGGACATTTGCCACCGTGGTTCACCCATTGCGTTGTTAAGTCATGTGATGTAATAAAAATTGTGACATTTTCTCTTTCACAAGGTATGTGTATGACACTGATCTGTCTTAGTCTTTGTGCAATGAATCACTGAAAGTGTTCCCGCCATTTATAAACACCCCATATTAAAATTGGTTATAAATGTTTCACAGGATTCACTACCACTGCTAAAATATGAAAGCAGAAGTGGTGAGTGTTACAGTGCAAAATTATGAGCTGCAAAGCTTCAATATTTTCAGTTTATTTAATATTTGTCGATGCCCAAGGGGCGTTTTCATTCAAATTTAACAGCAGCACTTACAAAACGGGCTTCAAATCCCAGAGTGTCACAAACAATATAAATGAATTTATCCGATTAAACTTTGCTGGTTTCGGAAACTAATTTAACTGAGGGAATACTTAAACTTAAATTGACTTTGATTAGCATTCACAAATGAGCTGTAAGGATTTCTGGCATACAAAAATACACTAATTTTGAAATAACAATTTATGTAACTTATATGAGACAAATTTCTGCTGATGACAGGTCGGTGTGAGCAACCTCATAATTTCTAATAGATTACACTGTCCGATGATCAATTATAAAACAGTTACCTGAACATACTGTCACAGGTAAACTTAATTTCAGTATGTAATCTGATTTGAATTAATTCCTCACTGAAAAACAGATGGTATTAATAAACAGATAGACAAATTTTACTTGCATGGTAAATTGGTAATCCACTGGTAATACCAATTCACACAGATTTCAGCAATGTCGCTAGCTCGCCACGAGTCATTCTTTGGTTTTGCTGGTTGACGCTCTTGTAAGCTTTCATTCACTTTAGCAAACAATAAAACGAAACACAGGGTCGTCTTCCACTTGGTAACCATTTCTTACTGGGAGGGGTTTTTGCACCTCTGGACTGATCTTCAGACAACTGGCACAACACAACACCGGCAAAATCGGTAAATCACTCGGCAACCACTGTTTTGGCACTTACCTTCCTGTAAACCAGGGACAACCAGCGCAGGATTAGCTCCGTGGGATCATGGTGTTGTTGGACCCTCTTCGTACATGATAATTGGAGTATTGCTTTACCTGTGGTTGTGTCCAGATTGTTTCGAGTGGCGAATTCACTTCCATATAGTCAGTTCACTCTTCTGAGGATACAGCCAGACTTATCTTTCTCTTAGTCTAGGGAAGCAACTCACTTCTCTTCATCCTACCTTTCCAGCACCACAAAGTACTTGAAATGTCACCTTGCACTCACCAGAACACAAGGGAACTTAAGTTTTCTCTACATTCATGCATTTTAGTGACACAAATTACAAGCTTCTTTGCCCCCAGCTACATTCTTTTCCATAAATTTGTCTGGTATAACCCAGAACCATCTCAGCTCTGTTTAGTCTACTGTCTGTCATAACAAAATGATTTATTATTCTATTGTCACCCTCTCCCACTCTCAGCAAAAAAAATCCTATGTGGGAGGTCACTTTTTTAGTCGGAGTGGAAACATCTCTTTTCTGGTCCAAACCCACTCATAGTCCGTGAATTAATTAATCCGCTGGATTGGCCACGCTCATTAGATCTCAAAATAATGGGACCAAATTCATAACATCTTTGTCGAAGTTTCTTAGGCATTTTTACTGAAAGATATGTGTTGTAGATGAATTTGATTATTCAACAATTTTCTCTTAATTTGATTTTTAGTGTGTATGAATACTGTATTTTTGTTTTCCCTTAAATGTTCATTATGTGTGATATTAATTTGCTCTGTTTGTTTCAGTTAGTGCAGGAAAAGTTGCAGCAGCAGCTGTTGCAGCAGTTGCAGTTCCACCTCTTTTAGTTTCAGCTTTAGGCTTTGGTTCAGTTGGTGTCGGTGCTGGAACAGCTGCGGCAGCATATCAAAGCACAGTTCTTGGTGGAACTATCGCATCTGGGAGTACTTTCGCGGCATTGCAAAGCATTGGTGCTGCAGGACTTGCTACAGGAACTAAAGTCTCGCTGGCTATTGGCGGAGCTCTATTGTCCAAGCTGTGATAACATCTGTTTCTTTCATCAGTACTACAGCATTGGAAAGTGCCACTTTGGAACAACACAATATTGTTTACCTCTATGTGAATTAATCTTGTTTTCAAAATAACTCAGTGGCTGTTTGAAATGTTAAATTTAATGATAATGCAGATTTTGTGAATAAAAAGATGTTTAATAAACTTTCGGAGATAGAAACTATATTGTGAATATATTTACTGTACCACTGTACTGAAATAGCAACATAACCATGGGCATATTGCAACAAATCACTAGAAAATCCTGTTGTAAGCTAATATAGTGTGTGTGCATCATCTTTGACAATCAACCATCATCAAGGTCTCCTAAAGTTTCTTCCACAACTGTCTGTCTTGTGCTAGTCCCCTCCATGTCACTCTGCATGCTTATATGCATATATGTATAAGCATGCTGGAGTGACATGGAGGGGACTAGCACAAGACAGTTGTGGAAGAAATATATGGGGATGTAAGGTTAGGTGATGTGCAATATACTACAGCCTCTCCTTGACATGACAACCCTGCCTTCTCGTGGTGCATCTTGTTCCCACTAAAGGGGCTCTGACGACCGCCAAATAGCGGTATAACTATACCATCGGGATTAGAGGAAATGCTATCCCACAGTCACCAACCTGCTTGGCCACTGTGGTGAGTTATTGGCAAACCCCTCCAAAATGACTCCACAATTTATATCTTGGCCCTCAGTCTCCGGCAGTTGGAATGTACCTGGCCACGGCAGCGGCCAGTGCAACATGAAGGCAGAGGGTGCTAAGAATCACCGGAGGACCGGACTAGGCTGCCATCTGATGCTGACCTTGGCTACTTACAATGGACGCTCCCTATCTTCTGATTCAAGGCTTCTTGTGTTGGAAGAGGAACTACAAAGGATCAAGTGGGACATCGTCAGGCTAAGTGAGGTAAGGAGAAGATCTCATTGAACTGAAAAGTGAACATCTATTCTACTATCGTGGGACAGATACTGGCAGAACTAGTGGTGTTGGATTGAAACTGAAGGATAAAGTTGTAGAAGTTGAAAGTTCCTCTGACAGAACTGCACGACTTGTTATCCAACTCTCGAGAAGATACCAGGCTCAGATTATTCAAGCGTATGCACCCACTGCAAGTCATCCTGAAGAAGAGATTGAAGAATTTTATGAGGAAATTCGTCATCTAAATTATAAAGGCAAGCAGCACTTAAAGATCATTATGGGAAATTTCAATGCAAAAATAGGGCAACAGCAACAGAATGAAACTTCAGTAGGTAAATTTGGTCACAGCAACAGAAACCAGCGTGGAAGTACTCTCGTAGAATTTGCAGAGGCAGAAGGGTTTTTCATCATGAACTCCTTTTTCAAGAAAAAGCTGCAAAGGAAATGGACATGGAGGCATCCCAATGGATTGACAAGTGAATTTGATTTCATGTGTAACATGAAATATGTCATGGAACACTGCAGTGTGCTAAGCAAGTTCTACACAGGTAGTGACCATAGAATGGTAAGATGCACCTCAATGCTAAACTCGAGTGTGGCAAGCTCATAAAACAGTGTATTGACTGACACGATTAACCTTTAAAAACATCATAATACCTTCAAATTGGAACTGAGGAACAGATTCTCTGCTCTGGTAGGTCTAACGTCGGAACAAGTGGACATCTCTGAAGTTGCCGCCCCGGTGGCGCAGTGGTCTAAGGCGCTGGCCTCTGATCATTCGTCCGTAAGGGGTCTGTGTTCGAATCCCGGTCAGGCATGGATGTTGTGTTTGTCTTACGGCACTGGCTCTCTCCCTTCCCTGGAACCAGTGACCCTAAATTAGGGACAGGCGACTGCTTATAGCCCATTGAGTTGCTCACGGTGGTCGTTAAACCTCCAATAAAAAAAAATCTCTGAAGTTAACAGAAAACTAACCAAGGCTCTTATGGAAACAGCAAAAAAAATAGCTGGTACTAAGAAGAAGTAGCATACGAACAAATTATTGGGGAAAACCAAAATTCTGATGCAAGAAAGAAGAGAGATGAGGGCAACTAAAGGAGATGTGACTTCCAAAGCGGAATATATAGAGCTATGCAAGACGGTACGAAAAAGTATCACTGAAGATGTAAGGAAATTCAACTGTGAACTAGTGAGGAAAGCAATTGAAAACAACCAAAGCCTGAAGAGAGCAAAGGGACATCTGAGTAAGGGAAGAAAACAGATTATGGCTCTGAAAAAGATGTTTATGTAACAATAGATGTGAAATTTTGACAAGAGTGAAAGATTTCTACTCAAAACTATGAAAGGGATGATACATGTACTCCAGACATTACAAAAGGTACCAGAGTTCTTCTAGTCCTCCCAGTAGAAGTTGCACATGCCATCAAGAACATGAAACTGGGAAAAGCTCCAGAAGATGGAATTACTGTAGACATCATACAAGAAGCAAGTGGAGAAATTGAAACAGTACTCTCCCAAGTTTTCACTCGACGCCTCAATGAAGGGAAGATTCCTGAGGATCGGAACAGTGCTTCAATGATCCTGCTACATAAAAAAGGTGACATGGAGGATCTCGGGAACTACAGACCTATCAGTGGTTTATAAAATCTTCACTAAAGTTCTTTCACACCGCTTGAAGGTGACAATGGACATGGCTCAACAAAGAGAACAAGCTAGATTCAGGAGTAGCTACAGCACTATAGATCATATCCAAATACTAAGAGAACTAATTGAAAGAGCGAGGGAACATGAACTTTGTTATCCATGGCTTTTATCGATTATGTAAAGGCCTTTGATTCAGTGAAACCGTTAGCAGTTACAATGGCTTTGAAATCATGTGGTATTGAAGATGCATGCATTAATATTATTCATAACATCTATGAAAATAGAAGTGCAAAGATTCGGCTATTTGAGAATACACTCAAAAATTGGAAAGGGAGTGAGACAAGGTGACACTATATCTCCCAAACTCTTTAATGCCATATTGGAAAATGTCTTTCAATCACTGAACTGGGAAAATGAAGGTTAATGGAGATTATCTAATTCACCTTCGTTTTTGCTGATGACAGTCGTTTTTGCAACTACCCCATAAAAGCTGCAGAGTATGATCCAGGAACTTGCTGACAAGAGTAAAGAAGTGGGATTAAAAATGAACTTTCAGAAGACAAAAATGATGTACAATGCTTTTACAAGAAATGAAGATTTGTCGATTGATGGGGAAAAGCTGGAGATAAATACCTACATTTATCTTGCACAGCAGATAATAAAGTAAGGGTCACATTGAGGAAGAAATTAATCGGCATATAAGACTTGCCTGAAGAGCGTTTGGAAAAAACAGTATAATTTTCAAGAGCAATATGCCATTATGTGTTAAAAGAAAAGTGTTTGATCAATGTATTCTTCCAGTGCTTACCTATCATGCAGAGACTTGGACCTTAACTAAAAGAGACATACAAAGACTGCAGACAACTCAAAATGCATGGAGAGATGCATGCTTGGTGTAACCAGGAGAGAGAAGACGAGGAACTCGTGGATCCGAAAAATGACAAGAGTGGAAGACATCATGATCAGAGTAAAATCCCTGAAATGGCAATGGGCTGGACAGACCATCAATGGACAGGCGAAAATTTAGATTGGATTCCAAGGGAAAGGAAATGACCCAGAAGAAGACCACATGGGAGATGGACGAATGAAATTCCAAAGTAACATGGAGGAGACTTTCACAAGACAGACCGTTGTAGAAGTGACAGACTGTTGACGTCCAGCAGTGAATTGATAATGGTTGACAATGATGATGATATATATATATATACACTGGCGTGCAAAAATTAAGGACGAGAAGGTTTTTCGAATGTAACGTCGTGCAGAAGTGCTCCACATAGACTCAAATCATACCATAAGATCCCCAAGATGTAAGAATATGGGACAAGTGAGCAAAACCGTCCAAACAAGAAATCCAAAGAATGCAAAGGCACTTTATTGAAAAGGTAGCTTCGAGCACAACTGGACAGAATACAGAAACGTCCATGTGACAGGCGGCTGCGAAGAAAAATCCAGTCGTTATAGTAGGGGATATGATCACCCCTGACTGCGTTGCAGGATTTACAACGTCTGTCCATAATGAGGACGAGGTTATCAAGGAGTTGTTGAGGCATCGCGGCCCATTCCTTTTGTACCGCCAATCGCAGCTGCGGAATCGTTGCTGGCGACTGGTGACGTGCTGCCAAGCGTCTCCCGAGAAGGTTCCACACGTGTTCGATTGGATTTAGGTCCGGGGACCTTGCGGGCCAATCGTGCGTTGAATATCTTCACTCTCCAACAGTTCTGCGACAGCCACTGTACGAGGATGTGTAGCGTTGTCGTCCATGAAGAGGAACTCAGGACCCACAGCACCTCTAAACACACGCACATGAGGCAGGAGAACATCGGTACAATAGCGGACACCAGTGACTAAACCTTCTTGGAAGATGTGCTTGCCGCCCCGGTGGCGCAGTGGTCTAAGGCGCTGGCCTCTGATCATTCGTCCGAACGGGGTCCGGGTTCGAATCCCGGTCAGGCATGGATGTTGTGTTTGTCTTACGGCACTGGCTCTCTCCCTTCCCTGGAACCAGTGACCCTAAATTAGGGACGGGCGACTGCTTATAGCCCGTTGAGTTGCTCACGGTGGTCGTTAAACCTCCAATCAAAAAAAAAAAAAAAAAAAAAAGATTTGGTCAGTACGGCTACCAAGCATGATACCGCCCCAAACAAGAACTCCGCCACCTCCAAACCGGTCCCTTTCAATGATGTTGGATGTGTGATTGCGTGTTCCCTGCTCTGTCCAGATGTGTATACGTCCAGAATCGCTCGTCAAACTAAATCGGCTCTCATCCGTAAAGAGAACTCGACCCCATTGCTGATGTGTCCAGTTCTTGTGTTCCTGGCACCACAGAAACCGCCGTCTCCGATGAGCAGGCGTTAATGGCACACACCGTACTGGTCGTCGTGCAAATAGACCACCTTTGTGCAGCCTCCTGGCCACGGTAAAACGCGATAACGGACGTCCAGTTGTCTGTTGCATGTGCCTTGCGATTTCTCCCGCTGTCTGCCGTCTGTCTCTTCTCGCCTGTTGGACAATATACCGGTCGTCCGCCGCCATGGTTGCTCGTGGACGACCACTGCTAAACTCTCGGACAGCTGTTCCTGTCGTTTGAAATGATCTTTAAGGTCGTGAAACAATGCTGTGGGCGATCCCGGACTCCTCGGCCACACTAGTCACACTTCGACCTCCTTCCAACTTCCCAATGACGCGACCTCCGGTAAAGTCATCCAGATGCCTACTGGATTGCATGTCGGCCATATCACACGGTGACAGCAATTCAACGTCATTCAAACCGATGTACACCGTGCCATAGCTTTCACCGAACTGCTGAGCGTACACCGCCTGTGTGCTTTATACCCTTCCGACACTTCCCCCTACGTCATGATGCATACAGGCGAGAAGAAACAGACGGCAGACAGCGGGAGAAATCGCATGGCACATGCAACAGACAACTGGGCGTCCGTTATCGCGTTTTACCGTGGCCAGGAGGCTGCACAAAGGTGGTATATTTGCACGACGACCAGTACGGTGTGTGCCATTAAAGCCTAATCATCGGAGACTGCGGTTTCTGTGGTGCCAGGAACACAAGAACTGGACACATCAGCAATGGGGTCGAGTTCTCTTTACAGATGAGAGCGGATTTAGTCTGACGAGCGATTCTGGATGTATACACATCTGGAGAGAGCAGGGACCGATTTGGAGGTGGCGGAGTTCTTGTTTGGGGCGGTATCATGCTTGGTAGCCGTACTGGCCTCCACATCTTCCAAGAAGGTTCAGTCACTGGTGTCCGCTATTGTACCGAGGTTCTCCTGCCTCATGTGCGTCTGTTTAGAGGTGCTGTGGGTCCCGAGTTTCTCTTCATGAACGGCAACGCTACACCTAATCGTACAATGGCTGTTGGAGAGTGAAGATATTCAACGCATGGATTGGCCCGCAAGGTCCCCAGAACTAAATCCAATCGAACACGTGTGGGACCTTTTCGGGAGACGCTTGGCAGCACGTCACCAGCCGCCAGCAACCATTCCGCAGCTGCGATTGGCGCTACAAGAGGAATGGGCCACGATGCCTCAACAACTCCTTGACAACCTCGTCCTCATTATGGACAGACATTGTAAATCCTGCAATGCAGTCAGGGGTGCTCATATCCCCTACTAAAGACTGGATTTTTCTTGGCAGCCGCCTGTCACATGGACGTTTCTGTCTTCTGTCCAGTTGTGCTCGAAGCTACCTTTTCAATAAAGTGCCTTTGCATTCTTTGGATTCCTTGTTTGGACGGTTTTGCTCACTTGTCCCATATTCTTACATCTTTGGGATCTTATGGTATGATTTGAGTCGATGTGGAGCACTTCTGCACGACGTTACATTCGAAAAACCGTCTCGTCCTTAATTTTTGCACGCCAGTATATTGCATCCCTATGCTAAGATTTTAATATTACCGTGAACACACTGCAGCAAATTACTGAAATATTGTGATACATGAGAGCCACCCCGGTGGCACAGTGGTCTAAGCGATGGCTTCTAATCATTCGTCCAAGATGTGTCCGGGTTCGAATCCCGGTGAGGCATGGATGGGTTTTTTTATCTTGCGGCACTGGCCATCACCCCCTAATAGCTTTACAGGCCCGCGCATCGAATACCGGAAGCTGGGCGACGTAGGGGAGAGTAGTCTGATCATCCGTGGTGGGTGGTCGAGCATGCATGAGCTTGCTCACTCTGTGTGAGCGCGACTCAATGTGCGTGGTTGTTGTCATCAAATTGTCACCAGAAGTAAATTCAATATGCCATTTAGGGGCAGCGTACCCCACTGTCGCGGTAATTATGATGATGGACCACGAGTAAGTGTCTTCAAATTCCCTGCTAGGAGGTTCTCAGAAAATGGATTACAGCAATTAAGCGTGAAAATTTTCAAGTGACCAAGAACTCTAGGGTAAGTGGAAACCTTTTGCTAACCTTATTCAAACTACTTGTAAAATAAAAATGTTGAACTAGAAAATTTAAATTTGGTTAATTTTATAATCTAATGCATCTCACAGCAGGAAGTCAGAGCACTGAAAAGATTTTTGAAAAATGAAATTTATGTTTGTAATGGAAAGAATAGATTACTTGTGTTGTTATAGTAACCCATAACATGTTTTTTGCCAATGTATCAAATAAATTCAAAGTAAAATATGTATATTTGGGAAGGGATTTTAAACTTTATTATGGACACAGAATAATAAGGGTTGCATGTTTTTGATCCCAAGAGTAATATGTTGATACATTCGTACTTAGTTATTTAAGTGTCTAAGGCAGTGCCAGACTAAACATTTTTGGGGTCCCTATTTCTGGGTACAAGTGCTTGTAAAATACTTATGTCCTATACATTATACGAAATATGTGTATGTCATGTACACATCTAACATGCCTATGTCCTTTATATAAATGTTAAGGCCTTGTTGCCATGTGAAATACATCTTTTGTGTTTGCAGACATGGAGGGTTGCATTGAATTATCATTTTTAATACACTGCCGGACAGCCGCCCCGGTGGCGCAGTGGTCTAAGCGATGGCCTCTGATCATTCGTCCGAACGGGGTCCGGGTTCGAATCCCGGTGAGGCATGGATGTTGTGTTTGTCTTACGGCACTGGCTCTCTCCCTTCCCTGGAACCAGTGACCCTAAATTAGGGACGGGCGACTGCTTATAGCCCATTGAGTTGCTCATGGTGGTCGTTAAACCTCCAATCAAAAAAAAAAACTGCCGGACAATTGCTAAGGACGGATGACAATAGCAACGATAGCAACCATAAAATGGAAGGCAGGAAAATGTGGAAATTAGCATAAGTGCGGGATACAGTAAGACGTGTTGTGCGTATGCAAATTTTGGATTGCCGAACTTGTTCGTGACGTCAGAGCGCTGATAAGAGATATAAAGGATTTGACACGTATTGACCGTTGTTGTTCAAACGCAAAGTTGAAAGGGAAAGAATCAATTGACGAACTTGCAATTTTCAGTATGTCTTCCCGACATCACCTAGATGATTTTACGCGTGTCCGTATTATTGGCAAGATTGAAGAAGGGCGAAAAATAACAGATGTTGCCAGGGAGTTCGACGTCAGCCACAGTGTTGTTTCAAGGCTTTCGAAATCATTTCAAACAAATGGAGAGTGTAGCAAACGTCACGGGGGAGGTCGTGTTCGCAGTACGACACCCGCAGAAGATCGGTACATAGTGCTATCAACAAAAAGACACCGGCGCAGCACAGCTAGTGAGGTAGCAAATCAGTTTATGGCTGCTACTGGCAAGCGGATCTCCCGAAAAACTGTCGCCAGACGTTTGCATGAAGGAGGACTATACGCCCGCCGTCCTGTTGTGTGCATCCCATTGTCCAGACGTCACCGTACCGCCCGTTTGCAATGGTGCCATCAACATCGCAATTGGACTGATAACGACTGGTATGCTGTCCTCTTCTCAGATGAGAGTAGATACAGTCTATCGTCTGATTGTCGACGACAACTGATCTGGCGTGATAGTGGTATTGCGTATTGTCCAGCAAACATACAGGAAAGGGACGGATATCCGACATGTAGTGTCATGGTATGGGCTCGCACCATGATCAATGGCCGTACGTCCCTCTATGTGCTTCCAACTGGGACTATGACTGGCCAACGATACATTAATGATGTTCTGCTACCTCATGTTCGCATGCTCCGTGGTGCTGTCGGTGATAGATTCATTTTCATGGACGACAACGCAACATGTCATCGAACAGTCGCTGTTCAGGAGTGTCTTGAGAGCAAGGATATTCAACGCCTCGTATGGCCAGCACGTTCTCCAGATCTGAATCCCATTGAAAATGTGTGGGATGCTTTGGGGAGGAGTCTTGCTGGTCGCCAATGCCCTCCAATAAACAAGGACACCCTCATCCGTGCACTGACAGAGGAATGGGATAAATTACTCCAACAGCTGCTTGATAATGTTGTGCAAAGCATGACACGACGTGTGGAATCTTGCATTGCCCTCCATGGTGGCCATATCCCGTATTGACATCTTACGCCGGAACGCCTGCGGACGGTATTTGCATTTTTTTCACGTTTACGTATTCTGCACGAAATGGCCTGTTTGTCCCTTGAACACGTTCCAAACAAAGCCTTCTGGATTTCAGAGCACAATAAATTGTCTTTCTTGTAATGTCCTGGCATTCTGACATTATTTTATTTCACTTGGCATCCAACCACACTTACTTTTTTATGCGCTATATAGCCGTTTATGATTCGTCCTTAGCAATTGTCCAGCAGTGTATTTATTACTAAAGGAACACAAACACTGAATCAAGTATAGACAGCAAAAATTAGATATGAATGCACAAAAACAGAAGTTCACACATAGTTCAGGAGTAAGTTTTCCTTTAAAATGTCTGTTTAAAGATTTTGAAGCATTTTTCTACAAACCAACACATTGAAGAACTTCGTGTGAGCAGTGTGTATGCTCTATCTGTGGTATGATAGGAATTTATCAGAACCATTCAATTTCTTAAAAATTAGGTGAAATATATCTCAGTACACAGGTATTGGTTCAGTATTACTTGCTTAACTGCCAATGTTTCTTGTAAAATTATAAAAAAATGAGAGAAATATTACCCAACTTATAACTCGAGACATATCAGGTAAACTACCAATGCTGTTAATACACTGACGGAAAAAAATTCCAACACCACGAAAAAATAGTTGTAGAGGAATGAAATGGCGGCAATACATTTGTATAGGTAACATATGTAATCGATTAAGGTTTCAAGATCACAGCTTAATGTAAGCGCAAGAAGAGCCATTTTAAATGTGAAATGCTGGTACATTAATAACCGGTGTAACTGCCAGAATGTTGAATGCAAGCACGCAAACGTTCATGCATTGTGTCGTACAGGTGCTGGATGTCAGTTTGTGGGATGGAGTTCCATGCCTGTTGCACTTGGTCGGTCAATACAGGGACGGTTAATGCTGGTTGGGGTGACGCTGGAGTTGTCCAATGATGTCCCATACGTGCTCGATTGGTGAAAGATCTGGTGATCTAGCAGGCCACAGGAACATGTCGACACTCTGTAGAGCATGTTGGGTTACAACAGCGGTATGCGGGCGAGCGTTATCCTGTTGGAAAACACCCCTTGGATTGCTGTTCATGAATAGCAGCACAATAGGTTGAATCACCAGACCGACGTACAACTGTGCCGTCAGAGTGCGTGGGATAACCACGAGAGTGCTTCTGCTGTCATAGGAAATTGCTCCCCAGACCATAACTCCAAGTGTAGGTCCAGTGTGTCTCGGCCGCAGACAGGTTGGTTGCAGGCGCTCACCTGGCCTCCTTCTAACCAACACACGGTCATCACTGGCACCCAGACTGAACCGGCTTTCATCAGAAAACACAACAGATCTCCACTCCGTCCTCCAATGAGCTCTAGCTTGACACCACTGACGTCGCAAACGGCAGTGGTTTGGAGTAAGTGGAATGCACGCTACAGGGCGTCTGGCTCGGACCTGTCCTTCAAGTAACCGATTTGTAACAGTTCGTTGTGTCACTGTGGTGGCAACTGCAGCTCGAATTGCTGCCGCAGACGCAGTACGATGCGCCACGGCTATACGCCGTACACGGCGGTCTTCCCTCTACATGTTCTTTTATTTGACTGTAGTCAAATAAAAGAACATATTGAAGACCACATTAAAACCACCGCAACAAAGGCCAAAAACCAACCGTGGATATTAAATATGGAAGTTAACGTGCAGAGAAATGTCAACTTATCTGAGAGAACGGACCTACTGATAAGGGTAAGTTCACTTTCATTACTCTTATTAAAAAATACTATTAAAAAAAAACAAATGGGTCCATTTTTTTACATAAATGTACCTCAAATGTCTGTTTCAAATAGTTTGAAAGAAGGAAGTCATCACAAGCTGCAACGGTATTCAGCTTCAGATTGTTTACCCCAACTTGCCTTATGTGATAGCATCTGCAACAAAGTTATAGATACACACAACAAAGTAAATAAAGAATTCTTGCTAACCAAAGGCAGAAATTAAGACATCTGTTTCAAATAGTATGAATCATCACAAGTTACATCAAAATTATCTCAGTTTTGGATCCTCCAGTATGTGTTACCATCTGAATATTTTATGTATGAGTTGTGTCCATTATTTTCTTTACCTAAAATCTACTTTTGTGATGTTCATACCTAACTGTGAATCTACTGTTTTATAAAACATATTTGATATCACTTTTTGGATTGGACAACATTTTAACAGTATAAATAATTATTTCCCACACATTTCTAAAGGAATTAAGCACAATTGGTTAGTAGTTTTTCATAACACTAGGGAATTTATACATTTTACTAACATTCTTTACTAGAAGCCAAATTTGCTCATTATAGTAAAATTAAATTTTTACTTTCAATATACCTACTGTAAATGTCAAGCCAAGCACTAGTACACACACCAGTGCTGAGACGGGCCGAGCCCGAACTGGGCGCAGGCTGCGTAATACTTACTGGAGTTCGGGCTTGGAGAGAGGGGAAGAATTTTCTTCCATTTTCTTTTAATGTGATTTTATATGATTTAGCACACAAGGCTTTTTTTACACTTTCTAGTTGTTAAAGAGAATTCTTCAGCAACTGGGTCTAAATGGGGAGTAGGAATTCTGCAGGGCTATTCATTCCGGGCTTGGATAACAAAATACCATAGGCCATGAATTACAGGATTTCTGCCAAGGATAAGTTTTAAGAAGCATAGATGGTAGATAGCAAGCTGACAGAATTTTGCTCCCTGCTAATTCTATTGAGCAAAATACGACGTAGTTTGTTGTGCCTCCAGATGTTTCCTGACCACCCCCTCCTCCCAAAAAAAAAAACATTTCAGGAAGAAATGAATGGTTAAAGAAACTATAGAAATAGATAGACATCCTTTCCCCACTCCGCAGTTGAGAAAGAGATCGGTTAATTGCATGGATAGGAAAGAGTGGAAGTCTGGAAGACTTTTTTTAATGCCTATACAGGTTAATCATGGTTTTCGGGCTCGTTCGAGCTGACATACTGTAACATACCAGGAGATGTGACGTACCTGCCAGAAGGACGCACACGACATAAAGGCAGATAGGAATCAGAATAAAACGACCGCGTAGCTCAATTGGTAGAGCAACTTATTCCGGAATGAGGGGACCCGGGTTCGAATCCCGGCGTAGACCAAAAATGACGGAGAAATTAACTTCGTTATAATGGCGCCCAAACTATTCGGATGACCCGACCGTTCACAATCTCGCAATGGTGTGATGGTATTTCCACACCGCGTGATAGGAAAAATATGAGAATCCCTTCTCCAGCACTTCGAAAAAAAAAAAAATAATAATAAGGGGGAGATGATGTAACATACCAGGAGATGTGACGTACCTGCCAGAAGGACGCACACGACATAAAGGCAGATAGGAATCAGAATAAAACGTCCGCGTAGCTCAATTGGTAGAGCAACTTATTCCGGAATGAGGGGACCTGGGTTCGAATCCCGGCGTAGACCAAAAATGACGGAGAAATTTACTTCGTTATAATACTTCAGGCTCGGGCTCTTAAAATTGAGCCCGAACTCAGCTCTGACACACACACAGTAACACTTCAGTTAACTTCTCACAGGTGTTTTTATCAAAAATTTTATGGTAATGAAGTCATAGTGGCAAGTATGAAAAATAAGAGAAATTTCCTGGAATTTTTTACTACAGTATTGAAACGTAAACAAAAATGCTACAACATTACGGCTAACATTTATTGATGTGGAAATAAGTGACATGGAACTCGTACGGGTATAGTGTCATTGAGGGACTAGCCAGACCCCATGACGCGAAGGAGTACAGCATCATCTTCCACGGAAAGAAAATAGGCCATAGATTTTCAAATGAATTTGGACTGATGAAATCAAAACTGCTATTAAATGAGGATCTCTGGTCCATTTTGCTGTGAAACGGCTTGGCAAATTAAGATGCATATCTTGGGATAGGAGAATATAAAAAAGGTATATTACAGGCACATCGTGCAAGACGGGCAACCACTGCAGAAACAGTATTAGTTCCAATTTGAAAAAAAAAACCCCACCAAAAATTAAATACAAATCTTTAGTACATAATGCCACCACCACTGAGCATCACTATGTGAATAATATGTGATGAAGCAGAAAAAAGATCGGAAATATGTTATGAGACACTAGAAGTACTGCTTCCTGGTATACAAGTTTCAAATAAAATGAAACCAAATCTGACGGATCTTTATTTTCGAGTTTCAAAGAAAACTTTTCAGAAATGTTATCTTTATTTACTACAGAAGAAATATACATTTCAATGCTTTAACCAACCTGGCTATACACTTTACATGCATATAAAATCAGTGGCGGCTTTTGGGAGGAGGCAAGGGAGGCAGTGCCTCCTCAGAATTTTAAGACTCTTAGTTTGAGTTATTCGTTTTGTTCATTCAGTACTTTTGCGTATAGGAGAGCAAACGTTTATGCTAGTTAACTTTTTTGAATTAAATGTCCATGCGTTCATTCAGTTTTTTAAATTGACGCTTTTGGAAAACAATCGGTAGCGCGTAGTTGTGAATTGTTCTCAGCTTGCGATATTCGTCCTTGAGGCAGGAAGAAAACTGCCTCTCGTACATTTTGCGCCAAACCTGTTTGCTCCCACTGAATCAGTAGATACGAAGGTAGGCGGTGGAACTGCCAACACAAAGAGCGCACGCGCACCGTGGACGTCCTGTGAGGCAGATGTTATTTTGCCTCATGGGAACAGCTGTTTCGTAGGCAGCAGCTCCGCTGTGTTAACTCCTCATTCTGACAGCTTCGAGCGTCATTACATAGCGTCTTCTTCCTAGTTGCTTTTCTTTCACACTAATGTTTGTGTAGCTAATTTTATTTATGTTTTATGAAGAGTTGTTTATCAGACCATGGCCTCTGTTTCAAACATTTCTAATATGGGGCTTATAGACAGATCAAATGAGGGATTTAATAATAATCAATTGAACAATTTTACTCTTTTATCAACTGTATATAATAAAAAAAAGTTTGTTTTTTCTTGAGGAAATCACTGTCACAGCGCAGTAGCGCCAAACCCGTCCCCTAAGAGCAGAATTGTAGGAGCTAGAAGTTTCCGCCGGTTACAGCGAAAGCGTGGCGCCGACAGTGATTCTGTCACTGATATTTCAGCAAACAAGTCACAGCTGGTGACGGTGACATACTCGTATCAGTGACAAAATATCAGTGACGTGATTTCCGACCCATCTCTAGTGAGTGAGTGCTGACGCTATCTGTGTGCTGTTGTTTGGCATTGTATTGTGGCTGGCGGTATTTGTTCTCTTTATTTGAAGTGTGTGTAATATAGAGATCCATTGGATATCTTACACATGTGCTTAAAAGTGCATGTCCACTCATAAGGATTGCACAAAATAATTATCGGTAAGTAGAAAAGGGATTTTTTTGTGTGTGTGTGTGTGTGTGTAAATGGGTTTAGAATTGTAGCACATTTAGGCCTAAACGTTACTTCACTGTCTGTGCTTGTCAGTTATTTGATAAGAAACTGTTGGTTACAAAGAATGGAAGGACATTTTTTTTCGTGGATTGGACTCCTGTGATGTTCATATTTTATTCTGATTGCAGAATAAACTATTTTCATTTATCCTAGCGAGGTGCCTCAGTCAGGCAGTCGAACACCACGTTGTTGCATATCGTTTTTAAGTTTTCAAAGTGTAATACGTTTTAGTATTGCTTTTATTCAATGGATTTACGGGATAGATTTTAATTATTTTCACAATATTTCGAACCAATGCGATAATTTTTATATCTTGTGCAGTTTTTGTTTCCAGGAAATGCTGACTTGATAGACATACCGTAACCAACATACATATAACTGAATAGAGTTCAACGATTGGCTCTAATTTTTAACAAATGTTTTATACCATTGATTGTGGACATACAAATTTAACATTCATTTACCTTAAAAAGACTATTTAGGATTAATTTTTCTTAGCTTGAAAGACAGTTAACAGGTAGTACTATAGTTATTTTCTCGCTATATTATCTACACTTGAAATTTTGGCTTAATTTTTGGAAATCTTTTTCTTCGGCAGAAACACCAATATCGTCTGTTCGTTACTTTATATAAATTGACAATGTCATCACTCTTTCCACGTTATTTTTTAAGCAACGCATAGCGACTGAAAAATTGTATTCCGGCACTCCTGGGATCGAACCCCAGAACTCTCGATAACTAGTCGAGTGCGTTCGAATTTACGCTACAGCGCCGACAATTCTCAGCGCCATGCGTGGTTTATCAGTCAGCATCTGACTACACGAATGCGTATTGATGGTCTCAGCAACTGAGATGGCGTCATCTGGTGGCATTTAACGCAACAGCTATTTAATTCTAGCTGATAAATTCAAAGGGCGATAGAAATGGTTAATATATGTGAAATACGTGGAGATAATGTAAATTGACAATGTCATCACTCTTTCCACGTTATTTTTTAAGCATCACTCTTTCCACGTTATTTTTTTTTCGTGTAGTCAGATGCTGACTGATAAACCACGCATGGCGCTGAGAATTGTCGGCGCTGTAGCGTAAATTCGAACGCACTCGACTAGTTATCGAGAGTTCTGGGGTTCGATCCCAGAGTGCCGGAATACAATTTTTCAGTCGCTATGCGTTGCTTAAAAAATAACGTGGAAAGAGTGATGACATTGTCAATTTACATTATCTCCACGTATTTCACATATATTAACCATTTCTATCGTTACTTTATTATCCATTTTGTGTAACAAACGTGAAATAAGGCTACGGAATGTGTTCTCACATCAGAGAATTTAAAATCATTTAGTTCTGGTTATAGTGAGAAAATAAGTCCTAATTTCTTTACAGACTGTGTTTAATAAGTACAGAGATGAAGTAATATTTGGCCTCCTGAGGTTCATGTTTCTCCTGAGGCCTAAACAACATTCATGAACTTTTTTTTTAAACAACATTCATGAACTTTTTTTTTTTTTAAAACAACAGATTGATAAATGATATTTTTATAAATTTAACATACATTTGTAGTTTTACAGTTAGAAAACAGTTATAATTAGGTAAATGCATTGAGTGCGAATTTTGGTTAGAGTCTGATAAAGAATTGATATCCAAGTTTCCTCAGTACCTTGTGAATTGATAAAATAAATAGACAGAGGTAAGTTAATTGTTCCTACTGAGTGTGCTTTATATGCTACTGCTGTAGTCTGGCATGTTTTAAAAAAAATTGAGTCCTTTGCTGAAAAATTTTACAGTATTCAAAATCAACTCTCCCTGTTGTACAAACTGAGTGCTATTAAACTTTCACAGCATAATATTTTTTTTATGCCGATTAAAAAAACAATGCATCTGTAAAAAAATTCTTCGTAGTGTATTAGAAGGCATACGTTTGCATTCAAGCAAAATTATGATTAATAATTTAATTAAAGTTAGGAATGATTTCAGAGATGGAGATAAATGTGCTGCTAGAAAAATTAAAAACTTGAAAAGTTAGTAAGTGTTTTTATTGTAAATGAAATTGCATGTTAGGAATTTTTTTTTACTATAATTAAAGTGTTAGCTAGTGGTAAAATTGTAATTTTAATAATGCTGGAGTGTTTGGGAATGCATTGTCAAATGTCTTTGTTACCAGCCTTGATTTTTCACATGGTTAGGGTTTCATAAAATAACATTGCTGTGTGTGTGTGTCAAATTTTGTGATGCAGGTTCCTACAACCTGATAAGGAAAAAAATAAAGTTGGGGAAAATATTCTGAAGCTGAATACAGTTACAGCTAGTGATGACCAGCACCTGCCTTCTTTGAAACTATTTGAAATAGGCATTTGTGGCACACATGTAAAAATTGTGCCCATCTGTCTCTTTTTGATAGTATTTCTTGCTTCGTGTCACAGAAAATTGAAAGACAGCCGCCAGAAGGTAAGTTGACTTTTTTATTATCAAAAACTAAAACGCAAAAATTATGCCAGCAGTGACTGATTAGCATGAGTTCTGTGTACAACTACAAAGTGAAATGAAATAGTCAATGGAAACATCTTTCATATATTACAGGGTGTAGTTTCAGCATCTAGTTTCAGCATGAAGTTTCAGCATCTAGCAGTGACCGCCCACCCAGCTCGCACTGTTACACGTGTCCTGAGAAACACTCGTTAGGCTACATTAGTTAGATACTTCAATCTTTGCCTGAGCTCCATATTTTATTGTTGGCTGCTGAAACAACATTGAGCATGTAGACAAATTTACTTTTCCATAAACAAAGAGGTAATGGTTGAAAATCTACGAGAAAACTCATTGATAGCATGACGAATTGTTTAGGTTTGCTGGTGGTAGCCTTTTGAAAGTGCCGATTACAAAGAGACTATTTGCTTCAGCTGCAATGGCCAAGCAGAAATACAGCAACTATTTAGAAGAGCAAAAATGTAAAGAAGCACAATCCAGCATGTCCCAAAAGAGAAAATATGTAATGGAAGAAATAGAGGAATTACAGAAAAAGAAAAAATATATATTGAAGTGATATAGCAAGCCTTATGGAAAATGCTGGCCGCTCAACAGAAAATACAGGGAATTTATTGCTCATTACAAAGTCAAACAGTTTTAGGACGATGGCAAAAGAAAAAATGAGTTTGCTAATTTGCTGTCAGAAACAGGAAAAAAGAAAATAAAAATGGATGAACTGGTTCAGTCAATAAAGAAAGCTTAATAAATCTTAAAGTGTTTACTAAAAGTTATTCAACATAATCGATGTTTTTCTTTTTTTGTTTATAATATCTACTAAGTAAAATAAGAATGCAACAATAATAAACTCACTGTGCAGAGAAAATATAGAATACTGGAGGTAATAGAGTGGGCTAGATAAGAAATATTCGAAAGTAGGAAAGAGAAGGGAAGAATCAAAGAACCAGAAGGTTGGGCATGGAGACCAGTAGAATCTGCGAAGGAGGGAGAAAGCTGGCAGAACGAAGAAGAGAGAAGATGTAACCTGGGAAAGGAATCTCCAGGACAAGCTGCAAGACAGAAACAATTCCTGCCAAAATCTAGGTAGGATAGTAAAAATAACGACCGTCAGGTGGGTGAAGAATGGAGGAATAAAATAAAGGCTGGAGGAGAAGCTCGGAGACAAGCAAGAGAGAGACCGCCATAAAATTAGAAAGTCTTGATGAAACCGAGAAAGACAGTTTTGAACAATGATAACATAATTCATCTTTAAAATAAGAAGAAAAGTGAACGCTGGATTGCGATGAACAAGGTGGACATCGAAAGGAAGGAGGAGGTTTAACGACCGCCGTGAGCAACTCAATGGGCTATAAGCAGGGAAAGGAAGGAGAGGGAGACTAAGAAAGAGAGGAACAAAACTAGCTGAACAAGAACTGATAATAATCACATCAGTCATAGAAGCATCACCATAAGGGCCGCCCCGGTGGCGCAGTGGTCTAAGGCACTGGCCTCTGATCATTCGTCCGTAAGGGGTCCGGGTTCGAATCCCGGTCAGGCATGGATGTTGTGTTTGTCTTACGGCACTAGCTCTCTCCCTTCCCTGGAACCAGTGACCCTAAATTAGGGACGGGCGACTGCTTATAGCCCATTGAGTTGCTCACGGTGGTCGTTAAACCTCAAAAAAAAAAAAAAAAAAAAATCACCATAAGGAAGGGTGAGAGTGCGTGACGGCCGCCCCGGTGGCGCAGTGGTCTAAGCGATGGCCTCTGATCATTCGTCCGAAAGGGGTCCGGGTTCGAATCCCGGTGAAGCATGGATGTTGTGTTTGTCTTACGGCACTGGCTCTCTCCCTTCCCTGGAACCAGTGATTCTAAATTAGGGACTGGTGACTGCTTACAGCCCATTGGCCGCCCCGGTGGCGCAGTGGTCTAAGCAATGGCCTCTGATCATTCGTCCGAAAGGGGTCCGGGTTCGAATCCCGGTGAAGCATGGATGTTGTGTTTGTCTTACGGCACTGGCTCTCTCCCTTCCCTGGAACCAGTGACTCTAAATTAGGGACTGGTGACTGCTTACAGCCCATTGGCCGCCCCTGTGTCGAAGTGGTCTAAGCGATGGCCTCTGATCATTCGTCCAAAAAGGGGTCCGGGTTCGAATCCCGGTGAGGCATGGATGTTGTGTTTTTCTTACGGCACTGGTTCTCTCCCTTCCCTGGAACCAGTGACCGTAAATTAGGGACGGGCGACTGCGTATAGCCCATTGAGTTGCTCATGGTGGTCGTTAAACCTCCAACCAAAAAAAAAACAAAAAAAAAACAGCCCATTGAGTTCCTCACGGTGGTCGTTAAACCTCCAATGAACTTCAAAAAAAGTGCGTAACGAGACCTAGTGGGTCCCTTTCCATACGGAACGCACCAGCAGCCCAAACCCACTATTGAAAAGATCTCGGATCTGGAAGAACAGGCGAGATATGCGAGAGGAGAGGAAGACGAAAGGTATTGACAAGAAAGTCTTAATGTGTACAGAACCTATGCCGAACTCTGGCCCAATGGAAAAAAAGGCTTCTTCAGGAGGAGAGACCAATGAGAGAAGTAACAGAAGAATCACCCAGGAGAACCCCAGGAAAGCACAGAGAATCTACTGAGCACAGCAATCCAGTCGAGAGTGCCAGATTCCACACCAAAGCCCGGTGCACTTTCCCCGGTTCAGTCAGGCATCAGACGCTGAAGCATAGATGTAATAGAGGTTATAAAGTGTATCAAAGTCTGAGAAAGAACGAAGGAAAAGAGTTAGGTCATAAGCAGGGAGGATAATCGCATAATGTTGGGTAGACGGTGCAAGGCTCGCAGAGTTAGGGGAGAGGTGCGAATGGACGAGGGACAACAAAGTCTCATATGCAAGTGCTAAGAGCTATCCCGACAGAGGACATCCTTGATGGATACCTCTACCAAAAGGGACAACTGCCGTCTTTGAAGTGCGGGTACGAAAATGGGCAATTGCACCACTACAGAGATTTATAATAAGAGAAGAGAAAGCGGGAGGAAATCCAGAAGCCTGAAAGACTCGGAAAAAGTTGGCATGGGCAATCGCGTCGAAGGCCTAGCGCTGATCAAAATTGAACACCGCCAGTGCCTCCTGATGATGATTGCCAAGGAAAATAATATTACGAGTAATATGAAGATTACGAGAAATTGAACGTCCAGGAATAGTGTATGACTAGTCGGGGTGAATTAGAAATGGTAAAAAAGGATTGAGCCGTGAAGAGAGGATATACGAGTAAAAATCTTATAGTCAGAATTTGGGATACTGACAGGACACCAATTCGAAAGTTGGAAATTACCTTTTTTCGGGAAGAGACTAGTAATTGCGACTGAGAACTCGGACGCAGCCCCGGTGGCCCAGTTGTCTAAGGGGCTGGCTTATCACCATTCTACCTAGTTGGGTCCGGGTTCGAATCCTGGTGAGTCATGGATGTTTGTTTTTCGGTACTGGCTCTCAATGTGTTACTTGATCAACACTGGCTCTCTGTGTACATTGGTCATTTAGCATACTGTAAAACCATGTATGATGTGTTCTTGTTCATAATGTGTTACTTGATCAACACTGGCTCTCTGTGTACATTGGTCATTTAGCATACTGTAAAACCATGTATGATGTGTTCTTGTTCATAATGTGTTACTTGATCAACACTGGCTCTCTGTGTACAGTGGTCATGTAGCATACTGTAAAACCATGTATGATGTGTTCTTGTTCATAATGTGTTACTTGATCAACACTGGCTCTCTGTGTACATTGGTCATTTAGCATACTGTAAAACCATGTATGATGTGTTCTTGTTCATAATGTGTTACTTGATCAACACTGGCTCTCTGTGTACATTGGTCATTTAGCATACTGTAAAACCATGTATGATGTGTTCTTGTTCATAATGTGTTACTTGATCAACACTGGCTCTCTGTGTACATTGGTCATTTAGCATACTGTAAAACCATGTATGATGTGTTCTTGTTCATAATGTGTTACTTGATCAACACTGGCTCTCTGTGTACATTGGTCATTTAGCATACTGTAAAACCATGTATGATGTGTTCTTGTTCATAATGTGTTACTTGATCAACACTGGCTCTCTGTGTACATTGGTCATTTAGCATACTGTAAAACCATGTATGATGTGTTCTTGTTCATAATGTGTTACTTGATCAACACTGGCTCTCTGTGTACATTGGTCATTTAGCATACTGTAAAACCATGTATGATGTGTTCTTGTTCATAATATGTTACTTGATAAACACTAGCTCTCTGTGTACAGTGGTCATGTAGCATACTGTAAAAACCATGTTTAATATGTACTTGTTGATGTGAAACATCTGTCTCCTGTCTTTGTCTGCGACTGCTTATAGCCCATTAAGTTGCTCGTGTTGGTCGTTAAACCTCCAATAAAAAAAAACCATTAAAAATAACCGGACGGAATTGAAGGGGCAAGAAGAGGAGCACTAAAATTAGAGAGGTGGAGAAGAAGAGACTGAAAGAAATGACGATAAAACCTAACGGTAAGACCACACATCAAAACCAGGAGCAGATTTGTGATTGAGAGAGAAAAAAGCAGTACGAAGTTCAGTTGGAGAAATGGGAAAGAAAAGAGGGGAACTTGAGGCAGAGACTGAAATAAAGAAGACAAAACAGGGGGAGGGCAAATTAGAGGCGTTAAAATTATGATGAAAGTACTCGTGAAGAAGAGGGCAGAGAACTGCAGGATTATCGGTGACATCATCGTTAGGAAGGGCCAAATGGGAAAGGGAGCTGGCCTTGGACCACCCGCTATCGAGTTCAGTAAGAGAATCAGTTGGAGGGATTGTGGCCATAAAATCGTGAAGTCTGAGGAGAGCACACTTTGCTGCCTCAGATTGAAGACTCCGAAGACGAACCAAGGTTGAGCGGTAGAGAGAGGAAGAGATTGATAGGCAGGACAACTCTCGGCGAAGACGAGAGACTGTCATTGAAGAAGACATGCGACGAGAAAGGAAACCATTTGGAAAAAGCAATTAAAGAGTAGATCTTATAGAGAGCCAATATGAGATAGGGTCTGGAACAGAAGAAAGACGAGAAACATCGTCAGAAAGAATAGCAGAAATCGGCGAACAATAGGAAAAATCAAAAATAAGAGTATCGATGAAAATCTAGGTAGAAGGAAAGCGAGAAGAGGAAGTACGAAGAAACAGAAAAGAAACGATGATAAGAAGAAACGCAAATCTGATGAGAATAACTAAGACGTGGACGGAGAGATGTAAAACCTACCTAGTCGAGCAGCTGTAGGAACAGAATCAGAAGACCCCCATGTCAGGTTGCAAATGCACGGCCGCCCAGGTGGTACAGTGGTCTAAGCGATGGTTTCTGATCATTCGTTAAGGTTCAAATCCCGGTTAGGCATGGATGTTTGTGTTTGTCTTTCGTCACCGGCTCTCAATGCGTTACTTGTTCAACACTGGTTCTATGTGTACATTAGTCATTTAGTATACTGTAAAAACCATGTTTGATGTGTATTTGTTCACAAAAATGTGTTTCTTGATCCACGCCAGCTAACTCTGTGTAAATTGACCATTTGGCATGCTGTAAACCATGTATGATATGTAGTTGTTGATGTGAAATGTCTCTATCCGGTTTATGGCTGCCTGTTTATCATGGCTCTGTAGCACTAGGTCCAATACATCATTTAAGCCTCCCATCAAAAAAAACCGCACGAAAAGCATCAGCTAGATGATGGGCATACACAAGATGAATAAAGGCAGCAACAGGACGAGAACGTTGCTCACCACAATCAAGGTGGATTGAGCGTGCAGTTAAAATCACCTCCAAGGATGATATGATCGGTAAGTGGATTCGAGCGAAGAAGGATAGAAATACATGAAAGCAACGGCATTGAAATAGAATTCACAGAAGAAACATGAACATTAAGAGCAAGATATACGGCAGAGGATAGTGTAAATTTAAGATAAAGGAAGTTGCTCTCTTCAAGATCAACCTCCATCCCACGAATGCCACCCCGGTGGCGCAGTGGTCTAACCGATAGCGTCTGATCATTCGTCCGAAAGGGGTCCGCGTTCGAATCCCGGTGTGGCAAAGATGTTGTGTTTGTCCTGCGGCACTGGCTTTCTCTCCCTTCCCCTGGAACCAGTGACCCTAAATTAGGGACGGGCGACTGCTTATAGCCCATTGAGTTGCTCACGGTGGTCGTTAAACCTTCGATCCAAAAAATCCCACGAATGAACGAGAGAATAGTATGTGGCACAGTGGTCCTTCGTCCGAAAGGGGTCAGGGTTCGAATCCCGGTAAGGCATGGATGTTGTGTTTGTCTTACGGCACTGGTTTTCTCCCTTCCCTGGAACCAGTGACCCTAAATTAGGGACGGGCGACTGCTTGTAGCCAATTGAGTTGCTCACGGTGGTCGTTAAACCTCCAATAAAAAAATGAATAGTATAATAAAAAATTCAACACCCATATCTATCAATAAATGACTTCCGTAGTTAGGTGTAACTAATCATTTATTTATTTACTAGTCGAGCTTTCGCACCTCAACGGGTAGGGGGCTTTTTCAAGGCTTCAAACAACTGTTAAGAATAAGTTACACCTAACTACGGAAGTCATTTATTGAGAGAGAATAGTATGAAAGCCAATAGAAACCCCAGATTGAGGGTTCATTCACCCCGAAGCAATGAAAAAATTGATAGGACCATGACCGCCACCTATGAAAAGGAGAAGTAGAAACTCATTCGTTTCCTGAAGGAAGAACAAATGTGGAAAAGAATCTTGGATGTTTTCATTATTTAGGGCGTTCGCTAGGGGACTAGAAAATCTCCCACAATTAATGGTCGTAAGAAGTAAATTATGTGTCATTAGGAAAATCTAGTAGTGAAGATTCTTCATAACGATAATAAGATTTGATCCGAGCCTTGTAACGACCCAGAGCTGGTTTTTAATCTGGCATCCTTTGACACCTGAGTACAGAGCCAGTTGTATATATCGGTAATCTGCGAAACAGCTTCTGCAGGATCAACCAAGACTGACGGGAAAAGGTGCCAGTGAAACCAAAGGCACCTTTTTGAGTTGAATATTTTACACAAAGTTTCAAAGTAGAATGGACCAGCAGTAGTTAGCATAGTGGACAATAGTGATCGGAGATCACGCATCTGAAATCGAGAAGGGTCTACATGAAGAGATCTAGAGTGAGCACGTCAAGTCTTAGTAGGAGGACAAGGTTCATCCTCACCAGACGAAATAGTAACGGCCGCCCCGGTGGCGCAGTGGTCTAAGCGCTGACTTCTGGTCATTCGTCCGGAAGGGGGCCGGTGAGGCATGGATGTTGTGTTTGTCTTAAGGCACTGTCTATATCCCTTCCCTGGAACCAGTGGCCCTAAATTAGAGACGGGCGACTGCTGATAGCACATTGAGTTGCTCGCGGTGGTCGTTAAACTTCCAATAAAAAAAGTGGTAACGCAAGAAAGGGAATCAAAGTCCGACGTCGGAGACTTGTTTCTGTGCACCGGTGTACAATTTCTACGTCATGCAGACCTACGGGTTGCACCCTCAGCAGGAGAAGCGACACCATCTGATGGTATCCCAGCAGTAGAAGCATCATGGGGAGAAAGTACACCTTGAATTGTTGAGGTAGACGGAATCTCTGGGGAGGCATCAGGCTGATGCACAGGATGAGGCTTTACGGATGGAGGATCCTCCAAGGCGAGAAAGGTGTCAATCGGAACATGTCTAACATCATCATGAAAAGACGAGGGATTTTCAGCAGTAGAGGTCGTCGATATATCAGAGAAATGAGCTAGAGTTGGTAGAGGATGTAGAGCGGTCGAATGGATGATGGCAATATGAAACTTTCAGAAGGAGCAGGTGAAAGAATAGGCGGGGTTGAGACTGAAGAAGTCGCTGACGCAACTGTGGTCATAGTGGAAGTCGGGTGTAAGTTCATCGGAGCTTTTAGACCCAACTTCCACTATGACCACATGCCGCCCCGGTGGCGCAGTGGTCTAAGCGATGGCCTCTGATCATTCGTCCGAACGGGGTCCGGGTTCGAATCCCGGTGAGGCATGGATGTTGTGTTTGTCTTACGGCACTGGCTCTCTCCCTTCCCTGGAACCAGTGACCCTAAATTAGGGACGGGCGACTGCTTATAGCCCATTGAGTTGCTCACGGTGGTCGTTAAACCTCCAATCAAACAAAACAAACAAAACCACTATGACCCCAGTCTAAGTTCAATCGGTGCGGAGAAATGAAAACAAGTAAACATTGCGGTAATGTTGAAGGAGCAATGATGCGATCCGCATGCAAACTCACATTCCGTAGGGCAATCGGCCAGAGCCTCATCTGTCGGGAAAATGAACCGAAGTTGACAGCGTAAACCCTTGAAGTTCTGAGATCGAGAGCCTTTTGGTGCTGCTGGAAGTCTGTGTGCCACTCCGGTGGCGCAGTGGTCTAAGCGATGGCTTCTGACCAATCGTCAGAGATGGGTCCGGGTTCGAATCCCGGTGAGGCATGTATGTTTGTGTTTGTCTTTCGGCACAGGCTTATTCCCTTCCCTGCAAGCAGTGGCCCTGAATTAAGGACGGGCGACTGCTTATAGCACACCGAGTTTCTCACGGTGGTCGTTAAACTCCCAACCAACCCCCCCCCCAAAGTCTCTGTACCGGACTTACCACCTTGCAGACGTGTAACACTGAAAGGAGAAGGGCTTCGTCCGGCACCTCAGGTGAAACAGGATGATCGAAAGTCAAAGTCCCTGGCTCCTGCGTAAAAGGAGACAGGATAAGCTGGTGAAAGCCAATGTTCATGCCAACATGGAGAACTCGACCACACGTCTCAGTAGTGAAGAAAAAGGCTATAATGCCGCGTGGAGTACGACTAACATGAGAGATCGTATCCTTTGGAACGACTTTACACAGCGCATTTTTTTTATTGGAGGTTTAACGACCACCGTGAGCAACTCAATGGGCTATAAGCAGTCGCCCGTCCCTAATTTAGGGTCACTGGTTCCAGGGAAGGGGAGAGCCAGCGCCGTAAGACAAACACAACATCCATGCCTTACCGGGATTCAAACCCGGACCTCTTACGGACGAATGATCAGAAGCCATCGCTTAGACCACTGCGCCACCAGGACGGCTGAATGCGCTGTGCGCCGCCCGGGTGGCCCAGTGGTCTAAGCGATGGCTTTTTTTTTTTTTTTTTGATTGGAGGTTTAACGACCACCGTGAGCAACTCAAATGGGCTATAAGCAGTCGCCCGTCCCTAATTTAGGGTCACTGGTTCCAGGGAAGGGAGAGAGCCAGTGCCGGAAGACAAACACAACATCCATGCCTCACCGGGATTCGAACCCGGACCCCTACGGACGAATGATCAGAGGCCAACGCCTTAGACCACTGCGCCACCGGGGCGGCAAGCGATGGCTTCTGATCATTCGTCCGTAAGAGGTCCGGGTTTGAATCCCGGTAAGGCATGGATGTTGTGTTTGTCTTACGGCGCTGGCTCTCCCCTTCCCTGGAACCAGTGACCCTAAATTAGGGACGGGTGACTGCTTATAGCCCATTGAGTTGCTCACGGTGGTCGTTAAACCTCCAATAAAAAAAAGCAAAAAAAAAAAAAAAACAGCGCGTTCATGTACACAGGTAGAATGACTGGGTCGCTGGTAGAATGCGGAATAAGAACCTTCTTATTAAGCTTCAAGATAAGGTTACGGCCTTCAAGATTATCTTCCGCATTGAGATTTTCTTGTTAATTTTTTTTTTTTTTGATTGGAGGTTTAACGACCACCGTGAGCAACTCAAATGGGCTATAAGCAGTCGCCCGTCCCTAATTTAGGGTCACTGGTTCCAGGGAAGGGAGAGAGCCAGTGCCGTAAGACAAACACAACATCCATGCCTGACCGGGATTCGAACCCGGACCCCTTACGGACGAATGATCAGAGGCCAACGCCTTAGACCACTGCGCCACCGGGGCGGCATTTTCTTGTTAATAAGAAAGGTGACCTGCGTGGCAGAAGACGAAATGGACGCTTGCAAAGGTAGGTGGGAAGGCAATTGATCAGAGCGACGAGCGCCATCCGCAACAGCAGCGCAACTTGCATCACAGACAGAGGTGTTCCCAGAAGGTGGCAAGGGCATTCTCGACGAAGAAGTACTAGAAGCAGCAGATCTTTCACACCACGAACGCTGATGTTACGTGAGCAAGGGGAGGAAACGTGGCATCATAGGCAGATGACGTACCAATCACTGACGCATATCATAAAGTAGCATGACGTCATCTAGCTGGGGAAGGGAACGTGACACAGAAGCTTTTTTTTTTTTTTTGATTGGAGGTTTTTTTTTTTTGATTGGAGGTTTAACGACCACCGTGAGCAACTCAATGGGCTATAAGCAGTCGCCCGTCCCTAATTTAGGGTCACTGGTTCCAGGGAAGGGGGAGAGCCAGTGCCGTAAGACAAACACAACATCCATGCCTCACCGGGATTCGAACCCGGACCCCTTACGGACGAATGATCAGAGGCCATCGCTTAGACCACTGCGCCACCGGGGCGGCGGGAAGTATCCATCAGGGAATCATTCGGACAAGAACGAAGAGGTAGTTCAGAGGAGAGCGTGCCAGTTGCTCGTGCAGCCTGCTGAACAGACGGAGTCATGGTAGAGTGCGCAGTTTCCTCAGCGATGAGGGCAACGTGAAACAGATCAACAGGCTGGCCAGGCCATGATGACGTCATAGGTCAAAGCCACTCTGGGCAAGATAGAAAACGAAATAACTGATAAGCCCGGAGAAGAGGACGAGAGTCCTCGTGGCCAGAGGAGGCGGGTCAACATCAGCTGCTGTGCTGAAAGCCGCGATGTTTAATGCTGCGGATGCACAACAACGAGAAAAAATGAATGTGTTTAAAGATATCGAGTGCATTAAAGTACTTACCACCACTCAGGATGACGATGAGGAACAGGAGGCACACGAGATACACCCAGAACCAGAAATACTAGTCCCAGAATCCAAGTGAGAGGACATAAATTATCCCAGCCCTCGCCGGGCAGAGTCCCGCAAAGGTAAGTCGACGTGTATAACTTAATGGCAGTCTGTACCGGAAAATAAACGTTGTTTGTCCAACTTGAACTCACAAAATGAAACGACTATGGCTTTATAGTCAAGATAATAGCACAATTATAGAACAAAACGACGAATATCGCTTAGTAACTACGAATACGTAGAGAGCAAAACAGAGGGTGGCCATAAGCATTGGGGGCTGTGGGGGGCAATTTTACCACTGTGAAGTCACCGTCATGCTCCTGGGACCCCTGTGTGACGATCCCAGCCTAGTGCCATGGGACATTATGGGGACGTCTGCTGTTACAGCCCAAAAGACGATCCGAGCCCAGTGCCACGGGGCATTATGGGAACGTCTTCTGTTACAGCCCAATCGTGCCAATCCTCTGAGGCGCGTATTGCCATGAACCAGTCGTTTCCGCCAACAGGGGGACTGCGGTTTCTCCTCTTGTTGTCTCTGCACCACTCTCTGTACATCCTCGATACGGTTGTTCTTGTATAGCAGAAAAGGGTTGCCAGTTCTAAGATACTTGCACCTACCCGCCTAGCTCCCACTATCGCCCATTTTCAAAATCGCTTAAATTACGAATCTTCACTTTGTACACGTTTGCATCCTTTGCAGTGAGCTGTTTGTATAGTCATCTCAACATCACAGTTGCATACGTAAGTGAAAACGGCACCTGTCTGATTGCTATCGGGTGTTCGTAATAATTTGCTACCTCAGTGAATATCAGAATTCTTTGCAACTTGCCAACGACATAGTATCCATTGCGTTTGTAATAGATACTGTGGACCTGACAGGAACATTTGACTGTTAACGTTCTTGACGTCACAGCTATTCGAATATTTACGTGCCATTCGTCCTGACGAAGATGTGCCGAAGCACACTGAAACTGCGGTCGACAAGAAAATAAAATTGTGACTAAACGTTGATTTCTTCAATCTTGCAAATGTGTGTTATAGGTTTGTTGTTTCGAACTCAGTTTAATCTCACTGTTGTTGCTTATAAGTTCGAGTTGTTACATACTTTTTTCTTAGAACACAGCAGTATTTGGTTTTTAGCTCTCGTACCCATTTTCAGAAGAGTAATGTGATGCAAAAAAGTGCAAGGAATGCTTGCTCAATAGTTTTGTTTACAATTCATCGGCTTTTAAATATCTGCAGACTCGTAACCGGATGAAACGAAGTGACTTGTCATTAGGAAAGTGGGCTGAAATCGGTGTGTAAGAAGCGGGCCAATGGCGGCCGGCACGGGTGAACCTGAGGATCAGAAAGCTTTGCTTCACTCCCTTCGATTTGTTATTCAAAGTGGTCATTTAGGGAGGTGATTGACGCTAATCCTTTATGAGTGATTATACCTGTTAAAAGGGCTATAACAATGGCGACGAGCCTAAGAAAGGAAGGATATGTTTGAGTCACTTGTTTCTACCAGAGCTGAGTTCGGGCCCAATTTTAAGAGCTCGAGCTCGAAGTACATCAGCCCGAGCGCGCCCGAGCCCGAAGTATGTCAGCCTGAGCACGCCCGAGCCCGAATTATGTCAGCCCGATCACGCCTGAGCCCGACTTTCATGTTGCTAGATAGGCATTAAACAAAATCTCCCCTTCCAGTCTTCCACTTTTTCCTTCCCGTTCAATTAGCCCATGTCTTTCTCAGCTGCGGTGTGCATAAGGGATGTCTATCTGTTTCTATGGTTTATTTGACCATTCATTTCTTCCTGAAATGTTTCGAGGGGCCGGGCATGAGGGAAAATCGAGAGGCACAACAATCTATATCGTACGTTTCTCAATAGAATTAACAGGGGTCTGCCCTGTTGAGGTAGGAATCAAAATCTCGTCAGCTTGCTATCTACTATCTACAGTTCTTAAAGGACTTTTCCTTCGCAGAAATGCAGTCATTCATGGCCAAAGCCCGGAATAAATAGCCCTGCCGAATTCCCCCTGCCCATCTAGACCCAGTTATCGAAGAATTCTCTTTACCAACTAGAAAGTGTAAAAACGTCTCGTCTCAAGACTAGTTTCTACCCAGTAGCATGATGTCCATGTCAGCGCAAGGCCGTCTAGAAAACACAAGTCCAGGAAGAAGAGTTCCCTCTTTTAATGACGTCAGGGGAAACCAAAGCTTCCGATTGGTTACCAACGCTGTCGTGTGTGCCATCAAACACGACACTGATATATTAGTCTGTGTAACGTCCATAGTTAACTGGAAAGAAGAGGCCCTGAAACGAATGGCTGTCACTGAGATCATGTGACCAACTCCCAGCTACAGTGTGTGCGTCGTCTCAGCTTTCAGTAATGTGCTGAATCGGAAGGGTGACAGAGTAGCGGGAGAATTTCGTAAAACGTCCGCTGATGGAAACTTCGAAGGTTGTGTTGCAATATGAATGAAATGTGCTAATATTTAGTTTACAAATTACTTTGAAAGTTATACACAAAATGAAGGAAATGCTAATGTTTAAACAAAACTGACAAAGTATTTGGAAATTTTTCCTTAGAATTCCAGCTGATGAGAAATTTGAAATTTCCCGCACAAAATAAATGAAATGTGCTGTTGTTTTGTTGAGAAATTACTGAAAAAGCTTGGCACGAAATGTGAATATTTTAATGTTTTTGGTGACGTATTAGATGTCTGCATTGATTCCAAAATGGCGGCTTGTTTACATTTTTTGTTTCGCTCCTGGTGAACTCCCTATTGGATTTTTGCGGAACTTTTTTCAATTTCCTTCTATTTTTATTGAAGGACTTTGCTCCGCCGCCATTCCGGAGTTCCGGCGTCGGTATTATTGGTTCTGGCTTATACCAATAATGTTAGTATTACCAGTGTGCTGTGTCAGTGTGTTCCTTATTCATGGATTACTCAAGGAAGGAGACTTTTAAGCACTTTTTGCATTTCTTTTGCTTGATTTGGGCGTATTTTTTGATATTTTTTTACTGTCGTTATTTTTTGGAAGGGCGGACTTTTGTCGTTTGAACTTATACCACTTAATAAATCTAATACTAAAGTAAAGCAAAAACGGTGCGAAAAGCATTTCCGTAAGATGTATACATCTTACGGAAATGCGAAACCGTTAAACAACTGAGATCGTTTTACCAACAAAACATATGCATCACAAATTCTTTTTTCATTGTATATATAAATAACTAAACTTTGCACGTTATATTACTTAAGACAGAAAAGAAATATTACCTGTATATCAGTAACAGCAGAAACCAGCAGGTAGAAGTAAGTGATCCTTTTTTTTCAAAAACGCTCTAACATTTCCTTCTGTTGCAGTGGTAAGTGAACAATATACACTGGCGGAAAGTGAAAAAAGAACACCAAGAAGGAGACGTCTGAACGAAATTTATACAGCATAATAACGGAATACAGAGGATAACGTGATTAAAACAATATGGCAAAATACAGCTGTTTTTGCTGGTAAACTGAAAAATAACATTTCCATGTAACATGGTTAGTACGAGGTTGAACCGCCAAGAACTACGTCACACTGTGCAATTCTGGCATGGAGTCTGTCGTACAGATGTTGGATGTAAGTTTGGGGTATTGAGTTCCCAGCATCCTCAACCTGGACGCGTAAATCGGGGATGGTCGTGGCTGGCCGTGGAGACCGGATAAGTCGTTGTCCCATAAAATCCCACACGTGCTCAATGGGGGACAAATCCGGTGAACGTGCAGGCCATGGAAGTTGTCTCACACCCTGAAGTGCATGTTGCGTTGCACGTGCCGTGTGTTGGCGTGCGTTATCTTGCTGGAAAACACCACGATGGACCGAACTTACAAATGGCACAACAACGGGCTGAATGATGTTGTTGATGTAGGAGGTGCTGTTTAACGTACCCGATACAAACACTAGTTGTGTACGGGAGTGATAGCTGATCGCACCAGGAGACCAGGTGTACGCCCTGTGTGTCGCTGGCGGATTCAAGAAGGGTGGAGACGCTCCCCTGTGCGTCTTCGAACACGCATACAGCCATCGGAGGCTCCCAAGCAGAATCTGCTTTGATTGTTGAACACGACAGATCGCCATTGCGTTCTCCAGTGCAGACGTTGGCGACACCACTGTAGCCGTTCCTGACGGTGGGCTGGAGTCAGAGGTACACATGTCAGAGGCACACGTGTGCGTAGTCCTGCATCCAGTAGACGGTTGCGGATTGTTCGTACAGTCCCCTCAGGTGCAACGGCAGCTCGGATTTGCGTCGCAGTGGATGTTCTGTTTGACAACGCCGCTCTTTTTATGCGTCGATCGGTCCGCTCATCAGTCCGTCTGTGACTCCCGGTTCCACGTCTTCTCGTGTAGGAATGTTCCTCGGACCATCTACGTCAGCATCGTACCACCACCGATACTTCCCGTCCAATTCGCTTCGCAATACGACGATACGACCACCCGCCCTCGCGGAGTCCGACTAGACGCCCTCGCTCAAAGTCCGATAACTGCTGAAATCGTACACGTCTTCCATGTCCAGGCATAGCAGCTTCTTCACGGTCTTCGCACGTATCCGTACGCCGACGACTGATTACATTCACTTCGCCGTACTCCTTAAATACCACCGACGATACTTTGCATATTATGCCGTGCTGTGTCGTAAGCGCTCACCGGTTGGTCCCGAAATTAACATCACACCTACGTAAACTCGACTCCATTAACATATGTAAATTTCATGATCGTCCGCCAATTCCTTCTTGGTGTTCTTTTTTCACTTTCTAGCAGTGTATGTTATTGCGAGTGTTGATTCGTTTTTCTTTGGAAAGAAAATCACAATTATAAATAAAAATATGAACAACTTCACAACAACACACTAACGGTTTTCACGACTTCACGTGCAGTTCAGAGCATGGAAGCTGAGACCCTTTTTTGATCACATGACTAAATCGTTTCAGGGCCTCTTCTTTCCAGCGGGCTATGTGTAACGTCACAATGACGTCACAAACGGAGGGAACTGATCTGTCTAATGTCATGGCCTTGTGCTTTCTAGACGGCTAGGTCAGCAGGACTTGTTCTACTACGCCTGGAGTCACGGAGCAGAGAATAAAGGACCAGACGGTTGCGTTTATTACCCATTTATTCGAAGTACTGCTGAGATGAGAGGAATTGTTTTGCCGTAGTTTTCGTAAAACACGGCCGCTATGTGAACATTTCTCTTTGCACAATTGTTACCGACGAAAGCTTATCTACGTCGCACGAGTACTGCTGAGATGAGAGGGAGAAGGGAATTATTTTGCCGTAGCTTTCGTACAAGTCGGCAGCTATGTGAACATCTCTATTTGGGGAGCGCATAAAATTTTGGACACCATTTAGTTCAAGTAAATAGGCAGCTTAAGGTAGATCCACCTAAAGTTTTTGCTTTGTATTTCCAATCGGCAAACTTGTGTAGCCATTTTTTTTCACAATTAATGTGTTCCCAAGGATGAAAATTTGAACATCGATAAAAATTACCTCATATTCATCATCATCATTGTCAACCATTATCAATCCACTGCTGGACGAAGCTCTCCCCAAGTTTCCTCCACAACGGTCTGTCTTGTGCCAGTCTCCTCCATGTCACCCCTGCATACTTTCGAATTTCATCCACCCATCTCCCATGTGGTCTTCTTCTGGGTCTTTTCCTGTCCCTTGGAATCCAATCTAAAATTTCGGCTGTCCATCGATGATCTGTCCTTCTGGCAGTATGTCCAGCCCATTGCCATTTCAGGAATTTAACTCTGATCATGATGTCTTCCACTCTTGTCATTTTTCGGATCCACGAGTTCCTCTTCTTATCTCTTCTCATATTATAGCCTAGTATACTTAATATTGGGTTGATGTATAAGTTCATGCCGTTTTACTTCACGTGTGTTTCCCAGGTCAGTAGTTACGGTGCAGATGACCAGTTGCATATCAAATTGTAGCCAGCAATATCGTGTATCTAAATCATATTGTGTTGTTTGATTGTGGCTGATGGTTTTTTGATTTTCAGGTCCGGAAGTATGAAGTGCCAAGTAGGGAGGAATTAATATTTCCGACTTCTGCTCTTCTACGAGTTTAACAAGGGATCCTCAGCCGCCGAGGCTACTCGACAAATTTGTGCTGTGCATGGGCAGGATGCTATTGCTCCGAGGACAGCCCGCAAATGGTTTGAGTGGTTCCGAGGTGGCAATTTTGACCTCAACGACTCTCCACACTCAGGTCGTTTTTTTTTTTTTTTTGATTGGAGGTTTAACGACCACCGTGAGCAACTCAATGGGCTATAAGCAGTCGCCCGTCCCTAATTTAGGATCACTGGTTCCAGGGAAGGAGAGAACCAGTGCCGTAAGACAAACACAACATCCATGCCTCACCGGGATTCGAACCCGGACCCCTTACGGACGAATGATCAGAGGCCAGCGCCTTAGACCACTGCGCCACAGGGGCGGCGATTGGAGGTTTAACGACCACCGTGAGCAACTCAATGGGCTATAAGCAGTCGCCCGTCCCTAATTTAGGGTCACTGGTTCCAGGGAAGGGAGAGAGCCAGTGCCGTAAGACAAACACAACATCCATGCCTCACCGGGATTCGAACCCGGACCCCTTACGGACGAATGATCAGAGGCCAGCGCCTTAGACCACTGCGCCACAGGGGCGGCGATTGGAGGTTTAACGACCACCGTGAGCAACTTAATGGGCTATAAGCAGTCGCCCGTCCCTAATTTAGGGTCACTGGTTCCAGGGAAGGGAGAGAACCAGGGCCGTAAGACAAACACAACATCCATGCCTCACCGGGATTCGAACCCGGACCCCTTACGGACGAATGATCAGAGGCCAGCTCCTTAGACCACTGCGCCACCGGGGCGGCCACTCAGGTCGTCTATCTCACTTTGATGAGGATCGTTTCCACTTGGATCCGGGTCAAACCACACGCGAATTGGCCATTGAGATGGACTGTGATCAGGCCACAGTGGTGCGACACCTGGAACGTATGGGAAAGGTCCAGAAATTGGGGTCTTGGGTGCTTCACACTCTCACCGAGGACAACAAGAATCAGCGTGTTGCCATATGTGGTTTCTTGCTCGCCCGTTATCGCGAATGTTCTCAGCAACACAAGCTCTTCCTCTCACGTATTGTTACTGGAGATGAAAAGTGGTGTCTGTACGTAAATTTCAGGCATCGGAGGGAATGGTTAAGCCCAAACAAGATGCCCACACCACGTCCAAAACATGACTTTCATGCTGAGAAGGTCATGTTGTGTCTGGTGGGACATGGAAGACATTATTCACTGGGAAATGCTGTCGAGGAATCGGACCATTAACACTGCACTCTATTGTGAGCTACTCCGCCGTGTGGAGAAAGCAGTGCAGCAGGAACGGCCACATCAGCGCCATGGTGTCCTTCTTCAACATTCTAATGCACGCCCTCATAGTGCAAGCATGACCAAAATGGCCATTCAGGACATGAAATGGGAGATTCTTCCACATCAGGCCTATTCCCCTGGTGTCGCCTCCTTCAGACTCTCACCTGTTCCGATCTCTGTCGAATGCACTCCGTGGCACAACGTTCAACAATGATGTTGATCTCCAGAATTTCCTTGATGATTTCTTCGCAGCAAAACCTGCATGTTTTTCAAGAATGGCATTGCAGACCTATCCAGAGGTTTGGACACCATCGTAAACAATGGGGGATGGGGAATACATAGTTGATTGATTTCGTTTTCCCTTCTGATGTAATACATTCCTGTAGTGCGGTAAAAAAACAGCATGAACTTATGCATCAACCCAATATTTTCTAAAACTTAACCATAATTATATTAAATATCAATAACGTTTCCTTTGGTGGTGTTTTTTTTTTTTTTTTTTGATTGGAGGTTTAACGACCACCGTGAGCAACTCAATGGGCTATAAGCAGTCGCCCGTCCCTAATTTAGGGTCACTGGTTCCAGGGAAGGGAGAGAACCAGTGCCGTAAGACAAACACAACATCCATGCCTGACCGGGATTCGAACCCGGACCCCTTACGGACGAACGATCAGAGGCCAACGCCTTAGACCACTGCGCCATTGGTGGTGTTGAGACTAGAACATAGATGGTGCGAATTTTACATTGGTGACGTCTTTCTTTCTTTCTTTCTTTTTTGGAGGTTTAACGACCACCGTGAGCAACTCAATGGGCTATAAGCAGTCGCCCGTCCCTAATTTAGGATCACTGGTTCCAGGGAAGGGAGAGAACCAGTGCCGTAAGACAAACACAACATCCATGCCTGACCGGGATTCGAACCCGGACCCCTTACGGACGAACGATCAGAGGCCAACGCCTTAGACCACTGCGCCATTGGTGGTGTTGAGACTAGAACATAGATGGTGCGAATTTTACATTGGTGACGTCTTTCTTTCTTTCTTTCTTTTTTGGAGGTTTAACGACCACCGTGAGCAACTCAATGGGCTATAAGCAGTCGCCCGTCCCTAATTTAGGGTCACTGGTTCCAGGGAAAGGAGAGAGCCAGTGCCGTAAGACAAACACAACATCCATGCCTGACCGGGATTCGAACCCGGACCCCTTACGGACGAATGATCAGAGGCCAGCGCCTTAGACCACTGCGCCACCGGGGCGGCATTAGTGATGTCAGTAGACAAACAAATGTTGGATTGCTTAGTTATGGTTAAGTCTTAGAAAATATTAAGTACACTAGAATATGAAGTTATTTTTATCGATGTTCAACTTTTCATCCTTGGGAACGCATTGATTGTGAAGAAAATAGCTACAGAAATTTGCCCATTGGAAATACTAGGCAAATATTTTAGGTGGATCCACCTTAAAAGGTTAATTCAGAACGTTTCACGTGGCAGAATATGTCAGAGCAACAGATCTTTTTAAACACAGCGTGCACGTTCGTGATAACAATGCGTGCGGTTGACGTCCGAGGAATTTGAATTTTTCGTGCATAACTGTTTCGGCCTTTTCAGAATTGCTACCCTGAGTGCATAGCAGTGCGAAAATTAAATCGTACGGCAACGTTATTTGATTGGTTATAAGTTTTGTGTCGTTTAAGCCTTGAGTCGCGATTTATTGTGAAGATGAGCGAATTGTCTGTGTGCGTGTCAGAAGGACAGATAGACGAGACTGGAGACGAAAGGGACCTTTCAGATTCTAATGAGAGCCAACTGAGCTTGATGACACAGACTCTCTGTCGTCTCATTTTGGACTGCTCTGTCGCGATGGATCCGGACTCTTGGGAGCTGGAAGGCTCTTGTGTTACTAAGCACGAAAAGCGGAGGGCTACAACCTCTTCCCTATCAGAAGTTGTATTGGGTGTTCGACGTCAGAAACCCAAAGGACGTGATGCTGAGTACAAAGCAGGTACTACTTTTTCTTGACTAAAATTAAGAAGTAATTGCTACTCGGTTTGAAGACTTGATATACAGTACGTCTTATGAAAGATTTTCGTTTTCTTTTATTTTTTATTTACTGTTTCAACAAACGTCTTTTTAGGAACTTTCTAAGAAGAGCTAATAAGCGTATTCTTAGAAAGAAATATGTTCTTCTAAGAATACGCTTATTAGCTCCTCATGAAATAAATAAGCGTATTAAGTGTTCTTTTGTTGTGTGTGTGTGTGTGTGTGGAGAAAAATACGTCGGGGCACTCTTAAACGTATGTTTAAAAACAAAGATGTGAGGTTGAGTGTTTACCTACTAAAAATCAACCCGATTTCTTCAACATTGTTCATTGAGCCTTATTAATATCGTTCTGTGGTACATTCCGCTGAAACATAATTTACAGGGGGGCATCCTGAAAGTAATGCCTCCACCTTAATAATTTTTGAAGTGATTTTAATGAAACTGCACTGGCATGTACTATGGTACGTTACTAATGTGGAAACAAAGTTTTTCCAGAATTGGAGATCAAGATCATGAATGACTAAGAAAAGCAGCGACCCGCATTGAATTCCTGGGAAAATAGGGCTGTGAGGCTTCAGAAATCCACAGAAGATTCCTGGCGGTGTATGGAGCTGCCATAACTGATATCAGTAATGTCTGAAGATGGATGAAGAGGTTTCGAGAGGGAGAAAGTTCAGTGTAGGACAAACAACTGAGTGGAAGGCCGGCAACTGCAGTAACAGATGCCAACAGGCAACGAGTGAAAGACCTCATCGCAGTTGATCGTCGTGTCACCATCCAGGAGTTGCAACAAACAACAGTGCTCACTATGTGCAGACATTGAAGAAGCTAAAGGAAGCCATCAGGAGGGAAAGACGTGATATTCCACTTCATAGCGTTCTTTTACACCATGATAACGCATGTCCCCACACCTCAATGGAAACTTCACCCAAAATGGGGTTGATGGTGATGCCCAAACCCCGCACAGTCCTGATTTGGCTCTTTTTTCGTGTTTGCTCCTTTGAAAAACACCTTTCCTGGGGAACGTTTCGACGATATGACAGACGTTAAACTGGCTGTGAACTCATGGGTGAAACGACAGTCTCGGGAATTTTTCCAAAATGGATTTTACCAATGGGTTCAAAAATGGCGGAAATGTATAGAAAGTGATGGACAATACTTTGAATAGGCAAGCATTATTAACAATATGTCCAAGTACACTGCTGGTCACCCGAAATGCAACACCAATAGGAAGCATCCGATTGGCCTGAAATTCGCAGCATGCGTCGCCCGCGAGGAGACATGCAAACGATTAGCATTATAGGGCATATGCAAATCATGTGCGCCCGGCACGCCACCGAGAAGCACTATAAGAAAGGTGCACAGAAGGCGGGGGGGTGTAAGTAGTGAAAGCGTGTTGTGCTGCCGGACCTGTGCGTGGGAACCTTCCTGATGCCTCGTCGCAGAATACGGCAGTCATTCCAGCACGTTTCGGAGTTCGACAGAGGACGAATAGTGGCTTATCGCGGCAGCGGTTTATCGTACCGAGACATCGGCGCCCGTGTGGGACGACATCCAGCCACAGTGAGGGGAGTATGGATTCGGTGGGTGCAGCAGGGACGGACGGACCGACGTGAGCGATTGCCGCGGCCGCGGCACACCACCGAACGAGAGGACCGGCAAGTTGTGCGGCGAGCATTGACGGCTCGCACCGCCACATCACGAACGTTAGCGCAGGAATTAGGGTGTGTTGCGCAACAACCTGTGTCAGCACGTACTGTTCGACGTCGTCTGCAGGAGCGGGAACTTGTCGTACGGCGCCCATTGCTCCGATTACCATTGACGTTACACCACCGGCGAGTGCGGCGGCAGTGGTCCCTTGAACGCCGCACCTGGACTACGGAATGGCACGACATTGTCTTCTCCGACGAATCCCACTTCTGCCTGCAACACCACGATGGTCGGATCCGCGTGTGGCGGCACCGCGGCGAGATACTGTATGACGCCTGCATTATGCATCGCCATACCAGTCCGTCGCCTGGCGTTATGGTTTGGGGCGCAATTGGACATGACACCCGCACCCCTCTGGTACGCATCGCAGGTACACTCAACAGCCACCGCTACATCTCCAACGTTTTGGAGCCTGTAGTCCTCCCTTACCTGCAGGACCTGCCAGCGGCCACATTTCAACAGGACAATGCGCGCCCGCACGTGGCACGCATCGTGCAACTATTCTTCATGGCCCACTAGATGTCACTGCTGCCGTGGCCCACCTGCTCTCCCTATATGTTGCCCATCGAACACGTCTGGTCGCTGATCGGCAACCTAGTGGCCCGGCAAGCACCACCCGAGGCTACGCCTGATGAACTGTGGCAACGTGTGGAAACAGCCTGGACCTACATACCGCAAGCCCAAATCCAAAGCCTCTTTCATTCGATGCCGCGGCGTGTAGCGGCCGTATTTCCAGCCATGGGGGCCACACGAACTATTGATGTCTGCGTGCTCCGCAAGTCTCACGGGCCTGTAAGCTCAATCGTTTCATCTTTGTATCTGTTGTTACGTGTCCAGTAAATCTGGCTTTGCTATCTCGTGTCCTTCTTGGTGTTGCATTTTAGGTGGCCAGCAGTGTATTTAGCCACCGAGTTTCACATTTTTTCTGCTACAAATAAAAATCTTATGAGAGACGAGGCATTACTTTCAGAATTCCCTTTGTGCATGCTCATATTACATTAAGCTACTATAATACAAAAAAACTACTAGTATCCGTAACACCGGCAGAGAGAGAGAGAGTTTGAATTTCATTCACAGCCCTCGCTAGAAGACACAACGAAGTTTTGCAAAGTTCGTTTCAGCTGTGAAAGTTTCTTAGGTATTTCTTTTCAATTAAGTTGCAAGTATTCCCAACCTTTCGCCCACTGCTCACTTGTTACAGATCTTATCCAATTTTACTAAATGGAAATTTCCCCCTCTAAACCGCCAGCTCCCTGACCGCCGCCCCCACGACAGTCTAGCGACATTTTGAATTTTCTTACGGTAGTGTACTCCGTTGTTCCGCCTCGCACAATATTCACTGGCAATGGACACTCCTAATCGCCCCCCTTCTCTGCTTAAACCTTTAAGTGGCCGATGCACTTAAACCAAGTGGTGCCCAATTTTCTCCAAACAGAAATGGGTACAAAGCGGCCAGGTTTTACCAACACTTCTTGTTTTCACAGCAAAACAGTTTCATTCTCATCTCTCATCTCAGCTGTATAGACCATAAACTTTATCACAAGTTCCCATTCTAGTCCTTTATTCTCTGCTCCCTGACCCCAGGAAATATGGGGAAGCGATAGTCCCTCTGAGATCACCCTCTCTCTCCTTTGTATATTCTACGCCATTACTAGGACAAGCCGCCGGTAACCGGTAACTCGGGTACAGTTGGCAAATTCTGAGCACAGCTATTGCAAAATTTAAGCTCATTAAGGCGTCTATTATAACAAATTCTAAAAAACGAACGCGTAAAATTTATGATTTCCCGAGCAAAAGTACAAAAACGAAATGCCTAAAATTTATCATGAACTACTTTCCTTCACGCCTTCACGTTGGTTGTGATCAGGTTGGATGTAAACAAAGCGGAAAGACACACTCAGATCGTGAACCACATTTTTCATTTTGTATCGCGAAAGACAGACACACACACATACACAAACTTCCTTTTATTATTATAGATTAAGCAAGTGTTGAGCTAACAGACGGAGTCTTTCCATTTCTTCGCTTTTCAATTCAAACGTTTTTTTCTTTTTTTAATTAATGTTAATGAGCCGACTTTCGTGAAACGGTTCAAGTAAAAAGCCATCTAGTTTTAATTGAAATTCCTCAATGACACGGAATTTCGGAATCGGAAAACGTCAAAACCTGAGTATGGACGATGTCCAATCGCATGCCAAAATTCACGGTCATCGGGTGTGTCATGTCGCACCTATGCCAGGACAACTAATTGTCCTGAGTCTCGTATAAAGAGCGAATGTTTTCAATTATTATTGAACTTGGTCAGTTTTTTAATTGTCAGTATTTTTATGCGACACGACCAACCCCATGTCGCTCACCATGTCCTTCCCTTTCTCTGTGGCAAGTGTCACCGCGATCGGCTAAAACGTTTTTGAGGAGATAGGTAACAAACGACCCCTTCTCAAAACCAGACCCCCCCCCCTAAAAATGCCAGTTTTTGGACGATTATTCCTCAATGGTACGGATTTTCGGGAATCGGAAGGCGTCAAAACCTGCCCATGGACGATGTCCAATCGCATGGAAAAAATCACGGTGATCGGATGTGTCATCTCGTACCTATGCCCGAACAACTAATTGTCTCGAGTCTCGTAAAAAGAGCTCCGCTCAATTATATTGTGGGCTCTTTCAACAAGTAACCTGTAAGCAAAGATTATTATCAATCACCCTCCTATATACGAGGTCGTTTGGGAAATAATGACGGATTTGGAGGGTAAAAATGAGAGAGACATACCTCATAGCACATAGCCTTGTTTTATTGGAAATAGATACCACTGCCAGTGAGTGACATATGTTTCAATACCAGTCCGAAAGAAATCTGGCTTCCTGGCTGCAAGAAAGTCCCAGAATCCGATTTCGGCTTCCTCTCGGTTTCTACAGGTCCTGCTGGCCTTGAGGTATTTGCTAAAATGCGTGAACAGGTGGGAATCGGTAGGTACCAAGTCAGGCGAGTAGGCTGGATGTGGGAGGGTTTCGAACCTCAGTTCGAAACCCTCGTTATCATGGAGGAGGATACGACCCTTCCTGTTCACCAAAGATAGCTGTTTTGAGCACAACGTCAAGTGCTTCGGTCAATTTCTTCAGAGTATGTGACTGAGGTAATGCTTTCACCAGCATTCAAGAACCTCTGGTGTATGACACCGTGAACAGCCCACCATACTGTCAAGAAAACCTTCTTTGGCGTCAACCTTGGTTTAGGATGTTGTTTTGATGGTTCATTATGGTTCAGCCATTGGCATGATCAACTACAGTTGTCCACTTTTCATCACAGGTTACAATGCGATCAAGCAGGGCCTCCTTTTCGTTGCGAAGCAGAAGGTTACTGCACATCTCAAACCGTTGTTATTTCTGATGTTCCGTCAGTTCGTGTGGGAACCACGTATCGAGCTTCTTGACCCTATCAATTTAGTGGAATTGTTCGGAAATGGTTGACACCGACGCAGTGTACTGTTTGGAGAGTTCTCTGACTGTGGCGCGAGGATTTGCCTCCACATTTGCCTTCAGAGCGTCGTTATCAGTAACCGAATGTCGCACTTGGCATTCCTCATCTTGTAAGCTCGTGTGACCGGAACTAAAGTTTTCAAACCAACGACGAACTGTACAGTCAGATGTTGCCTCCTTGTCCCATGCCTCGACCACATTACGGTAGGTTTGTGCCGCATTACGACTCAATTTGAACACATGAAGCAGAATTATCCGCAACTCACTCCTTCCTAACGTGTTGTACACAAGACTCTCATAGGAGTAGCAATGCCTGCAGCTCAACCGATTATGGCGTGTATGGGGTGTCTGAGTCACCCTTCAACTCGTACGAATGGCTTTGTGAGCGAGTGGGTCTACAAGCATTGTGGGCGAGTTGAATGTGGCAACTCGGAAAATCGGCGTGAACGACCTCATATAACTACTTTGAATAACAAAGCTAAGGGCGGAAACAACGCTTTCAGATGAGCAGGTACACTCGTACCAGCCGCGTTCAACCCACTTCTTAGACAACGAATATCTTCGTTCGTGCTGATTTCAGCCAATGTTGCTAACCCCGAGTTATTTCGTTCCAGCGGGTAAAAGGGTTTTAAGTGTGCCCCGAAAGCACGTTAATTGGGCCCTCCTCGAAGAAATTTTGCTTGGAAGTGAAAAAATAAAACTTGAAACACTTAGTAAACATGTGCACATGTGCCTGTCACGTGCGACATCGTAATACACTATATTGACAAAAGTCACCGGACACCCCTTAAAAAGCAAATGAACGGATCCTCTGCGCTGTTAAGATGCGCGGTACAGCTGCAAACGGTATAAAAACAAACCTGCAGCTGACCGCGATCATATCGCATTGTGAGGTTGAGTGAAAATGTCGCGGCGGGAGAGAACTAACTTTAAGAAAGGAAAGATTGTTGAGTGTTGTATTAATGGGCTGTGCGTAAGAGAAGCCGAGAGGCGTTTAAACATACCCAAGTGAATTGTTTTGGATGTACTAAATAAGTGGAAGGCACATGGCGTGCCTGAAGCAGCTAAACGTACCGGCACACCAAAGAAAATCAGTGATAGAGGACGTCGAAGCTTCAGGAGAGCCGTTACAGCTAATCGACGGAGTACTGCACAAGCCCTCAGTGTACAGGTGAGTAAAAATGCTGGAAGCTCGGTATGTACACGTACCATTCGCAGAGAACTTCATTCCATGGGTTGCTGTGGTCGTGCGGCTGCTCATAAGCCATTCATCTCCACTTGGAATGCTTTAATGAGTGTAAAGAACATTTATCGTGGGCCATAGATCGATGGAAACTGGTCCTATGGACTGATGAATCCAGATGCACGATCCATCAGTCTGATGGCCGTGTGTTGGTATGGCCTCAGCCGGGGAACGCTATTTACCAAAGTGTACTGTTCCTACCGTCAAGTTTGGAGCTGGTAATGTACTCGTGTGGGGGTGTTTTTCGTGGTATGGTTCCGGCCCAATGGTTATCGTGTACAAACCTGTTAACCAGCACGTCTACCTCAATATTCTGGACAATTGTGCCCTACCAAATCTATGGCAATACTATGGAACCGAGCCTTGTTGGTACCAGCAGATAATGCACCAAGCCATAAAGCAAGGTTTGACGATAATTCCGTATCGTGTGTGGACTGGCCAGCACAGATCCCCTATGAGATGAATTAGAGCGCCGCATAAGAAGTTTGTAACCAAGGCGTACTACTAAGCAACAGTTAGCGGCAGCATTATGTACTGAATGGAAGCGCATATCTATCGCTGTGTTGCAAAGCCTTGTTGAAAGCATGTCTCGAAGGGTCAGTGCATGCATTAAGGCCAAAAATGGACCGACATCGCACTAATGTATGTCAATAAATTCCATGTTGTGTTTCTCTTCTAGGTGTCCCGTGAATTTTATCAATATAGTGTATTTACATCTGGCAATGATCTCGCTTTGACGCAATCATAGGTTGTTTACGCTTTATCTTTGCAAATGGCGGCGCGCATGAAACATTGGTAAACACGCGTTGGTAAACATTGCGGTTTTCATACATTTGTTTGCTTTTTTTAACTTTGTTTTTTAATAAAAAACAATTCTGTGTAAATATCGATTGATCGGCGCTTTGAACTTGCTGTTCTAGATATAAGAATAGCCCAGATAGAGGTCTGGAAGCATAATGTTTTCATTTACTAATAATCAATACATCTTACACATTTATGTTATTTTTGTACCTAATCATACTAATGTACATCGATGAGCTATTATGACCACCTACCTAATAAGCTGTAGAATCTCATTTAGTCCGGGAAACAGCTGCCACTCGGCGAGGCATCTATTCGATGAGGTGACGTAGGTGTCCTGCGATATCTGGTACCATGATGTCAACAGCAGGTCCTTCAGTTCCCGTACAATTCGGGATGGTGGTGATTTAGCCCAAACCCACTTTTCCAAGTGGAACCCCAAATGTTCGATTGGGTTCATGTCAGGTGAATTTGGAATAAACAGAAAGTCACCAGCATGTTCTTTGACCACTCCTTGACGATTCTGGCAGTGTGGCATGGCGTTGGAAATAGCCATCACCAGCAGGGAACACAGTTGCCATGAATGGATGGACTTGGTCCGCAACGATGTTCAGATACCTGACAGCTGCCAGGGATTGTGCTATTGGGATAATAGGGCCTAAAATGCCCCAAGAAAACATCGCCGACTGCATGACACTGCGGCCGCCGGCCTGTTTCTGCTCAACAGTGCATCCAGGTGCCATAGCCTTCGTTGGTAATCTGCGTATCCGCGCTCGGCAGTCTACTTAATGCACCAGGAATCTTGATTCGTCAGACCAGGCCATTATCCAATGTCTGTGATCTTGGGCCCATTTCATCCGTTGTTGGCGATGACATGCAGTGCTTGGTCTTCCGCTACGCAGGCCCATGCGCATAAGGTTGCGATGAACTGTGTGCTGTGACACATTGACCTGATCACCACTGTTGTAGCTGCGGGTGATTTGTCGCACTGTGGCCCTGCCGTCGGTTTCAACAATGCGTGACAATCTCCGCCGCTCCCCTCTGGCATCAATGAGCTGCGGACGACCCACGTCTGGACGACGGTTCGTCGTTCGGCCATCTGTGCATCACTTTTGATACGTACTCACTACAGCGGCACGTGAACAACCCACAAGCTGAGCCGTTTCCGAGAACGTAGTTCCTAGGCGCCGTGCCATCACAATTTGTCCTTTATCAAACTCCGATAAATTGGCAGCTTTTCCCATTCTGACTTCGAACACTCTACTAACGGAAAGCCGGTCCTCGGGTTGAATATATACTACTCTGTGAACTTCACCTGCGCCACCGTTCGGTCTCCAGTCGCGCTCATTTCTCTAGGCTGGGGGTGGTCATAATGGAATGACTCGTCGGTGTATGAGAGTCTCGATCGACGCTGGTGTTGGTGGTGGTGAGAGCCCATCGTTGCAAAATAATTAACTTTTCTCGGCTGAACTTTCTCATACTTGCGTGCATACAACACGATGAACAGATTATATTTGACATCAAGAGAAAAATTAGTGATCGTTTTTCATCTGTTGTGGTCTTTAAAAGTTTGTAAACGGTCTTTACATGTCTCATAACCTGTCAGATAGTTCGCTGCAAAAATCTTTCGCCCCATGCACTGTAAAAAATTAGTGGCGTGAATTTACACGGATAATTTCTTAAAATAACGTGCTGCAAAGCAGCCGGGAAGTGTCCGTTTTAGAAAGTTCCCGTTGTTTTTAACTTTCCTATTTTCATGTACTGATTTTCCGTAGTCAGTAATTCCGTGCATTTCAGGAAAGTTCGTTTCGTGTTTTTCCGTATTCAGACAGAAATTTCGCAACATCCAAGGAGCTGAATATTTCAGTTATTACGCGAGAGAATCCTTTTGCGCTGGTGATCGAACCCAGGCCAATTGGTTTGAAGCCGCTCGTGTTAACCACTGAGCCAGAAAGTCATAGGCATCGGACTCACGTTCAAGATAAAACTAACTGGGCGATGGGGATCTTTTTTCATTAATGCTAGTGATTTAGTCGTTTTATTTTCTATTGGATGTTATTATTTTTTAATACGTTTGTAATAATTGTATTTTTTCTACAGGAAGTCTTATTGCAAATTACGTATTTTTCCCATCGTGATTTTTCGAAGCAACACAATCATTTGAAGTTTGAGATTTATTTTTAATTGACAATAACTTTCAATTATTTTTAAGAGAAGGTGCAATGTACTGTTTCATAATATTATTTCATTCTTTCACTCTCTCTCTCTCTCTCTCTCTCTCTCTCTCTCTCTATTTTTGTTTCACCTCAACCCTAAGGTTGGTGAGTATTTTTTATTTTTCATCACCATGAAAAATACCGACCAACTGTAACGTACCAGGAGATGTGACGTACCTGCCAGAAGGACGCACACGACATAAAGGCAGATAGGAATCAGAATAAAAAATGTCCGCGTAGCTTAATTGGTAGAGCAACTTATTCCGGAATGAGTGGACCCGGGTTCGAACCCCGGCGCGGATAAAAATGACGGAGAAATTCACTTCGTTATACAACCTTGACACCATCAAAAATACCCAGCAAATTGTTGATAGCAAGGTGGAGACTAATATGCTTCGGTGGTTTGGCCATGTTAAAAGAATGGGTGATGAGATGCTTACTAAGAAAAAAAATTCAGCCCAAGTGACACGAAAGAAAGGCAGAGGAAGGCCAAGGAAGTCATCGGAGAATCAGATTCAGGAGTGTCTGCATGAGAAAAAGATTGTGAGTATGAACTACAGAAGGTCTTGTGTACGTCGTGTGACGGATGTCAGGGAAGCCCGAGTTGTATGTCAAGATCGCTGTAAATGGAGAAGTTTGATACGGCAAGAGTAAGTAAAAATTATCTGGTAGTTTGTATTTTTTTGTAGAGCTAACCTCTGAATCTCAGAGAACAAACAGCTTAGTGTTATATATGTACGTATGAACTGCACACTGACATGGTGACAAATATCCCGGGGAAAGGAAATACTCCGTGGTCGGTTCCCGTGGCCTTCCACTTCACAGTACGAGGACCAGGGACATAAGGCGTCCGGGGCCGACTTGATAGGGAACCATCTACGCATTCGCGTCTCCGAGTCTAGGGAGTCTGTGGAAAAACCGCTGACTAGCTGGCCGGCGGGACCGGACGGGATTCGAACACCCAACAGAAACGTCGGCCTCCCACTCTGCGCGTTAACCAACTGCGCCATGGCGGTGGTGCATTATTTCACGAAACTTCTAAATATAAAATTTACTCTTGATATGTACATAGCTTTCGTTTTCAGGACGCCACAAACTGATACATAGATATCGTACAATCACCTGTACAATAAATTAAGTACATGAAGATGATCGCTCCATACACCGAGTACAAAGGAACCCTGACTAGAGAACGCGTCGAAATATTCACGCACCCCAACCCTTGCAACGAAAGCCCTTCCCTCGAACTCTCGATTGCGTTTTAGATCCTACTGAGATAGGATATTAGAAAAGGGAGAATGTTTGAAAGGCAGTTCGCGAGACTCCACCTTCCGCGAGGCACAGTATCACCCGGACACACAGTAGATGCACGCTACAGCATTTCAAATTGTTGTCGTTCTCAAAGACGTTCTAGTGTTCATTTATTTATTTTTTTTATTGGGAGGAGATTAAAAAAATACTTCTGGAGATGCCCTGAGTTTCTTAACCGTGGAGCCGCAAGGTGTGGGAATTTAACGTTGTTTACATGATACTTATGCAATTTCAACTGCGTGTATTTTGGAATTGCGTGGTTTCGGGTTACAGAAACCGTGTTAATATCAAACCGGAATAAATGAATAAATTATACTTCTTACGCGAGTGAAGTTTTCAATTTTAAAGTAACGCTTTGTTTAGAATTCGCACTAACGTTCGAGTATTTCAATTTAAAATAAAAATGGGAAGGAGCCGTAAAATAATTAAGAATTTTATAAATTCATCATTTTCTCATGCATCGGCAGCAAGTTACGACGCAAAATTGGAAACATTTTCGACGAAAGAATGCGAGTCGGCCAACACAAAATGCATTGCAATAGCCTTGAAAACCATGAGCTTTCCCATACTTTAACGGCCGTTGCTCGAGGTTACAGGCTTCACGCAAAGTGGTACTGCTGTATTGACGAGGGCATCTCCAGATATCTTATTCTAACCTCCTTGACCGTGAGCAACTCAATGGGCGCAAAAGCAGTCGCCCGTCCCTAATTTAGGACCACTGACTTCAGGGAAGGGAGAGAGTCAGTGCCGTAAGACAAACACAACATCTATGCCTCACCGGGATACGAATCCGGACCCTTCTCGGACGAATGGTCAGAAGCCATCGCTTAGACCACTGTGCGCCCCGGGGCGGCGTTCTAGTGTTCACTGGCCTTGAGAAAGCCTCCCGTTTGGAGTGTGAAAGCTCGGCACTTAGTCACTGTGTGTTTTTGTAAATTGTTACACCAGTAAAAAACGGATTAAATAATTCAAGTTGAATAATACGTAGGTGTAAGTTCTATTATTGTAATTCCTGGTTAATTCATTCTTCATTCACGAAAAAGAGTAATTAATGAACGATCATTGAAACAAATAATCCAATTTCCATGCTGTCACTACACTCACTGAGTAAATTTTTCGCTGCATGGAACTCGTATTTAAGACCAAATCGCTTTCAAGGCTACAATTTTTTTGGACAAACTAACCGAAAGAGAGCTCTTTAACATTCACTGTTCACGATGAATGATTTGCCAAGCGCCGAGTATTGGCGAACGATTCGGGCACACCATTCAAATCAATGCCATTCAAGTGTCATTCCCATTCTTAAGTTTCGCAATTACACTCACGGACAATGAAATTTGCGCACCAAGAAGGAAGTATTGGATTGACATTGGATTGAACTCAAATTTTACGGACGTAATGATCCAGACGAATAATACACATGATTCCAAAAACAGAGCTGCAGGACAATTACAGAGGGGTCTGTGGTACGCAGTCCAGTCATCTTTAATAGCGCGTCGCACCGCCTCTTGCGGCGATACATGCTGCAATACAGTCCGGCATGGAGGCGAACAGACGCCTGATGTTTTCCTGCGGCAGACTGGCCCACACGTGTTGGACGGTGTGCTCCAAATCCCGGATAGCGCGGCACGGCGGCAGCCGGCCTTTCAACTGGTCTCATACACGCTCGATAGGTGACATGTCCGGGGAGCGGGCAGGCCATGGAAGTGTCTGGACATGACGTAGGCAGCCCTGGGCAACCCGAGCCGTGTGCGAGTGGGCATTACCCTGCTGGTATATATAGCGCACCTGGAATCCCGGCCAGGAATGGGAGCACATGGGGCTGTAGAATCTCATCTGCATACCCATGGTCCGTCAATGATCCACGTACCACTACTAGAGCTGATCGGCTATCGTAGGCAATGGCCCCTCAGACCATAATGCCTGCAGTGGGGGAGGTGTGGCGTTCTATGGTGAGGTTGGGAATGTGCCGTTGACCCGGGGACCTCCACACCCGGGCACGATGATCATCTGTCCCTAAAACGAAGTGGAACTCATCGCTAAACACCACACGTCGCCAGTCTGTGGCGTTCCACGTAGCTCTGGCCTGGCACCACTACACCGAAGCCGGCGATGTATCGGTGTTAATGGAAGCACACGTAAGGAGCGCTGAGATCGTAGATTCGCTTCCGTGAGGCGTCGGGAAATGGTTCGTGGGCACACAGAAGCCACTACATCTGCCTGTATAGTGGACTGGGTCCCTGTGAGATCCGTTCGTGTCTGGAGCACGATCCGTCGATCCTCTCTACCGGTGGTCCTTCTGGTTCGTCTGGAGCCACTCCCCCGTGTGGCAGTGCTGTCACGTGTCCACTGATCCCAACGTAGTCGGACGGTATGGTCAGAATGATCCAAGTGTCGCGCTATGCGGCGCGCCGACCACCCTGCGGTTTTCAGCCCGATTATCAGGCCTCTCTCAAAGTCCGTGATTTGCCTAAATCAACGTCTCTGGCTTCTTCCCGGTAATCTTTTCACTCTGTACTCTTGTTTGCGTCTCCCGGTGCTTTTCGCTTTCATGGGGCATCGACTACACGCCAGTTTATATGGGTGTCGGTTCATGCTTGCAGCTCCACCACAGGGTCTGCGGTCATGCGCACTCCCACCGAACGTGGATCATTTGCATACTAGCACGCACTCTATCTATTTTCAAAATTTCGCGGTTGTAGCATGTTTCCTTCTAGGTGCGCAAATTTCATTGCTGTTGAGTGTATTTCCTAGCTGATTGATCACTTGCATAACGGCTGACACTTATTAATTCTCGATATTACTTTTCTGGGGAATTCGTTTCCGAATAAATGGATCTGGAATAAAGTTCAACGTGCTGCTTCTTAAGCATGTGTGGAGTAATAGTTAATATATGGAATTGCTTGTAAGTTGTAACTATATCCCTAACGTTACACTTTTTTTTGTAAAGCACTATACCGTTTGCACACTAATGCTTATCCTGCCTAAGTAACTGGTTTCACTGTAAACTCACATACACTGAAGAGCAATTGAATTAGAGATTCCTGTCTAGTAACGTGTAGCAACACCTTTCGCCCTGATGACGGCGGCGATTCGTCTCGGCATGGACTTGACAAGACACCGGAAGCGTTGTGAAGCCATACGGATCCACGACTCCTGAACAAGCTCCCACAGTTCACGAAGATTTGATGGAGGGGGTCAGACAGAGCCTCGAACATATCTCTCGATGGCATACCAGATGTGCTCGATGGGATTGAGGTCAGGTGACCTAGCTGGCCAAGGAAGCGAGGTCACGTAGGTGGAGTGTTCATCCAACCATTCGAATACAATTCGGGAGCGATGGCACGGTGCATTGTCTTGTTGCAGGATGAGGTCCCCAGTTGGATGTTGAAGACGCACAAACGGAAGCAAATGGTCGTCCAGGATATCCCGGTAACGTTGACCTGTGAGGGACGATGTCACACGTACCAGTGGTCCCATTTCAGTCCACGTAAGCAGTCCCCAGACGAGAATGCCACCCCCACCAGCTTGAAGAGTACCCTGCTGGCAAGAAGGATCCATCGCTTCATGTGGTTTGGCCGTACTAGTATCCTGCCATCCGCATGTACCAACGTGAATCTCGACTTATCAGTCCAGGCAACATTTTTCACATGTCGAGGGTCCAGTGGCGATGTTCCCGCGCCCATGCTAATCTTTGCACCCAGTGATGTACGGTCAGCAGCGGTGCCCTCGTGGGACGATGGCTTCTGTACCCCATAGCGAGGAGATGGTTCTGGATGGTGTGGGTGCTTACACGTTTTTGTGCACCAGCGTTAAATTTCCCAGTGATTTCTTGCACTGTGGACCGTCTATCCGCTGTTACAATGCGAGCTAGCCGACTATGACCCCGCTCATCCACACTGTTGTCCACGGCAGATGGCCCTTGCAGGGATGGTTTTACCGGATTCGATGTACTCACGGTGCATCCGTGACACAGTGGCTCATGAAAATCCGAGTGCCTGCACGACTTCCGAGATGGAGTGACCCATTCGTCGGGCCCAGAAAATTTTCCCACGATCAAATGCGCTTAGATCCTTCGTCTTACCCATACTGCTTCCGACTCTTACTAATTCCCGTCGCATCGCTCCTTATATTGTAGGATCGCTGCATACGTCATGTCGTTTCCGTTCACAGGGCCTCCCACAGTGCCACATTTGCATAACGCCAGCTGTCTCTAATTCAATTGCTCTTCAGTGTATAAGCTTATTTAAATACTTTAAGTAGAACTCGTATGTGTTAAGAGTATACAACGTGGTCTGTCAAAAATATTTATTTTTTCAAGTCTACCGTGGTTTCGCTGGGTATTGACCTAACTTCATCAGGACGAATGGCACGTAAATATTCAAATTGTATATGATATCATAAATGGTATTTACAGCACGGATTTTGGTTAGTTGCTTCCACGCGCTTGATAGAAATGGGGTAAATGTCATGTCATTAACAAGTTGCCAAGACTTCTGATATATATGGAAAGCTTCCAAAATATCAAGTTTGGTGGTTGAATCTGGCTTTTAATTAGTTTTGCTTCTTCAAAGAGAAATTTATGGTCCTTTTCGTAACAGTGTTTAGCCATCGATGACTTCTTTAGGTCACAGTTCCGAATATAAGTCTTGTGCTCCTGCAATCGAAAACACAAGGCTCTATGGGCCGCCCCGGTGGCGCAGTGGTCTAAGCGATGGCCTCTGATCATTCGTCCGAAGAGGTCCGGGTTCGAATTCCCGGTAAGGCATGGATGTTGTGTTTGTCTTTCGGCACTGGCTTTCTCCCTTCCCTGGAACCAGTGACCCTAAATTAGGGACGGGCGACTGCTTATAGTCCATTGAGTTGCTCACGGTGGTCGTTAACCCTCAAAAAAAAAAAAAAATGCTCTACGGGTCTGTCTTATAAACGAAGCGCCACATTCACTTGGAATTTGATAAATTCCCCACGAGTTTTTGTCTTCAACATCGTCCTTTGATCCTAAAAAGTGCATTTTGTTTATGGGTTTTGATGCGCCCATGGCGAGAGAATTTTGCCATTATTCCATTTTCCTGTGACATTTCCTTCAAAATTTCAAAAATTCTCAAAACCTTTAATTTTAAAGTGATTTTTAAACCCATAAACAAAATGAACTTTTTAGGATCTATGTTGAAGACAAAAAGATACCTTTCATGATGCCTTTCACGATGCCATGCAGATGCATTTCACGTATTTGTGAAGAATTTATTCTTTCGGGAATTCTCTTCCCATTGGTTTCTATAAAAGACATACAGTAGCGAACAAAAGTATTTGGCGAAACACTTTTTCGACCATAATTTTTGTTCTGCTGGACCAAATCGGGTCATTTTGGGATATAATATGTGTTGATTCGTGGGTTACAATGCCGCGTAGTTTGCATTTCTCTCAGAGCGAATTTGTCGTTCGAAATGGGCCATATCCAAGAATCGCTAATTATTACCTATTTGCTTTCTTGTGATTTTTTGTGGGTTTTGTGATGTGTAGTGTGATATTAAGTCAATCTTAGGTTTTCAGAAATGGGTAAAAAAGCGGAGATCCCTGTTGGAGCTCGCCAGGCGGCCGTGAACATGATGGAATCCGGAATGCGCATCACCGACATTGCGAGGCCCTGAAGATCCGACACCAGTCCATTTCAGCTATCCTGCAACGTTATAAGAAGACTGGGACAGTCGAGAACAGTCCGCGATGTGTAGGCCTCGTTCCACTACGTTGCGTCAGGATAGACGCATCCTCCGTCGATCTCGTGCTGATCCCACCTTGACTGCTGTTGACATCGCCACCGAATTAAGCGACAGCGACGACCTGAACGTCGGCCGAATGACCATCTCCCGTCGCTGGTGGATTGAATGGAAGATGCCTCGCCAAGAAACCACTCATCGGAGTCAAGAATCGACGAGGCAGAGTCGCGTTCGCGCGCCGTCATCGACACTGGACCACGGTGGACTGGAGTAAGGTGCTTTTCACCGACGAGAGCAAGTTCAACTTGTTCGGAAGTGATGGCATCGGGTACGTACGATGTCCGTGTGGCCAGAGATTTAACCCCCAGTTCATTCAGCCGACTGTCAAGCACGGAGGAGGGTCACTCATGGTTTACGGCGCCTTCTCTCGCAATGGAATGGGCCCCATCATCAAGATTGACGGAATAATGACCGGCCAGAGCTACACGAACATACTCATCAACGATATCATCCCATGGGCAAACCAGAACATGCCACCCGGATGGATCATGCAGCAAGACAACGACCCGAAGCACACCTCCAGAGTAGCAAAGGCAGCCTTCCAGCAGCAACAGGTCACACTTCTAGACTGGCCAAGCCAATTTCCAGACCTCAATCCCATCGAACACATGTGGGAGGAGCTGGAGAGACGATGTGCGAAGAAAACCTGAAGGAATAGGGCCCAGAAATTCGACCAGCTGTCTGCAGAATGGGCGCGAATTCCGCAGGTCACCGTCGAGAAGCTAGTGGACTCGATGCCGGCCCGTTGTGCAGCTGTTATTAAGTCTCGTGGTTATCCCACTAAGTATTAGTTATGGTTTTGTCGTTTTCTCGTGCTTGTTTTCTGTTATCGTTACATTAAATGAATGTGATACACACCTACTTTGTTGGTCAATTTGTATGATATTTGCGATTAAGCTCGGCACCTGATCTGTGTTAAAGTTTCCGATCCATCTGCATATGGGTCATGTTTACAACTGAATAAAACATACCATATCCCAAAATGACCCGATTTGGTCCAGCAGAAACAAAATTATGATCGAAAAAGTGTTTCGCCAAATACTTTGTTCGCTACTATATTCTATTACATACACGTAAAGTAAGTTCCGACAGTTTGCTGTGCGAACTTACTTATTAGCATCCCTGGTGCTGCTCATTTTGGAACTTACTTTAGTAACATCCCTGGTGTTGCTCATTTCAGAACTTTATTGACATCCCAGGTGTTACTCGTTTTAGAACTTACTTTATTAACATCCTTGGTGAGTATAAAAGTAAAGTTCTTGAGACGAGTTTGGATACACCTTCTGCAAAATCAAAGGGTGAGCGGTTGGTTTCTGCCAAATAAGTAATTAACCAGCAGAGAGAGAGAGGAGGGAATGATGGTATTTGCTCATTTTAGAACTTTACTTTATTAACATCCTTGGTGTTGCTCATTTTAGAACTTTATTAACATCACAGGTGTTGCTCATTTTAGAACTTACTTTATTAACATCCTTGGTGAGTATAAAAGTAAAGTTCTTGAGACGAGTTTGGATACACCTTCTGCAAAATCATAGGGTGAGCGGTTGGTTTCTGCTAAATAAGTAATTAACCAGCAGAGAGAGAGAGGAGGGAATGGTGGTATTTGCTCATTTTAGAACTTTACTTTATTAACATCCTTGGTGTTGCTCATTTTAGAACTTTATTGACATCCCAGGTGCTATTCGTTTTAGAACTTACTTTATTAACATCCTTGGTGAGTATAAAAGTAAAGTTCTTGAGACAAGTTTGGATACACCTTCTGCAAAATCAAAGGGTGAGCGGTTGGTTTCTGCTAAATAAGTAATTAACCAGCAGAGAGAGAGAGAGGAGGGAATGATGGTATTTGCTCATTTTAGAACTTTACTTTATTAACATCCTTGGTGTTGCTCATTTTGGAACTTTATTAACATCACAGGTGTTGCTCATTTTAGAACTTTATTGACATCCCAGGTGTTACTCGTTTTAGAACTTACTTTATTAACATCCTTGGTGAGTATACAAGTAAAGTTCTTGAGACGAGTTTGGATACACCTTCTGCAAAATCAAAGGGTGAGCGGTTGGTTTCTGCTAAATAAGTAATTAACCAACAGAGAGAGAGAGAGGAGGGAATGATGGTATTTGCACATTTTAGAACTTTACTTTATTAACATCCTTGGTGTTGCTCATTTTAGAACTTTATTAACATCACAGGTGTTGCTCATTTTAGAACTTACTTTATTAACATCCTTGGTGAGTATAAAAGTAAAGTTCTTGAGACGAGTTTGGATACACCTTCTGCAAAATCAAAGGGTGAGCGGTTGGTTTCTGCTAAATAAGTAATTAACCAGCAGAGAGAGAGAGAGGAGGGAATGATGGTATTTGCTCATTTTAGAACTTTACTTTATTAACATCCTTGGTGTTGCTCATTTTAGAACTTTATTAACATCACAGGGGTTGCTCATTTTAGAACTTTATTGACATCCCAGGTGCTACTCGTTTTAGAACTTACTTTATTAACATCCTTGGTGAGTATACATGTAAAGTTCTTGAGACGAGTTTGGATACACCTTCTGCAAAATCAAAGGGTGAGCGGTTGGTTTCTGCTAAATAAGTAATTAACCAGCAGAGAGAGAGAGAGAGGAGGGAATGATGGTATTTGCTCATTTTAGAACTTTACTTTATTAACATCTTTGGTGTTGCTCATTTTAGAACTTTATTGACATCCCAGGTGTTACTCGTTTTAGAACTTACTTTATTAACATCCTTGGTGAGTATACAAGTAAAGTTCTTGAGACGAGTTTGGATACACTTTCTGCAAAATCAAAGGGTGAGCGGTTGGTTTCTGCTAAATAAGTAATTAACCAGCAGAGAGAGAGAGAGGAGGGAATGATGGTATTTGCTCATTTTAGAACTTTACTTTATTAACATCCTTGGTGTTGCTCATTTTAGAACTTTATTAACATCGCAGGTGTTGCTCATTTTAGAACTTACTTTATTAACATTCCTGGTGTTGCTCATAAATGCGAATTTTTACATACTTTATTGAAGAAAACGAAAGTCTACTTGGTTTACACATTTCAGATTCCAGTCAAGCCAGAAATGGTTCAATGAAAGATACATGTAGAGGTAGTCTCCTAAGCATCAAAGCAAATGCTTTCTGTGGAATGATAATGGATAGCGTTCAGGCTTTACACCACGACTCATGTCTCCGCTGTGAAGGACAAAACATAGAACAGCATGCAGTGCCAACAGTTCATGAGGTTCACCCAAGCGTAAGGTCTCATACATTGAGGAGAGCCGATCAAACACAACTCACTGCATGCGAATCAGGTACTTTTTATTTGCTAAAATTAGAAAGTAGTTAAAGCGTAGCTAAGAAAGTTAATCTAATCTAATAAGAACTTCTGTTTTCTTTGTATTGCAAACCTTTCCTTTATATACACTTTCTTGTCTATCATTCTCTTTAAACTGCGCTTAGAATGCCCTCCACTATGCAGGGTTTGCGTTCTCTAGTCGCACTATTGATTTCCGGTATAACGGGGTTAGTAATCGTTCCGCAGACCGATGGCAATGTCTGACCCCAGATGTTAAACACCCCTTAGAAGCAGGAAGCTAGAAGATTAGGGGACTATGAATGCTTACGGAAAGCGACTAAATATGGTTACCCCATTAGTTTGTGTTACGTGACGTAGTGAACCAAAAGAACATGTGGCGTGCGAACTACACGGAAAGTTGCATTATATATATTTTCGTCTGTTTTTGATAAATTTAACTTTACAAAGCAGAATTACTTAAACGAAGCTTTATGAAAATTAATTATTACAGATGCTTCAACAGGATAAGGTATGTTAAATGCCAATTCATGTTGTTGTTTTTTTGATCGATTGAAGGTTTAACGACCACCATGAGCAACTCGATGGGCTATAAGTAGTCGCCGGTCTGTAATTTAGGGCACTGACTCCAAGGAAGGGAGAGAGCCAGTGCCGTAAAACAAACAAAACATCCATGCCACACCGGGATTCGAACCCAGACACTTGTCGGACTAATGGTCATAAGACATAACTTAGATCACTGCGCCACCGGGACGACCAATTCATGCATGTACACTGGTTTCCATTAATTAACAGAAAAGCAGAAAAATCGCGATAACTCAAAAAATACATGTTAAAATGTTATGAAATTTAGTGAAAACCTGTGTTATAATTTACATTAGAGAATGACCCTAAAACATTTCGTAAAAAACACATCATTCCGAAAAAAACGACCACATACAAAACCAGGTGTAAAATAAGGTGTCAAATGAAACAGCCAAAGCACTGCAATAGGAAGTGCGGTCAAGCCTCACAGCAATGCAGGCATGACAGCTATGTTTCGTGCTGTTGTTGATGGTGCCTAGCAGTTTATTGCGCATCTTGTTTAATCTCCTGCAGGATTTGTGGAGGATGTTGAGGGCAGCCACACCCTCCCCAGAGCATCCCCGATATGCTCTATCGGATTAAGGTCGGAAGATGTGTCTCCCATGAACCTGCGTAAGGCTTAGAACATATGGGTCCAGGGTGTCATCCTTATAGCGTCGAGCATTCATGGTTCCTCCTGGAAGCACACAGAGGTCTATGCGTCCTCTTGAGGAGATGTCACCCTAAACCAGCACGCTACCACTACCATAAGTGACTCTTTCACGGGTCATTGAGCGATGATAACGTACCCTCGTTTTTTTCAGATCAGAGGACGCATGAAATCACTCTGCTAAGCAAATCTGGACTCATCTGTGAAGAGTACTGATCTCCATTGGGTTTCAGCCTAGTTGACTTGATATCTTGCCCAATTCAGACGTCCCTTCCTGTAACGGGGTGTAAGAGGCACGCATCCCCGGTAGCACAGTAATGTCGAATCGACATCGATTTTTGGTTACCTGGTCGATATTACGTCGAGGCATAGTTTTCGACGTAAAATCGATAAGACGGAACGTCAAGAAAAATCATTACATTGAATTTCAGTATACGTGTAGACGGTTTTACGCAGTTTATCCCTTTAGTTCCATTAGGTCGAATAATCGATATTTTTATGCAATCTGTAAGCATCGCGCGCATGCGCCGTTGCACACATGAAGCCAAACAAACTTTTTGGATTCTGGGGTGTTGGTCGGTTGTATCATTTCTGTTGTAAGACGAGATTCTTATTTACCTCTCTCCTTTTTCGCCGGTAAGTTAAAGGTTGAGTCTCGTTCCTTTAAGCAGAATTACTTTTTAAGATACATAATTTGTACGTATGCATATACCAATTAGGGATAGGCCTAGCTTGATGCTGACAAATTACCAAAAAATCTGTGAAATTTTTGAGAATTATGTGTCTTTTCGAATGCGTCCGAAAAGACTTAGATATTGAAACAATATTATTGTTTCAACATCCAAGTCTTATATGTTCTTTTAACCGTAGGCAGTGTCGTAGAATCGTACTACAAATACGAATACATTCTACGTTTTATGCCACGATTAAAAGTTTAGAATTTCATGTTTCAACATCTAAATTGTAGAGTAAACGTAGATTCGACATTACAACAGTACGAGAATCGATGACTAAACTGCGTGATATCAACGTAGAATCAACGTCTACACTACGTAGGAACGATGTATATGTTTCTCTCGAAAGGCCGAATCTTCGTCTACTGTTGGCTGAAAATCAACTTAATAGATTTAAAATTCGACGTCGAAAAGACGTAAGAAAAGTGAGCACGGATATCTATATTCGACGTTTCATATCGATCAACAATTCGACGTCGAATCTATGTAATGTGCTACCGGGAAGAATGCTGGTCACCTATCATAAAGACCTTCTTCGTGAAGCCTTCTGCACAAGCTGGAAGGAGATGCCATCGTTCCTGTAGCCACAGTGAAGGTCGATCGCAGCTGTGGCGGCGTATCCGTCTTACTCCTCTGCGCAGTTAAATAGAGATGTCGGTCATCCACAGATGTTGTATCCTAGACCTTCCTTTACTGTAGTTTCTGCAACCTGATTTCTTGAAATTGGTTCCGCAGTTTATGGACCACAGAAGAGCTCACATGCAACCATCTTGTAACTTCCACCTGACTTTGGCCTGCCTCTAGTCTTCCAATCGCTCTGTTACTCCGTTCATATTGTAAAAGATGTCGCGCAGTCATTACGAGGGGATGCTGATACGTTTTCGGCCTCACCAAGAAGGAAATGGGCTATAGCCATGAAACTTACAGGCTATTCCAGATATTCACCCCGATGTTAAACACACATGGCACAACGTCTCTGGAGTTTCTTTAACCCTTCCAAAAAATTCAGAAGTCTGATCACTCAAATACTGCTCTGCTTCTGATATCACCTCCGAATCATTCGAAAAAGGCTTCTCTTTCAAACTTTTTTTAAGGTTCGGGGACAGGAAATAGTCCGATGGAGCAAGGCCTGGTGAGTAGGGTGGATGGTCTATACACTTTAAACCCCAGATACCTCAAAACATCCATTGTCTTGCCAGTCTTGTGAGCCGTCCTGCAAAAAAGAGAACACCTTTCTGCAGTTTCCCTCGCCTTTTTTTCTTCAACGCCTCCTTTAATCGGCACAGCAAGTTAGGGTAGTATTCAGCATTTATTGTTTAGCCCTTCGGGAGATAGTCAGTAAAACGCCTTCTGAATCCCAAAAAATCGTTGCCATGATATTTCTTGCAGATCTTTGAGTCTTGAATTTCTTTGGCCGTGCAGAATCAGAGTGCCGCCATTGCAGGGACTGTTGTTTCGTCTCTGGGTCGTAGTGATGTAACCACGTTTCATTAACAGTAACAAGTCGCTGCAAAAAATGATCATCAGATCGCTCAAAATGCTGAGAAACCGATTTGGAGGTGTCCACTCGCTTTCGTTTCTCATCGGCGTTCAAACATTTGGGCACCCACTTTGCTGACATCTTCTGCATATGCAAGTGCGCATGAATTATGAACACAACACGTTCCCTGAATATCCCCAGTGTCTTAGCTATTGTTTTAACCGAGATTCGCCGATCTGACAAAATCAAGTCATGAACATGATCAACAATTTCGGGTGTTGTCACTGTTGAAGGCCTCCCAGAGTATCTTGGACTCCACGCCGAAAGTTGGCGCACCATTTCTTCACAGTGGAATATGAAGGGCACTTGTCACTTAATGTTTGCTTCATACACTCATAAATTTCCTTTGCAGTTTTCTTCTGCAGGAACAGAAACTTAATGACAGCCCAGAGTTTCACATTCGAAAATTCAACACTTTGCATTGACAAGATTCAATTGAGGACGTCACACATCTGCAAAAAAAAAAAAAAAAAAAAAAAAAAGCTATTAGTCTGAAGATTGGCACTTTACAATACAAATGAACGCTCTTTCGAGCTGCAGTGACAAAATAATGCTACAATATGAGGAAATGGGTTAGGCCGAGAACTTTTCGGCATCCCCTCGTACAACTAATCTTCTATCTGAAATCCTTTCTTTACACTCCTCAATGCCCCTTTTTATGCTACTGCTTATTTGCATAAACCGGTGCGGTCGTTATTGATTTTCATACGATACCATGATTCCACATTAAATTTCACGTCATATACCCAATTTCAGTAAAAACAAATGTGCTTCTTACACGTGAAAATTCGGTGTGATCATTCTTGTTGCATATTTTTGAGGTGTGTCAAATTTTTTGTGGAAGGTAAGTTTCCTTCACCATCGTATTATACACTGAATGGATGAGTGTTCATATATATACATCCCGATAACAATAAGAAAATCAGAAGTCCAGTCATGTGGAACGCTGAAACTGGAAAGTTCCGAGACTAGGCCGATATACAACAAATTACTTACGTTACTTAAGTCTGGCTATGATCTCCCTCAAAGTAGTCTCCTTGGGCAGCGATGCACCGCTGCCATCGTTTTTGCCACTGTTGGAACGCTTCCTAGAAGTACTGTTCGTGAATTGTATCCAGCACCGTCTGCGATTCGCGCTGGATCTGGTCCACGGTTTCAAAACGGCGACCCTTGAGTTTCAGCTTCATCTTCGGGAACAGAAAGAAGTCGCAGGGGGTCAAATTCGGCGATTAAGGCGGGTGAGGAAGGGTAGTCATGCTGTTGTAGCTGCACAACTGGCGTGTTACTAACGCTCTGTGAGCTGTTGCATTGTCGTGATGTAGCAGGAAATTGTCCCTGCGCCACATTTCAGGTTGTTTACGGCGAATGTCCTCCCTAAGACGCCGCAGAACATCTCAATAACAAAGGGCGGTGACGGTCTATCCCGGGGGAACGAATTCACGGTACACAACCCCACGAATGTCGAAGAACACGATGAGCATGCTTTTGGTTGCGCTCCGAACCTGTAGGTCCTTCTTCGGTCGTGGAGATTCCGGGCTCTTCCACTGCGACGACTGTTGTTTGTTCTCCGGGTCGTAACCGTAGACCCAATTCTCGTCCCTAGTGATTACCTGCGACAGAAACGATTTGACAAGTTTGACGCAGAATTTGATGTTCGCTCGCTGCTCTAGTTTGCAGTCCATACCGAAATCGCAGCTGTGTTCTCCACTTGGTCACCAAACATCGTGTAGCACAGCTCCTGATGTTCACAGAACGACGCCACTCGGCACAATGACTCATGAAGGTCGCTGCTCTCGACCGGCACTCGCCCACCTGCGTACTGCCATCTGTTGGTGCGCTACGTACCTAGTCTCGGAACTTTTTGATCGCTCTATGTATGCTTTGAAAACAAGTCACGGAAAAGTAAACGCGGGCAAAGGCAGCGCAGTAAGTGGGTTTGACTGTGGCCTGGTAACTGCGAGGAAGACCAGTTTTTCAGACGCCACAACTGCTGAAATGTTGGGATTTCGACGTCAGACCGTCGCCCGTGTATACCAAGACTACACGAAATACGGAAAAACTCGCAACCAAGGGAGAAATTTGGCCGTAAGTATGTGATTCACTTTCGAGGAAAGATTAAACTGTCCCACATCGTTACAAGGAATCGCACTGCTACCGTGGTGAAGATAACGATTGATTTTAATAAAGGCGCACTCACAAGCGTACACAGTCATATCAGAATAATATGACCACCCCTGAATCACAGTGTACGCGTCGCAGAGTGTACGTGACAAGGTCGACCACATGGAGATATAAGCGGCCGGCCAGGACAGATGAGCCAGAGTGTCCATGAGCAAAATGAGCATAGGTAATGATCTGACGGACGCTCAAAAAGAAATGATCATAGGCTACCGCAACAAGGGTGGAAGCATCTCAGAAACATCAGATTTCGTGGGCTGTTCGCGGGATGCTGTAGTAAGGGTGTACCAAGAATGGACCGCTGGCACACCTATTACCTCCCAACGTCATAACTGTGGAGCCCCAAAGGCCCTCGACGCCAGAGGAGAACGTCTCCTCCGTCAACTGGTAAAGGAAAATCGACGCGCAACAGTGCAGCAATTGACCACTCAAAAAAACGCCGAGGCACACAGGAACGTATCCCCGTTAACAGTAGAGCGAATCCTGTTACGCATGGGTCTCCGATGTCGACGCTGCATCAAGGCGCCCATGTTAACCCATTTCCATCGGCAACGACGCCTGTAGTTCGCATTGGGCTACCGTCATTGGACAGTGGAAGAGTGGGAAAAGCTTGCCTTTTCCGACGAATCGAGTTTTCTACTCCACAGAAGTGACGAGCAGTGGCAGATACCGCGTTAGACACACGAGAACCAACACCCGGACACGCTTGTCGGTCAAGTGCAGGCCAGCGGTGGCAGTGTGCATGCCTGGGGATGTTTTCCTGGTATGACCTGGGAGCTCTGGTACCACTGAATGGATCTCTAAAGTCCAGTGGCTACCTGTCCATCCTTGCTGACCACATGCATCCCTTCATGTCGGACGTTTACCCTGGTGGTGATGATATCTACTAACAGGACAATGCGTCCTCCCATGTCGCTAAGGGAATGCATGACTTGTTCCAGGAACACAACAGCGATGTCTCCGTTCTCCCATAGCCGGCGAGATCGCCCTACCTCATTCCCTTAGAGCACTTGTGGGATTATTTGGATCGAAAGGTTCAACGTGCCGACTCACTAATACATCATCTCTGGGACCCCTATGCTCTGTTGCAGTTCGAATTAGCACATGTGCTTTGGGCAACCTTCCAGCGCCTCATTGCGTACATGCCACGCCGTCTCGCTGCTGTCATCCAGGCCAAGTGTGGTAATTCCTATTATTAGGTAGGTAGTCATATTATTCTGATACGACTGTGTATGCACAAAGACTATCCGTCGTACCATGGAAAACACAAGCTATGGCAGTCGACGTCAACATTCCTTGTTGAATGCAAGGTACCGGAAGGTTAGAGTGCAGTTTGCAAAAGCATATTGCAACTGGAGTGCGGAAGATTGGAAACACGCCAATTGTTCTGGCTGCTATTTTGAAGACGACAGCTAGGCTAAGGCCGTCGACGTCCACATCGTGTGGTCTTCACAACAGCAGTTGTGAAGACCACAGTAGTTGTGCTCACAGCTGCAGCCAGTCGACGTCCACAGCTACAGTATGGCAGTCGACGTCCACAGCTACAATATGGCAGTCGACGTCCACAGCTACAGTATGGCAGTCGACGTTCACATTGTGTTCCCTTGTTGACCACAAGGTACTGAAGGGTTAGATTGCAGTTTGAAGAGGCCTCCAGAGGATTCATTGCAGAATAGTTCCAGAGGATTAATTGCGGAAATGTATATAATAAGGTGTCCATTCAGTTTACGAGTCAGAAATACTGCATGTTAGATATTCGCTGTCGTGCTAAGTAAACCATTAATTACCTTTGAAGAATTCAAATATTGTGATCGTTGAAAAGCCTGTGAGTGAAATTCTAGATTTCAACTGAGCTACTTGAAGTTCCATTGGCTTACTATTAAGAAGCGTCATTCTCGCATGGGGACAAGAATTCTCATGAAGAAATAGAACTGCCTAGGCAGAAGACGGAATTACTTACAAAACAGACGGCACGGTGGAGCAGTGGTCTAAGCACTGGCTTCGGAGTATTTGTCCGCGATGGGACCCGGTACGAATCCCGTGAGGCATGGATGTTGTGTTTGTCTTACGACACTGGTTCTCTTCCTTCCTTGGAGCCAGTGGCGTTAAATTAGGGGCGATGACTGCTATAGCCCATCGAGTTGCTCACGGTGGTCCCTCTCCGCACACACACACAAATAACTTACAAAATAGTAATGGCAAAATTATTAGTTTATAAAAATAAATAGTTCCAGAGGATTCATTGCAGAAACCTTTGATCCAAATCTCTTCGCCGCCCCGGTGGCACAGTGGTCTAAGCGATGGCCTCTGATCATTCGTTCGAAAGGGGTCCGGGTTCGAATCCCAGTGAGGCATGGCTGTTGTGTTTATCTTATGGAACTGGTTCTCTTCCTTCCCTGGAAGCAGTGACCCTAAATTAGGGACGGGAGACTCCTTATAGCCAATTGAGTTGCTCACGGTGGTCGTCAAACCTCCAATCAAACAAAAAAAATCTCTTCTCAGTTAACTTCCCAATGAGCAATTGTCATCGTCTGAATTTCCCATTCTGAATACAAAGCGGAAGGGAGTAATCAACTGAACGAAGAAACTGATGCCTTAAACCATAACACATGACTCATGTGAGTCTAAAATCTCCTTTAATGCCGTAAATAAAAACATTCATGCCTGTTACTGTTTTAAGGATATGATAATTTAGCACAGATTAAGCCTCCCAGTGGAACACGAAAGCTCGGCAATTATTGAATGTTTCTGTTTATATCATTAAACGAGATTTTAGACTCACGTGATCAGTTATGTATTATGTTATAAAGATGGTATATTACATTCGATAATGATGTCTTAAACGTCCAGATGGTCATTTCGAAACCTGTTGTGAGGATTGTGTATCCGGAACATTGTTAAATACACAGTCGAGTCACATTATTGTGACCACCTCCTACTTTTGAGGTCAACAGTGTGTAGCCAATGAAACAAGGCACGTGTCGTGAGCTGGCTCGGAGGGTGTGTAAGGTGTGCTGCAGGCATTCTGAAAACATATCACTCGTTGCTGTCATGGACAAAAGCAGCGATTTATCAGATTTGCAAAAAGGGATGATTATCGGCATTCAGGCCAAGGATGGCAGTATTTCTCAAACAGCGCAGTTTGTGAACTGTCAGCGTGCTGCTCTGGTTAAAATGTTTCGTGATTGGAGAATGGCACCATTGCGAATAAGCGACGTGGAAACTGTGGATCACCACGTGCCATTGATGTGAGAGGTGAACGTCGGCTTCGAAGGCGCGTGAGGGCCGATCGACACGCTACAATGGAGCAACTCACTGGCCGAATGAACCACCAGAGGGCTACAACGACAGTTCAACGAACCCTGCTACGTATGGGGCTCCGATGCAAACGGATGGTCACTGCACCTATGTTAACGAAGGTACATCGGCAGAAAAGGCTTACACGGCAGTATCGGAATTAGACCTCCGCTGATTGGCAAAGGATTTCCTTCTCCGGTGAGTCACGTTTTCTAATTCATCGAGCGGATGGACGTTGGCGTATAAAGCGAAAAACGTTGGAGAACTAGCACTCTTCAACCACTGCTGGAAGAACTCAAGCTGCTGGGGGCATCGTTATGGTCTGGAGAATGTTTTCGTGGCATTTTCTGGGTCCACTCATACCTGTGGAAGACACTATGGACCGAATTCGTCATGAATCCATCCTTGCAGATCACGTACACCCATACATGCTGATTGTCTTCCCTGGGGCGGATGGGATCTTCCAGCACGACAATGCGACGAGTCACACAGCTAGAAATGTCCGAGAGTGGTTGGAAGAGCACGATGAAGACTTCAAAGTACTTCCCTGACCTTCTAATTCTCCAGACTTAAACCCAATTGCGCATCTGAAGGACCACCTCGATCGTGTTGTTCACTTTATGGATCTTCCACCACGCACTCTCCAGCAGCAGATGCACTGCAGTCAGCATGGCTCCACATACCCGCGAACATTTTCCAGCACTTATTGAGACACTCCCAGCCCGTTTGGCTGCTGTCCGCCCTTCACACGGCGGTAACTCTGGATATTAGCTGGTGGTCACAATAATGTGACTCGACCTTGTAAGAATGGTCCAGAATGCTCAGTAGGGAAGTATAAAAAAATATTTCCGAAATACACTGCTCAAAAAGAAAAATAATAATACATTGAAGTCCCTACCGTAAACGGCTTGGCGCATTGTGGATTGGTGTCTAAAATATGTATGCGAAGCAGTCGGAGCCTGACGCCCACTTACACGAGGATCCCACCACAGCCGAAGGCATTTCTTTTCCCGCATGAAATCTGGATTATTCATCGTTCTTCCTTCACGCCGGGGTAAGGTCTGACGATTACCGCACTACAGGGTATGCCGGCACTCCAGTAAAAACAACGGCGCGCTGTTCTCAGTCCCAACAACTATTGTCTACAGCCCACGCTCTGCGGCAAGGTCCACACGCCACTCTGTCCGCCACAGGGAGTGCCAGATTATGACTATAGAGGTGCCTCGCTTGCCGTTCTTGATCACGTGAGTCTAAAATCTCCTTTAAGGGTGTAAATGAAAACATTTAACAGAAGAACGGAAGAGGGTTGCGTGGAGTGGCGAATCATGCCCCTCACTATTATGTTGAGATGGACGTGTTTTGGTGTGGCACGTGCGTGGGTAACGTCTTCAGAGGAACTGCATTGTTCCTTCAGGCAAGTTTGGAGGAGGATCTGTGATGGCATGGAGCTGTTGTAGCAGGAAAGGACTCGGTCCTTCGCTTGTGATGCTATCCAGCCTAACGACCGCCCGGTACAAGTGCGAAAAAACATTCTGAACGATTCCTCATTATCTACTCTGTGCCAGTATTTCGCAGAGATCTGTGTGGTGGTGGTGGTTTTTTTTCAATTCTGGTTAGGTATAAACACCTATGCACATATACTTAGATATTCTGATACCGCCTTGGCGCGTAGCCATACGGCCAGGCAGGTACAGGAATTTTAGATTTCTTTAACTTTGGTAATTACTGCTATCAGCCAAACGTTCACTTTGTAGGTGTGACGACGTCTATCATCTACATGCACTTTCTGGACTCGGAGTAAGGTCTACAAATTAACATAGATCGCTGGGTTTATATACAGGTATTTATTTACATGCCTCTGTTTGCAGAGAGGTGCAGAAAATGTACACGATCATATCCAGTTGATTACATTCCGCCATGAATGAGTTTTTTTCACAACAAGTAGATGACAGTGAGTAAATCCAAGGGTCTATAGGTTGGAAACATCTTTAGAGAATTCACGGTATGAGGTGACGTTCCTATTACATTGGGCAGTGGTGTGTTGATTCGACTCGACTGCTGTTTGTGCTTATTTTGCGCTGTACCGTAGTACTTATACACTGGTGTGCAAAAATTAATAACGAAGAGGGGAAATTAGCATAACAGCGGAACGAGCAGGCAGAACGGACCGGAAGACCACTCAAGAGATAGACTAGGGTACGGTACGGTAGGGCATGTGCATATATGCAGCATGACATAGGGGGGTGAGAGTGTCGGAAGGGTATAAAGTACACAGGCGGTGTACGCTCAGTAATTCGGTGAAAGCTATTGCACGGTGTACATCGGTTTGAACGACGTCGAATTGCTGCCACCGTGTGATATGGCCAACAGGCAATCCAGTAGACGACATCTGGATGACTTTACCCGAGGTCGCGTCATTGGGAAGTTGGAAGAAGGTCGAAGTGTGACAAGTGTGGCCGAGGAGTTCGGGATCGCTCACAGCATCGTTTCACGAGCTTGGAGAGCATTTCAAACGACAGGAACAGCTGTCCGAGACTTTAGCAGTGATCGTCCACGAGCAACCACGGCGGCGGACGACCGGTATATCGTCCTACAGGCAAGAAGAGACAGACGGCAGACAGCGGAAGAAATCGCAAGGCACATGCAACAGACAACTGGACGTCCGTTTTCGCGTTTTACCGTGGCCAGGAGGATGTACAAAGGTGGTCTATTTACACGGCGACCAGTACGGTGTGTGCCATTAACGCCTGCTCATCGGAGACGGCGGTTTCTGTGGTACCAGGAACACAAGAACTGGACACATCAGCAATGGGGTCGAGTTCTCTTTACGGATGAGAGCCGATTTAGTCTGACGAGCGATTCTGGGCGTATACACATCTGGAGAGAGCAGGGAACACGCAATCACACCTCCAACATCATCGAAAAGGACCAATTTGGAGGTGGCGGAGTTCTCGTTTGGAGCGGTATCATGCTAGGTAACCGTACTGACCTCCACATCTTCCAAGGAAGTTCAGTCACTGGTGTTCGCTATTGTACCAAGGTTCTCCTGCCTCACGTGCGTTTGTTTAGAGGTACTGTGGGTCCTGAGTTCCTCTTCATGGATGACAACGCTACACCTCATCGTACAGTGGCTGTCGCAGAGCTGTTGGAGAGTGAAGATATGCAACGCATGGATTAGCCCGCAAGGTCCCCGGACCTAAATCCAATAGAACACGTGTGGGACCTTCTCGGGAGACGCTTGGCAGCACGTCACCAGTCGCCAGCAACAATTCCGCAGCTGCGATTGGCGCTACAAGAGGAATGGGCCGCGATACCTCAACAGCTCCTTGATAACCACGTCATCAGCATGGACAGACATTGTAAATCCTGCAACGCAGTCAGTGGGGATCATATCCCCTGCTAAAGACTGGATTTTTCTTGGCAGCCGCCTGTCACATGGACGTTTCCGTCTTCTGTCCAGTTGTGCTCGAAGCTATAATGAATAAAGTCTTTTAACTAAGCTAGTAATGTTTTATAATGCTTCTGCTACTGAATTATATGCTTGTACTAAGCTAATGCTTCTTCTAATGGTTGTTGTTTGTTAATTAAATCATGAATAAACTTTCCTGCTAGTAGTGTAGTAACAATAATGAACAAGCTTTTAACTGCTAGTAATGTTATGGTAGTAATTAAGATGAATAAAGTCTTAACGCTGGTTGTTAATAATAATCAACTAATGACATAAACCTAACAGCCAGACAGAGATCTGACAAAAACTATGAACTGAGAAAGACGTACTTACGAAAAAGCTCTTTTATTAGATAACTCTTGAATCATCCAACGCACACACACTACTCGTATCACAATAATGAAGAATCAACCTAATCACATAGAACGAAGCTCTCCCTATCCAACAACAAACGCTCTGGCTATACAACAACAAACGCTCTCCTTCACATAAACCAACGCTCTCGCTATACAACAACAACAAACGCTCTCCATACAACAACAAACTCTCTCCTTACGTATCGTTGAACGCGCCTATTTATACTGGCTACCACCACGTCATGACTTACACTCATTGCCAGATCTCATTCAGCGGGTGAAATAACATCTCGTTCAGTAAGAAGATAATTTACATAGTAAAATAAAATAACCAGAGATAGTAAAATCAAAAGGAAGGTGAATATAGAGTATACGTTACAAAGCTACCTTTTCAATAAAGTGCCTTTGTATCCTTTGGATTCCTTGTTTGGACGGTTTTGCTCACTTGTCCCATATTCTTATATCTTGAGGATCTTATGGTATCATTTGAGTCGATGTGGAGCACTTCTGCACGACGTTACATTCGAAAAACCGTCTCGTCCTTAATGTTTGCACGCCAGTGTATGATCTCCACTATATACAGTATATAAGTATAATAAAAAATGAATGACCGCGGCCACTCATTCCAAAAGTCCAGCTAGCCTGACGACCCCAGAAGTCAGGGAGAAATCATTAACATCCTTTTCCCGTGAAGTAAAAACAAGAGAGTGCCCGCCAAAAGTTCCGAGTCCCTGGTCCAAGGTGCAGCTTCACCCAGATCCCTGGATATGAGCCAATCAGGTCAGCGCATTTTCTGCAGTGTGCACGCTCCACAGGTCTCATAACTCCCCAACTAACACTCCTTTCAGACGTTCCGATCCCGGGCAAGCTGAATGTTCATAGACACGCCACTATCCTTCTGTCTCAGCCCTCCGGAAAGAGATCCCTGCTCCACGTTATACAACATGACGCCTCAACCCTGTTTTTTGAACGGTCCTCACAAACTTACTTTCAGACGCGGGTTGCATTTCACCTCGCCACAATCCGTGCTAGTTTCAGCAATTTCGAGCCTCTTGCCACACTTCCAGGTCTGTTCAGGCCTGGATTGAGGAGCAAAGACGTCCAAGTGCTGCATTAGGCGGCATAAAAGTCCCAATTTAAATCGAATAGATCCCCTGCGGGATTAGCTGGAACGCCGAATATGATATCGACTGGTACGACCTCCCCTACGGCAATTCTGGAAGAAACTTTGCTGAAGGAAAACCTACTTCCAATACAAATCGACCGGTATCTTGCGAAAAGCATGCCTAGAAGGTTTGCTGTAGTCATAAAATCGAAAGTTGGCCCGACAGTGTATTTATTGCGTTCAATAAATGCCGTTGCTTCCGCTCGATTTAGGTGCCAATTATATGGTGTGCATGGCGTACCTTGCAACACAGGTTTAAGTGAATAAAATGCTTTTATACAAGTGTAACTCATGGGAAGAATCTGGCAAAATTCTAGTGAATGAGGTGATTCAGTACTGCAGATCATAGGAATCGTATATATAATTCCGTAATGTTGCACAAAATTGCGGGATATAGGTACGTCGTACGAACTTGGGAAACGGCTCTTTTTAGAGATCCTGATCCCCAAAATCGGGGAAAATACGTTTTCTTCTAAATTTAATCAGCTGACTGCTGTACTTTTCACAACACTTAGTCTAGCTTCTTACGTTGTCTCACTGAAACGCAGGCAGACGGGTACGTCGTACGACCTTGGGAGATGACGCCATCCGGAGCCAGTGAGCAAGCAGCTGATTGGCTGCTTTCAAGGACAACTCTGAAGCATGTGCTTCCACTGCCATTCAACTGTAAACTGTGTTACAATTATGAGTTACATTTCAGGGAGACCACCCAAACTAGGGCGTTTTTTTCCGTAATGTACGTGCGCGAAGTAATTTTGGAAGCACACGTAATGATCGCAGTAAAACACGCGGCAACCTATATTTCCGAAAAGCTTTATTGGACAAAACTTCCATACATGAGCACAGCTGTGCGCACTGCCCACACTTTGTATTTCGCTAATGAGGAAACTAATGGTCATTTTAATTCCTGTTATCATAACGGCCTTATTTCCCTTTCAGAACTACATACACAGTGCGTCAAAGAATTTTTAAGACTGGGTCTGTAAAATGAAATATAAACAAGAAATTATAATTTGTTTTGGTTTGTTATTCAAAATAAGTCCCTCCGGCTTCTATACACTTGTTACAGCGATATAATAATGATTCGAATGCCTGTTCCAGTGCACTTTGCGAAATTGCCTCCAAAGCACGCATCGAAGCTGTTTGTATGGTCAAAATATCATCAAAATAACACCCTTTTAACGTCATTTAAGGTTTTGGGAACAAAGAAAAGTCGCAGGGTGCTAAATCAGGCGAATACGGTGGATGATTCAACACACAGACGTTATTTTTTGCCAAAAATCTACGAACAAGAAGTGAGGTGTGACTGGGTGCATTATCGTGCAACAAACACCAACTGTTTTCATCCCGATATTCTGGACGAATACGACGAATTCTGCCCATCAAACGCCTCAAAACATTCAAATAAAACTCACCAGTAATTGTTTGTCCACTTGGAACAAATTCTTTGTGGATGTAATCAAATTCTTCGAAGAATGTGATGAGCATTGTTCTGATTTTCGATGGAACTTTTCTTGTTTTTTTTTGGCTTGTAGCAAGTTTTTTGACTTCTATTCCGCACTTTGTCGCTTTGTTTTAGGATCATATTGAAAACACCATGTTTCATCACAAGTAATAATCGATTTTAAGAAGTTTGGATCATTTTCAGCGGCTGAAATGATGTCTCTGCAATGTGCACTTCTTGATTTTTGTTTATTGGTGAACGTGTGTGGAACAAATTTAGCACAGACTTTAGTTTTGCCCAAATCTTCATGCAGGATGGTTCGAATCGTTTCTTTGTTGATGTTTAAAGACTCTTCCATCATTCTTAGTGACGCACATCGATTGTTTGCCACGAAATCACGCACTTTTTCAATAATCTCAGGTGTCCTAGATGAACTTGGTCTTCCGGTATGCTTATCATCTTTTAGCGTCTCTCTTCCGTCCAAAAAACGTTTGTGCCACAGAAAAACATTTGATCTACTTAAACAAAACTCTTCGTAAACTTGTTTCATCATTTGGTACGTTTCCGAGGCACTTTTACCAAGTTTTGCGTTAAATTTAACAACAGCCCTTTGTTTGTTTTTTTGTTGTTTTTTTTTTGATTGGAGGTTTAACGACCACCGTGAGCAACTCAATGGGCTATAAGCAGTCGCCCGTCCCTAATTTAGGGTCACTGGTTCCAGGGAAGGGAGAGAGCCAGTGTCGTAAGACAAACACAACATCCATGCCTCACCGGGATTCGAACCCGGGCCCCTTACGGACGAATGATCAGAGGCCATCGCTTAGACCACTGCCCCACAGGGGCGGCCAACAGCCCTTTGTTCCATCTTAATAATTCAACATGAAAAAAGTTTACTTCTCTAATGAACGCCCGTTTCATTTGAGTTACTTTAACAACTGCGCAGTGCTTATGGCAGAAAGCAAGCAGATGGTCACGGTTTATAACGCATTCGCGATTACACTGGTGGCGCCACCGTTGGCTGAAATCTAGCGCCAGTGTTAAAAATTCTTTGACGCACTGTGTATAAATACGGGGTTGAAAGACTTACTTCTGAACAATCATAATTTTGCCCAAAACATCCGGAAGTACAATAGTGCGCTGTCATTCGCTTCCCTCTCGGCCACAAAAAAGGATTCCGGCAATGGTCCGTATTGCTTTAAATTTCAGGGACAGATTCACCGGTACGTCTCGGATTTGTTACCACTTAATGGCGAAAATTATACTTTATAGATTCCTCGGCAGCTACTGAAATACGTATTGGTCGTAATGCAAATAAAGAATTAAAGCGATAGATATTGACAGCCCTGGCAGATATTCTGCCTAACAGTCTTTACGCCCAAGCATACAAAACTGCAGCTGGGGCGATTGAACATCAAGTAGCAAAACGCAACCTAGACCTGCGTTTTGTAGATAACATATTTATGCATTCTCTATATTCCCTCAACAGAATACATAAAACATGAAAAAACGGTGCAATTTTATTACCCCTTCTTTGAAAACTGTGAAAATTACTTCTTACTAGATTGGGCTGTTACCCCTACCAAGCCACTAATATCTCCTTCAAAGAGGTAAGAAGCAGAAAATCAGGAGAGCAAGTAAATTAGGAGAAAAAGGAATAAAACTCTGTTTCCTTATTTTAATTTTTATTCTAAACCCAATAACGTTTCTGTAGACCAACCAGCAGGAATAGTAAATGAGATATGGTTACGTATAATTACTAAAGTCTCGTAAAAGGAAAATACACTCATCGTCAAAAAAATAGTTGCCCCCAGAAGGAATCAACCGACAGGAATGAAACTTGGTAGGTAGGTTCGACATCGTGAAACATGAAACTGATTAAAGTATCACGCTCGGCCACGCATATGACGCATGCAAGGAGGGATCGTAGCTCTGTGCCTGACCGGCTATCTAAGGTCGTCCGGTTGCGCGTGCTTGCTTTTCTGACTCGTGTTGTTGTATTGGTTGCATCCTTTGCAAGTGAAGTATGCCTTCGGAGAAAAGTTCGGAAGCAATTCGAGCATTTGGAGGAGTTAGAGGTGAACCCCATCGTCGGGAGGCCGGATGGTCTTATCGCCGTATTGCGCTCCATACCAGTCGTGCGGATACACCATAGCAAGCCGTTGGCGGCAGTGGATAGAGCAAGGAACGCAGCAGTGACAGGAAGGGTCTGGAAGACCTAAACGAACCACGGAAAGAGAACACCAACGGGTTGTCCGACATACGCGGAGTGACCCAACAGCCACGATTGCCGATATTGAGCGGGCAGTGGTGTCCTCCATGCATCGTCCGATTAGTGCGAGCACCATTGGCAGACGGCTGCACGACGTAGGATTACACGCACGCAGACCGTTACTACGACTGCCCTTAACACCATTGCATCGTCGCCAAAGACTGCAATGGTGTCGTGCCAGACTGTTATGGAGCCTCTCAGAATGGCAGCAAGTGAGCTTCAGTGACGAGTCACGCTTTTGTCTTGGAGGAGACGACCAACGAATCAGTGTGTGGAGGCACCGTGGTCAGCGCCAAGATGAACGGTTTGTTGTCGGGCGTCACACGTCCAGAAAGCATGGTGTGGGGTGCAACTGCCTACGATGCCCGATCACCTTTGGTGTTCATTACAGGCACTTTAACAGCCCAAGTTGCGTTAACGAGGTCCTGCAACCAGTGGCCCTACGTTTTTGACCTCTCACTCCGGTGCAATTTTCCAACAGGACAACGCTCGTCGGCATACCGTTGCTGTCTCGAGAACTTGTCTTCAAGGCACTGACACTCTGCAATGGCCAGCCGCATCGCCAGACCTATCGCTCATTGAAAATGTGTGGGATGCTATTGGATGAGCTATTCACACTCCTTACCGCTCAATCTGCCGGAACTGCGTGAGAAGCTTCAAGCTGCATGGGATGGCTTATCGCAGGACACCATTAGGAACCTGTACAACTCCATGCCGAGACGTCTGGAATGCCGTGTGAGCAAACATGGCGACATGACGCCATACTGAGAGACACTACTTATTGGCGCGTAGCTCAAAAAATATTGCCTATATCAGTCTCAATGTTTAACCATTTATTGTTCCTGGTCACATTTACCTTCCTCCTGAATAGCATTGGAATCCGACATGTCCTGGGTGAAACTATTTTTTTTGACGATGAGTGTATGTATCATTGGTTTGTTGTTTTCAAACTCCGTTTAATATTCCTGGTGTTGCTGCTAAGTGTGGATTTTTACAGACCTCAAAATCTGTTTGGTTTTCTCATTTCAGACTCTGACGAATCAAAAGACGATTCAAATGATGGAAGCTTTCGTAAGAGTTTGTTTAGCGTCACAGCTAAAGCTTTCTGTGATGTACTGATGGAGGTCACTCAAGCATTGCATCAGGATTTGTGTGAACCTGGTAGTTCTCCTGTAGGAAGGAAAATGCGCGAACAGGCAGTCCTAATGACTCCTGAGGTAGTTGACCGGTTCGAAAGTTCACATTTGCAAAAGACACTTACAGGACAACTAACGCCATGCAAAACAGGTACCTCTTTTCATTTGCTAAAATTACAAAGTAGTTAAAGCTTAGTTACGCAAGTTAATCCAATCTAATAATAGATTTGTTTTTTGTTCCTTTACACGCGCTTTCTTGTTTACCATTCTTTTTAAAGAACGCTTAGAGTACACCCTACTATGCAAAGCTGCGTTCTTTAATCGCGTTATTGATTTCCGGTATAACGAATTTGCGATCATTCCTCAGACCGATGGCAATGTCTGACCCCAGATTTCAGATACTCCTTAGAAGTAGGAAGCTAGGAGCAGAGATGGAAACGGGTCACGGGTCAACGGGTCGACAATTTCTTGCGGGTCCAACGGGTCGGGTCAAGGTCTTCCTGACCCAATTTTGACCCGGTTTTATTCCCGTTTTATTTTTGAAAAAAGAAAAGTATATTCCAAAGAAAAATGCGCGTTGTGTAATTCTGTAGTCGATACTGGTGCCCACGGAGAGAATAATGATTTGCCATGCAAAAATATTGTCGTCTCTTCCTTAAAGCAGTGAAGATTTCTACCAACCGACGCGACGTCAGACAACCGACACCATATCGTAAAATGATACTTCATTTGCGTTCTTTTACATTGCGATTGTCCAAGGCAAGGTACAGGCAAAAGCCATTCGTCTGCTTCTCAGCTGATTCACTATCTTCGGGCAAAGTTCACTGTATGACTAAGAGTTACTTTTCACATCGCATCTTTTACATTAAGCATTCAGAGGTTTTCGATTGATGCGCTAACATCCCGTTCCCTTGACATGTCATGTCGAAATTAACTCCTTCTTGTTAATATGGATGGATTTAATGTTAAGGAGGTTGAAAAAGGCGTCGAGGCCAACAAATACGTGCTTGTTGAAAACCACAAAGGGAAGAGTGAATGTTGGAAACTGTTTCGTCTCATTAAGGAACCAGTAAATAATTCTGTGTTGTTTGGTCTTGCTTTTTGTTCAAAATGTGGAAAGTGTATAATTACAAAGAAAGATGTCGACGGTGTAATAAAAGATTATGGAACCAAAAATCTAACGGACCATATGAAAGTATACGCAGCTCATTCAAAGCGCGGAAAGAATGAACAATCTAAATACATTTAAAAAAATACATTTGTGTAATCGTAAATAATGATTCCCATTTGTAATATACTCCATGGTCACGGTCATAGTCAGCCATTACTTCTGGATTACGCAAAATAGTGGCACTAAAAATGGCACTAAAATTTAGCAAGTAGCCAAATTTTATTATTAAAAAAGGATATCAGTTATTAAATATCAAGCAGTTATTGGGATGAACATATATATTACGTTTATATGTATATATATATAATATGGATGGATTTAATGTTAAGGAGGTTCAGGTGATGCGTAACATCACAGCCTCTCCTTGACAAATGTCAACCCCGCCTTCTCGTGGTGCATCCTGTTCCCACTTAAGGGGCTCTGACGACCGCCAATAGCGGTATACCTGTACCATCGGGATTAGAGGAAATGCTATCCCACACTCACCAACCCGCTTGGCCAGCGTGGTGAGTTATGGCCAAACCCCTCCAAAATGATTCCACAACTTAAATCTTGGCCCTCAGTCTCCGGCAGCTGGAATGTACCTGGCCAAGGCAGCGGCCAGTGCGACATGAAGGCAGAGGGTGCTAAGAATCCCCGGAGGACCGGACTAGGCTGCCATCTGATGCTGACCTTGGCAACGTATAACGGACGCTCCCTATCTTCTGATTCAAGGCTTCTTGAATTGGAAGAGGAACTACAAAGGATCAAGTGGGACATCGTCGGGCTAAGTGAGGTAAGGAGAAAAGGTGAAGATCTCATTGAACTGAAAAGTGGACATCTCTTCTACTATCGTGGGACAGATACTGGCAGAACTAGTGGTGTTGGATTTATAATAAACAAGAAACTGAAGGATAAAGTTGTAGAAGTTGAAAGTTTCTCTGACAGAGCTGCACGACTCGTTATCCAACTCTCAAGAAGATACCAGGATCAGATAATTCAAACTTATGCACCCACCACAAGTCATCCTGAAGAAGAAATTGAAGAATTTTATGAGGAAATTCGTCATCTAAATAATAAAGGTAAGCAGGTGGTCTTTGAACCTCCAATCAAAATAATAATAATAATGGCCGTTTTTCTGAAGTGCCACATTCAACTCGCTCACAATACTGGCCCACAAACCCGCTCGCAGCGCCAATCGCGCGAGTTGTAGGACGACTCAGACGTCACACACACATCATAATAGGTTGAGCTCTAGTCCTTGCTGCTCGTGTGAAGGTGGTCGGTACATCATGTTAGGAAGGAGTGAGTTACGGGTGATTCTGCTTCATGAGATCAAATTGGGTCGTATTGAGACACAACTTTACCATAATGTGGTCGAAGAATGGGGAGAGGACGCAACATCTGAACCTACTGTTCGTCAGTGGTTTGAAAAGTTTCGTTCCGGTGACATGAGCCTACAAGCTTAGGAGTGCCAAGGGCGAAAATAGTTCACTGATATAACGACGCTCTGAAGGCAAATGTGGAAGCAAATTGCGTCACAGTCAGAGAACTATCCAAACAGTACAGTGCGTCGGTGTCAACCATTTCCGAATATCTCCACCAAATTGGTAAGGTCAGGGAGCTCGATACGTGGGTCCTACACGAACTGACGCAGCACCAGAAACAACAGCGGTTTGAGATGGGCAGTAACCTTCTGTTTCGCAACAAAAAGTAGGTCCTGCTTGATCGCATTGTAACCTGTGATGTAACGTGGGTGCTATAGGACAACCTTAAGTGATAAGGACAGTGGCTGAACCATGGTAAGCCACCGAAACAACATCCTAAATCAAGGTTGACGCCAAAGAAGGTTTTGTTGACAGTGTGTGGACTGTTCACTGTGTCATGCATTACCTCAGTCACATACTGTGAAGAAATTGACCGAATGCACCAGAGGTTGTGTTCCAAACAGTCATCTTTGGTGAACATCCTCCTCCACGATAGCGCGAGACCACATATGTCACAAATGACGAAACAGAAACTACACGAACTGAGGTTCGAAACCTTCTCACATCCAGCCTACCCGCCTGACTTGGCACCTACCGATTTCCACCTGTTCATGCATTTCAGCAATTACTTCAAGAACCAGACCTTCAGAAACCGGAAGGAGGTCGACATTGCATTCCAGGAATTTCTTGCATCCAAGGAGCCAGATTTCTTCCGGACTGGCATTGAAGCACTTGTTATTCGCGGGCAGAGGTGTGTAGCAAATGAAGTCGCCTATTTCGGATAAAACAAGATTGTGTGCTATCAGGTATGTCTCATTTTTATCCTCCAAATCGGTTCTTATTTTCCGAACAACCTGGTATTATTAAAATTACGAGCATAAATCTGATTCACCCTTTTTACTTTAATTTTAAACCTCCCGGTGTCTCTTGTAGACCGACCAATTACGGATGGTAAATGAGATATGGTTGCGTATTACTAAAATAAAAGACATACTGTATTAAATATTTCTACGGTGAGTTCCGAGACAGAGCGTTACATTTCACTAAAGTAAAAAAAGTGTATATTATTGGTTTGCTGCTTTCTAACTCAGTTTAATAGCTCATAAATGTGTATTTTGACATACCTCAACCTAAAAGACGAAATCGATTTGGTTTCTACATTTCAGATTCCGACGACCCAAGCGACGAGTCCTTGGATGATATTTGCGGTAGCAGCAAGTTTAGCCAAAGTAGAAAATCTTTCTGCGATGTTATCATGAAAATCGCCGAGATTCTATACCAGGAGTTCTGCGAAACGGGTAAATGCAGTGATGTACAGAAGATGCGCGAACGTCCAATCCCAACAGTTCTCGAGATGGTAATCCCAAGCGCAAGAATGCAGAATACTTATCAATCCCAGCTTACTGAGGGCAAATCAGGTAATTTTTATTAGCTAAAATTAGAAAGTAGTTAAAGCGTAGTTAAAAAAGTTAATCTAATCTATTAGGCGTGATCAAATGAAACCCGTTCGCGTGGCTTTGTTAAGATGAACGAAAAGGTAGTTCTGCAGGTGTGGCAGAATTAAACAAATCAATATACTGAGTGGCCACTTTATTATGACCACCTGACAGTTTTAAGCAAATGAGCTATGTCTGCACACTGTTGCTGCCAGGGGCGAGGCTAGTATAAAAAGGGAAAGCTTAGTGCTTGCGACAGTAGTAGAAGTAATTTTTGGGTGACGAGATGGGTAAAAAATACGATTTGACGGACTTTCAACGTGGGATGATTGTAAGAGCTCGGAGCCATGGAGCGAGTATCACCGAAACCGCCGCATTCGTGAAATGTTCCAGAGCAGCTGTTGTTAAAGTGTTTAAAGACTGGACTGTCAGCCAAAAAACTGGGTCTCTACGTGAAACGTGTGGTCGTCATCGACTAGTGACTGCTCGGGCGGAACGGAGAGTGTCCAGACTGATAACAGACAACAGAAGGGCAACAGTGCAGCAAATTACAGACCATCTTAATCAAGAATCCCCTCAAATGATCTCTGCACGCACTGTTTGCCGTACACTGCATCGGATAGGATGTGGCAGCCGAAGGCCTGTTCGAACACCCTTGCTGTCTGCAGTTAACAAGAGAAAACGTCTTCAGTTCGCACAGGGGCACAAGGATTGGACAGTCGATAATTGGAAATAAATTATATGGTTCGATGAATCACATTTTCAGTTGCACCATGACGATAGCCGAGTGAGAATTTGGCGGAAACAGCACGAAAGCATGGACCCCAAATGCATTGCTACAAACCTTCAAGCTGGTGGAGGCAACGTTATGGTTTGGTGAATGTTTTCTTGACATGCTTTGGGCTCTTTAATTCGTGTTAATCAACGTCTGACTGGCACATCATATCTAAACATTGTTGCGGACCGAGTGCATCCTGTCATGTGCATGGTTTGTCCCAATGGCGATGACTACTTTCAACAAGGTAATGCGTCCTGCCATAGTGCTCGTATTGTACAGGTTTGGTTTCAGGGACATGCCGGTGAGTTTACTTTGCTTAGGTGGCCCCCACAATCTCCAGATCTCAACCCCATTGAGAATTTGTAGGATGAAGTTGAACGAGCCATCATACAGCTGGATCCACAACCCTGCAATCTCACACGACTGGAAAGTTCTATTCATCAAGCATGGTCTCAGATCCCACAAACTACCTATCAACAACTCGTGGAGTCCATGCCACGAAGAATCGACGCAGTATTAAAGGCAAAAGGTGGCCCAACGAGGTACTGAGGGGGTGGTCATAATAAAGTGGCCACTCAGTGTATAAGGAAGCAAGAATGCACCAGCATTCGTTAGAAGAAGTCGCCGTAGGCATTCAGGCACACATCCCACTGCTTGGGGAGACCGCGCATACCGACCAAGAAAAGGACTTTGGTTGCTCTTTGAACCATTTGGTCGTAGCGCCCATGACATCTGCATCGAAGTCGAATCGTTCTCCCTTCAGAGCTTTTTTTAACGGTCCGAACAAATGAAAGTCACATGGTGACAGATCAGGACTATAGGCTGGGTGGTGCAAAACCTCCCATCCTTTCCGTGCTAACACGTCCTGCACAATGTCCGCAACATGCGGACGAGCATTGTCGTGCAACAGATTCACACCACACGAAGTCATGCCGGTTTGCTTATTCTTGATGGCTTTACGCAGCTTGTCCAGTATGTCCTTTTAGCGGTTGGCATTGATGTTCACGCGAGGCTCTTTAACTACCAACAAAAGCCCTTCATGGTCAAAACATGCGGTCAGCATAACCTTACCGGCTGAGCCTGCGACTTGAATTTTTTGTGTTTTGGTGATCCGGAATGTTTCCATTGCATGCTCGCCGGTTTGCTGGACGGCTCAATGTGGTAGCAACACGATTCATTGCCTGCCATTATGCGTGACAGAAATGCATCATCCTCCGCTTCGTAAAGCAGTAAGTGGTTCAAACTCCAACCCATACGTTCTTCCTTTGGGGGTCGGTCAGCATCCGTAGGATCCATTGTGAACACACCTTCCGAGCAATGTCTTCGTAACCACCATTTCAACTGCCCCAAATGAAATAGCTAAATCCTCCGCTAGCGAACGTAAGCTCCGACGACGGTCCACCCGTATTACTACATCAATCTTGGCGATGGCTTCGTCTGTCGCAACAACATCAGCCTGGCCCAGACGCGGAAGATTTTCCGTTTCTTCATGTCCTTCCCGAAACATTCGTGCCCAGTCCGTCACTGTTGTCTTCGACAAACATTTGTCACCATGCACCGCCTGCATTTTGAGATGAATATCAACATCCTTCAGCTGTTAGGAACTGAATCACCGTTCGCTGATCCACCTTCGACGGATTCGAAATCACACCGTCCATGTTATCAAGAATCTGCAGCACAAACTACACATGCGAGGTGAATGAAAGCGTAGTTGCTCGTTCATTGGTCTGCGCTCCTCACGCGAGCTGTGACGTCATCATACTCCCCGTGCGACGGTCCACGCGGAGCGGCACGAACGGGTTTCTTTCGATCACTCCTGGGCTTCCTTTTTCTTTGTGTTACAAACGTTTCTTTTGTACACGCTTTCTTGTTTACCATTTATTTTAAAGTGCGCTTAGAATACACTCCACTATGCAGGGGTTGCGTTCCTTGGTTGCGTTATTGATTTCCCGTATAAAGGAGTTAGTGATATTTCCGCAGACCGATGGCAATGTCTGACCCAAGATCCTAAACATCCCCTTAGAAGTAGGAAGCTAGAAGATTAGAGGATTATGAATACTTACCAAAGCGAGAAAGCGACTTCGTTTGTGTTACGTAACGTAGTGAACCAAAAGAACAGGTGGCGTGCGAATTACACGCAAAACTGCATTCTCTATTTTTCTCTGGTTTTGCTCAATTTAATTCTACAAATCGGATTACCATTTAATGCACATAATGCGATACCCAGTACAACAATATGCTTATTTGGACAACAAGAAAAAGTGACTCTTTGAAGGTGTAATGGACTTCTAGAGTAGAGTGAGTGGTCCTCTCAAGCGGTTAAGACCGCAGCACACCTGCATAGCATGAAACTGATGAGGTCGCCGAGAAGGTATTGGGGATATCTTTGCCATTCCTGAGCAAAGGCAGCCTCCAGTTTAAGAAGATTCATCGGTGATGCACGCCGAGTTGCAATGAGTCTGCCAAGTGCGCCCCAGACATGCTCGATTGCACTAAGTCAGGGGAGCATACTGACTACTCCATACGCTCGATCCCCTCCTCTTGAAGCGTGTTGTCCACTGGCTGAGATCTTTGAGGTCAAGCGTTATCTTCCATGAAAAGGAACGAATAGCCGACGGCTGCAACATGCAGCATGACAATAGGTCTGAAAATATCTTTTCTATATCTCTGAGGGTCAGACTGACGTTTTGGATCACGTACAAGTCCTTACGTCCACCGATACTTATTCCTGCCCTGACCTTCTATTCATGTCCTCCGTAATGTGATATTTCCTGAACCAAAGCTGGGTTATTTCGTCTTCCGGGTTTCTTCTTGATAAGAACTCGTTGATTCGCAGACTCCAGACTGAATCTCGACTCGTCGGAGAAGAGAACTTGACTCCACTCGTAGTCTCGCCAAGCACGAGTTCTTCAGCCCAGTTTCTATGGGGCGTACTGTATCGTGCTGTTAAAGGAACATTCACCATTGGTCTACGTGCATAAAGGCCACCTCGGTGAAGGCGATGGAGAATAGTTTCAGCTGACAACCAGCATCTTGTTGACATGGGAAGCTCTCGCTGGAGCTGAGCAGCATTCTGCCGCCTGTTCCGACGGGCTGTTAACAATAAATAACGGTCGTCCCTTGCTGTAGTTGCTCGTGGACGGCCTTAGCCTTGCCTTCTTCGAACACTTCCGTGTCCTGGAATCGTGTCTAAAGTGGGGAAATGATATATCGTGACACTCCAATGGCTTCTGCCAATTCCCGCTGTGTCTGACCTGCTTCCAACTTTCCAACTTGCTCTCCACGCAGTAAATTCCGATTTATCATGCTGTTGAGACATCGTTCGGACCGAAAACTTCAAGAAATGAAATGTCACGATAAACGTGGAAGAATAGGAAAGATTCCGGATCTTCGTTTTTATCCCATTCTTTGATTTATTCACATTGACGTCACATTTGCGGAAGGTTATGCATGATTCGGCTGTCGACGGCACACTTGACTTGCGTTTTCCACGTTTCTGTAACATATCACATGGCTGGTTTTCATAACTTTGCCAAAGTCACGTCTAAGTATTTTAGACAATGTATAACCGCAACATTTGTAACAGGCAAGACTTTAAACTTATGCTTTAAACAAAAAAACTGAAACAAGAAACATTAGACCGCTATGCACTGAGTGGCCCCTTTTTTATGACCACCTCCTCAGTACTTCGTTGGGCCACCTTTTGCCTTTAATACTGCGTGTGGAACGTCTCGGGCTTTGTCATGTCGACCGTTATACAGTACTGTCAAACACAGACGTAAATATGGTCATCTTTTTCTTCGGTCAGTAGCTCAATAGCTTTGTCATACATTAACGGCATCACTGTCCGGTGAATTCCTAATAAAACAACACTCAATTGCGCGTTTTTGTTTAGGGCTGGGAGGTAACGACCACCACGAGCAACTCTCAGGGATCTAAGCTGTCACCTGTTTCACGTAAGGGATACAGCCAGTTCCCCTAAGGCCAACTGACCGGTCACCCGTGCCTCATCTATGGAGGGTGGGGGAAGGTCAGTTTCATCCAGGCCTTATCCTGTTCCAGGAAAAGGATACAGCCAGATCTGTAAGACAAACTGACCGGTCACCCATGCCTCATCCATGGAGGGTAACGACCGCCGTGAGCAACCCTAAGGGATCTACGCTGTCGCCGGCTCCAGGTAAGGGATACAGCCAGTTCCATAAGACAAACTGACCGATCATCCATGCCTCATCCGGAACTCGAATCCGAGACCACTCGGACGAACGGTCTGAAACCAACAGGAGGCTCACATTTTATTTTTGCGACCTTATACACTGAGTGGCCACTTTTTTATGACCACCCCCTCAGTACTTCGTTGGACCCCCTTTTGCCTTTAATATTGCGTCGATTCTTCGTGGCATGGACTCCACGAGACGTTGATAGGTGGTTTGTGGAATCTGAGACCATGCTTGATGAATAGCACTTTCCAGGAGTGTGAGATTGCAGGGTTGTGGATCCAGCTGTCTGATGGCTCGTTCAACTTCATCCCACAAATTCTCAATGGGGTTTAGATCTTAATATTGTGGGAACTACCTAAGCAAAGTAAACTCACCGGCATATTCCTGAAACCAATCCTGTAAAATACGAGCACTATGGCAGGACGCATTATCTTGTTGAAAGTAGCCATCGCCATTGGGATAAACCGTCCACATGACAGGATGCACTTGGTCCGCAGCGATGTTTAGATATGATGTGCCAGTCAGACGTTGATCAACACGAATTAAAGAGCCCAAAGCATGCCAGGAAAACATTCCCAAAACCATAACGTTGCCTCCACCAGCTTGAAGAGTTGTAGCAACGCATTTCGGGTCCATGCTTTCGTGCTGTTTCCGCCAAATTATCACTCTGCCATCGGCATGGTGCAACTGAAAATGTGATTCATCGAACCACACAATTTGTTTCCAATTATCGACTGCCCAATCCCTGTGCTCCTGTGCGAACTGGAGACGTTTTCTCTTGTTAACTGCAGACAGCAAAGGTGTTCTTACAGGCCTTCGGCTGCCACATCCTATCCGATGCAGTATACGGCGAACAGTGCGTGCAGAGATCATTTGAGGGAATCCTTGATTAAGATGGTCTGTAATTTGCTGCACTGTTGCCCTTCTGTTGTTTGTTACCAGTCTTGACACTCTGCGTTGCACCCGAGCAGTCACTAGTCGATGACGACCACACGTTGCACGTAGAGACCCAGTTTTTTGGCTGATAGTCCAGTATTTAAACACTTTAACAGCAGCTGCTCTGAAACATTTCACGAATGCGGCGGTTTCGGTGATACTCGCTCCATAACTCCGAGCTCCTACAATCATCCCACGTTCAAAGTCCGTCAAATCGCATTTTTTACCCATCTCGTCACCCAAAAATTACTTCTACTACTGTCGCAAGTACTAAGCTTTCCCTTTTTATACTAGCCTCGCCCTCTAGCGGCAACAGCGTGCAGCCATAGCTTATTTGCTTAAAACTGTCAGGTGGTCATAATAAAGTGGCCACTCAGTGTATACGCCAATGAGCAATTCATTATGACCATTCACAGCCTAGAGAAATGACCGCGCTTGGATACCGAACGGTGGCGCAAGTGAAGTTCACAGAGCTGTATACACTATATTCACAAAAATCACCGGACACCCTTCTAAAGCAAATGAACGGATCCTCTGCGCTGTTAAGATGCGCGGTACAGCTGCAAACGGTATAAAAACAAACCTGCAGCTGACCGCGATCATATCGCATTGTGAGTTTGAGTGAAAATGTCGCGGCGGGAGAGAACCAACTTTAAGAACGGAAAGATTATTGAGTGTTATATTAATGGGCTGTGCGTAAGGGAAGCCGAGAGGCGTTTAAACATACCCAAGTGAATTATTTTGGATGTACTAAATAAGTGGAAGGCACATGGCGTGCCTGAAGCAGCTAAACGTACGGGCACACCAAAGAAAATCAGTGATAGAGGACGTCGAAGCCTCAGGAGAGTCGTTACAGCTAATCGACGGAGTACTGCACAAGACCTCAGTGTACAGGTGAGTACAAATGCTGGAACCTCGGTATGTACACGTACAGAGAACTTCATTCCATGGGTTACCGTGGTCGTGCGGAGCTCATAAGCGTTTCATCGCCACTCGGAATGCTACTCATCGTTTAGCATTGTGTCATCATCATCATCATCATTGTCAACCATTATCAATCCACTGCTGGACGAAGGTCTCCCCAAGTTTCCTCCACAACGGTCTGTCTTGTGCCAGTCTCCTCCATGTCACCCCTGCATACTTTCGAATTTCATCCACCCATCTCCCATGTGGTCTTCTTCTGGGTCTTTTCCTGTCCCTTGGAATCCAATCTAAAATTTCGGCTGTCCATCGATGATCTGTCTTTCTGGCAGTATGTCCAGCCCATTGCCATTTCAGGGATTTAACTCTGATCATGATGTCTTCCACTCTTGTCATTTTTCGGATCCACGAGTTCCTCTTCTTATCTCTCCTGGTTACACCAAGCATGCACCTCTCCATGCTTCTTTTATTGTGGACCGTAAGCTGAAATACTAAACTCTATACCAGGCGAGAAAATCCACAGAATGTTTTCCAGGAGGGTCAAAGCATATTTCCACCTCTCTAAGCAATAAGTCATTCAAGATAAATGACAAGAAACAGTCTCAGTCTGGCTGCGTAAAGGAAAATATATTTATTTCTTAAGACAAAGAGAAAACGTATAGATCAATGGAAACGGGTCTATGGACTGATGAATCCAGATACAAGATTCATCAGTCTGATGGCCGTGTGTGGGTATGGTGGCAGCCAGGGGAACGCCATTTACCACAGTGTACTGTTCCTACGGTCAAGTTTGGAGCTGGCAGTGTATTCGTGCGGGGGTGTTTTTCGTGGTATTGTCCCGGTACATTGGTTATCATGGACAAACCTGTTAACCAGTACGTCTACCTCGATATTCTGCACAATTATGCCCTACCAACTCTAATGATGCCATGCCACACTGCTAGAGCCTTGTTGGTACCAGCAGCATAATGCACCGAGCCATGAAGCAAATACTTTTACGACGTGGTTTGACGATAATTCCGTATCGCATGTGTACTGGCCAGCACAGGGCCCTGATCTTAATCTCATAGAGCACCTATGGGATGAATTAGAGCGCCGCATAAGAAGTTTGGAACCAAGGCGTACTACTAAGCAACAGTTAGCGGCAGCATTATGTACTGAATGGAAGCGCATATCTATCGCTGTGTTGCAAAGCCTTGTTGAAAGCATGTCTCGAAGGGTCAGTGCATGCATTAAGGCCAAAAATGGACCGACACCGTACTAATGTATGTCAATAAATGCTATGTTGTGTTTCTCTTCAAGGTGCCCGGTGACTTTTGTCAATATAGTGCATATACAACCCGAGGACCGGTTTTTGTTTAGAATGGGAAAAGCTCCTGATTTATCGGAGTTTGATAAATGACAAATTTTGAAAGCACGGCGCCTCGGAGCTACGATTTCGGAAGCGGCGCGGCTTGTGGGTTGTTCACGTGCAGCTGTAGTGAGTACGTATCAAAAGTGGTGCACAGATGGCCAAATGACGAACCGTCGTCCAGCCATCTGTCGTCCACAGCTCATTGATGCCAAAGGGGAGCGGAGACTGTCGTGCATTGTTCACAGCGACCGCATTACCACAGTGCAACAAATCACCCGCAGCTACAACAGTGCTGATCAGGGCAATGTGTCACAGCACACTGTTCATCGCAGCCTTGAGCACATGGGCCTGCGTAGCCGAAGACCTAGCCGGGTCCCTATGCTCACTGCACGTCATCACCAACAACGGATGAATTTGGTCCAAGATCATCGAGATTGGACCGTGGATGATTGGAAGAAAGTGTCCTGGTCTGACGAATCAAGATTCCTGGTGCATCACGTAGACCGCTGAGCGCGGATACGCCGATTACCAACGAAGGCTATGGCAGCTGGATGCACTGTTGGGTGGAGACAGGCCGACGGCGGCAATGTTATGCTGTGGGCGAATGTTTTTCTTGGAACACTTTAAGGCCCCATTATCCCAATAGCACGATCCCTGACAGCTGTCAGGTATCTGAATATCATTGCTGACCAGGTCCACTCATTCACGGTAACTGTGTTCCTTGCTGGTGATGGCCATTACTAACAGGATAATGCACCATGCCACACTGTCAGAATCGTCAAGGAGGGGTTCGAGGAACATACGGGTGACTTTCTGTTAATGCCCTGGCCTCCAAATTCACCTGACATGAACCCAATCGAAGATTTGTGGTTCGAATTGGAAAAGCGGGTTCGCGCTAAATCACCATCACCTCGAAATGTACAGGACTGGAGAACCTGCTGTTGACATTATGTTACCTCATACTCCAGGATACCTATCGCCACATCATCGAATCGGTGCCTCGCCGAATGGCCGCTGTTGTGCGAGCTAAAAAGGGTCCTACAGCTTATTAAGCAGGTGGTCATAATGTAATGGTTCATCGGTGTATATAGACTCAAACTTAAAAAAAATGAAAATTATTGCATTATGGTGGAAATATCTCAAGGTAAAACTGAAGAATTCATGTAAATGATAATTACTATGGAGAGCCGTACTGCATGATAATAAAAATGAACAGTGTCTGTAAAGTTTGTTGTTGTTGTTGTTGTTGTTGGGGGTTTAAAGACCGCTGTGAGCTACTCGATGGGCTATGAGCAATCATCCGTCCCCCGCTACAGGGCAGCCTAGGTATTCCTGGACAAAAAGGCGTTTTTTTGTTTGTTTGTTTGATTGTTTTTTTATTGGAGGTTTAACAACCACCGTGAGCAACTACAACTTGGCCGCCCCGGTGGCGCAGTGGTCTAAGGCGTTGGCCTCTGATCATTCGTCCGTAAGGGGTCCGGGTTCGAATCCCGGTGAGGCATGGATGTTGTGTTTGTCTTACGGCACTGGCTCTCTCCCTTCCCTGGAACCAGTGACCCTAAATTAGGGACGGGCGACTGCTTATAGCCCATTGAGTTGCTCACGGTGGTCGTTAAACCTCCAACCAAAAAAAAAAAAAAAAAAAAAAAAAAAAAACTACAACTTGATGTGCTATAGGCAGTCGCTCGTCCCTGATTTAGGGCCACTGGTTACAGGGAAGGGAGAGAGCCAGCGCTGTGAGACAAACACAACGTCCATGCCTCACCGGGATTCGAACCCGGACCCACAAGAACGAATAATCATAATTGAAAACAAAAGTAATTATTGGTACGACACGGTTATAGGTATCACAAATTCTGCCTGCGTACGATAAATAAAATCATTAAAAGTTTGCAAAGTAAACCCAAAATTTATTTACAAATTAAAATAATTTAAAAGCAAGAACTTTCGGGACTCTCATGGCGCCATCGTCAGGATAAGTGTCGTAGGAATGCAGAGTCGATCATTATAAAGTACAAGTACCCATCATTCATTTCACCAGTTCGTCTCAAGGAGATGCCAGATAACAAAAGTTAAAGTTCAGTTAAAAAAAAAAAAAAAAGGAACTACGTAGGTTCTTCAAAATCTGGTTGTCCGGAGGGGGCGACCAGCCGTCTCCACTGGCTTGGAACATAGGCCGGGAGGTCAAAGTTACAGCAGGAGTCACCAAATTTAATAATATAGAGGCTTTCAGTGAAAAAGGCACTCCGTTTGTTAATAGTTGGGTTTAAGATTTTTGCGTTATTCCAATCAGGTACGTAACCCTCTTGATTAACAGCTGCTGTTAAGGCCGTGTTAGATCATCCTGATCGGAGTGCATATTTGTGTTCAGCCAGACGTAAATTTAATGTCCGAAGTGTTGATCCAATGTAGAACATATTGGTACCAATGATCAGAAGCCATCGCTTAGACCACTGCGCCACCGGGGCGGCCAAAAAGTCGTTACCGAAGTTTTTGTCATGGTCCAACTTTAGTCAGTTTTAATGTCATTTTCACCGACGAACCACTTCATTATGACCACCTACTTAATAAGGTGTAGGACCCCCTTTAACCCGCACAACGCCGCCCCGGTGGCGCAGTGGTCTAAGGCGCTGGCCTCTGATCGTTCGTCCGTAAGGGGTCCGGGTTCGAATCCCGGTGAGGCATGGATGTTGTGTTTGTCTTACGGCACTGGCTCTCTCCCTTCCCTGGAACCAGTGACCCTGAATTAGGGACGGGCGACTGCTTATAGCCCATTGAGTTGCTCACGGTGGTCGTTAAACCTCCAACCAAAAAAAAAAAAAAAAAAAAAAAAAAAAAAAACTACAACTTGATGTGCTATAGGCAGTCGCTCGTCCCTGATTTAGGGCCACTGGTTACAGGGAAGGGAGAGAGCCAGCGCTGTGAGACAAACACAACGTCCATGCCTCACCGGGATTCGAACCCGGACCCACAAGAACGAATAATCATAATTGAAAACAAAAGTAATTATTGGTACGAGACGGTAATAGGTATCACAAATTCTGCCTGCGTACGATAAATAAAATCATTAAAAGTTTGCAAAGTAAACCCAAAATTTATTTACAAATTAAAATAATTTAAAAGCAAGAACTTTCGGGACTCTCATGGCGCCATCGTCAGGATAAGTGTCGTAGGAATGCAGAGTCGATCATTATAAAGTACAAGTACCCATCATTCATTTCACCAGTTCGTCTCAAGGAGATGCCAGATAACAAAAGTTACAGTTAAAAAAAAAAAAAAAAAAGGAACTACGTAGGTTCTTCAAAATCTGGTTGTCCGGAGGGGGCGACCAGCCGTCTCCACTGGCTTGGAACATAGGCCGGGAGGTCAAAGTTACAGCAGGAGTCACCAAATTTAATAATATAGAGGCTTTCAGTGAAAAAGGCACTCCGTTTGTTAATAGTTGGGTTTAAGATTTTTGCGTTATTCCAATCAGGTACGTAACCCTCTTGATTAACAGCTGCTGTTAAGGCCGTGTTAGATCATCCTGATCGGAGTGCATATTTGTGTTCAGCCAGACGTAAATTTAATGTCCGAAGTGTTGATCCAATGTAGAACATATTGATACCAATGATCAGAAGCCATCGCTTAGACCACTGCGCCACCGGGGCGGCCAAAAAGTCGTTACCGAAGTTTTTGTGATGGTCCAACTTTAGTCAGTTTTAATGTCATTTTCACCGACGAACCACTTCATTATGACCACCTACTTAATAAGGTGTAGGACCCCCTTTAACCCGCACAACGCCGCCCCGGTGGCGCAGTGGTCTAAGGCGCTGGCCTCTGATCGTTCGTCCGTAAGGGGTCCGGGTTCGAATCCCGGTCAGGCATGGATGTTGTGTTTGTCTTACGGCACTGGCTCTCTCCCTTCCCTGGAACCAGTGACCCTGAATTAGGGACGGGCGACTGCTTATAGCCCATTGAGTTGCTCACGGTGGTCGTTAAACCTCCAATAAAAAAAACCTTCAACATAGGGCTAAATGAACTGTCTTTCGCGGAATATGTGACGTATGCATGTGACAAGACGAGATATAATGTATAATGGCTACGCAGTAGCTATGAGAGGGGATTTTGAATGTGAATGCTCCCTTTTGAATACGAGACTGTTTAATTGCTGTTTAAGTATTGTTCAAGGCTACGTTTTCTACTTTAATGACAGTGTTGTGTTTCGGAGTCAAACGTTATTGTGGATACTAACTCAAGTCCCAGTGTTGTGTTTCACAGTCGTCATTGTGGATATTAATCCACTTTTAGTTGATCTCACCGTGTTGGAGTGAAAAATAATCAAAGCCGCCCGGTGGCGCAGTGGTCTAAGGCGCTGGCCTCTGATCATTCGTCCGTAAGGGGTCCGGGTTCGAATCCCGGTCAGGCATGGATGTTGTGTTTGTCTTACGGCACTGGCTCTCTCCCTTCCCTGGAACCAGTGACCCTAAATTAGGGACGGGCGACTGCTTATAGCCCATTGAGTTGCTCACGGTGGTCGTTAAACCTCCAACCAAAAAAAAAAAAAAAAAAAAAAAACTACAACTTGATGTGCTATAGGCAGTCGCTCGTCCCTGATTTAGGGCCACTGGTTACAGGGAAGGGAGAGAGCCAGCGCTGTGAGACAAACACAACGTCCATGCCTCACCGGGATTCGAACCCGGACCCACAAGAACGAATAATCATAATTGAAAACAAAAGTAATTATTGGTACGAGACGGTAATAGGTATCACAAATTCTGCCTGCGTACGATAAATAAAATCATTAAAAGTTTGCAAAGTAAACCCAAAATTTATTTACAAATTAAAATAATTTAAAAGCAAGAACTTTCGGGACTCTCATGGCGCCATCGTCAGGATAAGTGTCGTAGGAATGCAGAGTCGATCATTATAAAGTACAAGTACCCATCATTCATTTCACCAGTTCGTCTCAAGGAGATGCCAGATAACAAAAGTTACAGTTAAAAAAAAAAAAAAAAAAAAGGAACTACGTAGGTTCTTCAAAATCTGGTTGTCCGGAGGGGGCGACCAGCCGTCTCCACTGGCTTGGAACATAGGCCGGGAGGTCAAAGTTACAGCAGGAGTCACCAAATTTAATAATATAGAGGCTTTCAGTGAAAAAGGCACTCCGTTTGTTAATAGTTGGGTTTAAGATTTTTGCGTTATTCCAATCAGGTACGTAACCCTCTTGATTAACAGCTGCTGTTAAGGCCGTGTTAGATCATCCTGATCGGAGTGCATATTTGTGTTCAGCCAGACGTAAATTTAATGTCCGAAGTGTTGATCCAATGTAGAACATATTGATACCAATGATCAGAAGCCATCGCTTAGACCACTGCGCCACCGGGGCGGCCAAAAAGTCGTTACCGAAGTTTTTGTGATGGTCCAACTTTAGTCAGTTTTAATGTCATTTTCACCGACGAACCACTTCATTATGACCACCTACTTAATAAGGTGTAGGACCCCCTTTAACCCGCACAACGCCGCCCCGGTGGCACAGTGGTCTAAGGCGTTGGCCTCTGATCGTTCGTCCGTAAGGGGTCCGGGTTCGAATCCCGGTGAGGCATGGATGTTGTGTTTGTCTTACGGCACTGGCTCTCTCCCTTCCCTGGAACCAGTGACCCTGAATTAGGGACGGGCGACTGCTTATAGCCCATTGAGTTGCTCACGGTGGTCGTTAAACCTCCAATAAAAAAAAAAACCTTCAACATAGGGCTACGTGAACTGTCTTTCGCGGAATATGTGACGTATGCATGTGACAAGACGAGATATACTGTATAATGGCTACGCAGTAGCTATGAGAGGGGGATTTTGAATGTGAATGCTTCCTTTTGAATACGAGACTGTTTAATTGCTGTTTAAGTATTGTTCAAGGCTACGTTTTCTACTTTAATGACAGTGTTGTGTTTCGGAGTCAAACGTTATTGTGGATACTAACTCAAGTCCCAGTGTTGTGTTTCACAGTCGTCATTGTGGATATTAATCCACTTTTAGTTGATCTCACCGTGTTGGAGTGAAAAATAATCAAAGCCGCCCGGTGGCGCAGTGGTCTAAGGCGCTGGCCTCTGATCATTCGTCCGAAAGGGGTCCGGGTTCGAATCCCGGTGAGGCATGGATGTTGTGTTTGTCTTACGGCACTGGCTCTCTCCCTTCCCTGGAACCAGTGACCCTAAATTAGGGACGGGCGACTGCTTATAGCCCATTGAGTTGCTCACGGTGGTCGTTAAACCTCCAATCAAAAAAACCGCACAACAGTGGCCACCCGGCGAGGCATCGATTCGATGAGGTGGCGATAGGTACTCTGGAGTATCTGGTGCCATAATATCAACAGCAGGTCCTTCATTTCAGGCACATTTAGGGGTAGTGGTGATTTAGCGCGAACCTGCTTTTCCAAGTCGTATCACAAATGAACGACTACGTTCATATCAGGCGAATTTGGAAGCCAGGGCATTAACAGAAAGCCATCAGCATGTTTCTCGTACCACTCCTTGAAGATTCTGGCAGTGTGGCATGGCGCATTATCCTGTTGGTAATGGCCATCACTAGCAAGGAACACATTTGCCGTGAGTGGGTGAACTTGATCCTAAACAATGCTCAGATACCTAACAGCTATCAGGGATTGTGCTATTGGGATAATGGGGCCTTAAGTGTCCAAAGAAACATCGCCCACAGCATACCATCGCCACCGCCGGCGTGTTTCCGCCCAACAGTGCATCCAGGTGCCATAACTTCCGTCGGTAAACGACGTATCCACCCTCGGCCGTCTACATGATGCGCCAGGAATCTTGATTCGTCAGTCCAGGCCACTTTCTTCCAATCATCCACGGTCCAATCTCGATGATCTTGGGCCCTTTTCATCCGTTGTTGGCGATTACGAGCACTGAGCATGGGGGACCGACTGGGACTTTGGATGCGCAGAAGGCTGAGATGAACCGTGTGCTGTGACACATTGCCCTGATCAGCACTGTTGTAGCTGCGAGTGATTTGTCCCACTTTGGCCCTGCGGCCTCTGTGAACAATGCGCGGCTCCCTTCTGGCATCAATGAGCTGCAGACGACACGCGGCTGGACGATGGTTCATCGTTTGGCCATCTGTGCACCACTTTTGATACGTACTCACTGCAGCTGCACGTGAACAACCCACAAGCCGCGCCGTTTCCGAAATCGTAGCTCCGAGGCGCCGAGCCGTCAAAAGTTGTCCTTTATCAAACTCCGATAAATCGGGAGGTTTTCCCATTCTTACTCCGAACACTCTACCAACCGAAAGCCGATCTTCAGGCTGTATATATAATGCTCTGTGAACTTCACCTGCGCCACCGTTAGGTCTCCAGGCGCGCTCATTTCTCTACAGGCTGGGGGTGGTTATAATATAATGGCTCCTCGGTGTATCTGTAAGCCTCTATCTGGGTGTGCTGTACATTATACATATCTTCAAGTGAGAGTGTTGAGATTTTTTATTGGAGTGACGTGTGTGAGGAAGTTTTTTTTTTTTTTTTTTTTTTTGATTGGAGGTTTAACGACCACCGTGAGCAACTCAATGGGCTATAAGCAGTCGCCCGTCCCTAATTTAGTGTCACTGGTTCCAGGGAAGGGAAAGAGCCAGTGCCGTAAGACAAACACAACATCCATGCCTGACCGGGATTCGAACCCGGACCCCTTACGGACGAACGATCAGAGGCAAGCGCCTTAGACCACTGCGCCACCGGGGCGGCATGTGAGGAAGTTTGGGGGCTGTCTTGAGAGTGCTATATGTTCAATTGGAAAATATTGAGATTTTTTTATTGGGTTGGGGGTCTGTCAAAATTTGGGGGTGGGGGTGGGATGGGATATTGTGTCTGTGTATTAATCTTTGTTGCAGACTATTATCTGGATTATAATGTTTTTTTTTCATTGGCAGGTTCGTTCGGGAGATATGAATTTGGCCACAGTCGGATGTGTCTTAACCGAGAGTCTCCACACGAAGAAGAGAGAGAAGAATATCCTGCATGCGATGAGATAGTGGAAGATAGTGCTGGTCTGATAATGCGTCTTAGCTCCCAGATAGCGCGTCTTACGGCTGAGATGAAAATCCTGAGAAACATTATTTTGAGCGAGCCTCTAAAGTATAAAGACAAGGGCGTTTCAGAAGTCCTTAACATTCACAGAGAACAGCCAGTTCCTTCTCCTACTAGAACACCACACGGCCTTGGACAGGAAACGATAGAACCAATTGAAGTTGTGCTGTCGAGTGTTGCGAACTGCAGCAAAAAAATTTCGAGCTTTCAAGGTGAAGCGCTACCTGACCTTATCCCTCAGCTGACCGACACTGTGACGTCACTGAACAGAACTGAAGAATCGCTCTTGTGCTTCCTGAAGAAATAAATGACAGCTATCGTGAAAAAAGCGTCGCCTAGTTTTGAGAAAAAGGGTGAACGGAAAAGCAGCGTCAGTTACTTCTTGGGAACTTCTTTAATTAATTATTTGTGCTTGCACAACTAAAACACTGTTAAACCTCTAATTCCTGAAATAATATAATTTTATTACAATGTTATGCTCAACCGTTAGGCAGAATGTCCACAAGAAAGTGTTATATAAAATGAAAATTTTTATGAGAACTCATTAAAGGTTAGTGAGAAATACTTCAGCGAAATCTTTTTATTGCTGTCGTTCAACAATATCACATCCATATATATTTTTGGAGAGGGGGGGGGTTAACGACCACCGTGAGCAACTCGTATGCTCGATGAGCTATAAGCAGTCGCCCGTCTTTAATTTCGGGCCACTGGCTCAAGTGAAGGGACAGAACCGGTGCCCCAAAGACAAATACAACATCCATGCTCCACCAGGATTCGAATCCGGATCCATCTCGGAAGGACATGCAGCGCTTAGACTACAGCAACACCAGGGTATCGAATGGTGTGACAAACATCGAACACACACACAAAGTACAATTGGTTTAAGGATGTCCATAACTAAAATGTGGACAGTCTTATGAAATACTATCAATGGATCAACACATTATTAGAGATATTTACCTATAGTGTATTGGCCCTCCTCTAGCACGCGTAACAACCTGTACACGTCGAATGATCGAACACACCAGATGCCGGACGGATACCGGAGCAGGGCTTCCACTTTCAGGGAAAACTTCCCTTTTTAGGGAAATTTCATCAAAATTGGGCCTCGTCCGAAAAAAAGGGAAAAGGGAGTTAAAGTAGAAGTCTTTTAGTACTTCTACGTTAATTTAAAACAGCAACATACTAAGAAATAGTTCCTAAATGAAAGAAAATTTAACGGCCAAACGAAACGAAACATGTAAACAACAGAAGTCAAACTTACGGAAAAGAGCCTGTAGTCCTCCCTTACCTGCAGGACCTGCCAGCGGCCACATTTCAACAGGACAATGCGCGCCCGCACGTGGCACGCATCGTGCAACTATTCTTCACAGCCCACCAGATGTCACTGCTGCCGTGGTCCGCCTGTTCTCCGGATATGTCGCCCATCGAACACGTCTGGTCGCTGATCGGCAATCGAGTGGCCCAGCAAGCACCACCCGCGGCTACGCCTGATGAACTGTGGCAACGTGTGGAAGCAGCTTGGGCCGACATACCCCAAGCCCACATCCAAAGCGTCTTTCGTTCGATGCCGCGGCGTGTAGCGGCCGTTATTGCCAGCCATGGGGGCCATACGAATTATTGATGTCTGCGTGTTCAGCAAGTCGCACGGGCCTGTAATCTCAATCGTTTCGTCTTTGTATCTGTTGTTATGTGTCCAGTAAATCTGGCTTTGCTATCTCGTGGCCTTCTTGGTGTTGCATTTTGGGTGGCCAGCAGTGTAGTTACGCCACTGGTTACGAGATGGTACAGGCTTTCTGAACTACCATTTTGAGTTCAGATACGCCCGAAAGGTGCTATTGGAAAGAGAAGTAAAACGAACAGCATGCGGTTTGTTCATATTAATGTGGACACCTTTTCGAAGCTGGGGACTCCCTTAAGCGGTCACTGCAAATGAAAGAGCGAATAGAAAGGCCAAAAAATGAACAAAGAAAACGTATCTAAATGTTCATTTCATTGAGTGTCTAGCGCAGAAAGGTTTGGTGATTACCATGATAACAAATCGCAAAGTTCACGCTGTTTTCATTGGTCCACTGAACATGTTAACGAATTTCTATTATATGAGATACTGTATAAAGCAATGTAAACCAAATCCGCTTCTAAAGATCAAACGTTTCAAATTGTTCATATTCCAACAGAATATGTAACATATCCTTCCCTTGGTGGAGTTATTCAGCGCGTACCATTTATAACGAAGTGGTATTTCTCCGTCATTTTTATCCGCGCCGGGGTTCGAACCCGGGTCCACTCATTCCGGAATAAGTTGCTCTACCAATTAAGCTACGCGGACATTTTATTCTGATTCCTATTTGCCTTTATGTCGTGTGCGTCCTTCTGGCAGGTACGTCACATCTCCTGGTACGTTACATCATCTCCCCCTTATTTTTTTTTTTCGAAGTGCTGCTCTTATTTTTCCTATCTCGCGGTGTGGAAATAACATCACACCATTGCGAGATTGTGAACGGTCGGGTCATCCGGATAGTTCGGGCGCCATTATAACGAAGTAAATTTCTCCGTCATTTCTGTCCGCGCCAGGATTCGAACCCGGATCCCCTCATTCCGGAACAAGTTGCTCTACCAATTGAGCTACGTGGACGTTTTATTCTGATTCCTATCTGCCTTTATGTCGTGTGCGTCCTTCTGGCAGGTACGTCACATCTCCTGGTACGTTACATCATCTCCCCCTTATTTTTTTTTTTCGAAGTGCTGCTCTTATTTTTCCTATCTCGCGGTGTGGAAATAACATCACACCATTGCGAGATTGTGAACGGTCGGGTCATCCGGATAGTTCGGGCGCCATTATAACGAAGTAAATTTCTCCGTCATTTCTGGTCCGCGCCGGGATTCGAACCCGGATCCCCTCATTCCGGAACAAGTTGCTCTACCAATTGAGCTACGTGGACGTTTTATTCTGATTCCTATTTGCCTTTATGTCGTGTGCGTCCTTCTGGCAGGTACGTCACATCTCCTGGTACGTTACATCATCTCCCCCTTATTTTTTTTTTTTCGAAGTGCTGATCTTATTTTTCCTATCTCGCGGTGTGGAAATAACATCACACCATTGCGAGATTGTGAACGGTCGGGTCATCCGGATAGTTCGGGCGCCATTATAACGAAGTAAATTTCTCCGTCATTTCTGTCCGCGCCAGGATTCGAACCCGGATCCCCTCATTCCGGAACAAGTCACTCTACCAATTGAGCTACGTGGACGTTTTATTCTGATTCCTATCTGCCTTTATGTCGTGTGCGTCCTTCTGGCAGGTACGTCACATCTCCTGGTACGTTACATCATCTCCCCCTTATTTTTTTTTATTTATTTATTTATTTATTTTATTTTATTTTTTTTTTTTGAAGTGCTGGAGAAGTGCTGCTCTTATTTTTCCTATCTCGCGGTGTGGAAATAACATCACACCAATGCGAGATTTTGAACGGTCGGGTCATCCGGATAGTTCGGGCGCCATTATAACGAAGTAAATTTCTCCGTCATTTTTATCCGCGCCGGGATTCGAACCCGGGTCCCCTCATTCCGGAACAAGTTGCTCTACCAATTGAGCTACGTGGACGTTTTATTCTGATTCCTATCTGCCTTTATGTCGTGTGCGTCCTTCTGGCAGGTACGTCACATCTCCTGGTACGTTACATCATCTCCCCCTTATTTTTTTTTTTCGAAGTGCTGCTCTTATTTTTCCTATCTCGCGGTGTGGAAATAACATCACACCATTGCGAGATTGTGAACGGTCGGGTCATCCGGATAGTTCGGGCGCCATTATAACGAAGTAAATTTCTCCGTCATTTCTGTCCGCGCCAGGATTCGAACCCGGATCCCCTCATTCCGGAACAAGTTGCTCTACCAATTGAGCTACGTGGACGTTTTATTCTGATTCCTATCTGCCTTTATGTCGTGTGCGTCCTTCTGGCAGGTACGTCACATCTCCTGGTACGTTACATCATCTCCCCCTTATTTTTTTTATTTATTTATTTATTTATTTTATTTTATTTTTTTTTTTTTTAAGTGCTGGAGAAGTGCTGCTCTTATTTTTCCTATCTCGCGGTGTGGAAATAACATCACACCAATGCGAGATTTTGAACGGTCGGGTCATCCGGATAGTTCGGGCGCCATTATAACGAAGTAAATTTCTCCGTCATTTTTATCCGCGCCAGGATTCGAACCCGGGTCCCTCATTCCGGAACAAGTTGCTCTACCAATTGAGCTACGTGGACGTTTTATTCTGATTCCTATCTGCCTTTATGACGTGTGCGTCCTTCTGGCAGGTACGTCACATCTCCTGGTACGTTACATCATCTCCCCCTTATTTTTTTTTTATTTATTTATTTATTTATTTTATTTATTTTTTTTTTTTTTTGAAGTGCTGGAGAAGTGCTGCTCTTATTTTTCCTATCTCGCGGTGTGGAAATAACATCACACCATTGCGAGATTTTGAACGGTCGGGTCATCCGGATAGTTCGGGCGCCATTATAACGAAGTAAATTTCTCCGTCATTTTTATCCGCGCCGGGATTCGAACCCGGGTCCACTCATTCCGGAATAAGTTGCTCTACCAATTAAGCTACGCGGACATTTTATTCTGATTCCTATTTGCCTTTATGTCGTGTGCGTCCTTCTGGCAGGTACGTCACATCTCCTGGTACGTTACATCATCTCCCCCTTATTTTTTTTATTTATTTATTTATTTATTTTATTTTATTTTTTTTTTTTTTGAAGTGCTGGAGAAGTGCTGCTCTTATTTTTCCTATCTCGCGGTGTGGAAATAACATCACACCATTGCGAGATTGTGAACGGTCGGGTCATCCGGATAGTTCGGGCGCCATTATAACGAAGTGAATTTCTCCGTCATTTTTGGTCTACGCGCGGGATTCGAACCCGGGTCCACTCATTCCGGAATAAGTTGCTCTACCAATTAAGCTACGCGGACATTTTATTCTGATTCCTATTTGCCTTTATGTCGTGTGCGTCCTTCTGGCAGGTACGTCACATCTCCTGGTACGTTACATCATCTCCCCCTTATTTTTTTTTATTTATTTATTTATTTATTTTATTTTATTTTTTTTTTTTTTGAAGTGCTGGAGAAGTGCTGCTCTTATTTTTCCTATCTCGCGGTGTGGAAATAACATCACACCATTGCGAGATTGTGAACGGTCGGGTCATCCGGATAGTTCGGGCGCCATTATAACGAAGTGAATTTCTCCGTCATTTTTGGTCTACGCCGGGATTCGAACCCGGGTCCACTCATTCCGGAATAAGTTGCTCTACCAATTAAGCTACGCGGACATTTTATTCTGATTCCTATTTGCCTTTATGTCGTGTGCGTCCTTCTGGCAGGTACGTCACATCTCCTGGTACGTTACACATTGCTTCACCAACGCGTTTCGGAGCACCTTGAGGCTCTGGAGAGGCGTTTAACGGAGCAATTGGGCAATGGTAGGTTACTATCGTTGCTACACCAATACGCTTCGAAGTTCCTGCAGGTTTTGGCAAGGGGACTGTAGGACTACAACACGTTAGCTTAAAGCGCCCGAACATGCTCAGTATGGTTCAAGAGCCGGGGATCGGGCTGGCCACTTCATGGGGTTGATTGTGCTTTCCTCAAGATTAAACAGTTTCGGCTGTAGAGGACGTGCATTATAAAATTGACACAAAGTGATCCTGCATTAGTCCTAACAAACCGTTCTAGAATCTCACCCCTATAAAGTCGAGCATTCATGGAGCCGGTTTGAAGCCAGTAGCATTATTATTTGTGGTCTTCCAAAGATATGCCTCCTGCCCAAGCCATGACACTACTTTCACCATAAGTATTCATCTCAAAGACGTTCAAAGGATGATGGTGTGTCCCTGCTTCTCTCCAGACGAATCACTTGCAGCCACTATGAGGAGAAAAATCTGGATTCATCTGTAAAGTGAAAGGGGATGCGTTGTTCACCAGTGCAGGCCACATGATTGAGACAAAAATTGAAACGTTCTCTTTAATGACGAGAGGTGAGAGAGACGCATACCATCGTTCTCCCAGCATGTAACTATATTCGGGAAGCCACCTGCGCACCACAGAACAAAGTACCATACTTTCTATTGCTACCTTAAGATCCAAATGCAGTTCAGTAGGCCTGGTAGTTTTTGTTTTTCGAGCACTTAGCTGTAAATAACGGTCATTTCGTGAAGTTTTTGTCCCAGGTGTTCCATTCCTAAACCTTTTCGATACCGTATTTGTCCTTTGGAATGTGGTCCAAAGCCAACATAAATACTAACATTAAGCCTCAGGGCACTTTGGCGTATGACTAGCAGGTTTCAAGCTGTCCAATACCATTTCATTTTAAATTCTCTGCTGAATTGTGTCGGAACAATGGCGCCATAACAGTAAATCTTAAACTTTAAAAGCAACACGTTGTGCATGCAATCCAGAAGCGAAGTCACAGGACACTCTGATTTGTCCCATATTTGCATGTATTTTTAGATATTTGCACGCTAACACATAGGGTAGATGATATTGAACAGGGTGTAACGCCCTTTACGTTAATATATATAAACTGAAGTGCCAGAAAACTGGTACAGACGAGCTTATGCAAAATACATAGCAACGTCACCTATGCGCATACTCGGTTGCGTCCGCCAGGCGTATATAAAGCGATAGACATCCTTTCCAGCTGTCAGAGCTGTTTTCGGCATGAAAATGACAAGTAATAACGATTTAAGCGATTTTCAACGCGGTGTCATAGTTGGCGCTCGTGAGATGGGCCATAGTATTTCGGAGGTAGAAACGAAGTTCGGATTTTCACGGACGACCATAGCAAGGGTGTACCGTGACTACAAGAATTCCGGCAAAACCTCCAACCTACGATACCAGTGTGGCCCCTAAATAGACATTGGGTGAGAGTGACCATTTTCGGCTGTCAAGAATCGTTTCACGCGACAGGCGTCGGCTCCCTAAGCCCTCTCGCAGACATCATCGGAATTCAATGCAGGGGCCTCAACAAGCATCAGCATCCGGACTGTGCAACGTACCCTGCACGATATGGGCTTTGGGAGCCGACGCCGAACTCGAGTCCCCTTGATGGGTGCACGACACAGAGCTATGCGCCACGCTTGGGCACAGCAACGCCGCCACTGGACACTTGATGACTGGAAACAAGTAGCCTGGTCTGACGAGTCGCGATTCCAACTGTATCGGTCAGATGGAAGGATTCGTGTGTGTCGCAACCCCCATGAAGCCATGGATCCCGCCTGTCAACAGGGAACTGTATCGGCTGGTAGGGGGTCCGTAGCGGAATGGGGTGTGGTTAGATGGACTTCACTGGGACCCTGGTACGTCTACAAACGTCTGTGACCGGTCAACGCTATGTGCGCATCCTTTCTGACGAGGTACACCCGTTCATGTCCTGAATTTATGCTGATGGGTTGTGCCTGTTCCAACAGGACAATGCACCTCCACACAAGTGTCGGGACGCCACATTATGGTTAGGGGAGCATTCATCTGAGTTTGGGGTGTTGTCATCCCACCCAAGTCTCCAGATCTGAACGTGATAGAGCCCATTTGGGATGCCATGCAACGCGCTATCGAACACAGGAATCCGAGACCTCGGAATACACCCGAATTGTGAAACGCTCTGCAGGAAGTATGGTGTGCATTGCCTACAGCATATTTCCAGAAGCTAGTGGAGTCCATGCCCCGTCGTATTTCTGCTGTCCTGTGCTCCCGTGGATGGCCTACCAAGTATTAGACTGTTGTACCAGTTTTTCTGGCACTTCAGTGTGTGTACTTCATATTACTGTGTTAAAATACGTCAATTATGTACGTTCATCCACATTCGTTGTTGATTTTTCAGAAAAGCTCTAAAATACATACTGTTCCTTAATTTATGTGAATCAGTGCATATGAAAGCCAAAAGGAGCTACAGTTTGAACATATGCTAAAAGTAAAGGAGGTAATCAATTTGATACTGTTAGAGCAACATATGCACATTACGTAATTTTCCTTCTACCCATGCACGAAAAGGAATTTATTGGAGCACATGCAAACAGGTAAGTTTTATCGGACTACGACTTTCAGATCGGAGAGTTGAAATGAGCTAGTCGAGTGTGGTTTCAAAGCGTTTATTTAATTTGTTATAGCCAACACATGTCTATGATATGAAAAGTAGCTTACACAATTTGTGACGTACCTGCCAGCAGGACGCACACGACATAAAGGCACATAGCAATCAGAACAAATGTCTGCGTAGCTCAGTTGGTAGAGCGACTTGTTCCTGAATAAGCGGCCTCGGGTTCGAATCCCGGCGTAGACCAAAAATGACGGAGAGATTTACTTCGTTATAATGGCGCCCGAACTATCCGGATGACCCGGCCGTTCAAAATCTCGCATTGGTGTGATGTTATTTCCACACCGCGAGACAGGAAAAATCAGAGAATCCCTTCTCCAGCGCTTCGGAAAATAAAAATGTGTGATGTTGCATTCCACACAGCAGATTGACTGGGAGTTCTCAAGTGCACCTTCTACAGTGGATGGCTGCCTGCAACGATTCATGGTCACGGCTGACCCGTGGGCCATGCCCCCGGCCCTCTTTCGGGGGGAGATGTGACGTACCTGCCAGCAGGACGCACACGACATAAAGGAAGATAGGAATCAGAATAATCGTCTGCGTAGCTCAGTTGGTAGAGCGACTTGTTCCTGAATAAGCGGCCTCGGGTTCGAATCCCGGCGTAGACCAAAAATGACGGAGAGATTTACTTCGTTATAATGGCGCCCGAACTATCCGGATGACCCGGCCGTTCAAAATCTCGCATTGGTGTGATGTTATTTCCACACCGCGAGACAGGAAAAATCAGAGAATCCCTTCTCCAGCGCTTCGGAAAATAAAAATGTGTGATGTTGCATTCCACACAGCAGATTGACTGGGAGTTCTCAAGTGCACCTTCTACAGTGGATGGCTGCCTGCAACGATTCATGGTCACGGCTGACCCGTGGGCCATGCCCCCGGCCCTCTTTCGGGGGGGGGGAGATGTGACGTACCTGCCAGCAGGACGCACACGACATAAAGGCACATAGCAATCAGAACAAATGTCTGCGTAGCTCAGTTGGTAGAGCGACTTGTTCCGGAATAAGCGGCCTCGGGTTCGAATCCCGGCGTAGACCAAAAATGACGGAGAGATTTACTTCGTTATAAATTTTTACAAATAATGCTGGATACATTGCGTACACAAAGCAGATCGATGCACGAATTACCCAACGTCGTGCTCTGTCTTCTTGGGCTTCTTACATTCCTCGTCACTTGCCCCGTCGTATAAGATCAAACCCCTCGCTTTGATTTTCTCCACTTTTGCTTGCGTTCATTTTGAAATTCCACGACATTACCGAAAATGTTAACCCGTTCACACGAAAACAATTTTTATAAATTTTAGTTTAAACCACTGAGATATGTTCTTTGTATATTTTGAATAGAACTCGTCAAGAGCGTTAAAACGATATCACGCACAGTCGTTTTGCACTCACGGTTGTCCAGATAAACCGCGTTATTATCAAAAGTGTTCACCTGTTCACAAGAAAACAATAATTTTTAAAATGTTCAGTTCAAACCACTGCTAAATGTTCTTCATATATTTGAATATATCTCGTCGAGGGCTTTACAACGATGCCGCGCAGAGTCGTGTTCGGCTCACGGTTCCCGAGATAGGTTGAGTCAAACGCGGCGGCACACCCAAAAATATTACATCATCTCCCCCGTGCACAGGGAGCTAGGGAAGCGTCACGCGCACGATGTATTGCGCAGTACGCGAATTGGACTCCATGCTGTTTGCGAATATGCTAACACGATTAGAGTGCAACATGTATTTTTAACTCTATAATGATTTCAATTGGGACCTATTTTGGTCACAGGCGATCGGCCGTAAGTCGCCCCATACTATCCGCGAAGTTAGGCCAAAATTAAAATTGCAAGAAAACTAAACTTCAAAATCTGGAGATTTTCAAAATCCACATTTATGAAATACATTACACTACAAAAACAGTGAAAATTTTAAGCAAATGAGTTGTGAGAGAAATACGTATGAAAAAATACACCAGCATGTTCGTTTTGTTGCGGAAACAACACACGAACACAATGAATTAAATTAAAACTATTTTAAGCACAAAAGTGCAAAAACATCTGCAAAACTAATACTGCAACAATCTTTAATTTAATTGTGCGGTGAAATAATGCCCTTCTTCTGTGGGAGAAAATATACTGCAAGCCACGAGAGTTTTGCTGCTGGAACAATAAGTGAAAGAAAACGTGAACCATAACAGAAACACACGAGAGATTTTAGAGATTTGATATTCAGGAATATCATCATCATCATCATTGTCAACCATTATCAATCCACTGCTGGACGAAGGTCTCCCCAAGTTTCCTCCACAACGGTCTGTCTTGTGCCAGTCTCCTCCATGTCACCCCTGCATGCTTTCGAATTTCATCCACCCATCTCCCATGTGGTCTTCTTCTGGGTCTTTTCCTGTCCCTTGGAATCCAATCTAAAATTTCGGCTGTCCATCGATGATCTGTCCTTCTGGCAGTATGTCCAGCCCATTGCCATTTCAGGGATTTAGCTCTGATCATGATGTCTTCCACTCTTGTCATTTTTCGGATCCACGAGTTCCTCTTCTTATCTCTCCTGGTTACACCAAGTATGCACCTCTCCATGCTTCTTTGAGTTGTCTGCAACCTTTGTATGTCTCTTTTAGTTAAGGTCCACGTCTCTGCACCATACGTAAGCACTGGAAGGATGCATTGATCAAACACTTTTCTTTTAAGACATAATGGCATATTGCTCTTGAAAATTATGCTGTTTCTTCCAAAAGCTCTCCAGGCAAGTTTTGTACGCCGATTAATTTCTTCATCAATGTGACCCTCACTTGATATCTGCTGTCCAAGATAAACGTACGTATCTGTTATCTCCAGCTTTTCTCCATCAATCGATAAATCTTCATTTCTTGTAAAAGCATTGAACATCACTTTTGTCTTCTGAAAGTTCATTTTTAATCCCACTTCTTTACTCTTGTCAGCAAGTTCCTGGATCATACTCTGCAGCTCTGATGGGCTCGTTGCAAAAATGACTACGTCATCAGCAAAACGAAGGTGGGTTAGATAATCTCCATTAATCTTTATCCCCTTGTTTTCCCAGCTCAGTGACTGAAAAACACCCTCCAATGTAGCATTAAAGAGCTTCGGAGATATGGTGTCACCTTGTCTCACTCCCTTTCCAATTTTTATGTGTGTTGTATTTTCAAACAGCCTAATCTTTGCACTTGCATTTTCATAGATGTTATTAATAATATTAATGTATGCATCTTCAATACCGCAGGTTTTCAGAGCCATTGTAACTGCTGATGGTTTCACCGAATCAAAGGAATATACAGGGGTTTATCAAAATAATGTTTGTGGAAAACTCTTTATTAATAAGCTGTAGGCCCATCTCGGGCATTCAGAACACAGGCTATTTGACTTGGAACAGGTTCATATAAGTCATGCATATCTGATAATCAAATTTGGGACCATTCTACCGACAATATATGTTCCAACCGTGCCAGTAATGTTGGAGGTGAAAATGTGATCTGAGCTTTAGCTTGAGATATTTACACAAATGTTCAATAATATTGAGGTCTAGGGATCATGGTGACCAGAGTAGCTGCAGTACCTCATGCTCCACAAACCACAACTTGACATGTTTCGCAGAATGCATGAGTGCATTACCTGCTAGAAACCACTGACTAGGAAACAATAACTGTAGCATTGGGTGCATATGGTCCATTAGAATGGATTCTTGCGTTGCAGATGTGACACATCCTTGCAGAATAACCAATGGCACTGAGAAATGTCATGATATGGCACGCCACAGCATCAGGGATCTACATCAATACTTCACAGTCGGAACCAAACAGTCGGGGTGGTATTAAAAACACTTACTCATGACAATATGGCAAGAAGAAATATTTGTATATGCTGGGAAGCATTGGGTACAGAATAATGGATTCGTACTTTGCAGGTGTAACACGACCCTTTTTAATAACCAATGGCCCTAAGGAATGCCATGATATGGCACTCCGCAGCATCAAGGATCCACTTCCATGAACCAGGAACGGGCATTAGGGAACAATGCCTGCAACACTGGATACAGAAGAAAATTGATTTGTACGTTACAGGTGTGATACGACCCTGCAGAACAACCAATGGTCCTAAGGAATGTCACGATATGGCACGCCACAGCATCAAGGATCCACTTCCATGAACCAGGGACGGGCATTAGGGAACAATGCCTGCAACACTGGATACAGAAGAAAATTGATTTGTACGTTACAGGTGTGATACGACCCTGCAGAACAACCAATGGCCCTAAGGAATGTCACGATATGGCACGCCACAGCATCAGGGATCCACCTCCATGCTTCACAGTCGGAACCAAACAGTCGGGCTGCTATTAAAAACACTTACTCAGGACAAGATGGCAGGAAGAAATGTTTGCATATGTCAGAAGCATTAGGTGCAGAAGAATGGATTGGCACTTTGCAGATGCAACACGACCCTGCAGAATAACCAATGGCTGTAAGGGATGCCATGATATGGCCCCCACAGCATCAGGGATCCACCTCCATGTTGCAGATGTGATACAAATCTGCAGAATAACCAACTGCCCTAAGGAATACTATGATGTGGCACCCCACAGCATCAGGGATCCATCTCCATTCTTCACAGTCAGACCTAAACAGTCGGGGTGGTATTAAAAACACTTACTCATGACAAGATGGCAAGACGAAATGTTTGTATATGCCAGAAGCATTCGGTGTAGAAGAATGGATTCGTGCTTTGCAGATGTAACACGATTCTGCAGAATAACCAATGGCCCTAAGGAACGCCATGCTATGGCACGCCACAGCATCAGGAATCCACCTCCATGCTTCACAGTCTAAACCAAAAAGTCGGGCTGGTACGCTTCTGCAAGTCTTCTCCTGACGTACGGTTAGAAACAATGCGAAGCGTGATTCATCAGACCAGATGACAAGCTGCCAGTCTTTTGCATCCCAGATTGTATGTGCTTTCTAACCCCTTGCGCGTTTTCTTACATTGGTGCTGGTAGTGATCAGAAGTTTGTGAATTGCAGCACTGCTATAAACACCGGCATGATGGAGTTCGCGACAGACTGTTATAACCGAAACGGGATTATTCTGACTGGAGTGCATCTCGGCTGCTATTTGCGGTGCCGTGGTTTTCTGCTTCCATTGTAAAATCCGTGCCAATGCTCGCTTATTCCTATTTGCATCTTCGTACGGCGTCCACAATATGCACGTAAAGCCGTGTCCTTTTTGATAGGTAGTCATAATCTTCGATATTGTTCCTCATGTTAGGCCTCCTATTTACACAGTTCTAGTTACTGAAGCTCTTGCAAGATGCACACCAATGATCATGCCTTTTTTGAAGTCACTGATATCAGAAATTATCGAAAATTACCCCACAGCAGCTGTTTCACTTGCGACCGTGGCACTGTTATGTGATAACCGACAAATAAAAAATTCAAAAAATAAAACCCTTAAAAAATGGAGAGATTGTAGCTTTACCACAGCAGATTTTCACAACCGAAATGATGCAGTTACCAAGACAGAGACATCAAAGGGAAGTTTGACAGGGACCAAAAGAGGAAAATAAAATGCAAAAGGAAATGAAGAGAAAAAAAATATTATATAACAATTTTTTAGGCATTTAACAGGTGAAGAAAGCTCAAAAATGTAAATGAGAGATTAGTATTCAAAGAATTTGTGCATTGAAATTGTTTAAAAATAGGAATTTAAAAGTTAGTGGTTTCATGTGTGTAACGTACCAGGAGATGTGACGTACCTGCCAGAAGGACGCACACGACATAAAGGCAGATAGGAATCAGAATACATGTCCGCGTAGCTTAATTGGTAGAGCAACTTATTCCGGAGTGAGTGGACCCGGGTTCGAACCCCGGCGCGGATAAAAATGACGGAGAAATTCACTTCGTTATGATGGCGCCCGAACTATCCGGATGACCCGACCGTTCAAAATCTCGCATTGGTGTGATGTTATTTCCACACCGCGAGATAGGAAAATAAGAGGAGCACTTCGAATAAAAAAAAAAAAAAAAAAATAAGGGGGAGATGATGTGACGTACCTGCCAGAAGGACGCACACGACATAAAGGCAGATAGGAATCAGAATACATGTCCGCGTAGATTAATTGGTAGAGCAACTTATTCCGGAATGAGTGGACCCGAGTTCGAACCCCGGCGCGGATAAAAATGACGGAGAAATTCACTTCGTTATAATGGCGCCCGAACTATCCGGATGACCCGGCCGTTCGAAATCTCGCAATGGTGTGATGTTATTTCCACACCGCGAGACAGGAAAAATCAGAGAATCCTTTCTCCAGCACTTCGAAAAAAAAAATAATACGGGGGGATGATGTAACGTACCAGGAGATGTGACGTACCTGCCAGCAGGACGCACACGACATAAAGACAGATAGTAGTCAGAACAAATGTCCGCGTAGCTTAATTGGTAGAGCAACTTGTTCCGGAATAAGAGGCCTCGGGTTCGAATCCCGGCGTAGACCAAAAATGACGGAGAAATTTACTTCGTTATAATGGCGCCCGAACTATCCGGATGACCCGACCGTTCAAAATCTCGCATTGGTGTGATGTTATTTCCACACCGCGAGATGGGAAAAATAAGAGAATCCTTTCTCCAGCACTTCGAAAAAAAAAAAAAAAAAATAAGGGGGAGATGATGTAACGTACCAGGAGATGTGACGTACCTGCCAGAAGGACGCACACGACATAAAGGCAGATAGGAATCAGAATACATGTCCGCGTAGCTTAATTGGTAGAGCAACTTATTCCGGAGTGAGTGGACCCGGGTTCGAACTCCGGCGCGGATAAAAATGACGGAGAAATTCACTTCGTTATATGTGTTTGTTAGGAGGTGGAGCAATTATAGTATAAAAGTGAAAGAGCAAAAGTTTGCTGTAAGAATGAAATTTAATTTTCTTTAAATGTTAATAGGATTTGATCGATGTTAAACATGCAGTTAACTAAATATTACGCACTATATTATGTACATAAAAGTTTACGGGCTGTAGTTAATATGTATCTGTTGATTACTGACACATCAGTCAGAAGTTTGAGCTGAAACAGGAGGTGATGCATTGGTAGATTTAGTACAGAATAGTAATGTAGAAATTTCCGGTCATCTCCAGTAGCATAACTTCAGCGCCCCTAAGCATAGAATTTCCCCAGAATTTCGAACACAAGGAAGGATGTGCTTTTCGTGGTGTGCGTACGTGTGTGGTGGGGGGGGGGCTCAGAAAGTCAGGGAGAGTGTCTGAAAAAGTAAGGGAAGGGGGACCTAGAACCCTGTAGTTTTAACTTTTTTATTTAATGTTTGGAACAGAAGTACATAATGCAAGGTTATCAATCGGCCAATTAGGATTAACAAGGGGCGCGGACCGATGCACGAACACGAATTTACATTTAATTGCAAGAAACGAATTCGGTAAAATTTATTTAAATGGTTAAGGCTAATAACCTTCATATAATCGCCCATTTTACTTTCACTTGTTCCTGAAGTGCTTGGCTTTCGTAAAATGTCTGCTTCTAAACTTTGAACAGTTTACGTTATAACGAAAGAAATTTCTCCGTCATTTTTATCCGCGCCAGGATTCGAACCCGGGTCCCCTCATTTCGGAATAAGTTGCTCTACCAATTGAGCTACGCGGACGTTTTATTCTGATTCCCATCTGCCTTTATGTCGTGTGCGTCCTTCTGGCAGGTACGTCACATCTCCTGGTACGTCACATCATCTCCCCCTTATTTTTTTTTCGAAGCGCTGCAGAAGGGATTCTCTTATTTTTCCTATCTCGCGGTGTGGAAATAACATCACACCAATGCGAGATTTTGAACGGTCGGGTCATCCGGATAGTTCGGGCGCCATTATAACGAAGTAAATTTCTCCGTCATTTTTATCAGCGCCAGGATTCGAACCCGGGTCCCCTCATTCCGGAATAAGTTGCTCTACCAATTGAGCTACGCGGACGTTTTATTCTGATTCCCATCTGCCTTTATGTCGTGTGCGTCCTTCGGGCAGGTACGTCACATCTCCTGGTACGTCACATCATCTCCCCCTTATTTTTATCAAGTGCTGGAGAAAGGATTCTCTTATTTTTCCTATCGCGCGGTGTGGAAATAACATCACACCATTGCGAGATTTTGAACGGTCGGGTCATCCGGATAGTTCGGGCGCCATTATAACGAAGTAAATTTCTCCGTCATTTTTATCCGCGCCAGGATTCGAACCCGGGTCCCCTCATTCCGGAATAAGTTGCTCTACCAATTGAGCTACGAGGACGTTTTATTCTGATTCCCATCTGCCTTTATGTCGTGTGCTTCCTTCGGGCAGGTACGTCACATCTCCTGGTACGTCACATCATCTCCCCCTTATTTTTTTTTTTTTTTTTTGCGAAGCGCTGAAGAAGGGTTTCTCTTATCTTTCCTATCTCGCGGTGTGGAAAGAACATCACACCAATGCGAGATTTTGAACGGTCGGGTCATCCGGATAGTTCGGGCGCCATTATAACGAAGTAAATTTCTCCGTCATTTTTATCCGCACCAGGATTCGAACCCGGGTCCCTTCATTCCGGAATAAGTTGCTCTACCAATTGAGCTACGCGGACGTTTTATTCTTACTACTATCTGCCTTTATGTCGTGTGCGTCCTTCTGGCAGGTACGTCACATCTCCTGGTACGTCACATCATCTCCCCCTTATTTTTTTTTTTTTTTTTGCGAAGCGCTGAAGAAGGGTTTCTCTTATCTTTCCTATCTCGCGGTGTGGAAAGAACATCACACCAATGCGAGATTTTGAACGGTCGGGTCATCCGGATAGTTCGGGCGCCATTATAACGAAGTAAATTTCTCCGTCATTTTTTTCCGCACCAGGATTCGAACCCGGGTCCCTTCATTCCGGAATAAGTTGCTCTACCAATTGAGCTACGCGGACGTTTTATTCTTACTACTATCTGCCTTTATGTCGTGTGCGTCCTTCTGGCAGGTACGTCACATCTCCTGGTACGTCACATCATCTCCCCCTTATTTTTTTTTTTTTTTTTTCGAAGCGCTGGAGAAGGGATTCTCTTATTTTTCCTATCTCGCGGTGTGGAAATAACATCACACCATTGCGAGATTTTGAACGGTCGGGTCATCCGGATTGTTCGGGCGCCATTATAACGAAGTAAATTTCTCCGTCATTTCTGTCCACGCCAGGATTCGAACCCGGGTCCCCTCATTCCGGAATAAGTTGCTCTACCAATTGAGCTACGAGGACGTTTTATTCTGATTCCCATCTGCCTTTATGTCGTGTGCTTCCTTCGGGCAGGTACGTCACATCTCCTGGTACGTCACATCACCTCCCCCTTATTTTTTTTTTTTCGAAGCGCTGGAGAGGGGATTCTCTTATTTTTCCTATCTCGCGGTGTGGAAATAACATCACACCATTGCGAGATTTTGAACGGTCGGGTCATCCGGATTGTTCGGGCGCCATTATAACGAAGTAAATTTCTCCGTCATTTTTATCCGCGCCAGGATTCGAACCCGGGTCCCCTCATTCCGGAATAAGTTGCTCTACCAATTGAGCTACGCTGACGTTTTATTCTGATTCCCATCTGCCTTTATGTCGTGTGCGTCCTTCTGGCAGGTACGTCACATCTCCTGGTACGTCACAACGTGCTAAACAAATCATTAATACACACAATTGACGTGGACTAGGAACATCAAACAGAAGTCATCGCTCTTTCCACGTTTCATAAGTGAGTCACGGAAAAATTCTCATCGGCCGCCACCTGCAGTTAGTCGTATGTGAGTCTAGAGAATTCGAGGCCGCTGTGGTGCAGTGCTAGCACCCGGTAGCGGCCGATGAGAATTTTTCCGTGACTCACTTATAAAACGTGGAAAGAGAGATGACTTCTGTTTGATGTTCCTAGTCCACGTCAATTGTGTGTATTAATTGTTCATTCGCCTCCTAGTTATTTGTTCAGTTGCTGCTTTCCATCTTTGGTGAATCCCCAGCATTGTGCGGGGCTCCAAGAAGCAACCTGCCAAATTGGCTTGGCAGTTAGCGTGTGTGAGGCTGGAGGAATTTGAGGCCGCTGTGGTGTAGCGGAAGCATATCCGGTGCGTAATTGGAAGACCCTGTGTCGATTCCCGTGGCAGCCGATGATAATTTTTCCGTGACTCACTTATAAAACGTGGAAAGAGCGATGACTTCTGTTTGATGAAACAAATCATTATTCTTTTTATTAGAAACATCACTTAAGCTTAATTGACTCTGCGGCAAAAATAACTGGTCGAGTTTTGGAAGTTTCTTCGCGCACTCTCCTTTTTTATTTCGACCATACTGTGCTCCACTTGGACGGTTTTGTGACATTTTGCGAGTGGATGTCGTTCGCTTGGATATTAAAGTTTCCATGTAGTGAATGAGGTAGACATACTTTCTATGAGGAAGAACTAAAAGCAATGGCAACGTGCAATTGTTTTGTCCAAAACTAAAATAAATGACTTGAAGAAATCGACCTCTTACGCATAGCAGATGTGTGGCTGCTGTGAGTAAATGTTGACTCCTGCCCGGTATGTAATCCTAGGTGACTCACTGTTTTCCCACATCCTCTACGAGGAAGCATCATATGGCCTCGTACTTTTCCTTGGCACGGCAGAGAGAGAGAGAGAGAGAGAGAGAGCGCGCGATTGCAGGGCAATCGTATTACAACCCGGAGCCAAAGGGCCAAATCGCTTCAATCTGTAAGCTGCTGGAGCTGCGGGGTTGGAAGCTGTGCCTCTGGTTTTACGCATTCGGCATCGAAGTAGTTCCAAAACGGACGACTGGTGGCAGCACATCAGCGCTCACTCCTTTTTTTTTTTTTTTTTTTTTGATTGGAGGTTTAACGACCACCGTGAGCAACTCAATGGGCTATAAGCAGTCGCCCGTCCCTAATTTAGGGTCACTGGTTCCAGGGAAGGGAGAGAGCCAGTGCCGTAAGACAAACACAACATCCATGCCTCACCGGGATTCGAACCCGGACCCCTTACGGACGAATGATCAGAGGCCAGCACCTTAGACCACTGCGCCACCGGGGCGGCCACTCTCCTTTCCTCTGATTTCGTGCTTCGTCCTCCTCTGATCTTTCACAATATGTGCTAACTCCGGTTTGTTGTTTGTTGTGAAGTTAGTGTTTTGTTTAGCAGGGACTCCAAGTTGTCTCTGCGTGCGTTTTGTATTCGTCTTTCTCGTAACGTTTGGGGTTTAGAAGGAGACATGCCGTTAGCCAATAGCGTCTTTCGTTGGATTAGATTGGATGATGTTAAACAAGTAATTATTATATATTGTCGGCTCCCTTGTTTTTATAACTACAGCTATGACGCTCCCCACCCGGCGGGCAGGCGAAACAGCAGGGGGTGTCGGGGTTTGACCCCCCCCCCAGAGGGGAGATTGAGCACGAATTTAAAGCGATATATATATATATATATATATATATTGCTACATAAAAAAGGTGACATTGAGGATCTCAGGAACTACAGACCTATCAGCCTCCTATCAGTGGTTTATAAAATCTTCACTAAAGTTCTTTTACACCGCTTGAAGGTGACACTGGACATGGCTCAACCGAGAGAACAAGCTGGATTCAGGAGTGGCTACAGCACAATAGATCATATCCACGTACTGAGAGAACTAATTGAAAGAGCGAGGGAATATGAACTTCCATTGTGCATGGCTTTTATCGATTATGAAAAAGCCTTTGATTCGGTGAAACCATCAGCAGTTACAATGGCTCTGAAAACCTGCGGTATTGAAGATGCATACATTAATATTATTAATAACATCTATGAAAATGCAAGTGCAAAGATTCGGCTGTTTGAAAATACAACACACATAAAAATTGGAAAGGGAGTGAGACAAGGTGACACCATATCTCCGAAGCTCTTTAATGCCACATTGGAAAATGTCTTTCAATCACTGAACTGGGAAAACAAAGGGATAAAGATTAATGGAGATTATCTAACCCACCTTCGTTTTGCTGATGACGTAGTCATTTTTGCAACTACCCCATCAGAGCTGCAGAGTATGATCCAGGAACTTGCTGACAAGAGTAAAGAAGTGGGATTAAAAATGAACTTTCAGAAGACAAAAGTGATGTTCAATGCTTTTACAAGAAGTGAAGATTTATCGATTGATGGAGAAAAGCTGGAGATAAGAGACACGTTCGTTTATCTTGGACAGCAGATATCAAGTGAGGGTCACATTGATGAAGAAATTAATCGGCGTACAAAACTTGCCTGGAGAGCTTTTGGAAGAAACAGCATAATTTTCAAGAGCAATATGCCATTATGTCTTAAAAGAAAAGTGTTTGATCAATGCATCCTTCCAGTGCTTACGTATCGTGCAGAGACGTGGACCTTAGCTAAAAGAGACATACAAACTCTGCAGACAACTCAAAAAAGCATGGAGAGGTGCATGCTTGGTGTAACCAGGAGAGATAAGAAGAGGAACACGTGGATCCGAAAAATGACAAGAGTGGAAGACATCATGATCAGAGTTAAATCCCTGAAATGGCAATGGGCTGGACATACTGCCAGAAGAACAGACCATCGATGGGCAGCCGAAATTTTAGATTGGATTCCAAGGGACAGGAAAAGACCCAGAAGAAGACCACATGGAAGATGGGTGGATGAAATTCGAAAGTATGCGGGAGTGACATGGAGGAGACTGGCACAAGACAGACCGTTGTGGAGGAAACTTGGGGAGACCTTCGTCCAGCAGTGGATTGATAATGGTTGACAATGATGATGATGATGATACGAGGTTTCAATAATGAACCAAACCCATGGATCTCCCCCTCTTAAGAAATTTCTGGCTACGCCACTGACTTGGGGGCAGAATATGGAAGTTTAATAGAATTTATTATTTTTCTGATTAACAACACTGAATATGGGCCTCCTTCTTCATATTAATTATATGTGATTTGATTACATGGCGTTATGTCTTGATGACTACCAAGGAGGTAGGTTAAGTTTCATAGCCACAAAGTGGTATGACAACTGACAAGTCATTATGACATACGGAGCATAAGTAAAGAATTTTCGAAAGCGGAACATCATCTGAATTTTTTTTGAGGAAACGTGGCATCATCTAAAGCAAATTTTCCACGATAGTTTTTTAACTTTTACTGGCAACTAGGATATTTTGAATAACGCTTCATATTTACTAAACATTTATTTATTTTTTCAATTAAATGACATACTTATTTAATATTTATAGTGAAGTTTCAGTAAACTTTTCCAATGGATAATCTTTCAAAGTAAAGTGCATTAATTTATACAGTTGTGTATAAATACGAATGCATAATTTGTAGAAGAGTATGTAATCAAGCAAAAGGTAAAAGGGTGTAATGCAAATTATTTTCTAACTCTTTTTGAAAATTACGATAATTCTTAAAAAGAATCGCCTTTTTTATTATGTACAAAAATAAAACAACAAGAAGAAAGCTGTGCGATGTTAAAAAAGTAAAGTGGGCTCGTTAAACACTGAACTTAAAACAAATGAGCCTAGTGTATTAAATAAAGATCAGAGCCAGTTCACATAATATGCTGAACAACAAGTTTTAGAGAGTTAAACACTACACTCTTGTAGAAGAATCAGCCAGCTGAATACTTACTGTACTCAAAAGGAGGATGAGCCACTTAACACTGTGCTGGCCGCCCCGGTGAAGCAGTGGTCTAAGCCCTGGCTTATGACCATTCGTCCGAAATGGGTCCGGGTTCGAATCCCAGTGAGGCATGAATGTTGTGTTTGTTTTATGGCACTGGGTGGCCCTAAATTCGTAGGGGCAGGCGACTGCTTATAGCCCATCGAGTTACTCACATAAAAAAAAACCGCTTACAGGAACCTGAAACCTGTGGGTAATAAGTCATCATTACCTGCGTATCGAGTGGTTAGTTCACTTCGTGGGCGTGGCCTCCAGCTCATGGCAACTGAAGCTCTCACGAACACTCTCGAACGTCCTCACCACATTTGCTTTCTCATCATTTTGTGCTTCAGGGTGAGACCAAAAGTGCAATAATTTCGTGATTTCTTTTATTTACTCTTAGTACAGTGTACTGGTTTCGTTTGCCATGGGTAAATTTATTGTAAATAGAAAGCAAGCTCGAAGTTCAGGACAATAGTTTAGGAATGATGACATTGAATCAAAAGGAGTTTCGCCTTTATGACATTCCTCCAAGATGGGTCCCTGCCGCCCCGGTGGCGCAGGCCTCTGATCATTCGTCTGTAAGGGGTCCGGGTTCGAATCCCGGTCGGGCATGGATGTTGTGTTTGTCTTACGGCACTGGCTCTCTCCCTTCCCTGGAACCAGTGCCCTAAATTAGGGACGGGTGACTGCTTATAGCCCATTGAGTTGCTCACGGTGGTCGTTAAACCTCCAATCAAAAAAAAAAAAAAAGATGGGTCCGGTTTCGAATCCCGGTGAGGCTAACGGTATTGTGTTTGTCTTATGGAACAGGTTATCTCCCTTCCCTGGAACCAGTGGCTCTAAACTAGGGACGGCTGCTTATAGCCCACTGAGTTGCTCACGATGGGCGTTAAAACCCCAATTAAAAAAACAACACTCTGCCCAAAAAGAAAGAAACCATGCGACGCACCTACCTCAGAGGTGACGTACATGTCAAGACGGAAGTTTCAGAGATAATCTTCGTCGGTGTAGTTCAGTGATTAGGACAGTCCATTCCGGAGAAGAAAGACGAAGCTTTGAATCCCATCAAAGGCAAATAACGTTCTATTTTCACAACCAGGCAAGTTGCACACTATGCCAAAATTGCAAAAAAATTGTACACAAACCTTACTAAGGCTGGTGAAAAGTAAATAGACCAGCAATGTTAACATCATGTGGAGACAACCGAAATATTTACTTGAATGCAAAATTAAACGTCACTCATCAGCAGAAGACAGGTCTGGATTTAGCAGCTGACAATTTTTTGGAATCGTTATAATGCAAGCACAAGACTTCCATTTCAGGCGTTGAAACCCAGCTGGGACATCGCATACGTCCTGATAGTCGACATCGTACTACACCACTTTACATACCTCACATGATTGGTGACGTCGTCCCTCTCATTTGCATACAGCGCATTGCGTGTACTCCAGATGCAGTCGGTGTTTCCATTATTTTGATAAACCTCTGTATTTAGATAACTATGAAAAAATATCCAAGGAAAAAAAGAATAAATGCAGACAGATGCGTAATTCAGCAAGCTGGGATACATTTTGTGTACATTAGGGAGTACGGAAATGAAGAAAACTCCGTTCTTCGTGATATGTAGAAACACAGAACCACTTGATATCTTTCGAGGATTAACGACCGCCTGAGCAAATTTGAGGGCTGTAAGCGGTTGCGCGTCTTTAATTTAGGGCCACTAGTTGCAGGAAAGGGAGGTAGGATCGTCGCCATCGTGCACTCCCGTCATCATTGCGTCACCCGGGATTTGTTCTTATCTCCGACGAATGGCCAAGGTCCATAACTTCAGTCCACTCGTTCACGGGGGCTGCATTACCAGAAACTTCCCCATCTACCTTGAATGATACTGTTTGTAGAACAGATATGTTTCACATTTCTCTGTGTTACATGTATTTGTAATACTATATTTCTGTAAAAATAAAGTTGGACTACAATATTGTTTTTCGAAATTTTTCGGCGGCCCAATTTGAAGCTGCCAATCGGCATCTTCCTCGACAGATATCTCTGCAACACATGTAAAACCTTCGTCATAATCTATCTATATTGGCTGCCTGATATTGTATTCATGTAGCAATCACCGCATCTCAGGAATTTCCGTGACTATTTTCATTACAGCCTGTTTCACATTTACTTGCAATTACCGATAGCCAGCATAATGTCTCACTGCCCCAGTCATTGCAAAATCATGACTATCCAAGTACGAATGTTAACCTACAAATAAATCATCCTGACATTTCTCATTGCACATGGCATAACTACTATTCTGCAGGTTTAACCAAGAGCGGGAGACTATATGTAAAAGCTATGGTATCACCCTTGAGAATTAACTGAGTTAAATTTTAGTAAGCTAGTTTATGAAATTTGCAATGACTTTTGTTGGGATGATCTTAATTTTGATAGTTTTCGTTTGTGTTTTGCTTACACGAATAGACTATATGTCAATTTTTTTTTTTTTCAAAACATGCGCATTTTTATATCTCTACATCCCCAGTTCATTTCTAAAAATTTGAGTTACCTTTTTGTTAACCTTCCCTTTGGTCGTTTATCGGATTCGCCCTGGATTTTGTGAGAAACACAAAAGATTCAGAACTTCTGCAAACACAGAAATGCGAATACAGGTTACAACATCTAAATACAGATGGCGCTAGCGGTTGGGTCTCCGATGATTACCCAGTCGCGTGGAATTTACTGCGGCAGGAGATAACCAGCGCAATTTCGCCCGTGAAATCAAAGTTTTCTATACCTTTTGAAGCCATTAAATATCTTCAAATTAATGTTTTAAGAAGTTCCAAGACTATCGATATAAAATTTTCTTCAGTAATATGAAAATTTTCTCTTATTACAGTATTTCATGTATGGAACTACTTTTTATCTGTACCTTTTTAAGGCCAATTAAAGCTTCGATATGTGGTAATCAAGACTCTTTAATGTAATTGAAATAATGCCTTTTGAAAGAAATTTCAGACCGAATTCGGAAACTTTGTCCTTATCGGTTTCAAAAACTTTCATTTTCGCCCCCCCCCCCCTAAATAATCTGTATACGCCCCTGGTGCACCACTCCTAATTCATGGCATTTTATCTTGCAGCGGATAGAAGGGAGAGAGACTATAGAAGCCATGGCTTCACCCTTGACAGTTTACTCAGTTAAATTTTAATATGCGTTGCTTTTTTTTTTTTTATTGAAGGTTTAACGACCACCGTGAGCAACTTAATGGGCTATAAGCAGTCGCCCGTCCCTAATTTAGGGTCACTGGTTCCAGAAAAGGGAGAGAGCCACTGCCGTAAGACAAACACAACATCCATGCCTGACCGGGATTCGAACCCGGACCCCTTACGGACGAATGATCAGAGGCCAGCGCCTTAGACCACTGGGGCGGCATGCGTTGCTTTATCTGCCTGTACTCCATGTGTTGGAATGATTTTAATTTTGATCATTTTGTTCAGTTTTGTTGCGGCTGTGAACAGACCATTTTTCTGTCAAATTTGAATTTTATTCGAAAGGCGAGCTTTCATATATTGTTCCCATTATAATTTCATTTCTGTTAATTTGAGTTAAATTCTTGTGTTATAATTTCATTTCTGTTAATTTGAGTTAAATTCTATAATTTCATTTCTGTTTATTTGAGTTTAATTTTCCCCGATCAGCATCATAATCCAATCGCAAATGAAAGAAATTCAGAATTTCAGCACGTGCTGAGATGTGAATACAGTTACTAAAACTAACAACAGATGGCGCCAGATTTTTGATCCATGATTACAATACACCTTGTAGAAGTTCCGGCCCCAAGATGCAACTAAGAGAACACAAACTTGAATCTCGGCTAATCATAGGTTTCAAATCCTTTTCAACTTACTAAATGTTCCGAAATTTACCCTTTTGAAACGCTTCAGGCTTTCCCGGCACATTTGTTTACAGTTTGCCTTTAAAACATCTGCTTATTCCTGTAGTTCATGTTTCCAGTTAAGTTTTTTACATGTACCTTTTCGTCAGCTGATTTGAGCTTTGGCACTTGGGGAAATCGAGTTCGTTTCGAAGATAATTGAAATAACCTGCTTTGACTGAAATTTCAACTCGACTTAATTTGAAATAATCAGAATAGCGGCTGACACATGGTTGATCATAGACTCTTCTGTCTAATTACTTGCGCTTTTGAGTTCGTATACTTTCTGACTGCTTGTGAAGCTGTCAGAGAAAGAGGACGAGAGATTGACGAAAGAACAATCCTCTTTGTTTGACATTCGTTGAAAGAAGTCATAAGATCATACAGCAGTGATACGAATGTCTTATTCATGATTGAGAACAACTTCCAAGTTATGCAAAGAAAATTTAATGTTTAATTCATATTAATTAAACATTAAATCTTGTGAGAAAAAATTTTCTTTTACTTTGTGTGATGGTTTTTTTTTTTTTTTTTTTGTGTGTGTGTTTTTTTTTTTTTTTTTTTGTGTTTTTTCAATTTTTAGTTAAATCTAGCTCAAAATATATCTTAAATTCACAACTTTTGTACCTATTCAAAGGATGGCGAAAGTCTTGAAAGAACCGATTTCTAAAAAAGAAAACTGCTGTAGCGATTGTAACCTGATCGGTAGTCCTTCTACTCATAATATGTATTACTGATCTTCTATTCAGACATGGTGAAAGGATCTTCAAAAATCATTTTACAAACTTAGAAGGGAGTCTCGCACCATTTCTCATCTGTGCTTTATTTCACTTTTATATTTTGCTTTTCCAGATAAAAGAAACTCATTACAATAAATTTACCTTCAATCTTAAAATTCCTTTTTCTAACAGGAGAAGAATAAAACAGATGTATGGCATCCCACGTAGCACAGCTTCACAATTTAAGGTAGTACTAACACTGAGCCACCATTTTCTATTCCTAAAAGACGGTTCCTCAGATTTAGGCTACGTTAAATTGCAAAGCTGTGTTACCTGTGAGGGACGTACATAAAATATTAAACGGAAAACAAATAGCAATCATTTTTCTCAATATTTTTCGTGTTTGAACAACTACGTAACAGACGTAAGTTCAGTAACCTACGAGAAAAATTCAATTCTGCTGTGATCTTTTCAGAGATCTTTCAACAGACTTTTCAATCACGGTAACTTATTAAAAAAATAATATAAAAAAAGTATTTATTTCTCTAACGCGCCACATACTTTGAAATCAATTATAATACATTTCAGCAGTCTCCCAACGGTTTGTTGTGAGAGGCTGCACATAAAAAGTCATGAAGAATTCGGCTGTCATAGAAAATGGCTTCACCAACATTCATACAGTGACTCTCTGTGTGCAAGCCCTGTGCCTTTCCATGGTAGAGGCAGGATCCGTGCGCTGGCCGACTAGAATTCAGACACGAATGCTCTGGTCATCGGCGCCAAGGGCAAACCGTGACTCATCACTAAAGACAACACGACGCCGCTGGACATTGCCCCATGTTTATCGGGTCCTACATTACTGTAGCCACTGCCGGTGATACCCGCTGGTCAGTGGTAGGCGGCGGAATGGCCACCTCGAATGTAGACCCCGTGCTGCAAATCGTCTGACAAGGGTCCGGATGGCCACTGCCGTACCTGTAGACTGCGCAACATGACCACGGATCGCCGAGAGCGATGAATCCGTTTCTGTTCGTGCGTTTCTCACAGTTGCTCGATCCCCGCATTTTGTTGTTGCTCTTGGTAGTCCACTGCCCGCGCGCCGCTGTGTTGTGCCCACTTCGGCCCATTGAAGCGTCGCTCCGACCCGAACGCTTGGAGATATGTCGACTTGACCAATCGGCCTCTCTGAAAGTCGCTGAACTGCTCATATTGTGCATATGACGTCGAGGCAACCTTACACTCCGTGGAGCTTAATGCAACCGCAATTATTTGTCACAATTGCCCCCGCTCGGGCTTTGCTCTTGACAAACCCTCCTCTGTGCGAAGCTCCCATGCGTTATAGCGGGCTACTATTTAGTCATTGCTCATTTTTTTAACCATTTGCATATTCGGACCTAAGATACTTGCATGCGGATTTTCACCAGGATCGAATTACTGACTATACTCAATACGTATTTGTTAATAACTTACTATTAGCTTCGAATGGTTAATGTGATGAACATGGTGCAAAATTCATGGACGAAGAATTGCAGAAAAGTGTGACACATATCTTTTTATAAATAAATAATGAGAAAAAAAATCACAGTAATACAGTTATTTTTGAAAAAGTTTTACGTAACATTTAGCTATCTGAGCGATACGCGGCGTTGATGACACAATGATTGCCGGATGATCATCTGCCACGGGTACCGGTGCTCTGAACGGAATGATGCCCCCAAAATAAATTAGGCCTAGCCGCGTCACACGTGGTGCACGACCGATATGCTTGACTAACTGTAGTAAGTGCGGAAGGATACGAGCAAGGCATATTAAGTGTAGCCGTGATGCACATCCAGCAAAACGGGCAGGCTTCGCTTTCACAACAAACAATGGAAGCCATTGTCAGGCCAGCATCGATTCAACGTATGCTGCTGCTAGGATTAGTAAGTATACGCAATGGAGACATATTTGGATTCGAGGTAATTTCTTAATACAAGCAACTTTGAAATCCACGGAGAGATGCTCTCGGCGTAGATGCTGGGTGCAAGGGGTCCGTCTGGAAATTGCGTTTCTAACAATAACCTAGGAAGCACAGCCGGGAGTGTCAAGGGGCGGTATGAAAATTGAAATCTGATTTACCACTTTGACGGGAAAGCATCTTCTCACTCAGTTGTAGTGCGATAAAGTTATCAAATGTAATAACATTTAATCGCTATTTCGATATTAGCCCAGAGTTCATGTTAACAATACACTACCGAGAGCGCTTGCTCTGAGCTTTAAAACCAATTTTATTAGATTTGAGTGTTTTTTCAGGTCGGGCTATATGCTTAACCACCAGCACATTAGCGTACACCGAAACTCTGTTTTCCTTTAAATTTGGTAACAATATTTCATAATGAACGCTATATACTTTGAAAATAATTTATAAATACATTGCGACTACAGCTGATGCTATTACTGACAGCCAATTTGGAATTAAAATGTGTTTTACAAAATAAGAAACCGTGACGCCGTCGGTATGTATGGTGTTGCGTCGGGGCTTTAGGGGGAGGCTTCCTCGTTTTTGGAGAAGCCTGTTGCTCTCCGCCGTTGCCTCCTCTGATGTTGTCATCCGTTGGGTGACTATGTCACGGGGTCTCCTCCGAAGGAGGAATTTCCTCCTACATGAACGTTTCGAAGGGCCTTGTCTCTCCGTCGTTCTAGGAGACTCCGCCGTCGGTTTGTATGGTGTTGCGTCGGGGGTGTGAGTGTCCTTGCTTGTGGAACCGTGGTGTGTGTATCGGGGCGTGTGTGAAACACCGGTGGAACCGATCCCATGTTCATACATGGGAGCGGGGAAACAAGCGTGTTGCTGTTGCTGGGCAACAAAAGTTCGTAATGGGAGAGAGGTCGTCGTGCTTCTGCACAATATGACGTCCCTTTCTTTCTGTTTCCAGTGAATGGTATTTGAAGACAAGATATTTTTATTTAGTTTCATGATCATGTACTGTATTTCGAAGACATTGGAACTGTAGCATTAACGTACCGTTTTCTTTCAAATCTCTTTTAATTCAAACTAATTAATAATCAAAATAAAGTTTAAATATATATCGACTGGATTTAAATGAAACGAGTGTATCGTATATTATTTTTATTTTTATTTTATTTACTAACTCTCTTATATCAGACAAAATTTGTTAGGCGGACGTTTTCTTTTTTTCTTTTTTTTTTTTTTTTAGGCTTTTAACTTTATTCATTTGAAACATTTTGGGCTCACTCCTAATATTATTCTATTTACCGGGTAGAAAGCTTTACCCAACTCCTTCCTTGACCCGCTAACTTAATTTTATTCATTTATGAGGAGTGATGTGTGAGGTTTTTTTTCTGTGTTTTGTTTACTCACTTAAATAATTCAATTTTTTGAAGTCAATTTTTCATTTAAGCACGTTGACCCAAGTGAAGCAAAAAAAGCTGGTTAACATGTAGATTATGGCGCAAAGTTCAGGGACGAAAAATTTCCAAAAAACTGTGGCGTACATTCTTTTTGAAATCAAAAATGATGTAAAATGAAAAAAAGTTCGTTGATAAAGACATTTTTGAAAACGTTTTACGTAAAATTTACCTATCTAAGTGGGACGCCAAAACCCAGTTAGCGGCTTCATCGCCGAGGGTAAGGCATGCCCTTCGTGACGGGCACAAGTGCCAATGATCGAAACAGAAGGACGCCGCAAGAGATCAGTGTTTTGGTGCAGCTACGGCCTCACCTGAGCCAGACGCCATTGCTCTTCGGTGTTGTCGCTGGCAGAAACAGCTACCTCCGCTACGAAAATTAGTCCCTAGTATTAAGAGCATATAAGTGCAGGACAAGGACTGCTCGGAATCCATTTTTCTTTGCGCAGCAGTTTTTGGACAAAATTGTAATGTAAAACAAGTTTTCATAAAGACACAGATTAATGTTTTTGGTGCAGCCACGCAACGCCCGTACCAGACGCCATTGCTCCGTGCTGTTGTCGCTGACGGAAACAACTACCTCCGCTACAGAAAAAAGTGCCTAGTGTTAAGAGCAAAAAGCAACACAAGGGCTGTTCAGTTTTTGGACGAAACTGCTATGTAAAACAAGTTTTTAAAACGTCAGAGCATTTTCAGAAATAAATTTTATATGAGAAGTTACTCAGTAAAGAGCCGGCACTTTCGGCTGATGTTGTTCAGCTTGGAGAGGAAGTAAGTTTTAGAAATCTTCCAACCCAGTGACAAAAAATTGCAATCAGGTCGAATTCGAAGGGGGTGTGTTACTCAAACAGGCAGTAGGGGATACAGTTCGGACTCCACCACACTGCCATCCACAATCCCCACTGCTTCTCTTGAAATGAATGCCTGTCTTTAGTTTGTTGCAGGGGAGTCAACTTCATCATTTTTGAGGGGCTAGGGGAGCCATAAGATAAACTACGAAATTCGACGTTTATTTTAAAACCCAATTGTAATAGCTAATCAGCAAATGAACAAGGAAACGGAAATATTCTTTTGGTTAAAATTAATATTTCTTAAAATAAGATTCAGCCTGTGTTTTTATAAAAGTGTCCAGCGATTTTATTTCCAAACGTTTATAGAAAAAAAGAAAAATTAAGTGGATTACTTAAACAAAGAACAAGAAACGCAAAAAATAAATAGATACACAAAGGTGCCAGAAATCATACGCTTCTGTCTTTTTATTTGTTTTATTTTTGATAATTGTTTTAAACATTTACCACATATCAGAAGGACATGTTAAACACAATACGGGGCTGCCAATCCGTGTATTGTTTTGTATCAAATGCGCAATGTTGAATATGTGAAAAAGATTTCTTATTCTGTTACTTATTAAAGTTTTGGGAAGTAAATCGCTTTGACCTGCAGAGCGATTATTTATCTAAACAGGAGGAAATATATTGATGCCCCCCTCCCCCCAGAAAAACTATTGGAGGGGCAATATATACCTCCTCTCCGCGGCTATGCACTGCCGTCTGAACACCTTTGGAGGCCCTGAGTCGTCACATTTTTCGCGGACTAAGATTCTTGTGTGTGTATTAACCTCCAAACTTCGAAACAAAAAAAAACCGGACGTAAATTTAAAAAAATTGGCCCCAAATTCGGAGCCCCTGTGTGGGTCGGGGACCTGTTGGCCCACCCATTCAGACGCCACTGCCAAAGAGTTTTCACCAATATTTTTATAAATTCCTAAAATTTTTACAATTCCTACAAATTCCTAAAATAAGCCACTGAAGAATCGCAAATATTTTAAAGTAAAAAAAGGAGGCCCTTCCATTGCATGTGAAAGCGGAGCCATCCTGTAATACTGCATGTGTGTCACATCTAAGCATCCTTCCGCGCTCACTACAGTTAGTTAAGCTGGCGATCGAGCTGCACGTGTGGCACGGCTAGGCCTAACCTGTTATGCAGAGATACTTCCGCTGAGACAACGGGCAGCCGTGGTAGGTGCTCCAGCGGCAGTCACAACGTCATCGTCGCCGCTGACTGGATTCCGCGTACCGCACAGACAGGTAATTTTAACGTAAGACATTTTCAAAAATGACTCTATCAATGAAATTTGTTTGTTATTTTAGATCATTTTTTATTTCAAAAAGGATGTACGTCACAGCTTTTTGAAATTTTTCGTCCCTGAATTTTGCACCATAATCTTCACGTTAACCAAAAAGCTCTGATCGGTATGCGCACCCGTGTGCGCTAAACCTAATCTATCCTGCCGCCGTCTTTCGCATAGATCATCAAAAGTCGCGGTGGATAGTCTGTACTCTGTCGGCAAGATCATCCGGACTGGCACGGCGGACTCATACACACAGGCAAATTTTCCCTAAAAAGGTTTTTTAAATTATTCTAATGACGTAATTTTTTGTTTATTTTATATCATTTTTGAATTCTGAAAAGATTTACATCACAGATTTGTTGAAATTTTTCGTCTCTGAAATTTGCATTATGTTCTGCACGTTAACCTTTTCACTCAGCTAATATACAGCATGATCACAATTAAAAAGGGGGTATTCAGAGCTCTCTGTAGGAAGAACTATCAGACAAACCTCAATCAAATGTGGTATACTATATATACCTTCCTGGGTATGCGGTTACGAGCTTCGAAAAAAAAAAAAAGATCAGTTCAAAATTCAGCCGTTAGGGAAATTCGGTGTTGCTGTGCCATTAATTTGCATAATGGAACGCAGCACCAAATATGGTAGTTTACTCTTAATTTCTGATTAAGAAACCTGAAAAGGAGCTTTCTTTTTATTATGTTAATTACATTTGACTTGATTACATGCCGTTATGTTTAGATCAGTGCCCAGGATGCAGGTTCAATTTCATAGACGCAAAGTCGTGTGACCAGTCAGTATCGTATTCGAGGCATAAGCTAAAGAACTTTGAGAAAACGAGGCATAATCTAAAGTACTTTTGAGAAAATTTGTGTAATCTAAAGAAAATTTCTCAGGATAGTCTTTTTTTTTTATCTATACCGTACTGAAATGAAGAATGAGCCAGTTAGCACTGTGCTCAAAGAACATGAAACCATGTGACGTACCTACTTCGGGTTTGACGCACAGTTCGAGACGGAAAAGCTGCAGCTATCAGATTCTTCGGTACAGTTCAATCAGTAGAACAGTCCACTCCGAAGATGTCAGATGTGGGTTCGAATCTCATCACTGGCAAATAAGGTTTTATTTTTACAACCAAGCTAGTTGAGCATTACACCCAATTTACAAATAACCAAGTCAGTTGAACTCTGTACCCAGAAATTAAATCAATATTTAGCAATACTTACCAAAGCTAAAGTCCACGAACTGCACCAATCTCTTCGCGTAGCTCCGAAGCTAAAGCGCTGAAAGACCAACGTGTATCATAGACACAAGAACAATTAGTGTAGCCCTTTTTACCAAGGTTAATGAAAAGTAATTTCACCAACGGAATATTTACTTCATGCAGAAGCTGTCAGTTAACCGTAAAAAACAAACTCGAGATTATTTTTCACCAACCTTACCAAGGCTGCTGAAAAGTAAATAGACCAGCAATGTTAACATCATTCGCCTCAATGCAAAATTAACCGTCACTCATCCGCAGAAGATAGGTCTGGATTTAGCAGTTGGCACCCAGCTGGGACACCCCATACGTCGTGATAGCCGACCTCGTACTACACCACTTTACATATCTCACATGACTGGTGACGTCGTCCCTGTGATTTGCATACGGAAGATTGCATGTACTCTAGTCGCAGTCGGTGTTTCCCTTATTGTGAAAAACCTCTGTATTTAGATAACTATGAGAAAAGATCCAAGAAAAAATAAAAAAGAATAAATGCAGACAGATGGGCGATTCAGCAAGCTGTGATACATTTTGTGTACATTATGCAGTACGGACATGGAGGAAACTCTGTTCTCCGTCATATCCAGAAATACAGAACTATTTGACAACTTTTCGAGGATTAACGACCACCATGAACAAAGCTGATGGCTGTAAGCGGTCGCGCGTCTTTAATTTAGGGCCCTGGGTTGTAGGAATGGGAGGAGGAGGTCGTAGCCATCGAGCAGGCCCGTCATCAATGCGTCACCCGGGATTTGTCCCTATCTCCGACGAATGGAAAAGTGCCAAAGCTTCAAGTCCACTCGTTCACAGGGGCTGCACTACCATAAACTCCACCATCTACCTTGAATAATGCTGCTTGTAAAACAGATATTTTTCACATTTCTTTGTGTTACATGTATTTGTAATACAAAAAGTTGGACTACAATATTGTTTTTCGAAATTTCTTGGTGGACCAATTTGAAGCTCACAATCCGCATCTGCCTCGACAGATATTTGCAACACATGTAAAACCTTCCTCATAATCTACTTATATTGGCTGCCTAACATTGTTTCCATGCAGCAATTGCCGCATCAGGAATTTCCACTAATATTTTCATTACAGCCTGTTTCACGTTAACTTGCAATTACCGATAGGCAGCCTCATGTGGAAGTGGGCTTTATAATGTCTTACTGCCTCATCCATTGCTAAGCTGTGTAACGTACCAGGAGATGTGACGTACCTGCCAGAAGGACGCACACGACATAAAGGCAGATAGGAATCAGAATAAAACGTCCGCGTAGCTCAATTGGTAGAGTGACTTATTCCGGAATGAGGGGATCCGGGTTCGAATCCTGGCGTGGACAGAAATGACGGAGAAATTTACTTCGTTATAGCTGTGAATAACAAAGAACGAATGTTAACCTACAAGTAAATCACCCTGACTATTTCTCATTACACAAGGCATAACTACTAATCTGCAGCTTTTAACCAGGAGCGCAGGCAATCGGACGGACTATATGTAACAGCTATGATGGTCACCCTTGGGAATTAACTGAGTTGAATTTGAATTTAATGAAAATTTCTGCTATACAACATAGTACATTATTTGAGAAAATATTTAAACACAGTGGAGTGGAAACATGAACATCATAATAATATCACAAAGATCAATTCAAATTAAGTAACCTATAGAACTGCGTACTTGCTCGGAGAGAAAAAAATATCACGACCACCTCAATATCATATTATATTAAATTATAAACATGCAAGCAATAACCTAATACAAATGACCACAAATCTATACAGAGTAATTCATAGAAGTAAATAACGTAATGTAAAATAAAGGCATAGCATGGAGCCAGGGGAAAAGGCTTAAATAGTATGTCTGAGTTAAATTTTAGTACAGGTTAGTTTATGAAATTTGCAATGACTTTTGTTGGGACGATCTTAATTTTGATAGTTTTCGTTTGTGTTTTGCTTACACGAATAGACTATATGTCAATTTTTTTTTTTTTTCAAAACATGCGCATTTTTATATCTCTACATCCCCAGTTCATTTCTAAAAATTTGAGTTACCTTTTTGTTAACCTTCCCTTTGGTCGTTTATCGGATTCGCCCTGGATTTTGTGAGAAACAAAAGATTCAGAACTTTGCAAACACAGAAATGCGAATACAGGTTACAACATCTAAATACAGATGGCGCTAGCAGTTGGGTCTCCGATGATTACCCAGTCGCGTGGAATTTACTGCGGCAGGAGATAACCAGCGCAATTTCGCCCGTGAAATCAAAGTTTTCTATACCTTTTGAAGCCATTAAATATCTTCAAATTAATGTTTTAAGAAGTTCCAAGACTATCGATATAAAATTTTCTTCAGTAATATGAAAATTTTCTCTTATTACAGTATTTCATGTATGGAACTACTTTTTATCTGTACCTTTTTAAGGCCAATTAAAGCTTCGATATGTGGTAATCAAGACTCTTTAATGTAATTGAAATAATGCCTTTTGAAAGAAATTTCAGACCGAATTCGGAAACTTTGTCCTTATCGGTTTCAAAAACTTTCATTTTCGCCCCCCCTAAATAATCTGTATACGCCCCTGGTGCACCACTCCTAATTCATGGCATTTTATCTTGCAGCGGATAGAAGGGAGAGAGACTATAGAAGCCATGGCTTCACCCTTGACAGTTAAATTTTAATATGCGTTGCTTTTTTTTTTTTTTTATTAGAGGTTTAACGACCACCGTGAGCAACTTAATGGGCTATAAGCAGTCGCCCGTCCCTAATTTAGGGTCACTGGTTCCAGAAAAGGGAGAGAGCCACTGCCGTAAGACAAACACAACATCCATGCCTGACCGGGATTCGAACCCGGACCCCTTACGGACGAATGATCAGAGGCCAGCGCCTTAGACCACTGGGGCGGCATGCGTTGCTTTATCTGCCTGTACTCCATGTGTTGGAATGATTTTAATTTTGATCATTTTGTTCAGTTTTGTTGCGGCTGTGAACAGACCATTTTTCTGTCAAATTTGAATTTTATTCGAAAGGCGAGCTTTCATATATTGTTCCCATTATAATTTCATTTCTGTTAATTTGAGTTAAATTCTTGTGTTATAATTTCATTTCTGTTAATTTGAGTTAAATTCTTGTGTTATAATTTCATTTCTGTTAATTTGAGTTAAATTCTATAATTTCATTTCTGTTTATTTGAGTTTAATTTTCCCCGATCAGCATCATAATCCAATCGCAAATGAAAGAAATTCAGAATTTCAGCACGTGCTGAGATGTGAATACAGTTACTAAAACTAACAACAGATGGCGCCAGATTTTTGATCCATGATTACAATACACCTTGTAGAAGTTCCGGCCCCAAGATGCAACTAAGAGAACACAAACTTGAATCTCGGCTAATCATAGGTTTCAAATCCTTTTCAACTTACTAAATGTTCCGAAATTTACCCTTTTGAAACGCTTCAGGCTTTCCCGGCACATTTGTTTACAGTTTGCCTTTAAAACATCTGCTTATTCCTGTAGTTCATGTTTCCAGTTAAGTTTTTTACATGTACCTTTTCGTCAGCTGATTTGAGCTTTGGCACTTGGGGAAATCGAGTTCGTTTCGAAGATAATTGAAATAACCTGCTTTGACTGAAATTTCAACTCGACTTAATTTGAAATAATCAGAATAGCGGCTGACACATGGTTGATCATAGACTCTTCTGTCTAATTACTTGCGCTTTTGAGTTCGTATACTTTCTGACTGCTTGTGAAGCTGTCAGAGAAAGAGGACGAGAGATTGACGAAAGAACAATCCTCTTTGTTTGACATTCGTTGAAAGAAGTCATAAGATCATACAGCAGTGATACGAATGTCTTATTCATGATTGAGAACAACTTCCAAGTTATGCAAAGAAAATTTAATGTTTAATTCATATTAATTAAACATTAAATCTTGTGAGAAAAAATTTTCTTTTACTTTGTGTGATGGTTTTTTTTTTTTTTTTTTTTTTGTGTGTGTTTTTTTTTTTTTGTGTTTTTTCAATTTTTAGTTAAATCTAGCTCAAAATATATCTTAAATTCACAACTTTTGTACCTATTCAAAGGATGGCGGAAGTCTTGAAAGAACTGATTTCTAAAAAAGAAAACTGCTGTAGCGATTGTAACCTGATCGGTAGTCCTTCTACTCATAATATGTATTACTGATCTTCTATTCAGACATGGTGAAAGGATCTTCAAAAATCATTTTACAAACTTAGAAGGGAGTCTCGCACCATTTCTCATCTGTGCTTTATTTCACTTTTATATTTTGCTTTTCCAGATAAAAGAAACTCATTACAATAAATTTACCTTCAATCTTAAAATTCCTTTTTCTAACAGGAGAAGAATAAAACAGATGTATGGCATCCCACGTAGCACAGCTTCACAATTTAAGGTAGTACTAACACTGAGCCACCATTTTCTATTCCTAAAAGACGGTTCCTCAGATTTAGGCTACGTTAAATTGCAAAGCTGTGTTACCTGTGAGGGACGTACATAAAATATTAAACGGAAAACAAATAGCAATCATTTTTCTCAATATTTTTCGTGTTTGAACAACTACGTAACAGACGTAAGTTCAGTAACCTACGAGAAAAATTCAATTCTGCTGTGATCTTTTCAGAGATCTTTCAACAGACTTTTCAATCACGGTAACTTATTAAAAAAATAATATAAAAAAGTATTTATTTCTCTAACGCGCCACATACTTTGAAATCAATTATAATATATTTCAGCAGTCTCCCAACGGTTTGTTGTGAGAGGCTGCACATAAAAAGTCATGAAGAATTCGGCTGTCATAGAAAATGGCTTCACCAACATTCATACAGTGACTCTCTGTGTGCAAGCCCTGTGCCTTTCCATGGTAGAGGCAGGATCCGTGCGCTGGCCGACTAGAATTCAGACACGAATGCTCTGGTCATCGGCGCCAAGGGCAAACCGTGACTCATCACTAAAGACAACACGACGCCGCTGGACATTGCCCCATGTTTATCGGGTCCTACATTACTGTAGCCACTGCCGGTGATACCCGCTGGTCAGTGGTAGGCGGAGGAATGGCCTCCTCGAATGTAGACCCCGTGCTGCAAATCGTCTGACAAGGGTCCGGATGGCCACTGCCGTACCTGTAGACTGCGCAACATGACCACGGATCGCCGAGAGCGATGAATCCGTTTCTGTTCGTGCGTTTCTCACAGTTGCTCGATCCCCGCATTTTGTTGTTGCTCTTGGTAATCCACCGCCCGCGCGCTGCTGTGTTGTGCCCACTTCGGCCCATTGAAGCGTCGCTCCGACCCGAACGCTTGGAGATATGTCGACTTGACCAATCGGCCTCTCTGAAAGTCGCTGAACTGCTCATATTGTGCATATGACGTCGAGGCAACCTTACACTCCATGGAGCTTAATGCAACCGCAATTATTTGTCACAATTGCCCCCGCTCGGGCTTTGCTCTTGACAAACCCTCCTCTGTGCGAAGCTCCCATGCGTTATAGCGGGCTACTATTTAGTCATTGCTCATTTTTTTAACCATTTGCATATTCGGACCTAAGATACTTGCATGCGGATTTTCACCAGGATCGAATTACTGACTATACTCAATACGTATTTGTTAATAACTTACTATTAGCTTCGAATGGTTAATGTGATGAACATGGTGCAAAATTCATGGACGAAAAATTGCAGAAAAGTGTGACGCATATCTTTTTATAAATAAATAATGAGAAAAAAAATCACAGTAATACAGTTATTTTTGAAAAAGTTTTACGTAACATTTAGCTATCTGAGCGATACGCGGCGTTGATGACACAATGATTGCCGGATGATCATCTGCCACGGGTACCGGTGCTCTGAACGGAATGATGCCCCCAAAATAAATTAGGCCTAGCCGCGTCACACGTGGTGCACGACCGATATGCTTGACTAACTGTAGTAAGTGCGGAAGGATACGAGCAAGGCATATTAAGTGTAGCCGTGATGCACATCCAGCAAAACGGGCAGGCTTCGCTTTCACAACAAACAATGGAAGCCATTGTCAGGCCAGCATCGATTCAACGTATGCTGCTGCTAGGATTAGTAAGTATACGCAATGGAGACATATTTGGATTCGAGGTAATTTCTTAATACAAGCAACTTTGAAATCCACGGAGAGATGCTCTCGGCGTAGATGCTGGGTGCAAGGGGTCCGTCTGGAAATTGCGTTTCTAACAATAACCTAGGAAGCACAGCCGGGAGTGTCAAGGGGCGGTATGAAAATTGAAATCTGATTTACCACTTTGACGGGAAAGCATCTTCTCACTCAGTTGTAGTGCGATAAAGTTATCAAATGTAATAACATTTAATCGCTATTTCGATATTAGCCCAGAGTTCATGTTAACAATACACTACCGAGAGCGCTTGCTCTGAGCTTTAAAACCAATTTTATTAGATTTGAGTGTTTTTTCAGGTCGGGCTATATGCTTAACCACCAGCACATTAGCGTACACCGAAACTCTGTTTTCCTTTAAATTTGGTAACAATATTTCATAATGAACGCTATATACTTTGAAAATAATTTATAAATACATTGCGACTACAGCTGATGCTATTACTGACAGCCAATTTGGAATTAAAATGTGTTTTACAAAATAAGAAACCGTGACGCCGTCGGTATGTATGGTGTTGCGTCGGGGCTTTAGGGGGAGGCTTCCTCGTTTTTGGAGAAGCCTGTTGCTCTCCGCCGTTGCCTCCTCTGATGTTGTCATCCGTTGGGTGACTATGTCACGGGGTCTCCTCCGAAGGAGGAATTTCCTCCTACATGAACGTTTCGAAGGGCCTTGTCTCTCCGTCGTTCTAGGAGACTCCGCCGTCGGTTTGTATGGTGTTGCGTCGGGGGTGTGAGTGTCCTTGCTTGTGGAACCGTGGTGTGTGTATCGGGGCGTGTGTGAAACACCGGTGGAACCGATCCCATGTTCATACATGGGAGCGGGGAAACAAGCGTGTTGCTGTTGCTGGGCAACAAAAGTTCGTAATGGGAGAGAGGTCGTCGTGCTTCTGCACAATATGACGTCCCTTTCTTTCTGTTTCCAGTGAATGGTATTTGAAGACAAGATATTTTTATTTAGTTTCATGATCATGTACTGTATTTCGAAGACATTGGAACTGTAGCATTAACGTACCGTTTTCTTTCAAATCTCTTTTAATTCAAACTAATTAATAATCAAAATAAAGTTTAAATATATATCGACTGGATTTAAATGAAACGAGTGTATCGTATATTATTTTTATTTTTATTTTTATTTTATTTACTAACTCTCTTATATCAGACAAAATTTGTTAGGCGGACGTTTTCTTTTTTTCTTTTTTTTTTTTTTTAGGCTTTTAACTTTATTCATTTGAAACATTTTGGGCTCACTCCTAATATTATTCTATTTACCGGGTAGAAAGCTTTACCCAACTCCTTCCTTGACCCGCTAACTTAATTTTATTCATTTATGAGGAGTGATGTGTGAGGTTTTTTTTCTGTGTTTTGTTTACTCACTTAAATAATTCAATTTTTTGAAGTCAATTTTTCATTTAAGCACGTTGACCCAAGTGAAGCAAAAAAAGCTGGTTAACATGTAGATTATGGCGCAAAGTTCAGGGACGAAAAATTTCCAAAAAACTGTGGCGTACATTCTTTTTGAAATCAAAAATGATGTAAAATGAAAAAAAAGTTCGTTGATAAAGACATTTTTGAAAACGTTTTACGTAAAATTTACCTATCTAAGTGGGACGCCAAAACCCAGTTAGCGGCTTCATCGCCGAGGGTAAGGCATGCCCTTCGTGACGGGCACAAGTGCCAATGATCGAAACAGAAGGACGCCGCAAGAGATCAGTGTTTTGGTGCAGCTACGGCCTCACCTGAGCCAGACGCCATTGCTCTTCGGTGTTGTCGCTGGCAGAAACAGCTACCTCCGCTACGAAAATTAGTCCCTAGTATTAAGAGCATATAAGTGCAGGACAAGGACTGCTCGGAATCCATTTTTCTTTGCGCAGCAGTTTTTGGACAAAATTGTAATGTAAAACAAGTTTTCATAAAGACACAGATTAATGTTTTTGGTGCAGCCACGCAACGCCCGTACCAGACGCCATTGCTCCGTGCTGTTGTCGCTGACGGAAACAACTACCTCCGCTACAGAAAAAAGTGCCTAGTGTTAAGAGCAAAAAGCAACACAAGGGCTGTTCAGTTTTTGGACGAAACTGCTATGTAAAACAAGTTTTTAAAACGTCAGAGCATTTTCAGAAATAAATTTTATATGAGAAGTTACTCAGTAAAGAGCCGGCACTTTCGGCTGATGTTGTTCAGCTTGGAGAGGAAGTAAGTTTTAGAAATCTTCCAACCCAGTGACAAAAAATTGCAATCAGGTCGAATTCGAAGGGGGTGTGTTACTCAAACAGGCAGTAGGGGATACAGTTCGGACTCCACCACACTGCCATCCACAATCCCCACTGCTTCTCTTGAAATGAATGCCTGTCTTTAGTTTGTTGCAGGGGAGTCAACTTCATCATTTTTGAGGGGCTAGGGGAGCCATAAGATAAACTACGAAATTCGACGTTTATTTTAAAACCCAATTGTAATAGCTAATCAGCAAATGAACAAGGAAACGGAAATATTCTTTTGGTTAAAATTAATATTTCTTAAAATAAGATTCAGCCTGTGTTTTTATAAAAGTGTCCAGCGATTTTATTTCCAAACGTTTATAGAAAAAAAGAAAAATTAAGTGGATTACTTAAACAAAGAACAAGAAACGCAAAAAATAAATAGATACACAAAGGTGCCAGAAATCATACGCTTCTGTCTTTTTATTTGTTTTATTTTTGATAATTGTTTTAAACATTTACCACATATCAGAAGGACATGTTAAACACAATACGGGGCTGCCAATCCGTGTATTGTTTTGTATCAAATGCGCAATGTTGAATATGTGAAAAAGATTTCTTATTCTGTTACTTATTAAAGTTTTGGGAAGTAAATCGCTTTGACCTGCAGAGCGATTATTTATCTAAACAGGAGGAAATATATTGATGCCCCCCCTCCCCCAGAAAAACTATTGGAGGGGCAATATATACCTCCTCTCCGCGGCTATGCACTGCCGTCTGAACACCTTTGGAGGCCCTGAGTCGTCACATTTTTCGCGGACTAAGATTCTTGTGTGTGTATTAACCTCCAAACTTCGAAACAAAAAAAAACCGGACGTAAATTTAAAAAAATTGGCCCCAAATTCGGAGCCCCTGTGTGGGTCGGGGACCTGTTGGCCCACCCATTCAGACGCCACTGCCAAAGAGTTTTCACCAATATTTTTATAAATTCCTAAAATTTTTACAATTCCTACAAATTCCTAAAATAAGCCACTGAAGAATCGCAAATATTTTAAAGTAAAAAAAGGAGGCCCTTCCATTGCATGTGAAAGCGGAGCCATCCTGTAATACTGCATGTGTGTCACATCTAAGCATCCTTCCGCGCTCACTACAGTTAGTTAAGCTGGCGATCGAGCTGCACGTGTGGCACGGCTAGGCCTAACCTGTTATGCAGAGATACTTCCGCTGAGACAACGGGCAGCCGTGGTAGGTGCTCCAGCGGCAGTCACAACGTCATCGTCGCCGCTGACTGGATTCCGCGTACCGCACAGACAGGTAATTTTAACGTAAGACATTTTCAAAAATGACTCTATCAATGAAATTTGTTTGTTATTTTAGATCATTTTTTATTTCAAAAAGGATGTACGTCACAGCTTTTTGAAATTTTTCGTCCCTGAATTTTGCACCATAATCTTCACGTTAACCAAAAAGCTCTGATCGGTATGCGCACCCGTGTGCGCTAAACCTAATCTATCCTGCCGCCGTCTTTCGCATAGATCATCAAAAGTCGCGGTGGATAGTCTGTACTCTGTCGGCAAGATCATCCGGACTGGCACGGCGGACTCATACACACAGGCAAATTTTCCCTAAAAAGGTTTTTTAAATTATTCTAATGACGTAATTTTTTGTTTATTTTATATCATTTTTGAATTCTGAAAAGATTTACATCACAGATTTGTTGAAATTTTTCGTCTCTGAAATTTGCATTATGTTCTGCACGTTAACCTTTTCACTCAGCTAATATACAGCATGATCACAATTAAAAAGGGGGTATTCAGAGCTCTCTGTAGGAAGAACTATCAGACAAACCTCAATCAAATGTGGTATACTATATATACCTTCCTGGGTATGCGGTTACGAGCTTCGAAAAAAAAAAAAGATCAGTTCAAAATTCAGCCGTTAGGGAAATTCGGTGTTGCTGTGCCATTAATTTGCATAATGGAACGCAGCACCAAATATGGTAGTTTACTCTTAATTTCTTTTTTTTTTTTTTTTTTTTTTGGATTGGAGGTTTAACGACCACCGTGAGCAACTCAATGGGCTATAAGCAGTCGCCCGTCCCTAATTTAGGGTCACTGGTTCCAGGGAAGGGAGAGAGCCAGTGCCGTAAGACAAACACAACATCCATGCCTCACCGGGATTCGAACCCGGACCCCTTACGGACGAATGATCATAGGCCAGCGCCTTAGACCACTGCGCCACCGGGGCGGCTCTTAATTTCTGATTAAGAAACCTGAAAAGGAGCTTTCTTTTTATTATGTTAATTACATTTGACTTGATTACATGCCGTTATGTTTAGATCAGTGCCCAGGATGCAGGTTCAATTTCATAGACGCAAAGTCGTGTGACCAGTCAGTATCGTATTCGAGGCATAAGCTAAAGAACTTTGAGAAAACGAGGCATAATCTAAAGTACTTTTGAGAAAATTTGTGTAATCTAAAGAAAATTTCTCAGGATAGTCTTTTTTTTATCTATACCGTACTGAAATGAAGAATGAGCCAGTTAGCACTGTGCTCAAAGAACATGAAACCATGTGACGTACCTACTTCGGGTTTGACGCACAGTTCGAGACGGAAAAGCTGCAGCTATCAGATTCTTCGGTACAGTTCAATCAGTAGAACAGTCCACTCCGAAGATGTCAGATGTGGGTTCGAATCTCATCACTGGCAAATAAGGTTTTATTTTTACAACCAAGCTAGTTGAGCATTACACCCAATTTACAAATAACCAAGTCAGTTGAACTCTGTACCCAGAAATTAAATCAATATTTAGCAATACTTACCAAAGCTAAAGTCCACGAACTGCACCAATCTCTTCGCGTAGCTCCGAAGCTAAAGCGCTGAAAGACCAACGTGTATCATAGACACAAGAACAATTAGTGTAGCCCTTTTTACCAAGGTTAATGAAAAGTAATTTCACCAACGGAATATTTACTTCATGCAGAAGCTGTCAGTTAACCGTAAAAAACAAACTCGAGATTATTTTTCACCAACCTTACCAAGGCTGCTGAAAAGTAAATAGACCAGCAATGTTAACATCATTCGCCTCAATGCAAAATTAACCGTCACTCATCCGCAGAAGATAGGTCTGGATTTAGCAGTTGGCACCCAGCTGGGACACCCCATACGTCGTGATAGCCGACCTCGTACTACACCACTTTACATATCTCACATGACTGGTGACGTCGTCCCTGTGATTTGCATACGGAAGATTGCATGTACTCTAGTCGCAGTCGGTGTTTCCCTTATTGTGAAAAACCTCTGTATTTAGATAACTATGAGAAAAGATCCAAGAAAAAATAAAAAAGAATAAATGCAGACAGATGGGCGATTCAGCAAGCTGTGATACATTTTGTGTACATTATGCAGTACGGACATGGAGGAAACTCTGTTCTCCGTCATATCCAGAAATACAGAACTATTTGACAACTTTTCGAGGATTAACGACCACCATGAACAAAGCTGATGGCTGTAAGCGGTCGCGCGTCTTTAATTTAGGGCCCTGGGTTGTAGGAATGGGAGGAGGAGGTCGTAGCCATCGAGCAGGCCCGTCATCAATGCGTCACCCGGGATTTGTCCCTATCTCCGACGAATGGAAAAGTGCCAAAGCTTCAAGTCCACTCGTTCACAGGGGCTGCACTACCATAAACTCCACCATCTACCTTGAATAATGCTGCTTGTAAAACAGATATTTTTCACATTTCTTTGTGTTACATGTATTTGTAATACAAAAGTTGGACTACAATATTGTTTTTCGAAATTTCTTGGTGGACCAATTTGAAGCTCACAATCCGCATCTGCCTCGACAGATATTTGCAACACATGTAAAACCTTCCTCATAATCTACTTATATTGGCTGCCTAACATTGTTTCCATGCAGCAATTGCCGCATCAGGAATTTCCACTAATATTTTCATTACAGCCTGTTTCACGTTAACTTGCAATTACCGATAGGCAGCCTCATGTGGAAGTGGGCTTTATAATGTCTTACTGCCTCATCCATTGCTAAGCTGTGTAACGTACCAGGAGATGTGACGTACCTGCCAGAAGGACGCACACGACATAAAGGCAGATAGGAATCAGAATAAAACGTCCGCGTAGCTCAATTGGTAGAGTGACTTATTCCGGAATGAGGGGATCCGGGTTCGAATCCTGGCGTGGACAGAAATGACGGAGAAATTTACTTCGTTATAGCTGTGAATAACAAAGAACGAATGTTAACCTACAAGTAAATCACCCTGACTATTTCTCATTACACAAGGCATAACTACTAATCTGCAGCTTTTAACCAGGAGCGCAGGCAATCGGACGGACTATATGTAACAGCTATGATGGTCACCCTTGGGAATTAACTGAGTTGAATTTGAATTTAATGAAAATTTCTGCTATACAACATAGTACATTATTTGAGAAAATATTTAAACACAGTGGAGTGGAAACATGAACATCATAATAATATCACAAAGATCAATTCAAATTAAGTAACCTATAGAACTGCGTACTTGCTCGGAGAGAAAAAAATATCACGACCACCTCAATATCATATTATATTAAATTATAAACATGCAAGCAATAACCTAATACAAATGACCACAAATCTATACAGAGTAATTCATAGAAGTAAATAACGTAATGTAAAATAAAGGCATAGCATGGAGCCAGGGGAAAAGGCTTAAATAGTATGTCTGAGTTAAATTTTAGTACAGGTTAGTTTATGAAATTTGCAATGACTTTTGTTGGGACGATCTTAATTTTGATAGTTTTCGTTTGTGTTTTGCTTACACGAATAGACTATATGTCAATTTTTTTTTTTTTTTCAAAACATGCGCATTTTTATATCTCTACATCCCCAGTTCATTTCTAAAAATTTGAGTTACCTTTTTGTTAACCTTCCCTTTGGTCGTTTATCGGATTCGCCCTGGATTTTGTGAGAAACAAAAGATTCAGAACTTTGCAAACACAGAAATGCGAATACAGGTTACAACATCTAAATACAGATGGCGCTAGCAGTTGGGTCTCCGATGATTACCCAGTCGCGTGGAATTTACTGCGGCAGGAGATAACCAGCGCAATTTCGCCCGTGAAATCAAAGTTTTCTATACCTTTTGAAGCCATTAAATATCTTCAAATTAATGTTTTAAGAAGTTCCAAGACTATCGATATAAAATTTTCTTCAGTAATATGAAAATTTTCTCTTATTACAGTATTTCATGTATGGAACTACTTTTTATCTGTACCTTTTTAAGGCCAATTAAAGCTTCGATATGTGGTAATCAAGACTCTTTAATGTAATTGAAATAATGCCTTTTGAAAGAAATTTCAGACCGAATTCGGAAACTTTGTCCTTATCGGTTTCAAAAACTTTCATTTTCGCCCCCCCCCCCTAAATAATCTGTATACGCCCCTGGTGCACCACTCCTAATTCATGGCATTTTATCTTGCAGCGGATAGAAGGGAGAGAGACTATAGAAGCCATGGCTTCACCCTTGACAGTTAAATTTTAATATGCGTTGCTTTTTTTTTTTTTTTATTAGAGGTTTAACGACCACCGTGAGCAACTTAATGGGCTATAAGCAGTCGCCCGTCCCTAATTTAGGGTCACTGGTTCCAGAAAAGGGAGAGAGCCACTGCCGTAAGACAAACACAACATCCATGCCTGACCGGGATTCGAACCCGGACCCCTTACGGACGAATGATCAGAGGCCAGCGCCTTAGACCACTGGGGCGGCATGCGTTGCTTTATCTGCCTGTACTCCATGTGTTGGAATGATTTTAATTTTGATCATTTTGTTCAGTTTTGTTGCGGCTGTGAACAGACCATTTTTCTGTCAAATTTGAATTTTATTCGAAAGGCGAGCTTTCATATATTGTTCCCATTATAATTTCATTTCTGTTAATTTGAGTTAAATTCTTGTGTTATAATTTCATTTCTGTTAATTTGAGTTAAATTCTATAATTTCATTTCTGTTTATTTGAGTTTAATTTTCCCCGATCAGCATCATAATCCAATCGCAAATGAAAGAAATTCAGAATTTCAGCACGTGCTGAGATGTGAATACAGTTACTAAAACTAACAACAGATGGCGCCAGATTTTTGATCCATGATTACAATACACCTTGTAGAAGTTCCGGCCCCAAGATGCAACTAAGAGAACACAAACTTGAATCTCGGCTAATCATAGGTTTCAAATCCTTTTCAACTTACTAAATGTTCCGAAATTTACCCTTTTGAAACGCTTCAGGCTTTCCCGGCACATTTGTTTACAGTTTGCCTTTAAAACATCTGCTTATTCCTGTAGTTCATGTTTCCAGTTAAGTTTTTTACATGTACCTTTTCGTCAGCTGATTTGAGCTTTGGCACTTGGGGAAATCGAGTTCGTTTCGAAGATAATTGAAATAACCTGCTTTGACTGAAATTTCAACTCGACTTAATTTGAAATAATCAGAATAGCGGCTGACACATGGTTGATCATAGACTCTTCTGTCTAATTACTTGCGCTTTTGAGTTCGTATACTTTCTGACTGCTTGTGAAGCTGTCAGAGAAAGAGGACGAGAGATTGACGAAAGAACAATCCTCTTTGTTTGACATTCGTTGAAAGAAGTCATAAGATCATACAGCAGTGATACGAATGTCTTATTCATGATTGAGAACAACTTCCAAGTTATGCAAAGAAAATTTAATGTTTAATTCATATTAATTAAACATTAAATCTTGTGAGAAAAAATTTTCTTTTACTTTGTGTGATGGTTTTTTTTTTTTTTTTTTTTTGTGTGTGTGTTTTTTTTTTTTGTGTTTTTTCAATTTTTAGTTAAATCTAGCTCAAAATATATCTTAAATTCACAACTTTTGTACCTATTCAAAGGATGGCGGAAGTCTTGAAAGAACTGATTTCTAAAAAAGAAAACTGCTGTAGCGATTGTAACCTGATCGGTAGTCCTTCTACTCATAATATGTATTACTGATCTTCTATTCAGACATGGTGAAAGGATCTTCAAAAATCATTTTACAAACTTAGAAGGGAGTCTCGCACCATTTCTCATCTGTGCTTTATTTCACTTTTATATTTTGCTTTTCCAGATAAAAGAAACTCATTACAATAAATTTACCTTCAATCTTAAAATTCCTTTTTCTAACAGGAGAAGAATAAAACAGATGTATGGCATCCCACGTAGCACAGCTTCACAATTTAAGGTAGTACTAACACTGAGCCACCATTTTCTATTCCTAAAAGACGGTTCCTCAGATTTAGGCTACGTTAAATTGCAAAGCTGTGTTACCTGTGAGGGACGTACATAAAATATTAAACGGAAAACAAATAGCAATCATTTTTCTCAATATTTTTCGTGTTTGAACAACTACGTAACAGACGTAAGTTCAGTAACCTACGAGAAAAATTCAATTCTGCTGTGATCTTTTCAGAGATCTTTCAACAGACTTTTCAATCACGGTAACTTATTAAAAAAATAATATAAAAAAAGTATTTATTTCTCTAACGCGCCACATACTTTGAAATCAATTATAATACATTTCAGCAGTCTCCCAACGGTTTGTTGTGAGAGGCTGCACATAAAAAGTCATGAAGAATTCGGCTGTCATAGAAAATGGCTTCACCAACATTCATACAGTGACTCTCTGTGTGCAAGCCCTGTGCCTTTCCATGGTAGAGGCAGGATCCGTGCGCTGGCCGACTAGAATTCAGACACGAATGCTCTGGTCATCGGCGCCAAGGGCAAACCGTGACTCATCACTAAAGACAACACGACGCCGCTGGACATTGCCCCATGTTTATCGGGTCCTACATTACTGTAGCCACTGCCGGTGATACCCGCTGGTCAGTGGTAGGCGGCGGAATGGCCACCTCGAATGTAGACCCCGTGCTGCAAATCGTCTGACAAGGGTCCGGATGGCCACTGCCGTACCTGTAGACTGCGCAACATGACCACGGATCGCCGAGAGCGATGAATCCGTTTCTGTTCGTGCGTTTCTCACAGTTGCTCGATCCCCGCATTTTGTTGTTGCTCTTGGTAATCCACCGCCCGCGCGCTGCTGTGTTGTGCCCACTTCGGCCCATTGAAGCGTCGCTCCGACCCGAACGCTTGGAGATATGTCGACTTGACCAATCGGCCTCTCTGAAAGTCGCTGAACTGCTCATATTGTGCATATGACGTCGAGGCAACCTTACACTCCATGGAGCTTAATGCAACCGCAATTATTTGTCACAATTGCCCCCGCTCGGGCTTTGCTCTTGACAAACCCTCCTCTGTGCGAAGCTCCCATGCGTTATAGCGGGCTACTATTTAGTCATTGCTCATTTTTTTAACCATTTGCATATTCGGACCTAAGATACTTGCATGCGGATTTTCACCAGGATCGAATTACTGACTATACTCAATACGTATTTGTTAATAACTTACTATTAGCTTCGAAGGGTTAATGTGATGAACATGGTGCAAAATTCATGGACGAAAAATTGCAGAAAAGTGTGACGCATATCTTTTTATAAATAAATAATGAGAAAAAAATCACAGTAATACAGTTATTTTTGAAAAAGTTTTACGTAACATTTAGCTATCTGAGCGACACGCGGCGTTGATGACACAATGATTGCCGGATGATCATCTGCCACGGGTACCGGTGCTCTGAACGGAATGATGCCCCCAAAATAAATTAGGCCTAGCCGCGTCACACGTGGTGCACGACCGATATGCTTGACTAACTGTAGTAAGTGCGGAAGGATACGAGCAAGGCATATTAAGTGTAGCCGTGATGCACATCCAGCAAAACGGGCAGGCTTCGCTTTCACAACAAACAATGGAAGCCATTGTCAGGCCAGCATCGATTCAACGTATGCTGCTGCTAGGATTAGTAAGTATACGCAATGGAGACATATTTGGATTCGAGGTAATTTCTTAATACAAGCAACTTTGAAATCCACGGAGAGATGCTCTCGGCGTAGATGCTGGGTGCAAGGGGTCCGTCTGGAAATTGCGTTTCTAACAATAACCTAGGAAGCACAGCCGGGAGTGTCAAGGGGCGGTATGAAAATTGAAATCTGATTTACCACTTTGACGGGAAAGCATCTTCTCACTCAGTTGTAGTGCGATAAAGTTATCAAATGTAATAACATTTAATCGCTATTTCGATATTAGCCCAGAGTTCATGTTAACAATACACTACCGAGAGCGCTTGCTCTGAGCTTTAAAACCAATTTTATTAGATTTGAGTGTTTTTTCAGGTCGGGCTATATGCTTAACCACCAGCACATTAGCGTACACCGAAACTCTGTTTTCCTTTAAATTTGGTAACAATATTTCATAATGAACGCTATATACTTTGAAAATAATTTATAAATACATTGCGACTACAGCTGATGCTATTACTGACAGCCAATTTGGAATTAAAATGTGTTTTACAAAATAAGAAACCGTGAAAGATATTTTTATTTAGTTTCATGATCATGTACTGTATTTCGAAGACATTGGAACTGTAGCATTAACGTACCGTTTTCTTTCAAATCTCTTTTAATTCAAACTAATTAATAATCAAAATAAAGTTTAAATATATATCGACTGGATTTAAATGAAACGAGTGTATCGTATATTATTTTTATTTTTATTTTTATTTTATTTACTAACTCTCTTATATCAGACAAAATTTGTTAGGCGGACGTTTTCTTTTTTTCTTTTTTTTTTTTTTTTTTTTTAGGCTTTTAACTTTATTCATTTGAAACATTTTGGGCTCACTCCTAATATTATTCTATTTCCCGGGTAGAAAGCTTTACCCAACTCCTTCCTTGACCCGCTAACTTAATTTTATTCATTTATGCGGAGTGATGGGTGAAGTTTTTTTTTCTGTGTTTTGTTTACTCACTTTAATAATTCAATTTTTTGAAGTCAATTTTTCATTTAAGCACGTTGACCCAAGTGAAGCAAAAAAAGCTGGTTAACATGTAGATTATGGCGCAAAGTTCAGGGACGAAAAATTTCAAAAAACTGTGGCGTACATTATTTTTGAAATCAAAAATGATGTAAAATGAAAAAAAGTTCGTTGATAAAGACATTTTTGAAAACGTTTTACGTAAAATTTACCTATCTAAGTGGGACGCCAAAACCCAGTTAGCGGCGATGATGACGCTTCATCGCCGAGGGTAAGGCATGCCCTTCGTGACGGGCACAAGTGCCAATGATCGAAACAGAATGACGCCGCAAGAGATCAGTGTTTTGGTGCAGCTACGGCCTCACCTGAGCCAGACGCCATTGCTCTTCGGTGTTGTCGCTGGCCGAAACAGCTACCTCCGCTACGAAAATTAGTCCCTAGTATTAAGAGCATATAAATGCAGGACAAGGACTGCTCGGAATCCATTTTTCTTTGCTCAGCAGTTTTTGGACAAAATTGTAATGTAAAACAAGTTTTCATAAAGACACAGATTAATGTTTTTTGGTGCAGCCACGGCAACGCCCGTACCAGACGCCATTGCTCCGTGCTGTTGTCTCTGACGGAAACAACTACCTCCGCTACAGAAAATAGTGCCTAGTGTTAAGAGCAAAAAGCAACGCAAGGGCTGTTCAGTTTTTTTGGACGAAACTGCTATGTAAAACAAGTTTTTAAAACGTCAGAGCATTTTCAGAAATACATTTTATATGAGAAGTTACTCAGTAAAGAGCCGGCACTTTCGGCTGATGCTGTTCAGCTTGGAGATGAAGTAAGTTTTAGAAATCTTCCAACCCAGTGACAAAAAATTGCAATCGGGTCGAACTCGAAGTGGGTGTGTTACTCAAACAGGCAGTAGGGGATAGAGTTCGGACTCCACCACACTGCCATCCACAATCCCCACTGCTTCTCTTGAAATGGATGCCTGTCTTTAGTTTGTTGCAGGGGAGTCAACTTCACCATTTTTGAGGGATTAATGGGGCCATAAGATCAGAGGAAATGCTATCCCACACTCACCAACCCGCTTGGCCAGCGTGGTGAGTTATGGCCAAACCCCTCCAAAATGACTCCACAACTTAAATCTTGGCCCTCAGTCTCCGGCAGCTGGAATGTACCTGGCCAAGGCAGCGGCCAGTGCGACATGAAGGCAGAGGGTGCTAAGAATCCCCGGAGGACCGAACTAGGCTGCCATCTGATGCTGACCTTGGCTACGTACAACGGACGCTCCCTATCTTCTGATTCAAGGCTTCTTGAATTGGAAGAGGAACTACAAAGGATCAAGTGGGACATCGTCAGGCTAAGTGAGGTAAGGAGAAGATCTCATTGAACTGAAAAGTGAGCATCTATTCTACTATCGTGGGACAGATACTGGCAGAACTAGTGGTGTTGGATTTATAATAAACAAGAAACTGAAGGATAAAGTTGTAGAAGTTGAAAGTTCCTCTGACAGAGCTGCACGACTCGTTATCCAACTCTCGAGAAGATACCAGGCTCAGATTATTCAAACTTATGCACCCACCACAAGTCATGCTGAAGAAGAAATTGAAGAATTTTATGAGGAAATTCGTCATCTAAATAATAAAGGTAAGCAGCACTTGAAGATAATTATGGGAGATTTCAATGCAAAAATAGGGCAACGGCAACAGAATGAAACTTCAGTAGGTAAATTCGGTCACGGCAACAGAAACCAGCGTGGAAATACTCTCGTAGAGTTTGCAGAGGCAGAAGGGTTTTTCATCTTGAACTCCTTTTTCAAGAAAAAGCCACACAGGAAATGGACATGGAGACATCCAAATGGGACGATAAGTGAAATTGATTTTATTATGTGTAACAAAAAATTCGTCATAGAGGACTGCAGTGTGCTAAACAAGTTCAACACAGGCAGTGACCATATAGATTGGTGAGATGTAAGATGCACCTCAACACTAAACTCGAACGTAGCAAGCTCATAAGACAAACAAAATGTATTGACATAACCAACCTTAAAAAACACCATCATACCTTCAAATTGGAACTGAAGAACAGATTCTCTGCTTTAGAAGGCCTAACATCGGAAGAAGTGGATATTTCTGAAGTTAACAGAAAAGTAACCAAAGCTCTAATGGAAACAGCAACAAAATTAGCTGGGTCTAAGAACAAATTGCATGTGAACAAATTATCAGGAAAAACCAAAATGTTGATGCAAAAAAGAAGAGAGATGAGGACAACTAAAAAAGATGTGACTACCAAAGTGGAATATATAGAGCTATGCAAGACAGTACGAAAAAGTATCACTGAAGACGTAAGGAAATTCAACTGTGAACTAGTAAGGAAAGCAATTGAAAACAACCAAAGCCTAAAGATAGCAAAGGGACATCTCAGTAAGGGGAAAAAACAGATTATGGCACTGAGAAAAGAAGATGGTCCTGTAACAAGAAATAGAGGCGAAATTTTGACAAGAGTGAAAGATTTCTACTCCAAATTATATGAAAGGGATGATACATATACTCCAGACATCATGAAAGGTACCAGTACCAGAGTTCTTCCAGTCCTTCCAGCAGAAGTTGCACATGCAATCAAGAACATGAAGCGGGGGAAAGCTCCAGAAGATGATGGAATTGCTGTAGACATCATACAAGAAGCAAGTGGAGAAATTGAAACAGTACTCGCCCAAATTTTCACTCCATGCTTTAATGAAGGGAAAATTCCTGAGGATTGGAACAACGCTACAATGATCTTGCTACATAAAAAAGGTGACATTGAGGATCTCAGGAACTACAGACCTATCAGCCTCCTATCAGTGGTTTATAAAATCTTCACTAAAGTTCTTTTACACCGCTTGAAGGTGACACTGGACATGGCTCAACCGAGAGAACAAGCTGGATTCAGGAGTGGCTACAGCACAATAGATCATATCCACGTACTGAGAGAACTAATTGAAAGAGCGAGGGAATATGAACTTCCATTGTGCATGGCTTTTATCGATTATGAAAAAGCCTTTGATTCGGTGAAACCATCAGCAGGTGCAATGGCTCTGAAATCCTGCGGTATTGAAGATGCATACATTAATATTACTAATAACATCTATGAAAATGCAAGTGCAAAGATTCGGCTGTTTGAAAATACAACACACATAAAAATTGGAAAAGGAGTGAGACAAGGTGACACCATATCTCCGAAGCTCTTTAATGCCACTTTGGAAAATGTCTTTCAATCACTGAACTGGGAAAACAAAGGGATAAAGATTAATGGAGATTATCTAACCCACCTTCGTTTTGCTGATGACATAGTCATTTTTGCAACTACCCCATCAGAGCTACAGAGTATGATCCAGGAACTTGCTGACAAGAGTAAAGAAGTGGGATTAAAAATGAACTTTCAGAAGACAAAAGTGATGTACAATGCTTTTACAAGAAATGAAGATTTATCGATTGATGGAGAAAAACTGGAGATAACAGACACGTACGTTTATCTTGGACAGCAGATATCAAGTGAGGGTCACATTGGTGAAGAAATTAATCGGCGTACAAAACTTGCCTGGAGAGCTTTTGGAAGAAACAGCATAATTTTCAAGAGCAATATGCCATTATGTCTTAAAAGAAAAGTGTTTGATCAATGCATCCTTCCAGTGCTTACGTATGGTGCAGAGACGTGGACCTTAGCTAAAAGAGACATACGAAGGCTGCAGACAACTCAAAGATTCATGGAGAGGTGCATTCTTGGTGTAACCAGGAGAGATAAGAAGAGGAACTCGTGGATCCGAAAAATGACAAGAGTGGAAGACATCATGATCAGAGTTAAATCCCTGAAATGGCAATGGGCTGGACATATTGCCAGAAGAACAGACCATCGATGGACAGCCGAAATTTTAGATTGGATTCCAAGGGTCAGGAAAAGACCCAGAAGAAGACCACATGGAAGATGGGTGGATGAAATTCGAAAGTATACGGGAGTGACATGGGGGAGACTGGCACAAGACAGACCGTTGTGGAGGAAACTTGGGGAGACCTTCGTCCAGCTGTGGATTGATAATGGTTGACAATGATGATGATGATGATGATACCTTTCGAACCCATTAAATTTCCTCAGATTAATGTTTTAAGAAGGTTCCAGGACGACTCCACCGACATAAATTTTTCTGCAGTAATATGAAAACTTTCCCGCCCATTGAGTTGCTCACGGTGGTCGTTAAACCTCCAATTAAAAAAAAAAAAATTATGTATGCAATATCTTATGTAAGCAACTCAGTTTTTTACCTATACCTTTTTTTTTTTTTTTTTTTTGCCAATTACAGCATCGGTATGTGGTAATCGAGACTCTTCTCTAATATAATTAAATGATGCCTTTTGATTGAAATTTCCGACCGAATTCAACAACTTTTGTCGTGATGTATTTCAAAAAATTTCATTCCGGGTTCGCCCCTCGTCGAGAAAAATTTTTATATACGCCCCTGGTGGATGACTACTAATTCATAGCATTTTATCCAGGCGGTGATAGAATGGAGATACTACAGACACGAGACACCTATTGCCTCACCCTTGGCAATTTACTGAGTGAAATTTTAGTATGCATTACTTTATGCACCTGTGTTAAATATGTTGGAATGATTCTAATTTTGATCATTTTATTCAGTTTTGTTGCAGCTGTGAACCACGGCGACAAGACAATATTGCACCCCCCCCCGAAAGTGTTTCATGATTTTATGTTTTTGGTTAAAACGCGACTTCCATTAGAGAAAAGAAATGCTTGTATTCAATAAAACAGCATCAATTTACATTAGAAAAAAATGCTTTAAATTTTTTCTTCTACTTTTCATTAACTTTTGTTTTGTTCTAGTGGATTTCAAAGACCTCCATTTTTCGCCCCCCCGGAAGAAAATTCTATATACACACCTGTTGTACACTGACCCTTTATCTGTCGCATTTACGTTTTATTCGAAAGATGTGCATTCGTTTTTCGTCCGCATCATAATTTCATTTCTGCAAATTTGTGATAATTTTTCATGTACTCCCCCTCGGACGTTTTCCAGAACCTCCCATGATATTATCACAAATGAAAAAAAAATCAGAATGTCAGTAAACACTGAAATGCGAATACAGTTACAAAATCTAACGACAGATGGCGCCCGCATTTTTGATCCATGATTATAACGTCGCCTGTTGAAGTTCCGGCCCCAAGATGCAACCAGGAGAACACAAACTTGAATCTCGGTTAATCATAGGGTTCAAATCCTTTTCAACTTACTAAATGTTCCGAAAATTACTCTTTTGATACGCTTCAGGCTTTCCCGGCACATTTTTTTTACAGTTTGTCATTAATCCCGTAGTTCATGTTTCCGCTTATTCCCGTAGTTCATGTTTCCAGTTCAGCCTTTTACATGTTCCTTTTCGCACCGACTTCCAGGGTCGTGAAGAGCGAGCTCGGGCCTCTGTGCAATAAAATCTCCTGTCCTCCCCCCTTCCTCCCACCTCGGCTCCTCCACTAACAACATAATCCATATTTCCGTTTCCTCGGCTACGCCCCACCCACGATTCCCCTATTTCCCGACAACCCGACCAGTTGCAACACTTCAATCTTTTTTTTTTTGCGGGGGATAATTTTTCATATTCTCCCCTCAGTAAACAAACCCTCGAACCCTCCCTTTCGAAGAAATGAACGCCGTCTACCGACAGACATTCTTATTTTTCTTTGTACTTTTTCATAATCATCACATTTTTAACCTTTCATTTTTAGAGTGTAATATACGTCTAAAGATGCAGCCTCTGGGAAAGTATCGACAAAGAGTTCTCATAAGTAAACAATAAATTTTGTGTTTTCTCTTTTAAGTTGCCGCTGTGAACAGGTCGACTTCATCGCTCATCGGAATGAAGGAAAATTAACGAAGTCGGAATTACGCACAAAGACACTATATTCATTTATAAAATTGCCGCAATGCGGAAATAATGAGGTGAGCATAAAATAAGAAGAAAAAAGATGCCTGCTGGTGGTGGGAAACACAAAGTGACAAAAATGATGAAAATTGTTGGTAGCCTTTGATGACTAGCAATAACGTTGTATATCATACAGAATGGTCTGTGTCGGCGAGTAGCAAAGCAACACAGAGAAGCCAATGTGTGGTGTCGGCGTGTCGTTGGAAAGGAAAGAAGACATGAAAAACGTAATATGGAGAGTTCGTTTGATTTGCCGCAGGTAACCCGCGCACGTGTTGCAGTTAGCCTGGGAACTCGCGTAACATCGTAACACTTTGTTTGTTTTTATTGTATTTAAAGCAAGTTTTGAATTTATTACATTTTTTACATTTATGACATAAATTACGCATTTTCACGCGTATTTTACGTGTAACTCCCAACCGTGGTGACAGTTTAGCTTGAAAAATATTCGAACACCATAAAATAATAATTAGAAAAAAATTACTTTAGAAACGGGCTCTGGGCCATCTCAGGTGCCCGGGCCCCTGTGATACAGCACCGCATACCCTCCTCTCGTCATATCAGATCAGATCAGATCATATGTAGAGGATTTTAGGAAGGGAGTGTCTGACCCCCAGGTCTTAAACAACCCTTAGAAATAGGAAGCTAGGAGATTTGGGCTAGAGTGCCCGATAGGAAAGTGACACGGAAGCGAGGTAGAAGACGCCCTTATTTACTACAGGGAGCCAGTACCCGGGGTCCGACGGCTTAATGTGCCCATCAGATCAGATCAGATCATATGTAGAGGATTTTAGGAATGGAGTGTCTGACTCCAGGTCTTAAACAACCCTTAGAAATAGGAAGCTATGAGATTTGGGCTAGAGTGCCCGATAGGAAAGTCACACGGAAGCGAGGTAGAAGACGCCATTATTTACTACCGGGAGCCAGTACCCGGGGTCCGACGGCTTAATGTGCCCATCAGATCAGATCAGATCATATGTAGAGGATTTTAGGAATGGAGTGTCTGACTCCAGGTCTTAAACAACCCTTAGAAATAGGAAGTTAGAAGATTTGGGCTAGAGTGCCCAATAGGAAAGTCACATGGAAGCGAGGTAGAAGACGCCCTTATTTACTACCGGGGTCCAGTACCCGGGGTCCGACGGCTTAATGTGCCCATCAGATCAGATCAGATCATATGTAGAGGATTTTAGGAATGGAGTGTCTGACCCCAGGTCTTAAACAACCCTTAGAAATAGGAAGCTAGGAGATTTGGGCTAGAGTGCCCGATAGGAAAGTGACACGGAAGCGAGGTAGAAGACGCCCTTATTTACTACCGGGGTCCAGTACCCGGGGTCCGACGGCTTAATGTGCCCATCAGATCAGATCAGATCATATGTAGAGGATTTTAGGAATGGAGTGTCTGACCCCAGGTCTTAAACCACCCTTAGAAATAGGATGCTAGTAGATTTGGGCTAGAGTACCCTACAGGAAAGTGACACGGAAGCGGGTAGGAGGACGCCCTTATTTATTACCGGGTGCCAGTACCCGGGCCCGACGGCTTAACGTGCCCATCCGACGCACGGCGGGTATTTAGTGGTTCGAGCATTTGTACCGGCCTGGGATCGAACCCGAAGTCTTCTTCGTGTCAGTCACGAACGTTGACCACTGGGCCATCCTCTCGTCAGGCCTGCCGATTCTATATATACACTGCCTGTCCAGTCGAGCTCGTTTCAGTGCTAATGCGTGATGACGATCGTTCAGCCATTGGCCGCGAGTGGCGCTAGATACGTTGACTCCGTTCTGATGTGCAGAAAATAATCATAAGCTTGTTTGCGTATCAAATTATTATTGTTTTGAAATGAAAACACTTTCACACGGAATTGGCGTCAGTTTGTAAATTCTAATTTTCTCTCCATTGAGAGTTCGCTTAAAAGTTTAAAACGAATTATATGCAACGAGTTTTCTCGGCATTTTGTTACAGAACTGGCACAGCAGACGATAATTAAATAGAAATATAGCAAAGGAGAATTAAATGAAATAAGTAAAGATCTCAGTTCAGTTTAGTCATGTCGTATTTATAAACGATCGGCGACTGCCAACGATAGTTACGTGAAATGTGGACATTAATAAGCACTGTACAGTCGTTCTTTTATTAAAGCAACTAATCTCATATTTTCATCACATCGAAAGAGCGATCAACAAGTAATAATATCATTTTTAAGTGAAACACAAACTCAGCGTTATTACACATACAGGCGTCTGATAAGCACAACGTCAAAAAATATGACTTAATAATCACTCATAGCAGTCCTAAATTATACCTAAACACGTATAGTGATTTCATTTTAAATTTAGAGTAAACATTAAAATGCTTACAAACCATTTTTTTTTTCAGAATATTATAAGTTAATGCTTATTTGTCATTTTTCTGACAGCCATGAAGATTTAATGCAAATATTAAGCAAGTTAGGAGACAGAAGCTTTGTGAAGCAATCATCATCATCATCATTGTCAACCATTATCAATCCACTGCTGGACGAAGGTCTCCCCAAGTTTCCTCCACAACGGTCTGTCTTGTGCCAGTCTTCTCCATGTCACCCCTGCATACTTTCGAATTTCATCCACCCATCTCCCATGTGGTCTTCTTCTGGGTCTTTTCCGGTCCCTTGGAATCCAATCCAAAATTTCGGCTGTCCATCGATGATCTGTCCTTCTGGCAGTATGTCCAGCCCATTGCCATTTCAGGGATTTAACTCTGATCATGATGTCTTCCACTCTTGTCATTTTTCGGATCCACGAGTTCCTCTTCTTATCTCTCCTGGTTACACCAAGTATGCACCTCTCCATGCTGCTTTGAGTTGTCTGCAGCCTTTGTATGTCTCTTTTAGTTAAGGTCCACGTCTCTGCACCATACGTAAGCACTGGAAGGATGCATTGATCAAACACTTTTCTTTTAAGACATAATGGCATATTGCTCTTGAAAATTATGCTGTTTCTTCCAAAAGCTCTCCAGGCAAGTTTTGTACGCCGATTAATTTCTTCATCAATGTGACCCTCACTTGATATCTGCTGTCCAAGATAAACGTACGTGTCTGATATCTCCAGCTTTTCTCCATCAATCGATAAATCTTCATTTCTTGTAAAAGCATTGTACATCACTTTTGTCTTCTGAAAGTTCATTTTTAATCCCACTTCTTTACTCTTGTCAGCAAGTTCCTGGATCATACTCTGCAGCTCTGATGGGCTAGTTGCAAAAATGACTACGTCATCAGCAAAACGAAGGTGGGTTAGATAATCTCCATTAATCTTTATCCCCTTGTTTTCCCAGCTCAGTGACTGAAAAACACCCTCCAATGTGGCATTCAAGAGCTTCGGAGATATGGTGTCACCTTGTCTCACTCCCTTTCCAATTTTTATGTGTGTTGTATTTTCAAACAGCCTAATCTTTGCACTTGCATTTCCATAGATGTTATTAATAATATTAATGTATGCATCTTCAATACCGCAGGTTTTCAGAGGCATTGTAACTGCTGATGGTTCACCGAATATACCTATATATATTATACTAAAATCAGTTTCTATTGCTGGGATGAACAAAACTGTAAATGTGATAATTAGCGTCCTAAATTATTTCGTCGGAAAAATGTTAGTACCTAGAAAAAGTGCGACGTACAGATTTTAGAATATGGAAATTAATGGCAAATGGCGCAGAAATTTCCTATTTTTATCGTATTTTAAAGAGTTTTATCATAATATTTACGTGTTAGTGCGATGCTGTGAAAAGACGCTTCGATAGGCCTAAGGCATCACTACGGCGACGATATGAAGCTTTCATCCGTCGAAAGGAAGATTCTCTGTGGCGTACAATTCACCCGCGGACGACGACAAGAGCATCCGCGTACCTTCGTTCCAGGAGAGAGAACCATGTTGTAATCATACGCTACAAAAGATAATTCGCACATGTTTTGTCATTGTTTTTAAAGCATATGTTGAGAATTTTTTTGTTCTTTCGCATATGATTTCCTGATTCTAAATATAAAGTACGACTACGCCTTTCGATGTTGTACGCAACGCTGGGGAAGTATAATTTTCAACTATGCTTTCAACGGCTTCCGTTCGTAGCTGATTTGTTGTGCCACTGTAGTTTTGTTTCTCCTCTTAATACTTTCTTGGCAGGCCACTTTTTACCTCACTGATACGTATCTTTTGCAAGTCAAAGAGGTTTTATCTGATTTTTCTGTCACCAACGTACAGGATACAACAAAAAGAAAAAAAAAAGGAGGAGGAGTTGGATAATGTGGACCTATTTTCTGTACCGCATCACTACAACATTTATCGCTCTCCTGCTAACAACGTAACCGCTTTCTGTTGTGCGATGCGTTAGGCTTAATTTCTGCACCATTTTCCCTTAATCTCCATACTCAAATATCTGTATGTCGCACTTTTTCCAGGTACTAACATTTTTGCGACGAAGTAGTTTAGGACGCTAATCTACACATTTACCAACAAAACAGATCGTTCCCCAATAAAACAGAAGAATAATTTGTGAAGAAACCACAGGAAAATGTGTTTCTAACCTTTCAATGAACCATGTGGAGAGTAAAAACCTAGTTATTATAATTTAAACTATCTAAACAGTTAGAATAAAATTACTGTTAAACTACGTAGGTAAACAAATGCGAAAGAGGTCAACTAATGTAACGCCATCTTGCGGACATTTAGATCATAACCCGAAAACAACGTTTGAGCACAACTGGGCAGGCGGTGCTTTTCGTCAGCTAATTTGAGCATTGGCACGTTGGGGAATCGAGACTCTTCTCGAAGATAATTGAAATAATGTGTTTTGATTGAAATATCAGCCCGACTTAATTCGAAATAATTATAACAGCGGCTGTTCTTAGCTTTTTCTGTTTAATTACTTTCGCTTCTGAGTTCACTTTCTGACTGTTTCTGAAGCTATCAGAAAAAGAGGACGAGTGAACGACGAAAAAACAGTCCTCTGTTGTTTGACATTCGTTGAAAAAAGTCGTAAAATCGTATGACAGTGACACGAATGTCTTATTTATGATTCAGGATAACAACTTCCAAGTTCTACAAAGAAGAAAGAAGAATCTTGGTGTAAATAGGTTTTCTTTTGTTTTTCGCGTTGTTGTTTTTGTTTTAAGTTAAATATAGCTCAAACTATATCTTAAATTCGAAACTTTTATGTCTATTCAAAGGATAGCGAAGGTCTGGAAATAACTGATTTCTGTCCAGAAAGCTACTGTAGCGATTGTAACCTGATCGGTAGTACTTCGACTCGTAATATATTACTATTCTTCTATTGAGACACGGTAAAAGGATCTTCAAAAATAATTTTACAAAGTTGCAAGGGAGTCTTGCACCACTTCTGATTTGCTTTTCCAGATAAAAGAAAGTCATTACGATAAAGTTACCTTCAATCTTAAACTTCCTTTCCTTACAAGAAAACAATCAAACAGATGTATGCCATGCTACATCTGTACATGAAATGTTAAACGGAAAAAAATAGCCATCATTTTTCCCAATGTTTCTCGTGTTTGAACAACTCCGTTGCAGACGTAAGTTCAGTAACCTACCAGGAAAATTCAATTTTGCTGTGATAACTTCCGAGATCTTTCAACAGACTTTTCAATCACGGTAATTTATTAAAAAAATATTATATAAAATATATTTATTTCGCTAACGCAGCACGTATTTAGCAATGAAGTGCAATATATTTCAGCAGTCTCCCAACGGGTTTGTTGTGAGACAAGAAGAACGTGTATAACACTCTCTCCGTATTTTTTCATTAGGGGTTTAAATTATTAGACTTGTTTAACAGATACAGTTACATATATGTTGAATATAATTGGACTTGGTTGACAGATATAGAAGTATAGACATTCTGTGTTTCAACGACAGCAATGCACTTGGGGGAACAAGGAACTCAGCGAATAAACTCCCGAAAGACAAGCATAAACATCCATGCCTTTTCCGGGATTCGAACCCAAACCCCTCCGTAGGCTGAATGAACAGAAAATATCGCTTAGACCACTGCGCCACCGGGGCGGCCACAACATCATGCCTCACCGGGATTCGAACCCGGACCCAACTCGGACGAATGATCAGGAACCATCGCTTAGACCACTGTGCCACGGGATTGGCGCTCCCTTTCGTAAGACGCAAGGGCGCTCATTTGGGGGGCTCGACCCCCAGCAGTTGGTATAGCCAAATTTTTGATAAATTTAAAACACTAAAATAGACGAAACCTTTCTTTAAAGCATATTTAAAAATAATAAGATTGATTGTATCAATTATTTTTGTTGTATTTTAGTATCTTGTACATCTACTAAAATGTTTGACAGCCTTGAAGGAGGTAAAAAAATTTTTTAGCCCTCCTCTCTAAAACTACTCATATGGGCGCCACTGGTAAGAAGTGACATGGAATTTAAAATTAATATACAAAAATAAATAAAGTGAAGTTTCATGTTTCACATAGCGGAGGTCTTCTGCTCGTGTCTTTGGATCATGTGTGGGTAGTTTGAATGTTTCCTGGGTTTAAAAGGCGTGGGCTTTTTCGTATTTGCGCCATTGTGGCTTGCCCTTCTTTTGCTTCATCATATGCTTTATGTACTGTTTTTCTTGTCATGCTGAAGGCACTTAGTTATGTCATGCTGTTTTGAATTATTTTACTATCATGGATTTTTAAGGAATGTTCGATTATCAGTGGCACTGAGCTTAAATTCAAATTAACATTATTTGAGAGAAGATTCCCATACGAAGTTTTGTGTTCACATAAGTTAGCATTAATATTGCCATCACATTCCCGGTGGATCCGTGAAACCTAACTACATGAGAAGTTTTATACTGCGTAAGCTTACCTTACCAGATCGTACAGGCTTGCTGAACGGCTATTTTGAGTTCAGCAAATGCTTAAATTGCAGTGCTTTGTGTGGCAGTTAGCAAATGGCTTTGTCATAAGAAGAGACAAACTTTATTTATTTTTCCCTTTTAAAATTCTTTTTCTTACTGATTTTGCTTTTTCTTCTTCATTTTTCAAAATATTTTGGCAGAACAATTGTGCCGACATTGAGAAAATACGGGTAAAATATAATCATGTGGAAAAGAAAAGACATCATGAAAGAAATACGGGATTACGCCATATAATACAAATTTTGAAGATGACAATCCGATTTTTGGCGTAAATGTGACAAGGATGGTAAGTCAGATAATATCTGAAAACTTGAAAATTTTCATCGTCCTGGAGCGGGACTCGAACCCGCGTCTCCCAGAAAACGCCTAGGTATGCTAACCACTACACCACCCAGAACGACCAAGTTTCAAGTTTCCATTCAATTTGAATTTAACCATCACAGGATTCGCTAGTCAAGTTTTCAGATATTATCTGACTTACCATCCTTGTCACATTTACGCCAAAAATCGGATTGTCATCTTCAAAATTTGAAAAGACATCAGTTGATTCTTGGGGTACGTCCACAGAGAAATTATATGCTTTCGAAGCGAGCGCAGGTAATCCATTCCATTTTTAAAAGGCAGTACTGCGATGAAAAGTAAAATGAATATCAGATGACTTGTCGATAATAATGCGGACTCGTTTTGAAAACTAAGAACTTCATTCAGATTCACTGCAAATGAAAGAAAGAATAACACTGCTAACAACTAAATAAAGAAATCGTTTTAATTGACGGAATAAAAATGGCTCAGAAATGCTCTATATAATCTTTTTAGCAAAAATCTTGTTTAGCTAGTGTTTATGCAAAGTAAAGAAAACGTTTCCAGAAACTCGTTTCACGGAGTGTCAAGATCAGAGAAGATTGTTGATAGCCGTGAAAGCAAATAGCAAAGTTTGCGCTGATTTCATTGATCGAGAGAGAAAATTCTCGACTTTTTATTGGATAATATGTGGGACAATTTAAACCAAAGATGCTTCTAAAGCAAGTTTACTAATTCATTTACATTCTAAGCAATATGTTTTTAATCAAGGTCGGCTTCAGGCTAGTGCCGCCCCTCGGGGTGTCAAGTTCAGGTAAGTGCCGAGGGGAACTTTCTGTGTGTCTGAGTAAAATGGCTGCGAAGCAAAAAAAAAAAAAAAACTCCGCTAGTACTGTAATTCGGAACGTTTGTGCGACATTAACTAGAAACGATAAAAAAAAGATCTCGCTGTCACAGGAATATTCCAAATCCGGATAACAGGGTATTCATACAATGAAGTGTAAAAAGGAGTTTTGTTTGTTTTGAGGTTTGACTTTGAGTTCAATTTTTTTTTCTTTTCGATTGGGAGTTTAACGATCACCGTGAGCAACTTGTGCTATAGCCGCCCCGGTGGCGCAGTGGTCTAAGGCGCTGGCCTCTGATCATTCGTCCGTAAGGGGTCCGGGTTCGAATCCCGGTTAGGCATGGATGTTGTGTTTGTCTTACGGTACTGGCTCTCTCCCTTCCCTGGAACCAGTGACCCTAAATTAGGGACGGGCGACTGCTTATAGCCCATTGAGTTGCTCACGGTGGTAGTTAAACCTCCAATCAAAAAAAAAAAAACTTGTGCTATAAGCAGTTGCTCGTCCCTAATGTAGAACCACTGGTTCCAGGGAAGGGGAGAGCCAGTGCCGTAAGACAAGCACAACACCCATGCCTCGCCGAGATTCGAACCTGGACCCATCTCAGACGAATGGTTGACCTTGAGTTCACAAATAACCTTCGATGAGTTTTCTGCTCGAAGACATCGAAACACTGAAAATAGTTTATAACTTAACCTCACATCCCAGAAAAATTCAATTCTGCTGTGATATTTTCAGAGATCTTTCAACAGACTTTTCAATCACGGTAATTTATTTTAAAAAATAATATATAAAAAGTATTTATTTCTCTAACGCACGACGTATTTTTCAATGAACTGCAATATATTTAAGCAGTCTTCCAACGGGCTCGTTGTGAGTGGCTGTGCGTAAAAAGGCAAGAAGAACGTGTATAACACTCTCTCCCTATTTTTTCATTTTCATTGGGGGTTTAAATTATTAGACTTGTTTAACAGATACAGTTACATATATGTTGAACATAATTGGACTTGGTTGACAGATATATACAGTATAGACATTCTGTGTTTCAACGACAGCAATGTACATAGGTGAACAAGAAACTCAGCGAATAAAACCCCGAAAGACAAGCACAAACGTCCATGCCTTTCCCGGGATTCGAACCCAGACCCCTCCGTAGGCTGAATGATCAGAAGATATCGCTTAGACCACTGCGCCACCGGGATTCGATCCCGGACCCATCTCGGACGAATGATCAGGAACCATCGCTTAGACCACTGAGCCACGGGATTGGCGCTCCCTTTCGTAAGACGCAAGGGTGCCCATTAGGGGGCTCGACCCCCCCTGGCAGTTGGTATAGCCAAATTTTTGATAAATTTAAAACACTAAAATAGATTAAACCTTTTTTTAAAGCATTTTTTAAAAATAATAAGATATTAATAATTGATTGTATCAATTATTTTTGTTGTATTTTAGTATCTTGTACATCTACTAAAATGTTTGACAGCCTTGAAGGAGGTAAAAAAATTTTTTAGCCCCCTCTCTAAAACTACTCATATGGGCGCCACTGGTAAGAAGTGACATGGAATTTAAAATTAATATACAAAAATAAATAAAGTGAAGTTTCATGTTTCACATAGCGGAGGTCTTCTGCTCGTGTCTTTGGATCATGTGTGGGTAGTTTGAATGTTTCCTGGGTTTAAAAGGCGTGGGCTTTTTCGTATTTGCGCCATTGTGGCTTGCCTTTCTTTTGCTTCATGAAATGCTTTATGTACTGCTTTTCTTGTCATACTGAAGGCACTTAGTTATGTCATGCTGTTTTGAATTATTTTACTATCATGGATTTTTAAGGAACGTTCGATTTTCAGTGGCACTGAGCTTAAATTCAAATTAGCATTATTTGAGAAAAGATTCTCATACGAAGTTTCGTGTTCACATAAGTTAGCATTAATATTGCCATCACATTCCCGGTGGATCCGTGAAACCTAACTACATGAGAAGTTTTATACTGCGTAAGCTTACCTTACCAGATCGTACAGGCTTGCTGAACGGCTATTTTGAGTTCAGCAAATGCTTAAATTGCAGTGCTTTGTGTGGCAGTTAGCAAATGGCTTTGTCATAAGAAGAGACAAACTTTATTTATTTTTCCCTTTTAAAATTCTTTTTCTTACTGATTTTGCTTTTTCTTCTTCATTTTTCAAAATATTTTGGCAGAACAATTGTGCCGACATTGAGAAAATACGGGTAAAATATAATCATGTGGAAAAGAAAAGACATCATGAAAGAAATACGGGATTACGCCATATAATACAAATTTTGAAGATGACAATCCGATTTTTGGCGTAAATGTGACAAGGATGGTAAGTCAGATAATATCTGAAAACTTGAAAATTTTCATCGTCCTGGAGCGGGACTCGAACCCGCGTCTCCCAGAAAACGCCTAGGTATGCTAACCACTACACCACCCAGAACGACCAAGTTTCAAGTTTCCATTCAATTTGAATTTAACCATTACAGGATTCGCTAGTCAAGTTTTCAGATATTATCTGACTTACCATCCTTGTCACATTTACGCCAAAAATCGGATTGTCATCTTCAAAATTTGAAAAGACATCAGTTGATTCTTGGGGTACGTCCACAGAGAAATTATATGCTTTCGAAGCGAGCGCAGGTAATCCATTCCATTTTTAAAAGGCAGTACTGCGATGAAAAGTAAAATGAATATCAGATGACTTGTCGATAATAATGCGGACTCGTTTTGAAAACTAAGAACTTCATTCAGATTCACTGCAAATGAAAGAAAGAATAACACTGCTAACAACTAAATAAAGAAATCGTTTTAATTGACGGAATAAAAATGGCTCAGAAATGCTCTATATAATCTTTTTAGCAAAAATCTTGTTTAGCTAGTGTTTATGCAAAGTAAAGAAAACGTTTCCAGAAACTCGTTTCACGGAGTGTCAAGATCAGAGAAGATTGTTGATAGCCGTGAAAGCAAATAGCAAAGTTTGCGCTGATTTCATTGATCGAGAGAGAAAATTCTCGACTTTTTATTGGATAATATGTGGGACAATTTAAACCAAAGATGCTTCTAAAGCAAGTTTACTAATTCATTTACATTCTAAGCAATATGTTTTTAATCAAGGTCGGCTTCATTAGGCTAGTGCCGCCCCTCGGGGTGTCAAGTTCAGGTAAGTGCCGAGGGGAACTTTCTGTGTGTCTGAGTAAAATGGCTGCGAAGCAAAAAAAAAAAAAAAAAAAAAAAAAACTCCGCTAGTACTGTAATTCGGAACGTTTGTGCGACATTAACTAGAAACGATAAAAAAAAGATCTCGCTGTCACAGGAATATTCCAAATCCGGATAACAGGGTATTCATACAATGAAGTGTAAAAAGGAGTTTTGTTTGTTTTGAGGTTTGACTTTGAGTTCAATTTTTTTTCTTTTCGATTGGGAGTTTAACGATCACCGTGAGCAACTTGTGCTATAGCCGCCCCGGTGGCGCAGTGGTCTAAGGCGCTGGCCTCTGATCATTCGTCCGTAAGGGGTCCGGGTTCGAATCCCGGTTAGGCATGGATGTTGTGTTTGTCTTACGGTACTGGCTCTCTCCCTTCCCTGGAACCAGTGACCCTAAATTAGGGACGGGCGACTGCTTATAGCCCATTGAGTTGCTCACGGTGGTAGTTAAACCTCCAATCAAAAAAAAAAAAAAAAACTTGTGCTATAAGCAGTTGCTCGTCCCTAATGTAGAACCACTGGTTCCAGGGAAGGGGGAGAGCCAGTGCCGTAAGACAAGCACAACACCCATGCCTCGCCGAGATTCGAACCTGGACCCATCTCAGACGAATGGTTGACCTTGAGTTCACAAATAACCTTCGATGAGTTTTCTGCTCGAAGACATCGAAACACTGAAAATAGTTTATAACTTAACCTCACATCCCAGAAAAATTCAATTCTGCTGTGATATTTTCAGAGATCTTTCAACAGACTTTTCAATCACGGTAATTTATTTTAAAAAATAATATATAAAAAGTATTTATTTCTCTAACGCACGACGTATTTTTCAATGAACTGCAATATATTTAAGCAGTCTTCCAACGGGCTCGTTGTGAGTGGCTGTGCGTAAAAAGGCAAGAAGAACGTGTATAACACTCTCTCCCTATTTTTTCATTTTCATTGGGGGTTTAAATTATTAGACTTGTTTAACAGATACAGTTACATATATGTTGAACATAATTGGACTTGGTTGACAGATATATACAGTATAGACATTCTGTGTTTCAACGACAGCAATGTACATAGGTGAACAAGAAACTCAGCGAATAAAACCCCGAAAGACAAGCACAAACGTCCATGCCTTTCCCGGGATTCGAACCCAGACCCCTCCGTAGGCTGAATGATCAGAAGATATCGCTTAGACCACTGCGCCACCGGGATTCGATCCCGGACCCATCTCGGACGAATGATCAGGAACCATCGCTTAGACCACTGAGCCACGGGATTGGCGCTCCCTTTCGTAAGACGCAAGGGTGCCCATTAGGGGGCTCGACCCCCCCTGGCAGTTGGTATAGCCAAATTTTTGATAAATTTAAAACACTAAAATAGATTAAACCTTTTTTTAAAGCATTTTTTAAAAATAATAAGATATTAATAATTGATTGTATCAATTATTTTTGTTGTATTTTAGTATCTTGTACATCTACTAAAATGTTTGACAGCCTTGAAGGAGGTAAAAAAATTTTTTAGCCCCCTCTCTAAAACTACTCATATGGGCGCCACTGGTAAGAAGTGACATGGAATTTAAAATTAATATACAAAAATAAATAAAGTGAAGTTTCATGTTTCACATAGCGGAGGTCTTCTGCTCGTGTCTTTGGATCATGTGTGGGTAGTTTGAATGTTTCCTGGGTTTAAAAGGCGTGGGCTTTTTCGTATTTGCGCCATTGTGGCTTGCCTTTCTTTTGCTTCATGAAATGCTTTATGTACTGCTTTTCTTGTCATACTGAAGGCACTTAGTTATGTCATGCTGTTTTGAATTATTTTACTATCATGGATTTTTAAGGAACGTTCGATTTTCAGTGGCACTGAGCTTAAATTCAAATTAGCATTATTTGAGAAAAGATTCTCATACGAAGTTTCGTGTTCACATAAGTTAGCATTAATATTGCCATCACATTCCCGGTGGATCCGTGAAACCTAACTACATGAGAAGTTTTATACTGCGTAAGCTTACCTTACCAGATCGTACAGGCTTGCTGAACGGCTATTTTGAGTTCAGCAAATGCTTAAATTGCAGTGCTTTGTGTGGCAGTTAGCAAATGGCTTTGTCATAAGAAGAGACAAACTTTATTTATTTTTCCCTTTTAAAATTCTTTTTCTTACTGATTTTGCTTTTTCTTCTTCATTTTTCAAAATATTTTGGCAGAACAATTGTGCCGACATTGAGAAAATACGGGTAAAATATAATCATGTGGAAAAGAAAAGACATCATGAAAGAAATACGGGATTACGCCATATAATACAAATTTTGAAGATGACAATCCGATTTTTGGCGTAAATGTGACAAGGATGGTAAGTCAGATAATATCTGAAAACTTGAAAATTTTCATCGTCCTGGAGCGGGACTCGAACCCGCGTCTCCCAGAAAACGCCTAGGTATGCTAACCACTACACCACCCAGAACGACCAAGTTTCAAGTTTCCATTCAATTTGAATTTAACCATCACAGGATTCGCTAGTCAAGTTTTCAGATATTATCTGACTTACCATCCTTGTCACATTTACGCCAAAAATCGGATTGTCATCTTCAAAATTTGAAAAGACATCAGTTGATTCTTGGGGTACGTCCACAGAGAAATTATATGCTTTCGAAGCGAGCGCAGGTAATCCATTCCATTTTTAAAAGGCAGTACTGCGATGAAAAGTAAAATGAATATCAGATGACTTGTCGATAATAATGCGGACTCGTTTTGAAAACTAAGAACTTCATTCAGATTCACTGCAAATGAAAGAAAGAATAACACTGCTAACAACTAAATAAAGAAATCGTTTTAATTGACGGAATAAAAATGGCTCAGAAATGCTCTATATAATCTTTTTAGCAAAAATCTTGTTTAGCTAGTGTTTATGCAAAGTAAAGAAAACGTTTCCAGAAACTCGTTTCACGGAGTGTCAAGATCAGAGAAGATTGTTGATAGCCGTGAAAGCAAATAGCAAAGTTTGCGCTGATTTCATTGATCGAGAGAGAAAATTCTCGACTTTTTATTGGATAATATGTGGGACAATTTAAACCAAAGATGCTTCTAAAGCAAGTTTACTAATTCATTTACATTCTAAGCAATATGTTTTTAATCAAGGTCGGCTTCAGGCTAGTGCCGCCCCTCGGGGTGTCAAGTTCAGGTAAGTGCCGAGGGGAACTTTCTGTGTGTCTGAGTAAAATGGCTGCGAAGCAAAAAAAAAAAAAAAAAAAACTCCGCTAGTACTGTAATTCGGAACGTTTGTGCGACATTAACTAGAAACGATAAAAAAAGATCTCGCTGTCACAGGAATATTCCAAATCCGGATAACAGGGTATTCATACAATGAAGTGTAAAAAGGAGTTTTGTTTGTTTTGAGGTTTGACTTTGAGTTCAATTTTTTTTTCTTTTCGATTGGGAGTTTAACGATCACCGTGAGCAACTTGTGCTATAGCCGCCCCGGTGGCGCAGTGGTCTAAGGCGCTGGCCTCTGATCATTCGTCCGTAAGGGGTCCGGGTTCGAATCCCGGTTAGGCATGGATGTTGTGTTTGTCTTACGGTACTGGCTCTCTCCCTTCCCTGGAACCAGTGACCCTAAATTAGGGACGGGCGACTGCTTATAGCCCATTGAGTTGCTCACGGTGGTAGTTAAACCTCCAATCAAAAAAAAAAAAAACTTGTGCTATAAGCAGTTGCTCGTCCCTAATGTAGAACCACTGGTTCCAGGGAAGGGGGAGAGCCAGTGCCGTAAGACAAGCACAACACCCATGCCTCGCCGAGATTCGAACCTGGACCCATCTCAGACGAATGGTTGACCTTGAGTTCACAAATAACCTTCGATGAGTTTTCTGCTCGAAGACATCGAAACACTGAAAATAGTTTAAAACTTAACCTCACATCCCAGAAAAATTCAATTCTGCTGTGATATTTTCAGAGATCTTTCAACAGACTTTTCAATCACGGTAATTTATTTTAAAAAATAATATATAAAAAGTATTTATTTCTCTAACGCACGACGTATTTTTCAATGAACTGCAATATATTTAAGCAGTCTTCCAACGGGCTCGTTGTGAGTGGCTGTGCGTAAAAAGGCAAGAAGAACGTGTATAACACTCTCTCCCTATTTTTTCATTTTCATTGGGGGTTTAAATTATTAGACTTGTTTAACAGATACAGTTACATATATGTTGAACATAATTGGACTTGGTTGACAGATATATACAGTATAGACATTCTGTGTTTCAACGACAGCAATGTACATAGGTGAACAAGAAACTCAGCGAATAAAACCCCGAAAGACAAGCACAAACGTCCATGCCTTTCCCGGGATTCGAACCCAGACCCCTCCGTAGGCTGAATGATCAGAAGATATCGCTTAGACCACTGCGCCACCGGGATTCGATCCCGGACCCATCTCGGACGAATGATCAGGAACCATCGCTTAGACCACTGAGCCACGGGATTGGCGCTCCCTTTCGTAAGACGCAAGGGTGCCCATTAGGGGGCTCGACCCCCCCCCCCTGGCAGTTGGTATAGCCAAATTTTTGATAAATTTAAAACACTAAAATAGATTAAACCTTTTTTTAAAGCATTTTTTAAAAATAATAAGATATTAATAATTGATTGTATCAATTATTTTTGTTGTATTTTAGTATCTTGTACATCTACTAAAATGTTTGACAGCCTTGAAGGAGGTAAAAAAATTTTTAGCCCCCCTCTCTAAAACTACTCATATGGGCGCCACTGGTAAGAAGTGACATGGAATTTAAAATTAATATACAAAAATAAATAAAGTGAAGTTTCATGTTTCACATAGCGGAGGTCTTCTGCTCGTGTCTTTGGATCATGTGTGGGTAGTTTGAATGTTTCCTGGGTTTAAAAGGCGTGGGCTTTTTCGTATTTGCGCCATTGTGGCTTGCCTTTCTTTTGCTTCATGAAATGCTTTATGTACTGCTTTTCTTGTCATACTGAAGGCACTTAGTTATGTCATGCTGTTTTGAATTATTTTACTATCATGGATTTTTAAGGAACGTTCGATTTTCAGTGGCACTGAGCTTAAATTCAAATTAGCATTATTTGAGAAAAGATTCTCATACGAAGTTTCGTGTTCACATAAGTTAGCATTAATATTGCCATCACATTCCCGGTGGATCCGTGAAACCTAACTACATGAGAAGTTTTATACTGCGTAAGCTTACCTTACCAGATCGTACAGGCTTGCTGAACGGCTATTTTGAGTTCAGCAAATGCTTAAATTGCAGTGCTTTGTGTGGCAGTTAGCAAATGGCTTTGTCATAAGAAGAGACAAACTTTATTTATTTTTCCCTTTTAAAATTCTTTTTCTTACTGATTTTGCTTTTTCTTCTTCATTTTTCAAAATATTTTGGCAGAAAAATTGTGCCGACATTGAGAAAATACGGGTAAAAAATAATCATGTGGAAAAGAAAAGACATCAGTTGATTCTTGGCGCAAGTCCAGAGAGAAATAATAGTCTTTCGAAGTGAGCGCAGGTAATCCATACCATTTTTAAAAGGCAGTACTGCGATGAAAAGTAAAATGAATATCAGATGACTTGTCAATAATAATGCGGACTCATTTTGAAAACTAAGAACTTCATTAAGTATCACTGCAAACAAAAGAAAGAATAACACTGCTAACAACTAAACAAAGAAATCGTTTTTATAGATGGAATAAAAATGGCTCAGAAATGCTCTATATAATCTTTTTAGCAAATATCTTGTTTAGATTGTTTTGGTGCAAAGAAAAGAAAACGTTTCCAGAAACTCATTTCATGGAGTGTCAAGAAGAGAAAAGTTTGTTGATAGCCTTGAAAACAAATAGCAAAGTTTGCGCTGTTTTTCATTGGTTGAGAGAGAAAATTCTCGACTTTTTATTGGATAATATGTGGGAAAATTTAAACCAAAGATGCTTCTAAAGCAAGTTTACTAATTCATTTACATTCTAAGCAATATGTTTTTAATCAAGGTTTGCTTCATTAGGCTAGGGCCGCCCCTCTGGATGTCAAGTTCTGGTAAGTGCCGAGCTGAACTTTGTGTGTGTGTGAGTAAAATGGCTGCGAAGCAAAAAAAAAAACAAAAAAAAACTCCGCTGGTACTGTAATTCGGGACGTTTGTGCGACATTAACTAGAATCGATAAAAAAGATGATCTCGTTGTCACAGGGATATTCCAAATCCGGATAATAGGGTATTTATACAATGAAGTGTAAAAAGGAGTTTTGTTTGTTTTGAGGTTTGACTTTGAGTTCTATTTTTTCTTTCGGTAATGTCCTAATACAGACCCCATCGAAATTCACCGGCAGGTCCAGCTTTCGCTTCGCGGCCTGAAGTGATAGCGAGGACGGCGTGTCACGGAAGGAACCACCGTCGAATCTCTTAGCCTTAAGGGGACCGTACACAAATTGCGAATGTAACAAAATCAATTAGGAAACGAAGATAGGTTATCTTAAGGACCATCAACAAATTGAAATGTGACTGATTACTGCAACACGAAAAACCATGTTTCTTAACAAGTAAGAAACCGATTTCCAAGCAAATTGTATTTTTCTACTCAAGAACGAATTACTCATGAGCTACGATACAGAATTACGTTCCATCCGTCCGCCGTCTGTCCGTTCGTCCACAAATGACTTATTACGGCCACACGTAAAACCATGTTTCTTAACAAGTAACCGATTTGCCAGCAAATGGTCTCTTTCTACTCAGGAACGAATAACCCATGAGATACGATACAGAATTACGTTCCATCCGTTCGCCGTCTGTCCGTCCGTCCAGAAGAATAAAAACAAATATCTCCGACGCGAAACAACCGATTTGCACGGAAATTATTTCTTTCGACTCAGGGACGCCTCACACCAATCATGTACAATACAAAATTACGTTCATCCGTCCCAAGTCTGTCTTTCCGTCCGTCCATCCGGAAGTATTAAAAACATAACTCGACCGAGAAATAACCGATTTGCACAGAAATGGTCTCTTTCTACTCAGGAAAAAATTACCCATGAGATACGATACAGAATTACGTTTCATCCATCCGCCGTCTGTCCGTTCATTCAGAAGAATAAAAAAAATATCTCCGCCGAGAAACAACCGATTTGCACGGAAATTATTTCTTTCTACTCCCGGACGCCTCACACCTATCAGATACAATACAAAATTACGTTCCTTCCGTCCCAAGTCTGTCTTTCCGTCCGCCGTCCGTCCGGAAGCATAAAAAACACATAATTCGAAGGAGAAGCAACCTATTTGCACGGAAATGAATTCGTTCTACTCAGGTACGATTCACACCAATCAGATATGATAGAAAATAACGTTCCATCCGTCCGCCGTTTGTCTGTCAATTTGTCCCGAAGTATAAAAGCGCATAACTTCACTGAGAAACAACCGATTTGTACGAAAATGATTTCTTTCTACTGGAGGACACATCGCACTGTCAGGTACGTTACAAAAATACGTTCCGTCCGTCGGCCGCCTGTCTGTCCGTCCGTCCGGAAGTATAACAGCACTAAACCCTAACAAGAAATCTAAGTGTTATTTTTTTTTATTGGGGGTTAATGACCACCGTGAGCAACTCAATGGGCTGTAAAAGCAGTCGCCCGTTCCTAATTTGGGGTCACTGGTTACAGGGGAGGGAGAGAGCCAGTGCCGTAAAACAAACACGACATCCATGCCTCACCGGGATTTGAACCCGGACCTATATTGGACGAATGATCAGAAGCCAGCGCTTAGACCACTGCGCCACCTTGGAGGCTCAGTGTTATGTCCCATGAGCTATCTATGAGAATAGTTCTGACGCTACTTATAAAAACTGCGCAAATTAGAAAAGATCACGGATTTTTTTTTTTTTTTTTTTTTTTTTTTGTCAATAGAAATTCCTTATTTGTTTTGGTAAAAATCTCAGGTCCACACCTTGTTGTTTCACAAACGCCTATGAAAAACCTTGAACGTAACTCTATTATATTAGTTAAGAATTCATTCTGAACTGGACATTTTTCTTTTCTTTAGTAATTTCGTGACGAAGTGAAAAATGTTAAATGGAGATAAACTTTAGCTTTTGCTCATATAAACTTCAAGTTCTTTGCCCTGAGTTACGTATGAACACTTGAACACTGTGTTTTGCTTCTACTCCGTGTCTCCATGATGACATCAAATGAAAGAGCCAATGAGAGCGTATATCGCTAATAGACCCAACCTAAGAGGTATCTAAGAGCATAAGGATGTAGCAGACACGTGACTTTCAGCATGGCAACGAGCCTTAGTAACGTAAGTGAAGGACAACCAGTCCCCGTTGAAATGATGGCGTCTTACTTTGAAAGTTTAACTTCCGAGTACAATATGCGGTATTCGGAAAAAATTAAAGAAGTTGAAGGAAAAGATCCCTATGTGCTGAATGCAAGTATCTTCGAAGGTGACGCGAAAAGTTTTCTTTTTGAAAGTGCAAATAGTAAATATTTGCTGTACTTCGTCTTTGGTATAAGCGCCTTTACCGTAGAACAGTTCGGGACAGGTAAAAGTCTCGAAGCATATAACAATTAGTCATCGTGGATATTCTTTTACATGGTAATGTAGTGAGATCACTAATTAGTGTGTGATTAGTAATTTAGTGAGAAAATAGGCACACTGCCTAAATAAGTAAGGTTCTCTGCCCTCCAAGGTGCGGAGCCTTGGGTAAAAAAGGCAGGTTCTCTGCCTTTCCAGGAATCGCTGATTTCTGGATAAAACTGACCCTTGAAAGGTTCTCTGCCTTTTAGAGAGTTTAATTCCTCAATAATTAAAAAAGTAAATCCCAATGAAGATATAAGAGGCATTAGATCGAGGACCAAAATGTTCACAAAGAGATAATCAGAATGGGAATAGTAGTTTATGAATCCGCTTCTAGTGTTAAATCTCTATTACGACGAAATGAGGATTAACTCTTTAAGCCGGCAATGTTCCTGAACCAAAAGTTGCTCAAGATTCTTTTCTTTCCTCACGGAAATGTTCCTACAGAGGCAGAGCATTACGAAACAAAACAATTCCTTCCCCATTCACTTCAGCAGTACGCGACCATAAATCTGTCACATGTGACAAGCTCGCTCTTCTAATCCTTTTCTGATCCATGAAACAAGGCATGATAGGGAAAAGCTAGTCCCCCTCACACGGACAGCATGCCACTGGGTAAAAGCAAGTCACTCAAACATCTCTTTCCTTTCTTAGGTCCATTGACATGGTAGCCCTCTTTTAGCCGGTAATCAGGCAGAAAGGGTTAGTGTCAATCATCCTCCCAAATGACCACTTTGAATAACAATCTTAAGGGGAAAGCAACGCTTTGTGATGCAAAGGCTCACTCGTTCCAGCCCACTTCTTAGACAACGGATATATTCGTTCAAGCATTCACCACCTCACTGATGTCGCAGTTATTTAAGCTGTGGTTTTGCCGCCCCGGTGGCGCAGTGGTCTAAGCGATGGCCTCTGATCATTCGTCCGAACGGGGTCCGGGTTCAAATCCCGGTGAGGCATGGATGTTGTGTTTGTCTTACGGCACTGGCTCTCTCCCTTCCCTGGAACCAGTGACCCTAAATTAGGGACGGGCGACTGCTTATAGCCCATTGAGTTGCTCAGGGTGGTCGTTAAACCTCCAAAAAAAATAAATAAATAAATAAGCTGTGGTTTCTGACCATTCGTCAGAGATGGGTACGGATTCGAATCCCTGTGATCCATGGATGTTGTGTTTGTCTTACGCAACGACTCTCTCCCTTCCTTGGAAGCAGTGACCCTAAATTAGGGACGAAATGCTGCTTATTGCCTCTCTAGTTGCTCACGGTGATCGTTAAAAACATAAGAATAATATTCATCCACAGTTTCGTGTTAGTTCCAGCCTGCGCGAATTATCTGGATATCAAAACCTATGGTAAAAAGTGAAGTTTTTAATGAGCAAATGTGTCGCCTCAATTTAGACTCCCTGGCTATGACTACAAAAGAAAATTTGAAGGTTTAGATAAACAGTCCTTTCATGAAAAATACTATCTAGTACCTGACCTGGAAAAGTGCTGTTTTTGGAAGCAGAATAGATTTCAATGATTGAAAAGAGCAATAGGATAGTAAAGAAATAAAAGAAAAACAAAGGAATTTACATAAAAAGTTTTTATTCCTTCCTTCAAGCCGTTTTTACAGGGACAATATGCTTCGTTTCCAAGGAACAGCTTGGTTTCGCTGCTGTAAACTCACATAGGGCTGTGATGACCATAATAATGCAATGCCTACACAGCATCTCTCTCTCTCTCTCTCTCTCTCTCTCTCTCTCTCTCTCTGTTAGAAGATATTTAACTTATTTTGTCCATTTCCATGCGATGTCACTTAACAAAGATTGCGAGCGGATCAGATTCATTATTCCAGTGCTGAGCAAGAGCGTCGACTACAGGGGAAAAGGTAAATCTTACCACCTAATAATTTTATTCGGGGTTACTGCCTATCCAAATATTTTAGACCAGTTTAGCATTTTTTTCTTCTTTTTAGTATATGTACCTTTATGTGCATATGCAAGAAACAGGATATAGATAATAAAGAGGGAGAATCTACAAAACAAAATTGCAAACTACATTCTAGAAAGCGAAATAAAGACATGGAATGTCGAAGTCACATTTTAAACAGTTACGCAAAATGTAAATTGCCAAATTAAACGCCACGAATAATTTTGAAATACGTGTGCAAAGAAAAGTTTATTCCTTCAACTTCTACAAACACAATTAATACAGACGCTTGACGTGGACTAGGAACATCAAATAGAGGTCATCGCTCTTTCCACGTTTATAAGTGAGTCAAATTACTTTCCACTTTTATAAGTGAGTCAAATTACTTTCCACTTTTATAAGTGAGTCAAATTACTTTCCACTTTTATAAGTGAGTCTATGAGAATTTTTCTGTGACTCACTTATAAACGTGGAAAGAGCGATGACCTCTGTTTGATGTTCTACAAACACACTTCCAATAAATGCATTTTTATGAGGAAATTTCTTGTCTTTGAATCAACCTATTATTTTAAGTACTTCTAGATATTAGGATTACAAAGGCTGTTCAAAAAAACAACAACCCCAACGCTATGCAATAGTACTGAGAATAAAAGTACTGAAAACACATTAAAGGAAAAATTGTGTGTTAAGTTTTCATTCCTGTTAAGTTACAGGGGCTAGAAGAGATAGTGTGCCGTGCGTTAGTACCTCACTGTTTAAATTTTAGTTCCCTCTTTTCATGAAACCACGAGGTGGCGCTGCTGCGAGTTTCGATTCTGTGATTTCAAAACATTAGCCTGCTGTTCTGTGGCATGTTTGGTGGATAGCGATTGAAAGAGCGATTTACTGGTTAGATCGGTCATCCAAAGTAATGGTAATATGTACGTAACTTTAGGAACGTGTTTCGTACCAGGATGCAACAGTGGTTACAGGTCCTGTAAATAAAAGGTAACTCTGTTTTCTCTGCCGAAAAATGTGCCGCGAGTGGCCTAGTGAGCAATGTTCGTGACTGCCGCGGAACGGACTTCAGGTTCGATCCCAGCAGGTACGAACGCTCGATCCACAAAATATCCGCCGTGCGTCGGATGGGCACGTTGAGCCGTCGGACCCCGGGTACTGGCCCCCGGTAATAAATAAAGGCGTCTTCCTCCCCTTCTACTTCGTTTCCGTGTCACTTTCCTATCGGGCACTCTAGCCCAAATCTCTTAGCTTCCTATTTCTAAGGGTTGTTTAAGACCTGGGGTCAGACACTCCCTTCCTAAAATCCTCTACATATGATCTGATCTGATCTGATGGGCACATTAAGCCGTCGGACCCCGGGTACTGGCCCCCCGGTAGTAAATAAGGGCGTCTTCTACCTCGCTTCCGTGTCACTTTCCTATCGGGCACTCTAGCCCAAATCTCCTAGCTTCCTATTTCTAAGGGTTGTTTAAGACCTGGGGTCAGACACTCCCTTCCTAAAATCCTCTACATATGATCTGATCTGATCTGATGGGCACATTAAGCCGTCGGACCCCGGGTACTGGCCCCCCGGTAGTAAATAAGGGCGTCTTCTACCTCGCTTCCGTGTCACTTTCCTATCGGGCACTCTAGCCCAAATCTCCTAGCTTCCTATTTCTAAGGGTTGTTTAAGACCTGGGGTCAGACACTCCCTTCCTAAAATCCTCTACATATGATCTGATCTGATCTGATGGGCACATTAAGCCGTCGGACCCCGGGTACTGGCCCCCGGTAGTAAATAAGGGCGTCTTCTACCTCGCTTCCGTGTGACTTTCCTATCGGGCACTCTAGCCCAAATCTCCTAGCTTCCTATTTCTAAGGGTTGTTTAAGACCTGGGGTCAGACACTCCCTTCCTAAAATCCTCTACATATGATCTGATCTGATCTGATGGGCACATTAAGCCGTCGGACCCCGGGTACTGGCCCCCCGGTAGTAAATAAGGGCGTCTTCTACCTCGCTTCCGTGTGACTTTCCTATCGGGCACTCTAGCCCAAATCTCCTAGCTTCCTATTTCTAAGGGTTGTTTAAGACCTGGGGTCAGACACTCCCTTCCTAAAATCCTCTACATATGATCTGATCTGATCTGATGGGCACATTAAGCCGTCGGACCCCGGGTACTGGCCCCCCTGTAGTAAATAAGGGCGTCTTCTACCTCGCTTCCGTGTCACTTTCCTATCGGGCACTCTATCCCAAATCTCCTAGCTTCCTATTTCTAAGGGTTGTTTAAGACCTGGGGTCAGACACTGCCTTCCTAAAATCCTGTACATATGATCTGATCTGATCTGATGGGCACATTAAGCCGTCGGACCCCGGGTACTGGCCCCCGGTAGTAAATAAGGGCGTCTTCTACCTCGTTTCCGTGTCACTTTCCTATCGAGCACTCTATCCCAAATCTCCTAGCTTCCTATTTCTAAGGGTTGTTTAAGACCTGGGGTCAGACACTGCCTTCCTAAAATCCTGTACATTTGATCTGCCGAAAGATGAGGGAAGGAATGGCATTTTTTTATTACTTGTCATAAATCCGGTTGGCAGCCACTCAGTAATTATTTAGTTAAGTATGCCAGCTTATTTTTTTTTTCCGAGTTTTTTTTTATATCATCGCATTTTGTCTAAAATTATTGAAACTGATTGTTTCTTCTGTCCAAAGTTCTGTAAACTTTATCATGGGAAGATTAAGCTTAAATACAACATCATGTGGCACCCAAATTAAACCTTTTGTGTTCTGAAGAGATAGAGAAAAGAGTTGCAGCAAGATCAGAACAGCATTCAATAAGAGGATTCGTCAAAAATCCCAATAATTACGGAGAAAATTTGCTTTAAGTAATGTATTTGCACCAACGAGCCCTGTAACGCGTAGATTCAATGTGAGATTACGCGTTTCTAGAATGAAGTTGACGAAGCTTCCCCAAAACACCCAATTTGGATAAATTTTCACTTATACCTACCTATACATGACACTAATCAATTTTAGTATTACTGCAGGATAAAGAAAAAGCAGATTGTTTGGTAAAATTTTAATGAAGTTATTATACTGCACTGATCGAGAAGCATGCATATCTATGAGCATCTTACAGCAATAGCATCGAAGCTACCTCCAGCGCACTCTATCATTTCATTATTTGAAGAACCCGTCTACAGAAGCGCGCAGCATACAGTCTCTTCTAGCCACTGTAGTTCGGTAATGAAGGAAAATAACGTGATTATATGAAAAGTAGAGATTTCGCAGAATGTTTCGCTGTAGAAAATCTATATACTATCTCATGGTACTTTAAGTTAGATCATAGACGGTTTTTGGAAGTGGTCGGAGTCCGGGGTCAAGGGGCCCCACACAAAATCTCCTTAAAATCTACAGTTTTCAATTTAGAACCATCAAATGTGGTTCTTAATTGAAAACTCTAACGTAGACCGTAAACGGTTTTTGGAAGGGATCGGAGGTAGCCCAGGTCAAGGGACCCCGCACAAGATTTTCGTAAAATCTACAGTTTTCAATTTAGAACCATCAAATGTGGTTCTTAATTGAAAACTCTAACGTAGACCGTAAACGGTTTTTGGAAGGGATCGGAGGTAGCCCAGGTCAAGGGACCCCGCACAAGATTTTCGTAAAATCTACAGTTTTCAATTTAGAACCACCAAATTTGGTATACTATCTCATGGTACTCTAACTTAGGCTGTAGACGGTTTTCGGATGGGTCGGAGACCGGGGTCAAGGGGCCTCCATACAAAATTTTCGTAAGAAGTTCCATTTTTTACTTTTAAGAACTGCAACACAATTCAGCACTCCAATATTCGATCTACGGTCTAAGTTAGAGACCGTAGGTAAAAATAAAGTCGAAAATATCCGTTTAATGGTGTATTAAAAACACAAATGAATAAATGTTAACTTTCACCACCAACAGGCGGCTTCTTCAGGATGAAATAAAATGTAATGTAAATAAGGAGTTCCAGATATTCAAAATTCAAAACGGTAAACAAAAGGATGATCAATACCAATATCAAGTCGAATGCACGCAACATGACATAGGAACACTGCATTTCATTGTCGTGGGATTCTCAGAAGCGCACGCCAGATGTACGGCAGTTCTATAGATGTCTCCTCGAAGGTGAATATTTCCATTCCTCTTCCTTTCTTTTTTGTTTCGTAAAAGTAAATTAACTAAATCATTTTTTTTTATTTTTTATAATTTGCAGCCATCCCGGCTCCTTTTTTTTGGCAGAAATATTACTGCCTCAGCCAGTCAGTGGCAGTGGCTGGCATTAATTTGGAGAAACCCTGCATTTTACCCGGACAACTCTACGTCGTCTGCTCAAGGGTTGGCAATCCTAAAAATCTCTACATTTTTGCTCCCAATGGAAAAACCAAACACATTGTTTACCAAAAAGCAATAACCTAAATGAATTAAAATAAATTTACTGGAAAATTACAGGAATATCTTTTTCATTCATTAACTTTCATCCGCTGAACTTGGTGATTCCACGAATAGTAATCTTTACCCGGGAAATACCGGATACCCCTGCTAGTTGTACTATAACAACTAAAGAGGAATAAAGATATTACAGGAAATTTGACTGCACGAAGGCGTGACATAGCTGGCTCCTCATCAGATGCTCGTTCCCATTGGCTGATGGAATTAGTGTTGTTCTTCTACGATGTTTCAAGAGGACAATAGTTGTAACCCCGAGGTTTTACAGCTCTGAGGTACAGCAGCGCTAATTTCGCAAAGCGCAGAACAATTTTCTCGTAACAAATGTTATCACACTACTAACCTTAGGGTTCTAGTTATTATCTAAAGCTGTGCTCTTCCCCCTAAAGAGAGGACACAGCTCAGGATATAACTTACATCAGGTCACAAAACTACCCTGTGTGCCTTGAATATCATAAAATCATTCTGAGGATCATTTGTAAGACTTGGACGCCGATAGATGGCGACACAACAACTAACACATGACGTGCGGCCTCTACTTCATGACAGTGGCTGTGCTGCAGCGACATCTAACTACCCTGTGCATTAGAAAGAGACCTCTTCTCTTTTTGTAATGCACAGGTCAGTTAGATGGCGCCGCAGCACAATGACAGAAGGAGAACATTAACAACAATTTCTAGCATACCTTTCAGTTTTACAATTGGAAAACACGGCCTCAATTAATGAATATCTAATCTTCATGCATTTTTTAACCCTTGAAAAAGGAGTGATAGTTTAGGAGCACTTTTTCGGCGCGTTCAAAGCAAACTCGCGAGACTTCAGTGAAATGCAGAAAGGAGTTCTTAAGTAGTCTTTTGATGCTAACTGGACCCCACTGCACGCCCACCTCACTGCTGAGGCACACGGAGATCAGCTTCAGGTGTAGTAACCCGAAGCCTGCCCTCTCAAGATCCACGGGTACCTAAACAGATTGTAAGATGTTCGCGAAAATGTGTTTTATACTTCTCTTCATTTTTTTCAACAGCTGAAGTGAAGAGTTGGAATGAACAAATGTTTATTCATTTGAGGCATCTCTTAGCAATCTGAAACTGAGAAAATTAGTAGAAAATAATAAAAGTTTGTCCACCTGAGCAAATTATGAACATTATTTAATCATCCTCTGTTCCACGGCGGAAAAAGACGAAATAAAGTTCATGAAGCAGATTAGATCCAATCGTTTATTGCCTCTGAGTTGGTTAATGAATATCAGGAAATGTGCGAAGATACATCCGATTAGATTTAGTGTCAACGAAAAGCACTTTTCCCATCTTTAGTTCAAGCTCAATGGTCACCACTTTTCTTTTAAAATAATGTAATTGATTATTCTTTGCATCAATTCGTAGGTATATCCTGAAAATTGTTTTTCTAATGTATTAAAAACGACCTTCCCTAAATGGGAAAGTTTGTCAGTAAAGTTGATCTGTCTGCAAGAGTGAACTGTGGCTTGTTCGAGTTCTTCGGCAGGCCAGCGTGTTTTGAGCAAGGCCTCCGCTAAGAAGGAAAACTATCTCCTTGTTACCCATACGGGTCTTACTGCTTCCCAAGTCGGTAAAGCGATCTGGGAACACTTGGGTTCGCCTGCTGAACCGCTTTTTCATTTTGTGCGGGTAGTGAATCCGCGAAAATTTGAGATCGTTTTGAAGCGTACTGACTATTATTTGCAGCTCGTGGGCAAAACTCTCTACCACGAGTCGTCCGAGATTCACTGTTCTAAAGGTGACACAAACATTAAAGTTGTCTTCTGTAAGTACCTCCCATGCCAGGTAACTAATGAAGCGGTTAAAGCCGTTTTCAATGATTTTGGAAGGGTGCTTAATGTTAAGTATGAGGTTAGAAAGGAGACCGAAATATACATGAAAGGAGCCTTCTCGTGAACGAGAATTGTCACCCTCGACATGGACAAAGCCGTTCCTAATTTCATGTATGTTTCCCATTTTAGATGTATGAATGTGTACAATGGGCAGGTCCGTGTGTGCCGGCGATGTGGACACGGGGGGCACATCGCTGTTGACTGTGCTAAATACTCTTGCGAGAATTACAGAGCTCTGGGTCATAATATCAAGGACTGTAAAGATCCTTGCGGGAAGTACAAGTCTCCACAACACAAGAGACCAAAATGTGGTGTCCGTACTTTTGCCCAGATGGCCGGAGCCAGACAATCCCAGGTAAACCGAGATGATATTTTAGAGGCGCTTGACGCCACGGAGAAGGTGGGGGAAGCTCCTGAAGCTGGGGAAAATTCCTCGAGTGGCGAGGTAGTAGAAACCCACCAACTTCGTGGCTCGGGGAGTGCCCAGGAGGAAGCCAAAGGTATTTCGAATGTGGAGCAGGTAAGTGAAAGAAATGGTGAGGCGGAGAAAGTTTCTCCAAAAAATGATAAAGATAATTCTTTTTCTACAGGTCAACTCACGGTGGACAAGAGGGTTCGTTCACCAGAGGCTGGAGACGGTTACACTACGGTTATCAAAAAGTCAAGAAAATTCTCTAGTGAGGATATTAAGCAAATGGCAAATCAGTTAAATGGAGTCAGTATTATTGACGAGGACGTGAAAATGGTGGACAAAGATAGTGAGAAAATGGAGGTTTGGTCAGGTGAAAAGGAAGGAGAAATTTGTGTGACTGGTGTGGATGAGAATGTGGAATTTTTCGACGGTAATGATTTCCAACTTGAAGTTGATAATGGTTTTGAAAAGGTAAAAATTGATGTCACTAGTGTATGTAAAGTTAGTGTTGATTATGTTTGTATTGTCGAGGAGATCTGCACTCCCATCTCCTCAAAAAAACAACGAAGTTGAGAGTTTTGGTGCAGTCGACACGACTGAAATTGATGAAATCCCGAGTTTTGATGAAGCCCAGCCAGCGACGGGTCCAGTGCAGGATATGTTCCCGGTGCAATCCGACGACACCGGTGGTTGGATTGAGCCGGGAATGAGTGCACGGGCTCTCCTGCAAGTAGGCAGGAAGCTTGCATCCCATAGGGGAGCTGTGGAGGTTCAGCAGCGGCCCTGGACTCCCGAGGGGGAATCTGGGACGGCTTCTCCACCCCTCCTGCGGACGCCAACGGAGTCCGAGGAGGGTCCCCGCAGTGAAGCGGTGCTTTTGACCGAGTCTTCTGCTAACGGCGGCCACCGTGGTAACGAGGCGGAAGTGCCGCGGGAGGCCGCCGGGGCAGGCTGGCACTCTGTCGAAGAGTGCGCGCCGGCCGGCGACGGGAGTTCGGAGGCCAAGCAGCACTCTTATACTATGGGCAATAGATTTTTTTGCAGGGAATCAGAGCTTTCTACGGATTCTGAGGAAGAACAGCTGGCTGAGCAGATGGCCGAAGGTCTGAGGGCCAAGTTCAAGCGTCAGGGAAGACGGCTGACCCAGGCCAACGTTGATGCGGCGAAGGATCTTGCCAAATTGGCGACGTCGGGATTCGACGGAATGGAGCACGTCGTTCCGACGGTTACCGGTCATAAAAGCCGCCGACGGAGAAACAGTGCGGATACGAAGGAGACAGAGGGACGCAATAGATCGAGATCTTGAAGGTGAGTTGCTTTTTTGGTTGGGTTCCACTTCCTCTGTTTTTGAACATGGGTGTTTGTTTTATGTGTTGTATTTTGCTAACATACTTCTTCCTTTTTCAGATTGTGGTAAGTATGGCACATAATTACCAAGGCACCGATCTGCGTATTGGCACGTTGAACGTTTACGGTCTCCGCACCGTCGAAAAGCAGAAGTGGCTCGCGGGCTACTTCAGGGAGTCGGGTGTTGATATTTTGCTGGTGCAGGAAACACACCATAAGATGCCCGAGCAGGTTTTTGCGTTCCGTAGGAACACCGGGCTGAATTGTAGGTATTCTCTTGGAGCGAATGGTTTCACCGGGGTGGCCATTGTCTACAAGCCGCAGTACGAGGGTAGCATCACGCAGATGCAGACTGATGTTGACGGTCGCGTGGTGGCTATTTCGGTTAATAGCGGATTGATGTCCATTAAGATGGTATGTGTTTATGTTCCGGTGGAGGGTCCTCTCCGGAGCGGTTTTTATGACCAGCTGCCGTTCTTCCTTAGGGGAAGCGCAGATTTTCTGGTCGTCGGTGGGGATTTCAACTCGGTTGTGGATAACCACATCGATCGGTTTAGTAATCACAGGTGCAGGTGGTCAGAGCCATACAGAAGGAATCTTACGGATCTGATTAAGAAACAACAACTTAAGGACGTGTGGAGGCAGCTGTTCCCGCAGGAGCCGGGGTTCACCTGGCACAGGAATCGTTTGGCTTCTAGGATCGACATGCTGTTGGTCTCAAAGATGGACTGGGTTATGGGAGCCGAGATTTTTAACCCTAACTCACAGCCGTTGCTTGTTTCTGATCACAGCGTTGTCGTGATGGGCGTCTGTGTGCCGGCGCCGAGGGAGAGGAAAGCGACACCGTGGCGCCTAAACGTGTCAATGTTAGATGACGTTGAAGCGCTGTCGCGTGTCCGTTCGATCTTGGAGGCTGGTGCAGAAAGTGCAGAAACGGCCACCGATGACGAGATCGGCGGTTGGGAGAGGGCGAAGGACGAGGTCCGGAGCACCTTGGTTGCTCGGGGTAAGGAGTTGGCGAGAGATAAGCGGGGGACTCAGGTTTTTCTGATGAACTTCCTGAACGCGGCTCTGAAGGGTAATGAAGACGGGTGTAACCTTGGGATCATCACCCAGATCAGCCAAGAGATTTCCGATTTTTATAGAGGCATCGGCTCTGAAGTTCAACTTCAAGGTGCTATTAGGAGTTTTGAGCAGGAGCGGGATATTAATCACATTTACCGGAAGCTCGAGGCGGAGCGGAAGAGGGAGAACCTGGAAGTTCTTGATATTGATGGTACCGAGGTGAGGGACAATAAGCAGATCCTGCAGGAAGCTGCTAGGTATTACGGCGATCTCTTTTCCAGCGAGGAAATTGATCCTGCCGTCATGGATATGTGGTTGGAGGGTACGCCGAGGATCCCAGACGAGGACTTGGATAGCCTCGAAGAGGAGTTCTGGGTGTCCGAGGTAAGGGTGGCGATTCAAGCCCTTTCGCCAGGTAAGTCTCCGGGTTGTGATGGTCTCCCGTCGGAGTTTTACAAGAAGTTTGTTAATGTGTTAGCGCCCTGGCTTACCAGGGTGTGCAACGAGATTGTGCAGGTGGGTCGTATGCCGGGGACCATGCGGAGGAGCATGGTCACTTTGCTGTGCAAGACCCCCGACGCCCCGTCGAGGGAGTTAAGTGGTTGGAGACCGATGTCTCTCTCCACAGTGGACTATAAGATCCTTGCGAGGGTCATCAATAGCAAGCTTGCTAAGGTGGCCGTTCATCTCATTGGCGCTAACCAGACGTGTGGTATCGGGGGCGCCGGATGCAATGGAATACTAGGTGCATACGAGACGCTATCACTTACCTGGGCGAGAAGGGCATTAAGATGGGGCTCTTCTTGGCAGACCAGAGCAAGGCTTTCGATAGGGTATCGCACGAGTTTGTCGGAAGATTGTTAGAAGCTCACGGCTTCGGAGTATTTGTCCGAAGTGCGATTGGGGCGTTGTACAGAGATCTCTCCGGGAGAGCCATTATTGCCGGTCGTCTCTCCCCCTCTTTGAGGTTCAAAGAGGAGTGAGGCAGGGATGTCCTCTTTCTCCCCTTTTGTTTGTTTTGGTCTTGGAGACCCTTTTGAGAAGAGTTGCGGGGAAGGATAGTGTTAGGGGTTTTCCGGTCCCGGGGAGGAGGGAGTCGTTGAAGTACCTTGCGTACGCAGATGATGTCTCTTTCTTCGTCGACTAGGAAAGGAGCTTGAACGGGATGCGTGATGCTTTCGCTGAGTACTGCATTGCGACCGGTGCCCGTCTCAATGAGGAGAAGTCGAGTATTATGCTCTGGGGCAAATGGGAGAGATCAGCGGTTACAGGTTTAGCTGTGACCGATGGGACCGTTCGGATACTCGGTATCCAGTTTTCTAAAGAAGGGGTCCACGTGAGCACCTGGGGTAAAGTTCTGGCGGAGATGAAGAAGAAGCAGGAACGGTGGCAGGAGGTGGGCATTTCAAGAGTGAATCGGGCGAAGTTAGCTAATGCGCTTCTGGTTTCGAAATGCACTGTTGCCGGGGAAATTGAGTCCCCACCCGGAAGTCACATGAAGCAGATGGAGAGAGTGATCTTTGGCTTCATTTGGGCCGGGAAGAAGACCGAAGAGGTGGATCGGGCGGTCCTATACTGTCCCAGGTCGGAGGGGGTTTGGAAGTCAAGCACCTTCCGACATGGCTCAGTGCACTCCAGTTTAAGAGTGTGAAGGGAGCCCTTGTCGCCGAACACCCGTGTGGACTTTTGGCCTCCTATTTCACGGGGTGCGACTCGTCCAAATACGTTCCCGGCCACAGATTTGTTGGCTCCCGGCGCGAGAGGATGCATAGGTCTTACCAGCTTGGAGGTCGCCTGCAGGACTTTGCGAAAGCTGACCGCGCCGTGAAGAACACGCAGCAGATGTACATTGACCTGCTCCCTAGGCCTAGGGAACACGCCGTCAAAGATTTCCACGTTCCTAGGAACTTCTGTATGAGAGAGGCTTCGATGAGCATTCACTCGACGGGTGTGGACTGCAAGAAGGGGGACTTTAGGTGGCGGTTGGCCCACAATGTCTTTCCAACCAGGAGTAGGCAGTTTCGGTGGGGTGGCATCTCTTCCGATAGATGCCTTTCGTGTGCGGGCATTGAGGACAGGTTCCATCTCTTTTGGGACTGCCCCATGGCGCACAAGGTTTGGCAATGAATCTGGACTTGGGCTTGGCACAAAAGGCTTGACGCCCTCCAGTTTCACCCGGCTAATGTGTTTTATCTACATCCTGCCCCGGCGGCGGGCAGGGAGGTCTGGAGGAGGATTATCACCGAGGTCTGTTATAAGATGTGGAGGGAGAGGAACAGGGTTCTGCATTCCCGGACGGCTAACTCGGGCTTCTCTCCGACAACGGTTATCCTTCAAGTCAAGTGTGAGCTCCGAGACAGGGCGAGAGTGGACGCCCGCACTTTGACCGACCGAGCCTTTAGGTATCGGTGGGGGACTTGGCCTCAGATTGTTACCGGGACGAAGAACAACTACACCTTTCATTGGGGTAACTTACCCCCTTAGTTTCGGCCATTGAAGCCCGAAGGATCTCTCGGGGAGTGTTGGGCTTTTTCTAGTGTTATGTTTTTGTGACTTGTGTTTGATGAAGGGTGTGCAGGTTAGCCTCCGACCCTTTCATCGGCGGTTTAATCTGTCTTCTCTCCGGTCAAGGTCGGCGGTGCTAGCCGCTGACCGAGACGGCAGGAGCCTGTGTGAGTCGGGGGAGTGAGTGTTTTGGTTCTGTCTCTGCTCTTTCTGTTATGATGTGGTATGAATAGATGGTATCTGAAGGGAGGGTGTTGTGTATTTTCTGTTTGTGGTGTGCCCTTTCCGTGTGGAAGTAGGCCGGGGAGGCACCTGCCATGGGTCGTGTGAGTGCCTTGGTGCACCCGTCGAGCCGGTGTCCTCTCTGACAGTCTCCCATCCGGGTCGCTGTCACTTGGTCACTTCTGAAGGGGACTTTTGTCCGCCTACATGGACGTTCCGGGTGTACCTTCGGGCTGCACCCGCCGTTCTAGGTGACCTCGCCGGCTCTTTGTGTGCGGGTCCTTTCGAGTTCTTCGGAGGATCTGTATGACTCGGGGGTTTGTCTGGTGTTGCTTGTTGGGCCGTGGGGGAGTGTGTGTAAACATCAGTGAACTATGTCTAGGTGTTTATTTTGGGCGTGGTGAACAGTGTGAAGATGTGTTGCAACAAAGTTCGTGTATGGGGGAGGGGACGTCGTGCGAGAGCACATTAGGGCGCTCCCTTCTCCCAGCCCCCATGATTTGGGGGTCTTATACGAAGACAAAGGCCAGCGTGTTTCGGGGTCTGGATGTTCTGACTGTGGAACCGTGGTTGCTGCATCAGGGTGTGAGTGAAACACCGGTGGAACCAAACTCACATTGTATATGTGGTTTGGCGAAGCGAGTGTGTTGGTGTTACCGGGCAACAAAATTTCGTGCCGGGAGAGGGGTCGCCGTGCTCACGCACAATGGCGTCCCCCTCTCTCGGATGCCAAGTCTTGGTTCTCCAAGTGTTGGTTTTCGAAGACAAAGTTGATTTGCTGCAGCATGGGCGTTCTTCCTGTTGAAATGTCACATTACCTATTGAAATATCCTTCTCCAGTCTCAGGAAGTTTCAGCCATATACGAGATTAACAATACGTCAAACTCTCCTCAATTCTGTTACCCTTTTGAACTTTGAACTCTAGCGAGTTCAATAGACCTAAATGAAACTGCAAACACGTTTAGCACCAGAGTAGAGATATGTCGGGGAACGTTGAAGTAAACGTAAATAAAATAAAAATAAAAACGCTTTAAGGAAAAGAACGTGTGTAAATATGGGACACGAAAGGGTTCGGTTGTTGAATAGCTGATTCAATTTTATTAGTTACCAGCAGTTTTACATCTTGTTTGCAGTAAAACGCCAAAAAACACTAATTTCTAAAAAACGTAAAACTGATTTACAAATACACTCACTTCCAAAAGTTAAGCACGCAGAGGGAGAAGTTAATTTCCGGAAGCCAATCGGAATTGGAGAGGCTGCAATTCGCCGCAACGGTAGATGGAAGTATGCAAATGTGGTAGGTAACAGCGAATCACGGTGTCTTGCAGAGAAATATGCAAAACAGGCAGTCGTATAAGCAGCCAGCACTCTGAAGGGGTACAGGAGTTGCATGCAAGTGCTGCTACAAGGTGTTGAGAACTGTCGGAGGACTTGTTTTGAAGACAGACTTGATTTTATGGCTTCCAGAAGACGATTCGAAGATTCTGAGCGCTGGCGTGCCGTCGGACGCATTGAAGCAAGACAGTCAATCACAGATGTTGCTGGTTTCTTCGGCGTGAATCATTCTGTCATTTCACGTTTATGGAAACAATTTATAACCAGCCAAACAGTTGTCTGCAGACCTGTGGCCGGTCGCCCAAGGGCTACGACCCCCGCGGAAGACTGATATATTGCTGTTGTAGCCAAGCGGAATCGAAGAGCGACGTCCACACGTATGACATCTATGGTTACGGCGGCCATTGGTAAGACGATATCTGCCACTACTTTGCGTCGAAGGCTACACATGAAGGGACTGTACTCCCGGGTACCACGGGTTTGTGTTCCTCTATCCATCCAATCCAGAGGGGCACGATTAAAGTGGTGTCGCCAACATGTCAAGTGGAATGTGTCTGATTGGGACAACGTTATTTTCACGGATGAGTCCAGATTTGCCCTGCAACCCGATGACAAGCGTGTACGGGTGTGGAGGGAAGAAGGCACACGCAATCGACCCCAGAACATCACCGAATATCATGAATTCCGAGGTGGAAGCATCATGATCTGGGCAGGAATTTCGTTGGGATATCGCACCGACCTCCACATCTACTAATAGGGTTCGGTGACGGCGGTACGGTATCGGGATGAAGTCCTAGACCCCACTGTGCGATTGTACGCTGCAGCAGTTGGTCCTGCCTTCGTTTTAAGGGACGATAATGCGCGTTCCCATAGAGCTGCCATCGCCGACGACTACCTGGAGAGTGAGGGGATTGCGCGTATGGAGTGGCCGGCGTACTCGCCCGACCTTAATCCCATTGAAAATCTTTGGGATGCCCTCGGCCGTGCTGTGTGTTCATGTATCCCGCCCCCAACCACTCTCACTGCTTTGGAAACTGCTCTACAAGAGGAATGGCGATTACTGGACTCTGCGGGGGTTGATCACCTCATAAAAAGCATGGTCAGACGTTGTAAACTTTGTATGCAGATGAGGGGTGCGCACATACCCTATTAATGTCGGGTTTTGTTGTTTGTTGTGACTTTATTACTCACTTTGTAAATGACTCCAATTTGACGTCATCTTATAATTTCTGAAAATTCAATATTATTTTCGTCTCTGTCTGTATTTCTTTGTTTTGATTCATTAATAAACATATTTCCTACGTTCCTGCCACATTTCGTGTCAATCCAAGCAGTACTTCTCCATTTTTTCACATCTTACTGCTCCGTGCTTAACTTTTGGAAGTGAGTGTAATTACCATTACCAAAAAGAAAAAAAAAACACTTCATTTCTCATATTTTTCTTTTAGAAATTGTAGTCCATTTTCTCTCACTTCGTTAGTTCCGCGGATAGCCTAGTGGCTAGCATTCGTGACTCCCATGGAGGAACCTCAGGTTCGATCCCGGGCAGGTACAAACGCCCAAACCACTAAATATCCGCCGTGCGTCAGATGATAGAGCGTCTTACTCCCCTTTCCTACCTCGCTTCCGTGTCACTTTCCTATCGGGCACTATATCCCAAATCTCCTAGCTTCCTATTTCTAAGGGTTGTTTAAGACCTGGGGTCAGACACTCCCTTCCTAAAATCCTCTACATATGATCTGATCTGATCTGATGGGCACATTAAGCCGTCGGACCCCGGGTACTGGCCCCCGGTAGTAAATAAGGGCGTCTTCTACCTCGCTTCCGTGTCACTTTCCTATCGGGCACTCTATCCCAAATCTCCTAGCTTCCTATTTCTAAGGGTTGTTTAAGACCTGGGGTCAGACACTCCCTTCCTAAAATCCTCTACATATGATCTGATCTGATCTGATGGGCACATTAAGCCGTCGGACCCCGGGTACTGGCCCCCCGGTAGTAAATAAGGGCGTCTTCTACCTCGCTTCCGTGTGACTTTCCTATCGGGCACTCTATCCCAAATCTCCTAGCTTCCTATTTCTAAGGGTTGTTTAAGACCTGGGGTCAGACACTCCCTTCCTAAAATCCTCTACATATGATCTGATCTGATCTGATGGGCACATTAAGCCGTCGGACCCCGGGTACTGGCCCCCGGTAGTAAATAAGGGCGTCTTCTACCTCGCTTCCGTGTGACTTTCCTATCGGGCACTCTATCCCAAATCTCCTAGCTTCCTATTTCTAAGGGTTGTTTAAGACCTGGGGTCAGACACTCCCTTCCTAAAATCCTCTACATATGATCTGATCTGATCTGATGGGCACATTAAGCCGTCGGACCCCGGGTACTGGCCCCCCGGTAGTAAATAAGGGCGTCTTCTACCTCACTTCCGTGTGACTTTCCTATCGGGCACTCTAGCCCAAATCTCCTAGCTTCCTATTTCTAAGGGTTGTTTAAGACCTGGGGTCAGACACTCCCTTCCTAAAATCCTCTACATATGATCTGATCTGATTTGATGGGCACATTAAGCCGTCGGACCCCGGGTACTGGCCCCCCGGTAGTAAATAAGGGCGTCTTCTACCTCGCTTCCGTGTGACTTTCCTATCGGGCACTCTAGCCCAAATCTCCTAGCTTCCTATTTCTAAGGGTTGTTTAAGACCTGGGGTCAGACACTCCCTTCCTAAAATCCTCTACATATGATCTGATCTGATCTGATGGGCACATTAAGCCGTCGGACCCCGGGTACTGGCCCCCGGTAGTAAATAAGGGCGTCTTCTACCTCGCTTCCGTGTGACTTTCCTATCGGGCACTCTAGCCCAAATCTCCTAGCTTCCTATTTCTAAGGGTTGTTTAAGACCTGGGGTCAGACACTCCCTTCCTAAAATCCTCTACATATGATCTGATCTGATCTGATGGGCACATTAAGCCGTCGGACCCCGGGTACTGGCCCCCCGGTAGTAAATAAGGGCGTCTTCTACCTCGCTTCCGTGTGACTTTCCTATCGGGCACTCTAGCCCAAATCTCCTAGCTTCCTATTTCTAAGGGTTGTTTAAGACCTGGGGTCAGACACTCCCTTCCTAAAATCCTCTACATATGATCTGATCTGATCTGATGGGCACATTAAGCCGTCGGACCCCGGGTACTGGCCCCCGGTAGTAAATAAGGGCGTCTTCTACCTCGCTTCCGTGTGACTTTCCTATCGGGCACTCTAGCCCAAATCTCCTAGCTTCCTATTTCTAAGGGTTGTTTAAGACCTGGGGTCAGACACTCCCTTCCTAAAATCCTCTACATATGATCTGATCTGATCTGATGGGCACATTAAGCCGTCGGACCCCGGGTACTGGCCCCCCGGTAGTAAATAAGGGCGTCTTCTACCTCGCTTCCGTGTGACTTTCCTATCGGGCACTCTAGCCCAAATCTCCTAGCTTCCTATTTCTAAGGGTTGTTTAAGACCTGGGGTCAGACACTCCCTTCCTAAAATCCTCTACATATGATCTGATCTGATCTGATGGGCACATTAAGCCGTCGGACCCCGGGTACTGGCCCCCGGTAGTAAATAAGGGCGTCTTCTACCTCGCTTCCGTGTGACTTTCCTATCGGGCACTCTAGCCCAAATCTCCTAGCTTCCTATTTCTAAGGGTTGTTTAAGACCTGGGGTCAGACACTCCCTTCCTAAAATCCTCTACATATGATCTGATCTGATCTGATGGGCACATTAAGCCGTCGGACCCCGGGTACTGGCCCCCCGGTAGTAAATAAGGGCGTCTTCTACCTCGCTTCCGTGTGACTTTCCTATCGGGCACTCTAGCCCAAATCTCCTAGCTTCCTATTTCTAAGGGTTGTTTAAGACCTGGGGTCAGACACTCCCTTCCTAAAATCCTCTACATATGATCTGATCTGATCTGATGGGCACATTAAGCCGTCGGACCCCGGGTACTGGCCCCCGGTAGTAAATAAGGGCGTCTTCTACCTCGCTTCCGTGTGACTTTCCTATCGGGCACTCTAGCCCAAATCTCCTAGCTTCCTATTTCTAAGGGTTGTTTAAGACCTGGGGTCAGACACTCCCTTCCTAAAATCCTCTACATATGATCTGATCTGATCTGATGGGCACATTAAGCCGTCGGACCCCGGGTACTGCCCACTCGGTAGTAAATAAGGGCGTCTTCTACCTCGCTTCCGTGTGACTTTCCTATCGGGCACTCTAGCCCAAATCTCCTAGCTTCCTATTTCTAAGGGTTGTTTAAGACCTGGGGTCAGACACTCCCTTCCTAAAATCCTCTACATATGATCTGATCTGATCTGATGGGCACATTAAGCCGTCGGACCCCGGGTACTGGTCCCCCGGTAGTAAATAAGGGCGTCTTCTACCTCGCTTCCGTGTGACTTTCCTATCGGGCACTCTAGCCCAAATCTCCTAGCTTCCTATTTCTAAGGGTTGTTTAAGACCTGGGGTCAGACACTCCCTTCCTAAAATCCTCTACATATGATCTGATCTGATCTGATGGGCACGTTAAGCCGTCGGACCCCGGGTACTGGCCCCCGGTAGTAAATAAGGGCGTCTTCTACCTCGCTTCCGTGTGACTTTCCTATCGGGCACTCTAGCCCAAATCTCCTAGCTTCCTATTTCTAAGGGTTGTTTAAGACCTGGGGTCAGACACTCCCTTCCTAAAATCCTCTACATATGATCTGATCTGATCTGATGGGCACATTAAGCCGTCGGACCCCGGGTACTGGCCCCCCGGTAGTAAATAAGGGCGTCTTCTACCTCGCTTCCGTGTCACTTTCCTATCGGGCACTCTATCCCAAATCTCCTAGCTTCCTATTTCTAAGGGTTGTTTAAGACCTGGGGTCAGACACTCCCTTCCTAAAATCCTCTACATATGATCAGATCAGATCAGCGGTCGGAATCCGTTTGGCTGCACGTCTCCTGTGCGTGGACACCACAAGTGGTAATTCAAAAAAAAAAAGAAAAAGACAAAAAAAAAAAAAAATAATACGGGAGGTTGCGGTTGAATGGAACCCTTTTGCTAATATTAATCATTCTTGAAATATTTGTGGATCATCCCACCCTGCTGTTCAAGAGCCATAAGTGAATGAATATGCTTGATCTTACATGAAATTTGGTTAACTCAATTCGAATGCCAGGACATTTCTTACTCATCATATAATATCTTTTACGAGACAATCAATCCCAGCAATTAATTATTATTCGGAATCACGAATATAACCCTCATCAGAAAAATGTTTAGAGCAAATTGGTACACTTTTTTGTTCCCAATTATCTTTAGCATTTCAGTTTACAAATTTCTAAAAGCTGAGACTCTTAAGGAAAACTATGGCAAGTAATTTTCGAATCTTTGATCATCTGACTATACGATAAACAACATGCTACTGTACACCCAGGCGTAGTCAGTTTCCCTGCAACAAGCCATCGAAATATTGAAGACTGATCGCCTTTAAAGCAGAGGCGTAACTAACACCCCCGCAGCTGCGGGGAGCGCAGATAACGAAGGGGCGTACTGCAGCTGCCAGTTATAGTTTTATTAAAAAATTCGAACACGCACAACAATTAACCCAAAGATTCATATTTTGCTTTAAGAAATATTTAGCTTTGCCTAAATAAATGCCTAGTTTCACTTTTAAAACACCGAACGTCCTACAGATTGAAAGTGTTCGGCTCTTTGACTTCGGGTTGTAATACGATTGCTCTGCAATGGGTTGTAAATAATACGATTGCTCTGCAATGGGTTGTAAATAATACGATCGCTCTCCAATCGCCCTCTCTCTGCCCTGCTAAGGAAAAGCGCGAAGCCACAGTGGCATCCCCGTGGAGGATGTGGAAAAACAGTCAGTTACTTAGGATTACGTGCACGACAGGCGTCAAGTTTTATTCACAGCAGCCGCAGATCTGCCTTGTGTAAGAGGGTGATTTCTTCAAGTGACTTATTTTATTTTTGAACAGAGAAATTACACGTATTGTCAAATCTATTACTTAAAAATTTTAAAACCACAGGGCTCTAGGTACAACCATCCCTTTTGCAGGCACTCTCTCTGACTTCCTAACACCCCCCCCCCCCGTCATCCCAACCACCATACACACATACGGCGAAAATGCATGCTCTCTCGTGTTCGAAATCCTGGGGCTGCCCCGGTGGCGCAGTGGTCTAAGGCGATGGCCTCTGATCATTCGTCCGTAAGGGGTCCGGGTTCGAATCCCGGTGAGGCATGGATGTTGTGTTTGTCTTACGGCACTGGCTCTCTCCCTTCCCTGGAACCAGTGACCCTAAATTAGGGACGGGCGACTGCTTACAGCCCATTGAGTTGCTCACGGTGGTCGTTAAACCTCCAATCAAAAAAAAATCACCCATTGGTAAAATATTTATATGCACAAGGCTTTATAAGCTTTTAGAGCTTTTCCGGTATAACACGAAGAATTGCCTATTAAATAGTTATAAATATCGTGATAGTTCAGATCAGGGAGGTCCGTAGCAAAATAAACTTCCAGACGATAAAAATATCTTTCACACTTTCAAGTATGTCATATCCTGATATAGATCTTCTATGCCATTATTTCTAAGTTTTTTTTTGTAACGTTGCTTTTCCACCACATTAAGATGGCAAACTTTGTCAGAAAGAACAGTTTTTCTAACACTATTTACATCAGCAGCAGCCATTGAAAAGCATGGAGAGAGATCAGCTCGTGTGCTTTCTAACCACCCGGAAGTCTAGCAGGGCCGCCCCGGTGGCGCAGTGGTCTAAGCGATAGCTTCTGATCATTCGTCCGAAAGGGGTCCGGGTTCGGATCCCGGTGAGGCATTGATGTTGTGTTTGTCTTACGGCACTGGCTCTCTCCCTTCCCTGGAACCAGTGACCCTAAATTAGGGACGGGCGACTGCTTATAGCCAACGAGATAGAAATACATAGAGTGCTTCTGTGATTGGTTCTCTGCCGAGGCAGCTGAAGCCAACGCGGGGAGAGCCCGCCATCTTTGATGAGGTACAAATTCTGCGTGTGTCAAGGAGTCACCTCGGTTCTTTCAGCTGTTCGGCGATCGTGTTATGCTTCATTACAAATTTAGTGCTACAGTTTCGTGAATAATCACAATTATCAGCACATTGTTGATATTTAAAATGCCATATTACTGCGCAGCTTTTGATTGTAAGAATAAAAGGAACAAGGATTGTGGAACTACATTTCACAAGTAAGCATTTTAAAATAAGGTTGAGCTGTAAATGCTCAGTTAATCAAACACAAAAAATAAAACATCTAATCCGTGTAGCTGGTGATTAAACCAGCAGATAAGCCATTTCAATATCTGTGTTATCTTAAGACTTTTTATTTCTTATATTTTGTAAACAGTCGTACTCAATGTGAAGACTGAATGATGTTTACTCTGGGAAGCTGAGGTTAACTGTGGGTTACCAACTTTGAGGCTTTTTGGGTACAATTTCTACCTATGTAAATGTTTTGTTTTTTTCAATATACTGAGAATGTCTTGCAAATGGCATTTGTATATATATTCTAGAATCTGTACAGTGTACTTGCAACTTGTCTGACAAGACAACAAATATTTCAAAATCTTAGGAAGCAGCAATTTCTTTTTATGTGATAAAGATCATGTACCCATGGCTAATGCCCATTAGATAGCAAATACTGGTAAAGCAATCAATTTATGGTTACTTAAATTGCAGAAGTAATAATTGTGATTGGTAATATAAATTTATTGCTTGCTGACACCTGTCAGGAAACAATCTAGTATTTTATCTTAAAGCACAGGGTCACCCAAGCTTGTGTTCTAGGCATTTGTCTCTGATTAGTGATTAATCTATAGTATTACTGCAACAAAGTGAGAGTGGGGAGCTTGAAAATTTCTTGACAGAATACTCTTTATTTGTGAATGTGTTAGTACAATGTGTGTGTGGTATTTGGGTAGCAAAAATACAGGCAATATTGATTTAAAACTGAAAATAGGAAACAGGGAGTACAATGGTACCTCAAAAATGCAAACATAAAATATTTATGAAAACTGGCACAAACGATTATGAAATGACAATTGAAAAAAATTATGGAATAATACAAAAGAAAGGGACTAGCAACATTTTGTAATAACTACTTGCATTTGATTTTTGCGTGATAGGTGGTGGTTTTTTTTTTTTTTTTTTTTTTTTTTTTTTTGAAGAATGTGACCTCTGATTCATGATGAATGTACAGTCAGTATGTCCATGTATAAATTGCCAGTTATTCCTTTTGCATCAACCATATATATGAGAGGTTAGTATTGAACAAATATCACTCACGTAAATCAATCTTTCTTTGAATTGAACAAGTTGTGCCTGTATTTCTCTAAAATACAAATCAGACGCACTTGTATTTCCAGCAAGACTGCTGAAGGAACCCACAAAATAACAACACAAAACATAAACATTTGCTCGCCAAACTTTTTGCACATCATGAATGCAAATCAGTGGTTGTTAATTTCTCACTTCATATTAATAAGAGGTTGTGCCCTTAAAATTGAAACAAAAAAAAACTATGTGCAGTACATCTTAACAATTACCAAAATGTGTACAAATATCAGGTGAAAACTACAAAATTTCAGCTTTGGGACAACAAAAAACTAGGCTTCTTAAAAAAAAAAAGTAAAATATGAAAGTGCAAATAAAAAATATTAAATACTTAATACTGAAACAAAAAAAAATACAATTTTTTGTCCTATAAAAAAATTAAAGTCCATAATCTGAATTTTTTGGTCACTCAGCCCAGAGCTTGAATAATATCTAAAATAATGCATGCCCAGAGAAAATTTACCTGCCCAGATATTAAAAGCAGGATGTGTAGAAAGATTTTTTTTTATACCAAAAATTATGTCTTTTTAGGTTGAAAAAGTACATAAAACTATTTTTAGCTACTCGGTACTGGTGTTGCTAACTGTAAATACCATTTGGAGCATCATATTGCCCCAATGTCTGTCTATACCTAAGTCACAGGATAGTTACAGAAGTGATATATACATATATATATATATCTGACTACAACATATATTAGGTCACCAAGTTTATTTAAACTGCACTTAAGAATAATTATTTTCAATTCTTTTTCTTACGGATAAGCCTTGGAAGATAGTTAATAATACATAGCAAATAAACATATGTAAATACATAAATAAAATAATTTTCATCAAAAAAAGGTCACTATTCCTGCTGTTAAAATACATCAAAAAGTAAACCGACAGAATAAAAAATACAGGAAAAAGGTAAGTAATGTTTATACATAATGTTTTATATATAGAGAGAGAAAAACAGAGGGTGGGCGACATCATAACCAGGTGTGTGTATATATATATATATATATACTGTATGTATGACCTTAACTAAAAAAGAAAAGCAGGATATATAGAAATATTTTTCTTTTGATACCAAAAAAAGACATGCAAAGAATATATATACAGAGAGAGATAGAGTGACATCACTGAAATGGCAATGGGCTGGACATGTTGCCAGAAGAACAGACCACCGATGGACGACTGAAATTTTGAACTGGTTTTCGAGGGACAGAAGACTCATGGGAGATGGGTGGATGGAATTCGAAAGCATGCCGAAGTAATATGGAGGAGACAGGCTCAAGACAGACAATTGTGGAAGAAACTTGGGGAGACCTTCATTCAGCAGTGGATTGATAATATATATATATATATGGTTGACAATGATTATGCTATATATATATGGTTGACAATGATGATATGATGATATATATATATCATCATCGACAACTATTATCATTACAATATATGTATACTGTATATAATCAATATATATATCATTATCATCATTGTCAACCATTATCAATCCACTACTGGATGAAGGTCTCCCCAAGTTTCTTCCGCAATCGTATGTCTTGAGCCTATCTCCTCCATGTTACTCCGACATGCTTTCGAATTTCATCCACCCATCTCCCATGGGATCTTCTGGGGTTTTTTCGGTAACACCTAAGCTATGATTTAACTTCGGGGCTCCAGATGTCTTTCCCTGAAGAGTGGTTTGGGGTTCCTGAGTTGTTTTATTCCATGTCATTTTTGTTTAGAACCATGAAAGTGGGTTACTTCTGGTTAATTCTATGTTTATTTCTACTACGTCTGATTCCTGCAGCAAGGTGCAGTGTTGACGTGGTCTAATTACTACATGAGTGTGCTTTTTTACTTATTTTTACTGATAAATGTATAACATCAACCATTATCAATCCACTGCTGGATGAAGGCTTCCCCAAGTTTCTTCCACAGTTGTCTGTCTTGAGCCTGTCTCCTTCGTGTCACTCCTGCATGATTTCGAATTTCATCCATTCATCTCCCATGGGGTATTCTTCTGGGTCTTATATATACATAGAGAGAGAGAGAGAGTGAGAATTATATTGTGTTAAGTATTTAGTGTATGTGCTGGGAGATACCTTTATTATGGTCAAGTTACCACAATTGCCTTGCCTATACCCACGAATAAGGCTTACAGATCTGTGTTGTCGAATGTCAAGGCTAACAAACAGATTAGAAACATGCCCAGTGCTAAGGACTTTTAATTTTTATTAAATAAAAACCAGTTAAGTAGTAGTTTTCTTCTGATTATATAAGATAGGGGCAGTTGGTAAAAGTATTTTAATATTGGTACCTCTTGGCTGTGTAAACTCATTGTTTGTTTTCCGTTTTTCTTCGAACTTTTTTTTTTCATTTAAAACTCTCATAAAATATTTGGCGTCTATGTATTTGGAGTGATAAGCTGTGGGATGATTCAGCATTCTCATGGTGATGACCCACGAATATCTAAAATTTTTACCGAAATTGCGGATTGACTGCAACTGTATTTTTTATTTTTGTATTTCTTTTTTTTTTCATTTACTCTATTACCGCTGACTTATATTTCACTGAAAATTTGCTCCAAAAAATTTGTGAAATGTCAAAAAATTACGGCATGAGATTTTATTCAACGACAGCAAGCTGCATCCATTAAAATATCATTTTTTTTAAAAAACACTATTGCCGTCAACTAACAATGAAAAGCGTTATTTGATACGTTAAAGTTTTAGTCTCACCCCTAGGTGTTTATAACAACATTTCTGAGTTATATCCTTATTTAACATCAAACCATATATTACGAAAACTCCCTTGCTTAACACGGAACGGAAATCGTTCTGTACCTCATCAAACATGGCTGCCACTTGTTTCCGGTGGCTTCACCCGTTCCCCGACGTAAGTGCTCTACGTATCAGTGACCCTAAATTAGGGACGGGCGACTGCTTATAGCCCATTGAGTTGCTCACGGTGGTCGTTAAACCTTCAATCAAAAAAAAAAAAAAAAAAAAAGTCTAGCAGGCAGTTTTGGGACGTCACGTGCAAAGGCTCCATAATATGGTGAAATTTGTTTATACTTTATTTTAGAATCGATTTTGTGAAAGCAGTGTTTTGAGCTACCTCCATGGTTTTGAGAGAGTAGGATTCCTATAGAGCTTTTGCACGTGATGTCACAAAACTGTCTGCTAGATTTCCGGGTGGTTAGAAAGTACCCGAGCTGGTCCATGGCTGGTCTCTCTTCATACTTATCAATGGGTGTGCTGCTGTAAACAGAGTTAAAAAAACTGTTCTTTCTGACAAAGTTTGTCGTCTTAATGTGGTGGAAAAGCAACGTTACGAAGAAAAGCTTTGAAATAATGGCATAGATGATCGATACTACATACCTGAAAGGCCGCCCCGGTGGCGCAGTGGTCTAAGGCGTTGGCCTCTGATCATTCGTCCGTAAGGGGTCCGGGTTCGAATCCCGGTCAGGCATGGATGTTGTGTTTGTCTTACGGCACTGGCTCTCTCCCTTCCCTGGAACCAGTGACCCTAAATTAGGGACGGGCGACTGCTTATAGCCCATTTGAGTTGCTCACGGTGGTCGTTAAACCTCCAAACAAAAACAAAACAAAAAAAAAACATACCTGAAAGATATTTCTATCTTCTGGAAGTTTGTGTTGCTACGGACCTCCCTGATCTGAACACACGATATTTATAACTATTTTATAGGCAGTTTTTCGTGTTATACCAGAAAAGCTCTAAAAGCTTATAAAAGGTTTGATGCATATAAATATTTTACCAATGGGTGGGTTAGAAATGTATTAATTCTGACGACTGAAAACAAAAAATTTCTTACCTGGTTTAAGGTAAGTTGTTACATTTCTGACTGGTTTCAATATGTATGGGCAGCCCCGGTGGCGCAGTGGTCTAAGGCGTTGGCCTCTGATCATTCGTCCGTAAGGGGTCCGGGTTCGAATCCCGTCAGGCATGGATGTTGTGTTTGTCTTACGGCACTGGCTCTCTCCCTTCCCTGGAACCAGTGACCCTAAATTAGGGACGGGCGACTGCTTATAGCCCGTTGAGTTGCTCACGGTGGTCGTTAAACCTCCAATCAAAAAAAAAACATGTATGGATGGTTCCAGTGGGTATTGCATTAAAAAAAATATTGACTATCATATCCCGAAAAACGAACTATTTTTTCACCAAAAAAAAAGCAAAAACGGACGACACAATGTATGACAGCACCCTTTAATTCTATGTGGACGTATATCCTTAAATTTCGGTTCGGAAAAAGGCAGCCGCCCCGGTGGCGCAGTGGTCTAAGGCAATGGCCTCTGATCATTCGTCCGAAAGGGGTCCGGGTTCGAATCCCGGTGAGGCATGGATGTTGTGTTTGTCTTACGGTACTGGCTCTCTCTCCCTTCCCTGGAGCCAGTGACCCTGAGTTAGGGACGGGCGACTGCTTATAGCCCATTGAGTTGCTCACGGTGGTCGTTAAACCTCCAAAAAAAAAAAAAAAAAAAGAGTTCACGAAAGCTTAGCAATTTCCGATTCGACAGCAAAGTATCCGTCATGCATTCAGAGCATTTTAAACAGAATAACAAGGATTTACGTAAAAACTGGAAAATAATACAAAAGAGTGAGCAAGAAAATGTACCGATATAAATTCAACTATTAACGTAGTAAAATATGCAGATTTATGATTCCTGAAATGAAATGTTTACTGCAGATCCTGTCGGCCTGGGGACCATGCCTTAAGATTTACGACTATTTTCCACATAAGCAGGCGTTTATCTGCAGTTGAAAAGCGATAAAAGGAAATTCCACAACCTTACTCGTACTTTGAGAAGCATCCATACGCCACACAACTTTTAACCATTTCTAAAACTTCAAACAATCGAGTGACAAAGGGTCCAGTAATCGCTTCCCCATGTTAATCCTTTGGGAACCTTCTCTTTGCCGCCCCGGTGGCGCAGTGGTCTCAGGCGCTGGCCTCTGATCATTCGTCCGTAAGGGGTCCGGGTTCGAATCCCGGTGAGGCATGGATGTTGTGTTTGTCTTACGGCACTGGCTCTCTCCCTTCCCTGGAACCAGTGACCCTAAATTAGGGACGGGCGACTGCTTATAGCCCATTGAGTTGCTCACGGCGGTCGTTAAACCTCCAATCAAAAAAAAAAAAAAGAACCTTCTCTTTACCACACGGAAGTAAAGGTGACGTCAAAAATGGTGTCCGTGCAATGGCTCTATAAGGGGAGAGCAAAGAATCTGGCAACAGTAGTAACAATATTAGAAAACCGGAATGTTTGAATTTAGATGTTCTGTATTCTTAAAGCCGGTATGTTTATGGTTGCTGTGAGTTTCTAAAATATGAAGAAAGTGGTTCTTCATGCCAGGTAAACTATATAGCCTAATATTACGGGAGCAAGTTGAATGATTTTATATTCTAGTAGTATTCTGAATGTGTAACCACGTAGAACTTGAGTTCCTTTATAAAAATTTGTTTTATTTAACCTTTATATGAGTTTCCTATTATTCTGTAGCATAATTACTATGTAGATTGTTTTATGAAGGGAAGAGTTTTTCTGTTTAGAAGTTTTCTGAAATTAATTTTATCAAGGGAATTTGTTATTGTACATGAACCCTGATAAGAATGACAAAGGGAAAAGAAAAATAGATTGTGCATTTACACCTCCTACTGAAGAAAGAATTGTATGAACTGAGAAATATAGGGAGATATATACCCAATTAAATGTTGAAATATATTTTTTTTAAACCGTAGTATTAAAAATTTGGTGATCGCAAAAATCAAATTTTGTTGATAGTACTGTGTAGTTTCGTTAATAGAATAACATAAACTACTTTTGAAGTAAAGAAAAAAAAACTTTTAATTTCATGACAGCATATTGATAAGAAAATTAAAAAAAAAAAAAAAAAACGTAATGTGCAGGGCCCGATTTAGGTCAGCGGAGGCCCTGTGCATATCCTACGTTTGGGGCCCCCTCGATTAAAATTGTCAGCTAACAGTTGAGAAGAATATTTGCTGGTAAATATTTTTTTTTTTGCAAGCAATTTTTCTAGTAGTAAAACAATAAAATACATCCCACATGCTGGTCATCTTTACAGCCAATGTGGATTGTAAAAGACCAGCATTCACACCACTTGTACTTCCCCGCATCCGCAGAGTTATTCTGGAATTCTTTTTTTGTTTCATGGCATCATTTGCAAAACAAATAACTACCCTCCCAGAGTAATTTAAAACCTCTAGTCTACCATAAATTTAATGGAAATAATGAACCGACCGTAGTTTTAAGCTGTAAGAAATAATCCCTCACAAAATGTTACAGCTGACAAGTGACAACACACATTGTGGGATAAATTATTGCAACAGTCCATGTAAATTATTACAAGTCTTTAAATAAAGTAGTGTCATTTGAACCATTTTGGGGCCGCCCCGGTGGCCTAAGGCGCTGGCCTCTGATCATTCGTCCGTAAGGGGTCCGGGTTCGAATCCCGGTCAGGCATGGATGTTGTGTTTGTCTTACGGCACTGGCTCTCTCCCTTCCCTGGAACCAGTGACCCTAAATTAGGGACGGGCGACTGCTTATAGCCCATTGAGTTGCTCACAGTGGTCGTTAAACCTCCAATAAAAAAATTAAAAAAAAAAAAAAATTTCGGTATTTTTATTTATGTGAAAGTAAACCCAACATAATTATGAATATTGATTCACAAATTTTGTTCTCACAAAACTAATATTAGTAAAGATATATTTAGTACATTCTACATGTTTTGCTGAAATGCTTTTCATGTATAATATACCGTATTGCTTCGAATATAGGCTTCACCCGTGATATGAGATCTCAGCCGCCCCGGTGGCGGAGTGGTCTAAGGCGCTGGCCTCTGATCATTCGTCCGCAAGGGGTCCGGGTTCGAATCCCGGTGAGGCATGGATGTTGTGTTTGTCTTACGGCACTGACTCTCTCCCTTCCCTGGAACCAGTGACCCTAAATTAGGGACGGGCGACTGCTTATAGCCCAATGAGTTGCTCATGGTGGTCGTTAAACCTCCAATAAAAAAAAAAATATGAGATCTCAAGGAAAAACAAACCATACCTACATGTTATTACAGGAGCGTGATTATAAGTCACACCCCGCCGCCCCGGTGGCGTAGTGGTCTAAGGCGCTGGCCTCTGATCATTCGTCCGTAAGGGGTCTGGGTTCGAATCCCGGTCAGGCATGGATGTTGTGTTTGTCTTACTGCACTGGTTCTCTCCCTTCCCTGGAACCAGTGACCCTAAATTAGGGACGGGCGACTGCTTATAGCCCATTGAGTTGCTCACGGTGGTCGTTAAACCTCCAATCAAAAAAAAAAAAAAATAAGTCGCACCCCATTTTTAAACAAACCATTAAAAATGTATGAATAAAAAATATTTAAAAAATACTTGATAATTTTTAACTGTTGAATTGGTAGCAGGACATTAAAAAATGTTTTTTTCTACCTTTTGCGGCTGCAAAATCATCAATTATATCGTCAAAACTTAAATCTGCTGTTACACCACTTAGGGGATAAAGATTAATGGAGATTATCTAACCCACCTTCGTTTTGCTGATGACGTAGTCATTTTTGCAACTACCCCATCAGAGCTGCAGAGTATGATCCAGGAACTTGCTGACAAGAGTAAAGAAGTGGGATTAAAAATGAACTTTCAGAAGACAAAAGTGATGTTCAATGCTTTTACAAGAAATGAAGATTTATCGATTGATGGAGAAAAGCTGGAGATAACAGACACGTACGTTTATCTTGGACAGCAGATATCAAGTGAGGGTCACATTGATGAAGAAATTAATCGGCGTACAAAACTTGCCTGGAGAGCTTTTGGAAGAAACAGCATAATTTTCAAGAGCAATATGCCATTATGTCTTAAAAGAAAAGTGTTTGATCAATGCATCCTTCCAGTGCTTGCGTATGGTGCAGAGACGTGGGCCTTAACTAAAAGAGACATACAAAGGCTGAAGACAACTCAAAATAGCATGGAGAGGTGCATGCTTGGTGTAACCAGGAGAGATAAGAAGAGGAACTCATGGATCCGAAAAATGACAAGAGTGGAAGACATCATGATCAGAGTTAAATCCCTGAAATGGCAATGGGCTGGACATACTGCCAGAAGGACAGATCATCGATGGACAGCCGAAATTTTAGATTGGATTCCAAGGGATAGGAAAAGACCCAGAAGAAGACCACATGGGAGATGGGTGGATGAAATTCGAAAGTATGCAGGGGTGACATGGAGGAGACTGGCACAAGACAGACCGTTGTGGAGGAAACTTGGGGAGACCTTCGTCCAGCAGTGGATTGATAATGGTTGACAATGATGATGATGATGATATGAAGAGCATCAATTGACTCTTCTTTTGAACTTATGCTTTGTTCTTTTCAGAACCGCAAACGAGCATTCATTTGGAAATTAATATTGGTAAAAAAATCTTGAGACGTGTCAACAATGGGAAAAATATGAACTAAATTCAAGTCCTTTAACTTCCCGAGGCAAGTGAGACTATCTGTGCTCTCAGTGAATGAATTGTTTCATCAGGATTCGAAATTGAAGGAACTCTTCAGCAAAGCCTTCAAGTTCATTTGAAAACTGCTTTTGCAACAATTCAGCTGCTTGCATCACATCACTTAGATCATTCTTGTAGACAAATCCAAATCTAGAGTCCAATTCCTCGTATGACTTCTTTCTGGTTTGCAACTGTGAAACAAGATTGTCACACATTACCTAAAAAGTTTGAGTGATGAAGGAATCTTGATTATTAAAACCAACGTCTGGTGTTGATGAATCATCTAGAAGTCGGTTCTTGGGTATTTTCTTCCTTCTTGAGGATTCATAATCCATTTTTCTCCATAACTGGTTGTATTCTTTCTCAAACAGTTAGAATTTTTTTCTCACGAAATTCAGGATGAAGTCAATAATTGACTCATACAATGGTAAAACTAACGACAAATTGACCATGGAAGATTGAAAGGAAAGTGCTCACTTTGTTGATTCGTTGCAATATTATCTCAGATAATCATTAACAAAGCAGTCTCTTTTTTCATTAATTTGGCATGAATAGACTTAACAATATATTTGGTTTTTAGAGGTAGTTTCGAGGCCCCCAAATTCTGAGGCCACGTGCACATGCAGAAATCAGGCCCTGGTAATGTGCATCATGCCGCCCCGGTGGCGCAGTGGTCTAAGCGATGGCCTCTGATCGTTCATCCGTAAGGGGTCCGGGTTCGAATCCCGGTGAGGCATGGATGTTGTGTTTGTCTTACGGCACTGGCTCTCTCCCTTCCCTGGAACCAGTGACCCTAAATTAGGGACGGGCGACTGCTTATAGTGCCCATTGAGTTGCTCACGGTGGTCGTTAAACCTTCAATCAAAAAAAAAAAAAAAATATGCATCATGCATAGTTCGTAGGCACTTTGAGAAGTCCTTGGGGAAAAAAAATCATTTTCAAGTCCTTGAAAGTTTTTGAGAATATTTAAGATTCTGTACTTGAAAGAAAATGTTTTGTTTTTTAAGTAATAAAAACTTGAAAAGTATGTGAAATGTTACATGCCCTGCTGGATGCGTGCAAAAATTATTTACCTGCCCAGGTAGTAAAAGCCGGATGCCCAGTAAAATTTATCTTTTACAAAGACAAATCAAAGCCTTCATTATTTTTTAAGTTAAAAATATGAACTTTTTTCACATGTATAATTTTTCCATTTTAAGGGTCTGTGTTCAATGCACAAAAGCATGTATCTCAAGTTTTAAGATGTTGATGCTGAGATTGGTACGATGTGATGATGAAATTGGTATTTGAGAAATTTAGTGATTCTGCCGTGTTCCTTTTGTCGCAGTTTTGGCCTTTGTCACTGAATGGAGACTTAGTTCCATCAGAGGCATGCATCCTTTCGCTGCCTATAAACAGCATTAGGAGCAAAACTACATATGGTTCCAATTTCTGTACCTACAGCATAATACAGTCGTGCCCGTTTATAGCTATTTCATGGTTATAACATTAAAATTTTCAGGTCCCTTTGTTTTGGTAGAACATTACACGTTAAAAATCTTTTTATAACGAATGAAAAGTATCCATTTATGGCTATAACAAACTTCTAAAGCCCAAACCTACAGCAGTAACAACAATCCACTGGCAGAGCACAGCTGGGGGACCAAGGCAGATTAACCACATTGGCTCAAGAAGTGTGTGTACAAGTGTGGAAAAGAAGCAGGAATGCAGCGAGGCGTCACAAAGTTAAATAGATTAGGAGTGATGGGCGTGTCCAGATGGATTACTGAGTTCCAGGAAGGTAGGATCGGAATGTGAAATACACAAGAAGCAAAAAGTTGATTAAAGTCAGAGAAAAAGGGGTCGCTTTATCACTGTACAAATAGAAAGCCATAAGTTTATCTTCTCTTGTCTGGCTGTAGCTTACTCCAGGGAGTCTTGACCATTAGATATCCACCTGTTTTTCGTCTTCATTTCATTCACTTGGATCCCACTAATCATGTCATCAGCAAAATAGCGCAGATTTGGTTGTGAAAGGTGAAATTATCGCGAAATGCGGTAGAGGTCAAAAGAAGACGGATGTGGCTAAAGGCTATGGAATTCCACCGAGTACGTTATCAACAATTTCAGAGAACCGTGCACACATTTTAGCTGAGGTAGTTAAGTCAGAAGGTGCATCAAAACAGAAGAAAATGCGCTATGTTCTTTATCCTGATGTTGAAGATGCTTTATTCAGCTGGTTTACCTCGGCTCATGCTCAAAATTTGCTTTTAAGTGATCCAATATGAATGACAGACTTTTCAAACTCTGATAGTGATGAAGAAAGTACCATCATTACTGAACCGGAAGTGTCAACTGCTAGCGCAATATCTTTAGAAAATGTTGCACATGTCTTGATGTCACGCTGTGTTTATACAGAAGAAACAGCAACGAAATTAGACTTTCTCGAGAATTTAATAATGAGAGAATGCTCCATAAAAAGGCAATGCAGTTTGGACACCTGGTTAATAAAGAAGTAAAGTTTGAAATTTTAATTTTCATGGTAAATTTTTTTTTATTCAGTACGTATTTGTTACAACAAATTTACGGATAAAATGAATTTTGTTTTTGTAATCTTTTCAAGTTCGTTATAAAAGGGGCGTGATTGTATAATTAAACAGCATTCGAATTACCCATTGGCCAGTAAAGCTTCTGTTGCACCACTGAACTGTTGATTTTACTAGCCCGAATGGCGTGTAAATGTTTTTTCTAATTTGTCACAAGTTAAGAAATGAATTTTTTTGTTTTTTTTTACATTGTTGTATAGTTTTCTTTTTAGGTTGCAAACTAGTAATAGGTTCATAAAATGCTATTGGATAAGTTTTTTTTTTTTTTTTGTTGTTTTTTTTTTTTTTTTTTGTTATCCTTCATGATTTGTGAAGATGTGAAGAAACAACAAATACAGAAAGGCAGTAGTTCCCCCAGGCCTTGTCTTGTAATGGCAACAGCCAGGGCAAGATTTCATCTTTTGCTCACTAGCAAATTTTGCTAGTGACGAAATAGCTTGCTAGCAAAACGTTTGCATGACTAGCAAGTAAAATTAAATCACATCGTGACTTATTTTCTAATACAGTTACACAGAAATTTAAATATGTGTATAAATGTTTTGACTTACCTTTCTGAATAATGAATAGAATCTTAGATAAGTTTAGTGACTATCTTTATTATTAATTTTTAACAAATTCTCATACCACATGAATATATTTCAGACATTCTAATTCAGATTTCTTCCCATATGGTTTACGCTCAGGGTGTCTGACTTTATCATCATACCACTTTATAACTGCTGACCGTGGATTAAAAATCTCTTCTTGTGGCCCTTCTATTTCAATTGTCATCAAAGCATTTAAAGTTTCAACAGACAAATTGTTCCTCCAATCCCCTTGTATTCTTTTTAAAAAACTGAATCCCACCTCACAACATGCAGTACTAAGTGGAAGTATCGCACAAATTTCTGCTAAACTTCTACACACTTCAGATCTGCCATCTACCACACAATGCCGTAGTTTCTACGGAATTAGTTGTCTGACTACGGAACTCACTATCAAAACTACGGATTCTACAAATTTTCATTTTGTTTCAAATTTTTCTTTTGCTATTATTTTTATGATATACACGAGATTCTTACAGGGATTCGCGGAATCCCGCTTTTTGCCATCAGTTAGATCATTCTAACTGATGACAAAAAAAGGGGGGTCGTTTTCCATCTGGAGATGAAATTTCGTGCTTCAAAACTTTCGAACACAGTAGTGAAACGGAGTAAGAAAATTTTGCCGTAATCGCAAATTTTTCTCCCAATGTTGTCTTTGTGTCCGCTTTTCTTGTTAAATATCATTTTATTGCATAAATGTTTGCATTTTAGCTTGAAACTGTGGAGAACAATTTGCAAAAACGGAAGTTGGCTGCTGCAAAATTTTTCTGTAATCTTCAGGCATGAGATTCTTCCGCGAATTCAAGGAATTCCGGCTTTTTTCATTATTATTGGAATTCCGTCTTTAGGAAACGAAAGGTCGACGGAATTCGGATTTTTTCCGTAATCATATTTATTTATTTTTTCTCGCGATGTTGCCTCTGTCAAGTATTATTGCTCATTAACATTTTACTGGATAAATATTTGTATTTCAGCTTGAAAATACAAGGAAAATTTCCAAAACCAGAAGTCAAACGAAGCAAAAGTTTCTTCTGTAATCGTTTACCCCCTCCACGAACACGTTTCGTAAAAAAGCGTCTATCTATGCCACGCAATAAGGCTAGTTACTATGGATAAGACTTTTGCCAGTGTTGGCAGGCTATTTTCCAGTAACATTTTGGTTTGCTTCTTTCGGTTTTGTCTACCATCCAAATAGGTGGAATTATTCTTGCTTATTCATCACTGATCATTAGAGCGCAGTATTTGATGTATGCACGACTATCAAGACTTGTGGAAGTAGGAGATCGCTTCGCTTAGGGTACGACAGGAGTTGAGGACAAAGTTCGTGCGGCAAAAGAAGGGAGGGTGGCAGAGCAGGTGGTCAAACAACCGATCCATCCCGGAGCTCTGGGTTGCCACAGCAACCATTGCCGACGTCACATTTAGTTTCTGTAATAGACCAATGAGGGCACGATGGAGAGGAGTTTCAATGCACTTCTACGACAGTTTGGAAGGAATGAAAGATATGGGGAGGATGGGTATTAAGTGTCGAAAGGAAATTGGCGAAAGAGAATCGCTGATCGTCGCTGTTTTAACAAGTGATAATAGAAACTTATGTAACCTTCGTGGATTAATAATGATTTTTGGTTACTTTAAATAAAGAAATTACCTTACTAGCAATATTTGCTACTGCGATTTTTTTTCACTAGCAAATTTGATTTTTCACTAGCTATTTGCTAATCGGTGAAATCGCGCCCTGGCAACAGCCCTTTTTTGTTACCTCTGTCCCTACCATTTGTAATGAGCAGAAGTAAGCATACTAAAGGTCCTGCTGTTCCTTCGATTCGCTCAACCTAGTGAATGCAGCAGATACTGACGCCGGACACAAGCCAATTTTGTTTCTGTCTCAAAAAACACTAGCGGAGGAGGTCAATTGAATGTGTGAAAATAATTTTTGCAAAAGCGTAATTCACATAAAATAGTGTTCAATGGAGGACTAAAACTAACTTCATGGGAAAGTAAGAGGGATGAGCAATAAAACTAAAATACGAAAAAAGGAAGCTAAACAATAAAACACATGAAAAAAGGCTGCTAATGTATGTGAATTTTTGTACCCTTGGAGTCTCCTTGTACCCTTCTTACTTAAAAACAGACTGAGAATGCACTCTTACTCTGCCATATCACCAATCCATCAGAATCTTCTTCTGGAAACATTCTTTGTCCTGTGAGTTGTGCTTTCAAATTAGATGTTTTAAAAATAAATATTGGAGTTAATTCCACTAAAGGGATATGCTATTTTCTACATATATTGTAGATGTCTCAAGGTTTTTTTTTTGATAGACCAGTGGGCATTTTGGTGTACCAGTGGCTTGCAAATTCTAGTGCTCCACTGAGCCAGTAAAAGATTTATTTCTAATTCTAACTCTGATTAAAGAAGTCATATTCTTCTGTCCTTGGCACTCCATAACAATAATACAATTTCCAGTGATTAGCCATGAAATTCAACACAACAGGCAACGACTTGTATGTATAAAAAAATACAACGTGGTTTGTCACAAATATTTATTTTTTTAAGTCGACCATGGTTGCGCTGGGTATTGACGTAGCTTCATCGGGACAAATGGCACATAAATATTCAAATTGCATCATCATCATCATTGTCAACCATTATCAATCCACTGCTGGACGAAGGTCTCCCCAAGTTTCCTCCACAACGGTCTGTCTTGTGCCAGTCTCCTCCATGTCACTCCCGCATACTTTCGAATTTCATCCACCCATCTTCCATGTGGTCTTCTTCTGGGTCTTTTCCTGTCCCTTGGAATCCAATCTAAAATTTCGGCTGTCCATCGATGGTCTGTTCTTCTGGCAGTATGTCCAGCCCATTGCCATTTCAGGGACTTAACTCTGATCATGATGTCTTCCACTCTTGTCATTTTTCGGATCCACGTGTTCCTCTTCTTATCTCTCCTGGTTACACCAAGCATGCACCTCTCCATGCTACTTTGAGTTGTCTGCAGCCTTTGTATGTCTCTTTTAGTTAAGGTCCACGTCTCTGCACCATACGTAAGCACTGGAAGGATGCATTGATCAAACACTTTTCTTTTAAGACATAATGGCATATTGCTCTTGAAAGGTATGCCGTTTCTTCCAAAAGCTCTCCAGGCAAGTTTTGTACGCCGATTAATTTCTTCACCAATGTGACCCTCACTTGATATCTGCTGTCCAAGATAAACGTACGTGTCTGTTATCTCCAGCTTTTCTCCATCAATCAAAAAATCCTCATTTCTTGTAAAAGCATTGTACATCACTTTTGTCTTCTGAAAGTTCATTTTTAATCCCACCTCTTTACTCTTGTCAGCAAGTTCCTGGATCATACTCTGTAGCTCTGATGGGGTAGTTGCAAAAATGACTGTCATCAGCAAAACGAAGGTGGGTTAGATAATCTCCATTAATCTTTATCCCTTTGTTTTCCCAGTTCAGTGATTGAAAGACATTTTCCAATGTGGCATTCAAGAGCTTCGGAGATATGGTGTCACCTTGTCTCACTCCTTTTCCAATTTTTATGTGTGTTGTATTTTCAAACAGCCGAATCTTTGCACTTGCATTTTCATAGATGTTATTAATAATATTAATGTATGCATCTTCAATACCGCAGGATTTCAGAGCCATTGCAACTGCTGATGGTTTCACCGAATCAAAGGCTTTTTCATAATCGATAAAAGTCATGCACAATGGAAGTTCATATTCCCTCGCTCTTTCAATTAGTTCTCTCAGTACGTGGATATGATCTATTGTGCTGTAGCCACTCCTGAATCCAGCTTGTTCTCTCGGTTGAGCCATGTCCAGTGTTACCTTCAAGCGGTGTGAAAGAACTTTAGTGAAGATTTTATAAACCACTGATAGAAGGCTGATAGGTCTGTAGTTCCTGAGATCCTCAATGTCACCTTTTTTATGTAGCAAGATCATTGTAGCGTTGTTCCAATCCTCAGGAATTTTCCCTTCATTAAGGCATCGAGTGAAAATTTGGGCGAGTAATGTTTCGATTTCTCCACTTGCTTCTTGTATGATGTCTACAGTAATTCCATCTTCCCCGCTTCATGTTCTTGATTGCATGTGCAACTTCTGCTGGAAGGACTGGAAGAACTCTGGTACTGGTACCTTTTATGATGCCTGGAGTACATGTATCATCCCTTTCATATAATTTGGAGTAGAAATCTTTCACTCTTGTCAAAATTTCGCCTCTATTTCTTGTTACAGAACCATCTTCTTTTCTCAGTGCCATAATCTGTATTTTTCCCTTACTGAGATGTCCCTTTGCTATCTTTAGGCTTTGGTTGTTTTCAATTGCTTTCCTTACTAGTTCACAGTTGAATTTCCTTACGTCTTCAGTGATACTTTTTCGTACTGTCTTGCATAGCTCTATATATTCCACTTTGGAAGTCACATCTTCTTTAGTTCTCCTCATCTCTCTTCTTTTTGCATCAACATTTTGGTTTTTCCTGATAATTTGTTCACATGCAATTTGTTCTTAGACCCAGCTAATTTTGTTGCTGTTTCCATAAGAGCATCATATATATATATTAAAGGTAGAAGTTGAAAGTTCCTCTGACAGAGCTGCACGACTCGTTATCCAACTATCGAGAAGATACCAGGCTCAGATTATTCAAACTTATGCACCCACCACAAGTCATCCTGAAGAAGAAATTGAAGAATTTTATGAGGAAATTCATCTAAATAATAAAGGTAAACAGCACTTGAAGATAATTATGGGAGATTTCAATGCAAAAATAGGGCACCGGCAACAGAATGAAACTTCAGTAGGTAAATTCGGTCACGGCAACAGAAACCAGCGTGGAAATACTCTCGTTGAGTTTGCAGAGGCAGAAGGATTTTTCATCTTGAATTCCTTTTTCAAGAAAAAGCCACACAGGAAATGGACATGGAGACATCCAATTGGGACGACAAGTGAAATTGATTTTATTATGTGTAACAAAAAATTCGTCATCGAAGACTGCAGTGTGCTGAACAAGTTCAACACAGGTAGTGACCATAGATTGGTGAGATGTAAGATGCACCTCAACACTAAACTGGAACGTGGCAAGCTCATAAGACAAACAAAATGTATTGACATAACCAACCTTAAAAAACACCATAATACTTTCAAGTTGGAACTGAAGAACAGATTCTCTGCTTTAGAAGGCCTAACATCGGAAGAAGTGGATATTTCGGAAGTTAACAGAAAAGTAACCAAAGCTCTTATGGAAACAGCAACAAAATTAGCTGGGTCTAAGAACAAGTTGCATGTAAACAAATTATCAGGAAAAACCAAAATGTTGATGCAAAAAAGAAGAGAGATGAGGACAACTAAAGAAGATGTGACTTCCAAAGTGGAATATATAGAGCTATGCAAGACAGCACGAAAAAGTATCACTGAAGACGTAAGGAAATTCAACTGTGAGCTAGTGAGGAAAGCAATTGAAAACAACCAAAGCCTAAAGATAGCAAAGGGACATCTCAGTAAGGGAAGAAAACAGATTATGGCTCTGAGAAAAGAAGATGGTTCTATAACAAGAAATAGAGGCGAAATTTTGACAAGAGTGAAAGATTTCTACTCCAAATTATATGAAAGGGATGATACATGTACTCCAGACATCATGAAAGGTACCAGAGTTCTTCCAGTCCTCCCAGCAGAAGTTGCTCATGCAATCAAGAACATGAAGCGGGGGAAAGCTCCAGGAGAAGATGGAATTACTATAGACATCATACAAGAAGCAAGTGGAGAAATTGAAACAGTACTCGCCCAAATTTTCACTCGATGCCTTAATGAAGGGAAGATTCCTGAGGATTGGAACAATGCTACAATGATCCTGCTACATAAAAAAGGTGACATTGAGGATCTCAGGAACTACAGACCTATCAGCCTCCTATCAGTGGTTTATAAAATCTTCACTAAAGTTCTTTCACACCGCTTGAAGGTAACACTGGACATGGCTCAACCGAGAGAACAAGCTGGATTCAGGAGTGGCTACAGCACAATAGATCATATCCACGTACTGAGAGAACTAATTGAAAGAGCGAGGGAATATGAACTTCCATTGTGCATGGCTTTTATCGATTATGAAAAAGCCTTTGATTCGGTGAAACCATCAGCAGTTACCACGGCTCTGAAATCCTGCGGTATTGAAGATGCATACATTAATATTATTAATAACATCTATGAAAATGCAAGTGCAAAGATTCGGCTGTTTGAAAATACAACACACATAAAAATTGGAAAAGGAGTGAGACAAGGTGACACCATATCTCCGAAGCTCTTGAATGCCACATTGGAAAATGTCTTTCAATCACTGAACTGGGAAAACAAAGGGATAAAGATTAATGGAGATTATCTAACCCACCTTCGTTTTGCTGATGACGTAGTCATTTTTGCAACTACCCCATCAGAGCTGCAGAGTATGATCCAGGAACTTGCTGACAAGAGTAAAGAAGTGGGATTAAAAATGAACTTTCAGAAGACAAAAGTGATGTTCAATGCTTTTACAAGAAATGAAGATTTATCGATTGATGGAGAAAAACTGGAGATAACAGATACGTATGTTTATCTTGGACAGCAGATATCAAGTGAGGGTCACATTGATGAAGAAATTAATCGGCGTACAAAACTTGCCTGGAGAGCTTTTGGAAGAAACAGCATAATTTTCAAGAGCAATATGCCATTATGTCTTAAAAGAAAAGTGTTTGATCAATGCATCCTTCCAGTGCTTACGTATGGTGCAGAGACGTGGACCTTAACTAAAAGAGACATACAAAGGCTGCAGACAACTCAAAGAAGCATGGAGAGGTGCATGCTTGGTATAACCAGGAGAGATAAGAAGAGGAACTCGTGGATCCGAAAAATGACGAGAGTGGAAGACATCATGATCAGAGTTAAATCCCTGAAATGGCAATGGGCTGGACATACTGCCAGAAGAACAGACCATAGATGGACAGCCGAAATTTTAGATTGGATTCCAAGGGACAGGAAAAGACCCAGAAAAAGACCACATGGGAGATGGGTGGATGAAATTCGTAAATATGCGGGAGTGACATGGAGGAGACTGGCACAAGACAGACCGTTGTGTAGGAAACTTGGGGAGACCTTCGTCCAGCAGTGGATTGATAATGGTTGACAATGATGATGATGATGATATTAAAAAGTTGCTAATATATGTGGAATTTTGTATTCTTGATGTCTCCTCGTTCCATTCTTCATTAAAAACATATTGGGAATGCACTGTTACTCTGCTATATCACCAATCTATCAGAATCTTATTCTAGACTTTGAGTTGCACTTTCAAATTATTGTAGATGTTTTAAAAACAAATACTGTAGATGATTTCATTAAAATGATACATTATTTTCTGCATATATTGTAAATGTCTAAGGGTTTTTTTTACGGACCAGTGGTTTGCATATTCTGGTGGTACGCTGAGCCAGTAAAAGATTTACTTCAAATTCTAACACTGCTTTCAAAATTTTCCACAAAATAAAGTGATTTCAAATAACAACAAAACAGTGGGGCATTCACAGTTAATAGATTGAATAAACGGTAAATGTGTAGTTTAGCGTCTGAAATGTTGAAGGATTTCAAAAAAGTGATTCGTACAGATTTTAAGGTATGTAATTCCATGGCAAATGGTGAAAAAATGTCATCTGTATAGTGCACTTGAAATATTTTTACCATAATATTTACATGTAAGTATGACGATGTGAACAGCGCTGTGGCAGGACTAACACAACACCACAACGACTACGTCAAGCTTTGCTCCACTGAAATGAAGGTCTCGTTCCGGCGGCTATTTTGTTGGCGGAAGAATACAAGAGGAACAGGAAAAGTTCTTGCCAGGAAAGGGTTCCAATTTGTAGTGTTACCTGACAGAAAATAGTTCATTTATGTCACCATTTGTCAAAACACATGATGACAATTGCTTCGATCTTATGCACATGATTCCCTGATACGAAATAGAAAGTATGCAGATGCCTTTCATTCTTCTAGAAAAGTGTTAAAATACATGTCACGTTCTCTCTGAGGGAAGTTACATGGCATCAGAAAGTTAGCGTTTTGCTCCTCCTTCTGACGGCATGGTTCACAGTTCATTCAGATGGGATTACAAAAAAAAAAAAAAAAAAAAGTGTCGACAAAGAAGTGACATTATACGTTACGCATTAAAGAATCGTACATGAAAAACCCAAGAAATTGTCAGGCTGTGATGTTAAAAATTGAGACAGATAGCACTACAAAATGGAACGTTTTCCTGGCACAAACGTTCCCCCTTTCTGTTGTACTTTTCCGGCAGCAAAATGGCCGCCTGAACGAGACCATGGTTTCAGCGGAGCAAAGCCTGGCGTAGTCTCTGCAGAGTTGTGTAAGGTCTGCCTCAGCGTTGTACTTACTTGTAAATATTACAGTAAAAATCTTTCAAATGCACTATAACAATGACATTTTCTCACTTTTTCGAAATCCTTCAATATTTCCAACGAAATAATTTAGGACGCTAAGCTACACATTTACTGAATAAACAGGCAGGTCATTAAAGGTGTGCCCATCCCAGCTAAGTTTAATGGTTTGAACTTTTATGAGTGTGAAAATTATTCATTTATGCATGTTTGCGCAAATCTAAGTATCATTCCTCTGTTATTTAGTAGAATTATTCTACTAAAATATTGAACGCATCACTGGTGATTAATCAGCTACATGGATGTTCACTTTGCCCTGAAAAAAAATCTGTACCAAGTCTATATAATGTTCATCGGTTAAAAATGAATTTAAAAGGGGATGAATAACTTGACACATGTGGATAATTGAATTATTACATAATTAAATGCAAAAATAGCAATATTATACTATTAAGTAGTGTTTCTTACCCGTCTATATTTTTAAGTGTTAATTTCCTTGCTAATATTAAGATTTAATAAAAGTAGATATTTCCTACTTTTTCCATTCAGAATCCATTTATTAAATCAATTTTTAAATTAATTAATAATATTTACTGGTGACAAATGTACTAACTCTTTCAAGAATGTAGACGGGTGGGGGACTTCTTTCTGTGCTGTGCCTAGGGCCTGATTCTGTGTAAATCGGCCCTGAAAGTGGTATTGCTTCATTGATGAGGGCATCTCCAGATATATTATTTTAATGTCCTTGGTTGTTTCTCATAGTGTGAAATCATGACCCCCATAGAAGAATTGCGGCGACGGGCGGCGTACGTCGCAGATTTGTTTTGGTTGAACAGGCAAAAACGATGTCCTCAAACCCTTGTTAAATCCTCACTCGCACAATAGTGCATGCAAGTTTTCACTCTTTCAGAACTTTCTGAAAACGGAAGTTAGACCAAATAAAGATTTCTCCCATAATCGTAGGTTTTTTTGTTGTTTTTTTTTTTTTTCTTTTGAGATGTTCCTTCTGTCCGACATTGTGCAGTACCATTTTATTGCATAAATTTTTGCGTTTCAGCTTGAAAATAGAGGCAAGAATTTCCTAAAACAGAAGTTGGATGAAGCAAAGGTTTCTGCCATAATCGTAAAATTGGGTAAACAATTTTTACAACCGAAGAAAGCAGAGGAGATTTCCCCCGTAATCAAGTTTGTTTTGTGTTTTTCCCCGCGGTATTTCCTTGTAGAATTTTACTGTTTAAATGTTGTTTAATTATATAAATGTTTGTATTTAAGACTGAAAATGGAGAAAAGTTTTCAAAAACGAAGGTAGATTTCTCCCATAATCGCAATTTTTTTCTGGTGGTGTTCTCTCTTGTCCTATATTATTGTTAAATATAATTTTATTATGTAAATCTTTGTGTTTCAGCTTGAAAATGGAACCAAAATTCTAGGTATAGAGGGCAGAATGTTCTTCATCCTAGATATTTCAACAGCTGTAGTATCTCGGGTGGATTTTTTTTTAGGTTGAAGCAAGGTGATCAGTTTCTTTTCATTTTCAATTTCTACCCGCAAATTTATTGTGGCAACATGTTGTGTGTCGCAGATCGATCAGGAACTTTCTGCTATGGGGATCATGACAAAAAAATACTTGGGTGGCTTTGCAACAGGAAAACAGATTATTGATTATGCTTCTCATCAGGGCTTGAAAACTACCATGCCCGAGATGCCTGGGCAGCTAAATAAAAAATCTAGTTGCCTAGATTTTTATTTAGCTGCCCAGGAATTGCAAAAAGTGAGACGTACAGATTTAAAAGTATGCAATTTAATGGCAAATGGTGAAAAAATTGTATCATTGTGGTGCATTTTAAAGATTTTTACCGTAATATTTACACGGAAGTACGACGCTGTGAACAGAAGCTTTGGCAGGCCTACCACAACGCCGTGGCGACAACATCAAGGATCAAACTTTGCTTGGCTGAAACAATGGTCTCGTTCCAGCGGCCATTTTGCTTGCGGAAGAGTACAACAGGAACGGTCTTGCCAGGAAAGCTTTCCAATTTGTACTTTTGCACTACAGAAAATAGATCATTTCTGTCCCACTTTTTGACATCAAAATGTTACTTTTTTTTTTCTTTTTTTAATGGCGTATGATTCTTTGATGGGCAATCTATAAACTCAATTCTTTTATTTTTTTTTATTTTTTTTGTATTCCAAATTTAATGATTTGCTAACGCTGTGCAAAGGAGGAACAAAACTTTGATTTTCCGATGCCATGTAAGTTTCGTTGAATAGAATGCGGTCGCAGCCTCTAACAGTTTTGTAGAAGAAAGGAAGGCATCTGCATACTTTGTATTTCGCACTAGGGAATGATATGCGTAACATCAAAGCAACTGTCCTTGTGTATTTTGACAAACTGCTACAGAAATGAAGAACTACTTTCTTTAGTGTATAGCACTACAAATCGGAACACTTTGCTTAAAAGAACGTTCCCCGTTTCTCTTGTACTCTTCCGCCAACAAATTTACCGCCCGAACTTGACCTTCGTTTCGCGGAGCCAAGCCTCCTGTGGTCGCCGCAGCAGTGCTTACGTTGTCATACTTGGAGGTCGGTTTTACAGTAAAAATCTTTAAAATGCATTTCACAGATGACATTTTTTCACCATTTGCCATTGAAGTTGCTTACTTTAAAATCTGTACCTCGCACTTTTTCCATGTTCTAACATTTTTCCAACAAAATAATTTAGGACGCTGCTGATTTACACGTTTACCAAAAATTCAAATAAGTTAATTAGTAAAGCGATAAAATTACAAGTAAATTTCTAAAAAAAACATTATTTTCAGCTTTAAACTGTATTATATAGATTTAAAGCTTAAAATAAAATTATTTTGCAAATATGGGTTTTTTGGTCATAAAATTGGTATTTTCTTCGCTGCAGATGAGTAAAATCCATTTTTCTACCTATCATCACTGGTTAAGCCTTGGCGTGGAGGAAGTGAAAAGTGACTTGTTTTGAAGTTCGTTTAATTGCCATTTCAGGGCAAGATGGGGGATTCTCGCCAAAACAAAACTGCTAAGCAGGAGTCTCCCGTCTTACGAAATTTTAAGAAAAAATATATATAAATATAAAATCTTGGGCCTGTTTTTGGATCACTTGCAAAATTTTGCGCGTTAAAAACATATTCTTTTGTAAAGATACGTGCTTTAGAAACGGACCGTTCAGAGTTCCGAAAATTGCAGTCGAATAAATCGTTTTGTTCATGTCGAGAACATAATCAGTTTATGTACCCGTGAATAGGCTTCCATGCGTAACCGTATGAGCAGTTTATTTTGCATATCGCAGACTGTTATAAATCAGGCACGAGATTGTTCTTCGGATTCGCGGAATTTTACATTTCGGTTATACTTGAGAGCGATGAAAAAAACCAACTGAAGATAATGTTTTATTTTCGAAGGATTAGTGAGAGGGGGGCTGGTTTTCTGCCTGGGGAACGGTATTCCGGTTTTTAGAACTCACGAAAGCTAAACAGAGTGAAAAAAAAATCCCACGCTCGTAATTTCTTTTTCCCGCAAAGTTTCCTCCCTCGAGTATTGTTATTAAATATCAATTTATTGCATAAATGTTTGCATTTCAGCTTGAAAGTGTAGACAATAGTTTCCGATCTAACGGAAGTTTGACGTAGCAAAAATCTCCTTGTAAACTTTAGGCATGAGTTTCTTCCGCGAATTCGAAGAGTAACTCTGACTTTGTTGTCGTCAAAACTGAAGATAATTTTTTTTTCAGGGTGGTGTGTGTGTGTGCATGCGTGGTGGATGGGGGAGGTTTTCCGGCTGGCGAGTGGCGACGGAATTTCGTCTTTCAAAACTTTTTGAAAACGGAAGTTAGACGAACTGCAGATTCAATCTGTAATCGTAATTTTTTTCCCCTCGCAATATTTCCTCTGCTTATTTTTATTGTAAAATATAATTTTGTTTGATAACTGATTGTGTTTCAGCTTGAAAACGGAAGTCAGACGGAGCAAAAGAGTTTTTCGTAAGATTTCGTAATTTTTGTTTCGCGATGTTTCCACTGTCCTGAATTATTGTGAAATGTTATTTTCCCCATATAAATAGTTGCAAAAGGAACAACTGGACATTCCTCATATCAGAAGAATGGTTGGATCAACCAAGTCCCAATTATGTGAACCGTTAACATCTCATACGTAGTATTCAAGATCTTTTTTTTTTTCAGAGCTGAAGGGAAACATGTTCACAAATAATAAATTAGTTGACCCTTGTAATACTAAACTTGCATTGCACATCACAATGTCCAATGAAGGTTTATTTTGTCTTTTGTGATTGAGATAGACTGTAGATTTCCTTCCTCCACAATAGAACTCCTTTTGAAGTTTGAGTGTGTAGAATCTGAATATGTGAAGCAAAACACACACACAAGTTTTGGTACAGTCTTTCAATAGCAAAACAAAATTCAGTCAAAATTTTGTGATTCACTGAGCAACAAAAAATCTTAATGCATATTTCTGAAATTGGGCCAGATAAACCCTCAGAAATAAAACAACAGCTGATTAAAGCGTGCTAACTGTGGCAAAGAATGAGACAGACATATATACTTCAAGAGCAATTTTATGATATCAACGTATTGCAAAACAAACAACTCTAGTTTTTTTTAATGCACTAGAATTGTCATATTTAATGAACTAATGTTGACATATTTATATATAGATATAATTAATTGTTTTTATATTAAATATTATTTACCTAAAAATTTAATGCGATAATTGTTCGCTCTCTAAAATTACTCCTTTGGAAAGAAAACTACTCATTTAAAAATGTGAAGGAGTATTTTTACTCTTTTGAAAAAATCCTAGCTCGATCTGTGGTGGTAGCAGTATGTAGATTCGATCATGGAATGACATCTACATCGGTCTTCGTGATGCATCGCGGTAATTGCCTTCGCGATGTATGGCAGTTTTGTCAATCGAAAAACCGTAACATCGGTGTAAGATTCACATCGGGTTTCCGCGATGTATCAATACATCGCCCAGCCCTAGCGGTTGCTCTGGCTTTTTTCAAGTTTTTGCATAACCATTTGCCAAATTCAATTATTTTCCACAAAGTTTTGTAATAAATAGCACAAAAATGTAATCACCAATATTTTCGCCAAAAATTTTTTACACCAAAGCGATTTTTTTTTTTTTTTTTTTTTTTTTTTTTGCAAATTGGGAAGAATGCGATCGGCAGCGCAACCCATGCATATTTATAAGACGTAGACGCTCAACTTTTTGTTAAAGTGACATGTTACGTATAAGAACCTGCTTTACATAACTCCCTCTACGCAACTTTTTTGGATTGCTTCATAAATCCGGTCCCGTCGATGCCGGATTTTCGAGGTTTTTACTGTATTTGCTTCTAAACATCTGATCGAATAAAGTCTTTTACCTTTTGATTCCATTTATGTCAAAGGCTGTTTTAGGTATAGTCACTTTTTCAAGTTACGCATAAATTTTCCCCTGGGGGCTTTAAAAGTAGATTGTTTTCCCCGATATCTGCTTCTAAAACTCAGATTTGAAAAATTCTTCCTGAACTGGATATAGCTCCTGATAGGAAATATTGCATATAATTTCTAGTTTTTGGTAAAGAATGGTTTGGCCACCAAGGGGCATAAGTGTTAATTTCTGCTTCTGATGTATTTGCAGCAAAATCTGAGCTCCTGAGAACTCTAGTGAAAAAAATTCTATTATGGACAGTTACTGCTCACCTCGAAACACCTTTTGAGAATACTTTCTTAAAATAATGCATAGTTTTTCCACCAGGGGCATGACATCTTATTTTTGTCTATCTCTGCTTCTAAGGGTCCAATTTGAAAAATTCTTTGTTTGAGAGCATTTTCAGTGTGAAATGTTTCTCATATAATTTCAAATTTTCTTTAACGCACAAATCTGCCACCAGAGTACATAAGTTCACGTTTCCATTTTCAGCAATATCTGTGGGACTAAAAGACCAATTGAAAACTTTCTTCGATCTGATGCTACTAACTATGCAAACTCTGTGTACATATTTTCTTCTTAAAATAATGCACAATTTTGCCACTAGGGGCCACCAATTTTTAATCTGTTTTCTCAATATCGTGCGATTTAAGAAATTCTTTCAACACTGGATGCCGTTAACCTCGTAATTCTAAAATTCATTATTGGGTAATTCTCTAATTAAAAAGAAATGTAATGAGTAAAGGGGCACACTCATCCATTTACATCTTTCATCATTTTTATTACTTAAACCTGAAGTTATTTTTTAAAAAAAGTAATTTGACCCTGATACTGTAAAGCATAATAATCATCCAGAAATTTTTTTGTATATGTCCTGAAAAAGTCCTTGAATTTTTCCCCCGAAAGTGTACGAACCCTGGATCAGAAATTCTCTTGTGTGTTTGTGTCAATAAGTCATTTTAAATCTGAAACCAGAATTTAAATAAATGCACAAAAGTACCCATAATGGGTATTACTTTCAATTTAATAATTGGAAGGAAATATTTACATTTTAATTGATGGAAATACATCTGTTGTGCCACAGATGTTTATCTCCAACCATCTCATAATTTCTAAAAGTAACTATATATTTGTAAGCCAGTATTTTTAAGTCACAAAATCTTTGATATATAGCAATTAATACCTCACTGCCTGCACCCATTCCTGAATTTTTAGTAAGTTCTGGAATTTATTTTCATTTCTGTAGGCAGAAGTGCTTGTAATTTTTATGTAAGGTTTTTAAAAATATTTAGCATCCTTAGAGCTTTCTAGATGAAAAAAAACTAAATAAGAAAATTAGTACTTTTCAGGTGATTGGACAGTGTGTGTGCTTACTCTTACAGATATGACTTGATGATGATTATGACATATAGCTTACTGTAAATAACTTTTTTTTTTTTTAGTTTTTTTTTCTTATGTAAATTTAATTAGATTTTGTTTAAACATTTTGAGTGTGTCCATCAGACAAAAAACAACAAACAATGTGCGTGAGGCAGCCATTGCGAATGTTGGTAGCCAATAGCTGCCAAATGGTGACCAGATATTTTGTAGTGGCTAGTAAAATTTTTTAATATAGTAGCCAATGATGGCCAGTAGATTTTTTCCCCAAGTGAGCAACTATTTTGTCCGACTTTTCCCCCACTTGTGAATGAATATCAAGTTCACTTTTCTCACCTGTGTTCCTGCAGCTGCTTCAAAAATGAATGGAAGTGGAGGTGGGCTTTGAGAGAAACTTAATCTGCTGCCGGATGAGCCTAGAGCGATCAAAGGGTAAAGGTTACTAAAACAACCTTTACCCTGGTATAAAAGAACTAAAACTATATCAACATTATTAGTGCCACTTTGTGTATATATATTAGATATCTTATCCTTTGTCCCTTTGTTTTAAATATTAAAGAAATTAGACATCTAATTTCAATGGCTTCTCGAAAATAAATTATGTATGTATAAATTAAGATATTAACAGCAATGAAATTACATCACTGAAAACAATTTGTCAAAAATCAATAATTTTGGAACAAAAACATATGCAATATCTGCAGTCAATCTAATGATCCTATGCAGTAACTACTCTGCATCTGTTTTTATGAAATTAATGTGGAAGGGGTCTCTCATTAAAAAGAAAAAAAAAAAACATTCACTTATTTAATTTCATAGAAATGTAAGTAGAAAAGTTACTGAATTATTATTATTACAGACGTGTCAACTCTCCGGATTTAGGCGGAAGACTCCGGCTTTTCAGTCCTTCCTCTCGCCCTCCTGATCAATGTCAGGTTTTCCTGATTTTCATCTAGAATTAGGCATTAAGATAGTTGAAATTCCATCAACCACCCTGATTTGATTTTAAACCGCCTGTAAAATCTTTTTTTTTTTTTTTTTTCTGCTTCAATGCAAGGCGGAATTACAGTCATCAGTTTCATACTTTTCCTCTCCTCCTACCTGCAAAGAGAAAGTCTCCCCACCCCGGTGGCACAGTGATCTAAGTGCTGGCTTCTGACCCCATCGTCGAAGATGGATCAGAAAAATTTTGTTTAAAAATTTTTTCTCCCAGTCCGATTGTCGTACGACACCTTCAGCAAAGAGCTTACCCGCTCTGGCACTAGAATAACGGGGAGGGTCAGTAATTGATTGACAAATGGGAGCTGCCCTCTCCTTGCAGTTCAGTCTTTCAACCCCTCGTCAAAACAGAGCCATATGCATTGGAAGTGATGATAAACAGTGGAGTTGAGGCGAATTCATTTAATGACAAAAGGGAGTAGTTACAGTTGGCCTCGCCTTGTAACGAAAGGTGATGTTAGTACGATGCTTTTTGTCGTCTTTGCCTTTGCTTACAACTTAAAGAAGAAACGAAAAACAGTTGGCTGCTATTTCATTCGTAAAACAACAACATGCGAGCTGTTTTGCGTTTTTATTATCTGCGGAAACGATGTACATGAAAACGAATTTCAGTAAGGAGAGGTAGTGTTGATATTGGCGCCGTTTTTTTTTTTTTTTTTTCCTCCAGAATTTTTAGTGGACCAATAATCACGGCTCGATTTTGACCGGTAGTTAGTATGAAATTGCTAGCAAGCAAATGCATTTTGCTTGTGATAAAAAGTGGTTCTAGCAAAATTTGCTAGTAAAAAAATTTTGAATGTTTGGGTGTGAACTTACTGTAAAGCGCCACTGCATTGTGCGTGTGGAATATTTTAGACACATACAAAAAGGAACAACTGCTTTCTGGAAACGAATGTTTCTTAAAAAGTACAAACATTATAAAAACATTTTGGCACCAGTAGAAATATCCAGTATATTTCCCTTATCTGCTTCTGCATGTGAGATTGGGTTCAGTTTCATGAAGAGAATCCATTGTGATTAGAGGGGCAGTTTAAACTTGCAACCATTGAATGCTCTCGTGAGCATTGAGGTTGAAGGTCCATCCGAAGACAACTTTGACCCCAGGCCTGCTGTTTTAAAGTGGTATGAAAAGACACGAAACCCAGATTGTAAGCCATGCGGAAAATAACTCAAGATTTTGAATACCGTTCTTGAATTTGTGAATAAAGTTAAATAAAAAAAATGGTTTTTAAATATTTACATTTGAATTAAATTGCTAGAATTAATCTGTCAGGTCATGAAAAGGTGAGTTATATCTAAATATTTGTAATTTTTTCAGCATTACAATGTGACAGTTACTGAGTGAAATCAAAATTTGTCATGATTGACTAATGGAGTGGGACACGTTACAGTTTCTTTATTACCTACTAGCAAAAGTTAATAAACTTTTGCTAGTAGGTAATAATGTAATTTGCTAGTAAAAAAATAAAGCCACTAGCAAGAGTTGCTAAGTAGCAACACTTGCTACATTTTTTTAGCAGTACTGTTAAAAAACGAAATCAAGGCCTGCCAATAATAATACTTCTGGAAAACTATCCTTACGTCTGGGAAATGTCGATAAAAAAAGATAGCGCTCGTGTGATTTTATGAGCTGTAAAAATCTTCCAATTTTCAGATTTTGAAGGTTGTCACGTCTGTTATTATTATTAATTTTTAACTTTGCATGGCCAGTAGATTTTGTCATTTGGCTAGTAAACTTTTTTATTCCACTAGCCACATTGGCTAGTAGAAATTTCAGCAGTTTCGTAAGGGCTGGTGTTAGGTCTGCTGATTTGTGTAACTTCATATACACGGTCAAGTCACATTATTCTGACCACCAGCTGATATCCAGAGTAACCGCCGTGTGCAGCGCGGACAGCAGCTAGACTGGTTGGGAGTGACTCAATAAGGTGCTAAAAGGTGTTCACATGTATGTGGAGCCATGCTGACTGCAGTGCATCTGACAGCTGCTGGAGGGTGTGTGGTGGAGGATCCATAGACATGATCGAGGTGGTCCCACAGATGCTCAATTGGGTTTAAGTCTGGGAAATTAGTGGGGCCAGGGAAATACTTTGAAGTCTTCATTGTGCTCTTCTAACCACTCTTGGACATTTCTCGCTGTGTGACACATCGTGCTGGAAGATCCCATCTGCCCCAGAGATGGCAATCAGCATGTATGGGTGTACATGGTCTGCAAGGATGGATTCATAACGAATTTGGGTCCAGAGTGCCTTCCACAGGTATGAGTGCACCCAGGGGGTGCCACGAAAACATTCCAAGAGACCATAATGCTACCCCCACCAACTTGTGTTTTTCCAGCAATGGTTGCAGAGTGTTTGTTTTCTGATGTTTCTCGCCTTATGTGTCAATGTCCATCCGTTTGATGAATCAGAAAACGTGACTCATCGGAGAAGGCAATCCTTTGCCAATCAGCGGAGGTCCAATTCTGATTTCTGCCAATGCACCTCCGTTAGCACAGGTACAGTGACCATCCGTCTGCATCTGAGCCCCAGACGCCGCAGAGTTCGCTGAACTGCCATTTTAGACACACTTCTGGTAGTCCCCCTGGTTCATTCGGCCAGTGAGTTGCTCCACTGTAGCATGTCGATCGGCTATCGCGTACCTTCTTAGCCAACATTCACCTCTCACATCAAGGGCACGTATCGCGCCGTAGTTTCCACTAGCTTATTCGCAGTGGTGCCATTCCTGCAATCACGATACACTTTAACCACAGCAGCACACAAACTGCGCTGTTTCAGAAATACTGCCACCCGTGGCCCGAAAGCTAATAATCATCCCATTTTGCAAATCTGATAAATCGCTCCTTTTATCCACGACAGCAATGAGTGATATGTTTTCAGAATGCCTACAGCACACCTTATATACCCTTCAAGCCAACTCCCGACATGTGCCTTCTTTCATTGGCTATGCTCTGTTGACGTCAAAAGTAGGAGGTGGTTACAATAATGTGACTCGACTGTGTAAATGTATATAATCTTATGCTGAGAAAATACACACATATTATTATTCTGAAACGTTTTTTTTTTTCCCCTTAGGTCCGAGAGTTGTCATCTTAGTGATGGAGACAAAGCTACCCATGCTGCTGTGTAAAAGGATTGCGAAACCAAAATTAATAAAATTTCATGAGGGTTCCAGAAGATGCTTAGCATCTATGATGCAGATCTTGGTTGCAGATTGCGTGAGGATGGCAGTACTGAGGTACTTTATAACTGTTCGTGCATCTCATACAGGGATTGAGGGACACAAAGCTATGCTTAAGTACAAGGTAGCTCCCTCAAAGCAGCTCGGAAACCTGGATCGAAGAAAGCCGGGACACGCGTTTGTAAGTGGTTTGAAGTCGATGCCACTAAAAAATATATGAACAAGTCTTTTTTTTTTCTTTCTTTTTCGACTTGGTGTCGTGGATCTGACGCACTTAAATTTTCTTTAATATTGATCATCTAACAATCAGTCTATTCTTTTCTTACTTGGCCTTCTCTTCGACACTGCTATTGGAAATTAAAAATAATAGTCCAAAGAAAGTAGCAACTTTGGTCATAAGTATGTGAGCAAGTGAATCCATTATCTGGGTATTATTTTAGTTGTATCTGTTGTCTTCACTTCGACGCTGGTGTTGTAATAAAAAATAAAAAAAGTCCGAAGTAGTAACTTTGGTCACAAGTGAGTCAATTATCTGGGTATTATTTTAGTGGTATCCATTCTGGATCAAAGACGATTGCCCAAAGGAGAAAAAAATATGTATAAGTCTTGTAAGAAGACAAAAAAAAAAAAAAATAGTGTCTCATGAAGAACAAATAAGAAAAGAAGGCTGGTGAAGATGAATAATATTAAAGAAGAAGATTTCTCTACGGAAACACAGTCAAAACCTGCTCAGAAAAAGAAGTGCTTCACAGAGTGGGAGCAAGGAGGGGGGCTAGTAAGATACTGGTTGACTTCTTATCAGAAGTTGATTGGTATCAAAGAAGGGGATTACTCGAAAAAGAACAAGTCGTAGCAGGCTTGTTAAGAGAGATGATAAAGGAAAACAAGTGTTTCACCTGGGTAAAGAGAGGGCAGATGAAGCCTCATCGGAGGACTAGTCATACACAGGTTTTATTAGGGGCTTTTACTTTGTGGGACCCACTTTCTTCGATCCAGGCTTTAAGAAGGTGGTATTAGTTCACATTATTGTGCATAATTATTCGTTTGGTTTTGAATTTTATTTCATCAGGGTGTGATGTTACCCGAGGCAAATTAAGCCTGCTGCTAATTTGTCGCATTTTGCAGCCCCTGAACCTGTAAAATCTATTAATGTTTTTGTTTTGAATTTTATTGCATCAGGGCGTGATGTCATGCGAGGCCTTAAGCCTGCTGTGCAGTTGTCATATTTCGCAGCCCCTGGTTAAACCCAAAATTTCTACGATTCATCTTTTGAAGTTCCTTTTATCAGGGCGTGATATCATGCGAGGCATTAAGCCTGCTGCTAATTTGTCGTATTTTGCAGCCCCTGAAATCTATTAATATTTTTGTTTTGAATTTTATTTGCTTGTATGAAATTAAAATATTTGCCCAGAACTGAACATGTCTCAATTATTTATTACAAAAATGTATACTTCAATTATTTATTGTTCATGTAGAAGAATATGAATTTGATTTCTAATCATTTTTACCTTGCTGTGAGTATTGTGTGTAGTTGCTCTTCTGCACAAGAGAACTTTTTATATTTTATTAAAAATTTACTTAGTGTACTGATTTTTCATTCTTTAACAATTATTCCCTAGCTAGAACTTACCAATTGATTCAGTTAATGATATCTTTTCATTTTTACTTACTGTATTTGGCAATTATTTTACTAAAAGAATGCAATTTAAAGGCTTTACTAATTTTTAGTGTTCTCCCTAGATTTTTTTACAGCTGGGTGGCAAGAAATTTTAGCTGGATGATATTAACGACCCCTTTCCCCCCAATCGAGAGGGGGAAAAAAGGTGGTGTTGTGCTAAACATTATTATACTTATTAGACATCTTTAGCAGTGTGGTAAGCATTAATGTAACATAACATGATAAACAACAACAGAAAATTGTATATAAATGATAAAAAAAAATGAATGCTTACTAATGAATCATATTCAACACTGCTGTCAACCAGTTTTCACCAATATTCATGGTGTATGTGGAAATAAGTTTTCCACTCTTACTATTATGTGCATTGTGAAAATGTTCATTAAAGGAAATTTAACTGGGCAGCACAGAAAATTAGCTTGGTGGGCCACCCAGTAAAAAGGCTCTAGAGAGAACAACTACTTTTATACCTGAAAATGGTATTTGTTTATGGTACAAAAGTGAAAATTGAGTGCCAAAGTTAAGTATGCATTGCATTTCCAAATAGACCCCAGGTAAAAAAAAATAATGAATCCTACCTTGTGGTAATTACTCCATGCGAGAGCACTAATATACCATTTACACCCATGTATAAGCCCAAAAGTTCTTGGAAGAAATCCTGCTTTCAAAGTTTGGGGGTTGACTTATACATGGCTCAGTAACAAATAAAGCTGGGCTCCTGTGAATTCTCCAGTCAAATTTATCGACGGAGTTATATACGTTTTAGACCACAGCTTTCTGCATGTCACTCAGCGAAAGTTCTTTGACCTGAAAATTATTGTGCAGTGGCATGATCGTATCCTCAGCTGTGCCTCCCACTTCAAAGGGAGCATAGCTATGGATAATAACTGGAAGGAGTGGTTATTCTGCTCTCAAGACATCGTGGAGAAACAATACTCCTGCCAATGGCGTACATGCAATGCAAAAGGAGACAGATTTCACACTGAAGAAGAAAATTAAGATTAGATTTTGCACATTCCATTCTACGTATTTTACTTGCATCATCCGTTGAAATACATATGTATGTATTCTTTTAAAAAAAAATCTGACTCTGTTTTGCATTTCACTGTACCGTGTGGTGGCATCTGGAAAGCAGTGATCTCCAAGTAAACAAATTGCCAACAACTGCAGCTCGAGGATTCACATAATACTTATTCAAAAGTACTTCAAAAAATTTATGAAATATTTTTCCACCCAGGGTAGTAGGATTCCTACAGGAATAGGTTGCACTAATATGATAAGTAAAAAACCTAATCCCATTTTAAAATTGGGACTGAAATTCCTTGCTTCCAAATGTGGAATACCTCATTACTTCCCATGTGCAACCACAGGATACAGTCTTTCAAACTGGGCACACAGTGAGTCAGGCACCACATATTTCACTTAGCTGTTGGAGTGGGCCACAGCCGATCAAGCATCTGTCTCTCTCTCCTCTCCAGAGTTTTCATAACGAGCGTGGCTTTGCTGCGTTCTATGGAAGAACAAAAACAATGCTTTACGAAAGGTAGAACTTGAAAAAAAGGCCGACATGGCCTTGTTACTTCTTTGGTGAAAGAATTGTGGGATGCAATCTCACCAGAAATGGTTGTATCTCAAAAAATGCTGTATAAGTAATGCAATGGATGTTACTGGAGCTATTTGGAAACTCCGATTGCGAATCGTACTTTGGATTTTACAGAATCTCAGAAATTTGCATAAATCATTTCAATAAATATATTTTCCAAAATCTTGAAATTTAAGGTTTGGGTTATCAATCGTTTTCACAAATTTTTAGCTCTTGAACTGTGTGTGTGTGGGGGGGTGTCAGCTTATCATCATTGTCAACCATTATCAATCCACTGCTGGACGAAGGTCTCCCCAAGTTTAATCCACAACGGTCTGTCTTGTGCCAGTCTCCTCCATGTCACCCCTGCATACTTTCGAATTTCATCCACCCATCTCCCATGTGGTCCTCTTCTGGGTCTTTTCCTGTCCCTTGGAATCCAATCTAAAATTTCGGCTGTCCGTCGATGATCTGTCCTTCTGGCAGTATGTCCAGCCCATTGCCATTTCAGGGATTTAACTCTGATCATGATGTCTTCCACTCTTGTCATTTTTCGGATCCATGAGTTCCTCTTCTTATCTCTCCTGGTTACACCAAGTATGCACCTCTCCATGCCTCTTTGAGTTGTCTGCAGCCTTTGTATGTCTCTTTTAGTTAAGGTCCACGTCTCTGCACCATACGTAAGCACTGGAAGGATGCATTGATCAAACACTTTTCTTTTAAGACATAATGGCATATTACTCTTGAAAATTATGCTGTTTCTTCCAAAAGCTCTCCAGGCAAGTTTTGTATGGCGATTAATTTCTTTATCAATGTGACCTTCACTTGATATCTGCTGTCCAAGATAAACGTACGTGTCTGTTATCTCCAGCTTTTCTCCATCAATCGATAAATCTTCATTTCTTGTAAAAGCATTGAACATCACTTTTGTCTTCTGAAAGTTCATTTTTAATCCCACTTCTTTACTCTTGTCAGCAAGTTCCTGGATCATACTCTGCAGCTCTGATGGGCTAGTTGCAAAAATGACTACGTCATCAGCAAAACGAAGGTGGGTTAGATAATCTCCATTAATCTTTATCCTCTTGTTTTCCCAGCTCAGTGACTGAAAAACACCCTCCAATGTGGCATTAAAGAGCTTCGGAGATATGGTGTCACCTTGTCTCACTCCCTTTCCAATTTTTATGTGTGTTGTATTTTCAAACAGCCTAATCTTTGCACTTGCATTTTCATAGATGTTATTAATAATATTAATGTATGCATCTTCAATACCGCAGGTTTTCAGAGCCATTGTAACTGCTGATGGTTTCACCGAATCAAAGGCTTTTTCATAATCGATAAAAGCCATGCACAATGGAAGTTCATATTCCCTCGCTCTTTCAATTAGTTCTCTCAGCACATGGATATGATCTATTGTGCTGTAGCCACTCCTGAAACCAGCTTGTTCTCTCGGTTGAGCCATGTCCAGTGTTACCTTCAAGCGGTGTGAAAGAACTTTAGTGAAGATTTTATAAACTACTGATAGGAGGCTGATAGGTCTGTAGTTTCCGAGATCCTCAATGTCACCTTTCTTATGTAGCAGGATCATTGTAGCGGTGTTCCAATCCTCAGGAATCTTTCCTTCATTAAGGCATCGAGTGAAAATTTGGGCGAGTACTGTTTCGATTTCTCCACTTGCTTCTTGTATGATGTCTACAGTAATTCCATCTTCTCCTGGAGCTTTTCCGCACTTCATGTTCTTGATTGCATGTGCAACTTCTGTTGGAAGGACTGGAGGAACTCTGGTACTGGTATCTTTCATGATGTCTGGAGTGCATGTATCATCCCTTTCATATAATTTGGAGTAGAAATCTTTCACTCTTGTCAAAATTTCGCCTCTATTTCTTGTTACAGAACCATCTTCTTTTCTCAGTGCCATAATCTGTTTTCTTCCCTTACTGAGATGTCCCTTTGCTATCTTTAGGCTTTGGTTGTTTTCAATTGCTTTCCTCACTAGTTCACAGTTGAATTTTCTTACGTCTTCAGTGATACTTTTTCGTACTGTCTTGCATAGCTCTATATATTCCACTTTGGAAGTCACATCTTCTTTAGTTGTCCTCATCTCTCTTCTTTTTTGCATCAACATTTTCGTTTTTCCTGATAATTTATTTACATGCAACTTGTTCTTAGACCCAGCTAATTTTGTTGCTGTTTCCATAAGAGCTTTGGTTACTTTTCTGTTAACTTCAGAGATGTCCACTTCTTCCGATGTTAGGCCTTCTAAAGCAGAGAACCTGTTTTTCAGTTCCAACTTGAAGGTATTATGGTGTTTTTTAAGGTTGGTTATGTCAATAGATTTTGTTTGTCTTATGAGCTTGCCACGTTCAAGTTTAGTGTTGAGGTGCATCTTACATCTCACCAATCTATGGTCACTACCTGTGTTGAACTTGTTTAGCACACTGCAGTCTTCTATGACGAATTTTTTGTTACACATAATAAAATCAATTTCACTTGTCGTCCCATTTGGATGTCTCCATGTCCATTTCCTGTGTGGCTTTTTCTTGAAGAAGGAGTTCAAGATGAAAAACCCTTCTGCCTCTGCAAACTCAACGAGAGTATTTCCACGCTGGTTTCTGTTGCCGTGACCGAATTTACCTACTGAAGTTTCATTCTGTTGCCGTTGCCCTATTTTTGCATTGAAATCTCCCATAATTATTTTCAAGTGCTGCTTACCTTTATTATTTAGATGACAAATTTCCTCATAAAATTCTTCAATTTCTTCTTCAGGATGACTTGTGGTGGGTGCATAAGTTTGAATAATCTGAGCCTGGTATCTTTTTGAGAGTTGGATAACAAGCCGTGCAGCTCTGTCAGAGGAACTTTCAACTTCTACAACTTTATCCTTCAGTTTCTTGTTTATTATAAATCCAACACCACTAGTTCTGCCAGTATCTGTCCCACGATAGTAGAAGAGATGTCCACTTTTCAGTTCGATGAGATATTCTCCTTTTCTCCTTACCTCACTTAGCCCCACGATGTCCCACTTGATCCTTTGTAGTTCCTCTTCCAATTCAAGAAGCCTTGAATCGGAAGATAGGGAGCGTCCGTTGTACGTAGCCAAGGTCAGCATCAGATGGCAGCCTAGTCCGGTCCTCCGGGGATTCTTAGCACCCTCTGCCTTCATGTCGCACTGGCCGCTGCCTTGGCCAGGTACATTCCAGCTGCCGGAGACTGAGGGCCAAGATTTAAGTTGTGGAGTCATTTTGGAGGGGTTGGGCCATAACTCACCACGCTGGCCAAGCGGGTTGGTGAGTGTGGGATAGAATTTCCTCTAATCCCGATGGTATAGTTATACCGCTATTGGCAGTCGTCAGAGCCCCTTTAGTAGGAACAGGATGCACCACGAGAAGGCGGGGTTGACATTTGTCAAGGAGAGGCTGTGATGTTACGCATCACCTGACCTTACATCCCTATATATGGTAATCTTTCATGGTACCTGGTTGTTGCCAAATGTAAATAAAAAGTAGTAGTGCACCTTGTAAAGTTGCACTGACAGTTCAGTTCACTAGAAGGAATAAGTGTATGTACATTAGCAGTCCAATGAAGTTTCAGTCAACCGTTGAGAAATTGTATGTGAGAAATTGTATGTGAGAAATTATGAATTGTCATATTCTGTGTTTATTTTTAAGTAGCTCTTTGAAATATCTGGACTGAAAGATGCCTTATATTTCCTTAAGGTGGCATGGGATACTAGTTTGGTTTTCCTGAGTATCCAGATATCATTGTGGTAATAAATTAGAAAGAGAACAAGAAATACTGTCAGGGTATTTCCTTAATTACATTGGGTGTTCCAAAAGTTCTCTTCTCGACCACGAAAGAATGTCCATAGTTTGTGATTTCATTTGGGCGTAATAATACAAGTGTCTTTACATGCCTATACTTCGATTCGCCCTAAGATGACATTGAAAGGGAAGGTACGTGAAACCTACCGCCGCTACTAAAAGTAGTTCCCAACACTTTCCGTAAAACCAACTCGTTTATTGCCCAGAATCATACTTTATATTGTCCTAGCTGTTTGCTTATAAGTATATATAGTTATTTTAAACATCTAAAAATTATCTATTTTCAGAAATTAAGTTTTAAAATTAGACCAACACACGCATACGTACATATGTAGTGTTTGTGTTTGGGAGACAAGGATGTCAATGAGTTGATGGGGGAAGTGATTGACAGCAGGACACAGTGGGGAGCGACGCGGGTGAACATAACTCTCGACTGTCCCCGAAGGCTCAGTGAGTGCGTAGGATCTTGTACCATAAACTGCAGTGTCATCTTAGGGTGAATCAAAGTATAGAGGCCAGTTCTCAGCTTTATAGCCATGTTTGTTATTATTTTCCAGGCTGTAGGAAGTGACTGGGTGAACCAAAGAAGAAAGTGCTCAGAGCTGTGATAAAATGTCTGCATAAAAAATGAGTTGGATCCAAAGGACATCCACGATGATATGGACACAGCAGTATTGGATCACGTCACTTCATATAGTACTATAAAGAAGTAAGCAGGAACGGTGGCCATAACTGGGAGGGGTTTGTTTTCGAGGGGTTGTCTGTTAAGGAAAGTTTTGCAGTAAAACATTGTAGTGGGTGGTTAGTTGGGCTACTGTGCTCTGTTTTGAGACAGGACATAAGGTGCTGTCATGGTGTATTGACTCAACAACAGTCACAGGGGTGTTGACTACATATGGCTGTTCCTCGTGTTACCTTTTGCTTGACCATTGTTAAACCAGTCATAGTTGACTTGTTACTCCACAGAATGCAAGTTGACTGTTGATATATTGGTACTTGCACATTGCCCCCAACACTCGTGCCATTCAAAGTGAGGAAGATATTGACATTGATTCATTCTTCTTTAGAGTAATGCAAAGATTGATCATCATATGTGTACTCTACAATCTTAATATTATTCATTTGGAGCCATCAGCCCAATTGACCTGTCCATTCCAACATGAGGCGGTAATGCAAAGCCAACTCATTGTGTATAAATGTAATGTCAGTGATGAATAAACAGCAGTGGAGCATTGTTTACACATTTTTCGCTTTTATATGGAATTCTGTGTTAGTCCCAAAATTTTACTATAGTTTTGATTGCTTTTTCAATTTGGTTATACGTAATTCATTCGTACGTTTTTTGCTATTATACATTAAACTTTAGTTTTAGATTTTCAAAAATACACAGTTCTTTTATACGTAACCCGATATGTTGCAACTTTGAGAGAATTGTGACAGTGTTCCTTCATGGATCACCCAAAATTAAACCATGATCCCATCATAGAAGAGTATGATAAGATATCAGTTCTCGTGCAGAATGAGTCAATCATTCCGCACGAGAGAACACTGTGACAATTCTCTCAAAGTTGTATGATGTTGATTGAAGAGTATGATGTTGATTTTTGATGTGGATAAAAAATTTACTTTTCACAACGCGCAGATATGCATATTCAAAAATTGAAAAATCTCTGAGGTGTAACTTTATGGCATACTAGAATAGAATCCTAAATGTATCATCAATATCTAACATTCCAGTTTCAAGTGAATGTACCCAGATTCCATAGGGGGAAAAAATGCTGTAACCTCATGTGTTGCACATTGAAGCACTGGTCTTACGCTCTGAGCTGTCACTTAATCTAGAATCAGGGTCTTTATGGACAGATAGAACTGTTGAAAGAAGCTTGATTTCTCTGTAGGCTTTATGATTTTTGCAAGGTGATAAAATATGCTATTTTGAATATATATATTTTTTACCACCAATTTGACTTTACATAAATTGTTATAAAAGAATATCTTGTACTCCTTCAAAGCATAAATTTTGTTGTAGTATTTAGCATTTTAAAATTATTTATTTGTTTTTATGGCCATCTCTTAGAAAAATGTGTAACCAAGGTTTCACTCACTGTATCTAGTCTAATTTGAACTATTCAAATACCCAAGTAAACTTTGAAAATGTACCTGAAATAAATGTTGAATGTCATTATCGGTACAAAGGTGCAGTTTCTCACAGCTCATCAGAAAACGTTAAAATTTTAAACTATGATTAGCACACTTGTTCCAGTTCTTCAACTCAGAAACGTTAAATTTTTAACATATTATTAGCACACACTTGTTCCAGTTCTTCAACTCTTTTTCAGTTATTTGAAGCGTGAAAACTTATACAATTTAAAAATTTATTTTTAAAACATAAACCATTCAACTTTTACTTATAAACACTAGCTCATTTTGTTTAAAATATTAATGAATTTAAAACCCAAGGGCTTTAATACTGACTGGAATACTGCAACGTTATCTGCTATGCTAAACATTTTCATCAGCTGTTTAAATCTCCAGGGCTAAAATAGCATGATTTAAATGCGACTGCTCCTCACCCAAACGTGGCTGCTCATTCTGTGCCAACTATAATTGATATAATGAAATCTGGCACCATCTTTCTGGGCGTGGTCAGTTGCTCTCTGTACACGTCTACTATTGCTTATATTGGAAATTTGTTTACCATAGTGGTTCCAAATAGGGACAGTAATTGTAATTATGTGAAGTTTTTGGTGTTTTACATACTTAAGTGACTACAGGTTTAATAACATACAAACATGCTGCTTTGCAGAAAGGTTTAAAATTCGCCTATCAGAAGTGGTCCTGTAATAAATTCATTTTACTCCCTCAAGTGGAACAGGTCATTAGAGCATTACCTTCTGATATACAGGATTTGTGTTGACACAAAGTGGCAAGAGTTTTCAAAACCAAGCAAGGTTTCATAAGTCTAGATCAATACTGGCTGAACAGAAACAACTCAAGCTCCTACAAAATAATCCAGACTTGACTATAGTGGTGACAGACAAATCTTCGCAAATAGTCATTTTCAATAAGCAAGATGCAAGAGACTATTGCTGGGATACCTCACATTACTGTCTCGAAAGACCCTACAGCTGCCATTTTAAGGGCTGTTAGCAATTTAAAAAACCATGACAATCTTCCACAAAGCATTGTTGATTCTATGTGTACAACCTCAGGCCCAAGCAGGGATTGCATTCCTCCTAAAATTCCTAATATTTTGTGACCCTCCTTAAATTCCTAAAATTATACCTAAAATTTGCTATTCTTCCTAAAATTTTCGTAAGCTTATTTATTAAAAATACAACCATTATTAACGCCAATAAATTTACCATTACGGTAAGGTAAAAAGACCTGTTATTGTAGAAACACAGCCTATATGTTGTGCTGCTGAAGGGAGGGAAAATGATGCCATCGAGATGCACTTGCTTCGGGGCAGGCGCTCCACTTTTGTGCCTTCTGACAGTTTTCGAGAGTAACAAAAGATCTAAGGGAAAAGGGGAGGGGTCATTTTCACCCCTGGTTTGCGCTTTGCAGGCGAACTCCGTGGCACGCAGAAGATCGTACTTTATTTTTGGACATGCCTCGTGGAACCTCCTCTTTCTGCTGATGTTTTGTTATTGTAAACCGCAGGTGGGTGGAAGCAAAGACGAAACATGTGGTCTCCTTCCGTAACCTCCGGTAATGACGATGGGATGGTAGCTGAGTGTTACCGTGGCAGGCAGTAGAGCACGTGATCATTGACCTTCGATGCACAATATATCTCTGCTCCGACTCGCTTTGACTGAACTTGTGTGAGATGCGTATGATAGTTTCTGGTTTTGCGTCTTTTATGGTGTTCTCTGTGCTGTGTGCAGGCTCAGTTCTCTAGTGGTGACTTGCTTTTTTTTATTTTTTTCTATCTTCTGACATCCTCGCAGCCAAACTTCGGGAAGTTGTCTGGTTTTGCAATATTGGAACGTGTTTTTGTACTTCCCTTTCATTTTCTGGTTAGTAATACAAGTGTTTAAGATGCCTAAATCCAAAACAAAATTTCAAGATGCGTCGCTCGCCAAAGAATTGGACGGAGTGAAGTTGAAAGAATGGTGTTCTGCAACTGAAACAATATTTTCTGCTAAGTGTATATTGTGTTCAGAAATTTTCAATATTTCTAATAGTGGCTTTTCACAAGTAAAAACGCATCATAAAGGGAAAAAACATTTGCAGAAATTTCAAAATAAGTCCATCCTGAAAGCCTTTGGAGGACGGGATCTTCAGCCCAAAACAAATATTAGTGAAGTACTGAGTCATGATTTACAGTTGGCTAAAGCCGAAGCATTATGGGCCATGAAAGTTGCTAAGGACAATGTCTTTTGTTTCATGCACTGAAACAGTTGAACTTTTCAAAGAAATGTTTCCTGATTCTGCTATTGCAGCCAAAATGCAACTTAAAGAAAAAAGTTGCTTATGTAATATCACATGGATTGTCAAAATATTTTGAAGAGGATTTGAAAAAAGACATTACATCTAGTAGCCCAGGAAAGGTTACTATAGCATTTGATGACAACAACAAATACACAAGTGAAATGGCAGTTGGATGTGTATCTCAGGTACTGGTCTTCAGAAATAAATTCAGTTTCTTGCCGATACCTAACAAGCGTTTTTCTGGGTCATGCAACAGCAGATATTTTGCTAAAAGAAATTCTTGATGTGTTATCATCCTTCAATATTTTGTTGAACAGAATTATTTGTGTATCCATGGACAGCCCAAATGTAAATAAGTGTTTTTTATGCAAATTCAATGTAGTAGTAAAACAAGAAACAGGCCAGAAATCTTTGGAACTAAGTTTTTGCAACCTGCATGTTGTTAGTAATGCATTTAAATTTTTTTTGACAAGCTTAAATATAGATTTTGACGAATTTGCTACTGATATGCATTACTTTTTAAAGAGTAGTGCTGCAAAACGAGAGGATTATAAATCTGTCGAGGATATAACATTGGTCACAGCCAAATTTCTTTTGCGTCATGTCAGCAACAGATGGTTAACCGTTGGTTCTGTAGCCCAGAGGCTCTTGGATCAATGGCTAAATATTACAGAATATTTTTTAAACTTCTTGCCATCTCAAAAAATATTTGAAAAACAACTACGCAATTCGGCAAGGTATAAAATAATTCACTGTTTCCTGAAAAAGGAGCTAACTCCTTGCTATTTAGCATTAATTTCATTTTCACACCAAAATTTTGAAAAGTTTTCATTATGTTATCAGAGTGAAGAACCAAAAATACACCAGTTATATTCTGATTTAAATACTTTAAGGAGAAATGTTATGGCTCAGTTTATCCAAAATGATGTTATTGCAGGGAAATTTGGGGAAGACCTAAAGAATGTAGATTTTGAAAACAAAAATTCAAAAAAAAAAAACTAGGGGAGTTAGAAATTGGTATGAAGACAAAAAATCTCCTCAGGAATGTTCAGGAGACCAGGCAGAAATTATTTCTCTTAGATGTAAGATCATCACTAATTGCAACCACAAAATATTTAAAGTCAAATTTGCCATTCTGCAATCAAAAGCTAAGAGACATAGAAGTTTTAAAGGTAAAAGAACCAAAGAAAGAGTCAACTCAACTTTCAGTCACTGAAGGACTTTCAGAAATAACCAGAATTTCAAGTGTTTTGCATCTTTCTGAGGAACAAATTGATAGAGTAAGAGAAGAGTGGAAACTTTTAAATTGCGATAAGCCAACTCTAGATGAACTAGTGAAATTTTCAGAGGAAGGGCATATTCCAGTGCGGATTGATCATTACTGGCGTAATATATTTAGTATTAAAGACTCTAGCGGAAAAGAAAAATACTCAAATCTTGCTAAACTCATCAAGTCAATTTTAGTTTTACCTCATGGTAATGCTGATGCAAAAAGGGGATTTTCGGTTAACACTGCTCTGTTAAGGAAGGACAAGGCTAACTTAAAAGACTCTACTATAACATCATTAAGAATAGTTAAAGGGGCCATTAAACACTATGGATGTGTAAGTAAAGTTCCCATAACAAGAAATTTGTTAAATAGTGTTTGTGATTCACATAAATTTTATAAAGAGTATGTTGATAAGCTGAAGGAAGAAGAATCAAAAAAGGTAAAGGAAAGGAAGCAGAAAGAGAGGGAAAATAAGGAAAAGCAGCTAGAGAAAAAAAGAAAAGCTGAGTTTGATGACAAAATAAAAGAAAATGATGCAGAAATAAATAGGCTTAAAAAAGATAAAGAAGCCTCCCTAGCAGTAATTCAAGAGGGAACAGAAAGAATGAGAAAAGCTGTAGAAAAACAAAATACTGTTGAAATAGCAGTTGCCTCTAACTTGATCATACAAGGTTCAGCTGAAATAAAGAAAACTGAAAGTAAATTAGTTGTGGTGGAAGCAGAAAAAGATAGGCTTATCAGGAAAAGGTTAAAACAATAATATGAAAAAAGTAATTCAGTGAACAATTGTACATAGTTCTTGGTTTTCAATTACCTTTTTAGGATATTATAATTTAATGTGAAACCTGAAAACTTTACTGTGAAAATTGTGAATTGCTTCTGGTTCAACAGCATATTAATCCTAGTTGTAAATGCATTTATGGCACCTCTATTCATAGTGATTGTGGAATAACTTTTTTTACGGGTCTTTAGAGGTTATTTTTAATGAAAGTTGGTTGTCAAATTTTCGAACTAAAGCCTAGTTCGTCATCAGGACTATGTCACTGGAGTAGTTGCTGCCACTCAATTGGAAGAGACCATCCGCAATTATCGTTAATTGTGGTACTTCTTCTTCTTGCTATTTCGATCCCTTCTTCTAGTTTTCTCTTTACTAAGTTTGACTGGTGGGCGATTATTTTCACTGAGTCCCAATTTATGGAGTGTCCACTTGCCTGTACATGTCTGTCTAGCCCTGTTTTGTTCCCAATGTTCCTAATAGCTGCTTGGTGTTCTTTCATTCGGACCTTAATACTTCTCCCTGTTTCTCCTATATAGCTGAGTCCGCAGTTACAGTCGATGCAGTAAATTACTCCTTCCTGCAATTGGATGTCCAATTCTTTCTGCTTTAAAGCTGGCAGGAATTTCTTTATTTTGTTATTAAGATCTGGAGCTAGCCTGATATTATATTTTGCTCCGATCCTTTTCAGTTTCTCGAAAAGTCCCTTGTGGTACGTAATCAGCATATTAATGTTCAAAGTGAAACTTGAATGTGGTAAATATACTTGAATATGATAATAACACGTGAAAAGATAATAACTGAACATTAGAAGTAAATCATACTTAAACTTTAGACATTAGACGTTATGCAAAAAATTTGGGTGTGAACTTCGACCATATATACTAATAGACTGCGCATTGGCAATAGCTGCATCAAAGCCGCCATGGCTCAAATATTGGGCACGTCATCATCAGATTCCAAATTTCGTGTAAAAATGCTGTTATGATTACTAATTTACGCTGCAAAACTTCAGTGTTTTCGGTGTATTATGTGAATGCGCCTCATATATAATGAAAACTCTTCAGGTAAGTTTACTTATGAGCTATATACATGCATGATCGGGTTGTTTACATTTCGTGATTTATAATGTGATGAACATTTGCGAAGAATTTGGAACATGCATTCCATTTTTTTTTTCTTAAGTTACTATATTTTTATATCAATAGCTGCAAGTTTCTGGTTAAGTAATTGAACTTTATTGACTTAGGTATTCAATTCGTTTCTTACCCATGAAAAATCATAGAACTTCCTTTACTATATCGCTCAGAGCAACCATAAGCACAGCAGGTGTAACCCATCTTTTTGACTGATGTCATGCGATTTTATGTTGGAGCCAGAAATTTTGATGTCATGCACAGTCTATCAGTATATATGGTTGAAGGGTGTGAAGCAAGCTCTTTACAATGTATACAAAGTTGTTTTACTAGATGTATACAAATCTACATCTAGTTTTTATTGAAATACACTCCTAAAAATTCCTACCTAAAATTTTCCAGAAGTATGCTATGATCCCTGGGCCCAAGACTCCCAGAATTATTTCGGAGGTTTGAAACCCACAAAGAGGGCTTACCATTCGCCCACTGGTGTCCAGCCGTTGAAGTTTTACTAGGCCTCTTGAAAAGGCGCTTGCAAAATTTCTCTCTTCTTTAATTTCTTCATCTAGTCACTCTATATCCAGTTCTACCCAGGCCATTGAGAAAATTCGTTCTTTTAACTCGTCTGGTCAACCAAACTTTATGGCTTTGTTAGATGTCATCTCTCTTTTTTTCCTAATGTTTCGCTTACTGTTGTTCACAATATTATCAATTTCAAATTGTCAGCTTTAGGTTTATATTTGCCGTTGGAGATCCAGGCTATTAGCCGTGCCTTACAGCTTGTCAAAGATAGGTCGTATTTCAGGTTTAATAATAATTAAATGTATCTGCAGCTTATAGGAGCCTTTATGGGGTCTCCCCTTTCTCCTGTGTTAGCAGAAAGTTTACTTCAAAATTTAGAAAACCAGGCTCTGGGCCAATTTGATGTTACCCCTTACCTTTTTATTTGTTATGTTGATGACATCCTGGTTTTCTGGCCATCTTCCAACGGCGACCTTCCTAGATTTCTTGACTTTCATCCAACCATCAAGTTTTCGGTTGAACTGGAGAATAACCATTCGTTACCTTTTATAGACCTCTTTCTTGTTCGTGATCCCGTTTCACGTTATGTAGGTGTTTTTCTGCTTACAGGAAACTTTCATCTTATTCTTCTTTAAGTCCTTTGCCTCTGCCCATCCCCTTGACCAAAAATTGTCAGCTTTTCACTTCTTGGTTAATTGCACCTTCTCACATTCTTCTTCAATTGCTCATAATCAGGAGTTCAAGGAAATTACTGACTTAGCTCGAACATATGGGTACCCTGAAAACACAGTTCAGCGTATAATTAAAAAAGTTGCAAATAGGACACTAACTTTCTTGTCTAAGGAGAACCAGAGGTCAAGGTTTGTGGGGTCAGTGTAATATGTTCCACCATGCCCTGAAGAATGCCTGCCACAGATATCAAGTTGACTTTGGAGTTAAAACCATGAATATCTTGTCATCTATCCATAGCAACCGCGATCCTGTGCCAAGCCTTGATAAATGGGGTGTTTATAGTATACCATTGCAATCGAATGATCCAGAAACTCACTATTGTGTTTATATTGGCTCAACATCAAGGAAGATACATACCAGACATATGGAACATAAATACAATGTTCGGAACAGGTCACAAACGACTGCCTTAGCAAGAGCAGTTGGCAGTGGTAAGTTTTTTCCAGATTGGGACGATATGACAATACTGACATCTCCGTCATGTAAGTCAACTCTGTTATTTACAGAAAGTTTATTTATACTTAAGAACTTTGACTTTTGTTGCAATGATTTTCCTGCTTACATTTCTGAGGTTTGGAAGAACCTTATTTTGAACAAACAGTACCCCCTCCCACAAGGCGTTTACTCTCGTGTATAGGTTTTGTGATTGACTATGTCATCTATATGTCTTTGGTTCTCAAATTTTTAAGTTGTAATCCGGCATCGTTCATGATATATAACCATATGTAATCTCTACGTACGGTTTAATTTATATCTGATGATGGGTCTTTAGTAGACCCGAAAGTGCTTATGTATTTTAACTTTTAACCTTTTAATTAAAGTTTTCAGTGTCACCATTGTCGACTTTTATCATATCGTGTAGAGACGGCAAGTGTTGTTTATATTGTTTTACATACTTTTTGAATCAATATTTCCCAAGGTTCTGCAAGCTGTAGGATGCTGGATAATTTTTTTTTATATTTTTCTATGTTCACAGATTCCAAAATTCTAAATGCTGCTTCTGTTTTTTTTGTTTTTTTTTTTTTTTTTTGTGTGTGTGCTTTTTTTCAATTTATGGTAATCTTTTGCTTTGAGACAATACTGAATTTAGTGTTGTTGTTTTTTTTTGCCAATATTTAATATGTTAGTTAAAATATTTTTTGTACTTCCAGTATCAGAAATAAAAAAAAATTAAGTTTAATTGGAATTTCATATGCACTTGCTTGTTCAACATTTGTAAAGTGGACCTTACACATTCCATAATACTGTCATTACTTCATCATTACCCTGTCATTATTTTCACACCTTACACACTCATTATTAAGCATCATTACTTTGCTTCAATACCAGTTGAGTTGCCATGGAGAGTACACCGATTTTGCCTACATCCGAGTACGGATGTGCAAAGAAAAGCGCGTTTGGCTATAATTTTAGCTTTAGGAACAAAATGTCATGTTAAGTGCCGGTGTTGGATGAAGGAATGGCTAAAAAAACGTGTTTAGTATTCATACAGACTTTGGTAGACCTGGATGAAGGTACCCAAGTCTCTTAAACAACTCTGCCTTAAGGAATTCTCTTCCATGTGTCATTCTGGCATCCTTTCAAATTTCATCCACCCATTTTCCATGTGATCTGCTTCTGGGTGTCCAGCTTTGTATTTCTGTTATCCAGCGGTGGTTGGTTCTAGCAATTTGTCCAGCCTATTGCCACTTTAGGATCTTTACTTTGATGGTGATGCCATCAGCTCTTGTCATTTTCCTGATCCACGAGTTCCTGGTTTTCTTTAAAACTGTGCTAGGAAATCAGAAAAGTCAATGCTTGTGTTCACATGTCAGATAATCTAGGATTTCACTTCTTTGAACGACTTGAAAACCCAAAACTCGCTACTCCATAACTCATAAAATTAAGCTTTAGAGATGGGTCAGACAATACTTTCTTAAATATTTCCAAACAGAATTTCAGGCTTTGGTTTTGGAAATGGCGCTCACCTGTGAAGGAGATTATTTTGCACAGAAACTTTGCGTAGAAAAATATCTGATGTAATAAAGTTATTAATTAACCTAACAAGATCATTACTTCAGGAATACCACTCATAAAACCCTGTCTGCAGATCGATTCCAAATTTCTTATAAAAAGCACGGCAACATCTCATTGAACTTCTAAAAGGGGTTCCTTGGAGCTAACCAAATACCAAAGAGTATGCAAGTGATGAACAGTGAGTTTCAGACATATAATAAATAATTAAGTCTGAATAAAATTAAAAACAAGCAAAAAAAAAAAACATCTCAGTAACACAATTGCTTGTCCAAAAATGGCTGAATGTTCACATTTCAAACTGTATAAATGCTGGAGTAATGATACTTTCACCCTCACATAATCAGTATTGACAGTATATCCTCCAACTGCCAATATCGACACTCTGATATCAGAATATCCAGATCCACATCATTACTTGCTGTCATCCCATCTCTAGCAACCTTACACGTTCAATAATGCTGTCATTATTTGAAACTCGTGAGAGTATTATTGAACGTGTAAGGTCTGCTTAAGGATATCTTTTTGAGAGGATACTTGCTGGCCAAGAAAGCAATTAAATTCCCTGCCCTTTTTACTGAGTAATGCAGTTAGTCTTATATACAGGAATGAACCATAAAATGTTGTTCTACCTTTATTTATTTATTTTTTGTTTGATATAAATTAATCTATTTATACCAATGTCATATCTACTGACTTTCTTTGCATTTTTTTATTGGAAGATTGTGTAATTGTTCAATTTATTAGTCTTTATGATGGTCTGAATCTTGGAAGAATTACAACTTAGACTAAAATGGGTTTCTGATGTACTTTAAAATATCTTTTACATACTTTCTTATCAACAACAGATCTAGAAATGCTGTCTTGTTCTATTTCAAATGTAAAGGTTATTTCTAGAATTATTAATGCAAAATTTTCAGTTTTTAAATCTAAACCTAGTTTTCCAATTTTGAAGATATATCATCAACATGTCTATAGTATATGAGAGGTTCACCTCATAAGTTAGTTATTCTTCTGTTTTCTAATTGAGACTGGCAAATAAAGTGGAGATCCCAATGAACTTTCAGAGGTCTTCAAATGTAAAAAAAAATATATATAATTTTTTTTTCTTTTTTTTTTTTTTTTTAGATCTTGCTTGAGGATGGTGTCCCCTCCCCAAGTAGTCGCCCTGTCCTGAGGTAAATCATGAATGTTTTGCATTTTCGGTTAAGTGCAACTTACATTTCTAGTACCACTACGTTCATCCATCACTTTGGATACCACATCTCCCCAACTATTATTGTGCATTGGAAAGCCTGAAAAGTGAGAATGATGGTCCTTAATTTTTGATCTTTTACGTAAGCATTAACTAAAAGTTCAATTTGAAAACTTTTGAGTCAGAGTTCATGGTGAGGAATGTTTCGCATGTAATTTCTAATTTTTCAGATCAAACAGTTTTGGCTCTAGGGAATGTATGGATATATTTCTGTTTGCCTAAAAATTATTTTTCTATCAGATACTACTCACCAAGGAAAACCATCAGTGTAGTTTATTTTCACCGGGGTAGGTGTACACATATGACATTTTTCACAATCTCTGCTTGTAATAGTCCAATTTGTAAAATTCTTTCTTTCATGGATAGCTGCATGAAATGTTTTACGTATAATTTCTAATTTTTCATATTTCACAATTTTGCCACTAGAAAAGGAAGTTCACATTTCTTTTTACAACTTATTTGCATGTCTAATAAACCCACTGAATTTTTTTTTTTTTTTTTTTTTTTTTGGTTAAGTTACGCTAACTGCAAAAGCAAATTTATGTGGTTTTTCTTCCCACAATAATATAAAATTTATCCACTATGGGCATGTATGTATGATCTATTTTTCTCAGTATCTGCTTCTATAAAGGTGTGATTTTGAAAAATTATTTTTACATTGGAAAACATTTTGCACATAGTTTTGAATTTAAGGAAAATAGGACCTTCAGACTATTTTATTGCTTTGCATTTGAAGGTTTTGGTCCTTAATGTCATGGAAAATATTCCTAAATATTTTATTTAGTCATTTTCCATAAAAAAAAATATTGAATGATTTATTCCCAAAGTGTTCTCTCAAAAGTTTGTAGAATGCTGGACAGAAACCTTTTGCTCTTAGCTGCTTTGCACCTTTGACATCACTGGGCAGCAGAACAAAGCAGCCAATGACACTTGACTGGCTTATGGACCTACCTCTACAATCTACTTACCTTGGCATTGTTGAGCATCGGGTATCACGACTGGTATCAGCATCGACGTGCAACAGTCACCGTGCTCACCCACCAGTACAACAACAGTGCAGTTTGACCTATTTCCACATGCACAATACCTTGTTTCATCTAGTGTTCCACAGCCGAAGACCAACAAGGGTACCCATGATGATGCTTCGCACGGGCAAGTAATGTCTGGAGTGACAATTCCCCCTGCAGCACCATGCTGATGGCTGGGTTTGCATATGGTGTAAACAGCATGAAGCCCTATCCCCTGGTTGCACAGTTGGGGTTCAACTTGTGTAGCCACTGTCACAAAAACTATCATTCACTACATTAGAACCAAACATGAAACAACTGTTCAATGCAGCAACAACTCTGGTTAGCAGCTTTGATTCTTATCAAGGTGGCGATGCTCAAGTACAAGGTCACAGAAATGTTACCCAAGTTTGATGAGCAACATTATTTTGTAGGTGAGCCGACAGAATCTGTAATTTTTTTACGTAATCCTACGACTTAAAAAACTGCGTATGATAGACAAGCAGAGATCGTGCTAGGATTTTTTCAAGAGTAAAAATACTCCTTCACATTTTTTGAAGGAGTATTTTTCTTTCCAAAGGAGTAATTTTAGAGAAAGAACAATTATCGCATTAATTTTTTAGCTAAATTATATTTAATATAAAAACAACTAATTATATCTATATATAAATACTAGCTATACCCGGCCACGCGTAGCTGTGGCACATTGTGGTTGCATGGATGAGAAATGAGGAATGCCGCCCCGGTGGCGCAGTGGTCTAAAGCGCTGGCCTCTGATCATTCGTCCGTCTGGGGTCCGGGTTCGAATCCCGGTGAGGCATGGATGTTGTGTTTGTCTTACGGCACTGGCTCTCTCCCTTCCCTGGAACCAGTGACCCTAAATTAGGGACGGGCGACTGCTTATAGCCCATTGAGTTGCTCACGGTGGTCGTTAAACCTCCAATCAAAAAAAAAAAAAAAAAAAAAAAAAAAAAAAAAAAGAAATGAGGAACAAAACAAAGCATACGTTTCATAGAAGTTTAATTTTGCAGTACTTGTGGGTATACAATATTTTTTTGTTTTTCCATTCTCTGCGTAGATATAAAGGCTATCTGGTTTGCCGACACGGGAACACGCAACATACAGTTGTCCATGTGAGAAGCAATCCGCATCTAAATCTAAACCACACAATTCTAAAGATTGACCTTGAGCTTTATTGATTGTGAACGCCAATCGAATTGGGAATTGCAATCTTTTAAATTGAAATGGTGTATCGGTCAGGATCATGGGAATTCGAGGGATGAGGACATCTTCACCTTCGAAAGGCCCTGTTAAAATCGTTGCTTCCACTACATTTTTCATCAGTTTTTTAACTGCGAGTCGCGTGCCGTTGCAGAGTTTTGGCTGATTAATATTCCGCAACATGATAATTGGCACACCTATTTTCAATTTTAATATGTGTGGTGGCATCCCTGGCAGATCAAGTGAGTTCAAAAATTCTGTTGGATAATTAACTACTTCATCTGCTTCCACAACTGTATCTATCGACTTGTATGTAATTTCCTCACTTTGAATGCTGGATTGAATAAAATAACATTATTAATTTGATAGACATCTTTATTCTTCGCGGCAAGGATAGCTCGTTCACTGAGCCAATCGTGATTCTTATAATTAATTTGAATATTAGGAAATACTTTTTCGATCAGTTCTTCTTTCGATGTTACTAAATTACAAAAATTATCAGGAAATGATATTCGTCTTGACGTCTCATCGACTGGCAGTTGTCCGTTCCCAATGTCCAGTAACTGTCGTGAGAATACCTCGGCTGATTGATCGTTCTGCAGCTGGACACGCATATTCGTAGTCTAAGTCAACTGCAATGTACGTACGTGTCGCCACAATGTTGAATATTTCAGGCAAGCATTTATTTCGTCCACTGGTGTCGATCGAGAAATTACAGGCAATGTTTGCCTAAAATCTCCTGCGAGCAATATCAATGCATTCCCGAATGGTTGAACGTTTCCACGCAAATCTCGCAACGATCGATCAAGAGCTTCAAGCGATTTTTTATGTGCCATCGTGCATTCATCCCAAACAATGAGTTTACATTTTTGTAATACTTTTCCCATACCGGATGCTTTGGAAATATTGCACGTGGGAGTCTCGATGATTCGCATGTTTAATGGCAACTTCAGAGCTGAATGAGCAGTCCTTCCACCTGGTAACAATGTCGCAGCTATTCCAGACGAAGCGAGAGCTAAGGCTATGTCATTTATTGATCGAACCGTTGCCAGAATCGATCTGATAAGGAATGTTTTCCCAGTTCCTCCTGGCGCACCCAAGAAGCCCCCTCCCCCCAAACTCCGTCATTTATCATTTGCATTATGCGATCATAAATGCCCTTCTGTTCACACGTTAATTTGGGAATGTTTGATTGGACATATGACTGGAGATCGCCGGTGTTGTAACTCTGTTCACGGCGCAAATCCACATCACATGAAGCAGTCGTAGTTCGGTTGGGTGCTGGCATTCCCAATTGACTAAGAACTTTATTTGCAATAGCTAAGCACTTGTCTTCAATATTTATCAATGTTTCATTGTAAATGCCTTCTGTAAATTCCATGGTCATGTTGGCATTTTCTAGGCGTACTCTATGCAAAATATCCTCAGCCATATGCGATCGATATCTTTCCCATAACTCTGTGGGAGATGAAGCGAAGTAAGCGGTCAATATAATTGCGAATAGTGCTCGAATTTGGTTTGGATGTGCAATGTTGCACGCGTCACTAATACATATATCCCACTGTTGGTCGTTTTCTAATAAATTAAGAGCTTGACACGCACTGCGGAAAGTGGCATATGTGACGCAGTCAACAATTTTCAATTGCTGGAAAGATCTAGGACCAGGCACATTTACCAACAGCATGCGAAGGAAAAAACATTCATCTTGATTAGGATGCACTGTATAAAGTCTACCAATTGTATTTTCTCTGAAAATGCCAGGTTGACCGTAGACTGGCTCCCCTCGTCTGCGTCGTACGAATGCTTTTTTAGTTACATTCCACGTGTAATAAGAGGGCACTTCTGTGTACATCAGTGTTCTGGCAAAAGCGTCTTCCTGACATAAGGTGAAGAAAGCAGTCAGAGTTGTACCAGGTGGATTAAGGGCTCTTTGTTGCACATTTGCATCTGTGAAATAAACACGCTGTCCATTCTCTAAATGTACTGCTAAGTGAACCACAGGTGGATTGCGTTCATGCATGGGAAATGAAAAATTCGCCATGCAGCCTCATTGCTGCTTATGTATCTTCCAGCCTGGTATTGTGCAATTTCATCGATAACTCGTACTGCATTTCTGCCACTATTTTCTGGTTGCACACCTAAAACTGCCATATCGCTGCCTTTATTCACATACTTACAGATGTATTTAATCGATTTGACCGAATTGCAATATTCTACGTTTATGTGCACTTTGTATGTTTTTGACAACAGAGGCGAATATGGGACCACCCAACGGTTGTCTACATCAATATCACCATTTCGCATGTGTATAGTTGCCGAATTCCCACCATCTTCAGTTGATCGTCTCCTATACTGAGGATATCCATAGTCTCCTGTTACTGTGTTGGCTGTGAATGCTCGAGGATATTGCTTAGAACATTTCCCGTCTACCATACATGGTGAATTTGGATTTAGTGTACCGCATGGTCCATGTATCATGTTTTTGATAACAACTGCATGCAAATCCTTATTGACGTCGGTCCGTGGAATCTCAGCGCATATCACATCGTCGATTTCGTCTGAAGTTATTTTATCGTATAGCCAGATTAGTATATGCGCATGTGGCAATCCTCTCTTTTGCCATTCTACTGAATACATCCAGCAGCGCACAGATCCAAACACTTCATGTTTCACAATGAAATCCATCAGCGACTTAAGCTTTTGTCTGAAAACACGTGCTGTGATGTCATGCCTATCCACGGGTGATTGCCCAGGAAGTAACAGCTGCTGTATCTCGTCCCAAGCTGGATTGCACGTGAAGGTGATAAATAAGTCTGGACGCCCGTAATGACGAACATATGCCATTGAATCTTGAGCATATTCCTGCATGTGACGTGGACTGCCTATGTATGAAGATGGCAAAATGGTAAGCTTTCCAACGTTGGTTGTATTACTGTCATTCACAACTGCATCTCGCAAATGAATGTATTCTTCGGAGCGGAATTTGGTCTGATTCAAACGAAGAAATAGCAAACGTTCCGTTTCAATTTTTGCATACATATCCACAATGTACTGGTGAAACAACTGACGGCATTTCAAAATATAATTGTCCTCGTTCCTCCGAATCATTAAGCGGTAGGCGTAAAAGTTCATTGCGCTGCACTTTTTATTAATTTCTGCACCATTCACTGGGTTTATCATCTTCACATTGAAATGATATCCATCGGCACCATCCCAGAAGATAACTGGATATTGCAAAGCATCGTAACAACAGTGAGTTTCTGCGACGTTTATCAATTGATTGTTTCTTCGATAGAGAACAATATCTCTAGGTTGGAACTGATCTCCGACTATCACAATTGCTACTTTGTCTATAGTTTTTTTTTTTTTTTTTTGAGATTTAACGACCACCGTGAGCAACTCAATGGGCTATAAGCAGTCGCCCGTCCCTAATTTAGAGTCACTGGTTCCAGGGAAGGGAGAGAGCCAGTGCCGTAAGACAAACACAACATCCATGCCTCACCGGGATTCGAACCCGGACCCCTTCCGACGAATGATCAGAGGCCAACGCCTTAGACCACTACGCCACCGGGGCGGCTGTCTATAGTTGGAGCATTATATCTTCGGACATGTTCTCCAGCGGGCGTTTTGTCGGCGTGAATGACAATCTTGTGGGTATCTGATGGCATCATATCCATTGCCGTTTAGAACAAACGCACCAAATTGTTCTTTTCGTGAAGGAGCTCCTGTAGTTGCGAAATGATGGATCTTCTTAGCGAGGTATGTATTCCACAACGTGCATCGACTTCATCTCTATCATCACCGATGAAGTACATTTGAAGGAATTTATGGTCACTATCTCGGAACGGGAGCAGGGAGCCAGCTTTGTGATATATTTGTCCTTTGATTTTAAAAGTTGGCATGAATTGAGCAGTCACAATTTCCGCACCAAATGACGTCATTTGGAAGCAAGAGTTATATTTCCTGATGTTCGATAGGAAATGCTTCGATTCAGCGGTAAATCCAGCAAGTAGAGTTTTCAACGGGTCTGGTGGTGCTTCAAGTTGAGGCAATTTAATTATTCTGCCAGCGCAACACATCCCATTCGTTTCATTATTGAACTTTAGAGCCTGGCAGTAGGTACAGACATGACTCATCTGGCCAATGACAACATGCGGACTTGAACTATAATCAACAGCTGGATTGTACCGGAATGCAAGACGATTGTATTGCAGAATCAGATCTGCTGTTCTTTGGGTACGTGTTTCAGCTATCCTCGACGCCTCGCATTCATTCCGTTGGGAACGAACCAAATCTGTTACTGCAGAACGCGACTGCCGTGCTCGCAATCGTGCATCCTCAAGCCTGGCTGCTCGTCTTTCTGCTGGTTCCGTGTTACGCATCTGGATGGTGCTTAGTCTGTTCCTCTCTCGTACGTATGCCCGCTCTTCCTCAGTCATATTCGAAAGCCGTCTTCTCGATCCTTCTGTGTGGCGAGTGCGACGACCCAAATTCGTTTTTTTGCGAGGCATTATTTCGGTTTTCACTGGAACAGAAGGAAGGGATAAGATTATAACCTCTTATGGCTCTCACAGCTCTAGGTTGAAAACCATGAGAGATAAGAGACAAAACATAACCTCTACTTACGATTTGGCGAACGGCGCAGCTCAATCACGACACGATCACCTAGTATGGAGAGTGTTCCCCTCGCTTCCAGCAGATGGTGCGTTTGCTGGTACACAGCTGACCGTTGAAAAAGCTGTTTTCTCGCGGTCGCGGGTATGTAACTGACACGAAAAATAGATAAAAACAACACGATCACCTAGTATGGAGAGTGTTCCCTTCGCTTCCGGCAGATGGTGCGTTTGCTGGTACACAGCTGACCATTTTTATATATATAGATGTCAACATGAATTAGCATGTAATTGAATTTCTTTTATATAAAATAAGTAAATAATAATTATCAAAATCTTACCTACTTGTCTTGTTTTATCCATGTGACTGCAAAAAAACATTAACAGAAAATGAAAACTAAATTCAAAACCAAAATAGCAAAGATAATCTTCATTTGCCTCCTATTTTAATTACAACCTTTGTGTTTTGTTTTTCCATAAAATGAACATTCAACTTTTCCGGGGGGTTTTTCACAAAAATGTGGACACAGTTCTGAAAGAAGAGTTAAAACATCCACACTTTGCTCACTAAGCCAGTTTCACTTTTGAGTTCTAATTCTATTCTGCGTTGAAAATCCTCTCTCGCACACAGCAGTTGAAAGAGGAATGACAAATGCAATTTGTGAAAACTCTTGCCTAGAGTTTACAAGGAAATTTTTGTTCTGTTGTACTTCCGTTATCGGAAACTATTGTCTACACTTTCAAGTTGAAATGCAAACATTTATGCAATAAATTGATATTTAATAACAATACTGGACAGAGGAAACTATGCGAGAAAAAGAAATTCCGATCGTGGAACATTTTTTTTTCACTCCGTTTAGTTCAGAAGTTCTGAAAAACGAAATATCGTTCCCTAGACGGAAAACGAGCCCCCCCCCCCCCACACACACACACACTATTCTTCCGAAAATGAAACACTATCTTCAATTGTGTTTTTTTTTTTGTTTTTTTCATCGCTCTTAAGTATAACCAAAATATGGAATTCCTTGAATCCTAAAAACAATCTCATGCCTGATTTGTAACAGTCCGCGATATGCAAAATGAACTGCTCATACGGCTACACATGGAAGCCGATTCATGGATCCATAAACTGATTATGTTCCCGACATGAACGATGTATTCAATTGCAATTTTCGGAACTCTGAACTGTCCGCTTCTAAAGCACGTATTTTTACAAAGGATGCGTTTTTAAAGCATGAATTTTGCGAGCTATCCAAAAACAGACCCAAGATTTTATATTGATATGTATTTTTTCTTAAAATTTTGTAAGGCGGGAGACTCGCGCGCACTTAACAGCTTTGTTTCTGCAGGAATCCTGCCAACCTGCCCTGAAATGGCAATTAAATGAACTTCAAAACATGTCGCTTTTCACTTCCTTCACGCCAAGGCTTAACTGCACCACTCTGCACCGATTCACTAGCGGCTGAATCCTCCTTCCCTATAATGTGCATGCCCATCGGTTGAGCTGCTCTTAGGTCTCACTCTGCCCTGAAGGCTCTTCCGAATGATTGCCGAAAACCGATCCCTAACTGACTAGCTCGGCAATGGGAACCAAATCATGTTTTTTCATAAACTGTGACATAAAAGTTAACATGTTTCTTGATTAAAAAAAAATGGTTATTTTTATGACCAAATCCCGGTGAAAACACTGATTATAAAAGGAAATTTCATATGGAAAAACAATGCATAAAAATATGCATTTCTAAATTTTAAAGCGTATTCGACGTTTTTAAATTGTGAAATACGCGTGTAGAGGCATTATCGCGATCTCCGTAGACAAGTCTGAGCATTTTAAATAAGTAACAAATCTGAAACAAAACTGCTATTGATGTGTGGAACAGTATGCTTACTGCAGATTTCTCTATGAACCAGACTTAAAATTTATATTGAATCTCTCTTACTATAAGTTTTACTACTCTGCCTTTTCAGAAAGTATGAAAGAATCAACACAGTAAACCTAGTTTTGTAATTAAAAGTTTATTCACATAAATGCCATTTACAACAAATTTACACTGGTATTTTATGAAAAGCATATAATAAACAAAAGCATTTACCTTGCAAAATTTTGAATCCAATTTTTAGCAACATGAATTTATATAAAATACAAAGCTCTTGATGACTTCATGTATAAAAGTTTTCTACAAACTTAGGAATGAAATACTGTGACTTACATAAAAGCTAATGAAAATCATATACTTATAAGAGCAAAATGCTTAATCATATCTAGCTCAGTTCGTACATATTTCATAAATGTAGGGGAATTTTAAAAAGCCAAATAATTTATAAATTACTACTGTTCTAGCAACTGAACAGTATGAAATGGGAGTGGAAAATGAAATTTGATTAATCCAGCTTCCTAAATTCTTTCTATAACAAATTTGTAGACTATTTAATACTACAAAAACAAAAATTAGTTTCAGGTGCACCAAATTTGACTATGAACATAATCATTAATAACCCATGATACAAATTAAGAAGATGGTAGTATAGAACATGCAAAGTTACATATAAAAGTTTTAAGGCAAATATATTTCAGCCATTACTATGGCCTTCATCAGTGAGACTACGATTTGTTTTGTTGCCAGATTGGAAAGATAAGTTTTGTAACAGTGACTCTTAGACTTGCCATTCGCTCTTCTCCTTCAATTTCTGTTATCCTCCGTAATGACAGTGACCCAAGACCTGCGCTTTCTTCTGGAGTGTATAAAATTCCGATCAAGAGTAACGTTGGATTAACCGCGTACATTGGAAGTTCATTCCAGAAAATTTTCTCAAGACTTCAGGAACACAAATCTGATGTGAAATTTGGTAAACCTTCCTCTTCCTTGTGTCAACTTATCATGGCTGACACTTCTGCTATTTTACTTTGGTCCAATACAAAAACATTGGCTTCCTTCCAAAATCGGTTTGCTCTAAGGTTTAGCAAAAGTTTGGAAATTTTATTTTCCAAAAATTGCAACTCTGAGCTCCCCATTTTCGTTCCATACATCTGGAAATCCCTTATTGCATCACATCACGTGGAGTTACCGTTACAAAACTTACCTTTCCAATCTGGCAACGAAACAAATCGTAGTCGCACTGATGAAGACCGTAGTAATGGCTGAAATAGATTTGCCTTAAAACTTTTATACGTAACTTAGTGTGTTCTATACAACCATCTTTTTAATTTATTTGTTAGTTACGTGCATTGCCTACCACTCTTTTATAACCCATTATACATGTTCTATTCTAAACTATGATACAGGTCATGTTCTTCACTGTTTTAAATTAATTCACTTAATACTATATTTAAATCTCATTTCTCACACAATTGACCATGTTTGGACTTTTACCTCTTAGTGCTTAATTTTGAAGCAGGAACTTTGAATACCTGATCTGACAGTGTCATGTTAATTGTGACACTTCATTCAGTTTCTCCTCCAGAAGTGACCCAATTCTCTACAGTGTGTTAGCTCACAAAAAAAAAAAAAATACTTATTCACAGACATAAAAAAAAAATTAAACAATCTGCTACTACATATTAAGTTATACATACAGTAGTATAGCGTGGTTTATTGTCTTTTCGTGATTACCAGCATTAATATAAAAGACCTTGTAAATTAGACCAAGAAAGATGTAATATTTTTTGAAACCTTGAACAGTCTTCAAAATATGTTTTTCACATGCAGTACAATAAAATAAATTTGATTCAGTTGTCAATCTTACATTTCAAAAAGGAGATAAAACAGCAGTGACCAAAGAAATCATAATACTACTTTGAAAAATGGCTGTGGATTGGGTCTTATCAGCAGAGGTAGACAAATCTAAGTTGCCTAAAAATTTTCACCTGGCACCTAAGGTTTCAAATTTAATTTTTCAAAAATTTGTGGCCCTAACTTTGTATTCTACCAGTGTTTCTCCTTGGCCATTAGGTATCAAGGTTTTACACAAGCAGTGACAAAATTTCCACTGTATTAGTCATCTATAAGGGCTATTTCATACAATCATGAGAGAAATTGCTATCTGAAAAGCAGTGGTTATTCCCCAGAAATATCACAGCATGTTTAACCTTTCATACTACTTTAAAGAAAGAACCAATGGTCACATAGAAAACATTGATTATTATCAACATGGGTATAAAAAAGACACTGATCATCATTTACAGTCTGGTAGAGCAAAGCTCAACAATTCTGCTATGGCGCGAAACTACTAGCACCTATAATGATCCATAAGATCAGAAAAAACAAATCTTAAGCAAAAGTTCTGTCAGGGGTCGACCGTTACTGTCTCTTATATGCAAACTTAAGCTGTGCATGCATGTGAAAATTGGTTTGATGTTGGGGTGAATGTTATAGATTACATTTAACATGAATTCAGGCCAGCTGTTTAATCCCAGTACAACTAATGAAGCTGCATTTCAGTTTCAAAAGAAAGCAACACAATGACCGCACATAAAAAGTGTTGGGGAAGGACGCTATTACTAATCACACAAGTAAATGCTGGTTTACTAGACTTCATTCTGATAACTTTAGCTTGGAAGATGAACCACAGGCCAGTTGCCTCTCCAACATCAATGACAATAAAATGTGGGCCTTCATTGAGGCAGGTCCTTGCCCAAACAAAAGGAATTGGTGAGAAGCTTGGAATTCACCAGACAAAAACTGTAGAACACATTCATTGAGTTGGTTTTATTCTCAAGAGCAATGATTGGGTACCATATGAATAGTCGGAAAGAAACTTTGCTTAAGGTTCGTTTACACTGGGCTAGTTGGCTTGAACAAGTAGCTTTCAAGTCAGCTTGAAAGCGGAGTCTGTTTGCACACTTCAAGCATGGTGTGGAATTTTTATGTAAACAATATGGCGGATCAACATGTTGGGAAGGCTGGTGTGCGTATAAATGACAAATTGCATACTGTATGTACCTCAAAAGAAGACGCTAGTGCGAGATCAGATTTCTCGGCGGGAACTGCTCGGAACTTCAACTTTGTTGCGCGAGATCGTGCTGAAATATCCAGAATTGCATACAAATCATTTACGATCTACCAAAACTAAATTTGAGGAACTCTTGAATCTGGTGCGGCTAAATATACAGAAGGCGAACATATGTCTCCAGTTCTTTCTGCATGCACGAAATTTGAGATAACATTACATTACCTAGCTAGAGGAGATAGTTTTCCGTCTCTGATGTATTTTTATTGGAAATCACAGCTGCCATCTCAAAGTTGTCTGAAGTTTGCAGTGGGATATGTAGGATGCATTAGAACATCACCCACAACATGTAGAAATATGATCTTGGGAAATATCTTCTACAAGTCTAGTGGACCACAAGAATATACCAATCAGTAGATTGGAAAGACAACCACTTTTAGTACATCAGTTGTTGTTGGGTTTTGTTTTGTTTTTTTTACAAAAGAAAGTATATCCACATGCTCACAAATAATAGAACACAAAACAATGCAAAGTGGTTTAATTTTTTTTTTACAATGTAAACTTAAAATAACTGGAGTGCATCAATAAGGCCAAGGGTGAAGTTTGTGTGTAAATCAAAGGCTGAATGGCAGTTTTCGACAAAGAAAAAGGTGATGCTGCACTACTATTTACCTAAAAAATTGCTGACATTTGTAAAATAAAAAAAAATCTACATACTTTTTATGCACATTTTGTTAGTCATGTTTTTTAAATGTTAATCTACATTTCTTTCACATTTCTTACCATAAAAATGTAAAAATAGCAGTAAAAAATTACGTTTTTCATTTCACATGAGGAAAAATTTACTGACCATTTGCAGCAGCAAAATAAGTAGTTCGGTAGTCTGATATAACTTTTACTGAACCATTGGGACATGTGGACAGTTCGGTAATTTAAACACTGGTGCATAGTTTTTGTTATTATTGTTTCCAGTTTTAATAAGTAGCATGAGCAAATCATAGGGTTGAACAGTCTCATGTCCCTTATTAGGTGTCACTGGGTACAAGGAAGGAGATGGAGTTAGCACCGTCAAATAAGCTCGCCACACTTGGACTGGAACCATGGCCCATCTCTGATGAATGATCAGAAGCCAGTGCCTCAGCCTACTGCTGTGGTCTGGTGCATGTTACATAACATTTATAGGAACTGCAATATTATATATTGCACCACAGATGTTGTGTGGATCTGTCAGTCAAATCCAACTTTACTTAATGATATCATATGTTAATAAATTTATTTTATCATTTCTAACTTACTAAAATTTTAGAAGTCCCACAGGACATGATTGATCATGTAGGCAAGAGGGAGCACCCAGGTATTATAAATCACATAGGGTATGTGTTATAGAGATTCATAAAAATGTGGTCGAGCAGTATGTAATTCTGGTTTTAGATTGTGTGAAGCAGTAGCAAACAGAATCCAGAAGTTACTGTAAGATTTTGTAAGGTAAACATAATATCCAGAGAGGTAGGAATTATAAGAATACAATCCACACATATCAGATAAATGTAGGTTGTGGGAAAGCATGCTATAGTTATCTTAAATTTTAAAAATGCAGATTTTACTGGTGGTTATAACACACATGTAAACCAAGTGATCAAGAACTAAGTTGCATCAACAGTGCCTTCTGTGTTTCTGAACTTTCTTAATTTAACTAGTATGCTTTCATACAACCTACACCCAGAGAGATAATTCTAATGGTAATCTACAAAACAATTGCAAAACATTTTATTTTTCTTGGCAGGTTCTGTATCAGTAGTCGTAACTGAACTAGAATTGTATAAATATAAAGCTGTGCATTTGAATGATGAGCCGTCAGTTTCACGATAACATATTTCTTTTTGCAATTTACTGTGGGTCATATTGATGGATCTAATAAAATTTGATTAGGGCTATTGGTTCCCCTTTTTGGTGTGTGTTTTATATTACAACTAGCAGGGGTACCCGGTATTTCCCAGGTAATTATTACTATTCGTGGAATCCCCAAGTTCAGCAGGTGAAAGTTAATGAATGAAAGAGATGTTCCTGTAATATTCCAGTAAATTTATTTTAATTCATTTAGGTTATCGCTTTTTGGTAAACAATATTTTTGGTTTTTCCATTGGGAGCAAAAATGAGTTAAATTATTATTTTAATATTATTTCAAATTATTTTAATTCATTTGGTGTTATAGCTTGGTAATCTGCTAGTTGAAGGTGTGAAGTTACATGTACTTGATTCTGTACTGAGACCATGTATTCCTTCCACCTAGTAAGCTTTTAGAGTATATAGGTGTTGCTGACTTAAAACCAGAATGTGCCTTTTGCAGAGGTGGTCATGCTCAGATGGAACTTTTAATGCAGTCTTAAAAAGTCTGAAGAAGCCAGTACATTTTTTTTATTTCATTGAAATATTAAAAGTATTGTACTTTCTTCATTCCTTTTTAAGAATTTGATTGAGATAATCATGATTACTGAGTGAATTATAATTGATTTTGTTTTGGTTCTTTATTTCAAATGTAGTACATAGGAGAAAGTAGTGTTTCTCAGAATGTCAAGGAAATGTTGCCACATATTAAACAACCAGTGTTCTTCAGCTTACAGGTAAAAAGTGCAAATCATTTATATATGTCTGTGTGTGTGCACAAGCAATTCTATAAGAGGTAAATTATTGCAATAAGGTACTTTCTACTGTATTGTTGAATTGCATTTTTGAAGTTATTATACCCAGTTATGTCAGTAAGACTGATCACAGAAAAAAAGTTGTACTAACTCTGACAACATATGTTAGTTGTGTGTGTGTGTCTAGAAATGTTCATCTTCATTTTAAAAAGATACTGAAGTTAATGCTTTCAGATCTTTTGAATTGCATGCAGTTTTCAACATGTATGTAGGTTGATTAAAAATGTTAATCTGGAAGGCCTGTATTTTGTAGTGGTAGGTTTAATACTTTGAATAGCATGTACAAATTAAAATGGCCATTTATGCACTTTTTCTGCATTGACACAAAAAACATGCAGGCGTTTTTCACTATTTGTGATGAACTTGTTTATTCCCTCATAAACTTGTTCCTGTTGCTATACTGCAAAAATTTTAATTTCTTCATCTGTGGTAAAATCATGTCCTTTCAGGTGATCTTTCAACAGTGGTGAAATATTTCAATTCGTGCTGTGTTGGTTTCCATTGAATAGCTGCTTGAATGTTCACAGCGATTACTATCTGTTGCAGGATTCTTACCAGCTGCACACCAATTAAGCTGTCTATGGATATCAGCAGTTTTCAAGTTTTTTTAACATGATTCCTATTGTTCATTGGGTTTAAATTAGAAGTAATTCTTTAATACAAATGAACATACATGAATACACCCAAATATTATTTTAACACTCATGTTTCAGCCCTGGTTCATCTTGTTCGACAAGTGCAATATTCGTTAAAGTGTTTTTATTGAAATATTGTCAATTAATATTAAATTATGAAATAAAAGACAGACTTGCTTTTGTGTATGTGTGCGTCATCATTGTCAACCATTATCAGTCCACTTTTGGATTGTCTCCCAGTTTCTTCCACAACATTTTGTCTTGAGCCAGTCTCCATATCACTCCTGCATGCTTATATATATATATATACACTGCCATATATATATATACACTGCCGGACAATTGCTAAGGACGGATGACAATAGCAACCATAAAATGGAAGGCAGACAAATGTGGATTAGCATAAGTGCGGGATACAGTAAGACGTGTTGTGCTTATGCAAATTTTGGATTGCCGAACTTGTTCGTGACGTCATAGCGCTGATAAGAGATATAAAGGATTTGACGCGTATTGACCGTTGTTGTTCAAACGCAAAGTTGAAAGGGAAAAAATCAATTGACGAACTTGCAATTTTCAGTATGTCTTCCCGACATCACCTAGATGATTTTACACGTGGCCATATTATTGGCAAGATTGAAGAAGGGCGAAAAATAACATGTTGCCTGGGAGTTCGACGTCAGCCACAGTGTTGTTTCAAGGCTTTGGAAATCATTTCAAACAAATGGAGAGTGTAGCTAACGTCACGGGGAGGTCGTGTACGCAGTACGACACCTGCAGAAGATCGGTACATAGTGCTATCAACAAAAAGACACCGGTGCAGCACAGCTAGTGAGGTAGCAAATCAGTTTATGGCTGCTACTGGCAAGCAGATCTCCCGAAAAACTGTCGCCAGACGTTTGCATGAAGGAGGACTATACGTCCGCCGTCCTGTTGTGTGCATCCCATTGTCCAGACGTCACCGTACCGCTCGTTTGCAATGGTGCCATCAACATCGCAATTGGACTGATGACTGGTCTGCTGTCCTCTTCTCAGATGAGAGTAGATACAGTCTATCGTCTGATTGTCGACGACAACTGATCTGGCGTGATAGTGGTACTGCATATTGTCCAGCAAACATACAGGAAAGGGACCGATATCCGACATGTAGTGTCATGGTATGGGCTGGCATCATGATCAATGGCCGTACGTCCCTATATGTGCTTCCAACTGGGCCGTCCCGGTGGCGCAGTGGTCTAAGGCGATGTCCTCTGATCATTCGTCCGAAAGGGGTTCGGGTTCGAAGAATCCCGGTGAGGCATGGATGTTGTGTTTGTCTTACGGCACTGGTTCTCTCCCTTCCCTGGAACCAGTGACCCTAAATTAGGGACGGGCGACTGCTTATAGCCCATTGAGTTGCTCACGGTGGTCGTTAAACCTCCAATAAAAAAAATGTGCTTCCAACTGGGACTATGACTGGCCAACGATACATTAATGATGTTCTGCTACCTCATGTTCGCATGTTCCGTGGTGCTGTCGGTGATAGATTCATTTTCATGGACGACAACGCAACATGTCATCGAACAGTCGCTGTCCAGGAGTGTCTTGAGAGCGAGGATATTCAACGCCTTGTGTGGCCAGCACGTTCTCCAGATCTGAATTCCATTGAAAATGTGTGGGATGCTTTGGGGAGGAGTCTTGCTGGTCGCCAATGCCCTCCAATAAACAAGGACACCCTCATCCGTGCACTGACAGAGTTATGGGATAAATTACCCCAACAGCTGCTTGATAATGTGCAAAGCATGACACGACGTGTGGAATCTTGCATCGCCCTCCATGGTGGCCATATCCCGTATTGACATCTTACGCCGGAACGCCTGCGGACAGTAATTGCATTTTTTTTCACGTTTACGTATTCTGCACAAAATGGCCTGTTTGTCCCTTGAACACGTTCCAAAGCCTTCTGGATTTCAGAGCACAATAAATTGTCTTTCTTGTAATGTCCTGGCATTCCGACATTATTTTATTTCACTTGGCATCCAACCACACTTACTTTTTTATGCGCTATATAGCCGTTTATGATCCGTCCTTAGCAATTGTCCAGCAGTGTATGTATATCATGTTATGTTCCTTATACTCAAAAAGAAGTATAAGGAACATAACATGAAAAAGAAGTACGGGCGCAGTGGTCTAAGGCGCTGGCCTCTGATCATTCGTCCGTAAGGGGTCTGGGTTCGAATCCCGGTCAGGCATGGATGTTGTGGTTGTCTTACGGCACTGGCTCTCTCCCTTCCCTGGAACCAGTGACCCTAAATTAGGGACGGGCGACTGCTTATAGCCCATTGAGTTGCTCACGGTGGTCGTTAAACCTCCAATCAAAAAAAAAAAGTACATTGCACATGTAAAAGTCTTATTCATTTGAACTGTAGTACATTATTATAAATATAATATACATACAAAACCACTCTTTTGTTGTAAGTAACAGGTTCAAAAATGTCTTCCAGTTGTGCTTAGTAGTGATGACATAAATCATTCCTTCTTGGGAGTTCATTCATACAGAGTTATTCACAAATGACCAATTTCCGGGTTGTCGCTATGCTCACTGAATGAATCATTTATTGCAGGGTTCTTGTGTTTACAACCAAAGCACTTTTAAGGCCACAGAGGTTTTTAGCAAACTTCACAAATGAGTGATAGTTCTTTAGTGAATAATCTGCTGGACGAACACCATTCAAATGAGTAGCATTCATGAGTCATTCCTGTTCTTAAGTTTGACCGTTATGTTGTAACTGACTGCTCACTCGGATAATGGTTGACACTTATGAATTGTAGTCATTACTTTTCTTATTGGGAATTTATTTTTGAACCCATGGGAGCACAACAAAGTTAAACATCCTGTGACTTCAGTCAATGTTGCAGTAATGGCAGATTGAATTATCATTCACAGCAGTGAGAGCGAACCATTCACGGTGAAGTGTTATTCATTGTGAGTGAATGATTCATTGCTAAATGCTTCATTACCTCTAGACAAGAAGTAATTCATTGTTTGTCCTTAGTCCTAAATTTCTTTTCAGTTTATCTTGGTATAGCTTCATTTTTCTTCTGTTCCAAAGTATACTCTAAAAAAAAAAAATTTACTGTGTTCATGAGAAAGAGCTGATTCTTTCTTTCTGAATAACTTGGCATCCTTATGGTTTGAGGCAATACACCAGGGTGTCTACTGGTCATGAAGAAGCCACAAATTCAGAAATGGGTCATGAAAACGTCACTAATTTTGCTTCAGGGTCATGATTTTTATTTTTTAGTAATTGTTTATTTTCTAGTGACAATCTTCAGTATTTCTTCATACACCAACCACATAAGAAGTAAATGTGGTTTCCATCTAACAATCCGTGTCAAAAAATAAATTAGCACGTGTACCCTCCCATATGAAGAAACTTAAAACATAAACTGTTTTAGCATAGAAATGTACTGTATGTACCAAATATACAAAGTTTTGAGGTCAATTTAGCAATTTAAATTGCGCTGCTTATGAAGTCTTGACATTTTTTTTTTTTTGGCATAGATGGTAAAGAAAGGCATATAAAAAATTCTGTAGCATGATGTTGAGTGTTTCAATCTTTAGGCACAGTCAAAGTATGATGAGTCGGATTTTGTTACTCGCAGATGCGCAGGAGGCTTACTTTTAGGCACAAAGTATGATGAGTCAGATTTTTACTAGCAGATGCATAGGAAGTACTCTTTCCATAGAAAAAAAAAAATAAGAGGGGTCCCCTCTTTTTCATTTATATACATATATATATATCATCGTCAACCATTATCAATCCACGGCTGGACGAAGGTCTCCACAACGGTCTGTCTTGTGCCAGCCTCCATGTCACTCCTGCATACTTTCAAATTTCATCCACTCATCTCCCATGTGGTCTTCTTCTGGGTCTTTTCCTGTCCCTTGGAATCCAATCTAAAATTTCGGCTGTCCATGGATGGTCTATCCTTCTGGCAGTATAACCAGCCCATTGCCAATTCAGAGATTTAACTCTGATCATGATGTTTTCCACTCTTGTCATTTTTCGGATCCACGAGTTCCTCTTCTTATCTCACCTGGTTACACCAAGCATGCACCTTTGAGTTGTCTGCAGCCTTTGTACGTCTCTTTTAGTTAAGGTCCACGTCTCTGCTCCATACGTAAGCACTGGAAGGATGCATTGATCAAACGCTTTTCTTTTAAGACATAATGGCATATTGCTCTTGAAAATTATGCTGTTTCTTCCAAAAGCTCTCCAGGCAAGTTTTGTACACCGATTAATTTCTTCATCAATGTGACCCTCACTTAATATCTGCTGTCCAAGATAAACGTACGTGCCTGTTATCTCCAGCTTTTTTCCATCAATCGATAAATCTTCATTTCTTGTAAAGCCGCCCCGGTGGCGTAGTGGTCTAAGGCGTTGGCCTCTGATCATTCGTCCGTAAGGGGTACGGGTTCGAATCCCGGTCAGGCATGGATGTTGTGGTTGTCTTACGGCACTGGCTCTCTCCCTTCCCTGGAACCAGTGACCCTAAATTAGGGACGGGCGACTGCTTATAGCCCATTGAGTTGCTCACGGTGGTCGTTAAACCTCCAATCAAAAAAAAAAAAAAAAGTACATTGCACATGTAAAAGTCTTATTCATTTGAACTGTAGTACATTATTAAAAATATAATATACATACAAAAACCACTCTTTTGTTGTAAGTAACAGGTTCAAAAATGTCTTCCAGTTGTGCTTAGTAGTGATGACATAAATCATTCCTTCTTGGGAGTTCATTCATACAGAGTTATTCACAAATGACCAATTTCCGGGTTGTCGCTATGCTCACTGAATGAATCATTTATTGCAGGGTTCTTGTGTTTACAACCAAAGCACTTTTAAGGCCACAGAGGTTTTTAGCAAACTTCACAAATGAGTGATAGTTCTTTAGTGAATAATCTGCTGGACGAACACCATTCAAATGAGTAGCATTCATGAGTCATTCCTGTTCTTAAGTTTGACCGTTATGTTGTAACTGACTGCTCACTCGGATAATGGTTGACACTTATGAATTGTAGTCATTACTTTTCTTATTGGGAATTTGTTTTTGAACCCATGGGAGCACAACAAAGTTAAACATCCTGTGACTTCAGTCAATGTTGCAGTAATGGCAGATTGAATTATCATTCACAGCAGTGAGAGCGAACCATTCACGGTGAAGTGTTATTCATTGTGAGTGAATGATTCATTGCTAAATGCTTCATTACCTCTAGACAAGAAGTAATTCATTGTTTGTCCTTAGTCCTAAATTTCTTTTCAGTTTATCTTGGTATAGCTTCATTTTTCTTCTGTTCCAAAGTATACTCTAAAAAAAAAAATTTACTGTGTTCATGAGAAAGAGCTGATTCTTTCTTTCTGAATAACTTGGCATCCTTATGGTTTGAGGCAATACACCAGGGTGTCTACTGGTCATGAAGAAGCCACAAATTCAGAAATGGGTCATGAAAACGTCACTAATTTTGCTTCAGGGTCATGATTTTTATTTTTTAGTAATTGTTTATTTTCTAGTGACAATCTTCAGTATTTCTTCATACACCAACCACATAAGAAGTAAATGTGGTTTCCATCTAACAATCCGTGTCAAAAAATAAATTAGCACGTGTACCCTCCCATATGAAGAAACTTAAAACATAAACTGTTTTAGCATAGAAATGTACTGTATGTACCAAATATACAAAGTTTTGAGGTCAATTTAGCAATTTAAATTGCGCTGCTTATGAAGTCTTGACATTTTTTTTTTTTTTTTTTGGCATAGATGGTAAAGAAAGGCATATAAAAAATTCTGTAGCATGATGTTGAGTGTTTCAATCTTTAGGCACAGTCAAAGTATGATGAGTCGGATTTTGTTACTCGCAGATGCGCAGGAGGCTTACTTTTAGGCACAAAGTATGATGAGTCAGATTTTTACTAGCAGATGCATAGGAAGTACTCTTTCCATAGAAAAAAAAAATAAGAGGGGTCCCCTCTTTTCCATTTATATACATATATATATATCATCGTCAACCATTATCAATCCACGGCTGGACGAAGGTCTCCACAACGGTCTGTCTTGTGCCAGCCTCCATGTCACTCCTGCATACTTTCAAATTTCATCCACCCATCTCCCATGTGGTCTTCTTCTGGGTCTTTTCCTGTCCCTTGGAATCCAATCTAAAATTTCGGCTGTCCATGGATGGTCTATCCTTCTGGCAGTATAACCAGCCCATTGCCAATTCAGAGATTTAACTCTGATCATGATGTTTTCCACTCTTGTCATTTTTCGGATCCACGAGTTCCTCTTCTTATCTCACCTGGTTACACCAAGCATGCACCTTTGAGTTGTCTGCAGCCTTTGTACGTCTCTTTTAGTTAAGGTCCACGTCTCTGCTCCATACGTAAGCACTGGAAGGATGCATTGATCAAACGCTTTTCTTTTAAGACATAATGGCATATTGCTCTTGAAAATTATGCTGTTTCTTCCAAAAGCTCTCCAGGCAAGTTTTGTACACCGATTAATTTCTTCATCAATGTGACCCTCACTTAATATCTGCTGTCCAAGATAAACGTACGTGCCTGTTATCTCCAGCTTTTTTCCATCAATCGATAAATCTTCATTTCTTGTAAAGCCGCCCCGGTGGCGTAGTGGTCTAAGGCGTTGGCCTCTGATCATTCGTCCGTAAGGGGTCCGGGTTCGAATCCCGGTCAGGCATGGATGTTGTGTTTGTCTTACGGCACTGGCTCTCTCCCTTCCCTGGAACCAGTGACCCTAAATTAGGGACGGGCGACTGCTTATAGCCCATTGAGTTGCTCACGGTGGTCGTTAAACCTCCAATCAAAAAAAAAAAAAAAGTACATTGCACATGTAAAAGTCTTATTCATTTGAACTGTAGTACATTATTATAAATATAATATACATACAAAAACCACTCTTTTGTTGTAAGTAACAGGTTCAAAAATGTCTTCCAGTTGTGCTTAGTAGTGATGACATAAATCATTCCTTCTTGGGAGTTCATTCATACAGAGTTATTCACAAATGACCAATTTCCGGGTTGTCGCTATGCTCACTGAATGAATCATTTATTGCAGGGTTCTTGTGTTTACAACCAAAGCACTTTTAAGGCCACAGAGGTTTTTAGCAAACTTCACAAATGAGTGATAGTTCTTTAGTGAATAATCTGCTGGACGAACACCATTCAAATGAGTAGCATTCATGAGTCATTCCTGTTCTTAAGTTTGACCGTTATGTTGTAACTGACTGCTCACTCGGATAATGGTTGACACTTATGAATTGTAGTCATTACTTTTCTTATTGGGAATTTTTTTGAACCCATGGGAGCACAACAAAGTTAAACATCCTGTGACTTCAGTCAATGTTGCAGTAATGGCAGATTGAATTATCATTCACAGCAGTGAGAGCGAACCATTCACGGTGAAGTGTTATTCATTGTGAGTGAATGATTCATTGCTAAATGCTTCATTACCTCTAGACAAGAAGTAATTCATTGTTTGTCCTTAGTCCTAAATTTCTTTTCAGTTTATCTTGGTATAGCTTCATTTTTCTTCTGTTCCAAAGTATACTCTAAAAAAAAAAATTTACTGTGTTCATGAGAAAGAGCTGATTCTTTCTTTCTGAATAACTTGGCATCCTTATGGTTTGAGGCAATACACCAGGGTGTCTACTGGTCATGAAGAAGCCACAAATTCAGAAATGGGTCATGAAAACGTCACTAATTTTGCTTCAGGGTCATGATTTTTATTTTTTAGTAATTGTTTATTTTCTAGTGACAATCTTCAGTATTTCTTCATACACCAACCACATAAGAAGTAAATGTGGTTTCCATCTAACAATCCGTGTCAAAAAATAAATTAGCACGTGTACCCTCCCATATGAAGAAACTTAAAACATAAACTGTTTTAGCATAGAAATGTACTGTATGTACCAAATATACAAAGTTTTGAGGTCAATTTAGCAATTTAAATTGCGCTGCTTATGAAGTCTTGACATTTTTTTTTTTTTTTGGCATAGATGGTAAAGAAAGGCATATAAAAAATTCTGTAGCATGATGTTGAGTGTTTCAATCTTTAGGCACAGTCAAAGTATGATGAGTCGGATTTTGTTACTCGCAGATGCGCAGGAGGCTTACTTTTAGGCACAAAGTATGATGAGTCAGATTTTTACTAGCAGATGCATAGGAAGTACTCTTTCCATAGAAAAAAAATAAGAGGGGTCCCCTCTTTTTCATTTATATACATATATATATATCATCGTCAACCATTATCAATCCACGGCTGGACGAAGGTCTCCACAACGGTCTGTCTTGTGCCAGCCTCCATGTCACTCCTGCATACTTTCAAATGTCATCCACCCATCTCCCATGTGGTCTTCTTCTGGGTCTTTTCCTGTCCCTTGGAATCCAATCTAAAATTTCGGCTGTCCATGGATGGTCTATCCTTCTGGCAGTATAACCAGCCCATTGCCAATTCAGAGATTTAACTCTGATCATGATGTTTTCCACTCTTGTCATTTTTCGGATCCACGAGTTCCTCTTCTTATCTCACCTGGTTACACCAAGCATGCACCTTTGAGTTGTCTGCAGCCTTTGTACGTCTCTTTTAGTTAAGGTCCACGTCTCTGCTCCATACGTAAGCACTGGAAGGATGCATTGATCAAACGCTTTTCTTTTAAGACATAATGGCATATTGCTCTTGAAAATTATGCTGTTTCTTCCAAAAGCTCTCCAGGCAAGTTTTGTACACCGATTAATTTCTTCATCAATGTGACCCTCACTTAATATCTGCTGTCCAAGATAAACGTACGTGCCTGTTATCTCCAGCTTTTTTCCATCAATCGATAAATCTTCATTTCTTGTAAAGCCGCCCCGGTGGCGTAGTGGTCTAAGGCGTTGGCCTCTGATCATTCGTCCGTAAGGGGTCCGGGTTCGAATCCCTGTCAGGCATGGATGTTGTGGTTGTCTTACGGCACTGGCTCTCTCCCTTCCCTGGAACCAGTGACCCTAAATTAGGGACGGGCGACTGCTTATAGCCCATTGAGTTGCTCACGGTGGTCGTTAAACCTCCAATCAAAAAAAAAAAAAGTACATTGCACATGTAAAAGTCTTATTCATTTGAACTGTAGTACATTATTAAAAATATAATATACATACAAAAACCACTCTTTTGTTGTAAGTAACAGGTTCAAAAATGTCTTCCAGTTGTGCTTAGTAGTGATGACATAAATCATTCCTTCTTGGGAGTTCATTCATACAGAGTTATTCACAAATGACCAATTTCCGGGTTGTCGCTATGCTCACTGAATGAATCATTTATTGCAGGGTTCTTGTGTTTACAACCAAAGCACTTTTAAGGCCACAGAGGTTTTTAGCAAACTTCACAAATGAGTGATAGTTCTTTAGTGAATAATCTGCTGGACGAACACCATTCAAATGAGTAGCATTCATGAGTCATTCCTGTTCTTAAGTTTGACCGTTATGTTGTAACTGACTGCTCACTCGGATAATGGTTGACACTTATGAATTGTAGTCATTACTTTTCTTATTGGGAATTTATTTTTGAACCCATGGGAGCACAACAAAGTTAAACATCCTGTGACTTCAGTCAATGTTGCAGTAATGGCAGATTGAATTATCATTCACAGCAGTGAGAGCGAACCATTCACGGTGAAGTGTTATTCATTGTGAGTGAATGATTCATTGCTAAATGCTTCATTACCTCTAGACAAGAAGTAATTCATTGTTTGTCCTTAGTCCTAAATTTCTTTTCAGTTTATCTTGGTATAGCTTCATTTTTCTTCTGTTCCAAAGTATACTCTAAAAAAAAATTTACTGTGTTCATGAGAAAGAGCTGATTCTTTCTTTCTGAATAACTTGGCATCCTTATGGTTTGAGGCAATACACCAGGGTGTCTACTGGTCATGAAGAAGCCACAAATTCAGAAATGGGTCATGAAAACGTCACTAATTTTGCTTCAGGGTCATGATTTTTATTTTTTAGTAATTGTTTATTTTCTAGTGACAATCTTCAGTATTTCTTCATACACCAACCACATAAGAAGTAAATGTGGTTTCCATCTAACAATCCGTGTCAAAAAATAAATTAGCACGTGTACCCTCCCATATGAAGAAACTTAAAACATAAACTGTTTTAGCATAGAAATGTACTGTATGTACCAAATATACAAAGTTTTGAGGTCAATTTAGCAATTTAAATTGCGCTGCTTATGAAGTCTTGACATTTTTTTTTTTTTTTTGGCATAGATGGTAAAGAAAGGCATATAAAAAATTCTGTAGCATGATGTTGAGTGTTTCAATCTTTAGGCACAGTCAAAGTATGATGAGTCGGATTTTGTTACTCGCAGATGCGCAGGAGGCTTACTTTTAGGCACAAAGTATGATGAGTCAGATTTTTACTAGCAGATGCATAGGAAGTACTCTTTCCATAGAAAAAAATAAGAGGGGTCCCCTCTTTTCCATTTATATACATATATATATATCATCGTCAACCATTATCAATCCACGGCTGGACGAAGGTCTCCACAACGGTCTGTCTTGTGCCAGCCTCCATGTCACTCCTGCATACTTTCAAATTTCATCCACCCATCTCCCATGTGGTCTTCTTCTGGGTCTTTTCCTGTCCCTTGGAATCCAATCTAAAATTTCGGCTGTCCATGGATGGTCTATCCTTCTGGCAGTATAACCAGCCCATTGCCAATTCAGAGATTTAACTCTGATCATGATGTTTTCCACTCTTGTCATTTTTCGGATCCACGAGTTCCTCTTCTTATCTCACCTGGTTACACCAAGCATGCACCTTTGAGTTGTCTGCAGCCTTTGTACGTCTCTTTTAGTTAAGGTCCACGTCTCTGCTCCATACGTAAGCACTGGAAGGATGCATTGATCAAACGCTTTTCTTTTAAGACATAATGGCATATTGCTCTTGAAAATTATGCTGTTTCTTCCAAAAGCTCTCCAGGCAAGTTTTGTACACCGATTAATTTCTTCATCAATGTGACCCTCACTTAATATCTGCTGTCCAAGATAAACGTACGTGCCTGTTATCTCCAGCTTTTTTCCATCAATCGATAAATCTTCATTTCTTGTAAAGCCGCCCCGGTGGCGTAGTGGTCTAAGGCGTTGGCCTCTGATCATTCGTCCGTAAGGGGTCCGGGTTCGAATCCCGGTCAGGCATGGATGTTGTGTTTGTCTTACGGCACTGGCTCTCTCCCTTCCCTGGAACCAGTGACCCTAAATTAGGGACGGGCGACTGCTTATAGCCCATTGAGTTGCTCACGGTGGTCGTTAAACCTCCAATCAAAAAAAAAAAAGTACATTGCACATGTAAAAGTCTTATTCATTTGAACTGTAGTACATTATTATAAATATAATATACATACAAAAACCACTCTTTGTTGTAAGTAACAGGTTCAAAAATGTCTTCCAGTTGTGCTTAGTAGTGATGACATAAATCATTCCTTCTTGGGAGTTCATTCATACAGAGTTATTCACAAATGACCAATTTCCGGGTTGTCGCTATGCTCACTGAATGAATCATTTATTGCAGGGTTCTTGTGTTTACAACCAAAGCACTTTTAAGGCCACAGAGGTTTTTAGCAAACTTCACAAATGAGTGATAGTTCTTTAGTGAATAATCTGCTGGACGAACACCATTCAAATGAGTAGCATTCATGAGTCATTCCTGTTCTTAAGTTTGACCGTTATGTTGTAACTGACTGCTCACTCGGATAATGGTTGACACTTATGAATTGTAGTCATTACTTTTCTTATTGGGAATTTTTTTTTGAACCCATGGGAGCACAACAAAGTTAAACATCCTGTGACTTCAGTCAATGTTGCAGTAATGGCAGATTGAATTATCATTCACAGCAGTGAGAGCGAACCATTCACGGTGAAGTGTTATTCATTGTGAGTGAATGATTCATTGCTAAATGCTTCATTACCTCTAGACAAGAAGTAATTCATTGTTTGTCCTTAGTCCTAAATTTCTTTTCAGTTTATCTTGGTATAGCTTCATTTTTCTTCTGTTCCAAAGTATACTCTAAAAAAAAATTTACTGTGTTCATGAGAAAGAGCTGATTCTTTCTTTCTGAATAACTTGGCATCCTTATGGTTTGAGGCAATACACCAGGGTGTCTACTGGTCATGAAGAAGCCACAAATTCAGAAATGGGTCATGAAAACGTCACTAATTTTGCTTCAGGGTCATGATTTTTATTTTTTAGTAATTGTTTATTTTCTAGTGACAATCTTCAGTATTTCTTCATACACCAACCACATAAGAAGTAAATGTGGTTTCCATCTAACAATCCGTGTCAAAAAATAAATTAGCACGTGTACCCTCCCATATGAAGAAACTTAAAACATAAACTGTTTTAGCATAGAAATGTACTGTATGTACCAAATATACAAAGTTTTGAGGTCAATTTAGCAATTTAAATTGCGCTGCTTATGAAGTCTTGACATTTTTTTTTTTTTTTGGCATAGATGGTAAAGAAAGGCATATAAAAAATTCTGTAGCATGATGTTGAGTGTTTCAATCTTTAGGCACAGTCAAAGTATGATGAGTCGGATTTTGTTACTCGCAGATGCGCAGGAGGCTTACTTTTAGGCACAAAGTATGATGAGTCAGATTTTTACTAGCAGATGCATAGGAAGTACTCTTTCCATAGAAAAAAAAATAAGAGGGGTCCCCTCTTTTCCATTTATATACATATATATATATCATCGTCAACCATTATCAATCCACGGCTGGACGAAGGTCTCCACAACGGTCTGTCTTGTGCCAGCCTCCATGTCACTCCTGCATACTTTCAAATTTCATCCACCCATCTCCCATGTGGTCTTCTTCTGGGTCTTTTCCTGTCCCTTGAATCCAATCTAAAATTTCGGCTGTCCATGGATGGTCTATCCTTCTGGCAGTATAACCAGCCCATTGCCAATTCAGAGATTTAACTCTGATCATGATGTTTTCCACTCTTGTCATTTTTCGGATCCACGAGTTCCTCTTCTTATCTCACCTGGTTACACCAAGCATGCACCTTTGAGTTGTCTGCAGCCTTTGTACGTCTCTTTTAGTTAAGGTCCACGTCTCTGCTCCATACGTAAGCACTGGAAGGATGCATTGATCAAACGCTTTTCTTTTAAGACATAATGGCATATTGCTCTTGAAAATTATGCTGTTTCTTCCAAAAGCTCTCCAGGCAAGTTTTGTACACCGATTAATTTCTTCATCAATGTGACCCTCACTTAATATCTGCTGTCCAAGATAAACGTACGTGCCTGTTATCTCCAGCTTTTTTCCATCAATCGATAAATCTTCATTTCTTGTAAAGCCGCCCCGGTGGCGTAGTGGTCTAAGGCGTTGGCCTCTGATCATTCGTCCGTAAGGGGTCCGGGTTCGAATCCCGGTCAGGCATGGATGTTGTGTTTGTCTTACGGCACTGGCTCTCTCCCTTCCCTGGAACCAGTGACCCTAAATTAGGGACGGGCGACTGCTTATAGCCCATTGAGTTGCTCACGGTGGTCGTTAAACCTCCAATCAAAAAAAAAAAAAAGTACATTGCACATGTAAAAGTCTTATTCATTTGAACTGTAGTACATTATTATAAATATAATATACATACAAAAACCACTCTTTTGTTGTAAGTAACAGGTTCAAAAATGTCTTCCAGTTGTGCTTAGTAGTGATGACATAAATCATTCCTTCTTGGGAGTTCATTCATACAGAGTTATTCACAAATGACCAATTTCCGGGTTGTCGCTATGCTCACTGAATGAATCATTTATTGCAGGGTTCTTGTGTTTACAACCAAAGCACTTTTAAGGCCACAGAGGTTTTTAGCAAACTTCACAAATGAGTGATAGTTCTTTAGTGAATAATCTGCTGGACGAACACCATTCAAATGAGTAGCATTCATGAGTCATTCCTGTTCTTAAGTTTGACCGTTATGTTGTAACTGACTGCTCACTCGGATAATGGTTGACACTTATGAATTGTAGTCATTACTTTTCTTATTGGGAATTTTTTTGAACCCATGGGAGCACAACAAAGTTAAACATCCTGTGACTTCAGTCAATGTTGCAGTAATGGCAGATTGAATTATCATTCACAGCAGTGAGAGCGAACCATTCACGGTGAAGTGTTATTCATTGTGAGTGAATGATTCATTGCTAAATGCTTCATTACCTCTAGACAAGAAGTAATTCATTGTTTGTCCTTAGTCCTAAATTTCTTTTCAGTTTATCTTGGTATAGCTTCATTTTTCTTCTGTTCCAAAGTATACTCTAAAAAAAAAAATTTACTGTGTTCATGAGAAAGAGCTGATTCTTTCTTTCTGAATAACTTGGCATCCTTATGGTTTGAGGCAATACACCAGGGTGTCTACTGGTCATGAAGAAGCCACAAATTCAGAAATGGGTCATGAAAACGTCACTAATTTTGCTTCAGGGTCATGATTTTTATTTTTTAGTAATTGTTTATTTTCTAGTGACAATCTTCAGTATTTCTTCATACACCAACCACATAAGAAGTAAATGTGGTTTCCATCTAACAATCCGTGTCAAAAAATAAATTAGCACGTGTACCCTCCCATATGAAGAAACTTAAAACATAAACTGTTTTAGCATAGAAATGTACTGTATGTACCAAATATACAAAGTTTTGAGGTCAATTTAGCAATTTAAATTGCGCTGCTTATGAAGTCTTGACATTTTTTTTTTTTTTTGGCATAGATGGTAAAGAAAGGCATATAAAAAATTCTGTAGCATGATGTTGAGTGTTTCAATCTTTAGGCACAGTCAAAGTATGATGAGTCGGATTTTGTTACTCGCAGATGCGCAGGAGGCTTACTTTTAGGCACAAAGTATGATGAGTCAGATTTTTACTAGCAGATGCATAGGAAGTACTCTTTCCATAGAAAAAAAAATAAGAGGGGTCCCCTCTTTTTCATTTATATACATATATATATATCATCGTCAACCATTATCAATCCACGGCTGGACGAAGGTCTCCACAACGGTCTGTCTTGTGCCAGCCTCCATGTCACTCCTGCATACTTTCAAATGTCATCCACCCATCTCCCATGTGGTCTTCTTCTGGGTCTTTTCCTGTCCCTTGGAATCCAATCTAAAATTTCGGCTGTCCATGGATGGTCTATCCTTCTGGCAGTATAACCAGCCCATTGCCAATTCAGAGATTTAACTCTGATCATGATGTTTTCCACTCTTGTCATTTTTCGGATCCACGAGTTCCTCTTCTTATCTCACCTGGTTACACCAAGCATGCACCTTTGAGTTGTCTGCAGCCTTTGTACGTCTCTTTTAGTTAAGGTCCACGTCTCTGCTCCATACGTAAGCACTGGAAGGATGCATTGATCAAACGCTTTTCTTTTAAGACATAATGGCATATTGCTCTTGAAAATTATGCTGTTTCTTCCAAAAGCTCTCCAGGCAAGTTTTGTACACCGATTAATTTCTTCATCAATGTGACCCTCACTTAATATCTGCTGTCCAAGATAAACGTACGTGCCTGTTATCTCCAGCTTTTTTCCATCAATCGATAAATCTTCATTTCTTGTAAAGCCGCCCCGGTGGCGTAGTGGTCTAAGGCGTTGGCCTCTGATCATTCGTCCGTAAGGGGTCCGGGTTCGAATCCCTGTCAGGCATGGATGTTGTGGTTGTCTTACGGCACTGGCTCTCTCCCTTCCCTGGAACCAGTGACCCTAAATTAGGGACGGGCGACTGCTTATAGCCCATTGAGTTGCTCACGGTGGTCGTTAAACCTCCAATCAAAAAAAAAAGTACATTGCACATGTAAAAGTCTTATTCATTTGAACTGTAGTACATTATTAAAAATATAATATACATACAAAAACCACTCTTTTGTTGTAAGTAACAGGTTCAAAAATGTCTTCCAGTTGTGCTTAGTAGTGATGACATAAATCATTCCTTCTTGGGAGTTCATTCATACAGAGTTATTCACAAATGACCAATTTCCGGGTTGTCGCTATGCTCACTGAATGAATCATTTATTGCAGGGTTCTTGTGTTTACAACCAAAGCACTTTTAAGGCCACAGAGGTTTTTAGCAAACTTCACAAATGAGTGATAGTTCTTTAGTGAATAATCTGCTGGACGAACACCATTCAAATGAGTAGCATTCATGAGTCATTCCTGTTCTTAAGTTTGACCGTTATGTTGTAACTGACTGCTCACTCGGATAATGGTTGACACTTATGAATTGTAGTCATTACTTTTCTTATTGGGAATTTATTTTTGAACCCATGGGAGCACAACAAAGTTAAACATCCTGTGACTTCAGTCAATGTTGCAGTAATGGCAGATTGAATTATCATTCACAGCAGTGAGAGCGAACCATTCACGGTGAAGTGTTATTCATTGTGAGTGAATGATTCATTGCTAAATGCTTCATTACCTCTAGACAAGAAGTAATTCATTGTTTGTCCTTAGTCCTAAATTTCTTTTCAGTTTATCTTGGTATAGCTTCATTTTTCTTCTGTTCCAAAGTATACTCTAAAAAAAAAAAATTTACTGTGTTCATGAGAAAGAGCTGATTCTTTCTTTCTGAATAACTTGGCATCCTTATGGTTTGAGGCAATACACCAGGGTGTCTACTGGTCATGAAGAAGCCACAAATTCAGAAATGGGTCATGAAAACGTCACTAATTTTGCTTCAGGGTCATGATTTTTATTTTTTAGTAATTGTTTATTTTCTAGTGACAATCTTCAGTATTTCTTCATACACCAACCACATAAGAAGTAAATGTGGTTTCCATCTAACAATCCGTGTCAAAAAATAAATTAGCACGTGTACCCTCCCATATGAAGAAACTTAAAACATAAACTGTTTTAGCATAGAAATGTACTGTATGTACCAAATATACAAAGTTTTGAGGTCAATTTAGCAATTTAAATTGCGCTGCTTATGAAGTCTTGACATTTTTTTTTTTTTTGGCATAGATGGTAAAGAAAGGCATATAAAAAATTCTGTAGCATGATGTTGAGTGTTTCAATCTTTAGGCACAGTCAAAGTATGATGAGTCGGATTTTGTTACTCGCAGATGCGCAGGAGGCTTACTTTTAGGCACAAAGTATGATGAGTCAGATTTTTACTAGCAGATGCATAGGAAGTACTCTTTCCATAGAAAAAAAAATAAGAGGGGTCCCCTCTTTTCCATTTATATACATATATATATATCATCGTCAACCATTATCAATCCACGGCTGGACGAAGGTCTCCACAACGGTCTGTCTTGTGCCAGCCTCCATGTCACTCCTGCATACTTTCAAATTTCATCCACCCATCTCCCATGTGGTCTTCTTCTGGGTCTTTTCCTGTCCCTTGGAATCCAATCTAAAATTTCGGCTGTCCATGGATGGTCTATCCTTCTGGCAGTATAACCAGCCCATTGCCAATTCAGAGATTTAACTCTGATCATGATGTTTTCCACTCTTGTCATTTTTCGGATCCACGAGTTCCTCTTCTTATCTCACCTGGTTACACCAAGCATGCACCTTTGAGTTGTCTGCAGCCTTTGTACGTCTCTTTTAGTTAAGGTCCACGTCTCTGCTCCATACGTAAGCACTGGAAGGATGCATTGATCAAACGCTTTTCTTTTAAGACATAATGGCATATTGCTCTTGAAAATTATGCTGTTTCTTCCAAAAGCTCTCCAGGCAAGTTTTGTACACCGATTAATTTCTTCATCAATGTGACCCTCACTTAATATCTGCTGTCCAAGATAAACGTACGTGCCTGTTATCTCCAGCTTTTTTCCATCAATCGATAAATCTTCATTTCTTGTAAAGCCGCCCCGGTGGCGTAGTGGTCTAAGGCGTTGGCCTCTGATCATTCGTCCGTAAGGGGTCCGGGTTCGAATCCCGGTCAGGCATGGATGTTGTGTTTGTCTTACGGCACTGGCTCTCTCCCTTCCCTGGAACCAGTGACCCTAAATTAGGGACGGGCGACTGCTTATAGCCCATTGAGTTGCTCACGGTGGTCGTTAAACCTCCAATCAAAAAAAAAAAAAAAGTACATTGCACATGTAAAAGTCTTATTCATTTGAACTGTAGTACATTATTATAAATATAATATACATACAAAAACCACTCTTTTGTTGTAAGTAACAGGTTCAAAAATGTCTTCCAGTTGTGCTTAGTAGTGATGACATAAATCATTCCTTCTTGGGAGTTCATTCATACAGAGTTATTCACAAATGACCAATTTCCGGGTTGTCGCTATGCTCACTGAATGAATCATTTATTGCAGGGTTCTTGTGTTTACAACCAAAGCACTTTTAAGGCCACAGAGGTTTTTAGCAAACTTCACAAATGAGTGATAGTTCTTTAGTGAATAATCTGCTGGACGAACACCATTCAAATGAGTAGCATTCATGAGTCATTCCTGTTCTTAAGTTTGACCGTTATGTTGTAACTGACTGCTCACTCGGATAATGGTTGACACTTATGAATTGTAGTCATTACTTTTCTTATTGGGAATTTTTTTGAACCCATGGGAGCACAACAAAGTTAAACATCCTGTGACTTCAGTCAATGTTGCAGTAATGGCAGATTGAATTATCATTCACAGCAGTGAGAGCGAACCATTCACGGTGAAGTGTTATTCATTGTGAGTGAATGATTCATTGCTAAATGCTTCATTACCTCTAGACAAGAAGTAATTCATTGTTTGTCCTTAGTCCTAAATTTCTTTTCAGTTTATCTTGGTATAGCTTCATTTTTCTTCTGTTCCAAAGTATACTCTAAAAAAAAAAAAATTTACTGTGTTCATGAGAAAGAGCTGATTCTTTCTTTCTGAATAACTTGGCATCCTTATGGTTTGAGGCAATACACCAGAGTGTCTACTGGTCATGAAGAAGCCACAAATTCAGAAATGGGTCATGAAAACGTCACTAATTTTGCTTCAGGGTCATGATTTTTATTTTTTAGTAATTGTTTATTTTCTAGTGACAATCTTCAGTATTTCTTCATACACCAACCACATAAGAAGTAAATGTGGTTTCCATCTAACAATCCGTGTCAAAAAATAAATTAGCACGTGTACCCTCCCATATGAAGAAACTTAAAACATAAACTGTTTTAGCATAGAAATGTACTGTATGTACCAAATATACAAAGTTTTGAGGTCAATTTAGCAATTTAAATTGCGCTGCTTATGAAGTCTTGACATTTTTTTTTTTTTTGGCATAGATGGTAAAGAAAGGCATATAAAAAATTCTGTAGCATGATGTTGAGTGTTTCAATCTTTAGGCACAGTCAAAGTATGATGAGTCGGATTTTGTTACTCGCAGATGCGCAGGAGGCTTACTTTTAGGCACAAAGTATGATGAGTCAGATTTTTACTAGCAGATGCATAGGAAGTACTCTTTCCATAGAAAAAAATAAGAGGGGTCCCCTCTTTTTCATTTATATACATATATATATATCATCGTCAACCACTATCAATCCACGGCTGGACGAAGGTCTCCACAACGGTCTGTCTTGTGCCAGCCTCCATGTCACTCCTGCATACTTTCAAATTTCATCCACCCATCTCCCATGTGGTCTTCTTCTGGGTCTTTTCCTGTCCCTTGGAATCCAATCTAAAATTTCGGCTGTCCATGGATGGTCTATCCTTCTGGCAGTATAACCAGCCCATTGCCAATTCAGAGATTTAACTCTGATCATGATGTTTTCCACTCTTGTCATTTTTCGGATCCACGAGTTCCTCTTCTTATCTCACCTGGTTACACCAAGCATGCACCTTTGAGTTGTCTGCAGCCTTTGTACGTCTCTTTTAGTTAAGGTCCACGTCTCTGCTCCATACGTAAGCACTGGAAGGATGCATTGATCAAATGCTTTTCTTTTAAGACATAATGGCATATTGCTCTTGAAAATTATGCTGTTTCTTCCAAAAACTCTCCAGGCAAGTTTTGTACACCGATTAATTTCTTCATCAATGTGACCCTCACTTAATATCTGCTGTCCAAGATAAACGTACGTGCCTGTTATCTCCAGCTTTTTTCCATCAATCGATAAATCTTCATTTCTTGTAAAGCCGCCCCGGTGGCGTAGTGGTCTAAGGCGTTGGCCTCTGATCATTCGTCCGTAAGGGGTACGGGTTCGAATCCCGGTCAGGCATGGATGTTGTGTTTGTCTAACGGCACTGGCTCTTTCCCTTCCCTGGAATCAGTGACCCTAAATTAGGGACGGGCGACTGCTTATAGCCCATTGAGTTGCTCACGGTGGTCGTTAAACCTCCAATCAAAAAAAATAATAAAGCCGCCCCGGTGGCGCAGTGGTCTAAGCGATGGCCTCTGATCATTCGTCCGAACGGGGTCCGGGTTCGAATCCCGTGAGGCATGGATGTTGTGTTTGTCTTACGGCACTGGCTCTTTCCCTTCCCTGGAACCAGTGACCCTAAATTATTGACGGGCGACTGCTTATAGCCCATTGAGTTGCTCACGGTGGTCGTTAAACCTCCAATCAAAAAAAAATTCTTGTAAAAGCATTGTACATCACTTTTGTCTTCTGAAAGTTCATTTTTATTCCCACTTCTTTACTCTTGTCAGCAAGTTCCTGGATCATACTCTGCAGCTCTGATGGGGTAGTTGCAAAAATGACTACGTCATCAGCAAAATGAAGGTGAGTTAGATAATCTCCATTAATCTTTATCCCTTTGTTTTCAGAGTTCAGTGATTGAAAGACATTTTCCAATGTGGCATTAAAAAGCTTCGGAGATATGGTGTCACCTTGTATCACTCCCTTTCCAATTTTTATGTGTGTTGTATTTTCAAACAGCCGAATCTTTGCACTTGCATTTTCATAGATGTTATTAATAATATTTATGTATGCATCTTCAATACCGCAGGACTTCGGAGCCATTGTAACTGTTCATGGTTTCACGGAATCAAAGGCTTTTTCATAATCGATAAAAGCCATGCACAATGGAAATTCATACTCCCTTGCTCGTTCAATTAGTTCTCTCAGTATGTGGATATGATCTATTGTGTTGCAGCCACTCCTGAATCCAGCTTGTTCTTTCGGTTGAGCCATGTGCAGTGTTACCTTCAAGCAGTATGAAAGAACTTTAGTGAAGATTTTATAAGCCGCCCCTGTGGCGCAGTGGTCTAAGGCGTTGGCCTCTGATCATTCGTCCGTAAGGGTCCGGGTTCGAATCCCGGTCAGGCATGGGTGTTGTGTTTGTCTTACGGCACTGGCTCTCTCCCTTCCCTGGAACCAGTGACCCTAAATTAGGGACGGGCGACTGCTTATAGCCCATTGAGTTGCTCACGGTGGTCGTTAAACCTCTAATCAAAAAAAAAAATACAAGGGGGTCCGGGTTCGAATACACCGCTGATAGGTCTGTAGTTCCTGAGATCCTTAATGTCACCTTTTTTATGTAGCAGGATCTTTGTAGCGTTGTTCCAATCTTCAGGAATCTTCCCTTCATTAAGGCATCGAGTGAAAATTTGGGCGAGTACTGTTTCGATTTCTCCACTTGCTTCTTGTATGATGTCTACGGTAATTCCATCTTCTCCTGGAGCTTTTCCGCACTTCATGTTCTTGATTTCATGTGCAACTTCTGCTGGGAGGACTGCAAGAACTCTGGTACTGGTACCTTTCATGATGTCTGGAGTACATGTATCATCCCTTTCATATAATTTAGAGTAGAAATCTTTCACTTTTGTCAAAATTTCGCCTCTATTTCTTGTTACAGAGCCATCTTCTTTTCTCAGTGCCATATTCTGTTTTCTTCCCTTACTGAGATGACCCTTTGCTATCTTTAGGCTTTGGTTGTTTTCAATTGCTTTCCTTACTAGTTCACAGTTGAATTTCCTTACGTCTTCAGTGATACTTTTCCGTACTGTCATGCATAGCTCTATATATTCCACATTGGAAGTCACATCTTCTTTAGTTGTCCTCATCTCTATTCTTTTTTTGCATCAACATTTTGGTTTTTCCTGATAATTTGTTCACATGCAACTTGTTCTTAGACCCAGCTAATTTTGTCGCTGTTTCCATAAGAGCTTTGGTTACTTTTCTGTTAACTTCAGAAATGTCCACTTCTTCCGATGTTAGGCCTTCTAAAGCAGAGAGAGAATCTGTTCTTCAGTTCCAACTTGAAGGTGTTATAGTGTTTTTTAAGGTTGGTTATGTCAATAGATTTTGTTTGTCTTATGAGCTTGCCACGTTCGAGTTTAGTGTTGAGGTGCATCTTACATCTCACCAATCTATGGTCACTACCTGTGTTGAACTTGATTAACACACTTTAGTCTTCTATGACGAATTTTTTGTTACACATAATAAAATCAATTTCACTTGTCGTCCCATTTGGATGTCTCCATGTCCATTTCCTGTGTGGCTTTTTCTTGAAAAAGGTGTTCAAGATGAAAAACCCTTCTGCCTCTGCAAACTCAACGAGAGTATTCCTACGCTGGTTTCTGTTGCCGTGACCGAATTTACCTACTGAAGTTTCATTCTGTTGCCGTTGCCCTATTTTTGCATTGAAATCTCCTATAATTATCTTCAAATGCTGCTTACCTTAATTATTTAGATGACGAATTTCCTTATAAAATTCTTCAATTTCTTCTTCAGGATGACTTGTGGTGGGTGCATAAGTTTGAATAATCTGAGCCTGGTATCTTCTCGAGAGTTGGATAACGAGTCGTGCAACTCTGTCAGAGGAACTTTTAACTTCTACAGCTTTATCCTTCAGTTTCTTGTTTATTATAAATCCAACACCACTAGTTCTGCCAGTATCTGTCCCACGATAGTAGAAGAGATGTCCACTTTTCAGTTCAATGAGATTTTCTCCTTACCTCACTTAGCCCGATGATGTCCCACTTGATCCTTTTTAGTTCCTCTTCCAATTCAAGAAGCCTTGAATCAGAAGATAGTGAGCGTCCATTATACGTAGCCAAGGTCAGCATCAGATGGCAGCCTAGTCCGGTCCTCCGGGGATTCTTAGCACCCTCTGCCTTTATGTCGCACTGGCAGCTACCTTGGCCAGGTACATTCCAGCTGCCGGAGACTGAGGGCCAAGATTTAAGTTGTGGAGTCATTTTGGAGGGGTTTGGCCATAACTCACCACGCTGGCCAAGCGGGTTGGTGAGTGTGGGATAGCATTTCCTCTAATCCCGATGGTATAGTTATACCGCTATTGGCGGTCGTTTTTTTTTTTTTTTTTTGAGGTTTAACGACCACCGTGAGCAACTCAATGGGCTATAAGCAGTCGCCCGTCCCTAATTTAGAGTCACTGGTTCCAGGGAAGGGAGAGAGCCAGTGCCGTAAGACAAACACAACATCCATGCCTCACCGGGATTCGAACCCGGACCCCTTCCAACGAATGATCAGAGGCCAACGCCTTAGACCACTGCGCCACCGGGGCGGCATTGGCGGTCGTCAGAGCCCCTTTAGTGGGAACATGATGCACCACGAGAAGGCGGGGTTGATATCAGTCAAGAGGCTGTGATATTACGCATCACCTGACCTTACATCCCATATATAAAGTATATACTCGCGTGTAAGTCGACCCCCCCCACTTTCAGTGGAAGAAATCGGAAACTCGCGTATAAGTCGATCCCGGAATGAGAAAAAAATATTCAATGAATTTATTCAAAAACATTTGAAAACCAAAAAAATTATATATATAATACTAAATTTAATTTGCATACCCAAAAACTTCATCAGAACCCTTCAAAATCCGATTCCGAGTCAGACTCGCCAAACAGTTCAAAAAAGTCTTTCTCCGTCATCGGCGCGTCATTTTTTTTTTTGATTGGAGGTTTAACGACCACCGTGAGCAATTCAATGGGCTATAAGCAGTCGCCCGTCCCTAATTTAGGGTCACTGGTTCCAGGGAAGGGAGAGAGCCAGTGCCGTAAGACAAACACAACATCCATGCCTGTCCGGGATTCGAACCCGGACCCCTTACAGACGAATGATCAGAGGCCAGCGCCTTAGACCACTGCGCCACCGGGGCGGCTCGGCGCGTCATCATAAACATCAGTATTCCCATCTGTGCCTGTGTCATCAGAATCACTGTCATCATCAATCATAAAAATCTCATCATCCTCTGTGCTATCAAGTTTGTTACTAATGCAACATTTCTTGAATGATTTCACGACCATTTCCGCAGGTATCGCATCCCAAGCATCCTTGACCCATCGCGCAATCAAAACGAATCCGGCTTTTTTATATTTCCGCCCTTGGTTTCAGTCGGCAAATCGGAACTGATCCAATCTGCCCAATACCTCCGCACATTGTCCTTGAAGGGCTTATTAAGGCAGACATCTAGTGGTTGAAGAACAGATGTCAACCCACCTGGGATGACAGCAAGAGTTGTTTTTGAATTTTCTGCAGTTTTTTTCACTTCTGCACAACGGTGTGCAACAAACATATCCCACACCAAAAGAGAAGGTTTCCTCAAAAGTGCACCTGGCCTTTTGTTCCACACATTCTTTAACCAGTCAATTGTTCCGGATTCGTTCATCCATCCTTTTTCATGGGCACGAACGAGCACACCAGACGGAAAGACAACGCTTTTCGGCAGAGTTTTGCGTTTGAAAATAATTACCGGAGGTAGCTTACTGCCGTCGGCCGAACAGGAAAGAACAACCGTGAAACTGGATTTTTCGTGGCCAGTCGTTTTGAGCAAGATATTTTTTTCGCCCTTTTGGTTCACCGTCTTATTTCCAGGAAGGTCGAAACACATGGCGGTTTCATCCATGTTCCCTATTTGGGAAAGTTCAAAAGCAGTCTCTTTTGAATTACATACTTTTGAAATTCCATTATCTTTGCTTCGAGGTCACTTTTGTGCAATTTTGGTGCGCTGGCGTAAACACAACCCATAGCGGTTCATGAACCTTGTGCACCAACCTGGTGAGGCACGAAAAGTGTTATTTGCGGCTGCAAACTTTTCATCTTTTGCGAGCTTCATTGCTCGCAAATGTACACTAGTTCGCGTTACAATGTAACCATTTTGTCTGCAGCCCACAATCCAATCATTCAAGACACTTTCCAGCTCTGGGAAAGATGTCGTTCCACGGCGCAGCGCCTTTTGCGATTTTCACCAAGTCCGTTTTTTTTTTACGCCAATCTCGAATCAGTTTTTCGTTAATGCCAAATTGACGTGAAGCAGCACAGTTGTTAGTATTTTCTGCAAAAGAAACCAGTTTCAACTTGAATCCTGCGTTATAGGACATCCGTTTCTTTCACAGATATCATATAAGGAACTAGATTGGCTGCCCGCTATTTGTGTAACACTCTTACGACGTGGCATCAACGAGCCACATTGAGCGACTAGCGTCTGGGATAGCAAAGAATCTGGCAACAGTATTAACAATATTAGAAAACCAGAATGTTTGATTTTAGATGTTCTGTATTCTGAAGGAGGGTATGTTTTTGGCTGCTGTGAGTTATTAAAAAAATGAGAAAAGTGGTTCTTCATGCCAGGTAAACTTTATAGCCTAATATTACGGGAGCAAGTTGAATGCTTTTACATTCTAGTAGTATTCTGAATGTGTAACCACGTAGAACTTGAGTTCCTTTATAAAAATTTGTTTTATTTAACTTTTATATGAGTTTCCTATTATTCTGTAGCATAATTACTATGTAGATTGTTTTAGGAAGGGAAGAGTATTTGAGTTTAGAAGTTTTCTGAAATTTATTTTTATCAAGGGAATTAGCCGGGAATTTGTCGTACGTGAACCCTGATAAGAATGACAAAGGGAAAAGAAAAATAGATTGTACATTTACACCTCGCACTGAAGAAAGAATTTTATGATCTGAGAAATATAGGGGAGATATACACCCAATTAAATGTTGAAATATTTTTTTTTTTTTTGAACCGTTATATTAAAAATTTGGTGATCGCAAAAATCAAATTTTGTTGATGTACTGTGTAGTTTCGTTAATAGAATAACATAAACTACTTTTGAAGTAATGAAACAAAAAAATCGCTTTTTATTTCATGACAGCATTAATTGATGAGAAAAGTAAAAAAACCGTTATGTGCATCATGCATAGTTAGTTCGTAGGCACTTTGAAAAGTCCTTGGGGGAAAAAAATCATTTTCAGGTCCTTGAAAGTTTTTGAAAAAGTTAAGATTCCGTACTTGAAAGAAAATGTTTTGTTTTTTAAGTAATCAAAACTTGAAAAGTATGTGAAATGTTACATGCCCTGCTGGACGCATGCAAAAATTATTTACCTGCCCAGGTAGTAAAAGCCAGATGCCCGGGTAAAATTTATCTTTTACGAAGACAAATCAGAGCCTTCGTTATTTTTTAAGTTAAAAATATGAACTTTTTTCACATGTATTTTTCCATTTTAAGGGTCTGTGTTCAATGCACAAAAGCATGTATCTCAAGTTTTAAGATGTTAATGCTGAAATTGGTATTTGAGAAATTTAGTGATTCTGCCGTGTTCCTTTTGTCGCAGTTTTGCCTTTGTCACTGAATGGAGACTTAGTTCCATCAGAGGCATGCATCCTGTCGCTGCCTATAAGCAGCGTTAGGAGCAAAACTACATATGGTTCCAATTTCTGTACCTACAGCATAATACAGTTGTGCCCGTTCGTAGCTATTTTACAGTTATAACGTTCAAATTGTCAGGTCCCTTCGTTTTGGTAGAACATTACACGTTAAAAAAACTTTTCATAACGAATGAAAAGTATCCATTTATGGCTATAACAAACTTCTAAAGCTCAAACCTACAGCAGTAACAACAATCCACTGGCAGAGCACAGCTGGGGGGCCAAGGCAGATTAACCACATTGGCTCAAGAAGTGTGTGTACAAGTGTGGAAAAGAAGCAGGAATGCAGCGAGGTGTCACAAAGTTAAATAGATTAGGAGTGATGGGCGTGTCCAGATGGATTACTGAGTTCCAGGAAGGTAGGATTTGGAATGTGAAATACACAAGAAGCAAAAAAGTTGATTAAAGTCAGAGAAAAAGGGGTCACTTTATCACTGTACAAATAGAAAGCCATAAGTTTATCTTCTCTTGTCTGGCTGTAGCTTACTCCAGGGAGTCTTGACCATTAGATATCCACCTGTTTTCCGTCTTCATTTCATTCACTTGGATCCCACTAATCGTGATGTCAGCAAAATAGTGCAAAAGCGAAAAGCTCAAGATGTGGTTGTGAAAGGTGAAATTATTGTGAAATGCGGTGGAGGTCAAAAGAAGACAGATGTGGCTAAAGGCTTTGGAATTCCACCCAGTACGTTATCAACAATTTCAGAGAACCGTGCACACATTTTAGCTGAGGTAGTTAAGTCAGAAGGTGCATCAAAACAGTAGAAAAGGCACTATGTTCTTTATCCTGACGTTGAAGATGCTTTATTCAACTGATTTACCTCAGCTCATGCTCAAAATTTGCCTTTAAGTGGTTCAATATGAACAACAGACTTTTCAAACTCTGATAGTGATGAAGAAGGTACCATCATTACTGAACCGGAAGTGTCAACTGCTAGCGCAATATCTTTAGAAAATGTTGCACATGTCTTGATGTCACACAGTGTTTATACAGAAAAAACAGCAACGAAATTAGGCTTTCTCGAGGATTTAATAATGAGACAATGCTCCATAAAAAGGCAATGCAGTTTGAACACCTGGTTAATGAAGAAGTAAAGTTTGAAATTTTAATTTTCATGGTAAAATTTGTTTATTCAGTAAATATTTGTTGTAACAAATTTATGGATATAACAAAAAAAATTTGTAGTCCTTTCAAGTTCTTTATAAAGGGACGCGACTGTATAATTAAACAACGTTCGAATTACCCATTGGCCACCACTGAACTGTTGAATTTACTGGCCTGAATGGTGTGTAAGTTTTCTTTGTTTTTTCTAATTTGTCACAAGTTAAGAAATGAATTTCTGTTTTTTTTTTTTTTTTACCTTGTTTAGTTATCTTTTTAGGTTGCAAACTAGTGATAGGTTAATGAAATGCTTATTGGATGACAGCTTTTTTTTTATCTATGATTTGTGAAGATGTGAAGAAATAACAAATACAGAAAGGCAGTTCCCCCAGGCCTTGTCTTGTAATGGCAACAGCCCATTTTTGTTACCTCTGTCCCTACCATTTGTAATGAGCAGAAGTAAGCATACTAAACGTCCTGCTGTTCCTTCGATTCACTCACCCTAGTGAATGCAGCAGATACTAACACCGGATACAAGCCAATTTTGTTTCTGTCTCAAGAAAACATTAGTTTAGGAGGTCAATTGAATGTGTGAAAGCCGCCCCGGTGGCGCAGTGGTCTAAGGCGTTGGCCTCTGATCATTCGTCCGTAAGGGGTCCGGGTTCGAATCCCGGTCAGGCATGGATGTTGTGTTTGTCTTACGGCACTGGCTCTCTCCCTTCCCTGGAACCAGTGACCCTAAATTAGGGACGGGCGACTGCTTATAGCCCATTGAGTTGCTCACGGTGGTCGTTAAACCTCCAATCAAAAAAAAAAAAAAAAAATGTGTGAAAATAATTTTTGCAAAAGAGCAATTCACATGAAATAGTGTTTAATGGGGGACTAAAACTAACTTCATGGGAAAGTAAGAGGGATGAGCAATAAAACTAAAAAAAAAAGGAAGCTAAACAATAAAACACATGAAAAAAAGGTTGTAATGTATGTGAATTTTTGTACCCTTGGAGTCTCCTTTACCCTTCTTACTTAAAAACAGACTGGGAATGCACTCTTACTCTGCTATATCATCAATCCATCGGAATCTTCTTCTGGAAACATTCTTTGTCGTATCAGTTGTACTTTCAAATTAGATGTTTCAAAAATAAATATTGGAGGTAATTCCACAAAGAGATATGCTATTTTCTACATGATGTCTTAAGTTTTTTTTTTTTTTTTTTAGACTAGTGGGCATTTTGGTGTATCAGTGGCTTGCAAATTCTAGTGGTCCACTGAGCCAGTAAAAGATTTATTTTTAACTCTGATTAAAGAAGTGATATTCTTCTGTCCTTGGCACTCCATAACAATAATACAATTTCCAGTGATTAGCAGTGAAATTCAACACGATTTGCAACGACTTGTATGTATTAAGAGAACAAAACATGGTTTGTCACAAATATTTATTTTTTAAAGTCGACCGTGGTTTCGCTGGGTTTTGACCTAGCTTCATCAAGACGAATGGCACATAAATATTCAAAGTGCATATGATATCATAAATGGTGTTTACAGTCACTTGTTTTGGTTAGATGCTTCCATGCACTTGATAGAAATGGGGTAAATGCCATGTCATTAAGAAGTTGCAAAGACTTCTGATATATATGGAAAGCTTCCAAAATACAGACCTCGGCGCAAGTCACTTTTCTCACTATTTGTCACCTTTTTTTAAATTTGTCACTTTTTGTTACCTTTTTTAAAATTCTGTCGCTATTCTCACCTTTTTCTTAAGTGTGCCCGTATTTTTTTTTAATTTAGCTATAGTTTTGCGTTGTTGTTTTTTTATATCTGGGGGATTTTTTGTCAGATGAAAAAAGAAACCCTGAAACAAAAATAAATTGTTTGGTTAAACACCCATCCCTGTTGAACACACACGTGGGTCCATCACGAGTTGTAAACTAAACGTGACTCCCCACTCACCACAGCAGCAAGGAAGAAAGAGAGGAGCTCCGGCAAGAGGCAGTGACGCACACACTGCACCTCTCCTGTAACCCCGCCCACAGCAGCTAGCGGGTTTTCTCAAGGATTTTTTCAAGCGGGATAAAAATGACAAAAGTTTATCTCCGTGGATTTTTTTCGTGAAAATCTCTGAAATTTTGATCAACGCTATAAATCGCTAATAGGGAATGAGCCCTCCAAATTTCGTGTAAATCAAATAACTTTTTAAACGGGCCATATTTTTTTTTTATTTGCTTTTGATCATGTGGCTGGCATGACCAGAATTCGTAATCGGCATCTTACGGCTAATTTAAAAACGTTTTTGCCAATTCACTTGAAATTTTTAAGGTCGTCTCCTAGCCAATTATAGTATATGTACGAATTTCAGCCAGTTACGTGAAGAATTCGGAAAAGTAGTTTTCTTAATTTTTTTAGCACGTCTTTTGTAAAAAAAGATCTTATGTTATCGGTTTGTCCATCCGTCTGTAGACACGATATCTCTGCAACTATTGGTTCAATTTGGAAAATTCTTTCTGCATTGGAAAGCTTGAAATATACAAATGATGATCGTTCATCTCGGGGTTTTTTTTTTTTTTTTTTATGTACAATTTCACCGCTAGAGCGCGTAAATGCAGATGTCGAATTCAAAAATACATTTTATTCCACATATTTGCTTCTAAACATCCGATTGAAAAAATTCTTACATCTTTCGATTCCATTTATGTTGAGTATTTTGGGAATAGTTGCCTTCTCAAATTACGCATTGATTTTCCGCTAGGAGGCGTAAAAGTAAATTACCCCCCCCCCCGATATCTCTTCTTCTACAACTCCAATTTGAAAAACGTTTTCTTTAGCGGATACAGCTCCTGATGAAAAATCTGTTGCATATAATTTCTAATTTTTGGTAAAGAATACTTTGGCCACCAAGGGACGTAAGTGTTAATTTTTTTCTTCTGATGTATTTGCCATAAAATCTGAGCTTCTAAAATCTCGATTGAAAAAAATCTTTCGAAAAGGAGTATTTTCTTAAAATATTCCATGGTTTCTCCGCCAGGGAGCGTAGACGTATATCTTATTTTTGTCAATATCTCAGCTTCTAATGATCCGATTTGAAAAATTCTTTCTTTTTAGATAGTTTCTGGTGTGACATGTTTTTTCAAATAATTTGAAAACGTTTCAATTTACTTCCGATATTGGAGGTTATATTTTAACGTGCATTAATGCATTTGCATTTTAGAACTTCACTTTTAGTTCACTTTTAGTTGGTAAAGTTCGATGAACACTTACCGCACGTGGGGCTTGGCTTTCAATTCATATTTTCGTTATGTGGATGCGGCACGGGGTTGTTGTTTTTTTTTCCATTTGGCCACGGTTCACTCTTGGGAATTTGAAAACTTTCAAGTAATTCATAGACTTTTCCCTAGGGGGCATAAAGGCAAATTGTGTTTCCCCTATATATCTCGGCTTCTAAATCTTTGATTTGAAAATTTCTTGCTGCAGCGGATACAGCTCCTGAGATGGGAAATCCTTTGCACATAATTTCAAATTTTTGTAAAAAATGGTTTGGCCACCAGGGGGCGTAAGTCTTAATTTCCGCTTCTGATGCATTTCAAGCAAAATATGAGCTTCTAAAATCTCAATTGAAAAAAGTCATTTGTGGACCGATACTACTCATGTTGACAAACCTTTTAGGAACATTTTCTTAAAATAATGCATGGTTTCTACGCCAGGGGGCGTAGATGTGTCTTTTTTTTTTTTTTTTTTTTTTTTGTCAATATCCCTACTTTTAGGGGTCCGATTTGAAAAATTTCTTCTTTGTTGGATAGTGTTTTCGATGCGAAATATTTTTCTTATAAATAAAATTTTTGAGTAAATCATAGACTTTCCACTAAGGGGCGCAAAGGTAAATTGCATTTTTTGCGCTACTTCTGCTTCTAAAACTCAGATTTTAAAAATTATTCCTGTATTGCATACAACACCTGATGGAAGATATTTTTCATATAATTTCTAATGTTTGATAAAGAATGGTTTGGCCACCAGGCGGCATAAGTTTTAATTTCTGCTTCTGATGTATTTGCAGCAAAATCTGGGCTCCTGGAAACTAGACTAAATTTTTTTTTTTTTTCCTTGGACTGATACCGCCTATATGAAAACACCTTTTGCGAATTCTTTCTTCCTAAAATAAGGCATGGTTTTTCCACCAGGGGTCGTTAAGTTGCATCTGATTTTTATCAATAACTCTTTCTAAGAGTCCGATTTGAAAAATTTGTTTTGTGTTGGAGAGCGTTTCCGGTGCAAAATGTTTCTCATGTAAATTCATATTTTTCTTAACGCACAAGTCTGCAACCAGAAGGCATAAGCTCATGATTCCGTTTACAGCAATATCTGAGGGATTAAAAACCCGATTGAAAAACTTCTTTTTTCCGTCAGATACCATTGTTTTCCATATCGGTCCCATTGACTTTGAATAGCTTTGATAAATTTAATTTGCATCAGAATAGATTAAAAAGATGTGCTAATTACACCCGAAAATTGTGTCATCTTTCTTGTTTTACAGGGATCGCATTCCTCCTAAAATTCCTAATATTTTGTGACCCTCCTTAAATTCCTAAAATTATACCTAAAATTTGCTATTCATCCTAAAATTTTCGTAAGCTTATTTATTAAAAACACAACCGTTATTAACGCCAATAAATTTACCATTACGCAGGGTGCGCACGCGTGCTTGAAAACCTGGAAAGTCCTGGAAAATCATGATTACGTTTTCAAGGCCTGGAATATCCTGGAAAAACGGTGTTTTTTTAATGCCGTCTTGAAAAGCCTTGAAATTTGAAATTAGTGCTTAAAAATGCCCTTTTAGGAAATCGTGTTACTGTTACCCCTTCATTTTTTAAAGTTCCTTTTCTCTGTTCTCAAAGAAACCACTGGCAGCGGTTTCCGATGTGCACCAAATCCTAATTTGGCTGGGGGGAAAAAAAAGAAAAAAAAAGGCACTACTTCCAGTGCAATAAAATTGGATGATTACTAGTAGGTCGAAGGGGAGCTTGATGTCCGTCCGACAATTGAGAACAGAAGGGGAAAGAAGAGGCATTTAGCATTTGCAGGGGGTCGCGTATGTACCAAGTCAGCTGGCATCCACCAGTGAGGAGTATGCCTGAACAACACATTCATCTTCTTCTTGTTTATGTGCATGCCACCCTCCCTCCCCTCAAGAGACTTCCACTACTTATGATAAAAAATAAGAAAACTATCTTTGCGAATTTTTCACGAAAGTGGCTGAAATTTTTACATTCACTGTAATTGGATTACAGAAGCTCACTTCCAAAATTCCAGTTGAATCGGTTTAAAACTTTAAAAGTTAGCTTGGTAATTTTTATTATGGACAAGTATGTGTGCCTCTTTGGACAGAGTGAGCCTCCAGCAGAAAGGGTGTTACCATAGCAACGGTTGATTGACAGCTGGGAGCGCTGATCTGAAGCCCTTGGTTGGGAAGAAAGCAAACACCTGTTTATCACTTCCACAGCACAAAAGGACTAGGAGAATATTTTCAGAAATCCATTTTTCTGAATTTTGAAAATAACACAGTAAAATTTTTACAGTAGTTAAGATACATCAGAATAAAGTTCTAGTGCAAATTTCGCCAAATTCCGTTAGGAACTTTAGCAGATGCAAAAAAAAAAAAAACGTTGCATAATCGGATTGAAAAAAAGAAACAGTAATTATAAATTACGGGAAAAGCAAGTGAATTATTTTTTTTAGATGCAATGGTTTGATCCTTACATTTTTTTTCTGTGATGATATGGACTCTATTTGAATTACAAACACGTTTTTATTCAGACGTCTGAGTTACTGTTTTAATAAACAAATCATCTATAATTAAAAAGTTTTCAATGGATTTAAGCAATATTCAGCAGATAAACATATTTTAGTAAATTGCAACATCATGACGTAAATTTGGTAATTTAATTTTGTCGAAAATTGGGGAGCATTTTTTTTTTTTACAGTTTCTATTATAGTTAAAGTGAAGGAGGAAGGGTGCAACTTGACAGTTCAGTGAGGTGCAGGTGGTGATTTATGGCGATGTGCCAAATGAAAAGAAGCCATTCCATCAGGTAATTCCAAAGGTTGTGTTGTGTGGACGCGTCCTCCTGCTGTTTGATCTTAATTGGAATGTTTTTGTGCAGGGGGGGGGTTCGAGAGAAATATCCGTTTCAGCTTTACAGCTTTCACGGCTCTTTTTTTTTCTTGGTAATAAATAAAAATCATAGTTGCTGCATTCGCCATTGATCCATGTTTGCATTTCTTGAATATAAACAGCAGACAATCAGAAACATAGTGTTGGGCGGGTCTTGATGATCTTCATTTTGCATATGCTGAATTCAGTTCTGTGGGAATAAGGAATGACTTATACTGTGAATATATACAAAACTACATATTTTTGAGCTGAAAAAATAGGTCTACTTGTACACAGTAGCTAAAGTGTGAACTCAGATGAAGACAATCAGACATACGGACGTCTGATTCCATAAAAAAAATCAACATAGTTTTTTTATTTACACTACAGGTAAAAAAGCAAAAACATGTTTTTAAACGTTATAAAGGAAAACGGATTTTTGAAACGCATGACTTGATGATCTTAATTTCTGAAAGTTTCTTTTTTCCACATCCTTTTTTTTTCAATTACAATACACTGTAACAGGATACTGTGTGTTATATCACTTAGAGATATGGCAGATTTTCGGTTGCTGATATCCGCGATCGTAAGAGGTAGTTGCATTGCGATTGTTGATGATGACAAGATAAATACTGGAGTGATGTAAAATGTTGCATAAATTAAAAAAATAAAGCCCTCACCCCCCACCCCGAACTTTTATGCGGTCATCATAGCTGATCAACCATTTCATTCCATGAACATCAGCACATTTCAATCATTTGAACATTGGGGGTATCTGAAGGAATCCAGCCGTGCTTAAGCGCCTTAGCGCAACGAAAACATGCTAATTTTGGACAGTTCTATTCCCTTCCCCTCTACCATCCCTAATAATTGAGAGTGCATACATTGAGAGTGTTTCAAATATTCTATTTATGAGCTAGTTTTCGCGCTGTTTGTTATGCTTTTATTTTTCGAAGAAAGAGAGGGAAAATAAGGAAAAGCAGCTAGAGAAAAAAAGAAAAGCTGAGTTTGATGACAAAATAAAAGAAAATGATGCAGAAATAAATAGGCTTAAAAAAGATAAAGAAGCCTCCCTAGCAGTAATTCAAGAGGGAACAGAAAGAATGAGAAAAGCTGTAGAAAAACAAAATACTGTTGAAATAGCAGTTGCCTCTAACTTGATCATACAAGGTTCAGCTGAAATAAAGAAAACTGAAAGTAAATTAGTTGTGGTGGAAGCAGAAAAAGATAGGCTAATCAGGAAAAGGTTAAAACAATAATATGAAAAAAGTAATTCAGTGAACAATTGTACATAGTTCTTGGTTTTCAATTACCTTTTTAGGATATTATAGTTTAATGTGAAACCTGAAAACTTTACTGTGAAAATCGTGAATTGCTTCTGGTTCAACAGCATATTAATGTTCAAAGTGAAACTTGAATGTGGTAAATATACTTGAATATGATAATAACACGTGAAAAGATAAGAACTGAACATTAGAAGTAAATCATACTTAAACTTTAGACATTAGACGTTATGCAAAAAATTTGGGTGTGAACTTCGACCATATATACTAATGGACTGCGCATTGGCAATAGCTGCATCAAAGCCGCCATGGCTCAAACATTGGGCACGTCATCATCAGACTCCAAATTTCGTGTACAAATGCTGTTATGATTACTAATTTACGCTGCAGAACTTCAGTGTTTTCGGTGTATTATGTGAATGCACCTCATATATAATGAAAACTCTTCAGGTAAGTTTACTTATGAGCTATATACATGCATGATCGTGTTGTTTACATTTTGTGATTTATAATGTGATGAACATTTGCGAAGAATTTGGAACATGCATTCCATTTTTTTTTTCTTAAGTTACTATATTTTTATATCAATAGCTGCAAGTTTCTGGTTAAGTAATTGAACTTTATTGACTTAGGTATTTAATTCGTTTCTTACCCATGAAAAATCATAGAACTTTCTTTACTATATCGGTCAGAGCAACCATAAGCACAGCAGGTGTAACCCATCTTTTTGACTGTTGTCATGTGATTTTATGTTGGAGCCAGAAATTTTGATGTCATGCGCAGTCTATCAGTATATATGGTTGAAGGGTGTGAAGCAAACTCTTTACAGTGTATACAAAGTTGTTTTACTAGATGTATACAAATATACATCGAGTTTTTATTGAAATACACTCCTAAAATTTTCCTAAAATTTTTCTAAAATTCCTAAAATTCCTAAAATTCATACCTAAAATTTTCCAGAAGTATGCTATGATCCCTGGTTTTATCTAGTCCTGCCATGGGGAAAACTAAAGCAAGGAGACGCTGTTGCTGGGAGCCAAGGAAGGAAGAAAGCAGGCAGTCTTTTCATGCTCTAGTTTTGATTGGTAGCTAGGCATTTTGTGTGTGCCTTTATCAGCATGTGGTTTGTAGTGTTCTCCCTAGATTTTTTTACAGCTGGGTGGCAAGAAATTTTAGCTGGATGGTACTTTTAACGACCCCACCCCCCACAGACGAAGATAAAAAAAATTGTTTAATATTATTATACTTATTAAACATCTTTATAGCAGTGTGGTAGGCATTAAGGTAACTAACACGACAAATATTAGAAAATTGTACATAAATGATAAAAAAAAATAGGTACTTACTAATAAATGAAATTCTGATGTAGATTTCAGCCAGTCTTCATCAGTATTTATGGTGTATGTGGGAATAAGTTTTTCACTCTTACAATTATGTGCACTTAATATGGAGCACAATAAAGAAAGTACTCATAAAGGAAATCACAACTTATTCAATTTTTGAAATTTTACTGAATTAGCAATAAAACAATATTTTTTTTCTTGCCTGCAGAGTTAAAAATGGAAACTGTTATTTAAGGTGCCAGCCAAAGTTTACATTATTCTTAATTTCACGTGTGATGTACATGTATAACCAGGGTATTCAGATATGTATTTTTCTTTTTTCTTCCCTGCCCAGTTATCAGCAGCTCGATCATAATGGAAAGTTGAAGGATCAGGACCTTCTAATGCTATCATCAATAAATTGTTTAGAGTTTTCTGGCTCATTTTGTTTCGTAGGCAAGTTTTAATTCTTTTCAAAGCAGAGAATCCCCTTTCACATTCTGCAGTTGACACTGGTAAAGAGAGACAAATTGTTGCTAATTTGGATAAATTAGGGAACGATTCTCTAAGTTCATGATTCGTTGATAGTTTTTTTAGACAGTTTCTTGTTGACATATCTTTATATGAGTCACTTCTGATCATCACTGAGGCCACACTCTATTCTGCTTTTGTGGCAGTATAATCAAGAGGCGGGGGATTTCCATTTTTTGAGTAGTGAATAAATAACTCTTTGCATATCTCACTAACCCTCTCTGGTGATGTTTCTTTTACAGCAACAGGGTTAAATATAGAAAATGCTGACATTATTAGCATAACTGGGAATCTGTCTTCTAAATAAATTTGTATCACATCCAGATATTTATCATAAACATTTTTCTTGTACAGCTCTACACTTTCCTCATCTACTTTAACAGCGAGGTCCATCCACTCATTTTCCAATAGCAAGGGTAGATTTCTGAAATTTTCTCCTGGGTCAGATTTCAGTAAAATTATTTTAGATTTTTCGTGAAAATAGCGACCATAACTTAACCACTGCGCACAGGGTTATGGGATTCAGAATATTTTCCTAAATTCAACATGGCCAATGGCACTGCAACAAGTTTAAGAAATTATACCAAGCTCCTCAATAATTCCAAAATAAAATTCTCAAGGAATTTTATAGACATGCAGGAAAAACAACAGTGATTTTTGCCGCAAAATTCCGAATATGGCTCACGGTAAGCGCATTTATAATACAGGTGCAGAATCCAGGAAGTGGCGATCGATTCTGTGGGATTGCTCTAGGCGCAACATTTTGACACCCAACTCCTTAGCTTGTAGTACCTGCCTGAATCATTTTTTCTTGGTTAGAGTGGGGGGGAGGTGATATTCATAATATATTACATGAAATGTTTGCACTTTTTTCTGGGCATCGGTTTTTACCTGTTCGTTGTATGCCATTAATCACTGTATTTTTCCTCTCCCCCATATGCAATTTTAAAAGCATCATATAAAAAAGCAAATTGAATAACACACAGTTCAGAGAAATGAACCAGATAAATGTCTATTTAGAACGTGCAATGATTATTTTATGCCATAATTTAGGTACATTTTATAACAATATATATTCATAAAAGGGCTTCACTAGTTTGTGCAATTGTTGCATTTTTGGCGTTTCAAAGTTCAGCAGCACAGTGTAAATCTTACTCTACTACTTGTCCATATTTTTCAGTGACAGGTAATTGCGTCGAAGTTTTAAACAGCTTGGATATCTCTTTGGGGGAGGAAAAAAAAAAAAAAAACATCTTTTACTTATACAGTGGAGGCATTTTGTTACAAAGAAGGGGTCAGTCATAGCCTGGAAGTTCAAAAGCCAACGGGGCGATCAGTTCTGTCTGTCAATCAATCGCACAACTTCCGTGGTTCAGGCAAGTGCTCGATCTTACCCCAGCAACAAGACTGGGATAAAATTTTCTAAAGTAAAATTTCTCTAATTTTTAAAATATCGGCATGCAATTTTCACGGAGACCAATACATGTTAAAATAACGTTCTAATTTAAATTTCATCAAAATCTGTTGAGGACTTTAAAATTTACGCATTTTTTTTTATTTATTCCATTCCGCTATTACAACTTAATGTTTTAAATAATTTCAAAAGTAGTGAATAGATTTTCGCAAAATCAAAAAGAATATTTTAGCTTTGATAATCTCGATAATCTTTTTATTTAGAAACTTGGACATTTTTTTCTGATACTTTCAAACAGTTTAAAACAAATCAGTTTTTAACAGTTTGAAAACCGCAGGTTGAAGATGCGTTTATTTGCTATTCTGAAGAATCGTGCAAACTTTTCGTAACTACAGTACATAAATTTTTCAGTTTATGGCATCAAGACATTTTTAAGGTTTTCGAACTTCACGGGTCTGTCCGTTCCATCCACATGCATTTTTTAGAAAAAGATGCAGTTTCGTTTGTCACAGAAATCAAAAAGCAAACGGAATCAAAATTAAATACTATCAAATCACTCAGATACATGTATAATAACTCCTTCAAAATATTATACCAGATTAAAATTCCTAACTTCTTTTTAAAGCACTTGTGATCTAGAAATCTTTGATTTCAGTAGCAGTCTCCAAAAATGCACGTGAATATCAATCACATGACCATATGCATACCCTGATCCTCACTATCTGCTTTACGAGTCACGCAGGCGTGGACAAATGGGACCAAAAGAGGGGGGAGAGATGTTGAGGTGATAATCTCCTGTCTTTCACGCGGGAGAGGGACTTTCCCGCACCTGGTTTATCTTTCCCCCGCGCATTGACAGCACCCACTTTTCCCTCCGGCTTTGTTTTACTGCATTTGGAAAGGTTGTAAGCTACACTTTGTTTAACACTTTGTCTTTTTACATCTGGATCTTGAACAGCAGAGGAAGAAAAGTAGCGTTAACAGCCACTATAGTGAGATGAAAAAAAACAAAAACGCTGCGTGTTGCTGGGGACTTTTCCCTCTTCCCATAATTGCATTCGCAGCTAGGCGGCAGAAAAAATTAGCTGGGCGGGCCGCCCAGTAAAAAGGCTCTAGGGAGAACACTAGTTTGTAAAAAAGATCGTGCTTATGTTATCGGTTTGTCCGTCCGTCTGTGGACACCATATATCTGCAACCAATCGCCCAATTTCAAAAATTCATTTTGCATTGGGAAGCTTGAAATGTTGGAATGATGATCCTTTATTTCGTCCCCCCCCCCACCAATCACAATTTTGCCTCCAGAAAGCGTAAATGCGGATAATGCCAAATTCAAAATACATTTCATTCCATATATTTGCTTTTAAACGGCCGATTGAAAAATTTCTTTTACCTTTTGATTCTATTTATGTCAAAGACTATTTTAGGTATGGTCACTTCTTTAAGTTACGCATAGATTCTCCGCTAGGGAGTGTAAAAGTAAATTGCGTTTCTCCCGTATCTCTGCTTCTAAAACTCCGATTTGAAAAATTCTTTCTGCAGCGGATGCAGCTCCTGATGGAAAATATTTTTCATGTAATTTCTAATTTTTGGTACAAAATGGTTTAGCCACCAGGTGGCGTAAGTGTTAGTTTCTGCTTCTGATATGTTTGCAGCCTAATCTGCAAACATATCAGAAGCAGAAATTAACACGTACGCCACTTGGTGGCGATTTGAAAAATTTCTTCTTTGTTGAATAGTTTCCTGCGCGACACGATTTCCATATAATTTCAAAATTTTCAAGTAATTCATTGACTGTCTGCTAGGGGGAGTAAAGGTAAATTGTGCTTTCCCTGATATCTCTGCTTCTAAAACTCTGATTTGAAAAATTCTTCCTGCACCAAATAAAGCTCCTGGTGAGAAATGTTTTGATTGTAATTTCTAATTTTTTTTTATAAAATACGGTTTGTCCACCAGGGGGCGTGAGAGTTAATTTCTGCTTCGTAGGTATTTTCAGAAAAATCTGAGCTTCTAAAAGCTCGATTGAAAAAATTCTTTCGTGGACCGATACCGCTCATGTTGATAAACATTTGAGAATATTTTCTTCGTAAAACAGCGGAAAGATGTGAAGTGCTCCTTCAATCTGAAATTCTTAGCTATCAATGACCTAAAGAAATCATTGATGGCTAAACACTGTAACAAAAAGAACCATAAATTTCTCTTTGAAGAAGCAAAACTAATTGAAAAGCCAGATTCAACCACCATACTTGATATTTTGGAAGCTTTTCATATATATCAGAAGTCTTTGCAACTTGTTAATGACATGGCATCCACCCCATTTTTATCAAGCGCGTGGAAGCAACTAACCAAAACCGGTGACTGTAAACATCATTTATGATATCATATACGATTTGAATATTTACGTGCCATTCGTCCTGATGAAGCTAGGTCAATCAATACCCAGCGAAACCACGGTAGACTTTAAAAAATAAATATTTGTGACAAACCACGTTGTATTCTTTTAAGATTTATATATATAATCATCACAAGACTGTGTAGACTTTGAGATCAAGAATGCAACGACTTGTCTTTTTTTCTTGTAGTAAGAAATTCTATTCCAATTCTTTTATTTATTTTTTAAATTTAGTTGCCTAAAACGGACAACTAGGTTTTTGTTTACCAGCCCAGGCCAATAATTTACATGCCTTGGTTATCTCAGGCATGGTATTTTTCGAAGCCCTGGTAATGATGAAAGAAGCATGTTTAAAATAATTGTTTGTACTAAAAAGTTGTGTTGGAGATTTCTATGTAGTTCCAATAAAAACAACAATCTGAACAAACAGTGCAGAACTTGTGTTCAACTCAGGGGAGCATGAGGACAGCTGGTGGTAACTTGGCAATGACATCCCTATGGAGTAAAACGTCAGCCATGGGAGCAAAATAAATGAAATGTTTTATTCACAAATCATGATGAGCAGGGCGCGATTTCACCGATTAGCAACTAGCAAATAGCTAGTGAAAAATCAAATTTGCTAGTGAAAAAAAGTTGCAGTAGCAAATATTGCTAGTAAGGTAATTTCTTTATTTAAAGTAACCAAAAATCCTTATTAATCCACGAAGTTTACATAACAGTTTCTATTATCACTTGTTAAAACAGCGACGATCAGCGATTCTCTTTCGCCAATTTCCTTTCGACACTTAATACCCATCCTCCCCATATCTTTCATCCCTTCCAAACTGTCGTAGAAGCGCATTGAAACTCCTCTCCATCGTGCCCTCATTGGTCTATTACAGAAACTGACGTCGGCAATGGTTGCTGTGGCAACCCAGAGCTCTGGGATGGATCGGTTGTTTGACCCACCTGCTCTGCCACCCTCCCTTCTTTTGCCCCACAAACTTTGTCCTCAACTCCTGTCGTACCCTAAGCGAAGCGATCGCCTACTTCCACAAGTCTTGATAGTCGTGCATACATCAAATACTGCGGTCTAATAATCAGTGATGAATAAGCAAGGATAATTCCACTTATTCGGATTTTAGACAAAACCGAAAGAAGCAAACCAAAATGTTACTGGAAAATAGCCTGCCAACACTGGCAAAAGTCTTATCTATAGTAACTAGCCTTATTGCGTGGCATAGATAGACACTTCTTTACGAAACGTGTTCGTGGTAAACGATTACGGAAGAAACTTTTGCTTCGTCTGACTTCTGGTTTTGGAAATTTTCCTTGTATTTTCAAGCTGAAATACAAATATTTATCCAGTAAAATGTTAATGAGCAATAATACTTGACAGAGGCAACATCGTGAGAAAAAAAAATTATGATTACAGAAAAAATCCGAATTCCGTCAACCTTTCGTTTTCTAGTTTCGTAAAGACGGAATTCCAATAATGACGAAAAGCCGGAATTCCTTGAATTCGCGGAAGAATCTCATGCCTGAAGATTACAGAAAAATTTTGCAGCAGCCAACTTCCGTTTTTGCAAATTGTTCTCCACATTTTCAAGCTAAAATGCAAACATTTATGCAATAAAATGATATTTAACAAGAAAAGCGGACACAAAAACAACATTGGGAGAAAAATTTGCGATTACGGCAAAATTTTCTTACTCTGTTTCACTACTGCGTTCGAAAGTTTTGAAGCACGAAATTTCGTCTCCAAATGGAAAGCGACCCCCCCTCCCAAATATCAATCTTCGGAATGATCTAACTGATGACAAAAAAAAAAAAAAGCGGGATTCCGCGAATCCCTGTAAGAATCTCGTGTACATCATAAAAATAATGGCAAAAGAAAAATTTGAAACAAAATGAAAATTTGTAGAATCCGTAGTTTTGATGGTGAGTTCCGTAGTCAGACAACTAATTTCGTAGAAACTACGGCATTGTATGGTATTTGGCAGATATGAAGTGTGTAGAAGTTTAGCAGAAATTTGTGCGATACTTCCACTTAGTACTGCATGTTGTGAGGTGGGATTCAGTTTTTTAAAAAGAATACAAGGGGATTGGAGGAACAATTTGTCAGTTGAAACTTTAAATGCTCTGATGACAATTGAAATAGAAGGGCCACAAGAAGAGATTTTTAATCCACGGTCAGCAGTTATAAAGTGGTACGATGACAAAGTCAGACACCCTGAGCGTAAACCATATGGGAAGAAATCTGAATTAGAATGTCAGTGAAATATATTCATGTGGTAGGAGAATTTGTTAGAAATTAATAATATAGTCACTAAACTTATCTAAGATTCTATTCATTATTCAAAAAGGTAAGTCAAAATATTTATACACATATTTAAATTTCTGTGTAACTTTATGAGAAAATAAGTTACGATATGATTTATTTTTACTTGCTAGTCATGCAAATGTTTTGCTAGCAAACTATTTGCTCACTAGCAAAATTTGCTAGTGAGCAAAAAAGATGAAATCTTGCCCTGATGATGAGGTTCGGGCTGTGTTTTTGCCAGAGGGTGAATATGAAAATAATGTACCCTTTCCAGCGTTTGGATTACCCAGTGGTCTGCTGGCCATTGGCCAGTAAAACTTCCGCCGGACCACTAAACTATTGATTTTACTGCCCGGGATGGGGAGTAAGTTTTTTTCTAAGTTGTCATAAGTTAAAAAATGAATTTCTATTACTTTTACCTTGCTGTTTTTTTTTGTTTTTTTTTCCTATTAGGCTGCAAACTAGTGATGGGTTCATGAAATGCTATTAGATAACAGCTTTTCTTTTTATCTCTTATGATTTGTAAAGAGTGGACATGGTGTCTACCGGTCACGAAAAATTAACTAAATGAGAAAAAGGTCACGAAATAGTCACAAATTTTTTCAGTTTTTCGTTTTCTATTGTTATAAGGAAAAGTTTGTTAAATTCGCGTAAATGCCTTAATAGCATTTACGCGAATAGCTTCTCCGCTATCGGGGGACATCTCATAGACCAGAAGGGCATCTCGTGAACATCCTACCAATGAACAACCCTCCCTGTCGTAAAGCTGCATGCATATAGTTCGCCCACACTTGAGAGACCCTTGGTTTTCAGAGTGCCAAGCAGAGTCAGTTCATGTTGAAGGGGAAGAATTAATAAGGGATGTACGGATTCCTCACCAACACAAAGAATAATGGGCTTTGTCGGACGCCCCTTTTTGTTGTGCTTTTCCATAGTCCATCTGTATTGTTTTGGTATCTTATTGCAGTTACCTCGAGCATCGGGAAGGAATGCTGTTTTAAAAGTAAGTAAACTTTTTGTATTTGTCATTTTTTTAATGGCAGAAAAGTTTTTCAAACTGTACTCAGTATGACATTGATGTTGTTGAATTCTATAGCTCAATCATGTCGCGGCAGGTCAAATCGCAATAATGATACGCAAACTTTCTTTTTAGTGTAGTGAGTCAGCTATGCATGTGTTTCTTAATTTATTATTATTTTTTTTTTTGTTAAGGGAGGATGTTTGTATGATTTGTTTCAGTTTCAAGACAGTTTTTATGCATCTATTTAATTTTAAAAAAATTAACTGAATGTTTACGATCAATTACCGTGATTTCGGGTAGATAAGCCGCAGTGTATACAGCGTTTTGGGGAGGGGAGCAAAATTATGTAACAAAAAACATTTTGGCCTGTTCCATTCTTTTTCCCGTTGGAAGATATCTCAATAGAGAGGGAATGGAATAACGATGTTACAGCTACGTGCAATAAATTCCACCCACCCCCTCTTAAAACAAGACATATGACATATATAGGATTGAGCTCGGACAGGTAAGAGAGAGATGGTTCTCGATCGCGTCTCCCCTTTCATTCACCATCTCATTGGCAACTTGCTGAGTTACTCCTCTTACCCTGACTAAGTATAAAATGAAAAAAAAAATGAAAAAAAAATCCGAGTTTTCATTGTATATAGCTGAATTTTTGACAGATGCCATAACTTGGTCTTATAAGATTACCCTGCAAATTTCGCTTCAATCCAATGGAAACTTTTTAAATTACGCACTTTTCTTTTTTATTAAGACCTTCAGACAAAGATCAGCTTCACAGGAAAGCGCAGATGGCAGGGAACTAAGGGCTTGCAACATTCATTTCCCTCCCCCTTTTACTCTGAGCCCCATTTGTCACCTGCTGTGGGTCTTCGCTTAACTGAGGATAAAAATGTGAAAAATTAATTTTCCAAATTTTCATTTAAAACAGCTGTTTTTTTTTATATAGATGCCCTAGCTTGGTCAAACAAAGTTACCCTGAAAATTTCGCCTGAATTCGGTGAAAACTTTTTAAAGTACACACACTCAAAATAAATAAATGAAATTGGACACTTCGAGTTGTAGCGCAAAATTCTAAAGGTTAGCCGTGGAACTATTCTAACCAAAAAATATCTTCTATTGGTACATATTCAAATAAATTGTATAAAACTGAAAGTAGAATTCGAAATAATTGGTTTTCGTATTAAATGAAATTATAAATGAAATTATTTTTCCTATAAATTAAAAACTAAAGCTTTAAGAAAGCACACAAACAAACGTAGTTTCAGGTAAAATTAACTTTTGTAGCTTTTGTTTTTCTTTTTGTTACAAACTTTATAACAATGTCCAAATTGTCTAAGTCTGTAGCAATTTTGTTTTAATTACTAACGAAAAAAAAAAAAAGTTGCTGTTTCACATTTAATCAGAAGTAACTTTTCATATTTCTAAGTTTGGAAAACGATCTATCGGTGTAAGCCACTGCTACAGACAGTAAAAATTTGAAAAGAGGATTTTGTGCACCTTATTGCCAGGGGGCATTGTAATTTTTTTTTGAATTACAAAAACTTTTCTTTATCCTTTTTGGATTTCAAGTTCAACAGAAAGAAAAGGAAATATGTTTATTTTCAGGCAGTGTAAAAATCCAAAACAAATTTCGTTTAACTTAACATTGTACACATGCCCCCCCCCCCCGACAGTTTTCTTGAAGCAGCACATGCCCTTAGATAATTTGTTGACTTGTAGGTTGTAAATGCTGAAAATCTTCCGATCAGACCAGAAATGCTTTATATTTTATACTTATAATGTTTCCCCCCCCTAAAGTTTTCGTGAGGCAGCACATGCCCTCAGATAATTAATTGCAGACTTGCAGTTTGTAAATCGTGAAATCTTTTGTTCAGTTGTAGATCATAAACATTTTTTTTAAAGAATTACATTAATAATCGCAATTAAGAAAAGACGAAATTACGGAAACTTTGTGATTCAGATAACCAACTTCCAAGAACGTGGCCACGAAGCGGTCGAAAACGCAATTTTTTTACAGCCTGTTAAAATTTTTGTAGCCAGTTCTCCTACACCCAATCAGTGATGGTGCTAACTGAGAAAACATTCAAACAGGACAAACTGACGTCTACTGTTAAGGGGGAACTCAATTAGCAAAAGGCATTTCCACGGCTCATGCTTAGAGTCTCGTACGGTGGGGAGAAGGAAGGGGTCTAGTACGCTAAGAACTCTTAAAAAGTGGGCCTTCTGCGTTCACAATTCTGGCGAATGCTTTTCAATAGTATCTCTTGCTTTAATAAAAGTTTAATGCGATGTAGTACTTTATCTGTGAGGAAGGGTAGCGGAGGGGGGGGTCAGTGACAGATACAATAGCTGCGTTAAGAACTAACCGTATAATGGTCCTCACCATGTGCACTTCTTAAACTTTTGTTGGCATGGTTATCAACATCATCAACAAGAAAGGAACGAATAATTCTCTTGAGATATCAAGACCCACCGTTTTATTTCGGTTAATAAAAACCAAACATGAATTAGGGCAAACGCGAATTAGGAAAAACTTGATACAGGCAAACGTGAAATAGGGGAAACGAGATTAGGGGAAATGGGAATTCGGGTAAAAGCGATTTCGGGGAAACGCCATTGGGGTAAACGTGTTTAGGGCAAATGCGAATTAGGGGAAACGAGATTTAGGGCAAACGAAATTAGGGGAAATGGGAATTCGGGGAAACGCCATTGGGGTAAACATGATTAGGGCAAACGGGAATTGGGGGAAATGGATTAGGGGAAGTGAGGCTACGCGGCACCACCAGGGCGTGCAGAATATGTCCGAACGCGCAAACGAGGTTCGGGGAAATTTTTGCCCGGGGGCAAAATGATAATACAGTACAATTCTGAAAATCCGCAATTGCCTAAAATCCGCGTGGATTCGAACATCGTCCACAGTTAACAGACGGGTAAAAAGATTGAAATTTTTTATTTTCCAGCTGACAAAAAAAAATGTTTAAGATATTTTTAAAGGTTTTTAAAATATTTTATCTGTTTTCCCTATTTAAAAAATTTTACTAATGATATACGTAATAGTGTTCTAGAGACTGTTTGGTGGGCGCCTGCCCAGCTGACAGTGTTTAAGCTGCCTATCACTTTTTCACCAAAAAGCGACAAGCACAATATGCCAAAAAAAGTTCACCTGAATCGTCAAAAAACGAATGCTAAAAATTGTGTTTTGTTTGTTTTTTAATTCTTGTTACCATTAAGAAATTTGATCATTTTTAGCTCACATGATTGCTGACCTTAAATGAAAAATGCATTTTCGCCAATTTTTCAGACAGCTGTCTGAAATTTCTATAAGCACCATAAATCCTTGTTACAAATGGATCTGCAAAATTTCGCCTGAATTGTTTAATAACTTTTTAAACTAGCCATGAAAGTTTTAATTAAACATTCCTGTGTGTCTGTCCCTCGTAAATCTCTTAATAAAAATGTTCATGGCTAATTAAAAAAGTTTTTAACCAATTAAAGCAAAATTTTGAGAGTTGACTACTCAGCTGATTATGGAGTGTGTAAAAATTTCAGCCAGTTTCATAAAGAATTGACAATGATGAGTTTTCTTATTTTTTTATCCAGTCTACTGGCAAAACCTTTGTAGCAAACAGGGAACCCTGCTGTTACGTAATGCAGTTACGGGAGATGGGGAACCCTCCTGCTTTCCCCACCATCCCACTTGTTGAATTTAGCGGACAACCAGTTTTGTTTCAAAGTTGATAAGCTGCTCTTTCCTTTGTATGCTACACTTATGGATATTTGTTGAATACTGTATAAATAAAAATATGCTTTTTTAATGTGAAACATTTGAGTATGATACAGTATTTTGTCATTTACAGTAGTACAGGAATTGCGATAGTTCAAAAGAAAAATGTACGGCGTGTGAACAATGGACAGAATGTCACGCAGGGACGGGGTGCTGGTTGATGAATGTCAAATAATTCCCACACTTCAAACCCCAGTGCCGCACGCTGGTGAAATTAAATAGGGGGAGTTTATATACGTAGATATGATGTTTACCGCGATGCAATTACTTTACTGTAATGTCAAAACAATGATAAAATTAATTCAACTACAGAGAAATGTGCCGTCTGCTAGATTTAAAAGCGATCAGCCCGTTTATTGTGCACTTACGTTCATCACTTCAAGCTTACTTAGCATTAGTTTTTTTTTTTTTTTTTTGATGGAATGTTTGCTAGCCAGAATGTGTGATTGACATATACAGTATTTCATAAATAAAAATTCAATTAATTAATATAGTACTGTATTATGAATTTGTTCCCTATATTTTACTTACTTATTAAATACTGTACATATATCTACATAAATTCCAAATTTTACTAGTTATTAAACAAATGAAAGCTTATAATACATACATACATACCATCCTATTTGAATTACTATTATATAGTTTAGAGAACCTGTGTGTGTTTACAGTACATATGTACTACTAGTAAGCACACACAGGTTCTCTAAAATCTGCAAAATTGTAAAATCTGCACAACCTCTGGAACCAAGTTGTGCGGATTTTCAGAATTGTACTGTAGTAATATAAAACGAAAATATTGACTGATTAACAACGAATATAATGTGAAAAATAGGAGTAATTTACTTCACGGTAATCAGGTAATCATTTTGAAAAACGTGTCGTTATGAATACAAGAGGTTACGAGGGCTGTGACATACTGCGAACTACCGCTCGCAAACGATTCACCGAGCCTAAACGACTTTACTAATGTCAAGGCGGAGACAGCGTGGCGTGAGTAACGAGTACAATGCAACCACTAGTCGTGCTAATAAATGTTTCCGAAACTAATGGGCCGCTCTGGCGGCACAGAGGTCTAAGCGATGGCTTCTAATCATTCGCCCGTGATGGGTCCAGGTTCGAATCCTGGTGAGGCATGGATGTTGTATTTGTCTCATGGCGCTCACTCTCGCCTTCCCTGGAACCAGTGGCCCTAAATTAGGGACAGGCAACTGCTTATAGCCCACTGAGTTGCTCTAGGAGATCATTAAACCTCCAATAGAAAAAAATATATAATAATAATGGCAGCGAATGTGTCATAGGTGCTGATTTGAAAAATTATTGGGGGTTCTGGACATTTTAAAGTGAATGACCCATGCATTTTTCAAAGGATTTAAGTCAAATTTAAATTTCATTCAATAAAATTATCTGGCACAATTAGACATCTGGAATGCTAGAATGAAATAAATTATAGTTAATTACAGAATTTTTTAGCTGTTTATTTTTCAGCCTCTCTGCCCCGGGTTACTTCTTGATTCGCCTATTCTTCATACGTCGAAAGTGAATGGGTTCCGCCATTTTAGGCAAGGAAAGAATTTTTGATTTGTCTATTCCTGTCTCGCCTAAAACTTTCGCCTACTAGAGGGGAGAGACTCACCTGGAGCACTAAACCTTCCGTGCGCTAAAAAAAAAAAGACAATTTTTTTCGTGAAAAAAAAGGCTAGTTATTCATTGGAATAAATATTAGCTGGTGTTTTTTTTTTTTTTTTTTTTTTCCAAATTTTTATGTAGCAGGCTTTAAGGAGAGTTCTTGATCATTGACATATACTCTAATAATCGCTTAAACTTGTATGGAAATCCGCTACAGTTTTTGGGGAAATTTCAGAGAAAAAAAAAAAGTGTTCTGGGGAAATATTGGGCCCCAAACATTTTCTGCACCCCTGTGCACCACTGGTTTTCACAAAATGTTTTAAAATCTGCCAAAAAAATAACAATATAAGGGCAGGGCCAGATTTTGGTCAGTCAATGCCCTTTGCATGTCCTGTGTCTGGGCCCCCTCAATTAAAATTTACACAGCTTACTCTGATCTTGTTTTATAAGCGTTCTGAGGCCACCCAGTATAATAAGGGGGTCAAAGTTATATGGAATAATTACCCCCATATCTGTTGTGTATGGAACTTATATTTTTTGTTACTTCAAATTTTGGCATATTTTTGCATACAGCCATTCAAATGCAGAGTGCATATATATATGTTATTTATTTTTTGTAGCTTCAAGTCAGATTTAATGTCTTTATGAAAAACTTTGTTCAGAGTAATTATGTTTTCTTGTAGAACTTGACTCGCAAAGATTATTTTTCAGTTGGTTTCGATATATTTCTTATGAAAACGTTTCAGCATTTTGGCTATAATTTTTAGTGAAAATATTTGTAGCACAAAAAACAGTCATAAATAAATGACCATAAGGTCCCAGTATTAAGTCCCTTCTCTCTCTCTCTCTCTCTCTCTCTCTCTCTCTCTCTCTCTCTCTCTCTCTCTCTCTCTCTCTCTCTCTCTCTCTCTTTTAATAAGCTGCCGCTATCACTTGTACCTGTTGACTCACAATGAAAATTTTTTTTTTTTACAATTTTGTTTGTATAAAACAAATGTTTCATTGTGTATATTATTTTCCATGTGAAAAATTTAAAATATTTTGATACAGATTTTAATGTATATAAATGAATATAGTAAGCAAAAAATACTGATTAAATTAAATGAGTAATAGCATGTTTTCCTCCATTAAAATTATTCTTTTTGGTTTGACTACAGAAAAATGCCCCAAACAACTGAAAATTTGTATGAGTACTACTGAAAATATCTGAAACCGGTTGGCATCTCTGTATTTGTCACATATTTATATGAAAATAGCAGTCCCCATCTGACTGTCAGAATTGGTCATGGAAATCAATAGGACGTCTAATACAAATTTCAGTTTTTTTCTCGGGGCTTTATTAAGTAGCTATAGAGTGCTGAGTTTACTGTAGTTATTTTTATCATTGGTATTTATCATTTGTGTGTTGCCATTATATGGAAAATTATATTTTTCTAGCTAGGTAAATGAAGATTTAGTTACAGTATTTGCATTTTTTTCTTTTCGGCATTGCAGTAAAAATCAAGGTGCGTACGGTCCTTAAAAGTCCTTAGGAACTCCTTATTTTCATTGGATGCTCCTAAGGGGCCTTTAAAGTACTTAAAAACTCCTTATTTTTGTTAAATGCTTTTAAGGGCCTTTAAAAAGTCCTTAAAACAGGCGTGAAAATCTTTCTGAAATCCACAGTTTTCTGGGGTTTTTTTTTTTTTTTTTTTCATTTTCTAGCAGGAACAAATGCTATTTATCTAATCATGGTTCGTACACATCCTGGAAAAGTTCTGGAATTCCATTTTGTCCTGGAAAAGTCTTAAAATTCTGTTACATGTCCTGAAATTTTATCCATTTTGTCCCTGCACAATGTTTTGTAGTTGAAGATTTTCCTACTGACATAACTTATGTCTAACAAATTTTCCTCCCCACCCCCTGCAAAATGCGCGGGGGGGGGGGTTGGTTTCCTTGTCTTAACGTTTTCGTTATATGCTAATTATTACCGAAATTAGTTTACCAATGTGCTCATGAAAAGACTGATAATTCAGATTTTTCACTTTTGAAAGCTAGTGATTTTGCATAATGTGAAATTAGAACTACCATTATTGTGTGATTGCGAGTAATCATGCTTGGAAATTTTGCTGTGTCTTTCCATGTATTAATTGGTGCTGAAAATATAGATTTCCCCCTCCAAACGACGCTTAGGGTATCATTTTATTAGCTGCTCCGAACTACTCCGAAATGTAGATTTTCCTGCTCCAGAGGCTGCTCCAAAATGGGTAGTCTGCACTTCCACCACTGGCTATGTCTAAATATTTGTAATCTTTCAGCATTACAATGTGACAGTTACTGGGTGAAATCAAAATTTGTCATGATTGACTAATGGAGTGGGACATGTTAAAGTTTATTTTGTAATGTTAATAAAATTTCGCTAGTAGGTAATAATGCAATTTGCTAGTAAAGAAATAAGGCCACTAGCAAGTGTTGCTAAGTAGCAACACTTGCTACTTTTTAGCAGTACTGCTAAAAAAAATGAAATCAAGGCCTGCCAATAATAATACTTCTGGAAAATTGTCCTTACGTCTGGGAAATGTTGATAAAAAAAAAAAAAAGCGCTCATGTGATTTTATGAGCTGTAAAAATCTTCCAATTTTCAGATTTTGAAGGTTGGCACGTCTGTTATTATTATTAATTTTTAACTTTGCATGGCCAGTAGATTTTGTCATTTGGCTAGTAAACTTTTTATTCCACTAGCCACATTGGCTAGTAGAAATTTCAGCAGTTTCGTAAGGGCTGGTGTTAGGTCTGCTGATTTGTGTAACTTTATATACACGGTCGAGTCACATTATTCTGACCACCAGCTGATATCCAGAGTAACCGCCGTGTGCAGCGCGGACAGCAGCTATACTGGTTGGGAGTGACTCAATAAGGTGCTAAAAGGTGTTCACATGTATGTGGAGCCATGCTGACTGCAGTGCATCTGACAGCTGCTGGAGGGTGTGTGGTGGAGGATCCATAGACATGATCGAGATGGTCCCACAGATGCTCAATTGGGTTTAAGTCTGGGAAATTAGGGGGCCAGGGAAATACTTTGAAGTCTTCGTTGTGCTCTTCTAACCACTCTTGAACATTTCTAGCTGTGTGACACATCATGCTGGAAGATCCCATCTGCCCCAGAGATGGCAATCAGCATGTATGGGTGTACATGGTCTGCAAGGATGGATTCATAACGAATTTGGATCCAGAGTGCCTTCCACAGGTATGAGTGGACCTAGGGAATGCCACGAAAACATTCCCCAGACCATAATGCTGCCCCCACCAACTCGTGTTCTTCCAGCAATGGTTGAAGAGTTTGTTCTCTGATGTTTCTCGCCTTATGGGCCAATGTCCATCCGTTCGATGAAGCAGAAAACGTGACTCATCGGAGAAGGCAATCCTTTGCAAATCAGCGGAGGTCCAATTCTGATTTCTGCCGATGCACCTTCGTTAGCACAGGTACAGTGACCATCCGTCTGCATCTTAGCCCCAGATGCAGCAGAGTTCGCTGAACTGCCACTTTAGACACACTTCTGGTAGTGCCCCTGGTTCATTCGGCCAGTGGATTGCTCCACTGTAGCGTGTCGATCTGCGCTCGCGTACCTTCTCAGCCGACATTCCCCTCTCGCATCAAGGGCACGTGGTGCTCCGTAGTTTCCACATCGCTATTCACAGTGGTACCATTTCTCCAATCACGATACACTTTAACCACAGCAGCACGCAAACAGTTCACAAACTGCGCTGTTTCAGAAATACTGCCACCCGTGGCCCTAAAGCTGATAATCATCCCTGTTTGCAAATCTGATAAATCACTCCTTTTATCCATGACAGCAATGAGTGATATGTTTTCAGAATGCCTACAGCACACCTTATATACCCTCCAAGCCAACTCCCGACATGTGCCTTCTTTCATTGGCTATGCGCTCTTGACGTCAAAAGTAGCTCAGGTGATCACAATAATGTGACTCTGCTGTGTAAATGTATATAATCTTATGCTGAGAAAATACACACTTACATATTATTATTCTGAAAAGTTTTTTTTTCCCCCTTAGGTCCGAGAGTTTTCATCTTAGTGATGGAGATAAGCTACCCATGCTGCTGTGTAAAAGGGTTGCGAAACCAAAATTAATAAAATTTCGTGAGGGTACCAGAAGATGCTTAGCCTCTACGATTGAGATCTTAGTTGCAGATTGCATGAGGATGGCAGTACTGAGGTGCTTTATAACTGTTCTTGCATCTCATACAGGGATTGAGGGACACAAACGCTATGCTTAAGTACAAGGTAGCTCCCTCAAAGCAGCTCGGAAACCTGGATCGAAGAAAGCCGGGACACGCGTTTGTAAGTGGTTTGAAGTCGATGCCACTAAAAAAATATATGAACAAGTCTTTTTTTCTTTCTTTTTGGACTTGGTGTCGTGGATCTGACGCGCTTAATTTTCTTTAATATTGATCATCTGATAATCAGACTATTCTTTTCTTACTTGGTCTTTGCTTCGACGCTGCTATTGTAAATTAAAATAATAATGCAAAGCCAAAGTAGCAACTTTGGTCACAAGTATGTGAGCAAGTGAGTCCATTATCTTGTTATTATTTTAGTGGTATCCATTCTGGATCAAAGAGGATTGCTCAAAGGAGAAAAAAAATTGTATAAGTCTTGTAAGAAGACAAAAAAATAGTGTCTCATGAAGAGCAAATAAGAAAAGAAGGCTGGTGAAGATGAACGATATTAAAGAGGAGGATTTCTCTAAGGAAACACAGTCAAAGCCTGCTCAGAAAAGGAAGTGCTTCTCAGAGTGGGAGCAAGAGGGGGGGGGCTAGTAAGATACTGGTTGACTTCTTATCAGAAGTTGATTAAATAGTGTCTCATGAAGAACAAATAAGAAAAGAAGGCTGGTGAAGATGAACGATATTAAAGAGGAGGATTTCTCTAAGGAAACACAGTCAAAGCCTGCTCAGAAAAAGAAGTGCTTCTCAGAGTGGGAGCAAGAGGGGGAGGGGGGCTAGTAAGATACTGGTTGACTTCTTATCAGAAGTTGATTGGTATCAAAGAGGGGGATTACTCAAAAAAGAACAAGTCGTAGCAGGCTTGTTAAGAGAAGATAAAGGAAAACAAGTATTTCACCTGGGTAAAGAAAGGGCAGATGAAGCCTCATCAGAGGAGCTAGTCATACACAGGTTTTATTAGGGACTTGTACTTTGTGGGACCCACTTTCTTCGATCCAGGCTTTAAGAAGGTGGTATTAGTTCACATTGTTGTGCATAATTTGTTTTGTTCTGAATTTTATTTCATCAGAGCGTGATGTCACCTGGGGCATATTAAGCCTGCTGCTAATTTGTCGCATTTTGCAGCCCCTGAACCCATAAAATTTATTGTTTTTGTTTTGAATTTTTTTGCATCAGGGCGTGATGTCATGCGAGGCCTTAAGTCTGCTGTGCATTTGTCATATTTCACAGCCCCTGATTAAACCCGAAATTTCTATGATTTATCTTTTGAAGTTCCTTTTATCTGGGCGTGATGTCATGCGAGGCATTAAGCCTGCTGCTAATTTGTCGTATTTTGCAGCCCCTGAAATCTATTAATATTTTTGTTTTGAATTGTATTTGCTTGTATGAAATTAAAATATTTGCCTAGAACTAAACATGTCTGTCAATTATTTATTTTAAAAAATGTATACTTCAATGCTTTATTGTTCATGTAGAAGAATATGAATTTGATTTCTAATCATTTTTACCTTGCTTTGAGTATTGTGTGTAGTTGCTCTTCTGCACAAGAGAATTTTTTATATATTATTAAAAATTTACTTAGTGTACTGATTTTTCATTCTTTAACAATTATTCCCTAGCTAAAACTTACCAATTGATTCAGTTAATGATATCTTTTCGTTTTTACTTACTATATTTGGCTATTATTTTACAAAAAAAAAATGCAATTTTAAAGGCTTTACTAATTTAGAGAAAATTAGCTAGGTGGGCCACCCAGTAAAAAGGCTCTAGAGAGAACAACTACTTTTATATTTGAAAACAATGGTATTTGTTTATGGTACAAAAGTGAAAATTGAGTGCCAAAGTTAAGTATGCATTGCATTTCCAAATAGAACCCAGGTAAAAAAATAATGAATCCTACCTTGTGGTAATTACTCCATGCGAGAACACTAATATACCATTTACACCCATGTCATCATCATCATCGTCAACCATTATCAATCCACTGCTGGACGAAGGTCTCCCCAAGTTTCCTCCACAACGGTCTGTCTTGTGCCAGTCTCCTCCATGTCACTCCCGCATACTTTTTGAATTCCATCCACCCATCTTCCATGTGGTCTTCTTCTGGGTCTTTTCCTGTCCCTTAGAATCCAATCTAAAATTTCGGCTGTCCATCGATGGTCTGTTCTTCTGGCAGTATGTCCAGCCCATTGCCATTTCAGGGATTTAACTCTGATCATGATGTCTTCCACTCTTGTCATTTTTCGGATCCACGTGTTCCTCTTCTTATCTCTCCTGGTTACACCAAGCATGCACCTCTCCATGCTGCTTTGAGTTGTCTGCAGCCTTTGTATGTCTCTTTTAGCTAGGGTCCACATCTCTGCACCACACTTGATATCTGTTGTCCAAGATAAACGTACGTGTCTGTTATCTCCAGCTTTTCTCCATCAATCGATAAATCTTCATTTCTTGTAAAAGCATTGAACATCACTTTTGTCTTCTGAAAGTTCATTTTTAATCCCACTTCTTTACTTTTGTCAGCAAGTTCCTGCATCATACTCTGTAGCTCCGATGGGGTAGTTGCAAAAATGACTATGTCATCAGCAAAACAAAGGTGGGTTAGATAATCTCCATTAATCTTTATCCCTTTGTTTTCCCAGTTCAGTGATTGAAAGACATTTTCCAATGTAGCATTAAAGAGCTTCGGAGATATGGTGTCACCTTGTCTCACTCCTTTTCCAATTTTTATGTGTGTTGTATTACCAAATAGCAGAATCTTTGCACTTGCATTTTCATAGATGTTATTAATAATATTAATGTATGCATCTTCAATACCGCAGGATTTCAGAGCCATTGCAACTGCTGATGGTTTCACCGAATCAAAGGCTTTTTCATAATCGATAAAAGCCATGCACAATGGAAGTTCATATTCCCTCACTCTTTCAATTAGTTCTCTCAGTACGTGGATATGATCTATTGTGCTGTAGCCACTCCTGAATCCAGCTTGTTCTCTCGGTTGAGCCATGTCCAGTGTCACCTTAAAGCGGTGTGAAAGAACTTTAGTGAAGATTTTATAAACCACTGATAAGAGGCTGATAGGTCTGTAGTTCCTGAGATCCTCAATGTCACCTTTTTTATGTAGCAAGATCATTGTAGCGTTGTTCCAATCCTCAGGAATTTTCCCTTCATTAAGGCATCGAGTGAAAATTTGGGCGAGTACTGTTTCAATTTCTCCACTTGCTTCTTGTATGATGTCTACAGTAATTCCATCTTCTCCTGGAGCTTTTCCCCGCTTCATGTTCTTGATTGCATGTGCAACTTCTGCTGGAAGGACTGGAGGAACTCTGGTACTGGTATCTTTCATGATGTCTGGAGTACATGTATCATCCCTTTCATATAATTTGGAGTAGAAATCTTTCACTCTTGTCAAAATTTCGCCTCTATTTCTTGTTACAGAACCATCTTTTCTCAGTGCCATAATCTGTTTTTCCCCTTACTGAGATGTCCCTTTGCTATCTTTAGGCTTTGGTTGTTTTCAATTGCTTTCCTTACTAGTTCACAGTTGAATTTCCTTACGTCTTCAGTGATACTTTTTCGTACTGTCTTGCATAGCTCTGATTAAAAATGTAAAAGAGTTATACCTTTATTTTAATTCAGTAATGCACCACGGATTTCACCATGCTGCGGCGGTGTAAAATATTAAGGATGCTAGTAAGATAACGCTGCTGTGCTGGAGAAAATCCCCCCCCCCCAAGCATTAGGAGTGGCAAAAATATTTTAGTCTTACAACAAGCGTTTTTCTCATTATTAAGAAAAACGCTTGTTGTAAGACTAAATATCATATTTTGGAAGCTGGTATTCAGCTTTATTTATATAGACTGAAATAAAGCTGAATACCAGCTTCCAAATTATGATGATGTATTGCAGTGCAAGCAGCATGCCGTTGGTGATTACAAATCCACAGTAAACTTAACTATCAAATACGAAGGCTCTAAAAAATTTACCGAATTGTGAAACAATGCTTGGTTTCCTTGTTTGCCCCTCTTGCATATGTGATCAAGATGAACTGGTCTTCTTCTACCCTCCTGGTTTTTATCTGGAAAAAGTATTGAGTAAATTTGGTAGGACTTCATAATAGATTTTTGACATGGACATTGTTCCATTTATAAACAAATTTACAAAAGCATTCTCATCTAGAGCAACAAATTTTTCTATAGAGTATATATATTTTCATAACTGCTTTGATTTCAGAGCTACATTTAAAAAAAAAATTATTTGAAATGTTAACACTTTGTGTGAAGTCATTTAGTTTTTTTCTCGAGGTATTGTATACATTATTGGCTGCATTGACTCGTCGGATTTAGAAAACGTAAATATACATGCCGATGGTAATTTTAGTTTTAGTGTGTAAAACAAAGAAATTAAATTAATACTTAAAATAATCTTAATGCTACTGAGATATGAAGTCCATGTGAATGAGTTTTTTTTATAATATTTTCCCCGATTTTTTTAAAATTAATTTCTCCAAATTTTCTTCAATAAACAAAAAATTAGACTAAATATAAAGGGTGATCACTCAAAAACCTACGGAGGGGGGGGGCCTTCATTGATTTTCGGGGGTCTTGGCCCTCCCGAAAAGATGCCTGAATACATCACTGGTCGTACTTCGTGCCATTAGGTAGTTCTTTGCTAATACAAAATCACTCTATTTTATTTGATTTTCTAACCAGACCTTCTCACATTCATGAGGAAAAAAACTTGATCGTCAAAATATTTCGTTGTGGAGACGTACTTTTCATTGTTAAAGGTAGAAAGGACCTTTCACAACAGCACGGATTGTATTGGGTAGTTGATGTGCTGCCATCTATTGGCCGATACGGAGTATGGTATTCACTAGTTAGTTATTAAAGTCGTCCTCAATTTTAATATTAAGATAGATTTCGACTTGTATTCATCTGAGAAACTGCAGGTATTCCTTATGATATCGTGCACGAAATTACTTTACCGTATTATTCAATATGATCATTTGTCACATTTGTTAAGTAACCTCACTGAATTTCTTAGGAAGAGAACTTCCCACGATAAAACTTTTCACGATATAATTCAATATGGTCATTTCTCACATATGTTAAGTAACCTCACAGTGAATTTCTTAGGAAACAGAACTTCCCACGACATAATTCAGTATGAATTGTTTGTCACATATGTTAAGTAACCTCACAATGAATTTCTTAGCAAGCAGAACTTCCCCAGATAAAAAGACAGTGTTCCTGTCACATGACTCTCCTCATAGGCCTCGCCCAATCGCAATCTCCAAAGTAGCTCTGAACCAATCGCGTGGCAGAAATGGCTCTAATCGCAATTTCCTGCATTCACTTGTGAAATACGCGTCCCGGCGACTCTTCTTATCTGGGCGCATCTGTTAGTCTGATAACTCCTCCGGTTCCTTCTGCCCAGTCTTCCACGGTGACGACTTGGGTGCAAGACATGGGCACTCCGGTCTTTGCTGCTGATTCATTCCCTCCTCTCCCAGTATCTCCGACGTCACTTGTCCCAATGCATCTGCTCTTTTGACCACTGCACAGGAAGTATCTGATCCAGAGTTTTCCTCTCCTACTCCCACTGAAGTACACTCTCGTGCAGAAGGCTTAACTAGTACTGCTGTATCTGCTCTCTCGACTACCGCACAGGTCACATCTGTTCTCTTGATTACCACACAGGACGTCTCTGATCTGGTGTTTTCTACTATTACTCCTATTGAAGTTCACTCTAGTGCTGAAGACTTGGCTGTCACTGATGAATCTGCCACTGATCCCCGTGCTCGTAGTGATAATCGAGGTGCTTTCAAGGCTCCATCTGGCACAGCTAAGCGTGGTCGCCCGAGGGTTTATCGCTCCCGGTCTTCGTCACGCACTCGTTCTCCTCCCGCGCCCCCGAGAGGGTGCGGAATTACTGATGACCCAGTTGAACTCGCAGAGGCTGCTTTACAAGCGCAGTTTCAACAGTTTTGTCAAAACACTGTCTTCCTCAGTCGGCCTTTATCTCATCGACAATTGTTTCGTCTCTTCTCATTATCCCGTGATGAGTCGTTCGACTTTGTATCTTACCTTTCCCAGTGCACCCTTCCTGCAGATCATGTTGTTCGTCCAGTTGACGAGTCTTATGTGTCAGTTCCCACCTTATATGGAGATGCATCGTGCTGCTGCTCCTTGTTACGTGGGGGTTTCTCACATGGCCATTCAAGCTTACAGTGCTGCCAAGTCTCTTCGATACTCTACTCAAGACTGAGTTAGTCTCATCATGATTCCTTGCCTGGCCGTACCGATATGTATCCCCGGATTGTTCCCGGGCTTTGTTTTTACGTAAGTACATTTATTGTCTATTCCTGATTTATTTTCATCCTGTAACATGTCCATAAGGTGTTTCATCAATCAATTTGTAGATCTGATGTTAACTTTTCGTCATTCCTATTGGTTCTGGGTGGCTAAGCCCCCATGGTTTGTACATACTCATTTATGTATTGCTATATAATTTACTTATTTATAGCTGTACTGTCCAGCGTTTTACTGGGTGGCTAACCCCCATTGTTAATATATACCCTTCATGTATTGCTATATTTATGTTTTTCTTTATAATTTATTGCTGTAATGTTCAGCGTTCCAAGAATAAAGATTTTGAACTATCCTGCACTTAAAATACTAAAACACCTCTATTATTTCAAGGGAAAGATTAGAAAAGAAGGTGAGAAGCCAACTTAATATTTAAGGATAAAGTTAGCGCAAAAAGTTAGTAGCTAACTATCGTGCACTTAAAATACTAAAACGCCTCTATTATTTCAAGGGAAAGATTAGAAAAGAAGGTGAGAAGCCTAGATTGAAACTGCAAGTCACGGTGAATGAGACAAAGTGAAGATAAAGTAAGTGCAAAAGGTAACTAGCTAACTATCCTGCACTTAAAATACTAAAACACCTCTATTATTTCCATAGAAAGATTAGAAAAGAAGGTGAGAAGCCTAAATTGAAACTGAAAGTCACGGCAACATTGCTGTGACTAGCACTTAAATCCGGAAAAAAATATGATATGTTTCCTTTTTTTTTTTTTTTCTTAGGGACAACTTGGTCGTCGCACTTCTCTTTTCTATTTCCAGACGGGATACCGCAAAGGTGTGTGATACCTGTTGCTAAATGGCAATCGTCAGATTTTGGCTTGGCTTAGCTTCGTTTCCAGTTAGCACGTCTTAGAGCATTTACCCCCTTCCCCAAAGTATCACAATTATTATGAGGAAACCTACGAAATGAAAGTGTCTGGTGACCAGTTGTTTGTTTATTGGTAGATCCGTACGCTGCGCAAGATATAACCGTTTAAAAAATCTGTTTAGCTCATTAAATTTGTCTATATTATTTTCTGAAATACTTTACAATATATACACACTATTTATAAAAGCAAAAAATTAAATCTTACTGGTTATACATTTAAAAAAATGGATGTAATTGATATAAACACACGAACGCCTATAGTAAAAATCGAGATGTGACAGATTCTTTCCGTACAACGCTGAACTTCAAATGGCCGCCCCGGTGGCGCAGTGGTCTAAGCGATGGCCTCTGATCATTCGTCCGTAAGGGGTCCGGGTTCGAATCCCGGTGAGGCATGGATGTTGTGTTTGTCTTACGGCACTGGCTCTCTCCCTTCCCTGGAAACAGTGACCCTAAATTAGGGACAAGCGACTGCTTATAGCCCATTGAGTTGCTCACGGTGGTCGTTAAAAATCCAATCAAAAAAAAAAAAAAAAAAAAAACTTCAAATGTCGCCCGGTTAACTTACGGTTTTCCAGTCTATGTATCTTAAAGGTCTTTGGGAAGAACAGTCCTTCCATTATCTAGAGTTTCAGGTTCCAGGGAAGAAAAAGAGACAGTGCCGTAAGATAAACACAATGTCCATGCCTCACCGGGACCCATTTCGGAAAACTGACCGCAAGTCAGCGCTTAGACCATGCGTCATCGGGCGGTGTTTCATGTTTGAAGCTCGTGTTTTAGAACCGAAAAAACTTTGGTTTTCACTGGAACTAAGAAGAGAGAATTAATCAAATTTGAAAGATCTGTGATTGTATTGCATATAATTCTTTTGATGAGATGTTTATCGACTACCTTGAGTACTACCTGTAATATGAAGAAATTTGTTCATAGTTTATCTTAGAATCGATTTTGTTTTTGAAAGCAGTGTTTTAATTAATTTAATTTTTAATGTTTTGGAGTTTAACGACCACCGTGAGCAACTCAATAGGCTATGAGCAGTCGCCCGTTCCTAATTTAGGGTCACTGGTTCCAGGGAAGAAAGCGAGCCAGTGGCTCAAGACAAACACAACATCCATGCCTCGTTGGGATTCGAACCTGAACCCCTTTCGGACGAATGATCAGAGGACATCGCTTAGACCACTGCGCCACCGGGTTGGCGGGCGTGTGTTGCAAATCGTACTTTAAATAGTTGTTATAAATATTAAATATGGTCTGGTACTGTGTTAGTTATGGATGTAAGAGTAAATCTATATAATCTACAGAATGCGACGGACATGAGGAACGGATATCATTTCACAAGTAAGTTAAATAAAATGTTTTGCTCATTGTTGTTTATAATGTCTTTGGCTATTTACATTTCTTTCAAATAGCAGTGTTCAGGTTTTATTGACTGATGTAGAAAGTCGGTCGCAATGCGATGATTTTTATGAGGACATTGCAGAAACATTGTTTTATTTTTAAAAAAGAAACTGTTCGTCAGATTTATTACACGTCTCACGAAAAGTGAGCACTTCTACGATATGTAGGAAGAGAAATGCAACATTTTTTATTGGAGGTTTAACGACCACCGTGAGCAACTCAATGGGCTATAAGCAGTCGCCCGTCCCTAATTTAGGGTCACTGGTTCCAGGGAAGGGAGAGAGCCAGTGCCGTAAGACAAACACAACATCCATGCCACACCGGGATTCGAACCCGAACCCCTTACGGACGAATGATAAGAGGCCATCGCTTAGACCACTGCGCCACCGGGGCGGCAAATGCAACATTAAGCAGACATTCATTACTCATATTCACGTGAAGATTTCATTTAATTGGCTTATTTCCGTGAACACCACATGACTTAGGTGTGGGCATATTTCTTGAAAGATGAGCTTTCTAAATAAATTTCTTGAAACGTATATTGCATAAATGATGTTTCTTACCAGTATGGAGTCTTGAGATATTAGAATTTGGATGAATATTTTGTAACTAATATCACACTGTTAGATTTTTCATCAGTGTTGAGCTTTACATGGCTTAAAAGCAGTGGCGAAGCGTCAGTGGAAGCAAGGGTAGCATTGCTTCCCTTTGGTTCATGCGCTTTTTTTTTTTTGCGTGAATTAAAAATATGTAGCATTAAAGTAAAATAAAAATATCACATCAACATAACGCAGCAGGCATTTTTTCCAGTATCTTTTATTTTTAAGAAAGCAAATTCATATGTGTATTTTTACGAAAACAAGAACAAATGTCTCGTACGTAAGTCGCTCGTTGGAAGCAACGCTGGTAATGCATCCAGCTGAACCTCAGTAACACGGCATGCTCACCCGTAGAGTGGCCAGCCACAGTCAGTAATGCTATGCTAAGCACAGAGCGCGGGGAAGCATTCTCCCAAACGCTTCCACGGCGCCGAAGGCAGAACCACACAAAAGCATGCATGCGCTCTTTCCAAACGTTCAGTCAGACTCAGAGGCAGTGATGGTAGATCGTGGGAAATTACACATTTCGTGGGTATTTTAGAAAAAAGAAATTAGGAATGGGAAAATTGGTATTTTTTATATCCTGTGGGTAAATTTATTCCATCGCTTTTTAAAAGTCATACGAGACTTCTAATTTGGTGCATGAAGTCTCGTTTTCAAACAACCCCTGTATTATAAATATTTAACGAGAATCATAGAGGTTGCGCAACATCTACCAAAATTTCAGCATTTCGATATGTGGGTAGAATGGCTTTAAATGCATCGGCGAAGTTCGTTGTTGAAGAAAAGCACTTTACATAATACAGAAAAATTATATTATGATAGTAAACACAATGCTTATTATTATATAATATTATTTACTGTTTATAAATACAGCTACTGTATTTAAAAACTGGAGCCTACATTAGTGTACTTATTAAAATCATTATTTCTGTTTCTGTAGTTCTTTAATGCACATTTTTTTTCAAATAAGTTTATGAGTAAAAAGATAAAATTATAAGTAAATTTCTGAAAAAAAATTTTGAGCTTAATAATTTATTATAAGCTTATATAAACATTTGCAGGGAATTTTTGCGAATATGTGTTTTTTGGCTATAAGATGGGTATTTTCTTTGCTGCATATGGGTAAAATCAGTTTTACTACCTACCATCACTGCTCAGAGGACTCCCGTAACAATAGTTTGAAGTTGCAATTTGTCAAAAGTTTTCTGTGTTAGCCAGTGTAATTACACTGCTGGCCACACAAAATGCAACACCAAGAAGGACACGAGATAGCAAAGCCAGATTTACTAGACACATAACAACAGATACACAGATGAAACGGTTGATCTTATAGGCCCGTGCGACTTGCGGAACACGCAGACATCAAAAGTTCATGTGGCCCCCATGGCTGGCAATAACGGCCGCTACACGCCGCAGCATCCAACAAAAGAGGCTTTGGATGTGGGCTTGGGGTATGTCGGTCCAGGCTGCTTCCACACGTCGCCACAGTTCATCAGGCGTAGCCGCGGGTGGTGCTTGCCGGGCCACTCGGTTGCCGATCAGCGACCAGACGTGTTCGATGGGCAACATATCGGGAGAACAGGCGGGCCACGGCAGCAGTGACACCTGGTCGGCCGTGAATAATTGTTACACGATGCGAGCCACGTGCGGGCGCGCATTGTCCTGTTGAAACGTGGCCGCTGGCAGGTTCTGCAGGTAAAGGAGGACTACAGGCTCCAAAACGTCGGAGATGAAGGGGTGGCTGTTGGTGTACCGGCGATGCGTACCAGAGGTGTGCGGGTGTCATATCCAATTGCGCCCCAAACCATAACGCCAGGCGACAGACCGCTATGGCGATGCATAATGCAGGCGTCATACAGTCTCTCGCCGCGTTGCCGCCACACGCGGATCCGACCATCGTGGTGTTGCAGGCAGAAGCGGGATTCGTCGGAGAAGATAATGTCGTGCCATTCCGTAGTCCAGGGGCGGCGTTCAACGGCCTACTGCCGCCGCACTGGCCGGTGGTGTAACGTCAATGGTAATCGGAGCAATGGGCGCCGTGCGACAAGTCCCCGCTCCAGCATACGACGTCGAACGGTACGTGCTGACACGGTTGTTGCGCAACACACCCTCATTCCTGCGCTAACGTTCGTGATGTGGCGCTGCAAGCCGTCAATACCCGCCCCACAACATGCCGATCCTCTCGTTCGGTGGCATGCCGCGGCTGCGGGCAATCGCTCACGTCTCTTTCGTTTGATGCTGCGGCGTGTAGCGGCCGTTATTGCCAGCCATGGGGGACGCACGAACTATTGATTTCTGCGTGTTCCGCAAGTCGCACGGGCCTGTAAGTTCAATCGTTTCATCTTTGTATCTGTTGTTATGTGTCTAGTACATCTGGCTTTGCTATCTCGTGTCCTCCTTGGTGTTGCATTTTCGGTGGTCAGCAGTGTAGAAAAAATACTTTCTCTGTCTTTTGGATCATTTTCATAATCATATAAAATCCCATTTATAAATAAAAAAAATATCTATAAAAATCATATAAAATCACATTTATATAAATGTGATTTTATATATAAATCATATAAAATCAGATTTATAAATAAAATAAAAATTATCTCGCTCTCTTTCTCTCTAAGAGCTCGAGCCCGAACCGCAGTAAATATTCTACAGTCCGAGCCCGATTCGGGCCCGGGCTCTGCTTTTGGGCTTTCGGGCTCGAACTCAGCCCGTCTCAGTTCTGATGGAAGCAACCCCCAATTCTTTTCGCTGTGTGGGTAGGCAAGTTTCTTTCCCTTTCAACATTTTCACGGAACATTTTTTTTATAAATCTTTGCATTTAAACTTCTGCATAGACCACCGTGACATAGACATTTCTTTTTGGTGGTACCGCGCATGGTCGCGTTTCGGGGGGGGTCTTACGATGCTTTCTGCCATGCCGTATTGTCAACGTAGCATATAAACTACGGGTCACTTGCTGATTTTAATTAATATAAGTTTTTATTCATATCACTTTTGCCAGCTGTTTATCGCATATTAAGGTGGACGTTTAGTGATTTTGCTTCCTATATTTCCAAAGGGCAAACTTCTGTACGACGCCCCGTTGGCGCAGTGGTCTAAGCGATGGCCTCTGATCATTCGTCCAAACGGGGTCGGGGTTCGAATCCCGGTGAGGCATGGATGTTGTGTTTGTCTTACGGCACTGGCTCTCTCCCTTCCCTGGAACCAGTGACTCTAAATTAGGGACGGGCGATTGCTTATAGCCCATTGAGTTGCTCACGGTGGTCGTTAAACCTCCAATCAAAAAAAAAAACTTCTGTACACATTTTCTTAACAATTAATGCGTTCCCACGGGTGAAAATTTGAACATTGATTAAAATAACTGCATATTATAACTTGGAATACTTAATATTTTCTAAATCATAATTATATTAAAAATCAGTAGCTTTTCCTTTGGTGGTGTTGAAAACAGAAAAAAGATGGCGCGACCTGAACATCGATGACATCAGTAGACAAACAAGTGTTGGATTTCTTAATTATGGTTATGTTTTAGAAAATGTTAAGTATTCCAAGTTATAATATGAAGTTATTTTAATCGATGTTCAAAATTCCATCCTTGGGAACGCTTTAATTATGAAGAAATGTGTACAGAAGTTTGCCCATTGGAAGTATAGGAAGCAAAATCACTAGGCGTCCACCTTAAGTGCATTGCTTCCCTTTCTTTTGTGTGTAAATTTCTTGATACACACATCACACTGGAAAGATTTTTGATTTGTATACAGTGGCAAATGTCTTTCAATACTGGAATCTCTGAATTTTTGGAAGCATATTTCACACTCCCAGCAATCTTTACTTGCATTTGAAATTATGTCTGGTGGTGAATCAGCTGCTTTTTTCACTTCCTTAGAATTTCATTCTTCAGTGACTTCCCCTAAAGAATATTTCAGCAAATATTCCATGTTATTAAACTTACAATTTTCATTTATTCAGAAAACTCACTGTAATAAATGATTTCCCTCACTTCCTTTGAATCACTCCTGCTAAAAAGAAACATGAAGCTTCTTGGAACATACAAACAAAAGATATCTTTAACTTGATCTGCAAGAATTTCTTGAAAAGCAGGTTAATTCACTTCAGAAAGATTTGTATTTCAATAACAATTATGATATTGCTAAATATTAAACATGCCAAGAGAACTGTTTAGTTTATATTGCAGTAAGCTGCTTTGTTATATTTCATTATAAGTTATCAGGAAAACTGTTTAGTTATATTTCATTCAAAAACAAAACAAAAAAAAAACACTGCTTACAGTGACTGTAGATGCCGTCTATTTCAAATTACACACCATCCTCTGCTACGGCAATGCTTTGACACGGACTTTGCAAAAATGCTACGGCAAGTTTTTTTAATGAGAGTAAGATATTTTTAACCATCCCATCAAGCAGTGTTTATGTGATCATCAAGACAGTGGAAAATACTTTCAATAAATACTATAGACAGGGCCGGATTAAGGTGGGGTCCATAGGGGCTATATATAGCCTTGGGGCCCACCATGACCAAGGACCCAAGAGGCATGCCTGGGCAATTAATAGAGAGAGAGAGAGAGAGAGAGAGAGAGAGAAAGTGGTTTATAAAAAGGTTTTGATTTTGTTTCGTATGATTTCCACTTCGCCAGAAACAGAGGCTGGAAGACAAACAGATTTCTAGGCAGTGACTCACCAAGCGTAAAGGTTTCATATCGCTATGCACAGCGGGGTCGGAGAGACAGTTTCAGCTTTTTCACTGACATCCCCCACCCCTCCCAATTTGTACATGGAACCGTTAATGGTCGAAGTGCCCTATGGTTCCACATTGCGTAACAAAAAAGATGCACTAAAAAAGGTATACAATGCTAAATCATTAGAAAATCCATGACGAAATCTAGGAATCCTAAGTTTTTAACCCATGTTCTTATGAGAGTAATGAAAAACACAGTGACTTCTTATGAAAACTCTGCAGATAATTTAGTAGTTACAGTTTCGTGTTTTAACAAATTTCAATAATTATTCTTAGTCATAAGTTCTTTGGGGGCCCACTCGGATGTCTTAGGCTAGGGGCCAACTAAGGTTTTAATCCAGCCCTGACTATAGGCACTGTACGCCACAAGAGCAGAATGTAAAAACAACACTCCTTGACGCAGTACATGAACTTCCACACAAAAGCTTGTTTCTAAATTTCAACAGCATTGTGATGAGTATTTAAGCTATTTTGCAAATTTACTGAAAGTGACAATGCGTAAATATTTTAGAATAAGGGCATTTCACCATTGAAAAAATAAAACAGAAAATATCATAAAAGGGATGTCAAGGCGACGTGTTTCTGCATCAGTGAAGTTGTTGTTTATGATAATGGTTATTGTAAACCACATAGCTGGAAACAAATTTGTTTACCTTATTATTAAATTACATTTACAAGAAGAAAAAGAAAAGCTTCCTTTCTGCTATGTTGATCCTACTGCACTCAGTTTGCTGACATTCGGTTAATATTAAAGCTAGCATTTGACTAAATCACAATTGCAGGAAGTGAAACAAAAGTTATTTATCACTATTTCAATGCTTCAGTGCCTATCTTGTGTTGTGTACTCCTTGTTGATCTTTTACAAGATAATTTGAAAGATGTTTATGTTTCAAATTATATGTAGGAGTGGCTTTTACAATTAGTTTATTGAGTGTGAATACTGCACTGCAATTAATAATAGATATAAAGAGCTCTGCATGTCTGAGGAAAAGCCGTGACAGTTTTGTAAACATGATACCTGTAGACCCCCTTTTTTATTTTATGCAGTGTCGGATTTCCCAATAGACCCACTAGGCCCGGGCCTAGGGCGGCAAAATTTAGGGGCGGCAATTTTAGTGGTAGTGAAAATTAATAATTTGTTATAAACCCATGAAATAAAATGTAAAATTTAAATAAAAATGGAACTAACAGTTAGTCAGAAAGCTGGTGCACACTAGGCTGTTTCGAAATTCTGGTAATCTCCTGTGCGAGTGTGTGTTGGGGGGGGGGGGTATTAACTTTGTTCTTCCGACGTCCGACTCCAATAAAAGTTCTGACCAAGAGAAAGAAAGAAAGATTTGAGCCATGCCGTGATCATTCGGCAAGGCTCAAATCTTTCTTTCTTTCTCTAGGTCAGAACTTGGGGACGTTACCCAAAGGGATTACATCTCCCCTCAGAATGCCCCCATCCTACCTCCGTTAAAGTTATACTTGACCACTGCGCTTTTCCATGCAGGCCTGTTTTCCATGCACGTGCTTCATGACTCCTTAGAAGTTCCAAGAAAAGTTAAGGGCGGGGGGGGCTCGGGGGCAAAAAACATAGTTGGGTTTTGCCCTTAAAACAATGACAGTCAGCAGTGGCACCCCAAATCTTCGGAGTTCGGAGGATGCTTTTTTTTTTTCGGCGATCTATCTAAACCTACTGTTGAAGCTTTAAGTACTAGCTAGATAGTGTTTTTACTGCCGTAGAAAAAGATAGATTTCTTTTTCTCGAATAAAATCTGACAATGAGTGATGGAAGGAAGAGACTGAGTGGAGCTCATTACAAAATAATCGCTACTGCAAAAAAAGTAAAAATTGCTGAAGAACTACGACAATGTCAAAAAATTGATAAACATTTCATTTTTAAATGCGTTGGATCAACTACATCGATCGAAGAAGAAACCTCTGCAGTTGTTGATTCCTTAATTGCTACGGAAAATGTACGTGAAGAAGAAACTGATTGAAGTGCATGTTCAAATTTAGATCTTACATTGCTTGCGGCGGCGTAAGTGACGATTCTGCAGAATGAAAGATAAATGGTGATACCACTGATTTCTTACTCTCTCAAGGCATAAAACAAAACAAAGATGCTGACTTTTCAAGTTCTAAAGGATTTATAATGACAAAGTGCGTTATTTTACAAGTAACTTATTTAAACGCAAATTAATGAACGGGGAAGTAGTTGAAAGAACCTACCTAGTTTATTCATAAAAAAAGGAGCTGTGTTTTGCGCTCCATGTCGCCTTTTTGGAGGAACTACTAATTTAGCAATAAGTGGATATACAGACTGGAAAAATGCAAATACTTGTTTTTCGCAACATGAAAATTCCAAAGAGCATTACGCGTGTGTGATGCATATGTTAAGTAAAAGTAATTCATTGGGTTGAGTTGATTCTCAGCTTAAAAAAGAAATAGAGAAGGGCATAATTTATTGGGGAGATGTATTGCAAAGGGTAGTTGCAGTGATTAAGAAACTTGGAAGCCGCGGTTTGCCTTTCAGAGGTAGAGATGAGCGATTTGGTTCGGTTCATAACGGAAACTACATATGATGGCACTTGAACTAATGGCAGAGTTTGACCCCTTTCTAAGAGAATATTTCTTTGCATTCCCGTAACAAATTGCTCAGCTGAGCGATCTTTTTCTGTTTTAAAAAGAATGAAGAACTCCTTACGGTCCAGGATGGAAGAGCATAGGCTTAATGCTTTTACAGTCATGACAATAGAGAGCGAGTTGCTGACTTCATTGGACTTTAGTGAGCTCATCGAAGCATTTGCAACAGAAAAATCCAGACGAAAACTGTTGTAAGGTATATTTCCTTTCTTTTTAAGAACTCCCTTAAAACTTGGCAATTTGCAAAATTATGATGCGGTTAAAATTTCAAATAATGTAGTGTAGCATTTGTTAGAGAATTATAAAACTTGTCTTGATTTCAAATGCAAAATATGTTTATTACTTTACTGAATTAAAATAAAAATGGGGGAAAGAATGGTATGTAATAAAACTAGAAACAAAATCATAGTGTTTAAGAGATAAAAGGTCAATTCGTTTTCAAGTTTCAGCAATCGGTGTCCGCGCTGACGAGCGAAAACTGTTGCAAACAAACGTCCGAATTTGCGCTGTCACCAGGTGCGGTTGCAGAAGGGGTGAAGAAGGCGCGGCACAATGCACAGGGGCATCCAAGTTCTTCTAAAGTCACGGAAAAAATCGTTTATGAAAAAAATACGCATTCATAAAATATTAGTCGAGTATATTCCCTATTTAATTAGCTCATAAGTTAACATACCTGACAGGTTTTACGGTTTACCCGTAAAATTTACGGAAATGTGACTTGTTTTACGGGCAAAATGCTAATTTTACGGTTTTGGTGATTCTCCGAGATTTTTTTTTTCTTTTTCTGATGATTTTGCACCCACTATTAAAACTTTTTTTTTAACTTAATCCGATCAAAGTAAAGTGCCGATGCAAGTTACGAATAAGTTTTCAGTTACATGTGTTTATTTGGGAACATTTTACTGCAGTTTTCCCACGTTTTAGGTTATTGTTTTGCCTTTTTTCAAACGCTAGAACACCAACCAGCTGGGCTTATTTAACCTTGGGCTTGGTTTCCTCCCTCTCTCTCGCGCGCGCTGTCCCCCTCCCCTTCTTTTCAGACAATGCATTGTTTGTCTCCCGGGTCGCAACTTTTCAGCAGTCCAGCAAGGGGGGGGGGGTGTTTTGCATTGGAGCAGGTGTCTTTATTACTCCCAGTTCGAAACGAAATGCTATCTCAGAACGTAGAAAAAAAATTCAAACGGATTTTAAATCTGTGGAATTTTTAAGCCCAGATCAATACCCAACATGACGAAATTAAGCAAAAACTGCTAGTTTTGTGAAATTAAAAATGCATTGGGGCATGGTTTCGTAACTTCTCTGACAATAAATGTGACCTAACAAAAGAATGCTACAGTACCATTAGAGGATGTTAAAAAAGAAAGTAAGTTCAATGTTCATTCGAGCCAGTGCTGCTCCAGCAATGATTTATTTTGCTGGTCCGTTAGTCAGTAAGTTTTCTACGCTTTTCAACCGTGCGTTGTTCATTTTTTTTTTTTATGGATTTCTAAATATCTTTTTGGTTGTGGTGGATTAGATCCATAAGAGTTACATATAAATGTAGACATCAGATTCTTTATTTTAAAGATGAGAAGGGGCAGCATATTTGTCTGGGCCTAGAGGCGGCAAAGCCTTAAATCCGTCTCTGATTTTATGTGATATTCATATTTCATGAGCTAATGGGGTAAAAATATTTTTCAATAAAACAATTTGAGGAACAAAATCGGGTTTTTAAGGGTAATACGAAGGAACGATAATGCGGTATATTTAAATTCGCATTGCTGCAACTTCACGTATCAGGTGTTCGTTGCATGTAGCAGCGTATTTTCTATTTCATAGCTGATTTTCATCGAAATTGAGAACTTGCTAATTAAATTTTGATCTAGAAATTTGTGGGTTTGCATTCCCACTCGAATATTCCTTCTGCGCTATTTATACGACATATTATACGTTGAATCAAATACTGTATGTACTTTCCCAACAGCTATGTGTTGCCCACCAACCCCTGGGTGGTCCCAATAAAGAAGTCTAACAAATCTGCTCTTGACTTATCATCGTACCGAATGATCACCCTCACATTGGTTTTTTCGAAGATCTTGGAGAAAGTCCTGGTCACTTGCCTAACGGACTTTATTATTCTCTCTCATCAACGGATCAGCAAGTTGCAGTTCGCATTTTTGCCAGGACGTTCAACATCGGCGTGCCTTCTGTCGATCCAACGTCATCTTCTGGTGGCTCGAGCTCGACATAATTATGTTTTTCTGGTGTCTTTGGACCTTCAGGCGGCATATGATTTGGTGTCTTTGGACCTTCAGGCGGCATATGATTTGGTCTGTCATCCTGCTCTCCTGGGTAAATTGGCGTCTCTGGGTGTTCGTGGACGTCTTCTCCGTTGGTTGGCTGACTTTCTTGCTCTGCGCAGATTTCGCGTTCGTTAGCGGGGAACGGTGTCATCCTCCTTTCCACAGTGCCGAGGTGCTGCTCAGGGTAGCTCCATTTCGCCTATCCTTTTTAACTTATACATTGATGATGTGATTGATTGCTGTCATCCGAATGCTCATATGTTCTTATTTCCAGACGACATTTTTATTGTTTCCTATAGTCCCAACCGGGCGGCGGCCCTTAGCTATGTGCAATCCACTTTGGATCCATTGTTCAGTGGGCATCTTCCTGGGATTTACGTCTCTCTCCTTCTAAAAGCTTCGCGGTTGACTTCTCTCGTAAGCGCCGGTCGACGGCCCCTCCTTTCCGGTTGGGTTCCGACTCAGTGGCGTGGCAGTCCTCCATCAAGATTTTAGGGGTCTGGTTTAACTCCTCCCTGACTTCGTCTTCCCACCTCACGCACGTTAAGAAGTCAGTCTTCCGAGCCTTGTCTGCTGTTAAAGTTGTTTGTCATCGCCGGTGGGGTCTTGGCTTCCCCAACACTCTTGCCTTTGTCGTTGCTGTGATTCGGCCAATTCTGGAATATGCGGCTCCAGTCCTGTTCGCATACCCCACCTATCTGTACGATGCTCTAGAGGCTTAACTATGCACTCCGTGCAGCCATTCGCCTCCCTCGCTCGACACCTGTTGCGGTCTTGCGTGCTGAATGAGGAATCGCTAGCGTTCGTTCTCGAATCACCCTCCTGACAGTCCGATTTTTGTACCGCCCCCTGTCGATGGGTCAGCGTTCGCCTATCGCTAATCTTCTTCTGAAAGAGAACTCCTTGTCATTCTACGCTTGGAGATCCCATGGCTTTCTCCTTGGAATCGTGCTCAGTCGCCTCCGACAGGAGCCGCTTTTCGTCAATAGCGATCTTCTTCAGGCTCTGCCGGCCCCTCCTGTTTCGTCTGCACCCTGCTACTCGATTATCTGCTCGGGTCTTTATTTTCAGCCCCGATATCTGCATCCGATGTTTCTCAGACATCGCTTTGAGGTGTTCTTGGCCCAGTACTCAGCGTCGCACCACATCTTTACAACTGACGCTTCGAAGATTAACTCCTCGGTGGCGATCGGGCATTTTTTCCACGGAACAATTCCAGCCGTTCGTTCTTCTTCTCGACTGTTTCCTCAGTGTTCTCGGCTGAAGCGTGGGCCCTGAACCCCTGACAACAGTGCTTGAATTTGTTCCCGGCCCATGCGGTGGCCTCTTGCTGCTTACTGATAGTCGTTCTGTACTACAGGCTTTGCTGGCATTAAATCACAAATCTCCAGACATTATCGTTCTTCTGCATGATTCTCTCCAACGCCTACGCTCTTTCTACGAGGACATTGTGCTCGTTTGGTGCCCGGCTCATGTAGGTCTACCAGCGAATGAGAACGCTGACGCTGCCGCCCGACGGGGCCACGCTGAGGGCCTGGCCCTGTCCCCCTCTGTTACAGCCTCCGACGCTGCTCGGCACAGTGGTTACATGATCATCTCCGCTTCTGATTCAGCCTGGCTTTCGTCCGGGTGGGCAGATCGATATCCGTTCATCAGTTTTCGACACAAATGGCCAAGCGAACATTGTTATCGAAGTTCCTCAGCGGTCATCATTCAGCAATTACGCACGGACATGGCACCTTTAAATGGCTACCTCTTTCTGATTCGGAAACGTCCCTCCCGATGTGCTTCTGGCGCTCCGGTCCTGAGACTGTTACTCACTTCCTCCTCTCCTGCCCTGTGTACAGCGCATATCGGAGGGTTTGTTTCAGTGTGACAACCCCTCCTTCCACAACTTCCGTCTCTTCTCAAACGTATTCCTTGTTGGACTTTCCGGACGCTTCCGTGGCAAAGAGAAAAGTTCGGGCCTTGGAGAAATATTTAGTTCTCTCCAGACGCTTCTCATTTTGAACACTCCATTTCTAACCCTCCTTCTCATGAGCGTTTCTCATGATGGACTTTTGTGATGCTGCCGTGGCTTCACGAGCTGTTCGTGCATCTTAGTGATACATCGTGATCAGGAGACATTTTCGCTGTTACAGCTTGGCCAACTAGTTGCTGTGAGGCACAAAGTTCAGTCTATGAACCTCATCGTCTTCAACAACAACAACAACAACAAAAAAAACTTCGTCTTCTTTTCAGATTCAGCTCCCCAAAGCCAGCTACCAGTGTGTGTGTTGATTTGATGATCTTGTGTGTTTTTTTCATGTGTTACGTGGTTGGTTACTTTGAAATGTTCTGGTTTCCTTCGTAATGGTTCTGTTTGCCGGGAGATATTTCATTTATTTTCATTTCGGGTTTCTTGCTTATCGTAAATAAGTGTTACATCACTCATTCTTTTCAATCTGGATCGACGGTTCTGCGTCATATTTCTTTCCCAAAGACAACCACAGAGCAGGACTAAATGATGTAAACATTGAAATTGAGAAAGTAGGAAATGAATAGGGTTCGTGTTTTATAAGGTGAGATTTCTAACTGTAGATCTCTGGAATCGAAGTTCAGTTAAATGAAACTTCATGACTTCACCAAATTTTCGTTAGTTTTATTCGAGGATCTAAGAAAATGTTATTTCAAAGTGGAACAGTGCTGAAATGTTGCCTTTCATTACTTTGCAGTAAGTGAGACCATTTCCTTTACTGCAGTTTTTATTGTAATTCGTTTTGTGTTCTGTTTTTTTAAGCATAATGAAGCGTAAGACGACTGATAGTAATATCACTTCACTTGCTAGCAAGGCTGCTAGAGTAGGAAATGAACAAGATTTGACACACATGGATCACAGTACTTCCCCAGTAGGGGTGGTTGATAGCAGTTATGGGCCACTTCTGAAAGGAGCAGTAGTACCTTCCACAGTTATGCAACATTTAGTAGAACTGAAATTAGATTCTACAAAAGGTAGCCAGCAGAGTTATTCTGGTAAAACTACTACACACTTAGCATGTGAAGAAAAGTATGAGGAAGAATCAGAAAAGGCTGTTCCTTTACTTTTGCACGATCGAGCTTATGCAAACTTGAGAGATAAAGAGTGTATTAAAATTATTCTTGAGTGCAATGCTAAACAAAACTTGAAACACTTTTTGAAGTTTTTACATATTGCTGCTGCAAAGGATGGGCATGTGGAATGTTTAAAAACGTTCCTTGAATTCAGTACTGATATAAACTTGAGCACAAAAAATTTACGAGTGATTCCACTTATAGTAGCTGCTAGAAATGGTCACTCAGAATGTGTGAAAATACTCCTTGGTTACAGTAGAGATCAAAGGTTCCACATGCGTGCATTGCTGAAGTCTGTACTCTTTGTTTCTGCAAAGAATGGATATGTGGAATGCTTAAAAGTATTCCTTGGCTGTAATTTTGACCCAAATTTGCGCTTGAAATTCCTGCTGATTTTGCTAATGGCTGCTGTTCAGAATGGCCATACAGAATGTGTAAAAATACTCCTTGATTACCATGCTGATCCCAACTTGTACATGGGTAAATTTCTAAAGAAAGCATTCCATACTGTTGAGAAATATAATGCAAAATTTGTAAAAGTACTCCTTGGTTACATTACTGATTCAAACTTGAATACAAATGAATTATCAGAGACTCCACTAATTTCTGTTGCTAAAAAAGGGCATATGGAATGTTTAAAAATATTTAGTGAACACAATGCTAATCTGTGCATGAATATATGTGAATTATCAGCGACACCACTCATTGCTGCTGCTAAGAATGATCACACAGAATGTGTAAAACTTCTGCTTGATTATAAATCTGATCCAAACTTGACCACAGATCGATTTGCAGAGACTCCACTTATTGCTGCTGCTGAGAATGGTCATACAAAAAGTGTAAAAATTCTCCTTGAATACAATGCTGATCCAAACTTGTTAAAGTATGAATGCTTAGGGACTCCACTCATTTATGCTGCTGAAAATGGCCATGCAGAGTGCATAAAACTTTTGCTCAATTACAAATCTGATCCAAATCTCATCACGAATAAAATTCCAGCAACACCACTTATTGCTGCTGCGAGCAAAGATCATACAGACTGTGTGAAAATACTCCTTGAACACAATGCTGATCCAAACTTAATAATGGATCCATTACAAGAGACTCCACTTATTGTTGCTGCTGCACATGGCCACACAGAATGTGTTAAACTTTTGCTTGTTTACAAAGCTGATCCAAATTTGAGTGCAGATGCATTTCCAGAGACTCCACTTATTGCTGCTGCTGAGAATGGTCATACAGAATGTATTAAAATTCTGCTTGATTATAATGCTGATCCAAACTTGAACTTGTGTAAATTTGTAATGACTGCACTCACTGCTGCTGCTGAGAATGGTCATACAGAATGTGTAAAAATTCTGCTTGAATACAAAGCTGATCCAAGCATACGTGCAAATACATTTTCAAAGACTGCACTTATTGCTGCTGCTGAGAGTGGTCATACAGAGTGTGTAAAAATACTCCTTGATTACAAAGCTGATCCAAACGTGAAAAAAGATAGATTACTAGGTACTCCACTCATTGCTGCTGCTAATAATGGTCACACAGAATGTCTGAAAATTCTGCTTGAATACAAAAGTGATCCAAATATATGCACGGATACATTTCCACAGACTCCACTTATTGCTGCTGCTAGGCATCGTCATGCAGAATGTGTAAAAGTTCTCCTTGATTACAATGCTAATTCAAATTTGTTTGTGCATGCACCATGGATAGATGGATTTGTTTCGCCCCTGCATTTGTCTGTTTTCTATAATGATCCTGCTTGTATAAAACTGTTATTAAACAAAATGGATCTCCAACTCCTAATGAATGCTCATACTTCTGGTTATATATGTCCACTTCAGGTGGCTCTTGAGCATCGAAGCCATGAGTGCCTAGAAACTCTGCTTTCTTCTGGTTTCCCAGTTAATAATTTGCATCATAGGAGGATGAATGAGTTCGATATCCTGCATTATTATTTGCCAACTGATGTCAATATTCCACTACTTCCTAATAATGAAACTGCCTTGTCGTTAGCTGCAAGTACTGGAGATTTAGATTCTATGAAAATATTATTGAAATACGGAGCCAATGTGAATCCAATATGTTACAGTATTAATAATGATGGTATGCAACTAAAGTTCTCCTACCCTCCAATTTTAAGTGCATTGGTGGGGGAATGTTGGGAAGCAGCCCACTTGCTCGTTGAGCATGGCTGTGATATCACTTACCATCGTGCACATGTTCCTACCAATGAGTGTTTGCTCGCCTCTTTCTGTGAGTATTCTGCTACCAAATATTTGCTCCTGTGGGGTTCTGATCCACATCTTCTTTTTCAGAAGGGAAGCATTTGTAGTCAACAATACTTTGTTGGTTGCTTCTCTTGTGAAGAGCGGTTCAGTCAGGATGACATTTTTTGTATTTTAGAGCTTCTGCTTCAATTCACTGCAGTCACTGGACCAGTTCAGAGTTATTTCCATGCTGTTTCTGCAAAATGCCAGGAACTCCTTGAAGATGACTACAATGCTGATAAGTGGAATGAAATCTTACAGGAAGTTGATGAACCGTCATCTCTGAAGCACTTGTGTCGTATCAAAATGCGGCAGTTGATGATTTCCAAACGTAGTTATTCCTCTTTCAGAACAGCTATTAATAATCTTTGCTTGCCACAGAAGTTAAAACTATATCTGTTATATAGTGATTTGGATGAGTGATATGAAGGTAAAACATTCTGAATTCTGTTCTTGTAGTTGTGTAAGTATTCCAGTTATATATAATTCTGGTAGAAGCAGATAAGGAAAACAATTATAATTGAGAGTAATTATCAGAATTTTGCAGGTAAATTATTTATAGCTGAGTTTGAGATGTTTGTCTGTTGAGAAGCAATTTCTGTAGGTTTGTATACTTTGTAAAAATTGCCAATCAAAGAACGTTTAGAATACAAAACATCTCAAATAAAACAACAACAAAAATTAAAGATCCAAAGTAAAATAAAAAGTGAAAATTTATTGAAATAAATAAATTTTTACTTCATGTTTAAGTAATGTGAACATTTCTATTTGCAAAAGATTCAAAATAATTTCAAATTCTAAAAATATTCATTAGGACTTCACAGCTATTTAGATGTAAAGGCATTGGGCTTTTAAACAGAATATGTACAGTCGAAACTCGTTATAAGGAAATTCAAGGGGGACAGAAGAAAATAAGCAACATATGTTTGTTAAAACATTATGAAATTTTCATTGAAAAAGTTAGTGTGTACTACAGAAATTTTCAGTACGCACAAAATTGCAACGCTGTAATTCCGAAATGGTGCCCATGGAGACAAGCAAAGTACCTAATTCATTTGTAATGGGAGGTTTTTGCTGAAGTAGTAATGAAATATTTAAGCTTTCATTAATTTTTATATGTATGAAATTATGTACTGTATATATTTTGGTAAATGTGTACTTTAGTGTCCTAAATTATTTCGTCGGAAAAATTTAACTGTGTGGGAAAAGTGCTATGTACAATGTTTTAAGCATGCAAAATAATGGGGAAAGGTGAAAAAATATAGTATTTTTTACATGAAAGGAAAAATATTTTCCGAAGAATTTACTTTGGAGTGCGAAGGTTCGAAAGAGTACGTGCGGTAGGCCTAAGATGACGAGCGGCGACGGCGTGAAGGTTGAGTCCGGTGAATGGAAGTGTTGAGAACGGCAAGTTATGCGCGAAAGAATACACAAGGAAGCGGTTCAGCAGTACGTAGTAATCGAAGCGGGTTGTAGGAATACGCTGAAGGAAAGAGGTCTGTTTTATGCTGCATTGTAATATCATGGTAATTTTGCGTAATCGTAAGTAGAAAATTGCCAAAGAGGCTTAAAATTTCATAATCCCCCACAATTCGACATGAAGCTCTGGGCCTCCCTGCCTAGTACGATTCCTGATTATAAGAAAATCGTTTATTTTCAACAATATGTGTTTCACGAGGAAAAAAAAAACCGAGATGGACGAAATAACAGCAGAACTACAAATGAGGTGCTTGAAGAAATCACCGACCCTTAACATCTCCGAAACCATAACCAAAACTTAGGGTCAACAGAAACCAAAAATTTTTACTCAAAACTTCTGCCGCACATTATATCATTTACATTCCTTCATTTAATTACATTCCCAGATAATTTTACAAAAAATACCCCAAAAAGATTTAGCACATTTCTTTATTAATAATTAATGAAACATTTCTGAACTACTTCTTTTTGCACACGATTACACGACGCATCACACTCCTCCGAGACATACACCCCACTCTTGTATTCTTCCGTGCATTACTCCCTTCCGACGCACGGACCCTTCACGTCGTGGCCGTTAGCATCGCTTTGGCCTCCCGCACCAACTGCTACAAACCATTGTATTCGCACGCAAGTTCTTCGGAAAATATTTTTCCTTTCGTGTAAAAATACTATATTTTTTCACCTTTCTCTATTATTTTGCATGCTTAAAACATTGTACGTAGCACTTTTTCCACACAGTTAAATTTTTCCAACGAAATAATTTAGGACGCTAAAGTACACATTTACCTATATTTTTACTTATATGTATGTACACACATACTGTATTTTTATGCCCCTCATTAAAGAATTTGTCTTTTATTATACATCTTAATAAAATACTGTATATGCTTCAAGAAATAATGTACATACACATTGACATTACATATCATTAATTTTAAAGTAGTGTAGCAAACACTATTGAGTTCCATTTTGATGTAAAGCATGTTTACATACAGCAAACTGTTCAAACATACGGATTTTTAAGTATGATGTGAGTACAGTCTGTTTGTTTTCCCATTGCATCTTTAATTATAACTGTATTCATAGCATTTAGATAGCTGCTAATTTTTTCAGTATAAAACCCTCAGTTCTGTAAATAGTATCCTACTTTGGTAAATGTGTAGATTAGCGTCCTAAATTATTCAAGTGCAGCCACGTACGTTCTTGCCAGGGGAGCGAAGCATCATGTATGCTACAGAATATAGTTCGTTTGTGTTTTGTCATTGTTTTTAAAGCAGATTATGAGAAATTTTTCGTTCTTTCACATATGATTCCCTGATTCGAAATAGAAAGTACTAATATGCTTTTCTGTATTGTACAGAAAACTGGGAAACTATAACTTTTGGTTCCGGTTTTGAACAGCTTCCATTTGTAGCTGATTTGCAGTGTCACTGCACTTTGTGTTCTCCTGTTAATAGCTTGTTTGCCGGTCAGTTTCTATGTTACGCATATGTATGTTTTGCAAATCTGAGAGCTTTTATCCGGTTTTTCCTGCCAACAACGTAGAGGACACAACAATATAAAGGGTGGATGATGTGGACCTATTTTCTGTAGCGTAGCACTACAACGTAACCTCTTTCTGTTGTACTCTTCCGCCCGTCATTTCGGAACAGCAGCGAACCTTCCTTTTAACGGATCAAAGCTTTACGTCTTCGCCGGAGCGATTCGTTAGGCCTACCGCAGCTTCTCTTCACAGCGTCACTCACAGGTCAACATTATGATAAAAATCTTTAAAACATATTTAAAATATGAAATTTCTGCACCATTTGCCATTAATTTCCATACTCTAAAATTTATATGTCACACTTTTTCCAGGTACTAATATTTTTCCGACGAAATAATTTAGTTCTATCAATTCTTCAAACATCTCAAGGTGTTGAATTTTTTACATGGTTATAATTCATGTCAACAACCCAGTTCTTTTACTGTTTCTCACGTTGTATTATTGTTGAGGTGCATGCGGGAAACACCTTTCTTCGATATAGGGTTATGATCATAACATGCTAGAGAGTTTATAATAAATAGATATAAATCGATAATAGAAGGTTAAGAATGTTGTTACTCACATTTGGTCATGAAGCGTTCTGGGATATTGAAGGGTCCTTTGTAGTCCTATTGTGACGAAACCACGTCCATCACGTTTCCAATGATAGACTTCGCCTCTTTCACACGAACAGTGATGCAGTCAAATCATTCGTATCGAAGGGTTAAGTTCAGGCTTGATATTTAATCCTATTATTCAATATTTTGTTTCCAAATGGTAAGGTAAAAGCAGTAAGTGAGTATCGCCTTTTTTTAGTCATTTAAAAGATGATATTTAAGACGATTAAAACTATTAAACATTCCAAACCTTATGTTGAATGGCAGTCAATACGGTAAGAAATATCCTATATTGACCAAAGATCGGTCTTCGTTTCCCGCAGCACCAAATTCCCATACTAGTTTCAACTATCTTTTCGTAGTCTTCTTCCGTGGGCGAAAAGGATGTATTTCTCATCATTCATGTTGTTCCTTGGCCATCCATCTCAAATCCACTGGCAGAGTCAAAAGTTCCACGTCGGCAGAACCTTAGCGCATTCGGATTTTGGTTTGATTGCGCATCTCACGTCGTGCGTGTTTCTGATTGGATCGTCCAAATTTGTTCGCGATTCTAAATCCTCCGGTGTTGTCATTTTCTGTATGTCAATAGATTTATTATTTATCTTGTTGTTATACTGTTTATTCTTATTTCTATTCTGTTTTTTTTTCTTTTTCTTTCCATTTTTCTTGCTCTATGGGGTATCTCCAAGCGTATGGAAGGTCCATCGGGTCGTTATAATTGCAATTTGTCTCCCAGGTTTTTTTCACTGCTTCCGATGTTAAAATTTGGGCTTTTATTAAACTTATGTGCGTTATTAATTTTGCTTCTGTCCAATCTGGGACTGCCTCTTTTTCAATGCTATGTTGAATTAACGATGTTTTGTTCTCTTTTTTTGTTCCAGTTAGACATATGTTCTCCTAATCTGGTCCTAAATCTTAGTCCGTAAAATAGTTATTTCCACAGAAAACAGAAACTTTGAAGTAAAGGTTTCAGCCGCTGAAGCTAAACCTGCTTTTCATATTGCCAAACATCTCCAGAACTAAATGTTTTGCAATTTTTCAACAAAATTATTATTTTCCAACTCAAATGTGACGTCAGAAATTTCTGTAGCAAAAACACTGAAGCTATTGTCAATGTTTTCAGCTTGTCATTCAATGAAAAAAAAACTGTGAGAATAATTGAAAGAAATAGTTCATGTGGGTTGAATCACAGTGTTATTAAAATGATATTCTTATAAATAAAAAGCTATTTACAATTATATTACTTGCTTAGATCATTTAATTCTACTCTTTTTATTGTTAATTGTACTCTGCCAAGGCATACACACTCTCGTGACACTACTTTTTTGTTCATGGTAGATATTGCATAACATATTAGTTATTACTGTCCTCTCTCTCAAGTCCAGTGAATATAAAAATTGCACATGTTCTTTGGTGAGCGAAAATCTCTAAGCAAAATACGTTAAAAGTGAGCAGCCCCAAGTAAGTGCAGAAAGCGGCAAATTTGGCAGCCAGCCAAACACTTTGATAAGCATTTGTGTTGAACCATAGGAATATTCTGAGAGGAACACACTGTCTCACATCAGTGCAAGGAATCTTGGAAAGGGAAGTGCTTTGTTGTATTGGCAAACTGAGAAGTGTCAGTTTAAAAAACACTCCAAAGAGCTCTGAAATGAAAGAAGCATTAAGTCTGAAAATTAAACAACTCATTCCCACTGGAATTGGTGGAACTTGATGGCTACCATATTTGGATACAGAATTTATTTATCCTGGGGCTGTTATGATGTTCTGAAATTACAGTTACTACCAGAAAACTGCCATGTGTAATTCAAGTAACAGTTTTCCAGTTGTAATTTGTTCATATATCACAGGAAAACTGCTTTTTACCTTCTATTGTATATCAACTGAGTGTGAAATGGGGTTTAGAAACATGGAGGTAATCAGGATGACTGGCAAAACAAACTGCCAGTCAGTCTGATTACCAAGATATTACTGAATTTGATCCATTTTCAGCAGTGTTGCTATGGATCCAATCAGGTGAAAAGGCACAAAACATTGTTACTAAGCAGTGGCATATTTTGGGTCTGAGACCTGGACTATCTCACCCCCTCCCCAGTACCGTTTTTTTTTTTATTGTGAAGTTTATTTTTTAATTATTAAGTAATAGAAGTAAAATTTTTTTTTCTAAATTTTTGGTACATGCCATTGCAACATGATACCAAATAGTTATAAGGGTTAGGATTTGAACACTTATTTGTACATGAACTCCATTCTTCTTTCCTTTTGTGTGAACTTGAGTGTTAGGTTTTCACAAAAATGTTTCTTCTGAGTACTTTTTCACATTTAAAAATAATGTTTTTCTCTATTAACAAACCAGCCAAGTTGCTCAAATGTACATGTCCTTGTGTGGCTCTAAGATATATCTTGATTCTTTTTAATACGGAAAAGCTTCTTTTGGCAGTTGTAGTTGTTGGTGGAAAGTTTAATATTAGATTTGCTAATTGGTACACCTCAATAAACACTATGTCCAATTATTTAACTTTATGTAACAAGTAATGTCTCTTACTGACATGTTTTGTATTCATCAAGGGAATAAAACACCTTCAGTTCATTTTTTAATGGAGCTGTATCAAAATTTGAAGCAGAATTCTTTGAGCTCTGATAGTAGATGTTCAGGGAAGCTTACACAAATTTTATCAAAACAATTCGAATTCAACAAAGCCACGAATTTAAGATATAATATCACTGATTTTAATTCATCGACACTTCACACAAACTGAAACCACTCTCACAAAACATGCACAGTTAAAAGGTGAAAGCATGGAGGGACTGAATAGTCCAAAGTCTTCTCTTTTCTAAGCGAACTGTTGTGCAAAGCAATGGTCCATTCACCTCCATGTTGTCATGAAAACGCTTGCAGGTGATCGTATCAAAGTTCTTCACATCAGAACAGCGAAGACCTGCTTGCGTTATGCCGTTGGTCATTGCTCGCCAGACTGATTCTCATAATCAAAAGAAGCAAATCCACTCGTGTTTTTTTCGCATCGACATATCTTAATACCATCGATAATTTACTTTTATTTGTGTATATTTAATTGACTTTTATTTGTGAGTTCTCTGGGCTTCACAGCTAGCCTGGAATATATGCAGCACTGTTACTAATTATATAGCTCATACCCATCAAAATACTAAAGTTAAATGTAATTTTCATGTTCGTTAGTTGGTATACAAATTATAATCAGTGTGAAAAATATTTGCACTATATTATTTAGCAAATTTGAAATTAAAGTTTATGCTTCACGAGAGTAGCAGAATATAGACGTATGCCGTATGCAGATAGTTTCCAAATAATCAGCAGACTTTGCAGATAGTTTTTCTTTGTAGATTAAAAAAAATAAAATGTTATTTACAACAATTAAAACACTTAATGAAGGCTTTACCCATATGAATATATTTATTTATATTTTAACTTGAAGAACTATCACTTATTTTTCACATCCTCTGAGTTGTTTTGCTTTTACAGATGTTTCTGGCCTCTAGATTTTATCAAGACCTGTTCTCAATGTATAAGAACTGTATCAAAAGATTTTTTACACAGAAAGAATTTAAATTTTATTGCCAGGTTCCTCTTGCAGTAGTCAATTATTAAATTAAAATCTTTTGCTTATGTAATTTTTAAGTCCACTATTTTTTAATTAAGTTGTTGAGAATGGTATTTCTAATTAGGGTTAAAGCAAGAGTATCTTTGAAATGGTATTTCTAATTTTTGAGGGTTCATTAATGGAAATGTTTTTCTAGATATAAAAACTTTCTTTGTTTAGTCTCTTGTTTTTATGAGGTTCATAGTCCATTATTTTAATATTTTGCCCCAAAGGTCCATTTCACACATATTGCTACATGTTCAGTTGTAATGAACTTATTCTGTCCTCATGGGAATCTGTAATGTCCTAATAATTATTTACTGTTTTATTAATCTTTCTTTAAATTATCTTATTCTATTGTTATCGTGATTCGTGGGTTTGCAGCAAATTTCTGTTTCAATGGTTGTGTACGCAGATTTTGATTTTATTTTTATATAACTCTGTGCTTCACTATACCTCACCTTGAAGAGGGACAATAAAGCTATTAAGTTGTGAACTGATAAAAATGGGTGAAAACCACCAACTACCACTGTTTGCAAATTGTTCACAGTGCAGAGAGACTGAGCTGATTAAATGTATGCAGATTTACTTAAAGAAAAATATTGAGTACTAGTAAAACAAAGTTTTATTTATTCTTCGATTTTCACAAAATTATGTTGATTTTTACAAGAACCAAAGGAGATTAACTGCAGCAATATTCAGGAAGATTATTGCTTGAGTTTTTCAGAACTATATGTTTAGATTAGATGATATGGTAGTTGGTACAAGCAGTTGATAGAAGTACGTGTAAACTTAGTAAAGCCACTGTGTACAGCAGTTGCAGAGAAATCAATGAAAAAAATCTCAGTTCCTCTGACATTATCAAAGAAATTAATGTGGAAATCTGGAGTACATGGCAGGCATGCTGCAGTGGTAAAATTTTGGGGGAAAATTCACTGGTTTACAGGACTAGTGTGTACCAGAAGGTAATGGCCTGTAAATGACACAAATATTAATACATTTAATATACATACAGTAATAGTTCTTTTGATCTTTTTCAAGGTGGTCTACAGTGGAAAGAGAAACTTAAATTTCAAATTAATTAAATTATAGTTAGCTAATATTAAGGAATATTTTTGCATTGATTACAGTTTGTGTCCCAGTTAATGAGCATGCAAATTATGTTTAGCTTTATTTAGCATTTCAACGAGTATGAGGTCAATTTTTTTTTTTTTTTTTTAGTCCTTTCGTGTGATTGGATCTATAGTGACGCTGCCAGAAGTGAATCAAATCGTACAATATATGGTTTACCAAGTAATATCCTCATTCAGTCTGAAACAATTTCAGTGTTATGTTTGTGTTTGCCTGTCTGTTGTTTTGCTTTCCTTTATATTTCTGAAACCCCATTCACACTCAGGTGATGTACAAAGAATAGAATGCAAAATTTTTAAAAATGCCTGTGATGAAAAAAATGCCTTCTCTCTTCTCAGGACAATTTACTGGGTTCTGAGTTGTAAGAACACAACGATTTTTATAAGGAAATTAACTCAACTTCTGTACTAGGTGCTTGAATTTCTGCAATACATTATTATATTCATCCATCGATGCTTTTACTTCTTTCATCCCAAGCAGGGTGGGAAATCAGGAAAAATTGGCATGTGCAAAATTGCACCTGTGCCGCCTCGTGCTGCTATTGAACTGGAATGTGATTCTCCAGAAGTTAGTGTGGTGTGCCCTATCGAAAAGAGAAGTGATTAGCCCTTTCTTTTTCTGCGAAAAAGCCATAAATGGTGACATTTACTTGGATATTCTAGAATATTTCGCTATACCCCAGATCAAAAGATATGACTCCGTTTTCCAACAAGACGGCGCATCTTCGCATTGGTCAACGTTTGTATGTAAGTGCCTAAATGAGCAAATAAGCATTTCCTCAACAGATGGATTGAGCGTGGTGGTCCCATTCTATGGCCTCCTCGCTCTCCAGATCTAACTCCATTGGATTATTCCATGTGGGGTTATGTGAAGGATCGTGTCTGTCAGATGCCTTTTATTGATTTGGTGGAACTGAAGCAACGTATCACAGCTGCTATTAATTCTATAACTCCTCAGATGCTTGTCAATACATGGCATGAAATTGAGTATCGCTTGAACGTACAATGAGCAACCAAGGGATCTCACATCAAAATTTATTAACTTGTGTAGTTACATTGTAAGTTAGTACTATCGGTTTCTTTCTAGTTGTTTAATGTTTTGTTTTATATAATTTTGTTATGTGTCCAATAATTCTCGGACACCCTGTATATCAAGGAGCCTATACACTAGACCACTGGCTTAACTACATGGCTTCAGAACTATGGCAGCTGTATCGTGGGACAGGGACATGAACCTGGAAACCTATGTCCCAAAGTTGCAAGCTCTAACTACTAGCTACTGTGTCTACATCATAGAAATATGCTTTGATGGGTATGAAGATTAATTCACATCATTAAAGTTAAGCCAGAAGACACAGATATGATTTCAAGGGCACTCTTTGGGAGGAGTGTGGATGGGTTATGACTGTGTCAATATTTTAGGCTCTAATAAGTCACCCACCCCAAATTCTACGTCCTGGTTCCAGGAAAGGGACAGAGCTATGGGGGCAATCGTGCTACTCATGCATCATTCGGGGCCAACTCGGACTATCAGCTGGAAGCCTGCCCCTCTGATTGCTTGGGCAGCCCTGGGAACCTTTGCTGGAAAAATTTCAAGGAAACGCCGAACCTTCCAATTTATATTGTGTCAAAAGATTATTAGAAGAAAAATATAGTTCATTTCAAAAAGGAAGTTCTAGCATTTTGAAAGATTCCAATGTTGAAAGGAATGTCACCATGAAACACAGGAGAAAATGTTTAGACCTACAATAGGACAAAGAGGTATAGTAGGTACCCTCTCTCTTGGTTAGACTTAAAAAAATGTAGATATCTGAAAAGAAAAGGGCAAACAACTTTAATAGGCTCATTCCATTTCAAATTTGGCAGTTTTGCAGAATATGTGTTGGGTGACCCTCAGGTATTTTCCTAGAAAAAATGTTTGGAAGCCTTATCCTCTACTTCTATATAATCCCATTTTCTTCAGAAAAATTGTATGCAAATTAGGTCATTTTTAAAATGGTGTGCTGCTGTATAACTCTTGACATTTAAAGTTTCACCTCAGACTTTTTTCTTAGGAAGCAAAATGTAAGGACTTGAACAAGCACCTTTACTTTAATGTAGCTGTGCCTCATGTCCATGTAAAAACAAAAAAAGAAAAGAAAGAAATGAGGAAATGTGAAACATTCAAAAATTATAATTTTAATTTCTGTTTAAAAAATTATGCAATTGTTTCACTATAAAAAATTCAAGCACAGGTGATTCCCTCCTCTGCTCACGATTATGTATATATATATATAAAAAATGCTTTGCCTGCATTTCTGTTTTGCTTTTACAAAGACAAGCATCCAAATATTAGAAAAACAAATAATTTAACAAAAAGTGTCACATTTCAAAAGTAATATAAAAAAAGAGCCAGTTAAAACAACTTTAGCACATGATAGTAATTATATGCTCGTATAAAATAAAGCAATACAAAAAGGTATATTTCAGTAGCAATTTTTTTATACTCGGCCAAACATGAAAAAATTTCATAGGAAAAATGGCGAGCAGTAGCTTAGAAAAACTGAAATGTAAAAAAATGTATTTCAACATTAAAATTAAGGAATTACATATCATTTGATTTAATACTTCCATGATTCTTCAAAAACAGAGTTTACACATGACTAGCACCAATTGCATGTAATTTTCTAGAGCTAACAACTTGAAATGGTGGAGTTCATAATTGACAAAATTTTGTCAGTTGGTATATCACAGATGTCATCTTGTAAAGGTCATCTAAAGTTATTTGACTGACCATGACGATGTTTAGATTTAAGTATTATAACATCTTTATTTTCATACAAAACTTTAACTATTTTCTCAATCCACCAGTTTTCATAAATGTATGCAACAAAATTATCTCTTGCTTAAGTCACTGATTTCTACATCATTCTTTGTTTTAGGGTAAGATTCATTCAACTCTTCTACCAGTTCATGGTTTCCAGTCTTATTTATTTTTGTTATTCTATCAGCAATCTACACATGTGAAGATCTGATTCTTAGACATGGTTTTATGTGCTCCTAATATTCCCACATATTTTTTTCTAAAATGAGTGATATCTGTAGGAGAATGTCAAGAAAATTACAGTGGACAACAACTTGCTGACAATGTTTGCAAGAGAATTACCTTTATGTGTTGTCTATGACATCTAGATTTAAAACATTATTCTGAGTTGGCTAGTGCTTCACAAACCTCCTAACAGCATCATAAAGTCCTTTTCCATGGTCATTTGCACTGAATAACCACTTCCTTTCATTGCCATTTTTTTTTAACTACCTGAGCTCGCATCTGTTTTTAAAATGTGAAGCATCCGCTCCACTTTAAGGTTTTCAAACTAATGCCTTCACTGCCAGAGATATATCTCCACATTGTTTTAGCGAACAATTACCTAATGGCTTATGGCACATACATAAAGTAAATAAATCCAAACCCGATGCTTCGACAGGTGCATCGTACACATTTTGCTAAGTCACGTAAAGAAGATTAATATTTGAACAATATGTGCATCACTTATTGTTTTTGCTGACTCTAAACCCACTTTGGCCTCTGTGAGTAAAACTTTGAGAAGCCCATTTTGATCTCTGGGTGTTCGTTTGTTTGTTTTTTAATCAAGGAAAATGTTTCCTAGGTTGTTTAGGTCATGCATTTTTTAATTTTTTTTTTAACATGTTCACCATTTTCTGATATTTTGTCATGTCATCTATCTTATTTGGACTCAGCCATGAACAATTCACATCATTTAGGTAATATTTCATTGCTATCTGAATATCATCATAGTTTACTGAATTGACCTGGGTAAGCATTGACTTGTAGGCAGATGTCATTTTCTTTCCTTATGGATTTTGATTTGCCTATCATGTATTTTGTGACATGTGGGAAATTTTGTAGCATTTCTTTTTTAGTTAGGCTTTCTGGAACCAGGATTAGAAATGATAAACATTCTTTGTTTTGTTGACTTTCAGCTGTTCTTCCCAATGCCAATGAAAAGTTTTTCATCAATTCATCACAAATGTGTTACACCCATTTTTAAAACACGACACTCAATATCTGTTGTGCTTTGGCACTCCACTGGGAGTCTTGGTCTAATCTTAATTCTCAGAGCTTAGAACAGTCACACATTGTGACCATTCTAGGCTCTGAGAATTAAGCCCAGATGAAGACTCCCAGCTATGTGAAAGCTCAGCTGGGAGTCTTCATCTGGGCTTAATTCTCAGAGCCTAGAAGTGTTATGTTTAAGCCATTAAAGAAAATGTATTGAGTGTTGTGTTTAAGCCATTAAAGAAAATTTATTGAGTGTTGTGTTTAAGCCATTAAAGAAAATTTTAGACATATGATGTGAGTCGTATGTTATAACACATAAATGGTGTAGATTTTTTGATAATACTGAAGTTAACTTTCTACTACTGTCCAATAGTTGGAAATTCTAAATATTAGAGCACAGAGAAGTAAAAATACTTGAGCTTAACTGCGCACAATAACTGGCAATGGGGAAATTCTTAACTGTTGAGGTGACAGTGAAATTCAATTCAATGCAATTGTCTGTAGGTAGTTGTTAGCAGAAGATAATTGAAAACCTAAGCTCGGTAGCACAGGTCAGCAATGTGTGATTATAAAATGTTAAATCTAGAATGAGCAGTGTTTTTTTTTTTCAGTTTTAATATTTGTAAACATAGCACTAAACAAAGCTGCTATATATACAGACAACAGCTGGGATTCAGTATAAAAAGTTCAAGAGAAAACATAACTATGAAATTGTCCTCCTCTCCCTGAAACTTTTAAGGAAAATGCTGCAGTAGAATGCACTTTTCAAATGCCTTCCTTGCCACTGATGGTTGCTCCTCCCTCAACCTCATAAATTAGCTCCACCCCAAACACAGAAACACAGGACAAACCACAGTAATGTAAATGGAATTTCCCCTTCCGTTAAGGTTGTTTATATTCCCTTGAAAAAGTTTAGGACTCTGTGGAGTACTTGAAAAAAGTTTTTTTTTTTTTGGAGTAAAAGAGTATGTGTAAAACAATTGCTTGTGCTAAAAATTGTATAGGAGATTTCTGTGCAGTTCTGATGAAAATACCAAGCTGATCAAATAGTGCAGAACGTGCATTCAACCCAGGGGAGTGCATGGACAGCTGGTACCTTGGCTATGACATCACTATAGAGTAAAATAAGTGGAATGATATATTTATGAATTGTAATGGGCTTGTGTTGACTGGGCTTAGGGACACATTCTTGCCGAAGGGTGGATCTTCTAGGAATTGCTTATGCTTCATGCGTGGACCCTTCATTTCCTGGCTTCATCAAAAAATGCATCAAAAATAAAAAGTTAAAGCAAACAATAAATACCATACCAGCAGATGAACACAAAAATAATGTACATTTTCAAAATATTCCACAAAATAAAATTATTTCAAAAAACACCAAATCAGAGGGGCAATTCAAAGTTAATAAAATAAACCAACAGGGGGACAGGGGGTAACACGCAAGTCATTGAAGGTGTTCCCGTACCAGCTAAGTTTAATGGTCTCAACTTGCTAAAATACCTACCTACTCACAGACTGACAGCACACACGTATGATAATTTGGTTTTGAAAAGTGCTGGAATTTATTTTGCTTGGAAGAGTACGAACCTTGCCATAAAAAAGGTGAACTAATTGAAAAATAAAAATGACAGTTCACCTGCTGATCCTTTACTAGTTTAAAGAGCAAATTATTTTTCTTCAATAGCATTGGAAATTAAGTCTGCTTGCTGTTAAAATAAAATGACCCATTCAATTATTGAACTTCTTTCACAAATTACTATAATTGGCAGTGTTGATTATTATTAAGCTACATTAAGTTGTGTATAAAAAAAATTGCAACTGAAATCCTACTCCCCCGCCCCCGCTTGCGTTCTTATTCTACTAATATACCTGCTGCCTGTCAAAGTTTCAGATATATTTTTTTAATGACATTTTTGTATTACCATATTTATTGGCGTATAACACACACTTTTTCCCCTAAAATTTAGGGCTGAAATTCTACCTGTGTTATACGCGTAGACTACTTTTTTAAATTTAAACTTAGGTAAAATTAATACTGCTGCAGAGTGCTACACATCTAGACGTTCCCACTACAGGGGGTATTTCTTCATGTGGATGAATGCTCATGTATTTTAGAAAAAAGGAAAGCAATGCACATCATATCAAAAAACACCAAATAAATTTCTTAATCTTTATACTTACAGCGTAAACGTTGTTTACAAGCAGTTCTACTTCTCTCATTACAAATTATCCACACACAACCATATGTTTTAGCAATGTCAGAATCCAGAAAAATCTTAATAAACAAAGGCCTGTCATGATCTGCCACAAAGATGGGCAAATTATGCTTTATAATAAAAGCTGTGTGAACATTTCCACACATGGACACCTTCCATCGTGGAAATAAACGAAGATGTAAGAGTTCGACTAGATGCCTTTACTTTAGCATTATCTAATGTTGGTGGTATGCGACATGGCGTTTGCAGTCGTTTAAACCACCATGTGTAATAGTGAAATCAATGTCACAAACAGAATAGTAAGCGTGCGTTTCTGATTTCTTGGAACATTACAAAACGGGCCATTGCTTCTCGTAAGCATCTTTTAAGCATTGTCTATGCAGTCGTTTTGACATAATGCACAAAAGAAATTTACTTTGTTCAGGTAATGCACTAAAGTGAAAACTGCATACTACCACCTAGGCATGTCCATTACAACACTCCACTGCCGAAACTTCCTGCCCTGCTCCACGCTTCTCCCGCAGCCAACGCTCCCGTCGGCCAAGACCTGTTCAGCTCTCTGCTGCTCTGCAATGCCATAAACAACAAGCTTGAATGCACTCGCAAATACAGTGAAGTAGATTGGCCTTGATAACACAGCAAGCACCAAGAAGAGCAAAACATCCCATTTTTCTATATTTACAGACACTCATACTGAAAGACGGCATTTAAAGAAATCATGGTAATTACAACAACCGGAGTTTTAAAGCCTTGAGCGGAGAACGCAGATTTAGCTGTCGAAAACAGAGCAACTCCGTTTGAGGCGGAGCACTTGGCATGTCTATATTTTTAGTCTGTCTCATCACTTTCATATGTGCAGAGTACCCTCAGGTAAACAACTCGTGCCTGCGTTAGCTACTTGTTTCAGTTTCTTAAAACTATCCCTAATGGAATCAAGACAAAAGCGTTTAGCGTATGCAGCTGGTTTCGAGTTAAAGGTTGTGGAATATGCCAAGCAACGTGGAAATAGGGATGCAGCAAAGCCTTTTGGAGAGCCACCAACAGAATGCACAATACGAGAGTGGTGAAGAAAGGAAGAAAAAATCAAGACATTATCAAGAACAAAATGCGATTTTTGCAGCAGTATTGCTAAATGGCCAAAATTGGAACAACAGGTAAAAGAATTTGTACTTAATCAAAGAAAATCTTCCATTGCTTTATCAACAAAAATAATTATTCAAGCAGTGAAAATCAGCAAAGAGTTGCAAATACATGATTTCAAAGGGTGCCGAAGATTTATGAAGAGTCATGAGCTTCAGATGCAAACAAGAACCAGGATTGCCCAACCTATGCCGGATGATTATGAAGAGAAGATAATAAATTTTCATAGGTTTATTATTAAAGAAAGGAAAAGACAAAACTTTGAAATGGGTCAAAGCGGCAACATGGACAAAGTACACTTTCGATGTTCCTTCAAATAAAACTGTGGCCTCAAAAGGTGCCAAGACAGTAACGATCAAAACTTCAGGGCATGAAAAAACCTTTCAACTGTTGTTCTTGCCTGCACTGCAGATGGAAATAATCTGCTGCCATTGGTCATTTTTAAAAGAACAACTTTTCCAAAGTAGAAAATTCCAAGTGGCATACTTGTGCTTGTTCATCCTAAAGGTTAGATGGATGAAGAAGGCATGAAGCTTTGGATTAAAAATGTGTGGGGGAAGCACTCAGGTGGCAGTGGCGTATCGGGGGTCCGAGACCTGAGCTATCTCACCCGTCCCCCTTCCCCCAGTAGTTTTTTTTTTTAATTGCGAAGTTTAATTTTTAATTGTAAGTAATAGAAGTAACTTTTTTCTAAATTTCAGTTACATGCCATTGCTAACATGATACCAAATAATTATGAGGATTAGGATTTAAACACTTATTTGTACATGAACTTCATTCTTCTTCTGAATACATTATTTGTACATGAACTCCATTCTTCCTTCCTTTTGGGTGAACTAGAGTGTTACGTTTTCATTAAATATTTCTTCCGAGTGCTTTTTCATATTTAAAAATGAATGTTTTTCTCTATTGACAAAACAGCCTTGAGTTTCTCGAATGTACATGTCCTTGTGTCTCTCTAAGATATATCTTGATTCTTTTTAATGCAGAAAAACTTCTTTCAGTTGTTGATGGAAAGCTTAATATGAGGTCTGCTAATTTGTACATCTCACTAAACACTATGTCCAATTTATTCAACTTTATGTAACACGTAATGTATCTTACTGATTTGTTTTTGTATTCATCAAGGGAATAAAACACCTTCAGCTCATTTTTAGTTGAGCTGTATCAAAATCTGAAGCATAGAGTTCTTTAAGTTCTGACAATAGATGTTCAGGAAAGCTTTCACAAAATTTATCAAAACAGTTTGAATCCAACAAAGCCACGAATTTAAGATATAATATCTCTGATTTGAACTCATTGACACTTCACAAAAACTGAAACAACTCTTGCGAAACACTTATGGGTGGGAGTATGCGAGTGCCTGAGATAGTTTTAAGTCTTCTCTATTCTGAGCGAACCCTTTTCCAAAGCAATAGCCCATTCCCATCTACCAGCTGATTCATGTTGTCATGGGAACGCTAGCAGGTGATGGTACGGAAGGTTTTCACATCAGAACTGCGAAGACTCTGGAAGAGTGCTTGCGTTATGCCGTTGGTTTTTGCTCGCCAGGTTGAGTCAAAGAAGTGAATCCACACACGGTTTTTTTTTTTCACAGCGAAAGCATCGATATATTTTAATACCATTGAAAATTTACTTGTATTTGTGTATATTTCATTCGGTTTTATTTGTGCATTCTCTGGGCTTCGAAACTAGCTTAGCTAGCCTTGAAGATATGCTTCTGCCAGGTGGTTTGTCAAAGAAGCCATCCTTATTAGTATTGGACGCATTTAGATCTCATCTTACAGAGACAACAGAGACAGAATTGCATAACAGAAATAGTAGTTATTCCAGGACTTACATCACAATTACAGCTATTAGATGTTTCCATTAACAAGCCCTTCAAAGCCTTTTATGCATGAAGAATGGAATAAATACATGTGTGATGAAGCTCAACATGAAGTTACAAATTCTGGGCAAATGAAAAGACCTAGCATTTCAAAAGTGTGTCAGTAGGTAAAGGCTTTATGGGACATAGTTAAACAAGATATTGTTATCAAATCTTTTAAGAAATGTGGCATAAGCAGTGCTTTGGATGGTGAAGAACTGATTTATGAAGAGAGTAGCAGTGAAAGCAGCAATGTTGAGTTTGATTTGAAGATAGCTGTGAAGACAAAGAGTTTCATGGTTTCCAAGGTAGTAGTGATTCTGATTAAAATTGTTGTAAATGTCTAATATCTAAGTTTTTTTGTTCAAACAGACATTTTTTCTTTCGTATTATTTGCCTTATAAGTGGTATAAATGTTAATAAACATGTGTTATCTAAAAAAAGTTCAGAGCTCCCAAGTTGTTTATTTTAAATTTCAGTTTTTTTAACTCAACCTTCTTTCTTAAAATTAGGGTGCGTGTTATACGCCGCTAAATGTGGTAATTTGTAAAATTTGCCTTTGCTGATTATTTTTTCTATATTTGGGTGGTTATCATTGCAAAAGTAAAACTGAAATGCAGGGAAAGCATTATTAACAATAAGGAAAGCACCCACCTATACATGAATTCTCAAGGTGTAACAATTTAATAATTTTCTAAAAAACAAATCAAAATTGTATTTTTGAGTGTTTTTTCATTTTACTATTTTTTTACATGGACATGAGGCACAGCCACTAAAAAAAGTAATGGTGCATGTTAAAGCCCCCATATTATGCTTTTAAGAGAAAAAAAAATCTTTGCAGTAGCCTAGCTTTAAAATTTCATGAGCTATGAATTCCTAAAAATCAGAAATGTCCTTCTGTTGTGAAGTTTTCACTGTAGCATACAATTTCAAAACAATCATAATTTGCATCCCCCCTCCCCCAAAGGAAGTACAAGGGATATTTTCTATCATATGACTAGGCCTTCCCGGAAAATTGATGAGAGACATCCAACACGAATCTGCTTAATTTGAAATGGAATGGGCCTATATCAATTTTAAAAAGTGTTAGATGACTGCTTATGTAACTGATATAACTCCAGATAAAAGATGTAACTGTGTAAACATATGAAATGCAATGAAAATACACATTTGCATATTATTATGCTTAATAGATTTTTTTATTGCCTTAAGGTGTGGATATTTTACATTGTTACTGAAAGACGCAAGTTGAATATGCTTCGTGAAAGGACCAGAAAGAATGACTCAGCGGAGATTTTTAAGTTTTCCAAGAGACAGGTCCTGGATGCGGAATGCATGAGGATGGCAATACTAAGGTGTTTCACGAATGTCCTGGGGCCTCGTTCCATGGTTGCATGGCCTAATGCTTTGCTTAATTACACAAACAGTATTTTTAAATACAAGGAAAGGCCACCAAAGCAGCTCAGAAATCTGGATCGAAGAAAGCCGAGACATGAGTTTGTAAGTGGTTTGAAGTTGCTCCTCCACTGCGTACATCCAGATTCTGTTCTAAGTACTGATGCTATTAAAATAATATCCAAGATAATGGACCTGCTTGCTCATATACTTGTGACCAAAACTGGTGCAAAAGGAAAGCAAGCAGGTTCTGTTAATACTTAATTTTTCAAAAACTTGTTGTACCTACCTTGCCACACACCCTGGCTAAGCATATGGCAAATGAAAAAGTAAAGGGTTTTATGTTTTACAGTAATGAGCTTTTAATGTCAAACTACAAGTTAAAAAGTATTGTCCACAAAGTGTACAAAAACTTCACAATAAGCCCTTCAAGGAAAAGTTCAACTTGTGAGCTTCTAATATTATGTTTGACTCAAAAAGTATGTTCATAATAAAAATAATTGTTGATCAGATTTGAATAACTTTTTTATTCTCAACAACAAACAAAATTTAAAAAAAAAGCGTATAAGTTATTGAAAATATGAACTTCAGCAACTGCTGCCTACAGTATGGTAAATGCCATTTTTCATTGCTTTCGTGATTAGGATTGTATAAGCTTTTGGTCACATAACTGAATGTTTTAACATCAAAAGCACACTAACTGTAGCAGAAAACTCAAATGAGAAAACATTTTCTTACCTGGAGTATTACAATTTTCATAATTTTCCAAAAAAAAATTATCGTAATCTAAACATGCTTTTGTGTAAAAAATATAAAAGATGCAAAACAAATGTTATTTTAAAAAGTAACTTTTTTGCTTTATTGGAAGCAGATTCTGCAGTACTTGGAGCAGATACAAAGGTGAAGCAATAATATTTTCCATTGATATTGAAGACAACCCAACTAATTTCTCTTGAGTCATTCTCTCATGTTTTGAGAAGCTTCAGTCCACTTGACATTTTGACTATCTTTTTTATTGATTTATTTTATTTCTGTTTTCAAAGGCAATACAAATTAGAAATCGGGCAACGATAAAAATTAAAATATATTTAAAATCTGTGATGGTCCTAGGCAGCTAGCTGCCTTGCTCACATATGCTAAAGGTGAGCAAGTCAACTTTCTCTAAAGCCCATAGGATGCACTGAATGCAAATCAGTAGGTAGGTGTATATGACTGTGTCGAAAGAGTAACATTTAAAAATAAAACACCTTTAATTCCAAAATTATAGAGTGGGGACATGAGGTAGTCAGTGTTTCATTGTGGAGGGCAGTCAATTCCTGCCACTATATGGACCTCGCCGAGAAAAGGCTGTCCCACAGTGCTGTGGTAGTAATCTCGATTGTTTTTCCAAAGTATGTTGAAGTTCCAGGAGGCAAATGCATCTGACATTCATAGAGCATTGAGTGCATGATCCATCGCATTTAGGTTGGGAGACCAGGTGGTCGACTTCACATGGTAAAGAGTGCTATTGACAAGGCAACAACAGTGGAGTGGTAGGCATTATCTTATAGGAAAGACATTGCATCTGCTAATGGGTGCATGAAAGGGTCCAAGATTTCCATCCTTGTTCCAATGGAGTTTGTTAAAAGCAAAAACCAATCTGTGACAGTCTGGCAGTATCCCAGCCCAAGTTACAGACTACCACCTAGGTTCAGTTCATGTGATAACCAATTTTGGCATAGTCAAGAAAGCACACACCACTGGCAGCCTAACACTCATGAAGTCATTCTTGTTAATGACATTGTTGTTTCACTCAGTATCCATTAACAAGTTGCTCAATCCACTGACAATGTAATAGGTAGAAAGTAACAGTAAGCCAAAATCCTGCTGATGTAAGAAATAGCCATTTGTGACAGTATGTGCTACCTCAGGCATCCTCAACATTCACCATATCTGTTTACTTCCATCTAGATATGGAAAATGGTTACTGAGCTATGCCACAATTGGTTTTGTAGCCATGCACACATATTATCCGTGTGATTTTTCTTAAGGGGGTTACCATTATCTTAGTGACACTGTCAGATTTGTTGTTTATAGATCTGACTGACACGAGAAATGACTACGTACTCACTCTGCAGACCAGCACCAAATAGTGGTGCCAACTTGGTAGTTTTCTGTGGTTGCCACTATTAAATTGGCTTGAAAGGCTCTGTCCTCAAAATTTCTGACAAAATCTATACATTAAGGGAAAACTCGCATTGGGCCATCCAGCCAACCTAATTGCTCACCATCACACTTCTTCCTATAAATAATTTCTCATAGACATATCCAGAGAATCTGCTATCTTAAGAACTGCTTGAAATTCTCAGAAATACTGGAGAATGCTTCAAAACACCATCTAACACTCGACACATTTACATACGTCAGTACTAATGCCACTCATTTGCATATCCTGCTTTAATTACCATTGTATTTTGCATATTTAAATATAACTCATGTATTTCTGTGGTTAGACTTACACTACACAGCTTTTTTGTTGTTCATTCTGTAACCTATGGAAAGCAGAGAGCCTTCATATATGTTTTAGAATTTCCTATATGAGGCACATGTTAAGATTTTTAAAAAGGGGTGGAGGAGTTTCGTAGCAATTTGCCTGATTCTAACAAAAAATAGTTTAGTTGTGAATCAGTGACAATTTAAAAAGTACTATACATGTTGTATCCTACTTTGCCTTTGGAAAATTACTTTTTCTGATGGGATAATTGTAAATCATTACTGATAATTTTAAATGAAAGGGGAATGTTCAGCATACTAGAAGGAAATCCATGGCTGCTGAGTTATTTTGTAAATTTGGTAGAAATTGTTGGTATAACTGACATTGCTTTTCCTTCTGTTTGTGATAGCCCTGACACACTTCAACCTTCCCCAAAACTTTATGTACTTCTGGGTGCCATAAACAACAGTTCATTTCATATGTGAATATCAATCTACTGCATCTAAAATATAGATTTTGCTGAACACAAGCATTTCTTCAGATGTTTTTCAGAATGAGAGGGAAGTTATAAACAAATAATATATTGTGTAGTGATCCATAAACTATCCTTCCAGTATGATTTCTGGAAGCAGTTATAATAAACAGCATCATTGCAAACAAATTGCTCGGTCCAAGAAAAATATGTTTCAAAAACTTGTGTGTGTGTTAATAGTATCTATCCTATCCCAGAAGAATTTATTTAAAAAAAAAATTCTGACATAAACATTTGTGACAACTAATAGAAACAAACATTGGGAACCAGGGAAAATTGAAAAATAGAGTGCCTTTGTTGAATGTGCATTTACGCAATCCACACTTTTTTTGCTTTTATAATGCTGGAAAAACTACATCTAACCGAATATCAGGAGAAGTTGGTAAAAAAAAAATGAATTTTTCGCAATTTTTTCTTTCCAATCCCACATTTTGAGCCACTTATATTTATTTATGCAATCCAGCAACAGCATTTTGCATTAGATATGTGTCTTGAGTTATTGATTTGTCTTCCTATAAATAATTTCTGGTAGACATATCTCAAGTATTATTTGTGTGTGTATTTTTGGAAATTTATGGAAACATGGCCATACTCGTATCTTTCTGACAGATTTTTTTTTCTGATGTATTTACTGGTACAAGCAGAAATATTGTGCCCACAAATGGATAAGATACCATAGATCAAAGTATGTTCAAGATTCTGGCAAATCTGTCAACATGTGTACTGAAACTGAATATTTTCCATCATCGCAATAATCTAAACAAAGTTGTGGCATGCTGATTTATGTATCATTCATCTTAAAGGTGGTAGATCACAATTATTTTATGATTCCAGAGTGAAGCAAACTTTCATATAACTTGTGCTCAGTGCTTGGATCACAAAGATCCATAGCACCTGAATGAAGGAATTACCCACACCCAAATCCACATGTTTTGTACTGAGTTGAAATATGTGGGGGGGGGGGGGGGCAGGGTTTTTAAATACCATCAACAAGTTGAGCATGAAAATGCCCAGAACTAGGAGTCAGGAAATCGTGCAAGTATAAACCTTCTTTCCCATGCCCAGATGTAAACTACCATTGTACTACACAGCAACTTCATTTTGCTCATTAATGGATACAAGAGCAACAGACGAGCTACAAACAAGTCAGTGAAGCCTGCAGAATATTTTAAGACAATGTTTCTTAAATTGGTGGTCAAGGGGTGTTGCATGTCCATTTAGGCTAGATGTGCTCTTGTGTAAAAAAAATTTTATGCGAACCGCCCTACACAATTCACTTACTAATTTAAACATGTGCTTGCATTTTTATCAATATATAAAGGTTTTAAGAGTGAATAAGCAGCAGTGGCCTTCTCAATTAACTCCAATGGGATTAATTGCAAAATATTTTTTTATACACAGTCGAGTCACACTATTCTGACTTACTCGGAGAATGACTGAAGTCTGGTGAGAGGGATGTAGAAAAGAAGTGGGAATGTTTTAAGAATTGTGTTGTCACTGCTGCTAAAGAGGTCTGTGGCACCACAATAGTGGGTAACAATAGAGGTGATGCTTGGTGGAATAGTGAGATTGAAGAGGCAGTAAAGAGAAAGAAGGAAGCCTATTTGGGGATGTTGCAAGGTAGAGTCTCTGTGGATGAATATCGCTGTAAGAAGCGTGAAGCTGCTAAGCTGGTTCGCCACAGTAAGGCAAAAGATAGGAAGGAGAAGGTGGAAAAGCATGAATTGGCTTTTTGGAAAGATAAGAAGACTTTCTGGAAATACATGAGACTCAGGAAAAATAGGGGAAACAAAGTTGTAAGTTGTGTGAAGAATGAGATTGGGGAAATGTTATGGGAGCCCAATGAGTTAAGTGACAGATGGGGTGAATACTTCTGTGAGTTATTAGATCAGGAAAGCAAAGATGATTCTGAGACAGATGCAGATGATGTCACAATGAGGGATGAAAGCACAGGAGGGATCTCAAGAGAAGAAGTGTGTAAAGCTCTAAAATCTCTTCAGAATGGTAAGGCTCCAGGAGTTGATGGCATAACTGCAGAGATGTTGAAATATGGTGGTGACTATAATTGACTGGTTAACTGAAATTTGCCAGGTGTGCTGGGAGTTAGGAATGGTCCCTCGGCATTGGAAGGATGCTATCATTGTTCCCTTGTATAAGGGAAAAGGTGATCAGACTGAATGCAAGAACTATCGTGGTATTAGCCTACTGAGTGTGCCAGGGAAAGTGTTTGGTAAGGTTGTTATTGAAAAAGTACGGGTTCTTACATCATTGAAAGTGTGGGATGTTCAGAGTGGTTTTATGCCTGGTAAAGGCTGCGCTAATCAGATTTTTGCATTACGCACGATGATTGAAAAGTATCTGGCTGTTGGGAAGAAAGTTTTTACTGCCTTCATAGATTTAGAGAAAGCTTATGACCGAGTCAATAGGACACTTTTGTGGAAGGTGTTGAATGAATATGGTATTACTGGGAATCTACTTAATAGTGTAAAAGCCATGTATGCTGGTAGTAGAGCTTGTGTACGAGTGAATGGTGTTTTATCAAAATGGTTTTCCATTGGTGCAGGAGTTAGACAAGGTTGTGTAATGTCACCATTGCTGTTTAATATATTTATGGATGCATGCATACGTGATGCCAAAATTGATAATAGTGGTTTATGTCTTGGTGATATCCGTGTGTGCAGATTGCTGTATGCTGATGACACTGTCCTGTTGGCAGAGAGCAAAAGTGAGTTGCAGAGTATGTTGACTCGGATGCACGAAGTTTGCATGAAATTCAAACTGAGTATAAATAAGGGAAAAACCAAAGTTATGGTGTTTGAGAGAGGAACAGGTAGCACTGAATGTAATGTAAGTATAAATGGCACTGTGATTGACCAGGTGAGTGAGTTTGTGTATTTAGGAAGCATGTTTGACAGAGAGAACAAGTTGGATGGTGAAATCAGTAGGCGCGTGAATTCTTCTTTGAAAGTCATAGCTGCTCTGGGAGGTTTTCACAGGAATGATGGGTCCTCTAGAGAGTCCCACATGGCTGTGTTTGAAAGTGTAATTGTTCCTATTCTGATGTATGGTAGTGAAACCTGGGTACTGCAGAAGAAACATAGGAGTCGTTTGTGTGCTGGAGAAATGCGTTACTTACGTGGGGTTTGTGGAAGACACAATATGATTGTGTGAGAAATGAAGATGTATTGCAGTTGTGTGATGTGAAGCAAAATGTTGTTAGCAAGGTGGAGACCAATATGCTTCGGTAGTTTGGCCATGTTGAAAGAATGAGTGATGAAATGCTTACTAAGAAAATCTTTTCAGCCCAAGTGGCAGGAAGGAAAGGCAGAGGAAGGCCAAGGAAGATATGGGTGGATCAGATTCAGGAGTGTCTGCATGAGAAAAAGATTATGAGTATGAAGTATAAAAGATCTTGTGTACGGCGTGTAATGGATATCAGTGAAGCACGAGTTGTATGTCAAAATCGCTGTAAATGGAGAAGTTTGATACGGCAGCAATAAGTAAAAATATCAGGTAGTTTGTATTTCTTTTTGGAGCTAACCTCTGAATCTCAGAGAACAGCTTAGTAATATGTATATATATATATATATGAGTCACACTATTATAATAACCTCCTACTTTTGACGTCAACAGCGCGTAGCCAATGAAAGAAGGCATGTGTCGTGAGCTGGCTTGGAGGGTATAAAAGGTGTGCTGTAGGCATTCTAAAATCATATCACTCATTGATAAAAGCAGCAATTTATCAGATTTGCAAGAAGGGATGATTATCAGCTTTCGGGCCAAGGGTGGCAGTATTTCCGAAACAGCGCAGTTAGTGAACTGTTCGCGTGGTGCTGTGGTTAAAGTGTATTGTGATTGGAAAAATGGCACCATTGCGAATAAGTGATAAGGAAACTGTGGAGCATCACATGCCATTGACGTGAGAGGTGAATGTCGGCTTCGAAGGTTCGTGAGGGCCGATCGACATGCTACAGCTGAGCAACTCACTGGCCGAATGCACCAGGGGTCTACCGGAAGTGTGCCTAAAACGACAGTTCAGCAAACCCTGCTGCGTATGGGGTTCCGATGCAGACGGATGGTCACTGCACCTATGCTAATGAAGGTGTATCGGCAGAAAAGGCTTACATTTGCATGGCAGTATGTGAATTGGACCTCCGCTGATTGGCAAAAGATTTCTATCTCCAGTGAGTCACATTTTCTGCTTCATCAAACGGATGGACGTTGGCGTATTAGGCGAGAAGCATCGGAGAACAAACACCCTTCAACTATTGCTGGAAGAACACTGGTGGGGGCAGTGTTATGATATGGGGAATGTTTTTGTGGCATTCCCTGGGTCCACTCATACCCAGAGATGCCAACCTGAGAGAGGAGTCATCAGTAAAAAAAAACCCCGAAATTTTCAGTAAAACCGTTTTGACCTTCAGTAAGATTTTCAGTATATATCAAAAATATTTATTTTAAAATATCAGAATCGTTTATAACACTTTCTAATAAAATAAATAAGTCCCAAAATGTTGTTTTATTTAAAAATTATATATATATCATCATTGTCAACCATTATCAATCCACTGCTGGACGAAGGTCTCCCCAAGTTTCCTCCACAACGGTCTGTCTTGTGCCAGTCTCCTCCATGTCACTCCCGCATGCTTTCGAATTTCATCCTCCCATCTCCCATGTGGTCTTCTTCTGGGTCTTATCCTGTCCCTTGGAATCCAATCTAAAATTTCGGCTGTCCATCGATGGTCTGTCCTTCTGGTAGTATGTCCAGCCCATTGCCATTTCAGGGATTTAACTCTGATCATGATGTCTTCCACTCTTGTCATTTTTCGTATCCACGAGTTCCTCTTCTTATCTCTCCTGGTTACACCAAGCATGCACCTCTCCATGCTACTTTAAGTTGTCTGCAGCCTTTGTATGTCTCTTTTAGTTAAGGTCCACGTCTCTGCACCATACGTAAGCACTGTAAGAATGCATTGATCAAACACTTTTCTTTTAAGACATAATGGCATATTGCTCTTGAAAATTATGCTGTTTCTTCCAAAAGCTCTCCAGGCAAGTTTTGTATGCTGATTAATTTCTTCATCAATGTGACCCTCACTTGATATCTGCTGTCCAAGATAGATGTACCTGTCTGTTATCTCCAGCTTTTCTCCATCAATCGATAAATCTTCATTTCTTGTAAAAGCATTGAACATCACTTTTGTCTTCTGAAAGTTCATTTTTAATCCCACTTCTTTACTCTTGTCAGCAAGTTCCTGTATCATACTCTGATGGGCTAGTTGCAAAAATGACTACGTCATCAGCAAAACGAAGGTGGGTTAAATAATCTCCATTAATCTTTATTCTCTCTCTCTCTCTCTCTCTCTCTCTCTCTCTCTCTATATATATATATATATATATATTTTCTATAAAGAAGATACCTAAGCAAAAAAATGCATATATAATTTTGACTCACACCTAGTACAACATAGAAAAGGTTATGTATCTACCTGTGTGAGTAAAAGGAGAAAAGACAAAAAAATAAAATAAAACAACTGAATGTAGAAGGTGTCGAGAATACTGAGCCTTGGCTTTATCAAGGACCAGCAAAAACTCTGCATTTTCTCACTTCCACAAAGACCTAGTTGGAAATGGGTTTCTGCAAGGCCATAGATGCAAGTAACATTCCCACCTAAAATAGTTTAAAAATATATATATAAGTCATGTCCTCCGTAGAGTTGCATGACCTAGCACTAGTTAACAATTTCGCTTGCATCCATTAACCTTCCTGGCCCGACCCATGCTCTTCATCTGTTACTATTAAACAGAGAGAAGAAGATTAAAGAGAACTCAAGCTGTGAGAGTGACATAATAATTAGAAATGATTTTCAGTTTTCAATTCGTGAACTCTTCTTTCTTGTTAATAATAAGAGCTGCTCTAGAGGTAATAGAGGACAGAGGTTATTTCGCACATCAAGCAAAGTTGATTTTGCTAACTTGCTAAAAACTCTGGAAAGCTTTAAAACTGGCACTAATTTTGTTAAAAATACTTACAAAATTCTCAAGTCCTTCAAGCACTCTGTCCTTAAAAGTTTTTTCAAATTCTGGAATGAAACTGCTGACCATGTTGATAAGCATGTTTTTGCTTTGGTTCTGGACATTCTTAAACATATTCTTAAAGATAAAATTTCTCTTAAAGAATTTTCCAGTAATTTTGTTACCATCAGGTTCCTAAATAAAGCCTACGATAATCTCAATGTAAGGAAGCTGTTCTACAATAATGCAATTTTTTTCCCATCCACAGGCACCAGTCTATTGTAAGTTTTAAATATGTTAAGACCTTAGGGTCAATAGTTAAAAACTACAAACTTAACTCTTCGAGCTACATTCCTGTAATTACTACATGTTCTTGTGATGAACATAAAGAAACAGTTCACTATGATAAGAATTACAACCATATCACCGGAAACTTGAGTTTTGTTGAAAATGAAAAGCTTAGGAATTTATTAGAGTATGGCTCTAAATTCAGACCTTCCTTCACAATTTCCAAAGAAAGGATTCTTGAGAGCTTCACTCAAGATGTAAATAGGTACATCGTAAAAACCAGTTTAACGTACAATCAGCCTATTGAGGCCTTCGCAGAATGGAAATATAATATAATCAATAGCTTCACCGGTGAGTTGGCAGGTCTGGACTTTTGTTTCGACAGAAATCTCTTTTTCTCTGGAGAAGCTAAAAGGTCACTCTCCAAACTACAAGACCAATTTATTTTTACCACTACGGATAAAGCTAGCAATAATTTTGCAATTATCTGTAAGAAGTTCTATTTTGAATTGTTAACTACGGAACTCAATAATAGAGTAACATACGAGCCCGTAAGTTATTCTACCAAGCAGTTAGAAAATCGGTTTAAGGCATTCTTCAAGAAACTTAAAATTCCACAAACTAGAAGATATGAGCCTGAATTTCCATTTCTTTTTGCAACGGTTAAGTTTCATAGGGATCCTGTGAAGTTCAGGTTCATAGCTAGTGGAGTAAGGAGTCATAAAAAGAAAATAGATCTTGCTTTTGAAGATGTCTTAAAGAAGGTTTTGAAACACATTGGAAACTGTTCTAACTTGATGAACAGAGATTTTTGGATAATTAATAATAATGCAGAAGTAATTTCTACTATACTCAAAGTTTGTCCCCTAGATATTAATAGTTATGATTTTGAAAACCTATATACTAATCTGCCTCTATCAGATATAATCACTACCTTTAAAGAGCTGTATGCAGAATTTAAACTTAACCAATTTGTTGATGTAGGAACTTGGAACTCTTATCTCAATTGCTGCATAAAAAATAACCATATCTTATATAATAATACTCTCTATAAGCAAGTGAACGGTATTCCAATGGGAACATCAACGTCCACAAATATCGCTAATCTATTCCTGTTCTTTAAGGAATATAAATTCATTAAAAATCACCCCACCTGCTCAGATAACTACCTTTACACTTTTAGATATATTGATGATCTGCTGTGTATCAATAATTCAGAAGTTATAGAGAGTGATTTTGATAATATCTATCCTAGCTCTCTTAACTTATGTAAAACCAGCCACAGTAATCAGGAACTTGAGTTCCTAGACTTAAGCATTAAGCTTAACAGAGGTAACCCATCTATTAGCCTCTTTGATAAAAGAGTTAATTTTCCTTTCAAAGTAATTAAATATCTACACTGGAATAATAACATTTCAACCAAAGTAATTGAGAATGTACTAATTTCTCAGGTCCTAAGAATTTCAAGAATTTGCAGCAACAATTTGTACTTCAATTACCACATTAATATACTATTAGAAAGTTTTCTAGAGAACGAAATTCCTTCTTCTTTCATCAAAAGAACTTTAAGAAAAATTATTCTGAATAATAGAGTAAGGTTGGCAGATCTGCTTTAATTTTCTACACAGTTAATAATATGATTCTGACCAATCAAAGCCGTAAGGAAGTTGGCTAGAGGATGCCTATTAACTACCTAAAGGAACCTTAGTGCTATGGATATGACGGTCCTATTAAAACAAAAAATTAAATAATATAAACAAAATCACAAAAAAAGCTTAAAAATCTGTTTATAAAAGAAAATAAAAACAAATAAAAAAGAAAACTAGTTATTCATCACTAGGATAGCTATACTAAAAATAGTAAAACCAACATTAAAATTAATAAGATTCTGATTAATCTATAGAAGCTCACTAAGGTGATTTAATACATGCAAAGATTATTAAATAAACTGCTTGTGTATTTTATAATATTTCTCATGTATTCTGGAGAGTTAATTCTGCTCTTTCTGATCATACAGATCCACAGTCTTAAGTTTATATATTTTTTTCTCTGGTTAAAATCTCCGCGCGTTGGTTTCTTGCTGTATGAGGAGGCCATCAGCCCCACCCTCACTGCCCCCAGCGTCTAGGGAGTGGCGGAAGAGGTCAGCCATGTTCTTCTCTTGTGAGGAGAAAAGTTTTTGTCACACAAGAGGTAAGCTCTCTTCCTTGTTTTTGGGTTCTAGGTTTTATAAGTTCAATGTTTGTACTTCATGTACTTATTCTCTGTCGTTTTTTAGCTTTTCAGCTTTTAGGCATTGGTTTGTCTGTTAACATTTTTGCGGGTTTTAACTCTTTCTTTTCTTTGTAGCTTTGAGCGTCTTTTGGGGTACCTAGGAACAGAAGATGGCTAAGCTTGTTCCTTTTCTATGCGCTGTCTCTGCGCTGTTTTTTCAAAGTAGTTAAGTTCTTAATAACTAATTAATTATGCACTTAAAGCACTGCTGAAATACTTTGTACATATTGCAACTAACTGTTTAAGGTATATAACTTTCACAAAGTTTTCTTTAGTTAATTATTATCTTTAACTTATTCTCGTTTTCGTGCTGTCATAAGTTGTAGAGTAGGGGGTTTTAGACTCAAGTTTTCTTTCAAAAATCTGTTCGTTAAAAATTAACATTTCCTTTTTTAATTGCAATGTAAAATTTGGATTTCTTTTGCTTTGATTTTCAGGTTTAAATTCTCTCTCAAACGAACTTGGAATTTCGTTATGGCTGAAAATCATTTCTAATTATTATGTCACTCTCACAGCTTGAGTTCTCTTTAATCTTCTTCTCTCTGTTTAATAGTAACAGATGAAGAGCATGGGTCGGGCCAGGAAGTTTAATGGATGCAAGCGAAATTGTTAACTAGTGCTAGGTCATGCAACTCTACGGAGGACATGACTTATATATATATTTTTAAACTATTTTAGGTGGGAATGTTACTTGCATCTATGGCCTTGCAGAAACCCATTTCCAACTAGGTCTTTGTGGAAGTGAGAAAATGCAGAGTTTTTGCTGGTCCTTGATAAAGCCAAGGCTCAGTATTCTCGACACCTTCTACATTCAGTTGTTTTATTTTATTTTTTTGTCTTTTCTCCTTTTACTCACACAGGTAGATACATAACCTTTTCTATGTTGTACTAGGTGTGAGTCAAAATTATATATGCATTTTTTTGCTTAGGTATCTTCTTTATAGAATGTGAATTCTGAATTTTCAAAACTGCTGCGTTGCGCGTTTTGATTTTCAGGTTATTTTGCAACCTTCGTTTTAAATTCTAAAGTTTTTCCTTAGTCTTCAGTTTTGCTCTTAAGTATATATATATATATATATATATATATTTTTTTTTTTTTTCCTGTAGAGGCCACAACTTAGCAAGGAAAGTTAAGCTTTGGCTCACCAGCCCCGACATATGAGCTACAGAGGCATCATCCGCGTGGTGGCTACACCCGACCTATTTGGCAAAAAAGAAATGTCTTGCGAGCGTCGCCATGCAAGCTATAGAGGTGTCATAGGCATGGCGGATAACGCACAAGCTATAGAGGCATCATAGGCGTGGCGGATGATGCGAGCTATACGGCGAAAAAGAAATTTCCTTGCGAGCGCCAACATGCGAGTTACAGAGAAGTCATCGGTATGGTGGGTGACACCAGACATATAAACTATGAAAGCGCCGCGTCATCGGCGTGGCAGGTGACACCCAACCTATTCGACGAAAAAGAAATTCCTCGCAAGCGCCAACATGCGAGTTACAGAGAAGTCATCGGTATGGTGGGTGACACCAGACATATAAACTATGAAAGCGCCACGTCATCGGCGTGGCAGGTGACACCCAACCTATTCGACGAAAAAGAAATTTCCTTGCGAGCGCCAACATGCGAGTTACAGAGAAGTCATCGGTATGGTGGGTGACACCAGACATATAAACTATGAAAGCGCCGCGTCATCGGCGTGGCAGGTGACACCCAACCTATTCGACGAAAAAGAAATTCCTCGCAAGCGCCAACATGCAAACTATAGAGGCGTCATTGGCATGGTGGGTGACACCCGACATTTCTTTATCTCCATTCGGAGAAAAATAAATGCCTCGTGAGCCCCGACATATGAGCTATAGAGGCGTTATCGACTCTATAGAACCTATTCAGCGATAAAGAAATGTCTCGCGAGCGACGACATGCTAGCTATAGAGGTGTGATGGGTCACACCAGCCACACGAGCTACTCTGCGATTTTGTAATGTCGGGTGTCACCCGAGAGTCGAGCGGAAAGGGTTAAAACGTCTGCACCAGAGTTTTCACAAGCACAAAGTCACATATAATCAATGTAAATAGTTTACAAAAGGCGCTGAATTCCCTTTTGGCTTTTGCGCACGGCAATCTCAAATGACTGTACAGGGAATCGTGTGACAAACAGCATACGAGAAGCTCCGCCTCCGTTGGCGGGGAAGTCAGAACATCAAAGGCGTATAGGGACTACTTGTAATGTTCGTTTTTTCGACCAAAAGACGGTAAAAACTAGAAAATTGTGTGTGTGGACCTTTCCGTAGTTTTTTGGGTGACCTCTGTAAAATTGTAAGATGGAGTGAAACTCCATACAAACTACGGAAAATCCGTAAAAGATGGCATTTTTGCATACCTGTGGAAGGCACTATGGACCGAATTTGTTATGAATCCATTCTTGCAGACCACGTACACCCATACATGCTGATTGTCTTCCCTGGGGCGGATGGAATCTTCCAGCACGACAATGCGACTTGTCACACGGCTAGAAATGTCAGAAAGTGGTTGGAAGAGCATGATGACTTTAAAGTACTTCCCTGGCCCCCTAAATCCCCAGACTTAAACCCAATTGAGCATCTGTGAGACCACCTTGATCGTGTTGTTCGCTCAATGGATCCTCAACCAGCTGCCAGATGCACTGCAATCAGCATGTCTTCACATACCTGTGAACACTTTCCAGCACCTTATTGAGTCACTCCCAGCCCGTCTAACTGCTGTCTGTGCTGCACATGGCGGTTACTCTGGATGTTAGCTGGTGGTCACAATAATGTGCCGTGTATATTGGTATACTAACTAATACAGTATAATCAACATTGACAGCATAAAGGTTCTCTGTAAAAAAAAAAAAAATACATATGCAGCACTTCAGCTGTTTGTGGGAACAGCATGGAAGGTAAAGAAATTTACACTTTGTGGAGAGATCTAAAAACCTTTGCAAATACTAGAGTGCAGTACAAATTATCTACATTTTACAGTTTTTAAGTACAACCATATATACATGTAAAACAACTAAAAAAGTAATCACTTCGGTAAATAAATTTCTGGTTTATAGAACAAAGAAATTTAAAAAAGCTTATTTCCCTTATTTATGCTCTATTTCCAATTGCAGACACAGAAAAAACAAACAGAAACAGCAACTCGTAACACAACACTAAAATGGGTTGCTCTAAACGATAGCCATTCGCAATTTTAGTCGATGCTATATGTGTCACTGCACATCATACTAGCAGTTTCGGAACCTCTAAAAAGGTAAGAATCTGACCTGCAGTGCCATCTGCACATCTAAAGGGCTCTAAGGTACTGTATTCTTGTTTGTCACCCCACACCCCAGGATCACACTCTTAATGCCACTGTAATACAATATTTATACACCGAACATTCTTGTCTTCATAAAAATGTTGCACATGGGATTTAATTTTAGGTGTTATGCGAAGACAAACAGGAAGATATTTGTCAAGACTTTTTGGCAGCTTGTTGCACCATGGCTTTCTGTGATTAATCGTATAGTACAAGGCTATGCCAGTTTGCTGTCGCTAATGTACAAGCAAAAGTTCATATTCTTGCCCCTGCACAGAAGTCGGCGCTGATTCGCGACCCCTAGGATGTTTGTTTGCCATTGAACGCAATGCAAAATTGTGGGTATTTTATCTATGCCCTTTGCCAATAATTTAGCTCACTTTCACAATTTAAAATTGTGTAACCAATATGTTAATCATTCATGATGTATGGCTCTTATTTTATAATGTTTATTATTTTCTAAACGTGAATACGAGAAAGTTTTTCGTGCATGCTCCCCAGGATTGCTTCAGGAAATCTAGTTATTTTACTCCGAAGTTTGACTAAAATTATAACATGTTTATGTAACTTTTGGCTGTTTGCATACAGAACATAATATTTTAAGAAACGATAATCGTTTTCAGAGATGTTCATGGGTAAAGGCTGCTAACATTTTCTAACAAGAGGAGCTCATTTTCTGAATATACCCCCATAAGTAAAGAAAGCTATGACTTCAAAGAATTTAAATTCCAGTAACATAATATTTTATGACAACAGTACTAGATAACTGCGGTACCATTCATGGCATACAGTAATGAGCTATGTTCAATATTTCTGCAAAAAATGTGCCAGTACAAAATTAAGTTTTCACACATGTTCTGATTTTTTTGTGTTTCCTATTGTTAATTAAAATTTGAAAAGAAAAACGAAGTGACGTTTTGATTACCATAGTTCTGCAGAATGAATAATAACCAAAATGAACTAAACCATGGTAACAACCAACAGAGTGTAAAATATTGTTTGGGAGAGATTTTTTTTTTTTTTGTACTCCAAGAAATTCCCTTAAGTAATGTATTGACTTAAAGTTGTAGAATCCTACTCTGCTGTCTACTTAATGGTCTAATGGTCTAATGACCATTAAGTAGACAGCAGAGTAAAACTCTACAACTTTATTGATACAGTTGGGCAGCAATATAAATTCAGTAACAATCAAAACTGAAATATAAAAAAAGTACACAAAAATGTCTCCTTGTGCACAAGCATGTTTTGTTTTGAACTTTAATAAATTCTCAACTCAAAAGTACATGAAATGTATAATTATAGATATCTTACATCGACAGCAGTGGTATAAGCCATACAATGAAGGAAGTTTTCTAAGTTTAAGTATGCAAAAATACTCAAATCATTTTCAATGCAAAGTACAGTTTCATGTATTAGGTTTTAGCAGGTTAACCAATATAAAAACACTGAACTAAAGTTAACAGTTTAGCTGTAAATCATTGAAGTGTGACTTAAAAAATCTTTACCTCAGATCATTTTTGCAGTGGTTATCATGGTAAGACACAATGGCACACTCGGTGAAGATGGCCCAGAGGCCCAAGCCCTCCCCAAGAGGTATCACTTTTTTTAAACATATATTTTACAAATCATTAGAAACACATTTTAATATGGCGGAGATATTTTTATTGCTTTACAATATTTCAGATGTTTTCTACGGGGTATTTTTATTTGCATTTTCAATATTGTGGGTCACCTGCGTAAAGATATCCTAGGTGCACCACTGCTACAACATAATGCATTCCAGAAGGCAATGAATTAATCATATGCCAAAACGCAATGTATATATATTAAAATATTTACAAAGCAAAACTTTACACCCTTGTAATCCAACATAATAGCAGCAAATATGACTGACTGAAATGTAGCTTATTCCTTATATATCATAGAAATGTCCTTGATATTTATGCATAAACTAAAAAATGAATGTCATATGCAATAACCCACATAAATTAATTCAAAGTACAAAATCTGTATATTTACAATTGCAAATTATGGGTGCTGCTATATTTATCAACAAAGAATATAAAGTTATTCAATATATTTTATTAAATACAAATATAGATTCTAAAATCATATGTATATCATAGAAATGTCCTTGATATTTATGCATATGTTCAGATTCTGATTCTAAATTAGATCCATGTATAATTACAAATGTAGATTTTAAATCACAAATGGGCAGAACAAATTGATAAATACATGTAGCATGAACAGCATATTTCAGGAAACTTTATGATATCCTCTAGTAATATTTACTTAAGTTAATACTCATTAAGATGGCAAATGAGCCACCACGGTGAGGCATGGATGTTGTGCTTGTCTTACAATACTGGCTCTCTCCCTTCCTTGGAGTAAGTGACCTTAAATTAGGGACGGGTGGCTGCTTATAGCCCATTGAGTTACTCACAGTGGTCATGAAACATTCAATCAAAAAAAAGAAAAAAAAAAAGAAGGCAAATGACAACATAAAGCATTGTTAACAATATCAAAAATAAGGAGATTACCAGTACTTAGAAGTTTACTCCACCCAAATAGGGGTAAAAGTTGTTCAAAATTCATGCAAGGACTGTACACATCACTATCAAAATTGTGCTTAACAGATGGCAGTAAGACTCAAGGGATGATTGCTGGAAATATCCTAACAATGAGGTCCAACTTTCTTCAGCATTTGAACATGGTGCTTACAAAGTTTGCCTGATTTTTCCTCTCCTCTTTCCATCTGAATAGTTCTGATCCCCTCTAAAATTGGGGCTTTTCTTTTTTCCTCAGTTCCCTAGTAGCTGGTAAGATAATAGAAAGCCTGCCAATACTAAACAGTAACTGTATTCAGTTATTTTAGATTATGGTTATTAATTTATCAGTCTGTTTTTGACAGGAAAATGATGTTCTTCAAATACTGAAATTTAAGCAAAGCTAAATTTCAATATGCAATATATCTGAACAAGAAAAAAATAAAGTTAAATGTCAATACACAATATATCTTAATACTGCTGTTTTAATATTTTTTGCATATATTATTTTCCATGTGCCCTAATTGCACATACCCTTGTGCATACTTATGGAGGCTCCATAGGAACTGGACTGCATAAATCATTAATAATCTCTTGAACTCTCTACCGGCTCTTTCCTTAAAAAAGAAAAAGTAGTATATTGATTGTTGAAGTTCTGTTTTAACTTCCAACAGAGAAGAACCAGACTTAACTCAGCAGCACAAATAGGGGAGAGAGGCAAATATTATTTTTGTATTGAAAAATGAGGCACAGTGTATATGTTTTTTTTTTTTTTTTTTGCATAATTCTTATTTGTTGTTATTATGCATATGATTTTAGGGTCTGTACAAAAGTCTGGCTGAAAATCCCCATACTCGTAGACCCAATCCCATATAATGCAAAAACTGAAATACTACCTTAGAATAATCTGAATAACTGTACTTTTTCCATAGACATTACCAACAAACGTAATTCTTTTTGAATTTGTTCAGATGGAATAATTGTTGAATTATATGGGTACAAAACAGAAAGAAACAGAAGTAAACAACATACACATGATGTTCTTGAGCATCATTGACTGCATAAGGTACAATTTGAGAATGGTGTTCATGCGAAATTTGGCATTTTTGCTGTTTTTGAAAATCAGAAATACAAAAAATGCTGACCTACAAAAACTAAAAATTTGAATTTTTCATATGGTACCAATTTAACATGCACCAATTTCAGTATGTAGCTTCTCATTTGAAGTACAGTAGATTCTGGTTAATTGGGACACATCAGGCATGGAATTTTTTGGCCGAATTATGCAAAACTTTGTCCTGAAGAGCTAATTTGGAATGTTCTTCAAGAATCGTCCCAAATAAATAGCTACCTCGATTAACCAATGACCCAATTAACCGGAATCCACTGTATTTGCAAAACTGAACAGATTTAGTGAACTGTCATTTGGCACAATTCCTACTGATATCAATGGAGATGTGTTGATGGGTGGGTCATTTCCTGTCAATTCAACATAGAAAAATTGCATTTTAAATGTGACCCCTTTGGATTTTTTATGAAACTCTGTAGATTTGTTGACATACACCAGAAATGAATGTGTGCCAATTTTTAGCACACAATAGCCTTTAAATTTCCTGAGATAGGAGATCAGGAAATTCAAAAAAATTGCTAAATTTCAGTATTTTGTAAATGTATTTATAATTCAAGTTTTTTTCATCACAGGGTAATGAAGTTTTTTAATCTTTTTACTGGCTTCAAAATGATATACTACTTAATGCGTAATTTTTAATTTAAAAGTCACAAAATTTTAAATTTGACCATGAATTTCTCAAAAAGTGCCATTTTGATTTCTTTAAAAAAATAATATATTAAATTACATCACATAGTGGTAATATTTTATAAATTTGGTGTTGGCAGTTGAAGGGCATCAAAAGTTACAAGGAACTGTTAAATCGACATGCTTCGTAAACTTACCGTATGACTAAACTGTGCATGTTCCACTGATCAATAGAGAAGCTTAATAATCTAGTCAATCCGTAACATAAAAAGGAACACACATGTACTATGGTGATGGGTTACTCTTGTTTATAAACCATTTTATGTAATATTTATAACAATATGAAAACTTTCAAATTAATACAGTATCTTAACAGTTCAGCTTTAAACAAGGACATGCATTATTTGCTGAAAAGAGTTGACCTAATGCATTTAAACTTGGCACTGATATCTAATTTTAAAATCTTCAAAAATTTATCTTCATGTTTGTGGTGACAATTTTATATTGTAACCATTGAAGAAAACTATTTTTATGTAAAATAAAGAATAGTTTGCATCAAGACGTGCACCACACGAAATTGTTTTTTGTGTGATGCTTTACATTATATATTTTTACTTCATCCATGTGTTCAAAGGTATTCAAGGCACATCCAACCCACAAGCATTCTGCACAGAGGCATGCCACAAAGATAGATATAACTGCAAGTGCTATCTCACATTTATCAGAAGTAACATACTTTTACATATTCTGTTTTGCTGATTGTAGAACTTGAATAAACTCATATGCTGTTTTTGTACACTAGGATAAAACAGTGAAGTTTGGGAATGTTGGGTATCGATCTTGATATTTCAAAATGTGGCTATGGTAGCTTTTTTCAGCTTCTTATTGACTTTCACTGTGCTATTCAAAATCACAGACATGCTTTTGGTTGTCCAATTATATAATTGATGTGGTGTCATAATCTGCATTATTATATGGCCTTAAATTTGCTTTATCTGCAAGACTTTTAAGATTGCCACCAACATTATCACATGCACTATTACCACATGATGTATAAAAGTGCCACCAAGCAACTGTTTTAAAATCTATCTCGTGGATGCAGATATTGATAAATTTTTATTTCTGCTCTGTTCTTATATATATGAATAATAAAAAGTCTTTTACCTTTGTTGAGATATGCAGGTAATGCTGCATAAGATGAACTTCTACTGCATTGTGTTACAAGCTCTCCAAAATTATGCCATAATTTGTGCATTCAGTTTTCCCTCATTTTTGTAATATGCAACAAATGGGTGAATTGTGGCTTGAAAATTATTCCATTGGAATCCTTAAGCAGAATCTTGCAATGGAAATGAACAATTGTTAGAAAAATCACATACTGCCAAAAATTCACCAGCTTGAAAATTTGCAATTTATTCATTATTAAAAGCTGCTTGCTCTTTAACTATAAATGATCATCTTAGATGAACAATACATTTTTCAAAAACATAAAAAAAATTATCAGTGGTTTTGTTAATTTTGTCAAGTGTTCAACACAGTTTGTGGATATTCACTGCTTGCAAGTTATGTCATCAATTACATTAGAATAAAATAATTAAAATTATTTTCTAATTTTTTAGTTCCTGAGCATTTTTTGTATTCACCTAAATAGCTAGTTGGTTAAGGTGATTCACAAAGGGTATATTCCCTATGCAGTCCTTTATATTCTTGAATCTTTAGACCTGCCACTTAGCATTAATTTGACATTTTAGTTAATAGTGCATACACAGATGATGCAAGTGCCACTTGCACCAGCAAGATCACAATTTCTTGGCCTTAATTCACAAAACTTGGAAAATCCGATTTTTAAAATGTGATATTTTGCCTTGCAAAATATGTACTTCAAATTGGAGTGACACAAAAAATGGAAGTTTTAGAAATCCAACGAGACAAAATAAAAATTAGTGGAAAACAGTAGAAAAGATTAAATATTTTTTAAAATGTAGGTTGATGCATTATAATTAAATTTTTTTGTAATGTAAGTCCAAGGTTCGTACTCTTCCAAGCAAAATAAATTCGAGCACTTTTCAAGGACTTTTTAAACCCAAATTATCATATGTATGTACTGTCGGTCGGTCAGTAGGTAGGTGTTTTACTAAGTTCAGACTATTAATCTTAGCTGGAACAGGCACATCTTCAATGACCTGCCTGCTACTCCTTGTCCTCAGTTGGTTTATTTTATTAACTTTGAATTGACCCTCTGTTTTGGTATTTTTCAAAATCACTTCATTTCGATGAATATTTTGAAAGGGTACATTATTTTCATATTCATCTGCTGGTATGACACTTATTGTTTGCTTTAACTTTTTATTTTTGTTGCATGGCTTTGATGCATCCAGGAGACGAAGGGTCCACGCATAAAGTACAAGCAATTCCTGGAAGTCCACCTACCGGTAAGAACGCATCCCTAACCCCAGTAAACAGAAGCCCATCACAATTTGTGAATACATCATTCCACTTATTTTACTCACATGGCTGATGCTTTACTCTGTAGTGAAATCATAGCCAAGGCACCAGCTGTCCACACACTCCCCTGGGTTGAATGCAAGTTCTGTGTTATTTGATCAGCTTGGTGTTTTTATCAGAACTACATAGAAATCTCCTATACATCATTTTAGCACAATAATTAAACACATGCTCTTTCATATCATGGCTTAAGAAAAAATCAAGTACTATTTATAGTGACTTAAACTTTTTCAAGGACTTGAAAATGAATTTTTTTTATTCAATGTTTTCAAGGAGTGTACGAACCATGAAGTCTTATTTTAACAAAAAAAATAACAATTTAACATGGGAGGGGGGATCAAAGTTCCTTGACTCTCTTTAAGTATGCCCCTAAGCAGAACTAAGTTCCTGATTTCCAAATCTGAAGTATACAGTTTTAATTAACCAGCACAGGAAGGTGGGGTGGGTAACCCGCTGAGGATACTGAGGATATAAAAATTGTCCCCAGCACGGGGAGATGGGGTACACCACTGAGGATATCTAAATTGTAAACAAACCTGCGGTAGTGTTTATATAGCATAATGGTTCCTGCAAAGCCACTATCTGAAACATAAACAAATGTGTTGGTGGATGCAGTGGAAGGATACTCATAACACTTCAGAATTGCTTCCATATTGAATACATGATTGCCATTAAGGTGCTCAAGCCTAGACTGAATATCAAATCTCCCTCACTGTGAAGAGTTGAGCCTATTGGTCAATGAAACAAGGAATATATACAATTATTCCCCCCACACACATGTACATACCAGCAGAAAATAAATCATTTAAAAAATTGCTAATGCTAAGTAAAAAGAATAGATGGCACCAGTCATACATTTGGATTGATGTATTTTAGTGATTACTTAAACACTAGAATAAATTGGGAGTTTTCAGAACTTCTAATTATTGGTTCGTTGACACTCAGAATTGAAACTTTCATTAGATATGGAGATTGAAAAGGAATTAAATGTTATTTGCAAAAATATTAAAACATATCTAGTTATAAATGCTTTCTTGAAGATGAAACTTTTTACTTTTGGTTGTTCTGTGGATCCAGATATCACTGGAAATGACAAATATGATCTCATATTTTTTTTTTATAAATTTTCTTAATGAATGGACATTTTTCTTATGCCTTATAGTTCCTTCTTCCTATACCCATCCCAGGAAAAAGCATTTCTTCTTTTTCAGAGCCCAATTCATGTTGAAAATCATAATTTACCCTATACATGCTAGAAATAGCACCATTTCTGTCACCCGTACAGTTGTTTTCCCTGCACAGTGATAAACGGCATTACATGTTTCAAACTTTAATTTCTTCAAAAATGAAATATTAGTTGTTTTCACTGTTTGCTATAACAAGGAGCAAAAATTTTCATTTTGTTTTAAGAAATCAAAATTGAAACTTCAACTGTCCGTTGCCGGCAGTCTGTCATGACACGGAAATTTGTTTTCTCTGTACAATGTATAGGAACTGGTGTTTTCAAAATTTAATTTTGTTAAGAAAAAGGCCTGCTCTGTTCTTTGATATATTATAACAAGGAACAGAGACTGTTACGAGTAACAGAAAATGAAAAACAGACATTTAGAAATTTAATTTCGGTTAAAATAATTGGGGATAGGGTAAAAAATGTGAGTTTCGTTGATTGGTCTTGGAGGAAAGACTCGTGTAAGAGGGAAACACACATTTCATTAAGAAAAATACTTTTAAAAATACCAAGTTGCTGTTTTGCCCCATTACAAAAAATAAGAGTTGAACATTGTCAAAAAACAATTAGAAATGAGAAATACACTCGAGAATAAAAAACAAAAGTTCGTCAGAAAAATTTGAAACATCAAAAATGATAGAATATTTTTATCACTGCTACAACAGGTATTTCTGCTGATTCCAAATTCGGCCAGTGGGTGGATATCCAAAAATGTAACAAAATCCAGTAGAAAGCTTTTTTCTGAACTGGAAGACACAATAGCAAAATCCAGAGAACTCTGCAGGTATGCAATTGCATCTAATTTTTCAAAACATTTAGTACAACTCCACAATTTCAGTGATCACAGAAATACAATTTTGCATAATTTTTAGAGGGAAATTAAAAGTAAAAATGAGAATGGAACTTTAAAATAATCTGACAACCATGACAAGCTTCCAAAATTTTGGAAAGATGGAAATCTGTTTCCAAGATGGAAAAATGGCACCCATGTGAATTATAAATCTGATTGAAAATTAAAATAAAGCACTGTATAACAATGAAATATATTAGCGAGAACAATATGCAACTCTACAAGACTGCAACAAACTGAATCCTTGAGGGAAAAATTCATTTCACCAATACCTGTTACTAATAATTTTGAATAATATTAGCCAGTCTACAGTAGTTAGCAAAAAAACTGCCAGTGCTGTTAATTAATTTTTTTCTCTGGTTAAAAACTGGTTTCTGACAAATTAATGCCCACACAAATGTAAAACTTCCTGTGTTCATTAAACATGTTTGCAAGAAAAGAAACAAGCTTACTTATACAGTATTTGTAGCCTGAACTTCTGATCTGGTTATTGATGAAATTCGGACCATTAAAAGCGAACATTTTGAATGGATTTTTTTTTATAAATCCACTACAAAACATTTCCTTCAAATAGTCAATCCAGTCTCAAAGTGAAATCCTTTATCAGCCACAGAAAAATGCATTCCACGGGTAAGTACATATGCTTGTCCTTTCAAAAGGCTCATTCCTGTACTGTTCTGATGGGAAGGGAAAAAAACCTGGAAGGAGGTGCATGAATATATACAAGAATACCAAATGGTTAAGAATTAAGGCACAAAATAATAAAAGCTACTAACACATTAGGCACTAGAGATTTACACTGAAGCATAAAACACACATTTTTCCAGCTTGACCACACCTATTAAACTCCATTCAACATTTTTGCAAAAATATATGCAAGTACAAATTTAATGCCCCAACTATTTCTGATCATCTTATTTCATCTATTGTTAAACAAACTTTGAAAAACAAACTTTTTGATGACCATAGATAGCTGTGGGGAATAAATATATCGTACACATAGCTAACTAGCATTAAACCATATTAACAATAGTTTAAACAGAGGAAAAAACATTGTTGGGGGGATTTTTTTTTCTAAAACTAGAAAACTTCTTCTGTAAGTTATGTATTGTTTTTGTTGAGATTTTAAGTAGACAACAGGGTAGGATTCCACAACTTTATTGCAACTCAGTATAAAATTACAGACACAGAAGTTCAGTAATGATCAAAGGTTAGATATTAAAAATAATAGTAAAAAAATATACACTCACATTCTTTTCTTGTAAACAAGCATGCTTTAATGGAATTTACAAAATTTTCAACAAAAAATTACAATTATAGATACCATATTTTTCCGTGTATAAGACTATTTTTTTCCAAAATTTTTAGACCAAAAATTGGGGGTCGTCTTATACACGGGGGGGGGTAATCGATTGAGAGAACACTGCAGCAAAACTGCCAGTACCTCTTATCCCTTCACACTACGACTTACAAATCTACTGAATCACCAGACCAGTTCACTGAGTCAGCTGTTTTTGTTGAGCTTCCTGCAATCACTAGCCTTTGTTAATTCGGTGGAGTGACATCAAACGGCTGATTCTGAACAAACCAATCAGAACTCTGAAAGCATCCGTACGTCTGCAACTCTGTTGGTGGGGCTAGTGTTTTGGCGTCATTGTGCTGGATCAGTCAGTACCCCCTGAGCAGCGCGTGTGTAGATGGAAAATTAAATGCATTAGGCCCATAAAAATATCCGAAAATAAAAAACGATTGTCATATTCTACAAAATTCAAGTTGAAAGTCGTCAGTTATGCAAGGGAACATGGAAATAAAGCAGCAGAGAGAGTTTGGACCTCCTCCTACTGAGTGTATAATCAGACAGTGGAGAAAACAGGAAGAACAACTCAAGATGCCAAACAAAAAGAGGGCCTTAAGAGGAAAACCGCCGCCCCGGTGGCGCAGTGGTCTAAGCGATGGCCTCTGATCATTCGTCCGCAAGGGGTCCGGGTTCGAATCCCGGTGAGGCACGGATGTTGTGTTTGTTTTACGGCACTGGCTCTCTCCCTTCCCTGGAACCAGTGACCCTAAATTAGGGACGGGCGACTGCTTATAGCCCATTGAGTTGCTCACGGTGGTCGTTAAACCTTCAATCAAACAAAAGAGGAAAACCAGCAAAATGGCCAAACTTGGAGCAGCGGCTAAAGACTTGGATTATGAAGCAGTGCCAGAGTGGAATATGTGTGTCAACCAAACTTATTCAATATGAGGCAAAAAGGTTTGCAAGAGAAATGAACATTGTTGATTTCACAGGAAATCCAAAATGGTGCTTCAACTTCATGAGGATAGAAGGATTGACCATGAGAACAGGAACCAAGTTAGCCAAGAAAATGCCATCAGCTTATAAGAATAAAATCCTACAGTTTCACTCCTTTGTCGCAAAACTTCGGAAAAAATATGATTTTGAACCAAATCAGACTGCAAACATGGATCAGGTGCCTCTCAATTTTGATGTGCCTTCCAACAGAACTGTTGATATGAAAGGAGTCAAAACAGTGGCAGCCGCCCCGGTGGCGCAGTGGTCTAAGCGATGGCCTCTGATCATTCGTCCGAACGGGGTCCGGGTTCGAATCCCGGTGAGGCATGGATGTTGTGTTTGTCTTACGGCACTGGCTCTCTCCCTTCCCTGGAACCAGTGACCCTAAATTAGGGACGGGCGACTGCTTATAGCCCATTGAGTTGCTCACGATGGTCGTTAAACCTCCAATCAATAAAAAAAAAAAAACAGTGGCAATCAAAACAAGTAGCCATGAAAAGACACACTATACTTCTGTACTTGCACGCTGTGCAGATGGTATACCAAGCTGCTTCCTATGCTCATTGTTAAGGTGGATATAAAGGCATATTGAACGTAAAGCTTCTGCTCGAACGGTTGGCTGGTGTGAAGTTGGCTCTCCTGTTTCTAATCGGTGAACCCCGTAGAGTACTGTTTTTTGGGTGTGTCGTCGTTGGCGAAAGCGTTCTTGTTTCGTTGCATTTTTGAAACAGCGGCTTGCTGTTTCCACTTCTATTTTCGTTTCTTTTCCTGCTAAAGTTTTGCAGGCGGTTGGTTCTTCCCATATCCAAGGTAGGATTATTGTCTTTGCAGGTCTGTTGATTCGGGGTGGGCCCTAGCTGCCGCCGGTGGGAACGGCGGGGATGGGGGACTCTGATTCCTCGACTCCGGCTAAAAGAATGCGTTCTTCACCGGGTGATGAGCTTCCTCAGCTGGATGGTTTTCCAGTTCCAGTTAATGATTTTGTTTGTTCGATTCAATGGTCTCCTCAGGAATTGCTGCGTAGGGCATTTGCGAGCGGAGTGACTCGTGGTGAAATACTTATTTCCGTGACTTCTGGGAAGCTACCCAGAGTCCGTTCTATGTTGTTGAAGAGGTTCTTGGTGGACAATACTTCAATGCATGACTCGATTTCAGACGTTCAGTTTTTACGTTCGGGTGACTTATTGGTGCGTTTCTCGAATCTCATTTGCTTGCTGGAAATTTGTCAACTTTCTAATTTTCTTCAGGTACCTGTCAAAACTCAGGTTCTTACTAAGCTTATGACAACAAAGTTTTTAGTTCGAGATGTGGACACTGAAGCCCCTGTTGATGAAATTGCTTCAGAATTGTTGGACCGTGGTGTGAACTGTCTTCGTGTTGTTCGGTTCCGACGTTCGGTAAATTCTTCGAGGGTCCCTACTTCTTCGGTCCTAGTGGAAGAACTGGGCTTTACTAACCGTGACACTATCTATCTGTGGTATTCCAGATGTGCGGTCAGACCCTTCTTGGATTCGCCTAGGCAGTGCAAAAACTGTCAGCGTTATGGACATCTGCTGTCAACCTGTCGTAGTGCCGCTCGCTGTTCTCGTTGTGGAGAAGGACACGACTCTTCGGTATGCTCGGCGTCGAGCTTTCAGTGCGTGTTATGCAAGGGCTCTCATCCTGCTTCTGACACGAACTGCCCAATTTACCTCCGAGAAAAGCAGATCCTAGATATTATGGCTTCGAAGCATCTCAGCTATCCAGAAGCTCGGGACTCTGTGCGTCAAGTCCACCAGGCCTCATATGCGGCGGCGACTCAGGCTCAACCTCCGTGTGCTTGCTCCTCTGCCTTCCCTCAGCTTCTGGACATTATCTCTAAACTCACCAGTAAATTGGACTCTTTGACGAATCTTCTTTCCACCTCCTTCCCTACATGCTGGCCCCACTTCATCCGTTGCACAGGTGCCACAGGCTGAAATTTTGCAGAATCCTCCTACTACAGTTGCAGCGTGCCCAGCTTCTTCAGTGCCTACTGAGCAACCTTCTGACACTGGCCTAAGCGCCGATGAATTCCTGTCATGCGAAGAATCTGTGGTTCCGTATGTAGAGTCTGCTGCGGAATCCGTCAAACTTTCTCACTCCAGAACCTACTCGTGTCCTCCATGCGCCATGCCTTTCTCTTCTCGTCCAGCCTTGCTGTCACACCTGAAAGCTCATCGTGACGACGGTAAGTTTCTTTGTGGCCTCTGTTCCATGCGGTTCAAGACAGCATCTGGCCTAGCGGATCACTTTTCTCTTCATGAATAGCTGGTCGCTGGTCCAATGGAATGCGCAGTCCCTTCGCTCCAAAAGACCTTATTTCACCGACAGTTCTATTTTTTCTACAGCCACGATTTTGACTATCCAAGAATCCTGGCTATCTCCTGGTCTCTCTTTTTCCCTCCCAGCCCGTACGGTGTATAGGAGTGATCGGGGGGGAGGGTCGGGGGAGGGTCGGGGGGGCCTCTTAACTGCAATTAGGTCGGATATCTCTTCCAGATTGGTGGACATCTTCAGCTGGGATTCGAATGAGCAGCTTCTTGCGACAGATATCTTCTCCGGCGACACCACGCTCAGGATTATTAATTTATACATTCCCTCTCCTCCCCTCTCGGCGCTCTTGCTTGGACGGATCGAACAACTGCTCACTGATTGTTGTATGGTGGTTGGTGATTTCAATATTCATCACCCTAGCTGGGGTTCTACTTCTCCGAGCCGGGGAGGTACTGAGTTCGTGGACTGGCTTTGCTCGCAAGATCTTTGTCTCCTAAACTCGGGGGCCTCTACCTTTTGCAGGGGTTCAACTTGTTCTGTTTTGGACCTCACCATGTGCTCTCCTCAGCTGGTTCCGTACTGCTCCTGGTCTGTGGATAGTGACCTCTACGGTAGCACCCATCATCCTGTCATTACAAAATTGGAGGCAGGAATGTTTGGCTCCCCTCCCCCTCCTGCTCTGGGTCTACAACCAGTTGCTTGGTCAGTGGCTTGGCCTTCTATCCAGAAGATTATCCGTGGTGAACTTCCTTCCACACCTGACGGTGCCGCTATGATCCTGGACCGCATTTCGTCGGCTCAGCGGTCAGCGTCGACGTTGGTCTCCCTGGTGGGACTCTCATTGTGCTCAGCGGCTTCGCAAGAAACGCCGCCTTCTTCGCTATGCTAAGTCATCCGGCTGCCTCTTCGCTTGGTCATTATATCGGCAGGAAGAACGGAATCTTCGCCACCTCCTCATTCTTAAGAGACGTGCATACTGGAAGGCACAATGCAACGACACCTCGAGGCCAGGCTTCGTTTCCTCCCTCTTGCGCCGTCTGAAATCTCATGTTGGTTTGAGCCCGGATCATCTACTACTTCGGATTGGCGATTTCCTTGTTGCTCATCCGGCGGAGCAGGCTTCGGCGTTTGGTGAACTCTTTTCCACAGCCTCTGGCTGTTCGGTGCACTCCTTTTCTATTGACCATGATGACTCTTCTCTTGAGATGGATGCGTTACTTACTGCCAGTGAAGTTGCCAGGGCTATTAATGGATCGCCCCGACGCTCTGCACCCGGCCCTGATGGATGTACTTACTAACTGGTGAGACGTATATGGAGGTGGAATTCGTCTTGGCTGGTTGACCTCCTTAACCTCTTTTGGTCAACCGGCGTTCATCCTTCTTGCTGGAAAGAGTCCTGGGTGATTCCGATAAAGAAGCCTAACAAACCTGCTCTCGACTTATCAACGTACCGAATGATCACTCTCACTTGAGTTTTTCGAAGATCTTGGAGAAAGTCCTGGTCTGTCGCCTAACAGACTTCTTTTTTTTTTTTTTTCGATTGGAGGTTTAACGACCACCATGAGCAACTCAATCGGCTATAAGCAGTCTCCCGTCCCTAATTTAGGGTCACTGGTTCCAGGGAAGGGAGAGAACCAGTGCCGTAAGACAAACACAACACCCATGCCTCACCGGGATTCGAACCCGGACCCCGTTCGGACGAATGATCGGAGGCCATCGCTTAGACCACTGCGCCACCGGGGCGGCCTAACAGACTTCATTATCTCTCATCAACGGATCAGCAAGCTGCAATTCGCATTTTTGCCAGGACGTTCCACATCGGCGTGCCTTCTGTCGATCCAACGTCATCTTCTGGTGGCTCGAGCTAGACATAATTATGTTTTTCTGGTGTCTTTGGACCTTCAGGCGGCATATGATTCGGTCTGTCATCCTGCTCTCCTTGGGAAATTGGCGTCTCTGGGTGTTCGTGGTCGTCTTCTCCGTTGGCTGGCTGACTACCTTGCTCGGCGCAGATTTCGCGTTCGTTGGCGGGGAACGGTGTCTTCCTCCTTTCCGCAGTGTCGAGGTGTTCCTCAGGGTAGCTCCATTTCACCTATCCTTTTTAACTTATACATTGATGATGTGGTTGATTGCTGTCATCCGAATGCGCATATGTTCTTATTTGCAGACGATATTTTTATTGTTTCCTATAGTCCCAACCGGGCGGCGGCACTTAGCTATATGCAATCCTCTTTGGATCCATTGTTCAGTGGGCATCATCCTGGGATTTACGTCTCTCTCCTTCTAAAAGCTTCGCGGTTGACTTTTCTCGTAAGCGCCGGTCACCTGCCCCTCCTTTCCTGCTGGGCTCTGACTCAGTGACTTGGCAGTCCTCCATCAGGATTTTAGGGTTCTGGTTTAACTCCTCCCTGACCTGGTCTTCACACCTCACGCACGTCAAGAAGTCAGTCTTCCGAGCCTTGTCTGCTGTTAAAGTTGTTTGTCATCGTCGGTGGGGTCTTGGCTTCCCCAACGCTCTCGCCTTTGTCGTTGCTGTGATTCGGCCTATTCTGGAATATGCGGCGCCGGTCCTGTTCACCTCCCCCACCTATCTCTACGACGCTCTCGAAGTTCTGCTCAACCATGCACTCCGTGCAGCCATTCACCTCCCTCGTTCGACGCCTGCGGCGGTCCTGCGTGCCGAATGTGGAATCGCTAGCGTGCGTTCTCGAATCACCCTCCTGACAGTCCGATTTTTGTACCGCCACTTGTCGTTGGGTCAGCGTTCGCCTATCGCTCATCTTCTTCTGGAAGAGGACGCCTTGTCATTCTACTCTTGGAAATCCCATGGCTTTCTCCTTGGAATCGTGCTCAGTCGCTTCCGACAGGAGCCGTTTTTCGTCAACAGCGATCTTCTTCAGGCTCTGCCGGCCCCTCCTGTTTCGTCTGCACCCTGCTACTGGATTATTTGCTCGGGTCCCCCTTTTCAGCAACGATATCTGCATCCGATGCTTATCAGACATTGCTTTGAGGTGTTTTTGGCCCAGTTCTCAGCGTCGCACCACATCATGCTACTGACGCTTCGAAGATTAACTCCTCGGTGGCGATCGGGCATTTTTTCCACGGAACAAATCCAGCCGTTCGTTCTCCTTCTTGACTATTTCCTCAGTGTTCTCGGCTGAAGCATGAACCCTAATATCAGCGCTTGAATTTGCTCCCGGCCCGTGCGGTGGCCTCTTGCTGCTTACGGATAGTCGTTCTGTTCTACAGGCCTTGTTGGCATTAAATCGCAAATCTCAAGACATTATCGTTCTTCTGCATGCTTCTCTTCAACGCCTCCGTTCTTTCTACGAGGACATTGTGCTCGTTTGGTGCCCGGCTCATGTTGGTCTTCCAGCGAATGAGGCCGCTGACGCTGCCGCCCGAAGGGGCCATGCTGAGGGCCTGGCCTTGTTCCCCCCAGTTACAGCCTCTGACGCTACTCAGCACAGTGGTAACATGCTCATCTCCGCTTCTGATTCAGCCTGGCTTTCGTCCGGGTGGGCAGGACTGTATCCGTTCATCAGCTTCCGCCACAGATGGCCTAGCGAACACTGTTATCGAAGTTCCTCAGCAATCATAATTCAAAAATTACGCACGGACACGGCACCTTTAAACAGCTACCTCTTTCTGATTCGAAAACGTTCTTCCCCGATGTGCTTCTGTGACTCCGGGCCTGAGACTGTTCCTCACTTCCTCCTCTCCTGCCCTGCGTACAGTGCATATCGGAGGGTTTGTTTTGGAGTGACAACCCCTCCTTCCTCAACCTCCGTCTCTGCTCAAATATATTCTTTGTTGGACTTTCGGGCGCTTCCGTGGCAAAACGCAAAGTTCGGGCCTTGGAGAAATTTATTACTCTCTCAAGACGTTTCTCTGTGAGGACGCCCCATTTCTAACCTTCCTTCTCATGAGCGTGCCCCTTTGATGGACTTTTGTGCTGCTACTGTGACTTCCCGTGCTGGTCGCAAGGAAGTTCTCCTCCGTGGCTGGTCGTGCATCTTCAAGAGTCTTAGTGATCAGGAGTTATTTTAGCTATTTCCGCATAGCCAACTAGTTGCTGTGAGGCACAAAGCTTAGTCTATAAGCCTCATCGTCTTAATAAAAAAAAAAAAAAAAAAAACATGGTCGGCTAATTCAAAATGTTCCCGTTTCCTTCGTAATTGTCCGTTTGCCGGCAGAAATTTCATTCATCTTAATTTCGGGTTTCTCACTTATCGTAAATAAGCGTTACATCACTTCCACTTTCATTCTTTTCAATGCGGATCGACGGTTTTGCGTCATATTTCTTTTCGAAAGACAACCACAGAATGGGGGCCCCAGAAGTCTTTAGAGTTAAGTGATTCCAGAAAATGTTATTTCAAAATTCAAAGGGGAACAGTGCTGAAATGTTGCCATTCAGTAAGTGAGACCATTTCCTTTACTTCTGCAGTTTTTGTTGTAATTCTTTTTGTGTTCTGCTTTCCTTAAGCATAATGAAGCGTAACAGGACTGATAGTAATATTACTTCAAGTGCCAGCAAGGCTGCTAGAGTTAGAGTAGGAAATGAACAAGATTTGACATACATGGATCACAGTACTTCCCCAGTAGGGGTGGTTGATAGCAGTTATGAGACACTTCTAAAAGAAGCAGTAGTACATTCCAAAGTTATGCAACATTTAGTAGAACAGGAACTAGATTCTACAAAAGGTAGCCAGCAGAGTTACTCTGGTAAAACTACTACACTCTTAGCATGTGAAGAAAAGTATGAGGAAGAATCAGAAAAGGCTGTTCCTTTACTTTTGCAGGATGGAGCTTATGCAAACTTGAGAGATAAAGAGTGTATTAAAATTATTCTTGAGTGCAATGCTAAACAAAACTTGAAACACTTTTTGAAGTTTTTACATATTGCTGCTGCAAAGGATGGGCATGTGGAATGTTTAAAAACGTTCCTTGAATTCAGTGCTGATATAAACTTGAGCACAACAATTTTACGAGTGATTCCACTTATAGTAGCTGCTAGAAATGGTCACTCAGAATGTGTGAAAATGCTGCTTGGTTACAGTAAAGATCAAAGCTTGCACATGCGTGCAATGCTGAAGTCTGTACTCTTTGTTTCTGCAAGGAATGGATATGTGGAATGTTTAAAAGTATTCCTTGGCTGTAATTTTGACCCAAATTTGCGCTTAAAATTCCTGCTGATTTTGCTAATGGCTGCTATTCAGAATGGCCATACAGAATGTGTAAAAATACTCCTTGATTACCATGCTGATCCCAACTTGTACATGGGTAAATCACTAAAGAAAGCATTCCATACTGTTGAGAAATATAACACAAATTTTGTAAAAGTACTCCTTGGTTACATCAATGATTCAAACTTTAATACAAACGAATTACCAGAGACTCCACTCATTTCTGTTGCTAAAAAAGGGCATATGGAATGTATAAAAATTTTTAGTGAACATAATGCCAATCTGTGCATGAATATATGTGAATTATCAGCGACACCACTCATTGCTGCTGCTAAGAATGGTCAGACAGAATGTGTAAAACTTCTGCTCGAATATAAGTCTGATCCAAATTTGAGCACAAATCGATTTGCAGATACTCCACTTATTGCTGCTGCTGAGAATGGTCATACAGAAAGTGTAAAAATTCTCCTTAAATACAATGCTAATCCAAACTTGTTGAAGTATAGTTGCTTAGGGACGCCACTCATTTTTGCTACTGAAAACGGCCATGCAGAGTGCACGAAACCACACAGTCACAAACCTGATCCAAATCCCATCTCCAATAAAACTTCAGCGACACCACTTATTGCTGCTGCTAGCAAAGATCATGTAGAGTGTGTGAAAATACTCGTTGAACACAATGCTGATCCGAACTTGGAAATAGATCGATTACAAAAGACTCCACTTATTGTTGCTGCTGTACATGGCCACACAGAATGTGTTAAACTTTTGCTTGATTACAAAGCTGATCCAAATTTGAGTGCTTATACTTTTCCAAATACTCCACTTATTGCTGCTGCTAGCAAAGATCATGTAGAGTGTGTGAAAATACTCCTTGAACACAATGCTGATCCGAACTTGGAAATGGATCGATTACAAGAGACTCCACTTATTGTTGCTGCTGTACATGGCCACACAGAATGTGTTAAACTTTTGCTTGATTACAAAGCTGATCCAAATTTGAGTGTTTATACTTTTCCAAATACTCCACTTATTGCTGCTGCTAGCAAAGATCATGTAGAGTGTGTGAAAATACTCCTTGAACACAATGCTGATCCGAACTTGGAAATGGATCGATTACAAAAGACTCCACTTATTGTTGCTGCTGTACATGGCCACACAGAATGTGTTAAACTTTTGCTTGATTACAAAGCTGATCCAAATTTGAGTGCTGATACGTTTCCAAATACTCCACTTATTGCTGCTGCTAACAAAGATCATGTAGAGTGTGTGAAAATACTCCTTGAACACAATGCTGATCCGAACTTGGAAATGGATCGATTACAAGAGACTCCACTTATTGTTGCTGCTGTACATGGCCACATAGAATGTGTTAAACTTTTGCTTGATTACAAAGCTGATCCAAATTTGAGTGCTGATACGTTTCCAGAGACTCCACTTATTGCTGCTGCTGAGAACGGTCATGCAGAATGTATTAAAATTTTGCTTGATTATGATGCTAATCCAAACTTGAACTTGTGTAAATTTATAATGACTGCACTCACTGCTGCTGCTCAGAATGGTCACTTGGAATGTGTAAAAATTCTGCTTGAATGCAAAGCTGATCCAAGCATACTCACAGATGCATTTTCAAAGACTGCACTTATTGCTGCTGCTGAGAGTGGTCATACAGAATGTGTAAAAATACTCCTTGATTACAAAGCTGATCCGAACGTGAAAAAAGATAGATTACTAGGGACTCCACTCATTGCTGCTGCTAATAAAGGCCACACAGAATGTCTAAAAATTCTGCTTGAATACCAAGCTGATCCAAACATATGCACAGATACATTTCCACAGACTCCACTTATTGCTGCTGCTAGGCATTGTCACGCAGAATGTGTAAAAGTTCTCCTTGATTACAATGCTGATTCAAATTTGTTTGTGCATGTACCATGGATGGATGGGCTTGGCCTGCCCCTGCATTTGTCTGTTTTCTATAATGATCCTGCTTGTATAAAACTGTTATTAAACAAAATGGATCTTGAACTCCTAATGAATGTCCATACTTCTGGTTATAAATGTCCACTTCAGATGGCTCTTGAGCATCGAAGCCATGAGTGCCTAGAAACTCTGCTTTCTTCTGGTTTCCCAGTTGATAGCTTGCATCGTAGGAGGAGGAATGAGTTCGATATTTTGCATTATCATTTCCAAACTGATGTCTATATTCCACCACTTCCTAATCGTGAAACTGTATTGTCGTTGGCTGCAAGTACTGGAGATTTAGATTCTATGGAAATATTATTGAAATATGGAGCCAGTGTGAATCCACTATGTTACAGTATTAATAATAATGATGGTATGCAACTAAAGTTCTCCTACCCTCCTATCTTAAGTGCATTGGTGGAGGAATGTTGGGAAGCAGCCCACTTCCTTGTTGAGCATGGCTGTGATGTCACTTACCATCGTGCATATGTTCCTACCAATGAGTGTTTGCTTGCCTCTTTCTGTGAGTATTCTGCTACCAAGTATTTGCTCCTGTGGGGTTCTGATCCACATCTTCTTTTTCAGAAGGGAAGCATTCGTAGTCAACAATACTTTGTTGGTTGCTTCTCTTGTGAGCAGTTTAGTCAGGATGACATTTTTGATATTTTAAAGCTTCTGCTTCAATTCACTGCAATCACTGGACCAGTTCAGAGTTCTTTCCATGCTGTTTCTGTAAAATGCCAGGAACTCTTTGAAGATAAATATGATGCTGTTAGATGGAATGAAATCTTACAGGAAGTTGATGAACCGTCATCTCTGAATCACTTGTGTCGTATCAAAATGCGGCAGCTGATGTTTTCTAAATGTAGTTATTCCTCTTTCAGAACAGCTGTTAATAATATTTGCCTGCCACAGAAGTTAAAAAAATATCTGTTATATAGTGAGTTGGATGAGTTATATGAAGGTAAAACATTCTGAATTCTGTTCTTGTAGTTGTGTAAGTATTCCAGTGATATATAATTCTAGTAGAAGCAAATGAGAAAAACATTTATAATTGAGAGTAATTATCAGAATTTTGCAGGTAAATTATTTATAGCTGAGTTTGAGATGTTTGTCTGTTGAGAAGCAATTTCTGTAGGTTTTGGTATGCTTTGTAAAAATTGTCAATCAAAGAATGTTTAGAATGCTGAAATATCTCAAATAAAAAAATAAATAAAGTGAAGTTCCCAAATAAAATAAAAAAGTGAAACTTTATTGAAATAAATTTTTACTTCATGTTTAAGTAATGTGAACATTTCTATTTGCAAAAGATTTAAAATTTCAAATTCTAAAATATTCATTAGGACTTCACAGCTATTTAGATGTGCATTGGGACTTTTAAACAGAATATGTACAGTCGAAACTCGTTATAAGGAAATTCAAGGGGGACAGAAGAAAATAAGTAACATATGTTTGTTAAAACATTATTATGAAATTTTCATTAAAAAAGTTAGTATGTACTACAGAAATTTTCACTACGCACAAAATTGCAACGCTGTAATTCCGAAATAGTGCCCATGGAGACAAGCAAAGTACCTAATTCATTTGTAATGGGAGGTTTTTGCTGAAGTAGTAAGGTAAAATAAGCTTTTATTAATTTATGTATGTATGAAATTATGTACTCTATTTTTACTTACATGTATGTACACACTAGGGCTGGGCGATGTCTGGGTTTCAACATCGAGATATATCATCAGCTAAACATCGCAGTATCACAATATATCGCGATGTCTGAAGTAAGGATGAAACTATGTAGAAGCAAATGGGGTAATATCCTAGCAACTGCTACTACTTAGGGGTCTGAAACTGATAAATTTTTACTTACTTTAGCATATAGTTACAACTGTTATTTTATAGTACAGATATTTTTTAATTAGTACATTTTCTCTAAAATTAAAGCTGTAGAAGTAATTAGTAACACAGATATCAAAGGTAAAGTGAAGAAATATTCCCTAAAAATTTAATTACATTACTAAACAAAATAAAAGCCAATACTGTGTCACAATTATAGATATTCAAATATAACTCACCATAGAGTCTTAGTTGAATGTGTATATACATCCGACAACACCAGTTATTTGATTGTTTGTCTATTTTCTTTCATAAACCAGACCAAACAAGAAAGAGTGCATACAGTTTAAGAAAAATTTATTAAACAAAACTTATATTTTTTGCCAGGAAAATTTGTATTTCGGCATTCTTTGGCAGTAGAGACATCTTTTGTTTTGTTAGAACATTTCCAGCCGTGCTGAAAACACTTTCAGATAATACACTTGTTCCTGGGATAGCTAATAACCTCTTTGCAAGTACCTTCAACATTGGGAAGGATGTTTCATGTGCCTTCCACCACATCAGAGGGCATTCATCAAAGTTCACTCTTGGCATAGCAATATAGTCTTTTAGCTCTTTTTCTGCTTTTGATTCAGACAATGGTATTAATCTATTATCTGTCAGGTCTTCTTCTTCTAAATAAAAAAAATTTGCCAATCCTTTTTTTCTTGTGGAGCAGGTTGAACATTTGACTCTATAGAAACAGCACACAGGCTGCCATGCAAGTCTGCCATCTTCTTTATAGCATGCTGCTTGACAGCATCAGGATCCTCTAAGAAATGCAGGTGAAACCTTGGGTCACACAACAACGCTAGACTTAGAGCGATCGCCATAGGTCCACTTTCATACTTTTCCGACAGTGCACCTAAAATGGCATGCTTAATATGCTGCAGCAACACACTGTCTCCCTCATGAGGCTGCAGACTTTTCTTAATTTGTCTGTAAAGGGGCAGAACAGATGAAGCTGTGACATAATCACTTCCGCTTAGAGTCGTGGTGATGTCCTCTAACAGAGCAGTTGCAGACACAAAATCTTGAAGAGCTGAGACTTCACACCCTTCCAATATTAAATGTTTTTTAGATGGATAATCCATAAGCATCTTGCATATTGGAAGTTGGTTTTCTAGATATCTCCGGCAGAGCTTAAGCGTACTCCACCATCTTGTTGAATACGTACTTGGCAAACTAACTTTGTCCAACTGAAGTAGTTCTTGAGCTCTGCTGAGGTCTCTTCTCATTTTCCAACTATGGCAAATACTATTTTGTAGACTTTTCAGTCTTGCAATTGCCTTACTAAGCTGTGGCAGGTTTAAAGCTCGGTTAACCCCAATGTTTATATTGTGGGCAAAGCATGAAATGTGCTCTAAACCAAGCTGCCTAACTGCTTTTAGAATATTTGTGCCATTATCTGTTGTACTGCAAGATACATTATTTACATCTATGCTCCACTCAGATAATGTATCTGTGAGCATTTCACACAGATTATCTGAGGTGTGGTCCTTCAAAAAATGCTTACAGCTCAAGCAAATATTATTCAGCTTCCACTCATCAGAAATGAAATGTACAGTCACTGCCAAAAATGGAGTACCTGCTACTGATGTCCAGCAATCAGTAGTGATGGCTAGTTCACTCTCATTTACCTGACATATCTCTCTCTTTATTTTCTCCACTGTGTCATTGTATAATTTTGGAACTCCATTGGTTTTGAAGTATTTTCTACCAGGTAACTTATATCTTGGGTTTAGAGTGTTAACCATAGAGATAAATTTAGGGTGTTCTACTGTGTTGTAAGGCTGCATGCATGTAGCCAGATACTCTGTGAGCTCAGGATATCGTTATTACAGTTTCCCACCCCAAGTCAACTGGTATCTATCCATGACAAACATTGGGTGCTGGGACAGTAAGGTTGAATCACAGTAAAAGTATGCTCTGCTACATTCTCGGCGGTCAGCGGGTGTAACAAAACATCGTTACACCGGCCTATTAGGGTATGTTATTGTTTTATTTCGGATTTTTGATGCGTTCGAATTGGAGGACGATTTGTTTTTATTTTCTGTCTCATCATTCCATACTTCTGGCTTTTAGATCAAAAGACAGTTAATTCAAAGACTGTGTTTACAAGAAAGGTCTCTGGGTCAACCTTTTAATGACGCAGTAAGGCGCCGCATTTCTCTCTTCCAAATTTTCAATTAAATGATCTGAATTTTTTACAGATGTGAGATATCGTAACTGAGTCACACAATGTTATCCTGCAAATTTCACTACAATAAAATGAAAACTTTTTGAATTGCGCATAACAATTTTTATTATGACATTCAGAGCAGAAAACTGCGGTCGTACGAAATTGAAAACATGATTAAAAATTATCCCTCTCCCTCTAGTTCACAGCTATGATGCAACATTCCCTGCGCTGAAGCCGTCAATCAACCGACCGTTGCTATGACAACTTCCTTTCTGATGAGCTTTGTAGTTTGCCTCTCTCTCTCATTCTTCCTTGGCAAGCCTCAGGCAAAGAATATAAAGCTTCGCGTGAAGAACGCCAACTCTCATAGAGATAACGTAAAACAGGTGACAACAGCGCCACCACATCTTAAGAGGTAATATGCTCTGCGGGAAAGTTGACATTCAGGAGCAAAACACGCTGAGGGGGGGGGGCTACGCAGTGAAGCTTTTCTTTGATTCACGATGGTTTTCTTTGTTGTTTTTTTTGTTGCTGTTTTCTGATATCCCGCCCATCTCTTATGTTGGTGAGAAAAATGTGCAATAACATTAGTATTACTATTTAAATTAAATTTTAGCAAATATTATAATTAGGCCTAAGGATCCATACAAAATGTAGACATTCCCTAGTATGTGGCATTACTGAACAACTGAAGAACAAACAAGAGCCTTAACTAATCCGATTAGTGTAACAAAACTAACATATCCAATTTGCAGGCATTACTGAACAACTGAAGAACAAACAAGAGCCTTAACTAATCCGATTAGTGTAACAAAACTAACATATCCAATTTACAAAGTGATTATGCTACCGAGAAGGTAACGATTATTGTAACAAAACTAACATATCCAATTTGCAAAGTGATTATGCTACCGAGAAGGTAACAATCACATGTGTGAGTAGCTCGGCCGACTGTTCTTTACCCAAAGAATTGAAGTCAACAGAAATATGCATGTGCAGTCTGCTCCGGGATCAGCCTGTATGTTGGCTTCTGTGCACTGCATTTTAACTCTTAAGATATGGCGGCGCTAGTTACGTCTCGCCAAGCCTTAACGTCTCAGTTAGATATTATTTGCCTAAGGGCGGCTTCCATAACCAATGAGGGAATAATGCATCAATTGAAAGTAGAGCAAATAATGCCAAGCATATTGATTTTCCCAGGGAAATCAGTGCTGATCGTATAACCAGTGTTGCTAAGCAACCAACAACAAGCAGTGCATCAACTATTGAAGAAAACAACTCTGCTGGTGAATCACTAATTTCTGATGTTTCCGTATCTGGTAAAGGCAAACGAAAATTCCAGGAATCGTGGCTCATTTCAGTTCCCTATGGGAACTGAATAAATTTCAGAGTTGCTAGAGTGTGAAATATCAAAATTACAGTATTTACACCAAGTAAGATGGGTGGTTAGTAAAATTGGTGCTCTAAATGCTGTAGTTAAAGATTGGAAATGTCTGGTGATACATTTGGAGAGTATTGCTCAAAGGAAAGATAAAGAAGGAAATGTTGCTAAGGGCATTTTGAAAAAAATCCAAAACTTTAGATTTGTTATATAACAATTCATTCCTTACTTGACTACCTTAACATTTTCAAGAAACTTTCCCTTATTTTCCAGAGACAAGATCTCATTTTAAGTCAAGTATTAGTGCATGTAAGGAAAGCCATCAGTTCATTGGAGCAACTTAAGAACACCAGTGGCACAATGGAAACCAAATTCATTTCAAATGTAACACTTGCTGGAATGTACCAAGATGTGCAGTTGACAAATGTTACAGACAAGTGTTTTGCCTCTTATAAAGAAAATGTCCTCAGCAGTGGCATTAAATTTCTTCAAGAAAGATTTCTGAAACAGCAAGACATTCAATGTGCTACTGGTGTTTTTGATACATTATCATCATGGCCATCAGGGAAACGTTTGGAAAATTATGGAGATAAGAAAATAAAAACCCTTGCCAGTTATTTCTTTTAACACCTTAATATTAATGAAGTTGGCATAGACTCACTATTAAGTGAATGGTATGAGTTCAAGGTGTTAGGGCAAGTCCTGAATTTCAGTGAGCTGCTAGAGAAGTCCCTCACTATGGAATCCCAAATTCCTATTCTGATTAAGTTGCTCAGTATTGTGTCAACAATACCAGTCTCAACTTCATGTTGTGAACTAGGCTTCAGTGCCATGAACCTAATGAAACATAAACTGCGCCCCAAACTTGTTTTAAAGAATTTAAATGACTTGATGATTAGTTTGAATGGACCATCGATCCAAGACTTTGAGCCAGAAAAGGCTATTGACCGCTGGTATTTCAGCACAAAAACACAAAGACATATTTAGTGTTGACGCTACATGGCATTGTGGTGCATACAATGCCATGTAGCGTCAACACTAAATATGTCCTGTGGTAAATATACAACTTTTTTTTGTAATTTCAGATGTTAATTTTATTAATCAGTAACACATATTCAAGCACGCTGGACTAAGGAATCTGACATTTCTGCTGAGAATAATACCCTTTAATAACCCTCTGGGCGACAAGGCCAAGTTAACTAGTCCTTGCCATCCAGAGGGTTAAAAGATTAAAAAAAAAAGGTTAATTAACATTTAATTTACCTGGCTCCTGGAAAAATTTGCTAGCTCCTGAAAATTTTGGATTTTTGTCTACCCCTGTATATATATATATATATATATATATATATATATATATATTCTATAAAGAAGATATCTAAGCAAAAAAATACACATATAATTTTGACTCACACCTAGTACAACATAGAAAAGGTTATGTATCTACCTGTGTGAGTAAAAGGAGAAAAGATAAAAAAATAAAATAAAACAACTGAATGTAGAAGGTGTCGAGAATACTGAGCCTTGGCTTTATCAAGGACCAGCAAAAACTCTGCATTTTCTCACTTCCACAAAGACCTACTTGGAAATGGGTTTCTGCAAGGCCATAGATGCAAGTAACATTCACACCTAAAATAGTTTAAAAAATATATATATGTCATGTCCTCCGTAGAGTTGCATGACCTAGCACTAGTTAACAATTTTGCTTGCATCCATTAACCTTCCTGGCCCGACCCATGCTCTTCATCTGTTACTATTAAACAGAGAGAAGAAGATTAAAGAGAACTCAAGCTGTGAGAGTGACATAATAATTAGAAATGATTTTCAGCCATAACGAAATGCCAAGTTCGTTTGAGAGAGAATTTAAACCTGAAAATCAATGCAAAAGAAATCCAAATTTTTACATTGCAATTAAAAAAGGAAATATTAATTTTTAACGAACAGATTTTTGAAAGAAAACTTGAGTATAAAACCCCCTACTCTACAACTTATGACAGCACGAAAACGAGAATAAGTTAAAGATAATAATTAACTAAAGAAAACTTTGTGAAAGTTATATACCTTAAACAGTTAGTTGCAATATGTACAAAGTATTTTAGCAGTGCTTTAAGTGCATAATTAATTAGTTATTAAGAACTTAACTACTTTGAAAAAACAGCGCATAGACAGCGCATAGAAAAGGAACAAGCTTAGCCATCTTCTGTTCCTAGGTACCCCAAAAGACGCTCAAAGTTACAAAGAAAAGAAAGAGTTAAAACCCGCAAAAATGTTAACAGACAAACCAATGCCTAAAAGCTGAAAAGCTAAAAAACGACAGAGAAAAAGTACATGAAGTACAAACATTGAACTTATAAAACCTAGAACCCAAAAACAAGGAAGAGAGCTTACCTCTTGTGTGACAAAAACTTTTCTCCTCACAAGAGAAGAACATGGCTGACCTCTTCCGCCACTCCCTAGACAGCTGGGGGCAGTGGGGGTGGGGCTGATGGCCTCCTCATACAGCAAGAAACCAACGCGCGGAGATTTTAACCAGAGAAAAAAATATATATATATAAACTTAAGACTGTGGATCTGTATGATCAGAAAGAGCAGAATTAACTCTCCAGAATACATGAGAAATATTATAAAATACACGAGCAGTGTATTCAATAATCTTTGCATGTATTAAATCACCTTAGTGAGCTTCTATAGATTAATCAGAATCTTATTAATTTTAATGTTGGTTTTACTATTTTTAGTATAGCTATCCTAGTGATGAATAACTAGTTTTCTTTTTTATTTGTTTTTATTTTCTTTTATAAACAGATTTTTAAGCTTTTTTGTGATTTTGTTTATATTATTTAATTTTTTGTTTTAATAGGACCGTCATATCCATAGCACTAAGGTTCCTTTAGGTAGTTAATAGGCATCCTCTAACCAACTTCCTTACGGCTTTGATTGGTCAAAATCATATTATTAACTGTGTAGAAAATTAAAGCAGATCTGCCAACCTTACTCTATTATTCAGAATAATTTTTCTTAAAGTTCTTTTGATGAAAAGAAGAAGGAATTTCGTTCTCTAGAAAACTTTCTAATAGTATATTAATGTGGTAATTGAAGTCCAAATTGTTGCTGCAAATTCTTGAAATTCTTAGGACCTGAGAAATTAGTACATTCTCAATTACTTTGGTTGAAATGTTATTATTCCAGTGTAGATATTTAATTACTTTGAAAGGAAAATTAACTCTTTTATCAAAGAGGCTAATAGATGGGTTACCTCTGTTGAGCTTAATGCTTAAGTCTAGGAACTCAAGTTCCTGATTACTGTGGTTGGTTTTACATAAGTTAAGAGAGCTAGGATAGATATTATCAAAATCACTCTCTATAACTTCTGAATTATTGATACACAGCAGATCATCAATATATCTAAAAGTGTAAAGGTAGTTATCTGAGCAGGTGGGGTGATTTTTAATGAATTTATATTCCTTAAAGAACAGGAATAGATTAGCGATATTCGTGGACGTTGATGTTCCCATGGGAATACCGTTCACTTGCTTATAGAGAGTATTATTATATAAGATATGGTTATTTTTTATGCAGCAATTGAGATAAGAGTTCCAAGTTCCTACATCAACAAATTGGTTAAGTTTAAATTCTGCATACAGCTCTTTAAAGGTAGTGATTATATCTGATAGAGGCAGATTAGTATATAGGTTTTCAAAATCATAACTATTAATATCTAGGGGACAAACTTTGAGTATAGTAGAAATTACTTCTGCATTATAATTAATTATCCAAAAAACTCTGTACATCAAGTTAGAACAGTTTCTAATGTGTTTCAAAACCTTCTTTAAGACATCTTCAAAAGCAAGATCTATTTTCTTTTTATGACTCCTTACTCCACTAGCTATGAACCTGAACTTCACGGGATCCTTATGAAACTTAACCGTTGCAAAAAGAATTGGAAATTCAGGCTCATATCTTCTAGTTTGTGGAATTTTAAGTTTCTTGAAGAATGCCTTAAACCGATTTTCTAACAGCTTGGTAGAATAACTTACGGGCTCGTATGTTACTCTATTATTGAGTTCCATAGTTAACAATTCAAAATAGAACTTCTTACAGATAATTGCAAAATTATTGCTAGCTTTATCCGTAGTGGCTGAAAATCATTTCTAATTATTATGTCACTCTCACAGCTTGAGTTCTCTTTAATCTTCTTCTCTCTGTTTAATAGTAACAGATGAAGAGCATGGGTCGGGCCAGGAAGGTTAATGGATGCAAGCGAAATTGTTAACTAGTGCTAGGTCATGCAACTCTACGGAGGACATGACATATATATATATTTTTTAAACTATTTTAGGTGTGAATGTTACTTGCATCTATGGCCTTGCAGAAACCCATTTCCAACTAGGTCTTTGTGGAAGTGAGAAAATGCAGAGTTTTTGCTGGTCCTTGATAAAGCCAAGGCTCAGTATTCTCGACACCTTCTACATTCAGTTGTTTTATTTTATTTTTTTATCTTTTCTCCTTTTACTCACACAGGTAGATACATAACCTTTTCTATGTTGTACTAGGTGTGAGTCAAAATTATATGTGTATTTTTTTGCTTAGGTATCTTCTTTATAGAATGTGAATTTTGAATTTTCAAAACTGCTGCGTTGCGCTTTTTGATTTTCAGGTTATTTTGCAACCTTCGTTTTAAATTCTAAAGTTTTTCCTTAGTCTTCAGTTTTGCTCTTAAGTATATATATATATATATATATATATATATTCACAATGGAATATGAACTTCCATTGTGCATGGCTTTTATCGATTATGAAAAAGCCTTTGATTCGGTGAAACCATCAGCAGTTACAATGGCTCTGAAAACCTGCGGTATTGAAGATGCATACATTAATATTATTAATAACATCTATGAAAATGCAAGTGCAAAGATTAGGCTGTTTGAAAATACAACACACGTAAAAATTGGAAAGGGAGTGAGACAAGGTGACACCATATCTCCGAAGCTCTTTAATGCCACATTGGAGGGTGTTTTTCAGTCGCTGAGCTGGGAAAACAAGGGGATAAAGATTAATGGAGATTATCTAACCCACCTTCGTTTTGCTGATGACGTAGTCATTTTTGCAACTACCCCATCAGAGCTGCAGAGTATGATCCAGGAACTTGCTGACAAGAGTAAAGAAGTGGGATTAAAAATGAACTTTCAGAAGACAAAAGTGATGTTCAATGCTTTTACAAGAAATGAAGATTTATCGATTGATGGAGAAAAGCTGGAGATAACAGACACGTACGTTTATCTTGGACAGCAGATATCAAGTGAGGGTCACATTGATGAAGAAATTAATCGGCGTACAAAACTTGCCTGGAGAGCTTTTGGAAGAAACAGCATAATTTTCAAGAGCAATATGCCATTATGTCTTAAAAGAAAGGTGTTTGATCAATGCATCCTTCCAGTGCTTACGTATGGTGCAGAGACGTGGACCTTAACTAAAAGAGACATACAAAGGCTGCAGACAACTCAAAGAAGCATGGAGAGGTGCATACTTGGTGTAACCAGGAGAGATAAGAAGAGGAACTCGTGGATCCGGAAAATGACAAGAGTGGAAGACATCATGATCAGAGTTAAATCCCTGAAATGGCAATGGGCTGGACATACTGCCAGAAGGACAGACACAGCCGAAATTTTAGATTGGATTCCAAGGGACAGGAAAAGACCCAGAAGAAGACCACATGGGAGATGGGTGGATGAAATTTGAAAGTATGCAGGGGTGACATGGAGGAGACTGGCACAAGACAGACTGTTGTGGAGGAAACTTGGGGAGACCTTCGTCCAGCAGTGGATTGATAATGGTTGACAATGATGATGATGATGATATATATATATACATACATACATACATACATACATGGCTTGAAAATTGTCATGATGACTATCAGTTCATAATTTCCATTAAATTTATAGTAAACTAGAGGTTTTAAATTATAACGCTGGGTGGATAGTTATTTGCTTCCGTAAATGATACTACTACAAAAAAAATTCCAGAGCAATTAATGTTACAGCTGTAAGCTCTGCGGGTGCTGGGAAGTACAATTGATGTGAATGCTCGTCTATTACAAGACACATTGGTTATAAAGTTGACTAGCATGTGGGATGTGTTTTAATGCATTTACTACTTACTACTCGTAGAAAAACTGCTTGCAACAAAATATTTACCAGAAAATATTCTTTTCAACTGTTGACCAAATATTTTTGATCGAGGGGCCTCGGACATAGGATGTACACAGGGCCTCGACTAACCAAAGTCGGGCCCTGGGCGCGATTAAGAGGTAAGAAATGCATGCCTCTGCATTCGGAATATGTGGTGGGTCCACTCTCCGATAAGTACGGAAACACATAACTTAACTAACACTTCTTCGTCATGCCAAGTTTTGGATTAGCAAACGCCATAAGTTTTCCGATCTGGTGACACTCTAACGATTTCTCCAAACATTCCACCATCCACACTTACATGGCCACCCAACTTGACCGACACACAAATAGGGGGCGACGCATCGTGTTCCCCACACCAGGCTTCAGTTTTCTCCCTTCCAAGAAAAGGGACTCTTTTTCTCTTCTTTTGCAATGCGGAAAACCACTAGCTGTTAATTTTTCACACAATAATTAACGTTGTACCAGCCTATTGCAAAGCCTGCTAATCGAATTAATTATCGTACCCCAAAGTGGTAACGATATATATATATTACATTTTAGATAAGTGAATTTTGTTGAAGAAATGACTTTACGTGAAATAATTTTTTGAAAATAGAAATTACAAATTCAAAACAAATTTTCAGACTATTCTTCTGAAAAAAAAAAAAAAAAAAAAAAAATGAAAATATGATACCTCCCTTAATTTTGAATATACTCCTACAGATTTATGTTATTCTAAAGTGACTCAAAATCATCACTACCACTTGGCAAACTTTCACTCTCATTACAACTAACCATTTCAAGATTTCCTTACAAACTGATGTTATACTAACTTGATTCAAAAGACACTTCTGCAAATACTGAGAAAAAAAAAAAAACTGTCAATAAAGTTTGTCCTCAGCTAACATGAATTTGGAAAAAGATTTGGGAGATTCGTAATTCGCTGAGTTTTGCGAATGTGTTGGTTTGTTTGAGAAAAAAGAAATTAATAATGTGAAGAGTTTCTAGTAACAAAACATTTCTTTCTCATGTGCGACAAAGTCCGCAAGAAAAATAAACACGGTGTTGTCACAGGACAACGAGTTGTGCGTTATTGCACTTTGAACGGGGCTCGAAAAATTTATTTCCGACAGTGTAACGTTCTATAATTCACCCACAATCCTATGTGAACAGCCCTGCCTCAACTGTAGTAGGAAAAGTTTTGGCTAAAATTTGCCTTCCTTCCGTCATGTGCGAAAGATGTGTTGAAAGATTAACGAACGTGAACTTACAATATGATTCTTACACACTGTGTATTTTCATGATTTTTTCAATAATATTGCTGTTTGATGGTATGATTTGTGGAGATTTCATTTCAAAACCACATTAATAAATATGATCATTTATGCCGATATCTGCGGTCTGATTCAGGAACTACTCTGGTCGAAATGGAGGGCTGATCATTCAGCCCACCACGCTTTTAGCCCAACACGTGCAGGCCAATGAATCGATCGCCGTCACACTAAAAGGGTTCTGCAACATCGAGGTTCAAACATTGATTATTGGTGGCAAAAATTCAATGTTCAAAAACATCGAGGTTTTTTGCCACCCCTAGTTAGGACTGGTTTTACTTTCTTTTACCTTTACTTGTGAATTATTATACTTTTGTAAATTGGCAATAAAAATAACAAATGGCCAAACTGGTGACCACTAAAATAAATTTAATCGCCAAAGTTTCCAGTTAATCGCCATCTGGCGCGTGCTAATTTGCACCTATACGTCTCTCCATGCTTCTTCCAGTTGTCTGCAATCTGTGCATGCCTTTTTTAGTTAAGGTCCATGTCTCTGCTCTGTATGTGAGCACCAGAAGGATATATTGATGAAACACTTTTCTTTTAAGTCATAACAACATACTACTTTTAAAAATTGATCAGGTTTTTCCAAAAGTTCTCCAGCCAACAAATTTTATACGTCGATTAATTTCTTCATCAATGTGACTGCTTGATATCTGCTGTCCAAGGTAAATGTAAGTATCTGTTATCTCCAGCTTTTCCCCATCAATCAATAAATCTTCTTGTAAAAGCATTGTACATCAGTTTTGTCTTATGAAAGTTTATTTTTAATCCCATTTCTTCAAACTTCTATAAATATTTATTTTTTGTATCATCAATTTAAAAACTTGCATACTCTAAATTTTGGCATTCTATTTGGAAGTGTAAATTTGAGAATTCGTAGAGTTTGTCATTTGAATATCTAACTCGTTATTCCTTTGAACAATTTAGATTGTCACTCTAAAATTTGTATGAGGCACCAAGGAAAAGGAATTCAAAATGTAAATTTTTGAGATTTTGCAAAATATAATTTCTTTAATTAAAATTTAAAATTTGAGAGGGAAATCATGGGATGAGTTGCATGTCACATTAATCCTTGTGCTGGTGGCATGGGCAATTGTTTCAAAGTTCCTTTTAATCCCGTGTGATTACAATGTTGCTAATGGTTCTCCAGTTGTGCCAATCTCAACATTTCTATCTTTTTCATGTAAACATAGGCAATGATCATATTTTTTAATAGGAAGTCTGTAAAATGTAAAACAATTAATTGCATGTCTGCTGAGATAAGCTCATTAAAGGGCACTAATTGTGGTGGAATTTCTGGCCCAACTTCGTCTCTTGTTTTTTAACTTCATAAATATTTTCTTTCACCTTTTCTGATATCTGCTTGCAGTTAACTTATTTTTTACATCTAAAAGATGGAAAGGCACATTTCATCATAACTAATTTTGTAAGAAGCCGAACACTGCCTGTGACTGAATGGTTTGAGGTGCTGGTTTTTTACCATTCATCCAAGGTGGGCTTTGGTTCAAGTCTCGGATGAAGCATGAATGATGGATTTATCTTACTCTGTCCTTTTCTTGTAGGCAGTAGTAGCCTATGGCTTTAAACTGGGGACTGTCTTAGAGTTGCTTGTAATAGCTGAAATACCAAAAAAGAAAGAAAAGGCAGAATTGAAATGATCAGTTTGTGATTTAAGTATGTGTTGATCGCTTGTCTTCTTGAAATTTGGCAAAGTATGAAATTCCTGCTGAACTGTGTATTCATAACATCATGCAAAATATTATCTGCTTATTTGAAGTAGAGACGATTTTGGCAAATCTTTTCCTGTCAGAACTGTGTTCCAGAGATGAGCATAATTGGATGTTTATCATGCATAGGAAAATGGCTATAAGTTGATAAATTTTGAACATTCTGAAAATCAAAAAGTACAGTGTTGTTTTATATATGTATGTTTATATCTGTTCTTTAAATCCAGAGCAAAATTTAGTTTAACATCATAAAATAATTTTTAAAATGGTTTTTTAATGGTGCTGGGGAAAATGTATCTTATTTAGAGTTATTTATATAATGAGTGAGATGCATAGATTCTCATGATTCTAGTTGCTGCTAACTTTTAATCTGCAGCATTTCATGTTTCATAAATTTAGACCTTTCTTATTTTTTTTTAATTTTGACCCCAGCTTCCAAGTTATGAAATTTAAGGAACTCTAGGTAATCATCCAAGTTGAGCTCATATTTAAGTCTAAGGGAATACATGATTGATTTATTTGTCCTCGAGTGTAGATTCTGTCCCTACCCAGAAACATATTGCCCTAAATTAGGGACAAGCAACTACTTAAAGCTTTAGATGCTTATGGGGGTTGCTTAATCCCAAAAACAAAAAGAAATAAATATGCCATTATGTCCCCCATGTCATGTTGTTCATGTCCTATCACCAAACAAAAAGAAATAAATATGCCATTATGTCCCACATGTCATGTTGATCATGTCCTATTACCAAGTGCTCATACCGAATGTAATTATTTCTGGTGTATAAAACTTTGCACTGACTGGAGTAAATATTACTGTTCTTAATATGTAGCAGCCTTTCATTTTTAACTTTTATAATACCTGCATATTTTGCATAATTATCAGAAAAATATATTAAAGTGTCTTTGCTGTAATTAGAAGCCTTTGTTTTGACTGGAAGTGCAATTTGTAGTAGCTAGTCATCCAAAACCACACGGTGAGGCTGAAGACTTTCATAGATTTGAATGAAAAGCATGTTTTAAAGGTTTTTTACAATAAATGAATTTCTCAAGCAATTTCAAGTAGTTATGTACAGTAAGTGATACACATATTTTTTTTACAGTACCTTTTGAAAAAAAAAGTTCTAATTTGTTATAAAAAAAGGGGAGGGAGAAGGGTACAGAATTATAGTCTTGAAGAGTTTACACATTTTGTTATGCTGAAATTTACAAAATTGCACACCATTTGCTATGAAGCTTGTAGGAAAAGTGTGCTGGTTGCATTAAGAAATTTAGAAACACAGGAAGCTTTTTCACCCAGCTTGGGTCTTACCCACTTGTAAACATTCAGAGCGAGACGGGTTGCCAGATTTGGATTTTCAATTTCTTTATTTTGGTTGTTGCCAAACAATATGAGGTATTACCAAAAGATGGGGGTATAATTATAGATATCTGCATTGCAGTTTGAAGATGTAGATATATCAATGCTATCACTGAAACATAGAGTATTTTTATTGATGAAAGTAGTGAATTTCTCAGCATTCTTCCCGAGTGGTACTGCCCGAGTATCTAAGTCAATAATGCCAAAAAGAATTGGGTAATGTCCTTTTTGTGCTCAGCCAGATGTTTAGTAATGCTGTAAAATGTGCTTCTATTTGCTGTGCCTTCAAAGCAGGTTTTCCATGACATTGCTGTGGCACAGTGGTCTAAGCACTGGCTTTTGACCATTTGTCCGAGAAAGATCTGGATTCAAATCCCAGTGAAGCATGGGTATTGTGTTTGTCTTACAGCACTAGGTTTCTTTCTTCCCTGGAACCAGTAGTCTTAAATTAGGGACAGACGACTGCATATATCCCGTCGAGTTGCTCACAGTGGTCATTAAAGCCCCAAATACAAAAATAAAAAAGGCTTTCCATTATGGCTTCCCACGATCCTGCATTAGAAAGTGACTTGCACTAATAGAATTTTCTTTAAATGGTTGCATTTGCGTTTAGCAATTTTCATGGAGAATTTTAAAACCAAACAAAAGAAATTTGGATTTTGTATCGCACAGCTCAGGGTGATCAGTTTATCAAAAAACAAAATTGTTAAAAATATATTTCTAGATGGAAAGTATAATGTTTTAAAGAGTCTGATCTGTTAACCCACAGTTCCATTCTGCACAAGATGAGTGAAAAGCAATATTAATCTGTGGGCTGTGTTTATTTGAGCAGTCATTGAAACTGAATAACTCTTTTTTTCTGCAGTCATAGAAAATTAGCTAACCAACAATACTAAAGTGAGGTGCCAAAAAATAAACTTTTGAAAAATGGTTGTTTTTCATTACAAAAGTTTCAAACAAGACCTGTGCTGTCTTAAATGCACATAGTTTTGGAGACCATTATGAAATGAAAAATTCAGCCTTCAAATATTTTGCACTTTCTGTCAATAATTGACTGTAAATGTTTTTTTTATTTCACTGGCTGGTGTTATTTGGTTAATCTAATCAAAATGCCTCAATCCCAAATTATATAAAGTGGTGTATGCTGTACTGTAAAAGTACTCTAACTATGTAATACTATGAATTCAGTTGTAAAGTACCATACTGCTAAAGTTGACTTATGAGCAATGTAGCTAGCAGACATTCCCAGCAATAGCATTTATAGGCACATTTTATGATAGATAAAGCATTTTATTTGGTGAGTACTCTCAAGTCTAATAAAATATGCATCCTTGATTAACTAAAAAGAATTCATCTATGCCGCTGTTAAGCAGCATACAGTATGAACCACCATGTGTTTATTTATTAGCTGAGAGTAGTTTCTTTTAAATGTAAGATGTTTTTCAGTAAATGTTATACCTTCAGTAGATTTTTTTTTCTCTTATTCTGTTTAAACGAGAGCTGGTGAATTAGATTTATAAGTAAATAATTATGGCTGTCTATTCAAGTGTGAAATAATTCTGTAAATAATCTTTCTTTCATATGTCAAGTATGACACTGTATGTATTTGTCATGTACATTGAAAGTTCATTTGAAATTCATTGTTATGGGAAAGGTGCACTGGTTAAAATAGTGTATTATCATTTTAAGGAAGGTTTTGAAGAATAACCCTTGTAGTAGCAGAAATTTTGAATTGTTTTACAGAGCTCATGGATTTTTGTCCATAATTTCTGCTTGTAAACCAAAACTGTGTATTTTATGGAAAAGAAAGGAGACATTGATTTAAAAATATATTAGTAAAAAAGATCTGGTGCTGTGTGTTAGACTTTTTTTTTTTGCTAAAATAAATTTGTACCCTTATGTGATAGTTACTGTGATACACAAACAAGGATATCAGATGAATGTGAGTACTTCTTAATATATGCACAAATCACCTTATTTTTTTTAAAAATAGTGTTGATTTCTGAGACTCGACCCTCTGAGCTTTGCTAAATTTATGCACATCTGTGTATCTTGCTTGTTTTTATTTTATTTTAATACAAAACTGTGAAGTAAACCACAGTATGTAACAGTCTTTTATTTTAATGTGATCCACCCACTTCTTACATAGGTTAATATCATAGCCAACATAAATATTAAGAAGGAATACTAATGACTGTGGAATCTGTATAAGGCTTTAACTTACTGTCATTTGAAGTTTTATTTCTAAGAATATGTTGAGTGCTTTTTTATTGCTTTACATCATGCATGCTCTAAGGCTTTTACTTAGTGTCATGTGAAGTCTTATTTTTAGGGCACTTTCAGTGTTCTTCAAATGTCTTACATCAAGCACTTAGTCCTTTACTTATTGTCATTTAGTCTTATTTCTAAGAGTGCTTTAGTGTTCGTTGATTGCTGTATGTCATGCACATGTATAAAATGATTCATTCAGTGTATTTCACGTAATTAGAAAGGCAATATAATTTTTTGCTAAAGTTCTTAACCTGTGCCTCATGTTCTGAAAGTATGGACCTTTGATGTCAGTAGTTTATCTGCATGTATTAAAGAAATTAAAAAAGTTCTTTTACTTTTGCATCCGCAGCCTACATTTCTTGAACTAAGAATAGTATTGTTCATTGCCGCCAAAAGTGCCTTAACAGAAACTTAATAAATCAAACATATCAGAGAAATAATCCCACTAACAGAAACTTACTAAATCAAAAATATGAGGAAAATAATTCTAATATACACGAGTGCTGTGGGGAGGGGAGGTTTAAAAAACAAAACTGTTCACTGTTAAGTTATGTAATGCATTGTTTTTTTATTTTGAATCTGAGCCTGTGATTTGTAAGAAGAGATTATAGTAGATTTAGTGCAATATTTTTTTTTTTTTTGTGTAACATGTGAGCTCTGATTTTCTCAGACAGTACACAATCTGTTTTTAAAGAAAGCTCCAAAAATTTTCAGCATGGGGAAACAGCACCACAAATGTTTTAAGAAAGAGACAAAATAATAAATTTAAGGGTTTCTCTTTTTTAAATGACGATATAAATTACACATATCTTGAAAATCTGTAGATTGACCTTCAGTATACCTATATCTTACAAAGTGGTTAATGGATCTTTGCATAATTTTATACCTTATGAAATAGCACATGCAGTGCTTTCATAATAGTTTGGATGCTGTTTAGTGTGATTACAGGTACCACTATTAATTCAATTAATAACAAGGAACTGTACACCAACTATACTTAAAATAGTATAACTATACTAATAATCAAAATTTATTGGCACAGAAAATCAAATTCTCCAAGCTTTTGCATATCAACCAAATGGGTTTTTCAAGGAAGGTAGACAAAAAAACTGTATAATAGAATATTCTAACAATATCCGGACAGCTCCAAGCGATACTACATTAGAATGACCAAACGTTCCTATAGAGTTAGAATCAGTTAACATATAAGAGACACAATGGATGGAAAAGTAGCCAATGCCCTGTACAGAGAAGTCAAGTCCCCTGATCTCATTTGGGATGATATAAAGAAATTGACTTCCTATTCCATGTATAAATGTGCTGCCATTTGTCCAACCTTGGAGATCATTACCAACAATGAGGCTTGCAATGATAGGAGTCTCTCTAGAATTGCCACGAATTTACAACCAGTTCTTCAGATGTTGCTGTTTTTCCTTCCACGGTACTGCGTGCCCAACCAGCACGACGCCTCGTTTCTTTGAATGAATAATTATATTCGCATCCATTCATTTATCATCTAGTCAAGTCACTGCATTCAAATTATTGAAGCGTTCTATTATGCAGTTTTCTGTTTACCTTCTTTGGAAAAGCAATCTGGTTGGTGTGCAAAAACTTGGAAACTGATTTATATTTTATGCTAATAAATTAGGTATTACTAGTAGTACTATTTTAGGTAATGTTATAATTATTACATCCTGATGAAGTGCATAAAATGTATTAAAAAACATCATTTACTGTTATCAGAGCTTTGGTCATTCTCACTTGCTTGTTGTCATATAACTACGTCATTCGAATGTTAGTAGGATTTTGAGGGACCCCATGGTTAATTAACATCTATTCCTAACACCCCTCTTTTAAGACTTGTTCAATGCATTCAATTCTCTTTATATATCTTCCATAGAAACCATATCCGTATGCAGCTCATTGGATAGACTGTAAAATACCCAGAGAGTGAGGTTTGGTGTGGATTATTTTGAATTCATCATCCTTTTTTTTTTTTGTGTAATTAATTCATTGTAATGAACGAAGAGCATAGGTGATTATCAAAAATTGAAATGGTTGTTTTGAAAAGATATGTTACTGCTTAAAAAATAAGAAAAAAATCTAACCTTATCAGCATGTTACAGTTCTCCTGCATCTTGTGTTGGTGTTATTTATGTGCATGGGCATTTTGTGCATTTTTTGGATGTTTTCCTCGAGATGACATAAGAGTTTGTTTATATTTTCTCCAAAATCTTTCACATACTGTAAGTGTTCTATGATGTCAGTTTCACTAAGGTATTTATTTCATTCTGTTCCATTTATTTGTTTGGTGTTGTCTTGGTTGTATAATTACTACAGGGACAAAATTTCAGATGCTCCCATTATAGTGCAAAACTCTGTGTAACAAAGAATAGGGGAAATATATATCATCATCATCATCAACCATTATCAATCCACTGCTGGAAGAAGGTCTCCCCAAGTTTCCTCCAAAACGGTCTGTCTTGTGCCAGTCTCCTCCATGTCACTCCTGCATACTTTCGAATTTCATCCACCCATCTCCCATGTGGTCTTCTTCTAGGTCTTTTCCTGTCCCTTGGAATCCAATCTAAAATTTCGGCTATCCATTGATGGTCTGTCTTTCTGGCAGTATGTCCAGCCCATTGACATTTCAGGGATTTAACTCTGATCAGGATGTCTTCCACTCTTGTCATTTTTCGGATACACAGGTTCCTCTTCTTATCTCTCCTGGTTACACCAAGCATGCACCTCTCCATGCTGCTTTGAGTTGTCTGCAGCCTTTGTATGTCTCTTTTAGTTAAGGTCCACGTCTCTGCACCATACATAAGCACTGGAAGGAAGCATTGATCAAACACTTTTCTTTTAAGACAAAATGGCATATTGCTCTTTAAAATTATGCTGTTTCTTCCAAAAGCTCTCCAGGCAAGTTTTGTACGGCAATTAATTTCTTCACTAATGTGACCCTCACTTGATATCTGCTGTCCAAGATAAACATATGTGTCCGTTATCTCCAGCTTTTCTCCATCAATCGATAAATCTTCATTTATTGAAAAAGCATTGAACATCACTTTTGTCTTCTGAAAGTTCATTTTTAATCCCACTTCTTTACTCTTGTCAGCAAGTTCCTGGATCATATTCTGCAGCTCTAATGGGGTAGTTGCAAAAATGACTACGTCATCAGCAAAACGATGGTGAGTTAGATAATCTCCAATAATCTTAATCTCCTTGTTTTCCCAGCTCAGCAACTGAAAGACACCCTCCAATGTAGCATTAAAGAGCTTCGGAAATATGGTGTCACCTTGTCTCACTCCCTTTCCAACTTTTATGTGTGCTGTATTCTCAAACAGCTGAATCTTTGCACTTGCATTTTCATAGATGTTATTAATAATATTAATGTATGCATCTTCAATACTGCAGGAATTCAGAGCCATTGTAACTACTGATGGGTTCACCGAATCAAAGGCTTTTTGATAATCGATAAAAGCCATGCACAATGGAAGTTCATATTCCCTTGCTCTTTCAATTAGTTCTCTCAATACGTGGATATGATCTATTGTGCTGTAGCTACTCCTGAATCCAGCTTGTTCTCTCGGTTGAGCCATGTCCAGTGTTACCTTCAATCGGTGTGAAAGAACTTTAGTGAAGATTTTATAAACCACTGATAGGAGGCTAATAGGTCTGTAGTTCCTGAGATGTCACCCTTTTTATGTAACAGGATCATTGTAGTGTTGTTCCAATCCTCGGGAATCTTCCCTTCATTAAGGCATTGAGTGAAAATTTGGGCGAGTACTGTTTCGATTTCTCCACTTGCTTCTTGTATGATGTCTACAGTAATTCCATCTTCTCCTGGAGCTTTTCCCCGCTCCATGTTCCTTGATTGCATGTGCAACTTCTGCTGGGAGGACTGGAAGAACTCTGGTACTGGTACCTTTCATGATGTCTGGAGTACATGTATCATCCCTTTCATATAATTTGGAGTAGAAATCTTTCACTCTTGTCAAAATTTTGCCTCTATTTCTTGTTACAGAACCATCTTCTTTTCTCAGTGCCATAATCTGTTTTCTTCCCTTACTGAGATGTCCCTTTGCTATCTTTAGGCTTTGATTGTTTTCAATTGCTTTCCTCACTAGTTCACAGTGGAATTTCCTTACGTCTTCAGTGATACTTTTTCGTACTGTCTTGCATAGCTCTATATATTCCACTTTGGAAGTCACATCTTCTTTAGTTGTCCTCATCTCTCTTCTTTTTTCAACATTTTGGTTTTTCCTGATAATTTGTTCACATGCAACTTGTTCTTAGACCCAGCTAATTTTGTTGCTGTTTCCATAAGAGCTTTGGTTACTTTTCTGTTAACTTCAGAAATACCCACTTTTTCCGGTGTTAGGCCTTCTAAAGGGGAGAATCTGTTCTTCAGTTCCAACTTGAAGGTATTATGGTGTTTTTTAAGGTTGGTTATGTCAATACATTTTGTTTGTCTTATGAGCTTGCCACGTTCAAGTTTAGTGTTGAGGTGCATCTTACATCTCACCAATCTATGGTCACTACCTGTGTTGAACTTGTTTAGCACACTGCAGTCTTCTATGACGAATTTTTTGTTACACATAATAAAATCAATTTCACTTGTCGTTCCATTTGGATGCCTCCATGTCCATTTCCTTTGCGGTTTTTTCTTGAAAACGGAGTTCATGATGAAAAACCCTTCTGCCTGTGCAAACTCAATGAGAGTATTTCCACGCTGCTTTCTGTTGCCATGACCGAATTTACCTACTGAAGTTTCATTCTGTTGCCGTTGCCCTATTTTTGCATTGAAATCTCCCATAATTATCTTCAAATGCTGCTTACCTTTATTATTTAGATGACGAATTTCCTCATACAATTCTTCAATTTCTTCTTCAGGATGGCTTGTGGTGGGTGCATAAGTTTGAATTATCTGAGCCTGGTATCTTCTCGAGAGTTGGATAACGAGTCGTGCAACTCTGTCAGAGGAACTTTCAACTTCTACAACTGTATCCTTCAGTTTCTTGTTTATTATAAATCCAACACCACTTGTTCTGCCAGTATCTGTCCCACGATAGTAGAAAAGATGTCCACTTTTCAGTTCAATGAGATTTTCTCCTTACCTCACTTAGCCCGACGATGTCCCACTTGATCCTTTGTAGTTAATCTTCCAATTCAAGAAGCCTTGAATCAGAAGATAGGGAGCGTCCATTATACGTAGCCAAGGTCAGCATCAGATGGCAGCCTAGTCCGGTCCTCCGAAGATTCTTAGCACCCTCAGCCTTCATGTCGCACTGGCCGCTGCCTTGGCCAGGTACATTCCAGCTGCCAGACTGAGGGCCACGATTTAAGTTGTGGAGTCATTTTGGAGGGGTTTGGCCATAACTCACCACGCTGGCTAAGCGGGTTGGTGAGTGTGGGATAGCATTTCCTCTAATCCCGATGGTATAGTTATACCGCTATTGGCAGTCGTGAGAGCCCCTTTAGTGGGAACAGGATGCACCACAAGAAGGCGGGGTTGACATTTGTCAAGGAGAGGCTGTGATGTTACGCATCACCTGACCTTACATCCCAAATATATATATAATGCAAAACATAAAGCAAAATTTTGAACTAGAAAAACAAAACAAAAACGGGGAAAAAGGACAGCAATCACCAAATCCATTCACCCTAACCAGGCTAGTTCAAGCAATGAAAAAATATCGAACATAAGGATGCAGGGAAGCATAGTAATGACTGACTCTTTGTCGGCTTCGTCAAGGGCAAGCAACAAGATAATCACTTGCCAATCTATTGAGACCAGAGAATTGTGGGTTGCTGCTATTTTAGTTTGCTAAAAGGACCAATTAAATTTACGGGAATAATGTCAATAAAAGGGATTACTAATAAAAACCCGAACCCAGCAAACTAAAACACATTTGCTCGACCTCACAACAAATAAAATAAAAAATAAAAAATGAAGAAAGAGAGCCAAACTCCCCTTTAGCACAAATCCGGTTAATAAAAAACCCAACCAATAAATGGTACCAAAAGGATACTTTAAACTTGTCATAAATAAAGTGAAATCTAAAACCACCAGCCAAAAAATAACCAGTAAGTACCAAAAATATTAAAAAAAAATAATCATAAACAAAAATAAAACCAGAAAAGGCAACCAACCAAATTGAAAAGGAAGCAACAGCCAATTTTATGAAAAAGGAGTTACAAAAATCCCAATGAGCAATATACAGTTGTAGCTCTAAGAGTGAACAAGATAACTAAGTTGCATGTCACATAGTTGCAAAGAAAAATCGCCAATACCCACAGCTAAAAGCTTAAGAAAAATTATTCAGCAGAATAAAATAAAATATAATTTAAAAAATTATACCAAAGGGCATGGTTTCAAGCACCAGTGAAGCAATTTTTAAGCCAAACATACACAAGAAAATATTAAAATTAATCAGTGCAAATTCACTAATCCTATAATAAAAATATAAAAAGACTTACTTACAGTTAAAATAAGGGATAATATGCTTAGCTATAACCATTACTATATTTACAATAAACTTCACAAATCATTTGGCCCACACGAAGGCCGAGAACCATTAAATAGACTTCAAACAATACAAAAAGATGTATGAAATGCTACAAAAAGTTTGAATGAAACATAAAACGAATCCTAAGCCAATAGCAGCAGGAGCATACAGAACATCCCTACCATGCCTGAAAACAACAATGCACTTACTGCTACATCTATGGGATGTACCAACTGAATTCAGGGGCAGACATTTTGCAGAGCCATCTAGTGTCCAATTTTAGAACCTTCCTGGTGGGAACAGGTCAAGCCCTTGAGTAGACTTCAAAAACCAGAATTAATGCTCTGAAAAAACCCTTACAAGTTATCAGTGCAGACCAGAATACTAAAATGTCCGTCCTGTTAGCGGGAAGGCATTTGTCTGCTCCCAAGAGTTCAAAGAGTATTATAATACCTAAATATCACCATTCCTCCCAAACCTTTGAACTTTACCTATTACTATTTTTTTTAAAAAAACTTTTTATTTTTAAGATATTTTTGTACGGGTTTTATGCTTTTTTTTTTGTAAATATTTTTTTAAATTATTACCTTTTTTTGGGCATCAAAGGAGAGGAAAAGAATTGTGCATTATATTTTCCTTAATTGATTGCTAACAACATCATTGCCTAAACGTCTAGAAATTAGCTTTAATGTAGACAATTCATTGGGTCAAGATTTAAATTAAATTAAGCCTTCTATCCTAATTCTGTGTTTGAGAACTATTTTTCTTAATGCGATTTTTAAGAAGCCCTTAGGTACTTGGTTTTCGAGAAACTGTTTGAATAAAATAATAACATTTTTTTCTAGTTCAGAGTTTAAGCTACATATTCTAGAAAGCCTTAGTACTTGTGATATGAATACATTTTCTGTAACTTTATTTGCAATATTGCTCCACCACATATCAAATTTAACAATTTTAAATTTATATTGATTTCTCTTATCATAAAGACTTATAATTGGGTTACCTGCATCGAGATTAATAGTTAAATCCAAAAAATCAAGTACTTGGTTATTACCATTGGTTTTATTAAGTTTAAGGCTCATAGGATAAATACTAGCAGTCTTTTTCTATATTTCCTGAATTATCAAAGCAAATGAGGTCATCAATATATCTGTAGGTATGAGAGTAACTTTCCTGATTGGAAGAATTTAACTTCATGAATTGATATTCTTTAAAAAACAGGAACAAGTTGCATACGCTCGTAGAATGTGCACTTCCCATAGGTATTCCATTAACCTGTTTGAAAAACTTGTTATTATAGAGGATAAAGTTATTTTTGATACAACAATTTAGAAGTGTACACCAAGTAGTTTCCAAAATAATGTTGGGGATTTGAAATTCATTAAAGAGTAATGTGAGTGTACTAATAATGTCTTCTATCAGAAGGCTGGTATACAGGTTTTCAAAATCATTGCAATTAGCCTCTGTAGGCGTCTTATCAAAAATTTCCGAAATGACCTCAGCTTTGCTTTTAATAATCCAAAAATTCTTACATGTTAGGTTTACTTTAGATTTAATAATGTTGAATACCTGTTTCAAAACTGATTCAAAATACTGATCTATTACTTTTTTAGGACTTTTGGTACCACTAGCTATGAATCTAAATTTCACCGGTTCCTTATGAAATTTTGCAGTAGCAAAAAGATAAGGAAATTCAGGTTCATAACTGTATGCCATTCTTAGCCCCAGCTGCTTGTGAAATGCTTCAAATTTATTGTTGAGTTCCTTACTGGAAGCTGAAGTAGGCTTATATGTAACTTTATTATGAAGTTCTTCCAAAATTAATTCAAAATATAATTTGTGGCAAATAATGGCAAAATTGTTATTTGCTTTGTCCGCCGTGGTAAAAATGAAATTTTCTTGTAATTTAGAGAGCGATTTTTTTAACTTTGGAGAAAACACAAAACTGTTATTGTAAAAAATATTTTGTATTGCAAGATTATGGTTAAATTCTTGAAAGATTTTGCATTTCCATTCAGCAAAGGCCTCAATTGGCATATTGTAGTCTAAGCTAGTTTTATTAATATATTTACTTAAATCTTGATAAAAATCGTGCTCGATTCTATCTTTTGATAGGTGGAATGTAGGCCTGAACTTGGCCCCAAAACCTAAGATCCTTCTTAAATCAGGATTTTCAATGAAATTTAAATTATCAGTAATAATGTGCTTATGAAATTTATCATAAAAAACTGTATCTTGAAAATCACAACACTTACAGTTGAAATCTACCAAAGTGTTAATGTTGGAAAGAGACTTGTTATTCTTAACATATGATCCCAACACCCTAACATATTTGAAACTTACTAATGTTTGGTGATAGGGAAAAGGGAAGGCGCCAGAACTATAAAAAAACAATTTTCTGATTTTGAGAGAGTCATAACATTTATTAAGGAACCTAATGGTAATATAGTTTTTGGAGTTAGACTTTTGGCTAATCTTATCTTTAAGAATAAATCTCAAGATATCTAACACAAGAGAGAAAACATGTGAGTCTATATTACCAGCTTGAAAATTCCAAAATCTTATGAAATCCTTAAGCACATTGTGCTTAAAAGTTTTAAGAATGCACACAGAGTTTTTCACAAAATTGTTGCTATTTTGGAATTCAAGAAGAGTCTGTTTCAAAGAATCAAAGTTAACATTTTTGGAAGTTTTAACAAGCCTCTTATCTCTATTTCCTGTACTGCATGCTTGTTGTGTATACAAGGAGAAGAGCTCTCTAATGGCCACCTTAAACCGAGAATGTTTGTTATCTGCAATGGTAGAATTCAACCCATATGGGTACAGGGCCTGTTGCTTAAGAATCTCAACTGATTCCATGGCCAGACTGTCTTGCAAGTTAGGAATAATGTGCAGCACTTCGATACGCACATTATCAAACCCATGAAGGTGGAAGTGCTTAAGTTCATGAGTGGAAATTCTCGTATCACTGCAATTCCCCCCTTTCAGGCTTAAATTTACTTACCAGTGACCTGTGCCCATTAATTCTAAGGTGCAATGGGTTCTTGTACTGCCCAATGTACACCAAATCACAAATGGTGCAAGTAAGTTTATAAATGGAATTAAAAACTTTTCAAAACTTGTTTCATGTTGAAATTTCTCAAATAGCTTAGGATTTGCCAACTTTCAGGTGAGTCACCTTTTATCCTTGCATATAATAAGATTCTTTTTGCCAGCTTTTGAGTACACATAGGGTTAGGGAGCTAGCCTGCCCAAGCGGGAGAATTAAGTTATCTGACACGTACTCCACACCTATCATTGTCAAAATCCAAGAACACATTCTACCAGCAAGAGGACCAGCCAAGAAAAGTTCCCTACACTCAACACCCACCACAGGTAACTGCAGTCCCAAAAAAGCAAACAAAAATTAAGTTTTTTTTTAAATAAAAAACGTTATCTTTTGGAAAACAAAAACAAAAATTAATAAAGACATAAAAAAATAAAAATAAAAAACACAAAAAGGGAAGAACCCAAACTTAGCAAAGCTAATTTTCAATTAAAGTCGCACAGAGCTGCAAATGATAAATTGAAAAGACATAGCAAAAACAAATTAAGTGAATAAACCAAAACCTTTGAACAAATTTGAAATTCCATAGTGCCAGAGGCTGCATAAGAGAAAGATCAAATAACAATAATGCAAAACATAAAGCAAAATTTTGAACTAGAAAAACGAAAAAAACAAAACAAAAAAAAAAAAACAGGGAAAAAGAACAGCAATCACCAAATCCATTCACCCGAACCAGGCTAGCTTCAAGCGATGAAAAAATACCGAACATAAGAATGCAGGGAAGCATATTAATGACTGACTCCTTGTCTGCTTCGTCAAGGGCAAGCAACAAGGTAATCACTCGCCAATCTACTGAGACCAGAGAATTGTGGGTTTCTGCTATTTTAGTTTGCTAAAAGGACCAATTAAATTTAGGGGAATAATGTCAATAAAAGGGAATACTAATAAAAACCCGAACCCGCAAACTAAAACACATTTGTAAGACCTCACAACAACAACAACAACAAAAAAAATGGGGGAAAAAAGATAGCCAAACTCCCCTTTAACACAAATCCAGTTAATAAAAAACCCAACCAATAAATGGTACCAAAGGGATACTTTAAACTTGTCACAAATAAAGTGAAATCTAAAACCACCAGCCAAAAAATAACCAGTAAATACCAAAAATATTAAAAAAAAAATAATCATAAAGAAAAATAAAACCAGAAAAGCCAACCAACCAAATTGAAAAGGAAGCAACAGCCAATTTTATGAAAAAGGAGTTACAAAAATCCCAATGAGCAATATACAGTTGTAACTCCAAGAGTGAACAAGATAACTAAGCAGCATGTCTCATAGTTGCAAAGAAAAATCTCCAATACCCACAGCTAAACGCTAAAGGAAAATTATTCAGCAAAATAAAATAAAATATAATTTAAAAAATTATACCAAAGGGCATGGTTTCAAGAACCAGTGAAGCAATTTTTAAGCCCAATATACACAAGAAAATATTAAAATTAATCAGTGCAAATTCACTAATCCTATAATCAAAATAAAAATATAAAAAGACTTACAGTTAAAATAAGGGATAATATTTGTGTCTTGCTTAGCTATAACCATTACTATATTTACAATAAACTTCACAAATCATTTGGCCGACAGGAAGGCCCAGAACCACTAAATAGACTTCAAACAATACAAAAAGATGTATGAAATGCTACAAAAAGTTTGAATGAAACATAAAACGAATCCTAAGCCAATAGCCTGCTTATAAGTGGTGAAAACACCCCCCTTCCCCAAAAAATATAAAATAATTCCTGAAAGAAAAGTTAAATTAGTAGCAGGAGCATACAGAACATCCCTACCATGCCTGAAAACAACAATGCACTTATGCTACATCTATGGGATGTACCAACTGAATTCAGGGGTAGACATTTTGCAGTGCCATCTAGCGTCCAATTTTAGAACCTTCCTGGTGGGAACAGGTCAAGCCCTTGAGTAGACTTCAAAAACCAGAATTAATGCTCTGAAAAAACCCTTACAAGTTATCAGTGCAGACCGGAATACTAAAATGCCCGTCCTGTTAGCAGGGAGGCATTTGTCTGCTCCCAAGAGTTCAAAGAGTATTATAATACCTAAATATCACCATTCCTCTCAAACCTTTGAACTTTAACTATTACTATTTTTTTTTAAAACTTTATTTTTATAAATATTTTTAAGATATTTTTCTATGGGTTTATGCTTTTTTTTTTTGTTAATATTTATTTTAATTATAACCTTTTTTTGGGCATCAAAAGAGAGGAAAAGAATTGTGCATTATAGGTTCCTTAATTGATTGCTAACAACATCATTGCCTGCCTATACATCTAGAAATTAGCTTTAATTTAGACAATTCATTGATTCAACAAGATTTAAATTAAATTAAGCCTTCTATCCTAATCCTATGCTTGAGAACTATTTTTCTTAATGCAATTTTTAAGAAGCCCTTAGGTACTTGGTTTTCGAGAAACTGTTTGATTAAAATAATAACATGTTTTTCTAGTTCAGAGTTTAAGCTACATATTCTAGAAAGCCTTAGTACTTGTGATATGAATACATTTTCTGTAACTTTATTTGAAATATTGCTCCACCACATACCATATTTAACAATTTTAAATTTAAATTGATTTCTCTTATCATAAAGACTTATAATTGGGTTACCTGCATTGAGATTAATAGTTAAATCCAAAAAATCAAGTACTTGGTTATTATCATTGGTTTTATTAAGTTTAAGGCTCATAGGATAAATAGTAGCAAAGTCTTTTTCTATATTTCCTGAATTATGAAAGCAAATGAGGTCATCGATATATCTGTAGGTATGAGAGTAACTTCCCTGATTGGAAGAATTTAACTTCATGAATTGATATTCTTTAAAAAACAGGAACAAGTTGCATACGCTCGTAGAATGTGCACTTCCCATAGGTATTCCATTAACCTGTTTGAAAAACTTGTTATTGTAGAGGATAAAGTTATTTTTGATACAACAATTTAGAAGCGTATGCCAAGTAGTTTCCGAAATAATGTTGGAGATTTGAAATTCATTAAAGAGTAACGTGAGTGTACTAATAATGTCTTCTATCGGAATGCTGGTATACAGGTTTTCAAAGTCATAGCAATTAGCCTCTGCGGGCGTCTTATCAAAAATTTCCGAAATGACCTCAGCTTTGCTTTTAATAATCCAAAAATTCTTACATGTTAGGTTTACTTTAGATTTAATAATGTTTAATACCTGTTTTAAAACTGATTCAAAATACTGATCTATTACTTTTTTAGGACTTTTGGTACCACTAGCTATGAATCTAAATTTCACTGGTTCGTTATGAAATTTTGCAGTAGCAAAAAGATAAGGAAATTCAGGTTCATAACTGTATACCATTCTTAGCCCCAGCTGCTTGTGAAATGCTTTAAATTTATTGTTTAGTTCCTTACTGGAAGCTGAAGTAGGCTTATATGTAACTTTATTATGAAGTTCTTCCAAAATTAATTCAAAATATAATTTGTTGCAAATAATGGCAAAATTGTTATTTGCTTTGTCCGTCGTGGTAAAAATGAAATTTTCTTGTAATTTAGAGGGATTTTTTTAACTCAGGAGAAAACACAAAACTGTTATTGTAAAAAATATTTTGTATTGCAAGATTATGTTTAAATTCTTGAAAGATTTTGCATTTCCATTCAGCAAAGGCTTCAATAGGCATTTTGTAGTCTAAGCTAGTTTTAATAATATATTTACTTAAATCTTGATAAAATATTTTGTATTGCAACATTATGTTTAAATTCTTGAAAGATTTTGCATTTCCCTAATAATATTCAAAAGTATGCGGGAGTAACATGGAGGAGACTTGCACAAGACAGACCGTTATAGAAGAAACTATATATATCATCATCATCATCATTGTCAACCATTATCAATCCACTGCTGGACGAAGGTCTCCCCAAGTTTCCTCCACAACGGTCTGTCTTGTGCCAGTCTCCTCCATGTCACCCCTGCATACTTTCGAATTTCATCCACCCATCTCCCATGTGGTCTTCTTCTGGGTCTTTTCCTGTCCCTTGGAATCCAATCTAAAATTTCGGCTGTCCATCAATGATCTGTCCTTCTGGCAGTATGTCCAGCCCATTGCCATTTCAGAGATTTAACTCTGATCATGATGTCTTCCACTCTTGTCATTTTTCGGATCCACGAGTTCCTCTTCTTATCTCTCCTGGTTACACCAAGTATGCACCTCTCCATGCTGCTTTGAGTTGTCTGCAGCCTTTGTATGTCTCTTTTAGTTAAGGTCCACGTCTCTGCACCATACGTAAGCACTGGAAGGATGCATTGATCAAACACTTTTCTTTTAAGACATAATGGCATATTGCTCTTGAAAATTATGCTGTTTCTTCCAAAAGCTCTCCAGGCAAGTTTTGTACGGCAATTAATTTCTTCATCAATGTGACCCTCACTTGATATCTGCTGTCCAAGATAAACGTACGTGTCTGTTATCTCCAGCTTTTCTCCATCAATCGATAAATCTTCATTTCTTGTAAAAGCATTGAACATCACTTTCAAATGAAATTTTCTTATATATATATATATATATATATATATGTATACTAAAGTTTTCTTATGTTTTTGGCTTTGCTCTTTAGTATATATATATATATTCTATTAAGAAGAGACTGAAGCAAAAAAAAATTTTGACTCATACCAAGTACAACATAGAAATGGTTATGTATTAACCGGTGTGAGTAAAAAGAGAAAAGAATAGAACAACTGAATGTAGAAAGTGTCGAGAATACTGAGCCTTGGCTTTATCAAGGACCAGCAAAAACTCTGCATTTTCTCACTTCCACAAAGACCTATTTGGAAATGGGTTTCTGCAAAGTCATAGATGCAAGTAATAAGCCCACCAAAAAAAAAAAAAAAAATAAATAAATAAAAAATATATAAATGTCATAATCTCCACAGAGTTGTATGACCAAGCTTTAGTTAACAATTCAGCTTGCATCCATAACTTTCCTGGCCCGACCCATGCTCTTCATCTGTTACTAATAAACAGAAAGAAGATGATTATAGAAAACTCAAGTTGTAAGAGTGACATATGAATCAGAAATAATGTTCAGCAATAACAAATTGCCAAGTTACCTAGTCGCCTGAGAGAGAATTTAAACCTGAATAGCAATAATAAAGTACTACAAATTCTTAAACATTGCAATAAAAAAGGAAATATTAATTTTTTTCTAAAGCACAGATTCTTGAAAGAAAACTGGATTATAAAAACCCCCTACTCCACAACTTCTGACAACACAAAAACGAGAATAAAATAAAGACAATAATAAACTAAAGAAATGCTTTGTGAAGGTTATATGACATAAACAATTAGTTGCAATATGTACAAAGTATTTCAGAAGTGCTTTAAGTGCATAATTAAGTAGTTATTAAGACCTTTACTGCATTGAAAACACATCGCAGACTACAAGAACAATGGAACGGCCGGCTGCTTAGCCTTAGTTCCCTAAAAAACGTGCAAAGTTACCAAGAAAAGAAAGAGTTAAAATCCGCAAAAAAGTTAATAGACTTGCTAGTGCCTAAATGCATAAAGCAAAAAATAGAAAAAATGTTCAAGAAGTTCAAACATTGAACTTGGAAAACCTAAAACCCAAAGACAATGAAGAGAGCTTACCTCTTATGCAACTTAACTTCTTCCACTCTTGAGGAAACGTGGCCGACCTTTTACCTCAAACTTCCAAACACCCCTGCCACTCCCTAGTCGCTGGGGGGCAGTGTGGGTGGGGCTGAAGGCCTCCACACACTGAAAAAAATCCTACTCGTGGAGATTTTAACTAGAGAAAAATATAATTAAGATTGTGGACCTGTTTGATCAGAAAGAGCAGAATTAACTCTCCAGAATACATGAGAAATATTATGAAATACACAAGTAGTGTATTTAATAATCTTTGCATGTATTTAATCACCTTAGTGAGCTTCTGTAGACTATTCAGAATCCTATTAATTTTAATGTTAGTTTTACTATTTTTAGTATAGCTATTCTAGTGAGTGAATAACTAGTTTTCTTTTATATTTATATTTATTTTATTTTATAAACAGATTTTTAAGGGTTTCTTTGTGATTTTGTCTATATTATTTAACTTTTTATTTTTAATAGGACCTTCTTATCCATAGCACTAAGGTTTCCTTTTTGTAGTTAATATGCATCCTCTAGCCAACTTCCAAAAGGCTTTCATTGGTCAGAATCATATTATTAACTGTGTAGAAAATTAAAGCAGATCTGCCAACCTTACTCTATTATTGGGAATAATTTTTCTTAAAGTTCTTTTGATGAAAGAAGTAGGAATTTTGTTCTCTAGAAAACTGTCTAATAGTATATTAATGTGGTAATTGAAGTCCAAATTGTTGCTGCAAATTCTTGATATTCTAAGCACCTGAGAAATTAGTACATTCTCAATTACTTCGGTTGATATGTTATTATTCCAGTGTAGATATTTAATTACTTTGAAAGGAAAAGTAACTCTTTTATCAAAGAGGCTAATAGATGGGTTACCTCTGTTAAGTTTAATGCTTAAGTCTAGGAACTCTAGTTCCTGATTACTGTGGTTGGTTTTACATAAGTTAAGAGAGCTAGGATAGATATTATCAAAATCACTCTCTATAACTTCTGAATTATTTATACACAGCAGATCGTCAATATATCTAAATGTGTAAAGGTAGTTATCGGAGCAAGTGGAGTGATTTTTAATGAATTTATATTCCTTAAAGAACAGGAATAGATTTGCAATACTTGTGGATGTTGACGTTCCAATAGGGATACCGTTTACTTGCTTATAGAGAGTATTATTATATAAGATATGGTTATTTTTTATGCAGCAATTGAGATAAGAGTTCCAGGCTCCTACATTAACAAATTGGTTAAGTTTAAATTCTGCATACAGCTCTTTAATGGTGGTGATTATATCTGATAGAGGCAGATTAGTATATAGGTTCTCAAAATCATAACTATTAATATCTAAGGGATTTACTTCGAGTATAGTGGAAATTACTTCTGCATTATTATTAATTATCCAAAAATCTCTGTACTTCAAATTAGTACAGTTACTAATGTGTTTCAAGACCTTCTTCAAGATTTCTTCAAAAGCTAGATCAATTTTCTTTTTATGACTCCTGACTCCACTAGCTATGAATCTGAACTTCACTGGATCTTTATGAAACTTAACAGTTGCAAAAAGAAAGGGAAATTCAGGCTCATATCTTCTCATTGGTGGGCTTATTACTTGCATCTATGACTTTGCAGAAACCCATTTCCAAATAGGTCTTTGTGGAAGTGAGAAAATGCAGAGTTTTTGCTGGTCCTTGATAAAGCCAAGGCTCAGTATTCTCGACACTTTCTACATTCAGTTGTTCTATTTTTTTCTCTTTTTACTCACACCGGTCAATACATAACCCCTTTTCTATGTTGTACTTAGTATGAGTCAAAAATTTTTTTTGCTTCAGTCTCTTCTTAATAGAATGTGAATTCTGAATTTTCATAACTGCTGCGTTGCGCGTTTTGATCTTCAGGTTATTTTTCAACTTTCGTTTTAAATTCTTAAGTTTTTCTTATGTTTTCAGCTATGCTCTTAAGTATATATATATATATATATACACTGTTGGGCACCCAAAATGCAACACCAAGAAGTACACGAGATAGCAAAGCCAGATTTACTCGACACATAACAACAGATACAAAGATGAAACAATTGAGCTTACAGGCCCATGCGAAGTGCGGAACACGCAGACATCAATAGTTCGTGTGGCCCCCATGGCTGGCAATAACGGCCGCTACACGCCGCGGCATCGAACCAAAGAGGCTTTGGATGTGGGCTTGGGGTATGTCGGTCCAGGCTGCTTCCACACGTTGCCACAGTTCATCAGGCGTAGCCGCGGGTGGTGCTTGCCGGGCCACTCGGTTGCCGATCAACGACCAGACGTGTTCGATGGGTGACATATCGGGAGAATAGGCGGGCCACGGCAGCAGTGACACCTGGTGGGCCGTGAAGAATTGTTGCACGATGCGTGCCACGTGCGGGCGCGCATTGTCCTGTGAAACGTGGCCGCTGGCAGGTCCTGCAGGTAAGGGAGGACTACAGACTCCAGAACGTCGGAGATGTAGCGGTGGCTGTTGAGTGTACCGGCGATGCGTACCAGAGGGGTGTGAGTGTCATATCCAATTGCGCCCAAAACCATAACGCCAGGCAACGGACCGGTATGGCGATGCATAATGCAGGCGCTATACAGTCTCTCGCCGCCGCACGTGGATCCGACCATCATGGTGTTGCAGGCAGAAGCGGGATTCGTCGGACCGCACTTGCCGGTGCTGTAACGTCAATGGTAATCGGAGCAATGGGCGCCGTGCGACAATTCCCAGCTCCTGCAGACGACGTCGAACGGTACGTGCTGACACAGGTTGTTGCGCAACACACCCTTATTCCTGCGCTAACGTTCGTGACGTGGCGGTGCGATCCGTCAATGCCCGCCGCACAACATGCCGGTCCTCTCGTTCGGTGGTGTGCCGCGGCTGCGGCAATCGCTCACTTCGGTCCGTGTGTCCCTCCTGCACCCACCGAATCCATACTCGCCTCACTGTGGCTGGATGTCGTCCCACACGGGCGACGATGTCTCGGTACGATAAACCGCTGTCGCGATAAGCCACTATTCGTCCTCTGTCGAACTCCAAAGCGTGCTGAAATGACTTCCGTATTCTGCGACGAGGCATCAGGAAGCTTCCCACGCACAGGTCAGGCAGCACAACACACTTCCACTACTTACGCCCCGCCTTCTGTGCACCCTTCTTATAGTGCTTCTCGGTGGGGTGCCGGGCGCACATGATTTGCATATGCCCTGCAATGCTAATCGTTTGCATGTTCTCTCGCGGGCGACGCATGCTGCGAATTTCAGGCCAATCGGATGCTTCCTTGGTGTTGCATTTTGGGTGGCCAGCAGTGTATTTGTCAAAGCTTCCAGGAAGTTCAGGCCTTATGGGCAATGGCAGTGCTTCTCTGTGGCTTCGAAAAGCCAGAAAAGCCATATAAGCATAGTACAACCAATCCTTGTGGCGAGAAAGCTCCCCATTAGGGTATTTACATACTCGAATAATTTAAACGATGGGAACATGTCATTAACCCTCCGAGAATCTAACGGGTCAACTCGTCCTCAAAGAGCGTTCCTCAAAGCGACAGAGACAAAATTATTCCTCCTGTAGAAATGCTATTGAAAGCGTTAAGCAGTGAGCTGGCGTTCAAAACAATTTCCAGAGGACGAACAAATTTATCTCTACCACTTTGAGGAACGCTCACAGAGGATCAGTTAATTCGTCCGTGGACGCTCAGAGAATTCAGAAAAGATTACATTACTGCACTTTCTAACTTAAAGCAATGAAATTTATTTTCTACATCAAAAGTAGGTCATTTTATGATCCACAGATAAGCTAAAGGAATTTCACCCTTCTAACTTTCAAGATAGCAAAAATTTCTGAAGAAATTTTCTCGAACATCTTTCTTTCAATTGATGTTAGAGCTAAATCAGTAAGTCTTTGTTGTAGCATTGTTGATCTCAAACAGTTTGTGATTAGTTTTCATTTCGAGAAGGACCTCTCTCTCCAGAAGCAACTGTCACAGGGTGCGTTAATAAATCCGTCATGCTCTTGTGATGTTTAGGAAAGTTCCTGTCAGTGCATTCTTATAAATGTACTGCAAGACTTATTTTGGTGAAGTTTCGGTTTTTAGAAAACTCGTAATGATACTAAGTTCATCTGCAAGTTCCGTAGCTCTTATGTCCTTCGGGCAGTTTTCAGCAATTTCGTCGGATAGCTTTATTTCAAGATTCAATTGTTGTTTACTCAGTTCCTACATTTTCTCAAATTCGTACAAAAAACTGAACACTTCACTGTGATTTTGAAGCAAATCAAATTTTTCGTCGATTGATCTAACAGCCGTGTCAATGATAACATAAAAAAAAAAATCTGTGCGGTAATTATCTTTAGGGTTGGACATAGTTTCATCTTCGTGTTCATATTCGAACATTGTCTTCTCTTTTCTGCTGCGAAACTGTTGAGAAGTAAAGTGTGGCTCTACATCACATGAGGTGGCAATTTCAGACGCAGTATGTATCATGTGTTCAAATTTATCTCGGTAGTTTGTGAGATTTTTTTAAGGAGGTCTAAATGTTCAATGCAAGATGATAAATCTGTGTTTGGATTTTGCATCATTTCGGAAACAACGTTTACTCTCGATAACACCTCATACCACATATAACGATGAAGCATATAAACGTAAAAGATTCCAATTTTTCTAACAAACATTGGGCGTCATGCTTGGTAAGTAGCTCACTTTTTCGTCACCGATAATTTCTGACAAGCTGTTACAAACTTCCGATAAACCGAATCGTAAAGGTTTTACTGCTTCAACCTGACTTTCCCATTGAGTGTCTGCAACTGCTTTTAGGGTAAACTGAGACACATTTTTGGTTAGAATTCCCCCACCTCTTAGTCGAGCAAGAGAAGTATGTGAACAGACGCTGAATGACAGAAAAGAAATTAATTCTAAGATAATTGACTTTTGAGGCATCATAAACTACCAAACTGAGCGTGTTAGCAGAGCAAGGGACATAAAATGCTCGTGGATTTCTGTTTAGTATATGGGCCTGCCAACCATTTGTTTGTTTAGTATATGGGCCTTCAAACCGGTTTTTTTATTGGTTTGTTTGGTATATGGGCCTGCCAACCATTTGTTTGTTTAGTATATGGGCCTGCCAACCATTTGTTTGTTTCGTATATGGGCCTGCCAACCATTTGTTTGTTTAGTATATGGGCCTGCCAACCATTTGTTTGTTTCGTATATGGGCCTGCCAACCATTTGTTTGTTTCGTATATGGGCCTGCCAACCATTTGTTTGTTTAGTATATGGGCCTTCAAACCGGTTTTGTTATTGGTTTGTTTGGTATATGGGCCTGCCAACCATTTGTTTGTTTAGTATATAGGCCTGCCAACCATTTGTTTGTTTAGTATATGGGCCTTCAAACCGGTTTTTTTATTGGTTTGTTTGGTATATGGGCCTGCCAACCATTTGTTTGTTTAGTATATGGGCCTGCCAACCATTTGTTTGTTTAGTATATGGGCCTTCAAACTGGTTTTTTTATTGGTTTGTTTGGTATATGGGCCTGCAAACCTTATTTTTGGGTTGGTTGGTTGGTTTTATGTGCTACACGAAGAGGGAGGGCTAAATGGCCAGGGAGAATCTCATGTGATGGGGGGGATGGGGGGGTAGAATTGTTCAGAACGAGGAGTCCCTTTACCCCGGCACTCGGCGCCTACGGCTTAATGAGATTTCCGAACCGCGGCTGATCTTTGGGGATCCAGTCGAACTCGAGGAGAGAACGCTGCTACAGGGCCACCGCGGCCTTACTTATTTCGAGGATACCCAGGTGAGCAATAACTGGTGAATTTATTGAAAATTATCACATATTTTAACTTACTACGTTTTGTAATAAAATATGTTGTTAGTATGTAAATTTGCATATTCTGCATCATTATCAATTAAGAAAAATTTCATTTACAGTTAAAAATCTGTCCCGCAAAAAAAATTGTTCCGCAGACTTTTCTACTTTCTCTTAGAAGCAGAAATATTGACAGAAATAAGATACACATCTACGCCACCCGGCGGAGCAACCATGCATTATTTTAAGAAGAAAATATTCTCAAATGTTTATCGACATGAGCGACATCGGTCCACGAAAGAATTTTTTCAATCGAGCTTTTAGAAGCTCAGTTGCTGCAAATACGTACGAAGCGGAAATTAACGCTTACGCCCCCTGGTGGCCAAACCATATTTTATAAAAAAATTAGAAATACAATAAAAACATTTCCCACCCGGAGCTGTATCCGGTGCTAGAAGAATGTTTTAAATCGTAGTTTTAGTAGCAGAGATATCGGGGAAAGCGCCATTTCCCTATATTCCCCCTAGCAGAAAGTCAATGAATTACTTGAAAATTTTGTAATTACACGAAAAACATATCGCACCGGAAACTTAATCCAACAAAGAAGAAATTTTTCAAATCGGACGATTAGAAGCAGAGGTATTGACAAAAATATGATATACATCTATGCCCCCTGCATTATTTAAGAAGAAAATATTCCGAAAATGTTTCTCGGTGTGAGCAGTATTGGTCCACGAAAGGATTTTTTCAATCGAGATTTTCGAAGCTCAGATTTTGCTGTAAATACATCAGGAACAAAAATTGGCGCTTAAGCCCCTGGTGGCCAAACCATATTATAACAATTAGAAATTATATGCAAAATATTTCCCATCAAGAGCTGTATCCGCTACAGAAATAATTTTTCAAATCGGAGTTTTAGAAGCAGAGATATCGGTGGGAACGCAATTTACTATTATGCCCCGTAGCGGAGAATCTATGCATAACTTGAAAAAGTGAATATACCTAAAATCTTCGGCATGAATGGAATCGAAAGGCAAAATAATATTTTTAATTGGATGTTAGGAAGCAAATATATGAAATAAAAAGTATTTTGAATTCGATATCATCTGTATTTACCCATCTAGCGGCGAAATTGTACATTGTGAAAAAAAAAAAACAAAAAAAAAAACGAAACGAAACAAAGGATCATTATTCACACATTTCAAGCTACTTAATGAGAAAAGAATATTTCAAATAGGACTATTATTTGCAGAAATATGGTGTCTACAGACTTATGGTCAGACGGACGGACGGACAAACCGATAACATAGGCACGTTTTTCAAAACACGTGGTAAAACAATCTGTAGTGGCCTCCACTGGACTTTCTCACTCATAAACTGAGATGTGAAGATGCATAACAAAAAACAAACTGCAAAATATAAATTTTAATGTTGATAAGCCCGGCAATTATTGAGTTATATAACAAAATAAGAAAAGTTCAATACGGAACACTTACTTCCGGTTACCCGATTTTTACTAAAATCTAGTGAGCACATGAATATACGTACAACAAAGCTCCTAAGTAATAAATTTCATCTAGATATCCACAATAGTATTTGGGCTTTATGAAGAAAGAGCAAACGCGTTATGGGGAACGCCCTCTTCCGTTTCCCCGATTTGTACCAAAATATAATCAGCATATCAAGGTACCACAAAACCCCCAAATATTGAATTTCGCTAACATAACTTTTTAGTTATGGTGGGCACAAAACAGACAGACATACAGACACCACGGCCAAAATAGTGTAATTGTATTCGGCGGTCCCCAGAACGTGTATTTTCGTTGAAATCTCGAAGCAAATTTTTGCACGATGAATACTTCCTCATACTAATGAATGAGAAAGTTAAAAAAAAATGCCTGCCAACACTGCATTTTCAATTGTTGCTTTTAATGTACTTGTATGCTAGATCACTCTTACCAAAAATCTTCTTGAGATGATACTTATTCACAAACCAAAAATTGTAGGTCGACCGTCGTAGTACAAATACAGTATGTCTGTGTACTTGTTTGAATCTCATGGTCATCGAGCTGAGCAAGCTGCTTTTGCATACAAATAAATAGCTGACTGCTGACAGCATTTTCACACGATGAAGTTTACTAACACAAAGTTAAATTACACTTTCATACTGCATTCACGAAGTACTTGATGTTACACAGGAGAAACAGACATGATAGAGGATAAACAGCTACTGACTGAGTTCCCGAACACCCACTACTCTAAGAGCGAGACAGCTGGAGAAGAAGGCTTAGGCACTGCACTCACGTGATCTACTAAAGCTTCTCTCGTCAAAGTTGGCACGCCAGATCTTTGTCGCCATCGTTTTTTTTTTTTTTTTTTTTTTTTTTTTCTGAATCCAGGCGAACTGAAACAATATTATCTAATTGTTTGCGAAATTGAATTTGAATTATTATTTTTACTTATATATCTTTATTTTTAGTATTTTATATCATTGTTTTCTTCTCATCATCATCTTTCTTTTCCTTCTTTCTACTTTTCATTCTCTCCCCTTTCATTTTTTTTGACAAAAAAATGCCGCCCCCTCAGTGTGCCGCCCTGGTGCGTCGCACCTCCCGCACCCTAGTCGCGCCGGCCCTGTATCACATTGTTTACATTTGAATGACACTTCAGCTGAGGTTAAAAATTTTCGTAGCCGATAACAAAAACACAGTTTTTATTTACGTACTTTCTGGCATGAAGATGATTTACATTATGCAGGCAGCCAAGTTGAAAGTGTTTACTGCATAAGAATGTTTCGTTGATTTCCAGTTAGCATGTCTTACAGCATTTACCCACTTTCCCAAAGTACCACGGTTATTGTGAGAAGACTTATGAAATGAAAGTTTCTGGTCAGTTGTTTGCCTGTTGGTACATTCGTACGCTACGCAAGATATAAACATCTTAAAAATTTGTTTATCTCATTAAATTTGGCTATATTTTTTTCTGAAATATTAGGTGCACAAATAAGTTTTAAAGCGTTTTAAGACAACGCAACATGTAATTTGAGACAAAACAACAATACCTTTACAAATCAAAATATGCGCAGTCATTATCTATCACCTTCCACCATCGGTCGGACAGCTGGCTGATTCCAGCCAGAATACTTCGTCGTGTGACGCGATGAAGTCGTCAACCCATTTTTGCACTTCGTCACATGTCCGGAACCGTACCGCAGACAAACCATGTTGAATCGATCGAAACAAATGATAGTCTGAAGGGGCTATGTCAGGACTATATGCCGGGTGCTCCAAAACTTCCCATCCAAGCGTCAACCACGTTTCCTAGACCGTTTCGCTGCATGCGGCCTAGCGCTGTCATGCAGAAATTTCACGGGACGCAATCCTTTGCTTGTGAATGGACGTTTCCGAGAGATTTCCTGGTTCAATCGCAGCAATTGGTGCTTTTAGGGATCAGCTGTAACAGTTTGACCCTGTTCCAATAGTTCATAATAGAGCACACCCTTCATATCCCACCAGATGCACAACAGAACTTTCTTGGGGTGAACATTGCGTTTCGGTGTCGAAGTCGTTGCTTCACCGGCGTCTACCCAGTGTTTTTTTTGCGTTTGGGATTGTCGTACCATATCCACTTTTCATCACCCGTAAAGATTTTTCACAGGAAAGACTTTCTGTGTGGTTTATTCACAGATTCAAGCACTTCATTACACGCTTATCCTTGTTCCTCTGGCTCAGGTCATGTGGCACCCATTTTCCTTCCTTCTGAATCTTTTGCATTGCGCGTAAACGATTTTTTGTTGAGTTACCCCCAGTTGTTCAGCTAGTTCTTTTTGCGTTTGAGACGAATCTTCATCCAGCAATGCTTGCAGTTCCTCATGTGCAACCTTCTGCGGGGCGCCGCTACGTTCGGGATCGCTAAAATCAAAATCACTTGCTTTAAACAGTCTAAACCAAAACTCACACGCGCTTTTCGATGCAATATTTTCCCCCAGATGATGGGTTGAGATGATGGGTTCTCTAGAGAGTCACGCATGGCTGTGTATAAAACTGTAATTGTTCCTACTCTGATGTATTGCAGTGAAACCTGGGTACTGCAGAAGAAACATAGGAAATGCGTTACTTATGTGGGGTTTGTGGCAAGACACGATTGTGAGAGGAATGAAAATGTGTTGCAGTTGTGTGATGTGAAGCAAAATGTTGTTAGCAAGGTGGAGACCAATATGCTTCGATGGTTTGGCCATGTTGAAAGAATGAGTGATGACATGCTTACTAAGAAAATCGTTTTAGCCCAAGTGGCAGGAAGGAAGGGCAGAGGAAGGCCAAGGAACACGTGGGTGGATCAGATTCAGAAGTGTCTGCATGAGAAAAAGATTATGAGTATGAAGTATAAAAGATCTTGTGTACTGCGTGTAATGGATATCTGTGAAACCCGAGTTGTATGTCAAGATCATTGTAAATGGAGAAGTTTGCTACAACAACAGTAAGTAAAAATATCTGGTAGTTTGTATTTCTTTTTGGAGCTAACCTCTGAATTTCAGAGAACAGCTTAATGATATGTATGTAAGAACAAAAAGAAAAATCAAATAAAAGAGGAAATTAAGAGGATCTCGTGTGACTGGTCACCAGCAGAGGATGCACAGCATGACATGTTCAATGAAGATTCTGATGTGGAGGTGGAGTATCACTTGGCAGAAAAGTCAATGGGGCAGTGATGACAAAGCAGTTATTGCAAATACATTGCCCATCACTGATGAAGACTATTGTTTACACAGCTGAAAAGCTTTTTGAGTGACAGAGGAGGGTTTGTGTGTAAGTGCTGACAAGCTTCAAGTTTTTTTAACAATTAACAAGTTCTTTGCATGTTTTTATTCAAGTTTTATTCAATTTTTAAAGGGTTTTACTTTATTTTTTTTCATTAATAGTTTGCATGTGTTCATTGGAAGACATGATATATTAGGTATGCAACTCAATTCTCGGCCACAGGCACGACATGTTCTCAGCAAATTATAGCAAATCGAATACGTACTTAATCAGGGAAATTATCCCTGTTGTGTTGGATACATTTGAGCCATCGGTCAGGGAGCTGCCGAATGCCACTGCGGAAAAAAAGAGGTCTGTTTCGAGTTGATAAAGTCATCAATACTTGTGCGTATCACTCAGGTTATGTTGCAGGGAGCAAAAAAGGTGATAATCCAACAGGGCGATGTCTGGAGAATATGCCGGGTGGGACGAAATCTCCCATCCCAGGTCAGTGATCATGTTGAAAGTCGTTTTCACGGTGTGAGGACACACGTTATCCTGAAGCAACAGGACCAACCTTTTGCCCTTGCCGGTGTATGGCCTTTTCGCTTCCATTGCGTCACTCACACAAATGAGTTGCTGACAATAACGCTCAGCATTGACTGTTTCAACAGGTTTGAGCAACTCATAGTGTACAACACCGCGCTGATCCCACCGTACGCACAGCAACAACTTCCTGGCATGGATATTCGGTTTGGTGTACTGGTTGTAGGCTGACCTGGATAAACACACGATTTGCACCACTTAGGATTATCATAGAGGATCCACTTCTCATCACAGGTCTAAATCTTGTGGGGGAAATTCTTCTTCTTGAATCTTGAGAGCAAGGACACTGCAACATCGGTGTTAATTACAGGTGTTAATCACATCTCTGTTTCCCACTTTATGCAGGAGCATGAATAAACATATAGGGAGGACTACATTTCTGTTCGGTATGTATAAAGTTTCAGGTCTTCTTCCATCAGAGAAGCACTGATTATTTAGAATATAGGTTCTTTAATTATTATTATTTTTATTTTTTTTTGCTTTGTTGAGGTTTGGTACTGAATTGTTCTTTCATTTGTCTTTCACATCAATGTTTGCTTCCTAAAATTTTTTCTTCTTAACAGGGTAGCAGAAATCTTCATGTTTTCTGGTATTCTGCAGTCAATTAGGGTTAACTAGCTTGCTACTTTGCAAATATTGGGTGTGTGCATAAGTTCTACCCGTTTTTGTAGGCTACAAAGAAAGGAGGAGAACACAACAAATAATGTACCTAGAATGGTTTAAAACTCGGTCTTCACGCGACTAACACATAATCATAGAAAAATGAGCAAAAAGACAGTCATGTATGGTAAAAAGATTCGTTTAGTGGTCTAGCTTTCTGTCGTCCTACGATCACCGTGATCGACTGGATGGGCTGGTTGCCAGAACAACAATTTGAAGTTGGGGTGTTGGAAATGTTGCCAGATTTTAGAAGAGAGATCCAAATAAATGGGATTTGGTGAGGAGTCTCTGAATTGCAGTTTTTGGTGAACAAAATTTCAATGCTTTTTTGGAAACGCAGAGATGCTTTGTTGATGAATGGGGTAACATTTTTAGTTTCTTTCCAAATGGGAACTGCAGAGGTGTCTTCAAGGGTTAGTGCAGATAAAGCTGTCTTTGGAAGACCATTGGAAACATCTTTTTTGTGTTCACTAAGCCTTGTTTTGATGCTTTGGTATGTGCTTCTAATATACACTAAGACACCAGAAAAAGTTGAAATGGGAATAGCATAAATTCCAGGGGTGAGACAGGATCCCTGTCTTTAAGCAGGTACATTATCGCAGAAGGGTTTGGTTGCACTGTGAGAGTGTAGCCCATAGTTTTGAAAAGTTTACACATCTTATAAGAGGAGGATCCATGGAAAAGGATGGAACCAATGAATGGTGGTCTTTCCATTAGTATTGGTGATAAACCACGTGCTTTCCGAGACGTGCTTTCTGGGAACATATCAAAGCCAAATGGAAGGTTGTGGATCTACAACCTTCCATTTGGCTTCGATATGTTGATGATATTTTTGTAATTTGGCCACACAATAGAACTGACCTTGAATCTCTTCTTGAAAAGATTTCCCTACAGTTCCCATCAATAAAATTCATTATCAATGAAGAATCACAGCAAGGCATTGCCTTCTTGGATGTCCATCTGACAAGGCAAGGGAATCATCTCAACAAATCTGTCTACAGAAAACCCTCTGCAATAGCAAACATAATCCCATTTTCATCCCAATCCCCAACTGCTCACAAATTTGCCGCCTTAAAAACGTATGTTATTCATGCCAGGATTGTCTGCAACGCTGAATTTTCCTTCAATGAAGAAATTGACACCATAAAGAAAATTGCTGAAGCCATCAGTTCCCACCTTCTACAGTTAAAAAATTCCTTCAAAATTCCCATTTGAAAAATCTGTCTGCTCTCTCACCAATACTAATGGAAAAACCACCATTCATTGGTTCCATCCCTTTCCATGGATCCTTCTATTATAAGATGTGTAAACTTCTCAAAACTATGGGCTACACTCTCACAGTAAAACCAAACCCTTCTGCAATAATGTGCCTGCTTAAAGACAGGGATCCTGTCACACCCCTTGAGTTTATGCTATTCCCATTTCAACTTCCTCTGGTCCCTCAGTGTATATTGGAAGCACATACTGAAGCATCAATACAAGACTTGGTGAACACAAAAAAGATGTTTCCAATGGTCTTCCAAAGACAGCTTTATCTGCACTAACCCTTGAAGACACTTCTGCAGTTCCCATTTGAAAAGAAACCAAAAAAGTTGCCCCATTCATCAACAAAGCATCTCTGCATTTCCAAGAAAACATTTACATTTTGTTCACCAAAAACTGCAATTTAGAGACCCCTCACCAAATCCCATTTATTTGGATCTCTCTTCTAAAATCTGGCAACATTTCCAACACCCCAACTTCAAATTGTAAGTTCTGGCAACCAGTCGATCACGGGTGATCAAGGTCGTAGGATGACCGAAAGCTTCCGCTAAATGAACCTTTTTGCCATACGTGACTCTGTGTGTTTTTGCTCGTTTTCTATGTTTAAATGTACTTAGGATTTCACATAATTGCCATCACTGTGTACGACCTCTTGCCACTGTCTATGAGTAGGTGAATCCCATGCCGGAAGAACTCCTGTGTTTTAGAGTAAAAAAAGTCATGTAATGCTGCTTTTACATTGTCCACATCATTGAAGGTTTGGAGAGTGAAGGCGTTTTATAACAATCGAAAAAGGTGGTAGTCCCTAGGTGCCAGGTCAGGGGAATACGATGGGTGGGGTAACATTTCCCAAACAAAGTCCTTTAATTTTTGCCAACTGATTAAAGCAGCATGAGGTCTGGCGTTAACATGATGAAGAATCACGCCTTTGTTATTGACGAGTGCTGGCCGCTTTGATGTCAGTTGTTCTCACAATCTGTCCAACTGTTGACAGCAGAGGTCAGCATTTATCGTTGGGTAAGGTGCCAACATCTCCCAGGAGATTATTCCCTGGACATCCCACCAAACACTCAACAAAACCTTTTTGGGATGCAGTCCACCTTTTGAGGTTGATGGAGCAGGCTCCGTACCTTGGAACACAGTCTGGCGACGCTTTAAATTACGGCACAGTACCCATTTCTCATCACCCATTACAATTCATCCCCAAAACGGTTCATTCTTGCGAAGAGAATGCAAAGAAACACAGGTACGGATTCTCTCCTTTCGTTGCTTTGCAGAAAACTGTTGCGGAATCCAGTTATCGAATTTGGTGATGAATCCAAGCACATGCATCCGTTTTTCGACTGTTGTTCTGTGTTTCTGTGTACCGACAATGCTCTCGCTAATTCCTGAATGGCTGGATGTGGGTCATTTGTTATGGCTTGGTCCACATCCTAGTCAGAAATCATGGATGGACGTCCAGGACGTGGTGGATTTGTACAGTTTCTGTCTCCGTCCCGGAATTTACCAACGGTGACATGTGCTATCACCATACACTTGACAGATGTTCCTCCCCATACACTTGACAGATGTTGCAGCATGCCGCAGTGGCAGTACTGCCTTTATTGAACTCATACAGTAAACAATGTCTAATGTGCTCGTTATCGCATGCCATGTTACACCATCTGTGATTTCCGTTACGAATGACTTACTCGGACAAACCTAGTGCCTCTATATGCTCTACTGCTCCACGCTTTATTGGCCGAAAATTCGTCATTGCAGCGTCATCTGTGACGTAACTACTCCGATCGCAATTTTCATCTATTACAAAAACGGGTAGAACTTTTGCACACACCAAATATGTTGCAAACGCTAAGGATTTCTGTTTCATGAATTATTTCTTCCTTTGAGGGAAGAACAAAAGAAAGAAAACGTGTTTTTGTTTCGGGTTAGTTCAGAAGATGCAATGCACCCGAAAGTGTGTTGCTCGTGGAGAAAGTAGAAGGGAATGACAGCAATGATTGCGAGGTACAGTATTTCTCTTCATTTAGAACTTAAAAAGATAGGTTTGCACTTACCTATCTTAAAAACAGACACCAAGTTATCACTGAATTATGACCACCCCTATCAAAAGTGGATGTGACTTGTTGACCACGTGCTTTCCGAGACGGTGCGATTGGTCCCCCCCCTTAGGTCACAGAGTTAAGTGGTTTGAAATCAATGTCACGAAAATATATGGACAAGCCCCCCTGGACTCGGTGTTGTGGATCTGACGCGCTTAATTTTCTATTTTTATGATTTGTCACTGCTTCATTTCCTTTGAGTGATGCTTGTCTTTAATATTGAACATCTAGCAATCAGTCTATTCTTTTCTTCTAGGACTTCGCTTTGACACTGGTATTGTAATAATAATTAAAAAATAAATAAATTCCAAACACAAGTACGCGAGAGAGTCCATTACCTGGGCATTATTTTAGTGGTATCTGGTGTCTTCGCCTGAATGCTGGTATTGTAATAAAAAAAAAGTCCAAAGCAACAATTTTGGTCATAAGTACGTGAGCAAGTGAGTCCATTAACTGGGTATTATTTTAGTGGTATCCATTCTGGATCAAAGAGCATTGCTCAAAGGAGAAAAAAATGTGTAACAGTCTTGTAAGGGGAGGAAAAAAAAAACCCAAATAGGGTCTCATGAAGAAAAAATAAGAAAAGAAGGCTGGTAAAGATGAACAATATTAAAGAGGAGGATTTCTCCACGGAAACACAGTCAAAAACTGCTCAGAAAAAGAAGCGCTTGACAAAGTGGGAGCAAGGAGGGGGCCTAGTAAGATACGGATCGACTTCTGATGAGAAGATCGACATTACTCGAAAAAAACAAGTTGTAGCAGGATTGTTAAGAGAAGACAAAGAAAAATAAGTGTTTCTCCTGAGTAAAGAGAGTGCAGATGAAGCCTCATCAGAGGAGCTAGACATACTCAGGTTTTATTAGGGGCTTGTACTTTGTGGAACCCAGTTTCTTTGATCCAGGCTTTAAGAAGGTGGTATTAGTTCATATTGTTGTGCATACATTTTTTTTTTTTTCGTTTTGAATTTTGTTTCATCAGGGCGTGATGTTACACGAGGCATTAAGCCTGCTGCTAATTTGTCACATATTGCAGCCCCCGAACCCATCAATTTTTGTGGTGGGGTGTTGTTGTTTGAATTTTATTTAATCAGGGCATGATGTCACACGAGGCATTAAGCCTGTTGTGCATTTGTTATATTTCGCAGCCCCTGATTAAACCCAAAATTTCTAAGTTCCTTTTATCAGGGCGTGATGTCAGACGAGGCATTAAGTCTGCTGCTAATTTGTTGTATTTTGCAGCCCCTGAAATCTATTAATACTTTTGTTTTAAATTTCATTTGCTTGTATAAAATAAAAATGTTTGCACAGAACTGAACATGTCTGTCAATCATTTATAAAAAACATTGTATACTTCAATGCCTTATTGTTCATGTATTTCTGTTCATATGGAACATGAATTTGATTTCTAATAATTTTACCTTGCTGTGAGTATTGTGTATAGTTGCTCTTCTGCACAAAAGAATTTTTTTGTATACCCATTCTTAAAAAACAATCTGACCCTGTTTTGCATTTCACTGTATCATGTAGTGGCATATGGAAAGCCGTGATCTCCAAGTAAACAAATTACCAACAACTGCAGCTCGAGGATTCACATAATGCTTATTCAAAAGTACTTCAAAAAAATTATGAAATATTTTTCCACCCAGAGTACGATTCCTACGGGAATAGGCCCCAATATGATAAGTGAAGAACCTAATCCCATTTTAAAATTGAGACTGAAATTTCTTGCTTCCAAATGTGGAATACCTCATTATTTCCCATGTGCAACCACAGGATACAGTCTTTCAAAGTGGGCACACAGTGAGTCAGAGACTGCATAAATCACTTAGCTGTTGGGGTGGGCCACAGCCAATCAGGCATCTCTCTCTCTTCTCCAGTTTTCACAACAAGCGTGGCTTTGTTGTGCTCTGTTGAAGAGCAAAGACAGTGCTTTACGAAAGGTAGAACCTGAAAAAAAGGCTGACATGGCCTTGTTACTTCTTGGGTGAAAGAATTGTGGGATGCAATCTCACTAGAAATGGTTGTATAAAAAAATGCTGCATAAGTAATGGAATGGATGTTACAGGAGCCATTTGGAAAGCGAATCGTACTTTGGTTTTTACAGAATCTCAGAAATTTGCATAATTCATTTCAATAAATATATTTTCCAAAATCTTGAAATTTAAGGTTGGCATATCAAGCTTTTCCACACATTTTTAGCTTTTGAACTGTGTATGCGGGATGGTCAGCTTATACACACACGTACATAAGGTAATCTTTCATGGTATTATCTGGTTGTTGCCAAATGCAAATAAAAAGTAGTTCACCTTGTACAGTAGCATTGACAGTTCACTAGAAGAAGTAAATGTATCCAATGAAGATTCAGTCAACCATTGAGAAATTATGAATTGTCATATTCTGTGTTTATTTAAATAGAGTAACTCCTTGAAATATCTGGACTGAAAGGTGCCTTATGTTTCCTTAAGGTGACATGGGATACTGGTTTGGTTTTCCTGAGTCAATCCAGATGTCATTGTGGTAATAAATTAGAGAACAAGAAAGACTCAGGGCATTTCCTTAATTACATTGAGTGTTCCAAAAGTTCTCTTCTCGACCATGAAAGAATGTCCATACTTTGTGATTTCATTTGGGCGTAATAATACAAGTGTCTTTACATGCCTATACTTCGATTCGCCCTAAGATGACACTGAAAGGGAAGGCATGTGAAACCTATCGCCGCGACTAAAAGTAGTTCCCAACACTTTCCGTGAAAACCAACTCGTTTATTGCCCAGAATCATACTTTATATTGTCCTAGCTGTTTGCTTATAAGTATATATAGTTATTTTAAACATCTAAAAATTATCTATTTTCAGAAATTAAGTTTTAAAATTAGACCAACACATGCATACGTACATATGCAGTGCTTGGGAGACAAAGATGTCAATGAGTTGATGGGGTGATTGACAGCAGGACACGGTGGGGAGCGACACGGATGAACATAACTCTCGACTGTCCCCGAAGGCTCAGTGAGTGCGTAGGATCTTGTACCATAAACTGCAGTGTCATCTTAGGGTGAATCAAAGTATAGAGGCCAGTTCTCAGCTTTATAGCCATGTTCGTTATTATTTTCCAGGCTGTAGGAAGTGACTGGGTGAACCAAAGAAGAAAGTGCTAAGAGCTGTGATAAAATGTCTGCACAAAAAATGAGTTGGATCCAAAGGACATCCATGATGATATGGACACAGCAGTATTGGATCACATCACTTCATATACACTGGTGGAAAGTGAAAAAGAACACCAAGAAGGAATTGACAGACGATCATGAAATTTACATATGTTAATGGGTCGAGTTTACGTAGGTGGGATGTTAATTTCGGGACCAACGGTGAGCGCTTACGCCACAGCATGGCATAATATGCAAATTATCGTCGGTGGTATTTAAGGAGTACGGCGAAGTGAATGTAATCAGTCGAGCCGCGGATGGCTTAGTGGTTAGTGTTTCAGGCTATCGATGCTGGGTCCCCAGGTTCAAGCCTGGGCTGATCTTTCAGAGATGGCGTGATTTACTAACAATCGCTGAATATCCGCCGTGCATCGGACGAGCACGTAAAGTGACGGCCTCCAGTCTGGACCCACTGGTTAAATGGGTATCCTTTCCTATGTCCTCCATGAAATTCTCTCACCCATCTATGTGCAATATCGTACTTGTACGGTGGCGCCATCTACTGTACTCTAATCTCACTACAAACTGTTCTGTCAAAGTCGCTAGACTTGCTCTCATTCCTTCCGTTTCTGTGTCCTGCCCAAAAGGCGATCTCGCTGTAGGTGGCTGGGACCTAAACTCTACTACCTGTGGACGGAAGTCCTACAAGAAAATGACGCTGACCCCCCGAATGTAATCAGTCGTCGGTGCACGGACACGTGCGAAGAAGCTGCAATGCCTGGACATGAAAGACGTGTACGATTTCAGCAGTTATCGGACTTTGAGCGAGGTCGTCTAGTGCGAGGCCGGGTGGTCGTATCGTCGTATTGCGGAGCGAATTGGACGGGAAGTATTGGTGGTGGTACGATGGTGGCGTAGATGGTCACAGGAATATTCCCACACGAGAAGACGTGGAACCGGGAGTCACAGACGAACTGATGAGCGGACCGATCAATGCATAAGAAGAGCGGCGGCGTCGTCAAGCAGAATATCCACTGCGACGCAAATCCGAGCTGCCGTTGCACTTGAGGTGACTGTGCGAACAATCCGCAACCGTCTACTGGATGCAGGATTACGTGTGCCTCCGACTCCAGCCCACCGTCAGCACTGGAGAACGCAATGGCGATCTGTCGTGTTCAGCGATGAAAGCAGATTCTGCTCGGGAGCCTCCGATGGCCGTATGCGTGTTCGCACACGCACAGAGGAGCGTCTCCACACTTCTTGCATCCGCCAGCGACACACACGGCCTACACCTGGTCTCCTGGTGTGGGGAGCGATCAGCTATCACTCCCATACACAACTAGTGTTTGTACCGGGCACCTCCTACATCAACACAATTCAGCCCGTTGTTGTGATATTTGTAAGGTCGGTCTATCGTGGTGTTTTCCAGCAAGATGACACACGCACTTCAGGGTGCGAGATAACTTCCATGGCCTGCACGTTCACCGGATTTGTCCCCCATTGAGCACATGTGGGATTTTATGGAACGACTTATTCGGTCACCACGACTATCCCCGATTTACGCGTCCACGTTGAGGAACTCAATACCCTATCAACAACAGACTCCATGCCAGAATTGCATAGCGTGACGCAGTTCAACCTCGTACTAACGATGTTACATGGAAATGTTATTTTTCAGTTTACCAGCAAATACAGCTGTATTTTGCCATAATGCTTTGAACACGTTATCCTCTGTATTTCGTCATTATGCTGTATAAATTTCATTGGTATCAGAAGTCTCCTTGGGGTTCGTTTTCGAGGTGTCTGTTAAGGAAAGTTTTACAGTTCAACATTGTAGTGGGTGGTTAGTTGGGCTACTGTACTCTGTTATGAGACAGGACATATGGTGCTGTCATGGGTGTTACCTTTTGCTTGACCATTGTTAAGCCAGTTATAGTGGTGGACTTGTTATCCCACAGAATGCAAGTTGACTGTTGTTGATATATTGGTACTTGCACAATGTCCCCAACAATCATGCCACATTCAAGGTGAGGACGATATTGACACCGATTCATTCTTCTTCAGAGTAGTGCAAAGAGTGATCATCACATGTACTCTACAATCTCATATTAATCGTTTGGAGCCATTATCAGCCCAAATGACCTGTCCATTCCAATATGAGGTGGTAATGCAAAGCCAACTCATTGTGTATGAATGCAATGTCAGTGATGAATAAACAGCAGTGCAGCATTGTTTACACATTTTTCGCTTTTATATGGAATTCTCCATTAGTCCCAAAATTTGACTGTAGTTTTGATTGCTTTTTCAATTTGGTTATATGCAATTCATTCATACGTTTTTTGCTAATGTACATTAAACTTTAGTTTCAGATTTTCAAAAATACACAATTCTTTTATACGTAACCTGATATGTTGCAACTTTGAGAGAATTGTGACAGCGTTCCTTTGTGGATCACCCAAAGTTAAACCATGATCCCATCAGAGAAGAGTATGATGTTTATTTTTGATGTGGATAAATAATTTACTTTTCACAACACACAGATATGCATATTTAAAAATCTGAGGCGGTTTTTTTTTTTTTTTTTCATTGGAGGTTTAACGACCACCGTGAGCAACTCAATGGGCTATATATAAGCAGTCGCCCGTCCCTAATTTAGAGTCACTGGTTCCAGGGAAGGGAGAGAGCCAGTGCCGTAAGACAAACACAACATCCATGCCTCACCGGGATTCGAACCCGGACCCCGTTTGGACGAATGATCAAAGGCCATCGCTTAGACCACTGCGCCACCGGGGCGGCTCTCTCAGGTGTAACTTTGTAGCATACTAGAATAGAATCCTAAATGTATCATCAATATCTAACATTCCGGTTTCAAGTGAATGTACCCAGATTCCTAGGGGGGGGTAGCTGTAACCTTATGTGTTGCACATAGAAGCACTATATTTCACATTCTCACCTGTGAGGATTTCACTTAATCTTCTAGAATCAGGGTCTTTATAGACAGATAGAACACTGCTAAAAGAAGCTTGATTTCTCTATAGGCTTCGATTTTTGCAAGGTGATAAAATATGCTATTTCGAATATTTTTTTTTTTTTTTTTACCACCAATTTGACTTTACATAAATTGTTATGAAAGAATATCTTGTACTCCTCAAAGCATAAATTTTACTGTAGTATTTAGCATTTTTAAATTATATGTTTTTTAAGGCCATCTAGAAAAATGTGTAACCAAGGTTTCACTCACTGTAATCTAGTCTAATTTGAACTATTCAAATACCCAAGTAAACTTTGAAAATGTGTGTGAAACAAATGTTAAATTTCATTATCGTTACAAAGGTGCAGTTTTCTCACAGCTCATCAGAAAACGTTAAAATTTTAAACTACTGCAGTTACCTAAGTGACACATTGCATATTATTAGCACACATGTTCCAGTTCTGCAACTATTTTTCAGTTATTTGAAACATTAAAACTTATACAATTTAAAAACTTATTTTTAAAGCATAAACCATTCAACTTTTACTTATAAACACTACTAGCTCATTTTGTTTAAAAACCAAGGACTTTAAAAATTAATACTGACTGGAATACCACATTACACTTCTGCTATGCTAAACATTTTCATCAGCTGTTGACATCTCCAGGGCAAAAAATAGCATGCTTTAAATGCGACTGCTCCTCACCTTAATGTGGCTGCTCATTCTGTGCCAACTATAGTTGATATAATGGAATCTGGCACCATCTTTCTGGGTGTGGTCAATTGCTCTCTGTACATGCCTATTGCTCATATTGGAAATTTGTTTACCATAGTGGTTCCAAATAGGGATAATAATTGTAATTATGTGAATTTTCTGGTGTTTTACATACTTTTTGAATCAATATTTCCCAAGGTTCTGCAAGCTGTAGCATGCTGGCTATTACATTATTTTTTTTTACATTTTTCTATGTTCACAGATTCTGAAATTCTAAATGCTGCTTGTTTGTTTTTTGTATTTTTTTTTCAATTTACCGTAATCTTTTGCTTTGAGGCAATACTGAATTTAGTATTCTTTGCCAATTTTTTGATAAGTTAGTTAAAATATTTTTTGTACTTCCAGTATCATAAATTTTTAAAAATTCAGTTTAATTGGAATTTCATATGCACCTGCTTGTTCAACATTTATAAAGTGCACCTTACACGTTCCATAATACTGTCATTACTTCGTCATTACTTTGTTTTAGTACCAGTCGAGTCACCATGGAGAGTACACTGATTTTACCTACATCCGAGTGTGGATGTGCGGAAAAAAAAAAAGCATGTTTGGCTATAATTTTAGCTTTAGGAACAAAACATTGTGCTAAGTGGCAATGTTGGATGAAGGAATGGCTAAAAAACAGATTCAGCATTCATGGAGACTTTGGTAGACCCGGATGGTCTACCCAAGACTTTGCCTTGAGGAATTATCTTCCATGTGTCATTTTGGCATCCTTTCGAATTTTATCTACCCATCTTCCATGTGGTGTGCTTCTAGGTATTTTCCTGTTCCTTGGTGTCCAGCCTTATTTCTGTTATCCAGTGGTGGTTGGTTCTAGCAATCTGTCCAGCCTTATTTCTGTTATCCAGTGGTGGTTGGTTCTAGCAGTTTGTCCAGCCTATTGCCACTTTAGGATCTTTACTTTGATGGCGATGCCATCAGCTCTTGTCATTTTCGTGATCCACAAGTTCCTGGTTTTCTTTAAAAATGTGCTAGGCAATTAGAAAAGTCTATGCTTGTGTTCACATGTCAGATAATCTAGGATTTCACTTCTTTGAACCACATGAAAACCCAAAACTCACTACTGCATACTCGTAAAATAAGGCTTTAGAGTAGAGATGGGTCAGAAAATACTTTCTTGAATATTTCCAAACAGGATTTCAGTCTTTGAATTCAGAAATGGTGCTCACCTATGAAGATTATTTTAGCTGCCCTGGTGGTGCAGTGGTCTAAGCAATGACATCTGATCATTCCTCCGAGATGGGTCCGGGTTCGAATCCTGATGAGGCAGGGAGGCTGTGTTTGCCTTACGGCCCTGGTTCTCTCCCTTCCCTGGAACCAGTGGCCCTAAATCAGGGACAGGCGACTGCTAGTAGCCCACTGAGTTGCTCATGGTGGTCATTAAACCCCCAATATACATATATATATATAAAAAAAAAATTTGAACAGAAACTTCTTTGCGAAGAAAAATATCTAATGTTATAAACTTATTAACCTAACAAGATCATTACTTCAGGAATAACCACTCATAAAATACTGTTTGCAGATTGATCCCAAATTTTTTATAAAGCGCTGCAATATACCAATGAACTACTAAAAATATACCAGGGACCTAACCAAATACCAAAGAGTACACAAGTGATGAACGGTTAGTTTCAGACAAATAAGTCTAAATAAAATTAAAGACAAGCAGAAAAACATCTTAGTAACACAATTGCTTGTCCAAAAATGGCTGAATATTCACAATTCGAACTGCGTAAATGCTACAGTAATGAAACATGCACCCTCACATGATCAGTATTAATGACAGTATCTCCTCGAACCGCCAATACTGACACTCCGATATCAGATCCACGTCATTACTTGCTGTCATCCTGTCTCTAACAACCTTACATGTTCAATAATGCTGTCACTACTTGAAAGTAATGACAGTATAATTGAACATGTAAGGTCCGCTTTAAGATATCTTTTTGAGGATATTCACTGGGCAAGAAAGCAATTCAATTAACTGCCTTTTTAGTGAGTAATGGAGTTAGTCTTATGTATGGGAATGAACCATAAAATTTTTTTCTACCTTTATGTTTTTTGTTTGATATAAATCTATTTATACCAATGTCTTTTATCCACTGATTTTCTTTATTGGAAGATTGTGTAATTGTTCAATTTATTAGTCTTTAAATTGTAATTCTTCAAGATTTAGACCATCCTAAACTAAAATGGGTTTCCGATATACTTTAAAATCACATTTACATTCTTTTCTTATCAACAACAGATCTAGAAATGGTGTCTTGTTCTATTTCAAATGTAAAGGTTATTTCTAGAATTATTAATGGGCAATCCTCAGTTAAATCTAAACCTAGTTTTCCAATTTTGAAAATATCAACATATCTACAGTATATGAAAGGTTCACCTGATAAGTTAGTTGCTCTTGTTTTCTAATCAAGACTTTGACAAATAAAGTGGAGATCTCAATAAACCCTCTGCTGTCTTCAAATGTAAAAAATTATATATATATATTTCAGAATTTCCCATTTCTAAAATTTGTCGTTCAAATTAATTTAATTTTTTTGTGATTAGATTTTGCTTGAAGGGGTGTCCCCTCCCCAAGTAAATAGTGGATGCTTTACATTTTTGGTTAAATGCGACTTACATTTCTACTACCACTACGTTCATCCATCACATCTCCCCAACTATTATTGTGCATTGGAAAACCTGAAAAGTGAGAATGATCCTAAATCTTTGATCTTTTACATAAGCATTAACTAAAAGTTCAATTTGAAAACTTCTTTTTGAGTCAGAGTTCATGGTGAGGAATGTTTTGCATATAACTTTTAATTTTTCAGATCAAACAGTTTTGCCTCTAGGGTGTGTGTGTATATATTTCTGTTTGTCTAAAAATTCTTTTTCTATCATATACAACTCACCAAGAAAAACCATCTGTGCAGTTTTTTTTTCATGGGGGTAAGTGCACACATACATAACCTTTTTCACAATCTCTGCTTGTAACAGTCCAATTTGTAAAATTCTTATTTTCATGGATAGTGGTTCTTGCGTGAAATGTTTTGCATATCATTTCTAAATTTTCATATCTCACAATTTTGCCTCTAGAGAAGGAAGTTCATATTTCTTTTTACAACTTATTTGCATGTCTATAAACCCACTAAAAGTTTTTTTCCGGTTAAATTGTGCTAACTGCATAAGCAAACTTATGTGGTCTTTCTTCCAACAATAATATACAATTTATCCACTACGGACACGTACGTATAATCTATTTTTCTTAATATCTGCTTCTAAAGTCCTGATTTTTAAAAATTATTTTTGCATTGGGGAAACATTGTGCACATAGTTTTGGAATTGAGAACCTGTCCCCATTTTAAGGTATTGGCCCTTAACGTCATGGAAAATATTCTCTCAGAAGTTTGTAGAATGCTGGACAGAAAGCTTTGGTTCTTAGATGTTTTGCACCTTTGACATCACTGGGGAGTGGAACAGAGCAGCCAATGCCACTTGACTGGCTTATGAACCTACCTGTACAATCTACTTACCTTGGCACTGTGAGCATTATATCACGACTGGTATCAGCAACGATGTGCAACAGTCACCATGCTCACCCCCAGTACAACAACAGTGCAGTTTGACCTATTTCCACATGCACCATACCTTTCTTCATCTGGGGTTCTACAACCGAAGACCAATGAGGGTACGCATGGGCAAAGTAATGTCTGGAGTGATGATTCCCATTTCCTGCAGCACCAGGCTGATAACTGGCTTTGCATATGGTGTAAACAGAATGAAGCCCTATCCCCTTGTTGCACGGTTGTGGTTCAACTTGTGTAGCCACTGTCACTAAAACTATCATTCACTACATTAGAACCAAACATGAGACAACTGTTCACTGCAGCAACAACTCTAGTTACCAGCTTTCAGTCTTATGGAGATGCTTAAGTACAAGGTCACAGAAATGTTACCCAAGTTTGATGGGCAACATTATTTTGTAGACAAGCTGACAGAATCTAATTTTTTACGTAATTGTGTGACTTAAAAAACAAGTCTGAGCATTTTAAAACTCAGACAAGCAACAACTCTCAAACAAAACTGCTATAGACCTGTGCAACAATATGCTTACCACAGATTTCTCTATGAACCAGACTTAAAATTTATATCAATAGATTTTACTACTCTGCCTTTTCAGAAAGTATGAAAGAATCAACACAGTAAAACCTAGTTTTGTAATTAAAAGTTTATTCACATAAATGCCATTTACAACAAATTTACAGTGGTATTTTATGAAATGCATATAATAAACAAAAACATAGTACCTTGCAAAATTTTGTATCCAATTTTTAGCAACATGAATTTATATAAAATACAAAGCTCTTGATGACTTTATGTATAAAAGTTGTCAACAAACTTAGGAATGAAATACTGTGGCTTACATAAAAGTAAATGAGAATGATATACTTATAAGAACAAAATGTTTAATCATACATATTTCATGAATGTAGGGGAATTTAAAAAAAACAAATAATTTATAAATTACTATTGTTCTAGCAACTGAACAGTATGAAATGGGGGTAAAATGAAATTTGATTAATCCAGCTTCCTAAATTCTTTCTATAACAAATTTGTAGACTATTTTAATACTACAAAAATTAGTTACAGGTGCACCAAATTTGACTATGAACAGCCTATGATACATTTTGTACTCTAAACTATGATACAGGTCATGTTCTTCACTGTTTTAAATTCATTCACTTAATACTACATTTACATCTCACACAATTGACCATGTTTGGACTTGACCTCTTAGTGCTTAATTTTGAAGCAGTAACCTTTAATACCTGATCTCACATGTGACACTTCATTAAGTTTTTCCTCCAGAAGTGACCAGATTCTCTCCAGTGTGTTGTCTCAAAAAAAAAAAAAAAAAAAAAAAAAAAATTGTTCACAGACAAATAAAATCTGCTACTAACAAGAATTTCACTACATACAGTAGTATAGCAAAGTTTGTTTTTTCATGATTACCAGTATTAATTTAAAAGACCCTGTTAATTAGAGCAAGAAAGATGTTATATTTTTTGAAATCTTGAACAGTCTTCAAAACATGTTTTTCACATGCAATACAATAAAAGTAAATTTGATTCAGTTGTCAATCTTACCTTTTAAAAGGAGATAAAACAGCAGTGACCAAAGAAATCATAATACTACTTTGAAAAATGGCTGTGGCTTATCAGCAGGGGTAGACAAATCTAAGTTGCCCCAAAATTTTTACCTGGCACCTAAGGTTTCAAATTTAATTTTTCAAAATTTGTGACCCTAACTTTGTATGCTACCAGTGTTTCTCCTTGGCCATTAGGTATCAAGGTTTTACACAAGCAGTGACAAAATTTCCACTGTATTAGTCATCTATAAGGGCTATTTCATACAATCATGAGAGAAATTGCTATCTGAAAAGCAGTGGTTATTCCCCAGAAAAATCACAGCATGTTTAACCTGTCATACTGCTTTAAAGAAAGAACCAATGATCACATAGAAAACATTGATTATTATCAACATGGGTATAAAAAAGACACTGATGATCATTTACAGTCTGCTAGAGCAAAGCTCAACAATTCTGCTATGGCACAAAACTACTAGCACCTATAATGATCCATAAGATCAGAAAAACAAATCTTAAGCAAAAGTTCTGTCAGGGGTCGACCATTACTGTCTCTTATATGCAAACTTAAGCTGTGCATGCATGTGAAAATTGGTTTGATATTGGGGTGAGGGTTATAGATTGCATTTAACATGAATTCAGGCCAGCTGTTTAATCCCAGTACAACTAATGAAGAAGCTGCATTTCAGTTTCAAAAGAAAGCAACACAATGACCGCACATAAAAAGTGTTGGGGAAGGACGCTATTACTAATCACACAAGTAAATGCTGGTTTGCCAGACTTCATTCTGATAACTTTAGCTTGGAGGATGAACCACAGGCCAGTTGCCTCTTCAACATCAATGACAATAAAATGTGGGCCTTCATTGAGGCAGGTCCTCACCCAAACAAAAGGAATTGGTGAGAAGTTTGGAATTCACCAGACAAAAACTGTAGAACACATTCATTGACTTGGTTTTATTCTCAAGAGCAATGATTGGGTACCATATGAATAGTCAGAAAGAAACTTGCTTAAGGTTCGTTTACACTGGGCTAGTTGGCTTGAACCAGTAGCTTTCAAGTCAGCTTGAAAGCGGAGTCTGTTTACACACTTCAAGCATGGTGCAGAATTTTTATGTAAACAAAATATGGCGGATCAACATGTTGGGAAGGCTGGTCTGCATATAAATGACAAATTGCATACTGTATGTACCTCAAAAGAAGACGCGAGTGCGAGATTAGATTTCTCGACGGGAACTGCTCGGAACTTCAATTTATTAAGTGAGATCGCGCTGAAATATACAGAATCGCATAGAAATCATTTATGATCTACCGAAACTAAATTTGAGGAACTTTTGAATCGGGTGCGGCTAAATATACAGAAGGCAAACGTATGTCCCCAGTTCTTCCTGCATGAACGAAATTAGAGGTAACATTACATTACCTAGCTAGAGGAGATTATTTTCAGTCTCTGATGTATTTATATTCGAAATCACAGAGCTGCCATCTCAAAGTTATCTAAAGTTTGCAGTTGGATGAATATACAAATCAGTAGATTGGAAAGACAACCACTTTTAGTACATCAATTTCTTTTTTGTACAAAATAAAGTATATCCATATGCTCACAAATAATAAAATGCAAATCAATGCAAAGTGGTTTAATTCTTTTAACAATGCAGACTTAAAATAGCTGGAGTGCATCAGTAAGGCCAAGGGTAAAGTTTGTGTTTAAATCAAGGGCTGAATGGCAGTTTTTGAGAATAAAAAGGTGATGCAACATTTGTAAAATAAAAAAAAAAAAGTTAACATACTTTTTATGTGCATTTTGTTAGGCATGTATTTTTTTTAAATGTTACTCTACATTGTTCATATTTGTTACCATAAAAAAGTAAAAATAGCAGTAAAAAATTACATTTTTCATTTCACACGAGGAAAAATTTACTGACCATTTGCACCAGCAAAATAAATAGTTCAGTAGTTTGATATAACTTTTACTGAACCATTGGGACAGTTGGGTAATTTAAACACTGGTGCATAGTTTTTGTTATTATTGTTTCCAGTTTTAATAAGTAGCATGAGAAAATCATAGGGTTGAACAGTCACATGTCCCTTATTAGGTGTCACTGGGTCCAAGGAAGGAGATGGAGTTAGCACCGTCAAATAAGCTCACCACTTGTGCCACACCTGGACTGGAACCATGGCCTATCTCGGATGAATGGTCATAAGCCAGTGCCTCAGCCAACTGCTGTGGTCTGGTGCATGTTACATAACATTTATAGGAACTGCAATATTATATATTGCACTACAGATGTGTAGATCTGTCAGTCAAATCAAACTTTACTTAATGATATCATATGTTAATAAATTTATTTTATCATTTCTAACTTACTAAAATTTTGGAAGTCCCACAGGACATGATTGATCATGTAGGCAAGAGGGAGCACCCAAGTATTATAAATCACATAGGGTATGTGTTATAGAGATTCATAAAACTGTGGTCAAGCAGTATGTAATTCTGGTTTTAGATTGTGTGAAGCAGTAGCAAACAGAATTCAGAAGTTACTGTAAGATTTTGTAAGGTAAACATAATATCCAGAGAGGTAGGAATTATAAGAATGCAATCCACACAAAACAGATAAATGTAGGTTGTGGGAAAGCACGCTATAGTTATCTTAAATTTTAGAAACGCAGATTTTTACTGGTGGTTAGAACACATCTGTAAACCAAGTGATCAAGAACTAAGTTGCATCAACAGTGCCTTCTGTGTTTCTGAACTTTCTTAATTTAACTAGTACGCTTTCATGCAACCTACACCCAGAGAGATAATTCTAATGATAATCTACAAAACAATTGCAAAACATTTTATTTTTCCTGGCAGGTTCAGTGTATCAGCACTCTTCCATGAGCCTGTCGTAAATGAGCTAGAACGTATAACTATAAAGCTGCGCATTTGAATGATGAGCAGTCAGTTTCATGATAACAGATTTCTTTTTGCAATTTAATGCAGGTCATATTGACGGATCTAATAAAATTTGATTAGAGCTATTGGTTCCCCTTTTTGGTTTGTGTTTTATATTACAACTAGCAGGGGTACCTGGTATTTCCCAGGTAATTATTACTATTGGTGGAATCCCAAGTTCAGCGGGTGAACGTTAATGAATGAAAAAGATATTCCTGTAATATTCCAGTAAATTTATTTTAATTCATTTAGGTTATTGCATTTTGGTAAACAATATTTTTTAATTTTTCTATTGGGAGCAAAAATGAGTTAATTATTATTTTAATTCATTTGGTTATAGCTCAGTAATCTGCTAGTTGAAGGTGTGAAGTTCCATGTACTTCATTCTGTACTGTGATACTGGGACCATGTATTCCTTCTACCTGATAAGCTTTTAGAGTATATAGGTTTTGCTGACTTAAAACCAGAAGGTGTCTTTTACAGAGGTGGTCATGCTCAAAGTGCTTACCTTTGGTAAACAGAAGAGGAGGCATATTGCATCACGATAATGTACATTCTCATGTTAACAATTACAGATAAACAAAAATTGAAAGAACTCAACTGGAAACTTCTTGCCCATTCAGCATATTTGAATGCATTGGACTACCATTTATTCCTGTGACTGCAGAACAATTTGAATGGAAAAAAGCTTTGCCTTTTCCAGAACAGTCAAAACAGCCACTGCCAACATTTTACATCCAAGCCTAAAAATTTTGACAGTTTCCCAACAGATTCGGAACTGTCATTGCTAATAATGAGCACTACATTCCAGATCAGCAATGGCAAGTGTAACTTAACAAATATCGTTGCGTAGTTAAAACTTAAAAAGACAGAACTGCTGCTTAGACCCAATATTTGCAGGCTCTGAACTGTGACAGCATAAATAAAAAAAGAAATTCAGAATCCACATGTACAGAAAAAAAAGTACTGTTTGTGATCAAAATGCTAATAACACTGAATCAGTTTGGAAAAAAATTCATAAAATTGAGGAAAAAAAGTTTAAAACTAAATAGGTCAGTTTTCCTCGTGTGATGCATAAAAAAAAAAAAAAAAAAAAAAAAAAAAAACGGAACGTGACAAATGCAAAGATTATTATTGCTAATTTTATTATATACACTGCTGGACAATTGCTAAGGACGAATCATAAACGGCTATATAGCACATAAAAAAGGAAGTGTGGTTGGATGCCAAGTGAAATAAAATAATGTCAGAATGCCAGGACATTACAAGAAAGACCATTTATTGTGCTCTGAAATCCAGAAGGCTTTGGAACGTGTTCAAGGGACAAACAGGCCATTTTGTGCAGAATACGTAAACGTGAAAAAAATGCATTTACCGTCCACAGGCGTTCCGGCGTAAGATGTAAATACGGGATATGGCCACCATGGAGGGCGATGCAAGATTCCACACGTCGTGTCATGCTTTGCACAACATTATCAAGCAGCTGTTGGGGTAATTTATCCCATTCTTCTGTCAGTGCACGGATGAGGGTGTCCTTGTTTATTGGAGGGCATTGGCGACCAGCAAGACTCCTCCCCAAAGCATCCCACACATTTTCAATGGGATTCAGATCTGGAGAACGTGCTGGCCATACGAGGCGTTGAATATCCTCGCTCTCAAGACACTCCTGGACAGCGACTGTTTGATGACATGTTGCGTTGTCGTCCATGAAAATGAATCTATCACCGACAGCACCACGGAGAATGAGAACATGAGGTAGCAGAACATCATTAATGTATCGTTGGCCAGTCATAGTCCCAGTTGGAAGCACATAGAGGGACGTACGGCCATTGATCATGATGCCAGCCCATACCATGACACTACATGTCGGATATCGGTCCCTTTCCTGTATGTTTGCTGGACAATATGCAGTACCACTATCACGCCAGATCAGTTGTCGTCGACAATCAGACGATAGACTGTATCTACTCTAATCTGAGAAGAGGACAGCAGACCAGTCGTTATCAGTCCAATTGCGATGTTGATTGCACCATTGCAAACGGGCGGTACGGTGACGTCTGGACAATGGGATGCACACAACAGGACGGCGGGCGTATAGTCCTCCTTCATGCAAACGTCTGGCGACAGTTTTTCGGGAGATCCGCTTGCCAGTAGCAGCCATAAACTGATTTGCTACCTCACTAGCTGTGCTGCGCCGGTGTCTTTTTGTTGATAGCACTATGTACCGATCTTCTGCAGGTGTCGTACTGCGAACACGACCTCCCCCGTGACGTTTGCTACACTCTCCATTTGTTTGAAATGGTTTCCAAAGCCTTGAAACTACACTGTGGCTGACGTCGAGCTCCCTGGCAACATCTGTTATTTTTCGCCCTTCTTCAATCTTGCCAATAATACGGCCATGCGTAAAATCATCTAGGTGATGTCGGGAAGACATACTGAAAATTGCAAGTTCGTCAATTGATTCTTTCCCTTTCAACTTTGCGTTTGAACAACAACGGTCAATACGCGTCAAATCCTTTATATCTCTTATCAGCGCTATGACGTCACGAACAACAATATACTGTTCGGCAATCCAAAATTTGCATGCGCACAACACGTCTTACTGTATCCCGCACTTATGCTAATTTCCACATTTTCCTGCTTTCCATTTTATGGTTGCTATCGTTGCTATTGTCATCCGTCCTTAGCAATTGTCCGGCAGTGTATATACAGGGTGCATAGGAAAGTCCCTTTAGCCTGGAATAACTTGCGAACGGAGAGAGAGGTACAGTTATGCAAGTGAGATAACTGTATAGTAAAGCGACTACACCCGATCGAATGCAACCGATAGCAGTGCCCCTAGTGGCAAAATGCGGAAGTTAGCCATTGCAAATCAAAAACGAAAAGAGATAGAGCAAAATTTCCAAATACAAAGTTGTAGAGCATCAATTAATTAGTACAAAATGACATTTGTTTCACACAGATGAGATAAATTGTCGCCTGAATACCCTAAAATGTCCAAAATCGATGTGCGACGATTCGAATCTGCATATTCACATTTCGCAAATGTAGCCGTATGCAAAGGCAGATTGTGATGCTGTACCGTACCTACGATATAAAAACCAGTAGCAGGATGTACCCTGATCAGAAGTTTAGGTCTACGTACGCTGTGCGAGAATGGCGAGCTTGGATTTCTGGGGTTACGTAAAAAATCAGGTGTATGCAACAGCGCCTGAAAGTCTGCTGGATCTACGTCGATGTGTTACAGATGCTTGCAATAGTGTGACACCTTCCATGCTGAGGAATGTGCATGCAGAGTTACTTTCACGAATACAAATGTGTATAGTGGGCAATGGCGAACTCTTCGAACATACTCGACATTAACTTTTTATCACTGTGTGCCAGTTAGCTTTTTTGTTTTTGTTTTGTCTGACGTCATCAAACTGTATTGACATAAGCACACATTTATGCAATAAATTGTGTGTATTTGCTCATACCTGTACCTGTCCCCTTCAAATGTTCACACAAAAGGTTGCACATCGATTTTGGACATTTTAGGGTATTCAGGCGACAATTTATCTTATCCGTAAAACAAATGCCATTTTGTACTAATTAATTGATGCTCTACAACTTTGTAATTGGAAATTTGCTCTATTTTTTTTTGTTTTCGAGTGGCAATGGCTAACTTCCGCATTTCACCACTAGTGGTGCTGCTATCGGTTGCATTCAATTGGGCGTAGTCGCTTTACTATACCGTTAGCTCACTTGCCGCTATTGGCTCTGAAATCCTGCGAACAGGGATGTAAGGTCAGGTGATGCGTAACATCACAGCCTCTCCTTGACAAATGTCAACCTCGCCTTCTCGTGGTACATCCTGTTTCCACTAAAGGGGCTCTGACGACCGCCAATAGCGGTATAACTATACCATCGGGATTACAGGAAATGCTATCCCACACTCACCAACCCGCTTGGCCAGCGTGGTGAGTTATGGCCAAACCCTTCCAAAATGACTCCACAACTTAAATCTTGGCCCTCAGTCTCCGGCAGCTGGAATGTACCTGGCCAAGGCAGCGGCCAGTGCGACATGAAGACAGAGGGTGCTAAGAATCCCCGGAGGACCGGACTAGGCTGCCATCTGATGCTGACCTTGGCTATGTATAATGGACGCTCCCTATCTTCTGATTCAAGGCTTCTTGAACTGGAAGAGGAACTACAAAGGATCAAGTGGGACATCGTCGGGCTAAGTGAGGTAAGGAGAAAATGAGAAGATCTCATTGAACTGAAAAGTGGACATCTCTTCTACAATCGTGGGACTGATTACTGGCAAAACTAGTGGTGTTGGATTTATAATAAACAAGAAACTGAAGGATAAAGTTGTAGAAGTTGAAAGTTCCTCTGACAGAGCTGCACGACATGTTATCCAACTCTCGAGAAGATACCAGGCTCAGATTATTCAAATTTATGCACCCACCACAAGTCATCCTGAAGAAGAAATTGAAGAATTTTATGAGGAAATTCGTCCTCTAAATAATAAAGGTAAGCAGCACTTGAAGATAATTATGGGAGATTTCAATGCAAAAATAGGGCAACGGCAACAGAATGAAACTTCAGTAGGTAAATTCGGTCACGGCAACAGAAACCAGCGTGGAAATACTCTCGTTGAGTTTGCAGAGGCAGAAGGGTTTTTCATTTTGAACTCCTTTTTCAAGAAAAAGCCACACAGGAAATGGACATGGAGACATCCAAATGGGACGACAAGTGAAATTGATTTTATTATGTGTAACAAAAAATTCGTCATAGAAGACTGCAGTGTGCTAAACAAGTTCAACACAGGTAGTGACCATAGATTGGTGAGATGCAAGATGCACCTCAACACTAAACTCGAACGTAGCAAGCTCATAAGACAAACAAAATGTATTGACATAACCAACCTTAAAAAACACCATAATACCTTCAAGTTGGAACTGAAGAACAGATTCTCTGCTTTAGAAGGCCTAACATCGGAAGAAGTGGATATTTCTGAAGTTAACAGAAAAGTAACCAAAGCTCTTTTGGAAACAGCAACAAAATTAGCTGGGTGTGAACAAATTATCAGGAAAAACCAAAATATTGATGCAAAGAAGAAGAGAGATGAGGACAACTACAGAAGATGTGACTTTCAAAGTGGAATATATAGAGCTATGCAAGACAGTATGAAAAAGTATCACTGAAGACGTAAGGAAATTCAACTGTGAACTAGTAAGGAAAGCAATTGAAAACAACCAAAGCCTAAAGATAGCAAAGGGACATCTCAGTAAGGAAAGAAAACAGATTATGGCACTGAGAAAAGGAGATGGTTCTGTAACAAGAAATAGAAGCGAAATTTTGACAAGAGTGAAAGATTTCTACTCCAAATTATTTGAAAGGGATGATACATGTACTCCAGACATCATGGAAGGTACCAGTACCAGAGTTCTTCCAGTCCTCCCAGCAGAAGTTGCACATGCAATCAAGAACGTGAAGCGGGGAAAAGCTCCAGGAGAAGATGGAATTACTGTAGACATCATACAAGAAGCAAATGGAGAAATCGAAACAGTACTCGCCCAAATTTTCACTCGATGCCTTAATGAAGGGAAGATTCCTGAGGATTGGAACAACCGCTACAAATGATCTTGCTACATAAAAAAGGTGACATTGAGGATCTCAGGGACTACAGACCTATCAGCCTCCTATCTTCACTAAAGTTCTTTCACACCGCTTGAAGGTAACACTAGACATGGTTCAATCGAGAGAACAAGCTGGATTCAGGAGTGGCTACAGCACAATAGATCATATCCACGTACTGAGAGAACTAATTGAAAGAGCGAGGGAATATGAACTTCCATTGTGCATGGCTTTTATCGATTATGAAAAAGCCTTTGAGTCGGTGAAACCATCAGCAGTTACAATGGCTCTGAAATCCTGCGGTATTGAAGATGCGTACATTAATATTATTAATAACATCTATGAAAATGCAAGTGCAAAGATTCAGCTGTTTGAAAATACAACACACATAAAAATTGGAAAAGGAGTGAGACAAGGTGACACCATATCAACGAAGCTCTTTAATGCCACATTAAAAAATGTCTTTCAGTTAATGAACTGGGAAAACAAAGGGATAAAGATTAATGGAGATTATCTAACCCACCTTCGTATTGCTGATAACGTAGTCATTTTTGCAACTACCCCATCAGAGCTGCAGAGTATGATCCAGGAACTTGCTGACAAGAGTAAAGAAGTGGGATTAAAAATGAACTTTCAGAAGACAAAAGTGATGTTCAATGCTTTTAGAAGAAATGAAGATTTATCGATTGATGGAGAAAAGCTGGAGATAACAGACACCTACATTTATCTTGGACAGCAGATATCAAGTGAGGGTCACATTGATGAAGAAATTAATCGGCATACAAAACTTGCCTGGAGAGCTTTTGGAAGAAACAGCATAATTTTCAAGAACAATATGCCATTATGTCTTAAAAGAAAAGTGTTTGATCAATGCATCCTTCCAGTGCTTACGTATGGTGCAGAGACGTGGACCTTAACTAAAAGAGACATACAAAGGCTACAGACAACTGAAAGGAGCATGGAGAGGTGCATGCTTGGTGTAACCAGGAGAGATAAGAAGAGGAACTCGTGGATCCGAAAAATGACAAGAGTGGAAGACATCATGATCAGAGTTAAATCCCTGAAATGGCAATGGGCTGGACATACTGCCAGAAGGACAGACCATCGATGGACAGCCGAAATTTTAGATTGGATTCCAAGGGACAGGAAAAGACCCAGAAGAAGACCACATGGAAGATGGGTGGATGAAATTCGAAAGTATGCGGGAGTGACATGGAGGAGACTGGCACAAGACAGACCGTTGTGGAGGAAACTTGGGGAGACCTTCGTCCAGCAGTGGATTGATAATGGTTGACAATGATGATACAGGGTGCATAGGAAAGTCCCTTTAGCCTGGAATAACTTGCGAACGGAGAGAGAGGTACAGTTATGCAAGTGAGATAACTGTATAGTAAAGCGACTACACCCAATCGAATGTAACCGATAGCAGTGCCCCTAGTGGCAAAATGCAGAAGTTAGCCATTGCAAATCAAAAACGAAAAGAGATAGAGCAAAATTTCCAAATACAAAGTTGTAGAGCACCAATTAATTAGTACAAAACGACAATTGTTTTACACAGATAAGATAAATTGTCGCCTGAATAACCTAAAATGTCCAAAATCGATGTGCGACGATTCGAATCTGCATATTCACATTTCGCAAATGTAGCCGTATGCAAAGGCAGATTGTGATGCTGTACCGTACCTACGATATAAAAACCAGTAGCAGGATGTACCCTGATCAGAAGTTTAGGTGTACGTACGTTGTGCGAGAATGGCGAGCTTGGATTTCTGGGGTTACGTAAAAATCAGGTGTATGCAACAGCGCCTGAAAGTCTGCTGGATCTACGTCGATGTGTTACAGATGCTTGCAATAGTGCGACACCTTCCATGCTGAGGAATGTGCACGCAGAGTTACTTTCACGAATACAAATGTGTATAGTGGGCAATGGCGAACTCTTTGAACATACTCGACATTAACTTTTTATCACTGTGCGCCAGTTAGCTTTTTTGTTTTTGTTTTGTCTGACGTCATCAAACTGTATTGACATAAGCACACATTTATGCAATAAATTGTGTGTATTTGCTCATACCTGTACCTGTTCCCTTCAAATGTTCACACAAAAGGTCGTGCATTGATTTCGGACATTTTAGGGTATTCAGGCGACAATTTATCTTATCCGTGAAACAAATGTCATTTTGTACTAATTAATTGATGCTTTACAACTTTGTAATTGGAAATTTGCTCTATCTCTTTTTGTTTTCGATTTGCAATGGCTAACTTCCGCATTTCACAACTAGGGGTGCTGCTATCGGTTGCATTCGATTGGGCGTAGTCGCTTTACTATACCGTTATCTCACTTGTATAACTGTACCTCTCTTCATTCGCAAGTTATTCCAGGCTAAAGGGACTTTCCTATGCACCCTGTATATAAACTGGTGTGCAAAAATTAAGGACGAAGAGGAGAAATTAGCGTAACGAGCAGGCAGAACGGACCGAAATACCACTCAGGGGATAGACTAGGGTCCGGTACGGTAGGGTATGCGCATATATGCAGCATGTAGGTAGGTAGGTAGGTAAGTAGATTTTAATGGCGCAAGGGCCAGGGGTATGCAGCATGACGGGGGGTGGGGTGTCTGAAGGGTATAAAGCACACGGGCGGTGTAAGCTCAGCAATTCGGTGAAAGCTATTGCACGGTGTACATCGGTTTGAAGGACGTCGAGTTGCTGCCACCGTGTGATATGGCCAACAGGCAATCCGGTAGATGACATCTGGATGACTTTACCCAAGGTCGCGTCACTGGGAAGTTGGAAGAAGGTCGAAGTGTGACTAGTGTGGCCGAGGAGTTTCGGGATCGCTCACGGCATCGTTTCATGAGCTTGGAGAGAATTTCAAACGACAGGAAAAGCTGTCCGAGAGTTTAGCAGTGGTCATCCACGAGCAACTACTGCTGCGGACAACCGGTATATTGTCCTACAGGCGAGAAGAGACAGATGGCAGACAGTGGGAGAAATCGCAAGGCACATGCAACAGACAACTGGACGTCCGTTACCGCGTTTTAACCGTGGCCAGGAGGCTGCACAATGGTAGTCTATTTGCACGACGACCAGTATGGTGTGTGCCATTAACGCCTCCTCATCGGAGATGGCGGTTTCTGTGGTGCCAGGAACAAAAGAACTGGACACATCAGCAATGGGGTCGAGTTCTCTTTACGGATGAGAGCCGATTTAATCTGACGAGCGATTCTGAACGTATACACATCTGGAGAGAGCAGGGAACACGCAATAACACATCCAACATCATCGAAAGGGACCAGTTTGGAGGTGGCGGAGTTCTCGTTTGGGGCGGTATCATGCTTGGTAGCCGTACTGACCTCCACATCTTCCAAGGAGGTACAGTCACTGGTGTCCGCTATTGTAAAGAGGTTCTTCTGCCTCACGTGCGTCTGTTCACAGGTGCTGTGGGTCCCGAGTTCCTCTTCATGGATGACAACGCTACACCTCATCGTACAGTGGCTGTCACAGAGCTGTTGGAGAGTGAAGATGTTCAACACATGGATTGGCCCGCAATGCGGTCCCCGGATTTAAATCCAATCTAACATGTGTGGGACCTTCTCGGGAGACGCTTGGCAGCACGTCACCAGACGCCAGCAACGATTCCGCAGCTGCGATTGGCGCTACAAGAGGAATGGGCCACGACGCCTCAACAGCTCTTTGACAACCTCATCCTCAGCATGGACGGACATAAATCCTGCAACACAATCAGGGGGTGATCACATCCCCTACTAAAGACTGGATTTTTCCTGGCAGCCGCCTGTCACATGGACATTTCTGTCTTCTGTCCAGTTGTGCTCAAAGCTACCTTTTCAATAAAGTGCCTTTGTATCCTTTGGATTTCTTGTTTGGATGGTTTTGCTCACTTGTCCCATATTCTTACATCTTGGGGATCTTATGGTATGATTTGAGTCGATGTGGAGCTCTTCTGCACAACGTTACATTCGAAAAATCGTCTCGCCCTTAATTTTTGCACCCCAGTGTATATGCAATACTGAACTATTAAAAGTGTTTTACTTACCAGTCTATATTTTTAAGTGCAAATTTCCTTGCTAACATCAAGATTTATATCATTTCCTATTTTTCCCCACACAATATTCCATTTATTAAATTAATTGTTAATATTTAGATAGTAGCGACAAATGCACTTAGTCTTTCAAGAATGTGGATGGGTGGAGGGAGGGGGAGACATATCTTGTGCTGTGCCTAGGGCCCTGATCCTGGCCCGTTCATTCTTTCTTCCACTTAGCTTTCAAAAAAGCAAAACAAATTCCTCCTTCTCGGAAAAAAAAGAAAGAAAGAAAGAAAAGAAACAAAGAGCTGCATCAACAAACTTTGTTCAGAGGCTTCGGGCTGACATAATCCCGGCGGTGTGCATTCTTTCCACTTAGCTTTCAAACAAGCAAAACAAATTCCTCCTCGGAAAGAAAAGAAACAAACAAAGAGCTGCGCCACGAATTTTGCTCAGAGACTTCGGGCCGACGAAATCCTGGCCCAGTGCCATGCTTTCTTTTCCCTTAAGCTTTCAAACAAGCAGAACAAATTCCTCCTCCTTGGAAAAAAAAAAAAAAAAAAAAAGAAGAAACAAAGATCTGCGCCACGAACTTTGTTCAGAGACTTTGGACCGATGTAGTCACGCCGGGCCGACGTAATCCCGGCCCGGCGCCGTGCATGCTTTCTTTCCACTCGGCTTTCAAACAAGCAAAACAAATCCTCCTCCTCGGAAAGTAAAAAAAAAAAAAAAAGAAAAAACAAAGAGCTGCGTCACAAACTTTGTTCAGCGGCTTTTACATTGATTAATTACAAAACCAGTAAAACTTTCTTAATAACAGCGAAAATCTGAATTTCCGTAATTTTTTATTAGTCACCCATAATTCCGTAATCCCAGGGAGGAGGGGATCTGCAATGGTTCTCATCTCTGGATGAGTATGACACTTCCGCCTGCCGGTGAGAGAGAAGGTTCGTAACGTAAATGTCCAATCACAGGTGAACAGAACTTTTCTTTCTCGTCGATCTCTTGGCAGCTAGCTGTGTACGATGGCTTAAGGCTCCGCCCAGTCTTTCAACGGATTTTGCCCCCCAGCAAATAAGCAGTAGAAAGGACGAAGGTGAACTGAAACAGAGGAGTGTTCCCTGAGGAAAACCGGATTCGAGCCCAGCGAGACGTTTGCAGTGACATTACCTGCAGCAGCAGTGTCAGCCTGGAGCTGCCGGTTAGCCACGCAGCAGCAGAAAGAGTACGCCTTATGACTGAAATATCGCCATCAACCAAACGAATATTTCTTTTTTTTTTTTCCCCAACATGTCAACAATCACAAACTTTTGTCAAAAGCCGGAGATTGCAAATAATGACAAGTTTAGGGGATTTCCGTTTTTTCGAAAAAGTAAATTCACGGAATTCCGCTAATTAGCGGAAGAAACGCATTCAAGATCTTTCGTTGACAACTGTCCAAAGGACGTTGTCAACGAAAGATCTTGAAAATATGACAGCAAATGTCACAGCAGCCAGGCGGTGACTAGTGCAAAGATTTGTTTAAGTATTAAGGTTAAAGATACCAGTTAATATAATCTTCATAGCAGAGCCGCCAACTTTTCAAAATAAAAAACCGGGACATCAACGAGCATTCAGTGGTACACAAATTTACGTTTCCTAAATAATAAAATTTCATATTATAAATTAAAGACACACACCAAAAAAAAAAAAAAAAAAACAAAAAAAAAACCAGCTTCTCTTCAGTTTTGCATCTATCTCGAGAATGACCAAAATGATGACAGAAAAAGCAGAGTTCTGCGAATCCACAGAAGAATCTCATGTACAAGTAAGAAGTGACTAAGAAATTGGAAAACATGAGTTTTATTGGACATTAAAATCGCATTGCTCACTCTGCTGTGAAACAATTTTATGGGGTGCGGAAATGGCGCGAATTCCACCACAGACAGATTACATTCCGATCTAGAAATTTAATTTCATTTAACAAAAAGGGAAAGGAGTGTAAACGATTTCTCTCTATTAATTAGTTTTGAAGAAGTATGAATTAGAAATAGAGAAACACGCATTTCACTAGAAAAATTCTTAAAAAATACGAAGTCTCTCCTTTTCACTATTACCAAAGATGCTAAAAACTAGGAGCATGATCTCTCTCTCTCTCACAGAGAGAGAGAGAGAGAGAGAGAGAGAGAGAGAGAGAGAGAGAGAGAGAGAGAGAGAGAGAGAGAGAGAGAGAGAGAGAGAGAGAGAGAGAGAGAGCATCAAGGAATACAAATTTAATCAGGCAGAAAGAAAAAAATAAAGTCGTAAAAATATAATATGCGGAAACAGAAAACGGCATGACATTCTCATCGTTACTACAGCAGTCATTTTCGGTGTAATTACTAACATTTTCAAGATTCGCCGACTTTTTTTACAGTTTTTTCAATTGAAACATCTTGAAAATACAAAAATAAACTTCAGACATGTTTAATAACATTATTTCACTGAGATTTTCGATTTTCAGAACATACTCTATGTTTTCCGTAGTATGTAGCCGGCTGATGGTTTCCATAGTACCTACGCAAAATCGGTAGAACTTGGAGTCCCTTAATCTTTGTTCCCACTGCAGGGTCTTACTCAGCGTAAAACGAAACGGTGTGCACAAAATCTGCCTTTTGTAGCAAGATGGTGCAAAATTTTTGTTTTGGCGCACATTGGCACAGAATTCCCATCCCTGAGTGAGGCAATGCACAAGCGCTGTGCATGTGATGTCATAAACCAGTACTTCAAATTTCCAATCCACTGACTGTCTTGCTACCATCGCAGGGCTCACGACCCAGGCGCTTAAAAGTGCCATGAATTAACAAAAATACATTTGTCTCCATTCGTTACTGATTCCCACAGCCAGCATTGACACTGGGGAAAAAAATGATAGCTGATATCATTAATGAGGGAAAAAATACCATGCATGATAAATAAATAAAAGAAAAAATATAAGAAAACCACAAAACCGAATTTTTTGTAGAAAAATCAGATTTCCAGAAAATATTTTCGAAATCGGATGGTATCTGGGGTAAACCGGGATACTTGGCAGCTCTGTCATAGGGTTAGCATATTGTAAGAACTACATGTTCGTAATGATAAGTGAGCATTCGAGTTAAATAACTTTGTAAAAAATGTATTTAATTAAGATAGTAAGGAAAGTTTTCAAAGGCGTTAATGTTTGTATCTGTAATGCTTGTCATAATTGCATTTGTGTTACCTCCTGAGCTGCCAGCTGTTCATTCAATTCAAATGTGCTTTACAAAAGTTAACTCGTTATGATATACAGCATATGGAAATTATGGTACATATTGTTTCAGGTCCTATCTCTCAAATTATTGAAGTTAAATAAAAAAAAAAGGATTTAAAAATCCTACACTTAAGCAGGAATGTAAAAATTATGTTTCATGCCTAAAGGGAAAAATACAAAAATAAAATATGAAATGTAAAAAATTTAACTATCATCCGAAGTAGTGATCTTCAACACCTAACAGCTTTGTTGTTGATAACGATATTCAAATCAGCCCTGATATCCAAAAACATTGCCAGGAACTCAAACAATTCCAAGAGTACTTCAACGAAGACCGCACAGCATTCAACTAGATATGTAGCCCTTTCTTTCCATCCAACTCAGTTTGAGTTTCAATGCAGTTAATCAAGAACAGAAGTTTGAAAATCAGGAGGCACAATCTGCCCCATGATGGAGGATTGCAAATTGAATTCAAGACTAGCAAATTTTAGTCAGAGAGAATACTGAAGTACTCCTTTGGTGAGCAAGGCTAAAAGTTTTTATTGCCTTTTCCCAAAACTTGCCTCTCTGAAACAAGATTCCCAGCTATGCTGTCAATTAAAAATAAATATATAGAACTAAGTTTATACAGAAACTTTGAACCAGATTTTTGTTAAAATTCATCATGCTGGCCAAGCAGGTTGGTGAGGGTGGTATAGCATTTCCTTTAATCCTGGTGGTATAGTTATTCCACTATGTGACGGTTGTTAGAGACCCTTCTGTGGGAATAGGATGCACCACAAGAAGAAGAGGTTGACATCTGTTACAGAGAGGCTATAATATATGTTTGCATCACCTGACCTAAATGCATACATACACTATATTGACAAAAGTCACCGGACCCCCTTCAAAAGCAAACGAACAGATCCGCTGCTTTGTTAAGATGCACGGTACAGCTGTAAACGGTATAAAAACAAGCCTGCAGCTGATTGTGATCATATCGCATTGTGAGGTTGAGTGAAAATGTCACGGCGGGAGAGAACTGACTTTGAGAAAGGAAAGATTGTTGGGTGTTATATTAGTGGGTTGTCCGTAAGAGAAAACCTAGAGGCGTTTATACACACCCAAGTCAACTGTTTTGGATGTACTGAATAAGTGGAAGATACATGGCATGCCTGAAGCAGCAAAACATACCGGCAGACCAAAGAAAATCAGTGGTAGAGGATGTCGGAGCCTCACGAGAGTCGTTACAGCTAATCGACGGAGTGTTGCACAAGACCTCAGTGTACAGGTGAGTAAAAATGCTGGAACCTCGGTATGTACACTTACCATTCGCAGAGAACTTCATTCCATGGGTTACCGTCGTCGTGTGGCTGCTCATAAGCCTTTCATCTCCACTCGGAATGCTACTCATCGTTTAGCATGGCGTAAAGAACATTTATCGTGGACCGTAGATCAATGGAAACGGGTCCTATGGACTGATGAATCCAGATACACGATCCATCAGTCTGATGGTCGTGTGTGGGTATGGCGGCAGTCGGGGGAGCGCTATTTACCACAGTGTACTGTTCCTATGGTCAAGTTTGGAGCTGGCAGTTTACTCTTGTGGGGGTGTTTTTCTTTGTATGGTACTGGCGTATTGGCTATCGTTTACAAACTTGTTAACCAACAAGTCTACCTAGATATTCTGGACACTAATGCCCTATCAACTCTGACAATACTATAGAAACCGAGCCTTGTTAGTACCAGCAGAATAACGCACCGAGCCATAAAGCAAGGACTGTTATGGCGTGGCTTGATGTTAATTCCGTATCATGTGTGGACTGGCCAGCACACAGCCCTGATCTTAATCCCATAGAGCAAATGTGGGATGAATTGAATTAGAGCACCGCATAAGAAGTTTGGAACCAAGACCTACTACTAAGCAACAGTTAGCGGCAGCATTATGTACTAAATGGAAGCGCATAGCTATCGCTGTGTTCCAAAACCTTGTCAAAAGCATGGCTCGAAAGGTTCAGTGCATGCATTAAGGCCAAAGGTGGACAGACACCGTACTAATGTATGCCAATAAATGCTATGTTGTGTTTCTCTTCTAGGTGTCCGATGACTTTTGTCAATATAGTGTACATATAATATAACACACACACACAGATGTAATTATTGATATCTAATAAATGTGTGTATTTATATCTATGTATTATAATGGTGGTATGTGAAAAACAAAGTTTGGAAACCATTGCTCAAAATGAAAAGAAAACACAGTCACCATAATATAGGTTCTAACGGAAAAATTAAAAACAGAAAAGTGTGAAGAAAGTGCATCCACAATCTGCAGAAATACTGATGCTTCTTAAAACATTTAATTTCTACAGGACATATCTTCTGAACGCTTAGTTTCTGAATGTAATTTCATCAAGTATTCGGTCAAAAGGATGTGATTACGGAAAGAGAATAGAAGCGCTGAGAACAGGAAGTTGAGAATAAAACCATCAGAACTAAACTAGTTCACAAAGTTCAAGGAAGGCTACAATGGTATTCTCAGAATAAGAACAAGGCTCACACACTTGAAGTTTGCCACAGGCTAAAAAACCCTTAAATATTGAAGAGTTTACGTGCTGATAGTATCAGACAGAAGCATACATATTTTACCAGAATGTTCACCAACTTACAGATAGTTTCACATCAGGACAAGACAGAAAATGATACTAAGAGAAGAGAGTCTATTTTCTACTCTTTTTCCACTAAAGTAAGGAAAAGATTTATAACAGTGTCTCCCATAATGAAAGTTTTTGGCATTTGCTATGTACGGTAATTTCAAGGAATAACCATCTTCACAAGGTATATTTTTGAACCTTTTCAATATGTTTAAAGAGAGATTTTCATAAAATTAATGTAAATAGAAAGACATGATCTATTTAGGATCAAGGATTTGGCAAAAGTTGAACTTTGCAGAACTCGCTTAAAGAGAAAGAATATCATGGTTAAATTTTTTTATACACAAATATTTTGTTGAGTTGTAGAATGACTGCAGGAGTCTTGCCAATGCTGCAACAATCTTCACGTAACAATGTGATACTTGAACTGACTAGTTTATCAGAAAGAAAAAAAATACTTAGGATCCTCATAATATAATGTCCATTTGGATCAAACCAACATGTGGTTAATGGTGATCCTCATTAGTTGATTCAAAAGATTCTTCCATTCTACAGGATTTTATGGACACTATTGCTGATCTAGTCACACTGATGCAAGTCTGATATAAAAAGGGAAGCATTAGCTACTTTTTAGAAGTGTTTTAGGGACACACACATTTTTTATCAACTTTCTGATCACACCAAGTCATTTCATTTCAGAATGGCAAGACATCACATATCGTGGATATAATCCTTTCAAACACATTCCAAGGAATGTATGGTAATCCAACTCAATAAATGTGTTTGAGTGAATGCAAGCCTGATAATATACGCATTTACTAGTCTCTTGATTGTATTTTACAAAATAATATTTCATTTCATGTGTATCCAAATTCATGAAATATTAAAACAAAACTTTTTTTTTTTTTACTTTTAGAATTCATTAGCAAAAAAAAAAAAAAAACCTCTTAAAATTAAATTTTTTATATTAGGTAACACAAAATAAAAGAATAATAAGCAAAAAGGGTCTTTAATCTTGAATATCTAAAAAAGCATCCAAAGTTTTACATAACTCAAAAGGTTATAAATGCTATTGTAACAATATTCCACAAAATACAAGTTTTTTTTTTTTGTTTCATTTTTCTTTATCAACTTACCATTACACACAAAAGAGATACAGCTATTTCATAATAAAATACTTCAGATAATTTTAGAAAAAGTCTGAAATGTTTCGTAACCAAATTACTTCAGCAAATGTATAAAATTCTCATAACTGACCAAACCAGTAATGTTTAAGCACATGTAATTCCCTTACCTCACTGAAAACTACTAAGTATATAGCTAGTTAGCATAATCAAACAGGACGGATATAACCATTACTGGGAGGAGGGGGTTACATCAAACTCAAAAAGTCACAATTACTTAAAAAATCAAATGCTACAGAAATTAACTTGCAGATCTAGTAGCTTTTGAGGTAAAACTGTATTTTGATCTTTTGAGAAAAATCCAAAATCCTTGATATGTAAGTGGTGGATGCAGAGTTTAAACTCTTCTTTCCCCACAAGCATCAAAATAAATCTTAAGATTTTTTTTTTTTGAATATCAATACTGTAGATACTCCACACAACTTGTGATTTAGAAATTTTGAATTGCTCATGTTAAGTGTACAATAACAGCTATCAAAAAACTAATTTTCAAACAAACTATCACATACAAATGGGTAAATTTCTTTTTTTAAACTGAAGGTTGAGAAAACACATCTGTAATTCAACATTACAAGAAAACAAACCCTTTACTGCAGCTAAGACTATCGCTTGTTCCTCAGTAAACTCTAAGCCTGGTTGCCATGTGATCTCTAATTTAAACTTTTTTGGGGATCACAAAATAAAGAAACCTTTTTTGTTCTCTCCATAGTTGTACACCCAAAGCTACTTATATATTAATTTTCAGTTTTGTATTTGTGCGTATAGCAGTCAATTATCTGACTTCATGCTTTCTGGATTCAAATTTTGATATTCCAGAGTTTGCTTTTTGGCAAGATAATTAATTGCACAATGTCATGTTTGCAATGTTTTAATTTCCAGAAGAACACTTTTGCATGGAATTATATTAAAAAGTTTCAAAATCAATTGTCAGTTTGATGTGTTTCTAGTTACATCTTTGCACATGTATTACAGTTATGTACCTAGACTTAAATATTGGGGTGATATAGAAGAAAAGTAGAGGGGCACATAACATATGACTATCAGCAAATTTAGAAATGAAATGCAAAATAAATCATTTCCTACAACTCACGTATAAATGCAAAATGGTTTAATACATTTTTATAATTCAGATATGCTCCCAAAAAGCTCTAAATTTTGGGGGCATGGTAAATTTCTTATACCTGTGGGAAGGCTCATGCTACCCCTGACTATTAGCATTTGAGGAAGCCTTCAGAATTTTAAGCAGGTTATGCAAAATCTCGCCCTATAGCTTTTACTCATAGTTATGGGATTATCGTAGCAGATTTTTGTTCTCCACTTAGTTGTGCGAGAGGGCTAGGTAAATTTAAGTTAAATTTATTTTCTTTAATACCAGAGTGAGTTAAAAGTTGACCCCATTTTAAGCGCTACAGATGTTGGAGCTCCATTCCTGTGCGAAAGGTGCACCAGAGTCGGCTGGGTACCACAATGATGTGGAACACAAGAGGCCGATGATGTACTTTTAGCATGGAGCCACACTGCTTCATTAAGTGAGCAGAGGATGGAGGTCAATAAACATGCTGTTTGGGTGCTCTTATGTCATTATAAGATAAAATGGGTGAAACACAGCAGCAGCAAGGGAAACTCATGCAGTTGAATCTGAGGAAACACTGGTACACAGCACAAAAGTGCAAACATATAAAATGAGCGAAACACACAGTCACGTACGGTAAAAGGTTCGTTCAGGGGTAGTTTTCGGTCATCCTACGACCTTGATTACCTGCGATCGACTAGATGGGCTGGTTGCCAGAACTACAATTTGAAGTTGGGGTGTTGGAAATGTTGCCAGATTTTAGAAGAGAGATCCAAATAAATGGGATTTGGTGAGGGGTCTCTGAATTGCAGTTTTTGGTGAACAAAATTTCAATGCTCTCTTGGAAACACAAAAATGCCTTGTTGATGAATGGGGCAACTTTTTTGGTTTCTTTCCAAATGGGAACTGCAGAGGTGTCTTCAAGGGTTAGTGCAGATAAAGCTGTCTTTGGAAGACCATTGGAAACATCTTTTTTGTGTTCACTAAGCCTTGTTTTGATGCTTTGGTATGTGCTTCTAATATACACTAAAACACCAGAAAAAGTTGAAATGGAAGCACAAAAGTGGTTCCAATGGTTTCAATGCTGGGGATGTCTTCCAACACTGGCTTTCTCCCTTCGGTGAACCAGTGACCCTAAACTAGGGATGGGTGACTGCTTATAGCCCACTGAGTTGCTCATGGTAGTTGTTAAACCTCCACCCCCCCCCCCAAAAAAATTATGACAGCAAACTGTGGTTTTAGTACATGACAATCGGCAGCTGAGGTCAGGTCATCCCATTCTATCATCGTTCATTACCTGCATGAGCCTGGTTTCTTTTCCAGGTGCCCCACCGAATGGTTTCCCATGGATTGACACCTCAGCAATCTGAATGTGTCGCTCTCTATAAAAATTTCAGTCAAATCTACAAGATGACGATAGGTTTTGGTGTTGCAATGTCACAGGTGACAAAAAGTGGATATTCCTAAGTTTTGCTACCACTGGGAATCAGTGGCTGAGGCCATGCCAGGAAGCACAGCCAGTAGTGCAAAGAGGGCAGTTTGAGAGGAAAGTCTTGCTGTGCAGGGTGGAACTGTGAGGGTCCTGTTCACTAGAACTTCTGCCAGATGGTCAGAATGGGGAGAGACCTCTGTGATGAGCAACTGCAGTGGGTCCGTGATGCTCTGCACCAATGTTACCCGGTGCTCATCAATAGGAAGCAGGTGGTTCTGCACAAGTGGATAATGCCTCAAGTCACACCTCCAGAGTGGTCCACTAAAAACTAAAGGAATTGGAAGGGGTTGAGATCTTAACTCCATCCTCCATACAGTCTGGACCTTGCCCCCATCCAACTACCATAGATGGTAGTTGGATGAAACAGATCTGCTTCATTTCATGGCCTATTTCCTATAAGGATGACATTTTGCTTCAGTGGTGGTTGTGGGATCTGGCACCAGAAAGTTTGTCCTTGAAATCTGCAGAGCGGTACTGTTATTGGATTGTGGCTCTGGTGGAATGTTAGCAAAAGACTATAAAAAAAAAAAAAAAAAAACAGTATGCACTTTGCAGAATGAAATTAGCATGAATGGCTTTCTTGCATCATTAAACTTTTTAGCTACAAATGGGACAAACTTTTGAATCGCACTGGGCCTTAAGATTTTAAGTACAGTCGAAACTCGTTACAACGAAACTTTCGTTAAAAAGCAGTACATTCCACAGAAATTTTCATTACACATAAGATTATAAAGTTATAATTGCAAAATAGTGGCCATAGAAGCAAGCAGAGGTAATTTATTTGTAATGGGAAGTTTCTGCTAAAGTAGTAATGAAATATATAAACTTTAATTTATTTACATGTACGTACATACTGTTTTCATTTTTTTATCCCTCCATATTAAGAATTTAATCTCTTATACATCTTAATAAAACACTTTCATATGCTTTAAGAAATAATGTACGTACATATTTGCATTACATATATTTAATTTTAAAGTAATATAATTAAAGCAATTTATGTAGTTCCATTTTGATGCAAGTACGTACGGCAAACTGTAAAAAAGTTCAGATTGGGTTTTGAAGTACGATGTAAGTAGTCCATTTTCTTTATTCCATGGCGACTTTACTGATAGCTATATTCATAACATTTAGATAGCTGCTAATTTCTTCAGTATAAAGTATTCAGTTCTGTAACTTTCTCTAAACATTCAGTTGTATTTACTGGAGAAACATCAGAATAATACTTTAGATTTTCTGTCTCATCTTCATTGGGTGAATTATCATTTTCTTCAGACACAGCTTTTTGACAAAACGTGTAGTCACTGTTGTTCACGTTCCATGGCCACTAAATTGTTTAGAATTTTGAAAAGAGGAATAAATTTGCTATGTATAAAGTTTTACTTCAGCAGTTTTCCCAAGAATTTTACTTTGTAATGAGGTGTTTTATGATGTAAAGTATTTCTTTATAACAATTTTATATTATATAAATACAATAAACCAAACAAATTCACAACTTTTTTTCTTTGTAACGTGCTTTTTGCAAAATGCAAGTCTAATAAAATGACTACATATGTTCCTTTCATTTCACAGGTTAAGTGAAAAACAGTCAAATAGAAAAAAAAAATACAAAAAGCTGCTTTACCTTTTTCGGGAGAAGCAATTTGAAGATTCTAGCAAGAAAAAAAAAAAGACACATAACTAAACAATCTCAAATACTATGAATTTAGACTTGCTCCTCGAGTTATTCATTTTAATACTTAACTGATCACAAATTCTGCCATACCTTTATTTCCTTGTTATTTCAGTTCACACATTTTAAATTACGCAAGATACTGGTTTTCACTCTGGGACAGTTAAGAAATTTTTCCTCTTCCTAGGAAAACCATAATTTCTCATCCAATCCGTACAATGCACCCATCAAAAAAATTAGTCTTCAGCAAATTTTATTAAAATTTAGATTACAGATGAGATGATAAGATTTTAGATGATTACAGATTAATGGTTCATGATGAGAAAAAAAATTAAAAAAGAAATGCACCAGAATTCCAGATGAAATATATCTCCATGGTTTTCAAGATCCATTCATCTACATGCAAAATGCACTGACAAAAAAAGAGATGTAAGTTCTAGCAAAGATGGCACACATATAAACCTCCAAACACTACTGTGTTAAATACATCTTCCTGGCATCAGAATGGGTGTGAAAGAAGAGCACAAAACCTGTCAAAGTGCAGCTGTTTCTCCCCCTCCTTTCACCCACATAAATTTTGGAACAGTGATACTCCATAACAACTCACTTCAAAAGTGCTTAAAGGAACATACCTGATGTTAAAAGACTTTTGTGCCTTACCACAAGAAACAGTTTGTTGCGTTGAACATCCATGCAAGCATATACATAGCATTAATGGTGAGTTACTCACCTAAAACATAACATGCTATAAATTTTTGAATGGTTTTGCCATTTCTATACTTACCAATGATATGGCAGTACAGTGTGAAATAAGTTATGAAATAAGTATGCAATAAGTTTGTTAAAACAAAAATCTTGAAGTTAGAAGCAACAATTTTAAAAATATACTATATGGTTCAGTCACTAGATTACAGACTACACCAGATTTTCAAAGCTGGGGTGCATTACATCATAATATACATTAACTAAAACAAAGTTTATTATGAGCATTACAATTTAAAAAATAACACAAATTCACAGCAGTTTATAACATTCAACACTGGTCCACAACTTTAACAATTTGAAGAACACTGAATTAGAATAACAGTTGCTTTATCATAATCAAAACTGTTGTTATATCATGTTCCACTAACACTGGCGTGAAACAGCCTCTGTAACATAAATCTATTGTGACAAAGGAACAAAACATTTTTTCTAGCACCTTCATGAATTCATATTATGAACTGCTTTCACTCATGATAGCAGTAAAGTACAGATTAATTACATTCTGATGAACAGAACTAGTTTTTTCTTGAATTACAGCAATACTTAATAACAAGTCATTCCTTGTCGAAATCGTTCATTGGAAGAGTCAGCAAATGAATCAGTGCAAATGAATTATATTAGTGAGTTGAACTGATTCTTCAAAAAAATATAAAAAAACTCAGTTTGCCCGTTGTTACAACAGTACAGAGCATCAGAGCCCCACCAAGGGTATCTGAGGTCAAATGCGACAAACATCAGGGTGAGCTGAGACCTGCACGACACCTGGAAAACTACCCAGAGCCTTCTAGAATTTTCAGTTTGTGATGTCATGTTGGCATTCCAAAAAAGTTTAAGATTTGTTTTAAGATTTTTGGATAAGAGATGCGCAACCTGTGTACTGCCTTATTTGGTTTTGGCAAGATATTAATGTCATATTAATGATATACACTCAGTAGACAAAACATTAGAGATAGGGGTGGTGGTGGGCAGTTGACATGGGCACCCCCCACACAGAATGGAACAGTCACACGCTGAAGGCAGGCGATAAATGGGCTAACAGTAGGGCTTCCCAACAGTGTATCGCAATCAATGAAAATGAGTAAACGTGGTGATCTGAACGCCTTTGATTATGGGCGCATTGTCGGCACAAAACCGATGGGTCATTCTATCGTCCAAGTGGTAAGAACCCTAGAGTTCCCAAGGGCAACTGTGTCAAGGGTGTACTGCGAGTATACCATCGACAGACATGCCAGTGCCCAGAGAGCAAGCAGTGGCTGCCCAATCGCCACTGATGACTTAGGTCGGTGTTGACTATCCAGGCACATACAGATCAAATGTCGGAGGCCCATGCAGCCCCAGCGAGTAAACAGTACAACGCATGCTACATACACTGGGCTATAGGAGCTGACACCCTACTCATATGCCACTATTGATTGCTCCTTGTCAGAAATAATGCCTCACCTGGTGCCGGGAACATCAAGACTGAACCTCTGCAGAGCGGCGCCACATCCTATGGTCAGATGAATCCCGTTTTCAGCTGTACCAAACTGATGGGAGGGTGCAGGTGTGGCGTCAACAGCATGAGGTCATGGCTCTGTCATGCCAGGTCGGCTCTGATGGTTTGAGGAGCCTTCTAATTGGATGCATTAGGTCCCTTAATATGCCTGGAGAGGTCCTTAACCACTGGACACTACCAGCAAGTGTTGGCTGTTCACCTACATGCTTCCATGGCCTTCAAGCATCCTGAAGACGGTCTGTTTTAGCAGGACAATGCACCACCCCACCAAGATGCAACCATCCAGATGCCCTGATTTAAACCCTGTGGAAGCAAAACTATCTTTGGGATGCTGTGGGGAAGAACTTCAGATCCATGGATCTTGGACAGAGTTGTGGATAATGCTGCAACAGGCATGGCTGTCATTACCTCTGACATCTGATGGAGTTAATGCTTTGGTATGCTCAGGCACTATCATTACCTCTGGAAACCCTCTGGCATCTGATGGAGTTAATGCTTTGGTGTGCTCAGGCTGTTATTCACACAACAGGAGGACCAGCATGCTATTAGATATGTATCTCTAATGTTTTGTCCACTGAGTGTATGTGTGTAAATGAGAGAGGGAGAGAGAGAGAGAAAGAAATACATGTATGAAGCTTCAGAGGCACATTTTGGTAGTTTCTGCACTTTTTAAAATAACACATCAATAAGTACCCTCAGAAATTGAAAGACAATTTTTTCATTCTTTTAAAATGATACACAGTGGGAACTAAAATACATCTCACCAAGAGGAAATGGTTTTAATAGTTCAGATATAGTGGAGCAACTTGAAAAGAAAAGTGTGTCTCACAGGCTACCCTGGTAGCTTGAGGATTTAAGTAGTCAAGTAGATCACTGCAGAGCATAAGGATTTCCTTTTACATCACACTGTATATGCTCCAGGATTACTCTGCACACTTTGGCTATACCTTGCACACAGTGACCAGATTAAGAAATTACTTCACACAACATTCTAATTATATGAGCATCTAATTCCTGATTTTGCAATACAATCATACTAATGGCAGAGTCTAAACATGCTGAAATAAAATTTAACTTTTTAGCTTCAAAGTTAAATTAAAAAAATATAACCTGAAAAGATTATTTTCAGAAGAACAATTTCTGATAACATAAGATAAAAATATATGTACAGCTACATACAATTTTTTGACATTACTGTGAAATGGTCATGTCAACTTGGTCCACAACACACTGAAGCATATTCTCTTATATCTATACCAATAAGATTCACTCTAACACAAATTCACTTATCTAGCTGGTCTAAGAGAAATTAATCTTTATCTTTAGCGTAACAAAAGCATTTTCGACTGATGTGTTTGTAAAAATTTGCATATACAGGCATCCCCCGTATTACACAATTAATTGGTTTTGAGAAATAGACACAGAAAGTGAATTGGATTCATTTTAAAGAGCAAAATAAGATAAAGTTAAAAAAAAAGACCCCTACATATCTGAAATTTGCAAAGTAATGTATTTAATTTTGTTTCCAATTAATATTGATACTTGGATTAATTTAATCAGATGAAGAATCAACTGATACAGGTGAGTCTTCACCACTCTCACTGTGTTGTAAGTCTCTGCATCAGGACTCATGATTTTCAACTTTATTGGAGAAATGGTCAAGAGAGCTGACAGGCAGCATTTTCTCTCTTCCTATACAGTAGTACTCTGTAACATGCCATAGAGCTCTGAACTTCTCTTCATGTTACGATCAATCATTCTCGTCTATGATACTAATAGCAGTATCAATGTTCTTAAAAAATTTTGGCCACTTGCCCTATTGAACAGGTTCAACAACAGAGGGCTTAGCATCATCTTAAGTCTTTCTCCAGTTTAAGAAGATCTTCATTGGTAGGCTCACCTGCTTAAATCAAAGTAACTGTCGATACTGGCCTCAGAAAACAACGATGTTACGTCTTGAAATGGAAAACTCAACGTCAAAATCATGAGAACACCTGATATTAGACTAAATCCTCTTCGAAGTTCCCTTTATGCAAGACTGAAACTTGCCCTTGAATCTCCAATGTTGTCAGTAGCTTTCCAGATGTTCTTTCACAAAACTTTCACATGAAGTTAAACTTTGTTATCATCAGTATCCTTAACAACCTTAATAAAAATCCTTTGGAGGTAACTTTTGCATAACAAAAGACCTTGATCCACTGTTTGGACAAAGGAGCAGTGTTGGTGGAAGAAACGTAATAATGATCCCTCATTAATACCAGAAATGCTTGGTTGGGAGTATCTAGGTACATTACCCAGGAGGAGAATTTCAAAGGGGCACATTTATGCTCTCACAACACACCTTCTATTCACAGAGGAGTTAATTAGAAAAGCAGGTAGTGCACTTGTGCATTTTTCTTTTCTTTTTTGGAATTGTGTAATAGCTAAAATGTGTCAAGTAAGATTGTCTAAACTGAGGGACGCCTGTACATGATATTGGTTGAATGCATAGTTTACCTACTCCTTTCTCACACCACAATATGCATAAGTCTGTAGGATCTTGCTTGATTTATTGGTAGCTAGGCTCAGTGAGGCAGATTAGAGAGATTTCCATGAAATACAGTGAATCTCTGTTGGATGATATAAATTTTTGAAGGGAGCCTAGTGATAATAAAAATACCAGATTTAATTTCTCTACATTTCCTATAGTGGGGTTATTCAGAAGATTGTTATCACTAAAGTAAATACAAAAAATAATTAAAAATAATACAGCAGGAGCTTTGAATAACATTACAAATAAGACAAAAATCCATAAGAAGACAATAAAAGTAGAAAATATTTTGAAAGCATACAACACTCACTGTGCATATCCATGTCCCAGAAAGGATGTCATCTTTGTTGTGAACTTTAGCATCATACAAATTATTGCACACACATTTTTGATCTCACATTGGTTAAAAGATTTGTTTTCAACTTATGTACAAGGACAATTACATAATCACCCTGTATGTTGAAACAATTTCTTTAACTCAGTTCATCTGACATACACTTATATAAATATGAATTTTCACTGGAACACAAAATAACTTTTAAGCTTCCTTTTCTTTTAACGTGTACTCTACAGTATAGATCTCGGAGTTAAATACATTAAATCAATAACAAAACACAATCTTAATATTTACCATAACAAATAAAAACCTAAATTTGCTTTACATACACAACCTTTTTGCACTTCCCATTTAAGTCACTACTCCAAAATCAGGCCTAGTGAATTTATTTGGTGCTGTGATTATTTCCCAGTGAAAAATAAATTTTATGAACAGTGGGAAAGTTCTGGCTTTCTCACAACCTCTAAAGCACCTTTTAAGGGGAAATGAAAAGAGAAGTAAACATTTCAATTCTGAGAGAGTACACTTTACTGAGTTTCATAGTTTTTCTTGGTGCTGCTATAGCATTTAGTATTCTTTCAGAATGTTTCAATGAAAAAGGTAATCTCTCCTTTCTATACAAAAAATCTTGAAATTACTTAATTAATAATAAAAGCAATTCTATTGGCAGACAATCTTGATAAAATTCTGCTGACTCCTTCACCTATAACAGAACTTATAGTTTTGTGCCAATCACTAAGTTGGATAAAAAAAAAAAAACACATGACTTTTTTAGTTAGTGACACAAGATGGTGAAAAAAAACATCTCTACTGACTAGTTTGGCAAAGTGATTTAAATAACTTTTATGGCAACACGGGGAAGAATGAATTACCTTATGAATTATGGCCAGCTTTCAAGATGACTAACAAATTTTAGAACCTGAATATGCATCCAATTCTAAAACTTCTTACTGAAATTGGAGAGATTAATCCAAAATTACTGATGTCCTCAAAGATGTGAGATTAATCCAAAATTACTGATGTCTTTAAAGATGTGAGATTCTCTTCATTTGTGACACAATACTGAATTTACTTGTAAACTATATAGTATTATAATTATCATTGTAATGTAAAACAATGGGGAATTAAAAGCTGAACTTGAAAAACTTTCAAAGTTTCTGCTTCAAAATGAATAAATTAGTATATATATACATAATAGGGTTTGCTGCACATACAATCACATGTATACATAAACAAAACTTTCTTTCCTATAACAGTGAAGTTACACTTAAGATTCACAATTAAGTAATGAGGCAGCAACAAGGCAACAACTGGTAATAGCTAGCCAGCAGCTTATATGACAAGGATAGCTCATTTACATGGAAACTTGAATCATTTAACATTTATGCGTTGACTGCATGTAAACAAAACTTGTGGAATAATGCAAAGCATGACTACTAAATAATTTAATGTGCAGAACTACTGAAAAAAGTGATCTTACTGTATATATATTTTCTTAGCAGTCATGCTACTCAATGTAACATGAACAGGTAAAATTTATTAAAATAAATTACTTACAAAAAAAACAACTGCCATTTGAATTTATGAAGCCTGCATTAAATCTTTGGAATACACACTACTAAATCCAAAGTAAAATATACCAATGCAATACCTAGCACCAATCTTACTGGTATCACCAAGGATACCAGCATTATCTGATTTTTATGTTAGAACTGGCTGAATAATTTTCCTTCTAAATAAACTCTAATATGAGTACATGTAAAAATCAAAGTTCAGGAATATAGTGGGCCAATGTCAGCATAGAAGCTATGTGGTGACAGACACTAACTGTTGTTTTCAACAAAGAACAGTTTTTCCTTGATAATGGAGAATATTGACCTCGAAAACCAATCATATGCAACATTAAAAAGAAATTAACTGCACAAAGTAAAGCTGAAAAACAAAATGTGAGAAAAATAGAACATTGAATAAATAACGTTTTGGGGTCTTTAGGAACCTACAGACAAGAATTAGCTTTTTTTAACAATTTTATAATTTTACAGTTTTCATTTATTTTAAACTCATACAAAATTGAAGAAGTTTTAAATAACTAAAAAAACACCACTGAAGATAATGTATAATAAGGTGTACAAATTAATAAAGAAGTTTTTAGTATCTAATTTTATTAGAAGTTTTAAATGTTTTTAAGTTTTAAATTTCAAACCTAAAGAAGTCGGAAGAAATAATAGTCTGATTATGTGTGGAGACAAATGCACATGGAAAAGTTGAAGTTTTTTCAAACATTTTCCAGCTAGTTTTTCACAAATACTTGAAGTTTTTCTCATAATTTTGCATAATGATTAGAGTATTGTCCACCAAGCCCACATGGGAAAGTGAGCAAGGCTAAGTCGTTGCATTTAGCTAGCTGATCTTAATGGATGCTTCAAAGATGTCCTTATTCAAAAGTCTTAGCAATATTAATTGAGGTTTAATGGCAGAATCCAGGCAGTGTCACTATTCCTTCTTTTTTTAAAATTGGTTGTAATGTATATATGTATAATATTAAAATGTTTTGAAACTTATGCTAAGATAATATTTTCATGGTTCAAGAATGAAGTTTTACAAAGAGGTGTTTTAACTTCCAAGATTTCAAGTAGTTTTAAATTGATATTTAGTTAAAATTTTTAACGTATGAGCTAAATTATTCGGCCTGGAGGGTGTCAGAGAAAAACACATGCATTAGTAAATTCTTGCCTCCCATCTGGGAGGGAAAGTAAGTTTTTATGCTAATTTATGAATTTAATTTGAAACTATAGCACATTTGTTTTTCTAAATAAGCTCTACATATGCTTGAATATTATTCTTAAGTTTTTTTTCAAATAGTCAAGCCAAGTATTTTCAGTTTCAACTGAGAAAAACATGGTGCAATAAACCTATGAGAATGCAACAATATTTCATTGTTTTTGTTTGCTGCAGCTGAAAACTAGGTGTGTTTTCTAAGAACAGTTTGTTTGCTAAGTTTTAGAAATTATATATTAGCAAACTGTTACATGTTATTCCACAGAAATTTATTAATAAAGTGTATATCCCTGATTTATTGCGAGGTAAACCATCTTAAGTAACAGTATTTAGAATGAGATGCAATTTTAGCTGGTAGACAGAAAAATTGTGCCTTACAGATGAGCCCACTTCTACCAAAAGTATGTCTTGCAATCCATTCAAAGTAACCATTAGGACACACTTCACCACTGAATTCTACAAACTAAAGCTGAGTTAAAATTAAGTGTCTATGAACAATTCCAAACAGAAAATTACAAATAGTACAAGGTTATTCAGAAAGAATCATCTGATTTCAAAAATTTATATTTTGAAAAATTAACAACACAGAATGATAAATAATACATCAATGTAAAGGGAAAATGTCTAAGTTTTAGATTTTGTACAATAGATGGCGCTAGTGTGTCGTTTATGCTGTTTCAACGAAGAAGTAAAAATAGCATCTAGTCAGCAGAAAGCTTTTTGTGTGCTCTCGTTTGCAAGATGTCAGTCAGTAATCACTGTTCAGCGTGAATTTTGTAGAAAGTACCAAATTAATCCACCAACGGCTCAGAGTATTTGCAGGAGGTATCATCAGTTCGAGGACACCGGATGTCTTCGTAAAGGAAGAAGTCCAGGGCAACCAGGTGTATCTGCAGAGAATGTTGAAAGAGACTTTTCTACGCAGCCCAAAGAAATCGACCATTCACGCTAGTCGAGAACTGAGGATTCCTCAGCCTACTGTTTGGCGTGTGTTGAGGAAAAAATTTGTTACAAGCCATACAAATTGCATAACTTGCAAGCACTGAAGCCTTACTGAGGTTCATCGTTTTCTTAACATGGAGCTACCCCACAGGTGGGTTGGTCAGAGTGGACCAGATGACCTGGTGTTACACAGCTGGCCTCCTCGGTTACTTGATATGAACCTATGCGACTTCTTCCTTTGGGGTTCTAAAAGATCAGGTGTTTGTGCCTCCTTTGCCCACAACTCTATGTGAACTTAAACAATGCAGTTCTGCTGCTTTAGCAACAGTTCCCAATGACACATTAGACCGTGTTTGGCAGGAATTTTCATATCGCGTTGACATTATATGTGTGACTAAAGGAAGTCATATCGAACATCTGCAAAAAAAAAAAAAAAAAAAAAATTCGAGACATTTTCCCTTTACATTGATGTATTACTTATCATTCTGTGTTGTTAATTTTTCAAAATATAAATCTTTGAATTCGGATGATTCTTTCTGAATAACCCTGTACAAGTTAACTCACTGTATATAAGTCAAATGCCGAAAATAACTGCTAAACAATAAAGTAACAAGTTTTGCAACTAAAGTGCATATTTTAGCAATTACAGTCTGTACACATAGTGGAAAAATAAGAAAAGCCAAATTGAAAATTATTTGGTACTGAACAGTAGCATACATTATGAACATTCTCCTTCGCAAGTTCATACTGTAACTTATTTACAACTCTAATGGTGTAGAATATTAGAAGGAAAAGCATTCAAATATTGTTTTGAAAGGAATGTGAATATAAGAATAATAATCTTTAAATTTTGCTAAAAATAGGAAAAATTATAAACTGAAGTCACTTCCACAGTCTCCAGCATACAATTACATGGAAAGGAGACTGAATCATGGCATTGGGGTTTAAAGTGGTTGGTAACACTGAGAATTAAAAAAAAAAGAAAAAAAAAAGAATAAATTCTGTGGAAGAAACATTCTTCTCATAATACATGGAAATATGTCAGAATTATTAATACAACTACCAGACATCTCTGAATTGCCTGCATTTACTGTTCATCACTTAACATCAATCACATCAGAAGAGAGATATTTGACTGCTGTGTTAATAATTCTGATGCATTTCCACATATTATGAGAATATTTCTTCCACAGTATTCACTCGAGAGACTGATGATTTACTTAACTATGCTCAAGGGTGCTTATTCTGTGGAATCAAATTTCCTGAAATTCTGTAAAATAGCACTTCACCAGGAGTGGTGGCAAGGATAACCAGGGGTGGGGAGAAGGGGGGAGGTGACAAAATAGTCAGACCCACACAGTCCCTAGATCTCTTCATGATAATGAGAAGTCCTGAAGGTCAAAAGCAGCAGGCAAGGGAATAGACTACTGCAGCAGAGTGGGTGGGCCACTAACTAAGCCCCGGGGTGGGGTAGGAGCAAAGGGGTGCTGCCAGGAAAAAAAGGGGGCGACAACCTTCTTTTCTTTGGAGTAGCTCCAAGGGAACCCAGCACCAAACTATGAAGGAAAGCAAACAGTTCACACACTATTAGAAGCAGGGTGTGCACAATTTAAATCAAATTATTTTTTTTTTATTTATGATTTAATCAAATTATTATTTTTTTACTTTTATATCACCATTTAAAACTTTGAACAAAACTGGATTTAAGTATTAATTTTAACATTTGGAAATATTCTAGTTGGATAATGCTTACCTAGGCATTCCGTTTCTAGCGATGATTCACATTTCTCGCACGCTTTCCGGTCTTCGTTGAAGTTATTGTCCATTGTATGTGAAACAACTATTCACATCAAACACACTGTTTACTTTGGGTAGAGTCAGTAGATCTTCACTTTAGGATTCAAAAACATCAACTCTTTACAGTTATTAATGCTCTAAAATTTTCACCCAGTCTTTGGGCATCCTCAGGAGCATGGCGACTTTTCCACCGATGTTTGTGGTTTACTTCTTGCCAATGGAGTCCGAAACCAGACATTGCCATTTGTCAGATATGCTATATTAGATACGTTTCTTGACCAAGCCTAGCTGGCACCATCTATGTTTCACTACTTATATATATAGATAACTCCCCCCTCAAATGGTCGTGGATGTCATCTTTGTTTTCTTCTTCTTTTCCTATCCCTGTTCCCTTGTCTTTTTTCTTTTGTTGTTCTTTTTCTTGCCTTATTAGCTCTTTCCAAAAGGCTAGATAATGTATTAGGGTCATTCTCGTTACACACCCTTGTTTTATTTTTATAAATTAAGATCAATTCCTCCATTCTCATTTGTCTCTCTGATTTTTTTATTCCGTTTTAGCATTTTAATTTCTTTGAATTTTGGGAATGTTTGGTTATCAATACAAAATTGCACTAATGCAGTTTTTGCCAGTTAGATGTGTTGTTTTAGCCTTTTTTTTTTAACCTGCTTTTAAGTACTTCCAATGTATGATATTGGGGGTATGTGTGCGATGGGAATTTCGTAAGACCCTGATTCCTCTAAAATTTTGTTCTCAGTTTTTTTGTTAATAGTCAGATTTTTCAAGGTGTTCACAGAACTTCCTTGTTGTAAGTCAAATTTAGCACATTGCCTATTAATTTCTTTACTAACACTTTCCAAAAATGGGAATGCACCAATATATTTCAATTTATTTTTTCTCATCTTTCTTTGATTGTAAACTTCTTGGCCTTCATTCCTCTTAGCCATTTGTTTTCAGGAATAGGAAAAGAAGAAGAAAACAGAAAGACAACATCAACGACCATTTGAAGGGAAAAATATAAATATATATATTGACACTTTCTACATTCAGGCTTGCTATTACTCTATTTTCTTTTTTACTCATGCCTGTTGGGTTTTCTTTGTTGTTTTTGTACTTGTTAAATAATTTTTTATTACTGTCTCTACTTAGTAGTGTGTGAGTTCTGAATATTCATAACTGCTGCGTTGTGCGTCATGATCTTCAGGTAGTTTGTTTAGCAAATTTGGTTTAAATTCTTTGGTGTAAAATTTAGTCTTTGACTCTGCTCTTGGGTATACATATATATATAGGATTCAGATATTACAGTGCCGGACAATTGCTAAGGACGGATGACAATATCAACGATAGCAACCATAAAATGGAAGGCAGGAAAATGTGGAAATTAGCATAAGTGCGGGATACAGTAAGACGTGTTGTGCGTATGCAAATTTTGGATTGCCGAACTTGTTCGTGACGTCATAGCGCTGATAAGAGATATAAAGGATTTCACGCGTATTGACCGTTGTTGTTCAAACGCAAAGTTGAAAGGGAAAGAATCAATCGACGAACTTGCAATTTTCAGTATGTCTTCCCGACATCACCTAGATGATTTTACGCGTGGCCGTATTATTGGCAAGATTGAAGAAGGGCGAAAAATAACAGATGTTGCCAGGGAGTTCGACGTCAGCCACAGTGTTGTTTCAAGGCTTTGGAAATCATTTAAAACAAGTGGAGATTGTAGCAAACGTCACGGGGGAGGTCGTGTTCGCAGTACGACACCTGCAGAAGATCGGTACATAGTGCTATCAACAAAAAGACACCGGCGCAGCACAGCTAGTGAGGTAGCAAATCAGTTTATGGCTGCTACTGGCAAGCGGATCTCCCGAAAAACTGTCACCAGACGTTTGCATGAAGGAGGACTATACGCCCGCCGTCCTGTTGTGTGCATCCCATTGTCCAGACGTCACCGTACCGCCCGTTTGCAATGGTGCCATCAACATCGCAATTGGACTGATAACGACTGGTCTGCTGTCCTCTTCTCAGATGAGAGTAGATACAGTCTGTCGTCTGATTGTCGACGACAACTGATCTGGCGTGATAGTGGTACTGCATATTGTCCAGCAAACATACAGGAAAGGGACCGATATCCGACATGTAGTGTCATGGTATGGGCTGGCATCATGATCAATGGCAGTACGTTCCTCTATGTGCTTCCAACTGGGACTATGACTGGCCAACGATACATTAATGATGTTCTGCTACCTCATGTTCGCATGTTCCGTGGTGCTGTCGGTGATAGATTCATTTTCATGGACGACAACGCAACATGTCATCGAACAGTCGCTGTCCAGGAGTGTCTTGAGAGCGAGGATATTCAACGCCTCGTATGGCCAGCACGTTCTCCAGATCTGAATCCCATTGAAAATGGGTGGGATGCTTTGGGGAGGAGTCTTGCTAGTCGCCAATGCCCTCCAATAAACAAGGACACCATCATCCGTGCACTGACAGAGGAATGGGATAAATTACCCCAACAGCTGCTTGATAATGTTGTGCAAAGCATGACACGACGTGTGGAATCTTGCATCGCCCTCCATGGTGGCCATATCCCGTATTGACATCTTACGCCGGAACGCCTGCGGACGGTAAATGCATTTTTTTCACGTTTACGTATTCTGCACAAAATGGCCTGTTTGTCCCTTGAACACGTTCCAAAGCCTTCTGGATTTCAGAGCACAATAAATTGTCTTTCTTGTAATGTCCTGGCATTCTGACATTATTTTATTTCACTTGGCATCCAACCACACTTACTGTTTTATGCGCTATATAGCCGTTTATGATCCGTCCTTAGCAATTGTCCAGCAGTGTATATATATATAATCTGAATTCTAAAGTGAAGATCTACTGACTCTACCCAAAGTAAACAGTGTGTTTGATGTGAATGGTTGTTTCGCATACAATGGACAATAACTTCAACGAAGACCGGAAAGCATGCGAGAAATGTGAATCATCGCTAGAAACGGAATGCCTAGGTAAGCATTATCCAACTAGAATATTTCCAAGTATTTTTGAAATAGTGCATGTAAAAGTGAATAGTAGCCCTTTCCGATCTATTTCTAAGTCGGAATATGAACTGCTAATGTGAATTGATTAGTTTTAACATGATCAGCCAAAGTGGCTGAAGTGAAAAAATTAGTTTTAAATCCTTGTGGAAGAACTTTCATGCTGGTAAACAAAACTCAAAACGTGCTACGTGTTTATATCAGATCACGTCACACGTAGAGGATTTTAAGAAGGGAGTGTCTAACCCCAGGTCTTAAACAACCCTTAGAAACACTAGGAGATTTTGGGCTAGAGTGCTCGATAGGAAAGTGACACGGTAGTGAGGTAGACGCCCTTATTTATTACGGGGTGTGTGTACCCAAGGCCTGATGGCTTAACGTGCCCACCCGACGCAGAGCGGATATTTAGTGGTTCGTACCTGATGGGATTGAACTCGTGGTCCACTCCGTGGCAAGCACGAATGTTGCTACATGTGGACAGGGTACAGAGGGCATATGTATCTTATTCTAGAGTCTAGAAGTAGGGATTAGCCAGGCACGGCTCTTTGAAGAGGGATTAGGGAGTGGTCTCTCCAGCTTCAGGGCAAAAAGGGTAACTGCAATGCAAGTTGTAGGGGTAGAAGAAGGAACAGTCCCTTTAGTTTGGGAACAGGTTTTTATCTTCTGCTCAATGACCTGTCAGATCACAAGGTTGTTGTTCTTTTAGACTAGTACAAGGGTCTGTTATTGTTCATTGTTTGCCTTTGTTCCTCTGTACTCAGCTTTATACAGAGTACACTATTTGTATTTTCTACTTAATAATAGCCAGTGCCTTCCTTGTATGTTCTCAGATACTTACAAATATGTCTGCTGGGAAAAGGAAAAATCCAATTTGGTGCTATTTTACTGAAAAGATTGAGCTTAGAAAGAAAGGATGTAGGGCAATATGCAAAGGTTGCAATAAAGAAATGCAAGGTTTAATTGCTCGAATGAAAAGTCATCACTTGACATGTCATAAGGAAAGTCAAGTGGATTCAAAATCAAAAGTTTTAAAAATAGCTACAGGTAAGATTTTAAATTTTCTAATTTCTTAAACAGGGTTCCCACAGAAACAAAACACTCTTAAAATGAATTAAGATTTCCCCATATAGTTACCATATAAGAATTAATGGTCAAAGGGAAAGCAATCTACTCTTGCTTGGTGCTGATGGTTTTGTTGTACAAAACAAAAAGTTTTGATTTTTGGCCTATTAGTGGGCCAAAAATTCCTGAATACATGCAAGGTTTTATGTGGTACATACTACATATGCTGGTGATTTTTCAAAGCATTTTGTTGCTTTCCCTGCATGTAGTTGAGAAATTCAGCCTGTAATGTATTGTGTACACTTTCATGGAGGCTAATCTGCATTGTTTAATATTCTTGCATAATTTCTCAATTAATTATAAAAACATTTGTTCAGCCATCTCGCCATTTCAACAAATAATATCTGCTTTCAATTTATATTTAGATTATGTTAAATAATTTTTTTATAATATATTTGTTTTGTTTAGTTTTGTGAAATGTTACTTTTCCACGTATAGGTAGGATCCTGAAATTATTTCTGGCTCCTTGAAAAGTCCTTAAATTTTTTGGAACAAAAGCGCGGAAACCCTGTTGTAATTTATTTGCATATTAATAGCTACACCAGTTCACCGAGTATGTAATAGATAGTTTACAAGAAAAGTACACACTCGGGGCAAAGCTATCCTGGCAATGAGGCCGAAGCTACGGTGACCTTTTCACTCCCAGTATTACTTCGCACTAATGGTGTGTAATTAACCTTCACTCGGAAAACTTCTCCCACAAGCCCTCAGGGCTGGCTGTCTGTCACCGTGATCCCTTACCAAACCCCTCTATTTTAACCCCTCCCCACCGTCGCGCGCTTTGCAGACCGGTAGACAAGCAGTTTAATTTCTCCCTCTCTTATCCTTCTTTTTTTTTTTTTTTTTTTTTTTTGAGATGTTACAGAACGTGTAACGTTTCTTTCTTTCTTTCTTACTTTTAAAATGAAATTATCTTTGCTAAACACGGGAAGAAGTCTTGAGTGGCCTAATTTTGTTTTCACATATTTTTCCATTTTTTTATATATTTAATATATTTATACTTATTGCTTGAAGATTACCAACTGCGGGATTTAATTAAAAGTATTTTTACCATGTCATCAGTTATGCGTAAAATTTCGTTCTTTCAAAAATTTTGCCTTGATTAGATTTTTTTTTTTTTATAACAGACATCCGTTAAATGTGTATGCATTTTTAACTACCCCGTGTTGCCATAAGTACTGGACAAGAGCCCGTCTCTGTGGTAAATGATATTTTAGGGTTCACTGTAAACTGCCACACATCTTTCAGCAACTTGGAAAATTGCCACACATTGGAAAATTGCCACATGTTTTTCATTGATGGGCCAGGCACAAATTGCTGTTCCTCCGAGGAACACTTTGAATGTGTGGCAGTTTTCCAAGTTTCCGAATTATGTGTGGCAGTGGAAGGAACTCTTTCATTTGTCTGAATTTTCATGCCGGTTCATACGCGCACAAAAGTTCAAAAGGAAAAGATAGCCGTTTCTTGGCCTATATTGAGAACTGAATTAGGAACTCCAAACTAATTTCGAGAAAATATTCTGTGTAAGCCCAGCGAGAATTGTATTTTAATTTGAAGAAATAAATTGCCGATGGATCTGAGGTACTTCAGTACTAAATTCAACCTACATTCTCGCAATGGTGCGACTTGAAACGCCAGTGAGTTCTGCCGTAAGAACTGTTAATTCATTTGATTTATTCGGCGAATGTTTTTCCATCAATTTAGTGAAAACATTCATAACGATCACCTTAGCAGAGCTTCGTAGTGGTTTCCCAGCTTTATGCGGCTGAAATACACTCGAGTGACCGGCAGATGCCATTCGAAAAAACCGAAAAGACAGAAGAGTGTTTTAAAACAACAATCAAGAAGGAGAAACCAGGGGGAGAAACGCGAAATGCCCTCGGAAACACTTTTTTCGCCCTCATCCTTCCACTAATGACCCCCACCCCCCACAGCAATAAATATCCCCTGGGTTGACAGCTTAACTCTGACCCAAACAAGAATGCTGTGACAGAGAACCATCAGTGACGTCACCAAAGCACGAATATCTGTATTTTTTGGAAATGCCGCTGAAACTGAGATCTGAATTTTTTAAATGCACACACACACAACGTATTGAACATCTGTGTCCTTTCTAAGTGCCAGTTGAAGCTGGAGTACGAGCTTTTAGACCGGAACTATTTTATGCAGTGGAAGTATACACTCTGTAGCCTTCCTTCCAATGACAGGTTAAGTTTGCCCCGAGTATAGATGTTTATGCATTACAGCACCGCCTCCTTGATTAATTGGTAAAGGCATTTAGTAACTGCCCTTCCAGACTAGTCCTACCACCATCACATTAAATGAATTACTTCATTATCATCTTAACAGTGTTATAAAAATTTGAAATTTTTGTAAAAGTGATATAAATTTAATAGGACTTTCCCCCCAAATCAACAGCAATGCCAAAACATTCATAGCAAACAGATTATAAACTCTGAATTTGCTGATACCTCTTACTGGTCATCCATGAAACATGTCGGAAAACTTGAAAATTTCATTGCCCTGGAGCGGGAATTGAAACCACATCTCCTGATTTCATCAGATTTTGTGCTAGTTGAAGCACTGTTGCTTCCTCGTAGCATTATTTTGACCCTTTTTAGCACGTCTTTTGTAAAAAAAGATCGTGCATATGCTACCGGTTTGTCCGTCCGTACCCACGATATCTCTGCAACTATTAGTCGATTTGAAAAATTCTTTTTGCATTGGGAAGCTTGAAATATGCAAATGATGATCCTTTATTTCGTTTTTTTTTAGGATGTACAATTTCGCCACTAGAGGGCGTAAATGCAGATGATGTCGAATTCAAAAATACATTTTATTCCACATATTTGCTTCTGAACATCCGATTGAAAAAAATCCTTTATCTTTCGATTCCATTTATGTCGAAGAGTATTTTAGATATAGTTACTTTTTCAAATTACGCATAGATTTTCCACTAGGGGTCGTAAAAGTAAATTACATTTCCCCGATAATTCTTCTTCTAAAACTCCGATTTGAAATTTTTTTCTTCAGCAGATACACCTCCTGATGGAAAATCTTTTGCATATAATTTCAAATTTTTGGTTAAGAATACTTTGACCACCAGGGGATGTAAGTGTTAATTTTTGCTTCTGATGTATTTGCCATAAAATCTGAGCTCCTAAAGTATCGATTGAAGAAATTATTTCGTAGACTGATGCCACTCACATAGATAAACCTTTTTGGAATATTTTCTTCTTAAAATATTCCACAGTTTCTCCGCCACGGGGCGTAGATGTATATCTTATTTTCGTCAATATCTCAACTTCTAGGAGTCCGATTTGAAAAATGTCTTCTTTGCTGGATAGTGTTTTCAGCGTGACATATTTTTCATATAATTTCAAAATTTTCAAGTAATTCATACACTTTCCGCTAGGGGCGTAGAGGTAAATTGTGTTTCCTCCTATATCTCTGCTTCTAAATCTCCTATTTGAAAAATTCTTTCTGCACCGGATACAACTCCTGATGGGAAATCGTTTGCATATAATTTCTAATTTTTGTAAAAAAATGGTTTGGCCACCAGGGGGTGTAAATCGTAATTCCCGCTTCTGATGTATTTGCAGCAAAATATGAGCTTCTAAATTCTTGATTGAAAAAATGTCATTTGTAGACCGATAGTACTCATGTCGACAAACTTTTCAGAGTCATTTTCTTCTTAAAATAATGCATGGTTTCTACGCCAGGGGTGTAGATGTATACCTTATTTTTGTCAATATCTCTACTTCTAGGAGTCTGATTCCAAAAATTCCTTCTTTGTTGGATAGTGTTTCCAGTGTGACATATTTTTCATATAATTTCAAAATTTTCAAGTAATTCAAAGACTTTCCGCTAGGGGCGTAAAGGTAAATTGCTTCTTCCCTATATCTTTGCTTCTAAATCTCCGATTTGAAAAATTCTTCCTGTATCGCATACAAGACCTGATGGAAAATATTTTTCACATAATTTGTAATGTTTGGTAAGGAATGGTTAGGCCACCAGGGGGCATAAGTGTTAATTTCTGCTTCTGATGTATTGGTAGCAAAATCTGGGCTCCTGAAAACTCGACTAATTTTTTTTTTTTTTCTTGGACCGATACCGCTCACATGGAAAAACTTTTTGAGAATACTTTCTTCTTAAAATAATGCATGGTTTCCCCCAGGGGACGTAAAGTCGCATCCTATTTTTGTCGATATCTCTGTTTCTAATAGTCTGATTTGAAAAATTCTTCCTATGTTGGAGAGCCTTTCCGGTGAGAAAAGTTTCTCGTATAAATTCATGTTTTTCTTAATGCACAAGTTTACAACCAGAGGCCGTAAGCTCATGATTCAGTTTACAGCAATATCTGAGGGATTAAAACCCTATTGATAAACTTCTTTCTACTGTCAGATATTATTGTTTTCCATACCGGTTCCATTGACTTTGATAAATTTAATTTGCGTCAGAACGGATTCAAAAGACGTGCTTTATTACACCCGAAAATTCGATGTCATCTTTCTTGTTTAGCCTGGAGACGGATGTAGGTCTGAACTGAAATCACCAGTACCACAGATAACTTAATGAAGGAAGAAATATTCTTCATAATACCGTAATTTTTGTCATATTATCCGCACCAGCGTGTAATCCACAGACCTCAAAATTTGCATAAAAATTTATTTTTCCTTTGTATAATCTGCAGACTATGACATTCAGAAAAAAAAATCACCGTATAATCTGCACATCATAGATGTTGAACCAGAAGTGGAATTTCCGACAGAAAAGCCAGTTGCATAATGACCCAGAAGTCCAAAAAGCAAGAGGGGGGGGGGGACTATTTTATTAAATGAAGAAATTCATTTTTAAAGGTTACTTTTTCATATTTTTATCTCTGGACAAATAAAGCTCAGTGGCATGACATCCATAGATCACAACAATATAGCTCCATAGTATTGCATTACACCTTACCAATGACAGACTGCTGATATAGAACAGGTAAGAGAAACATATGTACTCTCGCGTATAAGTCAAAAGTTTTTGGAAGAAATCCTGCTTTCAGCATGGGGGTGGGGGTGGGTCGACTTATATATACGTGGGTCAACAACAACAAAAAAAATAAATAAATAGGGATAGACTTCAGCGAATTGTCCCAAGAAATTTACTGACGGATTTGTTTAAGTTTTAGATCGTGACACAACGGCTTTTTGCGTGTTACTGTGCGACTGTTTTCTGACCTTCTCAAAACTATCACGCAGTAACACGATCATATCCTCAATTGTGTCCACCACTTTAAGTTTAAATTCGGCAGTGCAACTGAAACATTTCCTTTTCAAAGACATCAAGAACAGCTATGAAAGAAAATATGCAGCTAAGGCGTTGGTCAAAACGGCAAAAGGACGAACTAAACAGAAGGCACGGCGCCAATAAGATCTGAAAGGAGGAACGATTAGGTTCATGCAGCAAGCGCTGGGCATACTTCATTAGCTGGTTGTCAAAAACAGAGACAGCACATTATTTACATTGGCTGGCTGCCAAAAACAAAATTGTCCTTCTCAACGACACAAATTGACCCCTGCCGTCCCTCCTCACAACTTTCCCAATCTTTCAACACATTATGACACCCCTCCCTCCTATGCGTTCCATACGAACTCCTGAAATGAGGAAATTTTTTCTGAGTTCACAGAGATTGTCATTTTCATGTAGGACATCCGTCCACAGGGAGTAGAGTTTTAGGTCCCAGCCACCTACAGCGAGATCGCCTTTTGGGCAGGACACAGAAACGGAAGGAATGAGAGCAAGTCTAGCGACTTTTGACAGAACAGTTTGTAGTGAGATTAGAGTACAGTAGATGGCGCCACCGTACAAGTACGATATTGCACATAGATGGGTGAGAGAATTTCAGGGAGGACATAGGAAAGGATACCCATTTAACCAGTGGGTCCAGCCTGGGGGCCGTCACTTTACGTGCTCGTCCGATGCATGGCGGATATTCAGTGATTGTTAGTAAATCACACCATCTCTGAAAGATCAGCCCATGCTAGCACCTGGGGACCCAGCATCGATAGTCTGAAACACTAACCACTAAGCCATCCGCGGCTTAATTTTTTCTGAGGGAGTTCCTTTTCCATTTATACCCAACCTTCTCCTAAACAATTAGACTGTGGATTTTTTTTTTTAAATCAAAAGGGCCACAAAAACGTTTTTTTTTTTTTAAATCGGTGTATTATCTACATGGTGTATAATCCACAGAACCTATATTTTAAACTTTTTTAGCAGATAATCCGCAGATTATATGATGAAAATTACGGTACATGGGAATTTGATAGAATATTAATAGCAAACATTATAAACACTGAATTGGCTTATAGCTCTTACTATTCAGGCAGTAACATCTCTCAGAAAACTTGAAAATTTTATGTTTTCTGAGAGGATGACCAGTAAGAGCTATAAGCAAATTCAGAGTTTATAATCTGTTTGCTATGAATATTCTATCAAATTCTCATGTATTATGAGGAATATTTCTTCCTTCATTGATTTAGTAATGCAAGATTCTATGCACTGCTAAAATTATTTGTTCAAATAAATGTTGTTTCATGACTATACTGAGTGATCACTGTTATCCATTCACCCCACACCCCTATGGTCATGGGGGTCCATGTGAAGAACCTTTTTATTTGGTGTTCTGGTTACACACCACTCAGTTTTCCATGAGATTCCCAACATGAATAATAACTGCTGATTGCATTGCTAATCTAAATATAATTTTGCATTTCACAGAGTTGGGCACTTTTTTTTCAGGATTTAAACCACCACCATGAGCAACTAATTGGGCTATAAACAGTCACCCTTCCCTAATTAAGGGCCACTAGTTCTAAGAAAGGCCAGAGCCAGTGCTATCAGACAAGCACTCTTGGAAGAATGGTCAGAAGCCAGTGCCTCAGACCACTTGGGCACACAGATTTGGACAGTATGTGAAAATTATGTATTCTGTTACATTCTACATGGAAGATTATTTCATTACGTGCATCGTAAAGAAAGACTTCTATTCGTAAATCAGAAAAATTAAGCAGAAATCTGTAAAAGTTAGCAAGTATGCAACAAACATGCCCCACTGCGATTCGAACCCGACCCATCTCGGACAATTTGTTGAAAGCCGGCGCTCAGTTTCACAACTTTATTATGCAGCAAAGACAATAACAGCTAATATGTAAAGAAGAAACAAATTGCCAAAGATATGATATAAAATAAAACATTAAAAACTGTGAAAGTGGCATAATGCAAAAGGAAAAATCTCCCGCAAAAAGTAAGCGAAAGGAATGAGAGAGAGAGAGAGAGAAAAAAAAATCACAAACTAAGTGTACACAAAATGCTACAATAGAAGATAAAACATAGCTGAGAATAACAGATTCACAATTAGAGATGAACAAAGGAGCACATTAATCTTCTACAAAATGCGACGAAGAAAGGAAAAGAGACAAACATGGTGCAAAACAAGAAATAAAAATCTCCACAGTAAAGCAAAACTGAAAAGCACTCCGCAAAACACTGAAAAAACCATAAACAGAGCTCGCAGCTAAGAGCGGGGAGACGTGAAACGAAAGTAGGTCACAGCTGGCGCGCGAATGTGTTCATAACCAACATAAAATAGACCACCGCGCCACTGGGGGTGGCTTTCGTTTTGCAGATATGAGGAGAGGAAAAGTACGATACTGATGACTATAAATGTCGTCTTGCATCGACGCAGAAAGAAAAAGATTTCACAAGTGGTTCGAAATCTTTTTCTTCTGCGTCGATCCAAGGCGGTGGTTGATGGATTTTTGACCAGCGTAATGGATAATTATCGGCGAAAATCGGGAGAAATTGACATTTATCCAGAGGGCAGGAGGAATGGCTGAAAATCCGGAGTCTCCTGTCTAAATCCGGAGAGTTGGCACATCTGCTGTTATTTCTAACAAAATTTTAACTTATAGCCTAACACATGCACTCAAAAATTTACATTCATGCCGCTTCTTTGCAGACTGTTAACCAATTATTTTACAATAAATTAAATGCAGTGGTGTGTGCATTTTTTTTTTCAAGCGGCGTAATAGTTTTGACGTAATGGGAGCTGGAAAAGTTTTCACACAGAAGAAATTTTTGTGCAATTCATTGAATTTCAAATCTAGGCATTTCTAAGGCAGCTAATTGGTTACAATATAATATTCATATCGAATTTGTTTTATTTTTGCCACTTCATTTTTTCATATTTTAATTTGACAAGCACTTATTTTATTGTTTAATATTTCAATCTGGAAATAAATATTTATGAAGGCAACCCTGGTTGTTATCAGTAAAATGGTTTTGATTCACAGTACATGATTTTTTAAAAATACTTTGAAGACATTTTAAAAGAAACCCATGGTAAAATGGTTAATTATGCATTGATAACATGGCCTGATGGACATCAAGGGCATAAAACATCTGTAGATAATTTAAACAACCCAGAGATAAGAAATAATTATGGTTATGTTTTTTCTCTGTGAATCACTTATTAACCACAAAGCCTGACACATAGAAAATGCTCACTGCAAGCAACATTTTTTGTGCTACATGACAATAATAGTGTAAGCTAATAACAAAAAAACATCACTAGAAAAGAAAATGACACTCAACTACAATAAATTGTATTCAAATGCTAGTTTTTTTTATGAAAGCAGTCATGCTATGCTATCCCAAACAGGATATGTTAAAGAAAACTTTCTAAAGTGTTACTTTTACATCAGCCAATGAGCTGTTAGAATTGGGTGCATTAAAAAGTATGTTGTAGAGCAGCAGTTCTCAAACTTTTTGGTCTCGAGATGCCTTTACACTCTTAAGAATTATTGAGGACCACAAAGAGTTTTTGTTTATGTGTGGGTTACATCTATACATAACCCACACAATATTTACCATATTAGAAGTTAAAACTGATAACTTTTTGAAAATATTTATTCATTAATTCATTTAAAAATAACAATAATAAACCTATTACACGTTAAGCTAAATAACATTTTTTTAATGAAAAATAACTACATTTTCTAAATTAGTGACAAGAGCGACATTATTTTACATTTCTGTAAATCTCTTTAATGTCTGGCTTAATAGAAGACAGCTGAATTCTCATATCTACTTCTGCATATTCTTTTGGTTGAAGTGTATAAAGAAAATATGGTTTTATACAGATATGTAGTTGGAAAAGGCATATTTTAATAGCCTTTTCATATAATTGCAGTTATACTTCTTTGATACAACACCAAAACTCAACAAGCAGTAGTTTCTTAAACGTTAATTGCGACGTGGAACCTGAAACCATATAAATGAACTTTTCATACTGTTACATTAAAATCCATTGGGCTATCTTGCACTACTAAGAGCACAGTAGAAGTACATACTGTGACGACCCCCCCCCCCCCGCATAATTAATTGGTGAGAGGCGTGGCTAATGCATGTTAATTGGAACTTGATTGGGGGTTTAATTAACGGGGAGTTGAGAAAAAATTAAACACTTGCGAGATGCAGGTGTTTGCCATGAAAACAAAGAGCTCATAATCGTAAATGGGACAGGTCAGGGTTTAAAAGCTTTTCCTCATAACTCAAAATCTATTTGGACGGCAAGCACTTTGTAGCTTTTTGTCAGTAAGCGAAGCCGTGCGAGAGACAATGGGAAAGGTTTTTAGACTAAAAGCTTTTGGTAATAAACATGCAGTGTTCTTCAAGTGGTGGAATGCACCGCTTACCACCTCTTGAAGACAAAGGAGATTTTTTTTGACAGAATTAGTTTGATAGCCGAGAGAGAGGATGGGAATTTCCTCGCACTAGAATTTGCTGGCTCTGTTGAAAATCTCAGCCCCTGGAAAACAAGCTAAAAAGAGATGCTGAAGAATCCCAGACCTTTAGTTTCGCCTTGGAACTTCCACACACTCACAGGACGGCAGATACCAAAAGTTGCCATAAAAAGAGCTAATTCAGGTGTGCCGCAGCTAAGAGACACAGAACCAAATCGCTCAAAGCATAAAGAGAGGGACTCCTAGCTTCAACGGAAGGGGCCTCTCCCTGCAGTCGGAGAGAGAAACCGAAGTTCATCGCCACCTCGATGTGTTGTCGGAGGAGAGGAGAAAACTGGTCTGTGTGTGATTATGCACAACCCGCTACGTCGAGCGACGTTGGCTTCTACCAATTGATTACTGAACGAAATTCCAGTGTAAATTATGTCAGTATCGAGTAAATCTCTCTTTTTAATTGCTATACTGTGTCTCCATTGATTTCTTGGTGTACTGTGAAGGTTAATTGGCTCACTAGGTATACTTGCGGATCCAGCGTATGAATTACGTCCGGAAAAAAATTAGCATCCTGATTATCCGGGACCAGATTGGGCCCAAGGTTGTAACAATATGTAGATATCACTAAGCTGTTCTCTGAGATTCAGAGGTTAGTTTCTCAAAGAAAGCTCATCTGCCAGATTAAAGTTTAAAACTGATGGAACTAGATTTTACTTCAAAACAAACCAAGTAAATCTCTGAAAACACACATATACAACAAGCCTACTATTTAAGAAAATTCCAGATAACACAAGAAGAAACAAGCACATGTTCCATTAGCCATCAGTGATGATGTAATCACACATCATATAGCCACTGGAAAATTCCTCTGTATGCTCTTGAGAATGACAGTGAAATGATAATAATGTCTTGGTATTATTATGAAAATAGTTTTGACCTTGCTGACTCCTTAAACGAGTCACAGTGACTCCCAGGAGTCTGTGGACCACACTTTGAGAACTGCTGTTATACAGCAATTTCAAATTAGGAGTGTTAGGATAAAAATAAAGCTATGACTTTACATCATTCAATATGTATTGAGTACATATGAATAAAGGCTTTGAACACATGCAGTGAAACACAAGTTTACAAATAATAAATGCTATTCAGTGCTTCCACTAAAAATGAACCATCCTACCATTCATTTTTTTTTCTCATGAATATACATTGCATTTTTTTTTTCTTTTGACATACCATCATGGCACACACACACAAGTACACATCAAATATTGATTTCTACCTATAATATGTCTTTACTTTTGGGCATTTAAAGTTTCAGGAGGTGGTGCTTCATATGCAGAGCTTCAAAAAATTGGTCAATAAGGAGTAACATGATTTGTCTGGCCACCAACGAAACAGCTCGAATCACACAGGCTATTCCACTTCACAGCATTTAGTGAAAATTGCATTAAATTACAAAGAACTAAAATTATTTTTGTACACAATTCCATTTTCTTCTTAAGTTAATCTAAGTAATGCAATTTTAAAAAGCTACAATAAGGAAAAAAATATATAAAAGGTATTCTTTTATTTGTAGTGATGTTATTCATATCAACTTCATCTGATATAAATAATGACACTAATTTCTTTAAAAAATTATGCCTCTAATTTTCTATTAAAAATTATGCCTGTTCTTTAGGAACATATTCTGAAATATGTTGAAGCAATGGCCCTCTTCACTACAAATTATACCAATTCCAATACTAATATTCATCAAACTTCTTGAGAAATGCATTACATTATTTCAATTAGTTCTTTAACGTGTGAAGCAAAATACTAAAACTTTCAAAGTCAAGCACAGAAGTACGGCTTTTTAAACTGAAACTTACCTCTGCCTATAACTTTTTCCTACATATTTTTCACACATAATACCTCCGCCATACGTAGATAGGGACATCCTCAACCAGTTCAACCAATTACTTCTCATTATTAAGTAATAACACTTTCAGATATAGCTAAAAAAAACACCACATTTAAAAAGACTAATCTAAAAACTTACATAATTCGCATAGTATTTAAGTTTATTATTATATGAGGGTTATACCGAAAGTAATGAAAAAGTGGGTATAGCTTTTTTATTAACTGACAGACGTCATTCAAATTCCACATGCTGGTAGAGTAACTCTTCCTCTATACTAACCCTTCTTCTTCATTGCAGGTAAATAATGGATTCTAAGCAAAAGCAACTTGCAGTCATTGAGTTCTTGATGAAGGGAGGGTGCAGGCTGTCATCAGACATTCACAGAAGGCTACAGAAAGTTTTTTTTTTTTTTGTTTTTATTGAAGGTTTAACGACCACCATGAGCAACTCAATGAGCTATATGCAGTCGCCCGTCCCCAATTTAGGGCAACTGGTTCCATGGATGAGAGAGAGCCAGTGCAGTAAGACAAACACAACATCCATGCCTCACCGGGATTCGAACCCGGACCCCTTCCGGACAAAATGGTCATAAGCCATCGCTTAGACCACTACGCCACTGCAGAATGTTTACGGAGATGACACCACTGACAAGAGCAATGTGCACAGATGGATGAAGAAGTTTAAAGAAGGAGAAACCAGCATTGAAGACAAACCATGCAGTGGGAGACAATCATCTGCGACCACTGACACGAATTGCCAGTGAGTGGATGAATTGATTCGCGTAGAAAGAAGAGTCACAATCCATGAGCTTGCTGCACAACTTGACTGTGGTCACAATACCATACAGAAGATGGTGGAAGACTTAGGGTATCAGAAAGTGTGTGCAAAGTAGGTACCTCGGCAGTTGACACCCGATTTGAAGGGTGGAAGTCTGCTCTGACCTGCTGGAAGCATTTGAAGCCAATGAAGACACGTTTTTTTTTTTTTTTTGCGATCTGGCGATAGGGTATGAAACATGAGTGTACCTTTAAGATCCAGAAACGAAGAATCAATCCATGGAATGGCGTCACAGCTTTTCACAAAGGCCTAAGAAGTTCAAGAGCCAGTGATCAGCACAGAAAGTCATGGTGACTGCTTTTTTGGATGCCAGGGGTGTCATTCTCCTTCATTTTCTGGAACGTGGCCATACCGTGACCAGCGAGCGGGCCTTCGAGAATGGAATAGACTTCCATTGACCATTAGATCCGATACCCTTTTTTCAGGCGACGGTTGAGTTTTTTTTATTGAAAAATGTATATAAACAGGGGAGGGAAAGAGATTTTTACTGTCTTGGGCTTTCTGGATGTTATTTAGCACATACTTTAATATTATATTCGTTGTCTCGACTAGACTCAATTTTTTTTTTTTTTTTTTAAGAATTCAGAGATCAGAAGCTTGTAAGGCTAAAAATTTAGCCCTTTCCCCTGGCTCTTTGCTGTACATTTTAAATTGTTATTGAAGGTGTTTTAGTCATATTGACAACATTTGAGTGAGAATTTGTTACTGTATTTCATGTTGCAAAATATTTATCTTCGTAACATGGGAATTATATTGTTAAAAACTGGAAAATTGTCTTACTTATATTGGTTTCATTGGTGTATTATGTACATTCTTGTTATTATTAACCTTAGATTATGTGACATATTGTTCGTTCTTTTGGGTGTTGTATTGTGATATTGTACAGCAAGAGTTCTAATAAATAAATAAATAAGTTTACAACTTGCAAGTGCTATATTCTGGATCTCCTCAAATATTGCTGGACCAATAAAAGGTTATCGTAAGTTGACTTCTGTACATGTTTCGTCTGACCGTAAAACCGTCATTAGAGCTATTCCATGAAACTATTGCATCATATTCTCATTTAGTTCAACATTTCCTTCGTCATAGTTTTAGACATAGCGTAATACCAATCTCACAAACGAAAAAGGGTTACGTTATAGTATTACTGTAATGTATGGCAGAATATTTAATAAATCACATCATATCAAAATGGGATGGGACTACCAGTAACAATGGAACTGTCCTGTTTTGATCTGGCTGGTTTGCCCATTGAAAAAGTTCAAATGTTGATGGTAATGCGCTGTTTCCCACGTAAGATGCTGATGACTATTCTTTTAGAGATAGCACCGGTCGCAACATTGTGGAAACACCAGTGGAGCTCAGGGTGATTGAATTTATTGCATTTCAGAGAAGCTAGCAAAAATTCTAATGTGAAGAAAAGGAAACCCAGACATTGTGGAAACACCGCTTGAACTCAGTGATTGACGTAATTGCATTTTAGAGAAGCTACAGAAAATGGCAATGCAAGGACCAGAAAGCCCAGATATTCTCCACATTTCACAGATTCTACTAAAAGTGACAATGCAAAGACCAGAAAGCCCAGACAGTATGGAAACACCACTGGAATTCAGAATGATTACATTTCACAGACGCTAGAAAAAGGGACAATGAAAAGACCAGAAAGCCCAAACATTGTGGAAACATCAACGGAACTCAGGGTGATTAATGCTATTGCATTTCACAGAAGCTAGAAAAAATTCTGATGTGAAAGAAAATGAAGCCCAGAAAACCCGAACATTGAGGAAGCACCACTTGAACGCAGGGTGATACACATGATTCCATTTCAGAATAGCTAAAAAATAGTGACCATGTCAGAAATTTTGACATCAGTGCAACTCGGGCAGGTTGAAGTGTCCAGTAATTACAATTCTCATAATGAAGGGGCTAACAGTAACAATTCATTTATCCCGTTTTATTTTAGGTGGTTTGCCCATTAAAGATGTTGGAGCGCTGATGGTAATATGCTATATCCCATGCCAGATGCTGACGACTATTATTTTATTAATAGTGCAGGTTTGAAACATTGCAGAAACACCAGTGAAGCTTAGGATGATTGAAGTTATTGAATTTCGAAGAAGATAGGAACAGTTCCAGTGCAAAGAAGAGAAAACCCAGACATTATGCAAACACCACTTGAACTTGGGGTGATTCACGTGATTGCATTTCAGAGAAGCTACAAAAAGAGACAATGCAAATACCAGAAAACCCAGACATTGTGAAAAAAAAAAGTGGAACTCAGGGTGTTCCACATGATGCTAGAAAAGTGACAACGCAATGAGCAAACAATGTGGAAACCCAAGCGGAACTCGTGGTGATTAATGTCATTGCATTTCACAGGAGCTAGAAAAAAGGACAGAGGGAAGAAAAGGAAATCCTCCCAACATGGAAACACAACTGGAACTCAAAGTGATCGCAGTGATTAGTACACTGCCTGGCAGAGAAAATGCCACGCCACGAAGACGTGAACACAACACCATGCAAATTGCAGGGTGGGTGCACACGTACAAGTTATGCGAATGATTGTATTTGCAGGCCAATCGCACGAATGGCATGCGGAATATAAGCGGACAACAAGCCTGTGAGGCCATCAGTTGAGACGGCATCACGGCTGTGAGAAGTGAGTGGTTCTCCTGTAATCATGTCTGGAGAACAAACAAGGGGTGCTGTGGCCGTTAAATGTGATTTCGTCAAACAGATGAGTTTGCGAAAGGTATCATCGTATACCCTCGTACCGCCGGATGGTTCTTTGTCGTATTGCAGAAGAAACACAATGTGATGCCACAACTGTTGGTCACATTCGGAGACAGACGTACCAGGAAGGATCCGTGCAACATTGTAGGGGGACCAGACCACAGCGATAGATGTCCGAGCACACCGATTGTCGCATCTGACGACATACAGGAGCGAACCCACATGCAACAATGGGCGATATTTTGAGGAGTGAACAGGGAGGCTTGGATGCTCCAATATCGAGACAGACAGTGTCGCGGCGATTGGATGCTTTTGGTTTGCTGTCTAGCTGTCCAGTGCGAAGGCTATTCTTAACAGCGAGCCATTGTCCTCCCCACTTGGCATGGTGTCCCGAATAGAACACTGTGGTGTTCAGCGACGAACCAGGGTTCTGTCTTTCCATGGGTGATCGGCGTGCGAGTCTGGAGGCAACGTGGAATCATGGCGTGTGGTGCTATCAGTGTCAACAGCAGCTCACAGCTGGTATGCTTTATGGGCACCTTCACTGCACACCGCTACGTTGAAGAGGTGCTGCGGCCCTTGGCGCTAACTTATCTGCAGGACATCCCAAACGCCATTTTCAAACAGGATAACACCCGGCCGTATACCGCTCGGGTTAGCCTGAATGCTTTACACAGTGTACAGATGCTTCCGTGGGACTCGATTGGACGTCGGTTGAGCACCCTCCCAGCACTGAAAAATGACGATGAACTGTGTACTTGGATCAACACCACATGGTCCACGATACTCCAAGACTCTATTCGGACTATCATTGCCTTGAGGCCACGTCGGATTCAACGCTGTATCGCCCAAAATGGGAGCTACACTCCTTATTGTTCATCCTGTATATTTGGCTACTGGGGCCTAGTCTGTATGTGAAAATTAAATGATTTGTTCAGGACGTACTCGGCTGTGTGTGTAATCTGGTCTATTTTCGAGAATTCCTTCATGGTGGGGCATTTTCTGTCAGGCAGTGTATTTGTGATTCTTGTGATGATGAGGGTAACTGGAACAATTTATGGTTTGCCTTTTTCAGGATGTCGCAGCATTTATGGTAATGTAATACACAACACTTTTGAGGTCAGAGAGAGTGATGTATGAACTTGATTAGAATGATAGATAAAAAGGATGATACAGCAGTTGCTTAATGTATGCGCATGTGTGGAGATGTTCCATCGCTGTTAAGATAGATGTGAAGTTTACAACTTGCAAGAGCTATATTTTGGATCTCCTCAAATATTGCTGGACCAATAAAAGGTTATTGTAAGTCGACTTCTGTAGATGTTTCGTCTGGCCGTAAAACCGTCATTAGAGCTATTCCATGCAACTATTGCATTGTAATCTCATTTAGCTCAAAATTTCCTTAGTCATGGTTTTAGACATAGTGTAATACCAATCTCACACACGAAAAAGGATTACGTTATAAGTATTACTGTAATGTATGGCAGAATATTTAATAAATCAAATCAAAACAAAACGGGATGGGACTATGAGTAACAATGAAACTGTCCTGTTTTGATCTGGCTGGTTTGCCCATTGAAAATGTTGAAATGCTGATGGTAATGCGCTGTTTCCCACGTAAGATGCTGATGAGTATTCTTTTAGAGAGAGTGCCGGTTCGCAACATTGTGGATACACCAGTGTAGCTCAGGGGTGATTGAAGTTATTGCATTTCAGAGAAGCTAGCAAAAATTCTAATGTGAAGAAAAGGAAACCCAGACATTGTGGAAACACTGCTTGAACTCAGAGATTCACGTAATTGCATTTCAGAGAAGCTACAGAAAATGGTAATGCAAGGCCCAGAAAGCTCAGATATTCTCCACATTTCACAGATTCTACGAAAAGTGATGTTGCGAACACCACAAAGCCCAGGCAGTATGGAAACACCTCTGGAATTTAGAATGATTACACTTTGCAGATGCTAGAAAAAGGGACAATATAAAGACCAGAAAGCCCAAACCTTGTGAAAATATCGGTGGAACTTAGGGTAATTGATGCTATTGCATTTCAGAGAAGCTAGAAAAAATTCTGATGTGAAAGAAAGGAAGCCCAGACATTGTGGAAAGACCAGAAAGCCCGAACATTGAGGAAGCACCACTGGAACGCATGGTGATTCACATTATTCCATTTCAGAATAGCTAAAAAATAGTGACCATGTCAGAAATTTTGACACCAGTGCAACTCGGGCAGGTTGAAGTGTTCAGTAATTGCAATTTTCATAATGAAGGGGCTAACAGTAACAATTCATTTATCCTGTTTTGTGCACTGATGGTAATATGCCATATCCCATGCCAGATGCTGATGACTATTCTTTTATAGATAGTGCAGGTTTGAAACATTGCAGAAACACCAGTGAAGCTTAGGATGATTGAAGTTATTGAATTTCAAAGAAGATAGAAACAGTTCCAATGCAAAGAAGAGAAAACCGAGACGTTGTGTAAACACCACTTGAACTCAGGAGGATTCACATGATTGCATTTCAGAGAAGCTACAAAAAGAGACAAAGCAATGACCAAAAAACCCAGACATTGTGAAAAAAAAAAAAAAAGTGGAACTCAGGGTGTTCCACATGCTAGAAAACAGACAATGCAAAGAGCAGAAAGCCCAAACAATGCGGAACTCATGGTGATCAATGTGATTGCATTTCACAGAAGCTAGAAAAAGGGACAGAGGGAAGACAAGGAAATACCCACAACATGGAAACACAACTGGAACTCAGGGTGAGAAAATGACACAACAAGAAGACATGAACACAGCACCATGCGAATGCAGGGTGGGTGCACACGGACAAGTTTTGCGAATGATTGTATTTTCAGGGTAATCAAACGAACGGCATGCAGGATATAAGCGGACAACCAGCCTGTGAGGCCATCAGTTGAGATGTCATCACGGCTGTGAGAAGTGAGTGGTTCTGCTGTAATCATGTCTTGAAAACAAACAAGGGGGGCCGAGGCCGTTAACATGTCGCATGTGATTTCGTCAAACAGATGAGTTCGCAAGAGGTATCATCGTAGGCCTTCGTACCGGCGGATGGTTCTTTGTTGTATTGCAGAAGAAACACAATGTGATGCCATAACAATCGGTCACATTCGGAGACAGTGGTACCAGGAAGGATCTGTGCAACGTCGTAGGGGGACCAGAGCACAGAGGTCCAAGAGCACCGATTGTCGCATTTGACGTCATACCGGAGTGAACCCACAGGCAACAATGGGCGACATTTTGAGGAGTGAAAAGGGAGACTTGGATGCTCCAATATCAAGATGGACAGCGTCTCGCCAATTGGCTGCGTTCGGTTCGCTGCCTAGCTGTCCAGTGCGAAAGCTATCCTTAACAGCGAGCCGTGGTCGTCCCCACTTGGCGTGGCATTCAGCGATGAATCGTGGTTTTGTCTTTCCACAGATGATCGTCGTGTGAGAGTCTGGATGCAACGAGGAATCATGGTGTGCGGTGCTATCAGTGTCAACAGCCACAAGCAGCAGGTATGCTTTACGGGCACCTTCACGGCACATGCTACGTTGACGAGGTGCTGCGGCCCTTGGCGCTAACGTATCTGCAGGACATCCCAAACACCATTTTCAAAAAACATAACGCCCGGCCGAATACCGCTCGGGTTAGCCCGAATGCTTAACAAGGTGTGCATATGCTTCCGTGAGACGCGATTGGACGTCAGTTGAGCACCCTCCCACCACTGAAAAATGAAGACGAACTGTGGACGTGGATCAACACCACATGGTCCACGATACTCCAGGACTCTATTCGGACTCTCATCGCCTCGAGGCCATGTCGGATTCAACACTGTATTGCCCAAAATGGGGGCCACACTCATTGTTTATCCTGTATATTTGGCTACTTGGGCGTAGTCTGTATGTGAAAATTAAATGATTTGTTCAGGACGTACTTGGCTATCTGCGTGTGGAATCTGGTCTGTTTTCGAGGATTCCTTCATGTTGTGGCATTTTCTGTCAGGCGGTGTATTTGCGATACTTGTGACGATGAGGGTAACTGGAACAATTTAACTATTTCATTTCCTATCTTGGTGGTTCGCTTTTTTCAGGATATTGCAGTATTTATGGTAATATGCAACACTTTTGAGGTCAGAGAGAGTGATGTATGAATTTGATTAGAATGATAGATAAAAAGGATGATACAGCAGTTGCTTAATGTATGTGCATGTGTGGAGATGTTCGATCGCTGTTAAGATAGATGTGAAGTTTACAACTTGCAAGTGCTATATTTTAGATCTCAAATATTGCTGGACCAATAAAAGGTTATTGTAAGTTGACTTCTGTAGATGTTTCGTCTGGCTGTACAACCGTCATTAGAGCTATTCCGTGCAACTATTGCATCGTATTCTCATTTAGTTCAAAATTTGATTAGTGATGATTTTAGACATAGCGTAATACCAACCTTACCCACGAAAAAGGGTTATGTTATAAGTATTACTGTAATGTATGGCAGAATATTTAATAAATCAAATCAAAACAAAACAGGATGGGACTACCAGTAACAATGGAACTGTCCTGTTTTGATCTGGCTGGTTTGCCCATTGAAAATGTTGAAATGCTGATGGTAATGCGCTATTTCCCACGTAAGATGCTGATGACTATTCATTTAGAGAGAGTGCCGGTTCGCAACATAGTGGAAACAACAGTGGAGCTCAGGGTGATTGAAGTTATTGCATTTCAGAGAAGCTAGCAAGAATTCTGATGTGAAGAAAAGGAAACACCGCTTGAACTCTGTGATTGACGTAATTGCATTTTAGAGAAGCTACAGAAAATGGCAATGCAAGGACCAGAGAGCTCAGATATTTTCCACATTTCACAGATTTTACGAAAAGTGACAATGCAAAGACCACAAAGCCCAGACAGTATGGAAACACCTCTGGAATTTAGAATGATTACATTTTGCAGATGCTAGAAAAAGGGACAATGTAAAAACCAGAAAGCCGTAACATTGTGGAAACATCGGTGGAACTCAGGGCGATTGTTGCTATCGCATTTCAGAGAAGCTAGAAAAAATTCTGATGTGAAAAAAGGAAGCCCAGACATTGTGGAAACACCAGTGGAGCACATGGGGATTCACATGACTGCATTTCACAGTTGTTACGAAAAGTGACAATGCAAAGACCAGAAAGTCCAAACATTGAGGAAGCACCATTAAAATGCAGGGTGATTCACGTTATTACATTTCACAGAAGCCAGTAAAAGTGACAATGCAAAGTCCAGAAAGCCCAAACATTGTAGAAACACCAATGGAACTCAGTGTGATTCACGTGATTCTATTTCAGAGTAGTTGAAAAATAGCGACAATACCAGAAATGTTGACACCAGTGCAACTCGGGCAGGTTGAAGTGTCCAGTAATTGCAATTCTCATAATGAAGGGGCTAACAGTAACAATTCATTTATCCCATTTTGTTCTAGGTGGTTTGCCCATTAAAGATGTTGAAGCGCTGATGGTAATATGCCATATCCCATGCCAGATGCTGATGGCTATTCTTTTATAGATAGTGCAGGTTTGAAACACTGCAGAAACACCAGTGATGCTTAGGATGATTGACGTTATTGAATTTCGAAGAAGAAAGGAACAGTTCCAATGCAAAGAAGAGAAATCCCAGACATTGTGCAAACACCACTTGAACTCAGGGTGATTCACATGATTGCATTTCAGAGAAGCTACAAAAAGAGACAATGCAATGACCAGAAAACCCTGATATTGTGAAAAAAAAAAAAGAAAAAAAGTGGAACTCAGGGCGTTCCTCATGATGCTAGAAAAGTGATAATGCAAAGAGCAGAAAGCCCAAACAATGTGGAAACCGAAGCGGAACTCATGGTGATTAATGTGGTTGCATTTCACAGAAGCTAGAAAAAGGGACAGAGGAAAGAACAAGGAAATCCTTACAACATGGAAACACAACTGGAACTCAAGGTGATTGCAATGATTAGTACACTGCCTGACAGAGAAAATGCCACGCCACTAAGACGTGAACACAACCCCATGCAAATTGCAGTGTGGGTGCACATGTACAAGTTATGCAAAAGATTGTATTTGCAGGCCAATTGCACGAACGGCATGCGGGATATAAGCGGACAACCAGCCTGTGAGGCCATCAGTTGAGACGTCATCACGGCTGTCAGAAGTGAGTGGTTCTGCTGTAATCATGTCTGGAGAACAAACAAGGGGTGCCGAGGCCGTTGCATGTGATTTCGTCAAACAGATGAGTTCGCGAGAGGTATCATCGTAGGCCTTCGAACCGCGGGATGGTTCTTTGTCGTATTGCAGAAGAAACGCAATGTTATGCCACAACCGTCGGTCACATTGGGAGACAGTGGTACCAGGAAGGATTTGTGCAATGTTGTAGGGAGCACAGAGACAGATGTCCAAGCGCACAGATTGTCGCATTTGACGTCAAACCGGAGCGGACCCACAGGCAACAATGGGCGACATTTTGAGGAGTGAACAGGGACGCTTGGATGTTCTTATATCAAGACTGAGTGTGTCTCGCAGATTGGCTGCGTTCGGTTCGCTGTCTAGCCGCTGAGTGCAAAGGCTATCATCCTTAACAGCGAGCCATTGTCGTCCCCACTTGTCGTGGTGTTCAGTGACGAGTCGTGGTTTTGTCTTTCCACGGATGATCGCCATGTGAGTCTGGATGCAAAAGCGGAATTATGGTGTGCGGTGCTCTCAGTGTCAACAGCCACTCACAGTAGGTATGCTTTATGGGCACCTTCACTGCACACCACTATGTTGACTAGGTGCTGCGGCCTTTGGAGCTAACATATCTGCAGGACACCCCAAACGCCATTTTCAAACAATATAACGCCCAGCCGTATACCGCTCGGGTTAGCCCGCATGCTTTACAAGGTGTACAGATGCTTCCGTGGGACAAGATTGGACGTCGGTTGAGCATCCTCGCACCCCTGCAAAATGAAGATGAACTGTGGACTTGGATCAACACCACATGATTGACGATACTCCAGGACTCTATTCGGACTCTCATTGCCTCAAGGCCACGTCGGATTCAACGCTGTATTGCCCAAAATGGGGGACAAACTCCTTATTGATCAACCTGTTTATTTGGCTACTTGGGCCTAGTCTGTATGTGAAAATTAAATGATTTGTTCAGGACGTACTTGGCTATCTATGTGTGCAGTCTGGTATGTTTTCGAGCATTCCTTCATGGTGTGGTATTTTCTGTCAGGCGGTGTATTTGTGACAATGAGGGTAACTGTAACAATTTAACTATTTCATTTCATATCTAGGTGGTTCGCGTTTTTCAGCATATCATAGTATTTATGGTAATCTGCCGTGTAGGATGTTACCTACTAATCTCACAGAGATAGTGCAGGTTTGTAAGATTGCGGAAGCACCAGTGAAGGTCAGGGTGATTGAAGAAATTACATTTCGGAGAAGCTAGGAAAAGTTCTAATGTAAAGAACAGAAAACCTAGACATTGCGGTAACAACTCTTGAACTAAGTGTGATTTGTGTGATTGCATTTAAGAGAAGCTTCAAAAAGAGACAATGCAAAGACCATAAAGCCCAAACATTGTGGAAACACCAATGGAACTCAGGGTGATTCACACGATTCTATTTCAGAGTAGTTAAAAAATAGTGACAATACCAGAAATGTTGACACCAGTGGAACTTAGGGCGGTTAAAGTGTCCAGTAATTGCAATTCTCATATTTTTTTGTATTAGATTAATTTGGTATATTATATATAGTTGTCCTATAAAATATTTTATAGGTTTTCTTATACTATGTTTATCAGACGTAATTTTGGCATATGTTAAGATTTCTATATTATCACCCCCCCAGTAGTATGGTGGTCGCGGAATATTTAATCATCGTCTAATTGGATAAACAGTGAGGTTGCGTTCCCTTAAATGTAAGGAACCCAATCTCAAAGTTTATGGACATTGCGTTGTGTTTTATATAGGTTTGTTATGAGGTATCCGTAAAAAACCCATATGCCGCAAATTGTGAATTAGAGAAATATACACAGCCTAGAAAAGTTAGCTACACCAGGTTAATTAATTAACAATGTTTATTATAAGAAAAGTATATTTAAGCTTATAGAGCCTTTAGGCGGAGGCCAGTAGTGAAGTATTTAGGGCATGTAGTGGACGGCGAAAAAATTCAACCTGATCCCACAAATTTATGTAAACGACTTTACCACCCCCACTACTCTAAAGGGCCTCGGGCGGGTTTCTTGGGTTATGTAACTATTACAGGTGGTTTATTCCTCCGTTCTCTGACATTGCGGCCCCTCTGACTGAATTGACCAAGAAGGGAAAATTCAAATGGAACATGGAAGCGGATAGGGCATTCCATAGGATAAAACAACAGTGCCTTTTGAGTAACCCTGTTCTTGCACACCCGGATTACAGCAAACCATTTTATTTGCATTGTGATGCGAGTAACTATGCAGTCGGGGCTGTTTTAGAACAGAAGGATTCGGATGGGAAATTGCAACCAATTGCTTTTATGTCAAGGAAGCTAATTCAGGCTGAAAAGAATTACCCCACGACAGAAAAGGAACTTTTAGCAGTGGTCGCTGCGACAAAAAAATTGGAGGCCTTATCTTTTTATCTTTTGGGCAAAGAATTTTTTGTGATCAGTGATCCCCGCCCTCTCACCACTTACAAAACGTGCACGATTGCAAAAGCCGCCTTCATTGGTGGCGGTTAGCCTTTAGTGAATACACGTACAAAATTTTGTATGAAAAATGGAAAGAAAACGTTATTGCGGACTTGACGAGTCGGCGGTATGAACTGGATGAGGGAGTAAATGCACTGGATTCCGCAGCGGAACAGGAAGAAACAGATCGAGTACATAAATTAATAGTACAAGTGAACCTACAAGACGCAGCTGCCAAACAGGAACGGTATTTCTATTGCTTTGCACGAGATAAGGATTTGAAAGTTGGAGATAGATTTCGGAGGACATATTCGGAGAGAGATATTCGGAATATAGGTATTCAGAGAGATTATTCAGCGAGGATTTGAGAGAGAAAATATGCAGGGACTAGAACACTTGAGCACGGAGTTATGTGACTTAGATGTGAAGTTTCGGAGGCGTATGGATGAAAATACGAGGATATGGAGGTAGGCATAGCTAGGAAACGGAAAGCCCAGTACGAGGTCACCGGAGGAATCTCAACGAGCGACAACCCAACTGACGGAAGGTAAGATGACGTTGTTTTTCCCAATTCCAGTTCCAATGTTCTGTATATATACATATGCGTGATTGCTATGCCTCCTTGAGATAGATTGAGGGATTTATTGTAAAATTAAGCTCAGGGGTGTAACAGGCTTACGCAGCAGTGGACCAGTCAACATGGTTAATTCTATTATTTTAATTTAATGTAACTTTTATTTGGCCTCCACCTGAAGGCTGCAATTGCTTAAATATATTTTTCTTATAATAAACATTGTTAATTACTTAACCTGGTGTAGCTAACTTTTCTATGTATATTTCTCTAATTCACAATTTGCGGCATATGGTTTTTTTTTTACGAATACCTCGTAACGAACCTATATGAAACACAATGTGACGTCCATAACCTTTGAGATTGGGTTCCTTACATTTACGGGAACACAACCTCAGTTTATCCAATTAGACGATGATTAAGTATTCCACAACCACCGTACTGCAGAGGGCGTGGTAATTATATACTGTAATTGTACTGGTTATATGCCATCTACTTTTCTAATTACAGTCGTTTACAATTATGTATCCTTCACTTCCCTGTATTTTTATGGCAATTTGTGTTTTACGGTGATTTTTTGTGCTCTATGTTCTTGGCCTGACATGCATTTTTTTGGGATGGGGGATAGTCAGGAATTTTCATTAAAGCCCTTTTCCCTGGCCCCATCCATTTGCAGTGTGCACTATGGAGACATAAATCACTTTTTATATTTCATGCCATCTACTTCACAAATTTTGGCTTAATTTGTGTAAGTTCATTAATTGCAGTTAATGGTATGTTTGTTGTAATTAGGTTATGACATGTTGAGGATGCATTACTGACATTGTATTTTGGTTAGCTACTTAGCAGTCTTACTGTGATGAAGTATTGCTTGTGTTAAACTTTGGCATGTATAGTATGTGACATATATTCTAATTTAACTTTTATTTTTAGCTCATTTTCCTATGTAAATTTGAGTTTATCTTTTACACTTTCCAAAGATATTTGTCCTCTTTTTACACTTTCTGTGATATCTGCTCTCTCACATGAATGAGGTTGGCAACACTTTTGAGGTCAGACAGAGTGATGTATGAATGTTATTAGAATGATAGATAAAAAGGACGATACAGCAGTTGCTTAATGTATGTGCATGTGTGGAGATGTTCGATCGCTGTTTAGATGTGAAGTTTACAACTTGCAAGTGCTATATTTTAGATCTCCTCAAATATTGCTGGACCAATAAAAGGTTATTGTAAGTTGACTTCTGTAAATGTTTCGCCTGGCCGTAAAACCGTCATTAGAGCTATTCCGTGCAACTATTGCATCGTATTCTCATTTAGTTCAAAATTTCCTGTCATGGTTTTAGACGTAGCGTAACACTAATCGCACACACGAAAAAGGCTTACGTTAAAAGTATTACTGTAATGTGTATCAGAATATTTAATAAATCAAATCAAATCAAAATGGAATGGGACTACTAGTAACAATAGAACTGTCCTGTTTTGATCTGGCTGGTTTGGCCATTGAAAACGTTGAAATTCTGATGGCAATGCACTGTTTCCCACGTAAGATGTTGATGACTATTCTTTTAGAGATAGTGCCGGTCCGCAACATTTTGGAAACACCAATGGAGCTCAAGGTGATTGAAGTTATTGCATTTCAGAGAATCTAGCAAAAATTCTGATGTGAAGAAAAGGAAACCCAGAATTGTGAAAACATCACTTGAACTCAGAGTGATTCACATATTTGCATTTCACAGAAGCTACAGAAAATGACAATGCAAAGACCAGAAAGCACAGATATTCTTCACATTTCACAGATTCTACGAAAAGTGACAATGCAAAGACCAGAAAGCCCAGACAGTATGGAAACACCACTGGAATTCACAATGATTACATTTTGCAGATGCTAGGAAAAGGGACAACATAAAGACCAGAAAGCCCTAACATTGTGGAAACATTGGTGGAACTCAGGGTGTTTGATGTTATTGCATTTCAGAAGCTATTGGGTTGTCGGAAAAGTCATGAAGTATTTTAGCACCCGATGGTGGTTGGGCGGTTTTTGAAGTACTAGAGGCATGCGTGCAGCTTTGTTATTGCTATGTCATTCGACAGGTGCCAGTTCTAGCTGCAGTCTAAAAGGCATGGTGAGTGATTTGGTTGATTTGCGGAGATTTGACAGCAAGTTGAAGATGGAAGACCAAACAGTGCATTTTCGCCATATTTAACTGTTTTACTTCCGTAGCGGGAAGAAAGCGCGCCTCGCTTGTGAAAAGTTGCGTAAAGTGTACGGTGATAATGCTCTACAAGAACGTCAGTGCCAGCGGTGGTTCGCAAAATTCCGTGTTGGTGATTTTGACCTCAACGATGCTCCTCAGTCCTGGAGGCCAACAGAAGTTGATGACTACCAAATCAAGGCATTGATCGAGTCAAACCCACGTTACACGACACGAGAGATTGCAGACACATTGCACATCCATCATTCAAGCGTTCACGACCACCTGAAGAAGCTGGGATACGTAAGCAAGCTTGATGTGTGGGTTCCTCATGAATTCAAAGAAGCTCAATTGATGGCGCGTATAAACATCTGCGATATGCTCATTAAACGTGACGAAAACTATCCTTTTTTGAAGCGACTGATAACTGGTGACCAAAAGTGAATTGTGTGCAACAATGTGCCGCGCAAACGGTCTTGGTCTCGACTTGCTGCTTCACCTCAAACGACATCCAAAGCAGACACTCATTGTGTTCCATCACAAACAACGCGAGACCACACGCAAGTTTGACCACCCACCAAAAATTATTGGAGCTTGCGTGGGATGCGTTGCCACACCCGACATATTCGCCTGACCTTGCGCCGTCAGACTTCCACCTGCTTTGCTCTCTTACACAGTCCTTGCGTGATATAACGTTCAATTCAGATGAAGCTGTAAATCAGCACCTTGTACAGTTTTTCGCCACGACAGACAGGTCCTTCTATGAACGAGGTATTCTGCAGCTCACTGAAAGATGGCAAAAGGTTATCGAACAAAACGGGCATTATATCATTGATTGATCTTTGTTCTTTCTATCAATAAATGACCTTTGCAAAAGATGGCTAAAATACGCCATGGCTTTTCCGACAACCCCAATAGAAAAAATTCTGATGTGAAAAAAAGGAAACCCAGACATTGTGGAAACACCAGTGGAACTCATGGTGATTCACATGACTGCATTTCACAGTTTTTCTTTTCTTTTTTTTTTTTTTTTTGATTGGAGGTTTAACGACCACCGTGAGCAACTCAATGGGCTATAAGCAGTCGCCCATCCCTAATTTAGGGTCACTGGTTCCAGGGAAGGGAGAGAGCCAGTGCTGTAAGACAAACACAACATCCATGCCTGACCGGGATTCGAACCCGGACCCCTTACGGACGAATGATCAGAGGCCAGCGCCTTAGACCACTGCGCCACCGGGGCGGCATTTCACAGATGTCATGAAAAGTGACAATGCAAAGACCAGAAAGCCCAAACATTGAGGAAGCACCATTAGAACGCAGGGTGATTCACGTTATTACATTTCACAGAAGCCAGTAAAAGTGACAATGCAAAGACCAGGAAGCCCAAACATTGTGGAAACACCAATGGAACTCAGGGTGATTCATATGATTCCATTTCAGAATAACTAAAAAATAGTGACCATGCCAGAAATCTTGACACCAGTGCAACTTGGGCAGGCTGAAGTGTCCAGTAATTGCAATTATTATAATGAAGGGGCTAACAGTAAAAATTCATTTATCCCGTTTTGATCTAGGTGGTTTGCCCATTAAAGATGTTGGAGCACTGATGGTAATATGCCATATCCCATGCCAGATGCTGATGGCTATTCTTTTATAGATAGTGCAGGTTTGAAACATTGCAGAAACACCAGTGATGCCTAGGATGATTGAAGTTATTGAATTTCAAAGAAGATAGGAACGGTTCCAATGCAAAGAAGAGAAAACCCAGACGTGCAAACACCACTTGAACTCAGGGTGATTCACATGATTGCATTTCAGAGAAGCTACAAAAAGAGACAATGCAATGACCAGAAATCCCAGACATTGTAAAAAAAAAGTGGAACTTAGGGTGTTCCACATGATGCTAGAAAAGTGACTATGCAAAGAGCAGAAAGCCCAAACAAAGCGGAACTATTCTCACAGAGATAGTGCAGGTTTGCAACATAGCGGAAGCACCAGTGAAGGTCAGGGTGATTGAAGGCATTGCATTTCGGAGAAGCTAGAAAAAGTTCCAATGCAAAGAACAGAAAGCCGTCTGGTGGCGCAGTGGTCTAAGCAATAGCCTCTGATCATCTGATCATTCGTCCGAACGGGGTCCGGGTTCGAATCCAGTGAGGCATGGATGTTGTGTTTGTCTTACGGCACTGGCTCTCTTCCTTCCCTGGAACCAGTGACCCTAAATTAAGGATGGGTGACTGCTTATAGCCTATTGAGTTGCTCACAGTGGTCGTTAAACCTCCAATGGAACTCAGGGTGATTCACATGATTCTATTTCAGAGTAGTTAAAAAATAGTGACAATAAGAGAAATGTTGACACCAATGGAACTTAGTCAGGGCAGTTGAAATGCCCAGTAATTACAATTCTCATATTTTTTTGGATTAGATTAATTTGGTATATTATTCATAGTTGTTCTATAAATTTTTTTATGGTTTTTCTTATACTATGTTTATCAGAGGTAATGTTGGCATACGGTAAGATTTCTATATACTGTAATTGTACTGGTTATATGCCATCTACTTTTCTAATTACAGTTGTTTACAATTATGTATGCATCACTTCCCTGTATTTTTATGGTAATTTGTGTCTTATTGTGCTTAATGTTCTTGGCCTGACACACATTTTTTGCGGATCGGGGGCTAGTCAGGCTTTTTCATTAAAGCCCTTTTCCCTGGCTCCATGTCACCCATTTGCAGTGTATTTGAGATTCTAATGACAAAGTCTGACATTTACAATTTTACTATCTCATTTTGATTAGTATTTGAGATTCTAATGACAAAGTCTGACATATACAATTTAACTACCTCATTTTGATCCCGGTGGTTTGTCCTTTGAGGATGTTGCAGCATTCGTGGAAATGTGCCGTTTCCCAGTAAGAATGTTAACTACTATTCTCTCAGAGAGAGTGCAGGTTTGCAACATTGTGGAAACATCAGTAAAGCTCAGGGTGATTCAAGTTATTGCACTTTAGAGAAGCTAGGAAGAGTTCCAATGCAAAGAAGAGAAAACCAAGATATTGTGGAAACACCACTCAAACTGAGGGCGATTGCATTTCAAAGAAGCTACAAAAAGAGATAATGCAAAGACCAGAAATTGTGGAAACACCCATGGAACTCACAGTGATTCACATGATTGCATTTCACAGATGTTAGGAAAAGTGAAAATGCAAAAACCAGAAATTGTGGTAACACAACTGAAACTCAGGGTGATTGAAGTGATTAGTATTTGTGACGAGGGTAACTGTAACAATTTAACTATCCTGTTTGATATCCTGCTGGTCTGCCTTTTTCAGGATATTACAGTGTACATGGTACTGTGCCGTTTCCCACGTAGAATGTTAATTACTATTCTCTTAGAGATGGTACAGGTTCGCAACATTGTGAAAACACTAGTGAAGCTCAGGGTGATTGATGTTATTTCATTTCAGAGAAGCTAGAAAAATTCCAATGCGAAGAAAAGGAAACCCAGACATTGTGGAAACACCAGTGGAACTTATGTGTGATTCAAGTGATTAGGATTTGTGTTTCTGACAAAGGGGCTGACATTAACAATTTAACTATCTCATTTGGATCCGGGTGGTTTGCCCTTTGAGGATGTTGCAACATTCATGGAAATGTGCCGTTTCCCATGTATGATGTTAACTACTATTCTCTCAGACATAATGCAGGTTTGTAACACTGTGGTAACACCAGTAAAGCTCAGGGTGATTAAAGTTCTTGCACTTTAGAGATGCTAGGAAGAGTTCCAATACGAAGAGAAAACCAAGACATTATGCAAACACCCGTGGAACTCACAGTGATTCACGACTGCATTTCACAGATGTTATGAAAAGTGACAATGCAAAGACCAGAAAGCCCAAACATTGTGGAATCACCACTGGAACTCAGAGTGATTAATGCGATTGCATTTTGCAGATGCTAGAAAAAGGGACAATGCAAAGACTAGAAAGCCCAAACGTTGAGGAAACATCGGTGGAAATCAGGGCGATTAACATAATTGCATTTCACAAAAGCTAGGAAAAGCGACAATGCAAAGACCAGGGAATCCTGTTAACATGAAAACACAACTGGAACTCAGGGTTACTGAACTGATTAGCATTTGTGATTCTTGCGACTATGAGGGTAACCAACAATTTAATTATCCCGTTTGATATCTTGCTGGTTTGCCTTTTTCAGGTTATTATTACAGTGTTCACGATACTGTGCCGTTTCCCACGCAGAATGTTAATGACTATTTTCGTAGAGATAGTGCAGGTTCACAACATTGTGGAAACACCAGTGCCACTCAGGGTGATTGAAGTGATTAGTATTTGAGATTCTAATGACAAAGTCTGACATTTACAATTTAACTATCTCATTTTGTTCCCGGTGGTTTGTCCTTTGAGGATGTTGCAGCATTCATGGAAATGTGCCGTTTCCCAGTAAGAATGTTAACTACTATTCTCTCAGAGAGAGTGCAGGTTTGTATCATTGTGGAAACACCAGCAAAGCTCAGTATGATTAAAGTTATTGCACTTTGGAGAAGCTAGGAAGAGTTCCAATGCAAAGAAGAGAAAACGAAGTTATTGTGGAAACACCACTTGAACTGAGGGTGATTGTATTTCAAAGAAGCTACAAAAAGAGATAATGCAAAGCCCAGACATTGTGGAAACACCTGTGGAACTCATGGTGATTCACATGATTGCATTTCACAGATACTAGGAAAAGTGACAATGCAAAAACCAGAAAGTCCAGACATTGTGGTAACACAACTGAAACTCAGGTTGATCAAAGTGATTAGTATTTGTGATTTTTGTGATGATGAGGGTAACCAAAGCAATTTGACTATCCGGTTTGATATCTTGGTGGTTTGCTTTTTTCAGGATGTCACAGTGTCAGTGATGGAAAGTTGCAAAACCATTTTTGGAGCAGGTAAAATACGTTTTTGGAGCAGCAAAATGCGTTTTTGGAGCAGGTAAATTACATTTTTGGAGCAGCAAAATGTATTTTAGGAGCAACAAAATGCATTTTTGGAGCAGATAAAATGCTTTTTTGGAGCAGATAAAATACATTTTTGGTGTAAGAACACATTTTATAGAGCAGGTAAAATATTAGTAGATAGAACAAGCTCTTAAGCAAAAAATGTTTTGGAAATAGATGCACCCTACTCAAATTTAAAACATCTTGCATTGAAATACACACACACATATATGCAAACATTTTAGTTTTGAAATAGATAACAAAATTTGTAACCATAGCAGGATTCTATTATTAATAATTTATTTTACATTTTTTTTTAATTTTTTGCTGCTTTTCTCAATATTTAATTGCACACTTCTATTCTTTTCTCATTTTTTAAAGATAGTTAGCAATGTTTTGTTTTGCTTCTTTTAATAGTATCTGTCCACTTTCTATTGCATTCATGTGTTTTTTTTTTATGCCACATTCAATGTTCATCTCAGCATTGTTTAACATTTTATGAGGGAATCCAACTGCTGAAAATGTTCAGCTTCTTCCCATTTCAAATCACTTTGCAAACATTCAATTTCTTCTCTTTTTTTGCTTGTTTTGGTGCATTTTTCCAGCACTAATCTGCTCTTGATATTTTTTTCAGGATTCTTTATAAGCTATCAGAAGTTTTTTGGTTACATTAATTTTACTCACATCTCTACTTAATCTTTTGACATGATCTTTGAGCTTCTTGCTCTCCGCATGACGCCTACAATCATCGCGGCCGCCTTGCGACAGAAGTTCGTTCAGCTATGAGGGAAAATCGCAGAATTACTATACACCCAAGAAGTTCGTTCAGCTATGAGGGAAAATCGCAGAATTACTATACACCCAAGAAGTTCGTTCAGCTATGAGGGAAAATCGCAGAATTACTATAGGAGAACTTGCTGATGACTTAGGCCTTAATTTTGGATCAGTACAGGCAATGTTCACTGAAGATTTGAGGATGAGACATGTCTGCAAAATTTGTTCTAAAAGTCCTCTCAGGTGAGAGAAAGGAAACTCAACTGTCTGTAGCTATTGACTTGTTGGAATTGGCCAGAAATGACAACTTTATGAAAAAGGTTGTTACTGAGTAACTTGTACAAAATTCTAGCGGATAATGCTTACCTTGGCATTCCTTTCTAGCGATGGGAACATTTCACGCACGTGTTTTCCGGTCTTTGTTGATGTTATTGTCCTAAAGTCCGTTGTATGCGATGACTGGCTTTACTTCTCACACTTTTCGCTGGGTATACTCATTAGATCTTTGCCTTAGGATTCCAAACACATCAATTTTTACCGTTCTTTATACTCAAAATTTTCGCCCATCCTCTGGCCATCCTCAGGAGCGTGGCGACTTTACCACCGATGTTCGTGGTTAACTTCGCGCTAATGGAGTCCGATACTCCTTGTTGCCGTTCGTCGGATATACTTTCCTGGATATATTTCGTTATCAAGCCCGGCTGGCACCATCTATGTTTCATTAAAAACAACTTTTTTTTTTTTAATTTCTTCTCCTATCCTGGTTTTCTTGTCTTTTTTGCCGGTTTTTCTTTTGTTGTTGTTTTTCTTGTCTTATTAGTTCTTTCCACAGGCCCGATAATGTGCTAGGGTCCTTCTGGTTACATACCCTTGCTTTATTTTTATAGATTAATATTGCTTCTTCCCTCCTCATTTGTCTTTCCGATTTTTTATTCTTTTTTAGCATTTTAATTTCATCGAATTTTGGGAATGTCCAGTTTTCCATGCAGAATTGCACTAAAGCAGTTTTGGCTTTTTTTTTTGCCAATTAGATGTGTTGTTTAAGTCTTTTTTTTAATCTGTTTTTCGTACTTCCAATGTACGATATTGGGGGTATGTGTGCAATTGGAATTTCGTAGGTTCCCGATTCTTCTAGCATTTTTTCCTCTGTTTTTTTGTTGACAGTCATACTTTTCACGGTGTGCACTGAGCTTCCTAGTTGTAAGTCATATTTAGCACAGTGCCTATTGATTTCATTACTCACTCCTTCCAAGTATGGGAAAGCTCCAATGTATTTAAATTTTTTCTTCCTCATCTTCCTTTGGTTGTGCACTTCTTGGCCTTCTTTACTCTGAGTCATATGCTTTTTACTCTCATGTATCCATTTATTAATTAGCTTGCTCGGGTACCCATACTATTGTGCTATTTTCGAGATAAACTCTAGCTCTTGATTTTTTAGCCTGTTGTTAGATGCGTGTGTGTACGCTCGCCGTATCAAGTTTACTATGCTGTTTTTTTTATGTATCACTGGATGGTGCGACGAGTATGGAATCAGTACAGGTATGTAAGCTGCTTTTCTGAACACCGAGTATTCAAAACTATTTTTGTTTTTCTTTAGTTGGATGTCCAGGAAGGATAGGCAATTATCCTCTTCAAACTCAATAGTTAGCTCTATGGTGTTACAGATTTTACTAAACTGCTGTGCTAGATCTTGTAGCTCGGCTTTGTTAAGATTAGACATTATAATAATGTCGTCTACATATCGAGCATAAAGTATTGGTTTTTCAGGTACATTTTGAATAATTTCTTTTTGAGGTATGCCATAATCACTTCTGCGTATAATGCCGATAATGGGGATCCCATAGGGCCAACTTGCATTTGTTTAAATATATTTCCTTCAAAATGGAAGATGTTTTCCTTGATGAAATATAAGATATTCTTTAGCTCTTTCAGTTGTGACAAGTTTAGTTCTTTGTTGATGCTTAGTTGTTGCATAATCAATTCGATGGCTAGCTCGACAGGAGTGTTTGGGTATAACGCCTTAACGTCCATGGAGGCCATAGTTATTTGCTCTAGGTCTTGATTAATTAATTTGATTTTTTCTATAAACTCGTAGCTATTATTTAATGTATATTGATTCCTCATGAATACTGGGAATAGATAGTTGTATATATTTTTTTCTAGGTTGACGAGTGGAGAGTTTTTTTTCGACAGAATCAGTCTTAAAGGTGTGTTTTCTTTATGTGTTTTAATTTTTGAGAATATTTTTGGCATCCCTGCTCCCATTGGAGGGTTTGCATTTTTATTTCAGTTGGTAACGTGCTGTGGTTCCTTATATTAGCCAGGAAGGTAAGTTGTTTGTCGGTGGGATCTTTGTTGATGCTATCGCGCTGTAGCTCTGAGATGGCCGTCCGCATTTCATCATTATATTCCAAAGTGTCCATAATAACAATTTTCAATGTTTTGTCCGCTTCGAAGAATTTGATCGTGGGGTCTTTGCAAAGATTTAATAGTTGTTTTCTGTCATACTTCAATTTATTAATCTTGCAGTTTTTTTTTGTGCTTAGCGTTATACTCTTTAAGCACGATTCTGAATAGCTTAAACCTTAGATCGGTAGCATGCTCTGGATGTACTCGCTGCACAATATCTTCTAAGATAGGAATGCACTCTTCTGTTCTTGGGATTATCCGCTAGAATTTTGTACAAGTTAATTTGAAATATCGCACGTAAAAGAGAATAGTAGAATGATTAGAGCTATATAATAGTCAGAATTAGAACTACTAATTGGAATTGAGGTTGTTACTGGCAACAAAACATGGGTTTATGATATGACCCAGAAACAAAGGCTCAGTCCTCACAGTGAAAGACCCCCCCCCCCCCCATCAAGACCCAAGACTAAGTTCGTTACGAATTCACTGAAGAGGGACGGTCAATCAACAATGCTATTTAAGTGTTGAAAAGGTTATGGGATTCTGTTTAAAGGTAAAGGGCTAAACTGTGGCCTGGCAATGCCCTAAGCCATCATGAGCTCAGTGTTTGCGACTTCCTGGATAAGAAATCAATTACCAAATTGGATCATTCACCCTATTCACCCGACATAGCCCCTTGTGATTTCTGGCTTTTCCCAAAAATAAAAACTATCATGAAAGGACGAAGATTTTCAGACATCCAGCATGCCATGACAGGGAATTCAAAAGAGAATTCCAGAAACAGAGTTCCAGCAATAGCAACAGTCTAACAAAATGCATAGCTGAGAAAGGGGATTACTTCGAAAGTGACAACACCTGCTAGTGCACAGGCACACACACATTTTTTCTACAGGTGCATTCTGAGAATTAAAGTCACACTTCATATACATTGATTTTGTTTTAGTCAACATAAAGATGTAGAAACCAATCTAGTTAACAGAACTGTGGGGCTTCAATCTGTACAGTTCCTTAAAAATTTAAGCATTTTTTGCAAAACACTAACAAAACATATTATTGAATATAATTTACCTGTTGCAAGTACTTTCCTATAGCGATGACTTTAGGAATTTTAAATCATGACAATTCTGACGAGTATCTTCAGTGGCAATTTGAAGTATGCTCTTGCAAAAGCCTTCAGCTACTAACTAAGCCCTGATAAAAAGAGAAAACAATAAAGAACAGGGACTAAAAATAAGCATACACATGCTCAATTAAAGGTGTGGAGTGATATTTCCTTTTCTCAGGGTTCTGCTCTGAGCCTGGTTAGAGGAGCTTACAATGTTTCACGAGGCCACTAGTTTAAGAAAAAACCACTGTATTTATAAACCTTAAGCACACATACTTACATGCTTTTGTCTTTAAGCCCTTTCACTTTTCCCTGCTGCCATTCTTCACCCAGGAAATTAATCTTCCTGCTCTGATTTCATGTCGTGACCTTGATTACCCATTATAAAGGGTGATTCAAAAAGGACTTTACAACTTTGAAAGCATACATAAATTCATTCTGAATACTTACAGAATTTCTCGAGGCATTAATCTGTAGCAAAGCACATCAAGCTTTATCCCAAGTAGTCATTTTGGTTCGACGAGACTGCCATTGGCGATACAGCAGACATATTGGGTTGTCGGATAAGTTCGTTTTTTTTTTTCAATCATTGAAATCTTATTTTTCATGAAAAAGTTTTCACAAATCAGTCAGTAATATATTCTCCTTCATTGTTCATGACCTCTTGCCAATGTTCCACTAGGTTGTCAATGCCTCGACGGTAGAAATCCCTGGATTCTGACTCGAAGAAGTCACTGAGCCACTGTTTTAGCTCGATGTCAATGTTAAACGATACACATTGCAGACTGTTGGAGAGGGATTAGAAAAGGTGATAATCTCAGGAGAATATGGTGGGTGCGGTAGGACTTCCCAACCAAGATCTTGAATAGCACTTTTAATCAGATTAGCGATGTGGGGGCGAGTGTTGTAGTGTTGAAGAAACACACAGTGACGCCGGTTGGGGCACGTCAGTTGAATCGCCTTGGTTTTTGTTTTTTTTTAAATTAAGGACTAACAACCACCGTGCGCAACTCAATGGGCTATAAGTAGTCACACCTTCCTAATTTAGGGCCACTGGTTCCAGGGAAAGGAGACAGCCAGTGACGTAAGACAAACACAACATCCATGCCTCACCGGGATTCAAACCCGGACCCATTGTGGACGAATGGTCAGAAGCCATCGCTTAGACCACTGCCGCCACAGGGGTGGCAAATTGCCTCGTTGAGCCGGAGCATTTGCTCAACATAAAGCTGTGCATTAATCGTGATGTTCTTTTCAAGCAATTCGAAGTGGATTACACCTTCCCAATCCCACCAAACGCAGATCATGGTCTTGCATGGATGCAGATTGGCCTTGGCTCAAGGTGTTGCTTGCTTGCGAGGACTCCGCTATTCTTTCCTCTGCTTCACATTGAAATGGACACACCATTTTTCATCGGCAGTGACAATGCAGTAAAGAAATCTCTGTGTCCATGAGTAGCCTGGTGTCGAGCGCACAAACAGGCGCCGATAGTGGATCACTGGGGTTTGTCTCTTAAGTTCAGAGAATGTGGCACCCATGCACTGAGTTTTTGGACCTTATCGATCGAGTGAAGGTAACGGAAGATGGTAGCATGAGAGCATCCCATCTGCTGGGCCAATTCCCAAGTGGACTGACGCAGATCCTCATGGATGCACTAATTCAATCTATCATTGAACTGAACAGGTCTGCCGCAACATGGAGAGTCTGTGAGGACGAATTTCCCTTCTTGAAGCGTGAATACCATTTCTGTCAGCACCTTCTATATACACAGCACAAAAGTCTCTAGCAGCTTTGGAACATTGATTGAAAGCAAAGAGAAGTCAAAAATGCTCATTTTGAAAAATAGTTAAACACGAAATATAATATCGAAACCAATGAGCAAAAGTTGTACAAGAATAGCGCTACAAAAAAAAAAACTCTTTGATCAAAATAGTGTTCGTGCTTGTGACGACGTGAGAAAAATTGGGAGATTTTAGGGTCGAAAAGGTGAAAAATAAATACAAGCTGGGAGATGGGACGCCATTTTTTGCCAGCGAGAAGGAAAACAGGACCGGTGAAAAGGAGAGAAAAAAAAAATCCTTTCCTTAGTGAATTCTGCGGGGTAGAGAAGCTCCACAAATACGCGAGCCTAGGATGTCACTGAAAGTTTTTTTGCTGGGCGCTGGACATTGACAGAAACCACATGGCTCTATGCAGCTCAGCGTTCTTGCACGCCATTGGACGAGTGCTCTCCAGGGATGAAAAAGTTCGAAGAGGCGTGAAAAGTTACAACGGACTTTCCCTCACTTGGGTCTCTGAACATAATCGAATAACAATGTCTTTTTACCAGTTCGTAGCGGTGTGGACGATGGAAACCAGCCATTAATAACGCTGTTCCACCGAGGTGGAATAGCAATGTGACAGAACCCACCTGCGGGTTAGGTTGTGATGAGAATGATGTTCTAATACCTGCAGGTTATTTAGGGACATATCAAAATTCAGGCCCCTGTCTGAGTGATCAAAGTTCACCCTCCATCTGTGTTTCAATTAACATGACGGGTGGCGATTGGTATTGTATCTCAACCAGAACTGTGTTGCTTTTGTATCTCAACCAGAACTGTGTTGCTTTTGACTTTGTATCTCAACAAGAACTAAACCCCAGCGTATCACATGCTGGTAATGCAACTGTGTGCTGAATCTGTTCCAGAATACGATGCAAATACTCGGAAGTGAAAATTCTCACTCAAACCGAAGATTGTAAATAAATCTGTATTTAGAACTGTATGTCGTCTCAGCTCTGTATCATATCACTCACAGATCCTTCACCATGCCTTGGATGAGTGGCTAAGTAAGATAAGGTGACCGGTTCCTGTAAGTAAATTAACCGGTCTGGTAGCAGCTACTAAGAAGTGTGTAGTAGAAAGGAAAAGTCATCTACTCGTACACTATATTCTTACGTAAAAAAAATATTACGCAACTTGCAGTACTACTTGCAATACAAACGATGGACAACCGTAAACTAAATACACCACAAATGAATTGGTACCAGCAGCGGGATAGAAATCTAAAAGTGATCTGTGAAAAAAATAAGAGCTTAAAAGGACGAGAGGCGAAGTCTGCAAAGTCTGCAGCCCGTAGAAGCGACGAGGGAGAAAGCCAACAGATGCGATTAACGAAGTTTTGTGGAACGGAAGCTGACAGCCTACCAGAGAGCAAAGGTCAAGCAGCAGGAAGTTCCTTCCCCCACAGAGGAGCAGCGTCGAAGGAAACTAGTGTCAAGGGAGAATTGTGCGACCCCCCCCACTCCTGCAGTGCTGTGAAAGAAATGCCATCCGGTGCGAAGTGTTAAAGAGGAATTCGCACCCGCTTGTGCTAACAAGATTATCACCCTCTCGCGAGTTGAAAGGGCTCACGTGAGTGCATTACGGAATACAACAAAACTCAGGTACTGTAATTTACCATATATTTATACTAACTGTGTTGAGACTGATCAAGAAAAGAACAGAATACACACACACAAAACAGAACCTTACACAAAAGTATAATAATGTACACTGCATGAAAAAAAATGCAAACACAGAGGAGAGGTTTAAATAAAACGGGGTTTTAATATTAATGTGTATAGGAAAACTGTTGATTTATATAAGGCGAGGTTTTAGGAATGGAAGTATATAAAAAAAATGCATTAAGGATAGAATTTTGGAATAGACGGATTTCTCAGAATATATATGTAAGCATAGAATAAAAAAAGAAAAAAAAAAAGAAAGTATATGTGAATAGGAAATTAGTTCTACAGATCCAATAAAAATTGAACATCATGGGAGATCAATATGCAAGCTTTACCATTAAAGACCTCAGACAGGAATGTCAGGTACGAGGGATTGACTCTAAGAGAAGATCTAGGCAAGAGCTAATTACTGATTTAATTGAGAGTGACCATCAGGAAGAACTCAATGCTGAAGAACAAGCAGCTGACAGTGAAACCGCCCATACTAGCGTGTCTAGCGAGATTAACAGGGAAGATAGACAATATGAATTAGAAATTAGAAGATTGGAGATTGTGTAAAAAAACAAGATGTCGAGGCTTTACGACTGCGGTTGGCTTTAAGAGAGATAGGTGAAACTCAAGAGACAAGTGGAGCATACAACTATTCTCAAAGACCCTTAAAGAGTTATGGGGACATGATCAGAAAATTCTCAGAAGCAGAGGACGAGATGGATAGTTATCTAACGGAGTTCACCAAGATAAGTACATCGCTAGGTATTCCTCGGTCGAAATGGTCAGCGTTGTTAATTCCCAGATTATCTTCACGTGGAGCGAGCGTCATCCATTCTGTGGGAGAAAATGAGGTACAGGATTTTGAGAAATTGCAGGAAAATTTGTTAAGGGAATATAAAATTACCCCGGAAAATTACAGAGTGTCATTCAGAAATTTTAGTAAAGGGTCTTAGAACCAAATATACCATCAGTATGGTGTGAGATTAAAAGAGTTGTTAGACAAATGGTTAACAGGTGCTCAAGTAGAAAATAGCTATGAAGCATTAAAAAGGGTCTTACTGTTAGGGCAATTTTACTCTATGGTTAGTGAGTCCATTAAAATCTACATCAAGGATAACGAGCCTGAAACTTTTGAAGAGGCAATAAAGCTAGCCGACAGGTACGTAGAGGCTCGGGAAAGACAGTATGCCTCAGTTCATCAGAAATCCCGGCCTGGGAAAGGGGTTTTTTCATCAGGAGAAAAGGCAACAGGGTAGAGATGGAAAAGTGGTCCTGAACGAGCAGATGTCCCAGGGAATAGCATACAAATCAGGTGCTATCTGTGTGGGAAAATTGGACACAGATCTTTTGAATGTAGAGGGAACAAGGATAGGAAAGTAGCAGGTAAACAACATGGTGAGAGCAGAGAAACGACTGTCAAAGACAGAGGAGGGACCAATAAACAAAGTTATCAGCCAAACAGAGAAAAATCTCCGACCATGTTATGTTCAACTACCAGGTCTACATGGGCAACGCCTGAATCGAGCTTCGGACAGTACTTAGGGAAGGCCGAGCTAAATGGAGAAACACTCTGCACATCACGTGACACAGGATCATGTATCTCCCTGATGAAATGCAGTAACGTTCCTCCAGGAGCAGTGACAGGAAAAAAGGTAACAGTTTACCCTGTCACTGGTGACAGACAGGAATTGGATATAGCACGGGTAACCATAGAGATGAATCAGGAATTCAGGACACATGACTTTGCAATAGTTAATGACATCCCTTGGGACATAATTCTTGGGAATGCACCAGAAGATAAAGGGAGTGAGGTTGAACGACAGCAGGTAGAAGAAATGGATAGTGGGAGATCACCCCAACCACTGATAGAAGATAGGGAAAGTGAATTGGAGATTGGAAGTAATGAAAGGGAAAGAGTAGTTGAAAGCGATAAGAGCCTACCTAAGATATTCACGTCTGAAGAATTTAGTTGAGCACAGAAAGAGGATGAAAGTTTGAGCAATATATGGAAAAGATGTGAGGCTTCTGAGCCGAATGAAGGTACAGGAGGACTTATTGAAACGAGTATTTAAGGACAAGAGAAGACAAGAAGACACAGTACTTCAGTTAGTAGTGCCCAAAACTTATCGAAAAAGAATTCAGGAAATAGCACAGGACTTACCCATATCTGGTCATTTAGGGGTGAAGAAAACAACTGATAGGGTGTTAAGGAATTTTTATTGGCCAGGGATATTCAAAGAAATAGCTGAGTATGTCAGTTTATGCCCACAGTGCCAATTCGTAAAAAAGCGAGGAGATCATGCGCCAAGCAAACTCCAACCTTTGCCTATCATTGAGGAGCTGTTTGCTCGGGTATCGGTAGACCTAGTTGGTCCCTTGAACATAAGCAACTCAGGCAAGAGATATGCAGTGGTCATAGTAGACCATGCGAGTAGATACCCGGATGCCAGAGTGTTGGAGGATGAGGAGGTGGCGAATGCTCTTATCGACATGTTTTCACATGTCAGCTTTCCTAAAGAGATCCTCTCGGACCAAGGAAAGCAATCACTTGTAGATTAACCCAGGAATTGTGGACATAGTTAGGCAGTAAGCCACTTTTCTCAAGCATATATCATCCTCAGGGAAACTGTCTTGTTGAACGATACATAGAAACGTTAAAATCCTTACTCAAACGGGTAAGCCAAGATAGCCCCAACGACTGGGATAGGATGTTGCCCTACGTCTTGTTTGGTTGCAGAGAAGTTCCCCAAGCTAGCACAGGTCTCTCGCCATTCGAACTAATTTTTGGGCACAATGTTTGAAGACCTCTGGATCTGCTAAGAGAAAAAACTGAAAAATCAGAAGGAGAGAGAGTAGAAATTTTGGATTACATAGATAAAGTAAATAGAAGTTTGGAAAAAGGGGCTAACCTTAGCCCAGGAAAATTTGTCACAGGCTCAGATCAAGCAGGCAAAATGGTACGATAGGAAGGCCAGGATTAGGAAACTGTGAGGGAGATGAAGTCCTAGTGCTCACTCCTAATAGGAAGAGAGCAATGCAAGTTGAATGGGAAGGTCCATTTAAAGTGTTTGACAGGAAAGAAGAAAACACATATGTCATATGATAGATGTGGGAGAGGAGAACCCTTGTCCTAGGGTATACCACATAAATATGCTAAAGAAGTTTAACCGTAGGGGTCAGACAGTAAGCAATGTGTGTTACAGGATTGATGATGGAGATGAGGAAATTATAACTGAGTTACCGGATCTTACTAGCAGGGAACAGTGGAAGAGCTTACAGTTGGAGACAATCTCTCGGAAGCTCAGAGGGAAGAGTTAGTAGCGATGCTATGACAATATCAGCATATCTTGACAGAGATACCGGGAAGGACCAATGTTGTGACACGTGACATAGAGCTACTTGATGACAATCCAGTTAAATGTAAACCGTATAGGGTCAGCAAGGAAAATGGAAGCTTGCATCTAAAGGAAAGAATGTTCCACACCCTTTGACCCCAAAATCCAATAGGACGTATCCCGCGCCGTCACGGAACAAACTAAAATGTTTTCAAAAACAAACCATTTTCAAGCTAGGATTATCTTACGGAGAGACGGACGATGAGACAGTAAAAAAAATGGAATAAACGAGTGACACTAATTGGTAAATTATGCTCAACTAAAGACAAAGTGAACAAACATTTTGCACGAATCGCATCCAGTTCATTAAAACTTTTAACAAAGGAAGTTCATTTCGTATTTTTTTTTCCCCACGCAGTCAACATTAGATTTGTGCTGGGCACTAGAAATATGATTAGTAATATCATTTCTTCCACCACGCGAAACGCTGAAATTACATGACATGCAGTGCAAAAAGCATATTTTTCATTTTTTGCAATACATGGGAATTCCGCAGAATACGCATCACAGAATGTTTGATAGTACTTCCCCCCCCTTTCATATTGCTGCTCATAGCAAATCACTATTACTAAATTTATTGACACTTGAAAAAAAATGCGAGTAAAACAAACTGCTGTAGTAAAACAGTAACAGCTTAAAGAGATGCAATTTGCAGAGGAAAAAAATATTGTACCCCAACATATTAATTTCGTTGAATCAAGCAAAGACATTTTTATGCATGTTATCGAGCGACAAACAAAAAAAGCACGGTTGAAAACTTACTGACTAATGGACCAGCAAAATAAATCATTGCTGGAGAAGCAAAGGCTCGAATCACATTGGACTTTTTTCTTTTCTTTTTTTCAACTTCCTCTTACAGTAGGTCAAATTTATTGTCACAGAAGAAGTTACGAAACCATGCCTAATGCATTTTTAATTTCACAAAACTGACAGCTTTTGCTTGATTTCGTCATGTTGGGTATCGATCTGGGCTTAAAAATTTCACAGATTTAAAATCCATTTGAATTTTTTCCTACAATAACTACATTCTGAAATAGCATTTCGAACTGGGAGTGCTGGAATGCAAGACATACCCACGCTGGCCTCTGAGAAGCTGCGACCCCGGGGAAGAACAATGCGTTATCTGAAAAGAACGGGGGAGGGGGGCAGCGAGAGAGAGAGAGAGAACGTGATTGTAACCTTACGTTATGCAGCTGGCAACTTGCGCAGGGGAAGGTACTCGGATCCATCCAAAAGTCCAGGTGCAAGCAAAAACCGTGCCGCTCGCACTTTCTCTTCACGGCGGAATTAAGGAGAATTTTTTTCTTTTTAACCATCTCGTGTTAAGGATTTTTTGAAGTAGAATAAAGATTTTTTTTTTTGTTATGCTCTTGAAATGGGGGAGAAAAAAATAGGGATTTTTGGTATGAAAATGAAAAATCGGAAGAAATCACTTTCCGATCGGAATATCGAAAAGATGCCCAAAAATCGGAAGCTTTACAGGTAAATCGGAAGGATTGGCAGCAATGAACCAGTCTCAACAAAATTCTTATGCCAAGAGTAAATTGCAGGTCTAGTGGGAGGATCCCCTAGGACAGGGACGGTAAACCTTTTTGAGACCGTGTGCCGAAATTGTCGATAATCGCGGAAAATATTTTTGCGCATGCCCATGGAAATTTCAGGTAGAAAAACATCGTTAATTACTATCTTCTTCTGTTGCTGAACCGATGAGAAAATTTTCTGCCTTAAAGTTTCAAAACAGTTTTGTGACGATGTTTAATTACATTTTAAAGCACAAAATCACCCAGCCTTTTTTGGGAGTGAGGGGATGGAGCAATTGGTATGTAATAGCCCATGCATTTATAAGTGGGAAATAAAGGAAGTCGGTGTAGGAACAGCGGATTTGTAGTTTATCATGAAAATAGCACCTGTAAGGGTCTGATGTTTTATTTTCAAAATGCTTTGCTTTTCTCGCGTACATTTTAGATGCCTTTGTGAACACAATATGCACAGTCCTGACAAGACCGCTGAGGTGTGTGCTGACGTTTAAACATAACTGTTAACAGTACGGATATATCTATTAATTTATGTAATTAAAATTGCACAATTATCTTATCAAAACCGAACTTGCATTCCCCGGGCAGCACCGGGTAATTGCTAATAACATTCATAATTTACATTTTCGTTTTTGGCGAAAGGGAATCAAGTGCTTGAAAATATTTTATAAAAGATTCGTTTACCCATACTCCAAAAAAAAAAAAAAAAAAAAAAAAAAAAACATAAGATGCACAATGCTTTATTTCCCTGTTGTATCATTCCAAATCTTTCAGTCCACAATTTTTGAAAATCCCTGCTGCTTCTACCTTCATTTGAAAGCTTTTGTTCCTTTGCCAATTGAGCTGACATTCTGAGCAAGCTGAAAAAGGTAAATACAATGTAAAAAATCTCTCCGATAAACATCCAGTGTCCACACGACAGTAACAAAACACTGAAGCAAGGTCAATGACAAAACGCTTACTTCTGGTATGACCCAAATACTTATGCGCCGCTGGGTCTGCGAGGATTTCACAACGTGCCGTCCGATGCCACGATAGCTTACCTGGCACCAGGCTGACGTGGGAATCTTCTCCGAAACGCTCACTGCTTCCGGTGTATAGAAATCCTTAGCTGCTCTATTTCACAGTAATGATAATCTTTGTGTTTATGGTGTTTAAAGAAATCGGAGGTTTTATAACAGGTACTCGCTGCTTCACGTGTATAAAAAAATATTTGCTACTTTATTCCCCAGTCATGATAAGCGTCACATATTTCTGGAGTTATAAAAAAAACGAAGGGCTAGCACTAGCTACCATGTGCCAACAAAATTATTTCAAGTGGCACTCTGGGCACGCATGCCATATGTTTGCCACCCCTGCCCTAGGATACTGGGTGTGAAATTTCCATTGAACAGTTGTCGTGGATTTTGTTTCTTCAAACCAAATCACACAGCAAGCACACTCCACGCTTGTGAAAGTAACCATTTTGAAATTCATGCCACTGGTGGTCACGGTTATGGAACTCAGTGATATGGTACTACACGAGATAAAACTTGAGGTGCTTTGCAACAGATTAACACCTCCAAATTTTTTTTGCTTTGCTACAGATTAACGCCTCCAATTTTTTTTTAAGTATTCTGAATATTTTTTTACATTCTTTCAAAGTTGCAAATCCCTTTTTGAACCATTTGGAAAGTTAGCTACTATGCATTAAAGTGAACCTCTACTCCCAAATTTGATGAATTGCACTGATAAATTTTCTCTTGGACACTGACCTCCTTACTAACATAACCTGTGACTATCTTAAAGTTGCTCTTGCACCTTCAAATGCTATTAATTCTCAAAATATCATTGCTTTCTATGCTGATTACTCAATAAACAGCAGTTCGTTATTTTAGTTGGCCTCACATCTAGGACAATTAGTGCCATCTGAAGTATGCTTAGCTCAAAGATTGTAAACATGCTGTTGCTACTCAAATATTAAAAGGAATGGGCAGAGGTACAATAAATATTAATGAAAACAGCACTCAAGGAAAATCATGCTCAAGTTACGTAAATACAAAACTTAGCATGGAAGCATTCAAAAATTGTGTATCCAGTCTTTTACAAATCATTGCGATTTTTTTCAGTTCCAGAACAGATTTCCAAATCACTGTAATATTTAGAGGGAAGTGCAAATCATATTTATTGGGGAAAAGAAAAAAATTCAAAGCTTCTGCAGCAACAAAGTGCATAATGATTCGTGGAAAGAGCAACATGTTTTGCGTCTTTCCAACAGGGAAAGAAGATCTTGCACATTTACTATGACAACTGCAGATGCACTTTAAAAGCTTCCATACTAAGTTTTATATTTACACAAGTCAGGGCTTGAAAAATATCTGAAAAGTTACATGCCCAGCTGTACATGTGCAGAAATTATTTACCTGCCCAGAAAATCTTTGTTTTCTAAGATAACAAATCAGAACGCTCATTACTTATAAGTAAAAAAATATTAACTTTCTTTACATGTTTTGCATTTCCCTTTTAAGGGTCCGTATTCAAAATATTCAATGCACAAAAGCATGTATCTCAAGTTTTAAGATGACGATGTTGAAATTGGTGCGAAATGATGAAATTGGCATTAGAAATTTACTGGTTCTGCAATGTTCCTTTCATCGAAGTTTTTGCTCTACGACACTAAATACCGGAGGCTAGTTCCATCAGAGGCATGCATCTTGTTGCCGACTATAAACAACATTTAAAGCAAAACTACATATGATTCCAATTTCTGGACCTAGAGCATAATATAATTAAAGAAGCGATATTCTTCTGTCCTTGGCACTCCGTAACAATAATGCAACTTCCGGTGATTAGCAGTGAAATGAAACACTGCATGCAATGACTGTCTTTCTTCTTGTAGCAGAAAATTCTATTAAAACTTTATTTTTAAATTTTGTTTCTTGGACTGGGCAACTAGATTTTTTTTTTTTTACCTGCCCAGGCCCATAATTTACATGCCCTGGGCATGGAACTTCAAGCTCTGCAAGTGTAGTTTTTCCTTATTACTGTTTTAATTTTAATGTTGTTCTAATGTTTATTAGCATACACCTTTTATCATTACTTGTAGATGCAAAATCTTAATAATAATAATACCCAACATATAAACAGAAACTTCACACAATTTACAAGATCAAGTAGGGAATAACAAACCTCTGATACAGAGCAGCAATGACTAATAGGAGAAAAAAATATGCAACAGATCATACCAGCTGCCATTATGGCAACCACTGTGGTATCTAATAACTTTCTGCATACTCTTGAGAAATCAGGATTACCACAGAGACTGCTTCACCCAATCCAATACGCAGATGCTTTATGGACCTACCAGATCACTAAAAAATCCTGAATTTCCAAGTTTGAGATGAATGTCTCTGCCTTTTGCACCCTGGCCAAGAAAATCGACAACAATAGTAATAATAATAAAAACTTGCACTGTGCACCCCATGATGGCCATGAAAAACAAACCAGCTCATTCTACACATTACCCATCAGAAATCACAATTTTTTTGAAGCTCTGCTCTTATATGAAATGCTGCTAACTTGCCACAGTTTCACCTATTTGTTATATATATTTTCTTACATATGTATGATGTTTATAAAATAATGATATAAATATTTGTATGCACAAAAATGGCCATAAACTTTAGAACAGAAAATATCTATGTACATCTAATATAAAAATCTCACATTTTTGCTCTTTACATCTCATACACAAAAGTGGCAGTTAAGCTATATATCATAAGGGTTTCTCGCAAGCGACTGAAGAGCCCTTGCTCTCGTCCCACGCAACTATAAGTTCCGTTAGCTGACTAACTCCTTTCTTCTTCCCTTCTGAACGCTTATCTTGGTTTTGTATGATATAGTGTGTGCGCTGAGCCCCACGCTCCCTCCTCCAGCTGCTGCGTGGCAGTTCTCGCTTGCGCTTTCTATATCGGCCACCAGATGTTGACAAGTAAGTCTTTGCAGCAAAACGCCCATAAAGGTATGTCAGTATTCCAAACATAGCAAAACCTATTAGCGATGGAACAAACGCCATTCCTTTCACAGACAATGGGTAACCAAGGTATCTTGAGTTCATGGACATATCACCTTCGAGAAGAGAATGATTGGTGCGAGGGTCAATGTGGTTCACTCTATATTCGTAAGTCCACATAGAAGAATTTCCTGCAAAACAGAGAAAATGTTATAAAAATATAATTAGTACATAAATGGTTTCTGAAATTGAAAAAAGCTATCAAATAAAAGTCAAATTTATATATATATATAAATTTATTGATTTTATATGATTTAGCAAATGAGACACTTTGTAGTTGGTAAAGGGAATTCTTGGGCAACTGGTTCTGGTTAGGGAGCAGGCATTCGAGATAGATATTTATTCCGGGCTTGGGTAGAAAATGCAATAGGCTGTTAATTAGTGTGTTTCTGCAGAGAAGAAAAAGCTTTTTCAAGAACTATAGATATTAGATAGTTGATAGCATGCTGACGATAATTTACCGTCTCCATGCAGTAGCTCCCTGCTAATTCTATTTAGCAATGTACATATTGCAGCGCATTATGGCGCGATAATATTAGTATTATTTGAGCAACATACAATTGCAGCACCATCCGAAGTACTTTAGGTGGAAACGAACAGTTAAAGAAAATCGTACAGTTACACTGTAAAAGTAGATAAAGGTCCCTTACCCACTCTCCATTTGCGAAATACATTGGTTATGATAATTAACACAGCAATCAGACATCGCTAAATTGACTGTAATTACTGTTTCACACGTGAATACAATCACATCAGAAAACTTTAGAAAATTTCATCGCTGTGGAGCGGGAAACAAACCTGCATCTCCCGATTACAGTTCGAGCATGCTATCCATCGCACAACCCATGACAGCGAATTCGCAAGTATCCCAGTGTTAAGAGCTTCGGAATATTCTCCGACCACGTTCTTAACCAATGCAGATTCTGCTGCCATCTAGCGTTGTTAAGGTGGACGTCAAGTGAAAATCCGCCACTGTATTTTCAATGGGCAAATTTTGTTACATAACTTCTCGTACAAGAAATGCTTCCCGACTTGTGAAAATTCGCACACATGCGAAGAAGGCACTGAACTATAGGCAGTGGCAATCAAATTTGAGAAAACATTATAGGAAATATTTTAAAATTAAATTTCCTTGAGATAGAGTAGTGTAGCCTATCGTTACTAGGTGGCGTTCTAGGTACGTCAAGTACTGAAAATATGGCATATCCTTGACTTTTTCCTTGAATATTAAAAGTTTTCAGACAAATAATAATAACTGAGCGATCGTACTTAAGACTTTACTTTGGGATGTCAGTAATTATTTAAATAACTTAAATTACAGTTTATTGGCTTTTCTACCCTCAAACTTATGTAAAACAGAAATCACATGCTGGTACGCTAAGATGCTGACCGAAGCTTTTACGAATCATTGCTACCTCCCCCGCAAAGCAGGGGATGGGGGATGAGATTTCCCCCTCAGCGAAGGGGATCGACTGACGGCATCAGGTTTCTGTAGTATTTGGGGAAAGAATAATTACGTGTGAAACAAACCTATTGTGCTGACCCTTCTTCACGAATGTTTCAAAACAGAACCAACGTGCATCGGCACGGAGCAGGGCTATTGGGACGAGGAATGAATGTTTGGCCGCGACAGAACGAATCTACATAAATTTTTCGTTTATTATTTTTCCATGAAAGAAATGTTATTGTGAAAAATGAAAAGAAAAACAATTATCAAAAAATGATGAATAGTAAAAGTAAGACACAGTGGCTCACGGAGGATTTCTTTATGGGGTGGCACAAAATATTGAAGATGCAAATATCCCGAAGAAAACATCTCCCAAAATATTGCAAAGCGATAAAAATATATACCCCATACTAAAGGGCGCTTATTATTTGTAAAATATATATTTAAAAATATGTACCAATATATTTTTAAAAAAGCAGCCAGAGAATGAAGAACCAAGAGATACCTAATGGAGAGGGCCCGGAAACCTTGTCCACCCACACTGAATAGGTCACTGGCAAAACAAATGTATGATATAAAATTTTGGTACTTTATTTTTTTAAGAAAATTACATGTATTCTAGTGTCCAAATAACAAAAGCTAGAAATTCAGATAACTCCTCAATCCCTATTTTTCTTTAGATACCTTCGTACATACAGTGCTATCTTAACGGGTTGGTTTCGAGCCTTGCATTAATCAAGGGACTCCAACTTAATGTTTTAATCGAAAGGAAAAGACAAATTTCCTGAGAACTTTAAAATCAGTATTTGGGAATTTTCCGTGTAAGTTAGTTTGACCCCCCCCCCACACACCCCGGCTGTGTGAAAGGAAACATACCCCGTTGTCATTTCTGATATACATTCCTCAGTCGGTTTTCAATATTCTGTTGCCTGTTCTGAAAGTATTCCCATAGGAAGCATTTTTTCCTGATGTGTATTCTTACAGGATTCTCCCTTGAAATACAAACTGGCAATTTGTGCGGGTTTTCATTGAATTTTGGGAAGATAATGCTATCACTATGTGGACTGCGTGCCTCAAGAAAAGTGTGTGTTGGGTGGGGGGGGGGAGCATGTGTGTAACAAAACATCTTAATTTCATCTAAAGGCGGCCAGACCTCCACCTTGCCCACCCATGAACAACATCACGGGCCGGCCCTGACTGCAGGGCAATAGGTTTGCAAAGAATATGCTAGCAAACTATTGCTAAGAGAAGAATGTCGGGTCTCCAAATGATGCCTCTGTTTTGTAAACTGTAGTCTGGTAGAGTGTACGATTTGCTGCAACATGCACGCTAGATGTCTGTACTTATTTCCGATCAACATGTGCGTACGCCCGGAACTGTATCTGCACTGCTGTGTCCATCATGACACCATGGGGTGCATAGCGTTGTACTCTGCAGGGTTGGCGTAACCTCAGGGTACTGCATCCCAGCTTTACAGATATCGATTACTCATATTTTCTCAGAGTATATGGATCCCATATGGATTGCAGTTTCCTTCCCCGGGCATAAAGAGAAGTTCAGACATTGTGCTCGACCTCTATACTCTTACTTTTTATATTCTGCCCGCTATGATGAACCGAAATATCTCATTCTACGTGAATGCTTTTCATTTACAAGCCACAAATCAGAAAAAAAAAAAAAAAATGTACTAGTACAAATATGTGTATATAATGGTTGTTTGGAGTAGCAAATAAACTTATTAATAATCTTCCACTTAAGAAAAAAGCATCACTCCTTTAGGCTGCAACCGTACTATTGTAATATCGTAAATATTAACTTTGGGTGCATTAGACATATTTATCATACTCTAAAATTTGTATTCAAAGGAAAATTTGTGTATATAAAAATGTTGAAAAGCTATTATGCGCTAAATAAAATTTTCACCAATGCATAATAACATAATACTCTTTACAAGCTGCGTGTATAAATTCATCCGGACTCGTGGATTATCAGTCGAAAAACATTTGCTTCCCAACACAGAAAATATCTTCGAAACTCACTTTACAAAAATATTACTTAAAAAAACATTGCGTTTTGGAATATAACCTAGCAAACGACTCTTCACTTATTTTGTGAGCAAGTGTTTTTCAGAAATATTATTTATTGAAAACTATGTTACATCACAGACAGGTTTTTTATGCCACTAATGTATATATAATCTTTTTATAAAACCATTTATTCTTTACAGGGAAATATTAGCGATTCCTTAATTTTTTCTTCTCTAATTTTTGCAACATCCGTAGATGCTGATACAAATTTGCAAAATGCCGCTAGCGGACGAAATCGGTCCCAACTAATGTAACGGAAGAAAAATGTACCGATATATTCGACCATTAGGCACTCTGTATGAAACTAAAAATTTTAACATTATGAACTTCGTAACCATGTGCTTGGTTTATTCCTGTCTAGTACTGGAGAAATACGGATTAATGTGGGCTAGTACTATGCCCATAGCACAGATGCTTTATATTTCAAGTCATGTGTAATTTCTTGATTGTAAGCGCAATCGGAGCACAACATCCTATATCCTAAAGAGAATTTACTCTCCACACAAAAGACATAATAGTCATAAAAGGACAAGAAATTCAATCTAGGTTGGTTTATTGGCAAGGCACCTGCTGATGTCTTTTGGATGACATTCATATGGCTATCAGGCTTTACTGGTAAGAAAGTGCACGCATAAAACAGTGAAACTGCAAAAGGATAGAGTAAAAATGAATATATAACTTTAAAAATAGTGAAAAAAGATAAAATAGTAAAGTAAATTTCCTCCTTCACCATTATCTGCTAAAATTTGAATTATTTATCAGTTCCCCTGTGCTGTCATGTATCACAAATTTTCGGATCATTTGTGTTAGCAGAAAAAAAAAAAGGCTTGCATTTTACTTGCCTTTTAGGCAAGTAAAATGCAAGCCTTTTTTTCGTTGACGTTGTAAAGGAAATGTTAACTGAGCTCCCCCTTGGGAAACATGGGGGTGAGGATAGGGAGCTGAAAACTGATCCTGCACCTGATAAGGGAAAGTGGTCATAACACTAAGACCCCCACAAAAAGGGGGTAGGAAAAACCGTGCGATTTTGGGCGCCATCTATTAGCAGAAGTTTACGTTCGACATGCCTTTATATCCACCTTAAGTAAATCTCCAGTTGTTCAGGTATACAGAGGGGAAGAAATATTTTTCTTATAATACATAACAAATACGTCATGATTAGGGCTCGGACTTTGATGACCGAAAAATTCCTTAAAAATGCATTTAAAAGTAGCAGAAAAAAAATTGCAAAAAAAGCCCTTAAAATTTTTTAAAAGAAAACATACCTAGAACAGTTCTTACAGTAAATTTTGCCAAAAAATTTGTATTGTCTTAAAATAATTGATAAATTATATTTCTTTTCTTTAAAATAAATATTAATCGTAAAAAAAAATAACTAGTAACTGCATAAGAAAAAGAAAGAAAGATACATACCAATCCCATATAAATATTATATGCTTGTACACTGAAAGCCTTTCATGTAAGTGCATCATAATTGCACTGAATTATAAGGTGCATCTTAATGTTTTCGAAGGTAAATGGACGTCTATTATCTGTAAGTAGGTTTTTATATCTCGAGAAGCTTCTGTCGACATCAATGGATGTGACAGGGGCATACTTGAAAAAAAAAACAGCTTCACTTACAGCTAGTTCTTCTTCTATTTTAAAACTGTGTGTTTCTCTAGTAAATATATGTGAGATTTTCTTCAAAGTCTGGAATCCAACGTTTTTTTCCAGAACATTGTTTAATTTGGCAAAGATAGATTGTCCAACTTTGCCTCCTTTAAGAACTTGGCTTGCTTTTTCAACGTAACTAATTGCATCGATGAGTTCCATACCCTGTTTTTTCTTAACATGTAATCGTTGAGGCCAAAATGCCGAAATTTGATTTAATGTATGCTAGATTTCCTTTTGTTTTATCTTCCAAGAACACGTGTTGCGCAATTTGAATTGAAGTGGCATCACCAGTTTGAAAACCATTTACTATAAACTTCACAGGCTGGAAATTGTCACTGTAATATATGCATGCATTCAGCCATATCCCCCAATGTGTTATTACTGGCTGTGGTGGTAAGGCTAGGCAAAGAGCTTGAGATTTTAAACATTCTATGCGATGCGATATGGTGCTTTTAGGAATATTTTTTTGACATTGAATAAGAGTCGATCAATATTAGGATAATTTACATGGATTTCTTCGGCAGTGTGATGTAAAGCGTGGGCAAGGCAAGTGACATGCACCAACATTGGATAAAATCCTTTGAGTTTCCTGCTTTAACCATATACGGGGATGCATCAGTCAAAAATAGAAGGATATCTTCATGTTGGAGATATACCACCAGGCCATAAAAGAAATAAGGATTTGTCAAGTAATTGACAGATCGCTGAGTGATTCACTTTATCTATGATCTCCGTATTCAGCAAAAATATTTTGCCAGGGTAATCTGGCTCAAGTGTCCCTATTATGACGTTGGCAACAGGACGACCCTGAGCACCATTCGTTTCATTAATAGAAACAAACATTTTTTCCCCATTTACACTGTCCCTAATTTTGTCCATTGTTTCTGTGTAACACTCCCGTATGTAGTTCTTTCGTAGTGTAGACTCGTAAGGTATGACATGACCAGTGTGTTTTTCCCAAAACTGGTGGAATTTAGGATGATTTAACTTTTCCAGTGAAATATTCACAGAAATGAAAACTTCACACAACTTTATAAAATGGTGACTTCTTGGATGGTGTCGATGAACAGCTTTCCATAAGTAAACGTTGAGATGCCTGCGACTTTTTCTTTGCAAGTTGAACAGCTCGAATGTGCTTTTCTCGTCCAATATGCTGCACAACGGTAAATCGCTTTTGTGCTGAAACTTTTGTTTCACATAGTTTGCAAAATAGAATTATTCCATCAGTAGAAAAAACATTCATTTTCTCGGAACTCCGAAACAAAGTTGCGTAAATAGCAAAATTGAGAAGGTTTGCATTTAAGCATCTTTGGAATATTTTTCCTTTCAGACTGGAAATAATGACTGGAGTACGTACTAACAGCTTCTATACAATTCCAGATGCTTTAAAGTGTAACCCCCTCAACCACTGAGAACAGGTTCTTCCTGGTACCAGAAGGTTGGGGCGCAATGGAAAAACATCCTACCTAACCCTTTCACGAACAGTGTCCAAAAATCTTATGCACAAATATTTCTATTCCATTTCCATCCCTTCTGAAGATCCAACAAAATGAGGATTGCTCTCAAATGTCCCTGCGGAGAGTGACTACCTAATGCTTCCTGTAATTTGAGCTACCTGTTTCTTGGAGGAAATCTTTTCACTTCCTGGGGAGAAAGTTGAGATGTGTGGGGGAGCGGAGCGAGCGTTGCTTCAGGGACGAATGTCCTACAGGCCAAATCGCTCAAATCCAAGCGCCGATCGGTTATCTCTCTTTCCCATCTTTGCGACTCGGGGGTTGTCGGGGCGTGTCCAAAGCCAGTGGCTCTTTTGAGGCGGTCAGACATCTGTTTTCTTTTGATTAGGACACGCAACTTTGGAGTCTTATCAGCACAAACAACTATGTATGACCTTCCCAAAGTATCAAGGGGTGAAGAAGATTGAAGGGCCGTGTCGGCCGTTTCTGGACTGTACATAAAAAAAGAAAGAAAATGTAGAAAAGTGATAAAAAATGCACTAAATTGCAAAAATCCTCCCAAAATGTCAAAAGAATTTCGGAAAAGGCTGCAAAATGCCCTAAAAATGCAAAAGTCATCAAAGTCCGGGTTCTAGTCATGATAATTAACACCGCAATCAGACGTCGCTAAATCGACTGTAATCACTATTTCACACGTGAATACAATCACATCAGAAAATTTGAAAATTTCATCGCCGTGTGACGGGAATGAAATTTTCAAGTTTTCTGATGTGATTGTATTCACGTGTGAAATAGTGATTACAATCAATTTAGCGACGTCTGATTGCGGTCTTAATTATCATGACATAGTTTAAGAAGAATATTTCTTCCACTCTGTATATACATTGGTTAATTGCAGGAGGAGAGAGTAGGAGTGTTGAAAAGGACATTTTTTTTTATTTATGGTTGAACAGGTTAACCAGTTTTTGGGTTCTATCTTGCAATATAAAATTCGGACTCTGGCTACGAAAATTGAGCCTGAACTCAGCTCAAACAAACACAAACAAACAAACACACACACACACACACACACACACACACACACACACACACACACACACACACACACACACACACACACATTTTTATTTTTACCCAAACTACTTATTGCAAAATAAAGTTCCAATTTGCTTCAATATTTTTTGTTTACAGATTTTTAAGTTAAAATTCTAGATTTTAATTTTATTAAAACCCAATTTGTGGAAGTCAGATTTTGTACATATCAATTCATAGTACCAGATTTTCCTTCACATAATCTGCAGACCATAAAGTTCAGGAGAAAAAAAAAAAAAAAAAAAAATCCTTTGTAAGATCTGTGGCGGTGCGTTATCAACAGACCGCGAAAAATAATATAAAAATTGTATAATCTGACGCATAATTTACGGTGGCGTATAATCCGTAGATGGTGAAATTCTGAGCAAAACAATTTTTCACTCGGTGGCAGGTCCACACAGACTAGGAAAATCCAAAGAAAAAAAAAAGACTGTCGTACAATCTGCTAAGTCATGCTCATCTGAACTGTAATTTCTCACAGAAAAGTAGAAATTCACAAGACGACCAACCCAGCAGTACATATAAGTAAGAAAGAAATGATCCTTTCATCAAAAAAGCAACTTCCATTTTTAAGCATTTCTCTGTTACTTTTAACTAAATAAAGAACTAAAATCCCTGGCTTTACCGTAGTTCATTAGTTATACCTAGAAAATCCACAGAAATTACAGCAATCCGTAGCTCGTAGTTGTCGCTTTTCTTAATATGTTTCAATGGAATAGCGATCAAAAACCATAATTAATATGATTAGCACAGCAAAACTAATAACACACGTGATTCGCAAAATGATTATGTGGCATGGAAGAGCCCTGGGGGCCTCTCGCAGCACATAGGCTTTGCCGAGCGCAAATCGTACCACGTTTATTGCATCACATTTCCTGTCAGAATGTTCATTAGTAAAAAAAAATATATATATATAAAAAGCATTCAATTTCTTTGTGGTCCTTATCCCTGAATCGTGTTGCATTTTTCTGTTACCACATTTTCCCAATAACACGTTTCCTGACAATTACCACACACATTTTTTAAAACGCAGATTTTTTAAAATTACAGGTGTGTTATACTTGATGTACCGCCACCTGCAAGCTGTGTGTGAATTGCCTCCTTGTTTTTGGACCATGGTTCAATTGCTGCAAACCTTTCTGCGGAGAAAATGACAGATGTTGCCTGGGGCAGAAGTCAGCTGCTCCTTCCAAAAACATGCCACAATGAAGGACTCTGTCTGGACCGCTTACACTTTCGTAGAGTGGCACAAGAGTCAAGAGGAATAAGCTTTATCAATTTGGAGTATCATTATGAACTGGATTTAATGGAATTTTTGGGGGGTTAATCTATTTCTATTTATTAGGACTTTATGGGTGTCTTACAACTCTTTAGCCCTTAACCATATCCTCCACTTGCGTACAGAGAAACATCAGTGAAGAGTGCCTGCGGCGGGCCTGGTTACCTTTGATTCAAGCAGCTGTCTTACGAGTTGGGGTGTCTTCTTCTAACCCCTGCCCTCTACCAACTGTCAGTTAAGATGACAAATGAGTCGCCAACTTTTTCCAGGGACATAACACTTCTTTTGCCCCACATGATGCTTGCTTGCTGTTTGTAGTATATCTTTTAAGCTCTGCAAATCAGTCTGCAACTGTTGACACAATCAGAAACAAAAAGTCTGCAAATCAGTCTGCAATTGCATTGCAAATAGAAACAAAAAAGTTTTTTTTTTTTTTTTTTGTCTTGTTTGCTGTTTGGAACAAAATGTTAAAAAGAACAGTCCTTACCATAAGTCAGAAGACTGAAATTTGCAAATATCACAATGAAAATATTGAAATCTAAAATGCAAATGAAAATAGACAATTTTTTAAAAAGAAACTAAGGCATGTAAAATGATTTTGTGCAATGCTATTAATTTTCACTCGATAGTTTTAGTAATGTAGCAGGATTCATTTCCTTACAATTAAAATGTTAATTTTGTCTTTCAACTATACAAAGTTAAATTTCCACATTTAATGTGTTTACTAGAAGCTACCGAGATCTAAACGGTCACTGAACTACTGTGTGCGCTAGGTACAAAACATATTACTGCATTTTTTCTAATTAACGTGTTTTTAATTTAATGCTAATTATGATTTTTGAAGAATCGTAATAAAATTTGGGTTACTTAAAAATAATTGGCAAATTTAATATAACACCATAATGTAATGGAACAAATGGTGGTACATCAAGGATTGACTGTATATATATTCAATACATTTCCAAAATGGAAAAAAGATGTATGAGAATTGGTTAAAAATTTCCACTGCACTACTAAATGTATATATATTCAATACATTTCCAAAATGGAAAAAAAGTTTTATGAGAATTGGTTAAAAATTTCCACTGCACTACTAAAGCTCAGGACAGAATGAATGGATAACTTGTAACATGTCTTTTTCTTATTGTTATGCTAAGGATGCAATTAAGCATGTTTCATTCAAACTGAAGAACTGTTGCACATCAGCTTCAGTTCAAATTACACACAAGGGTGTAGAACTTACCTATGTGGCTATGATATCTTATTTAGTTATCAACCTATAAGTTGACAAGCATGTATACTGTTTCTCACATTGAGGAATATTTCAAAGTTTCCACGGGAATATGATGTACAATAGTATCTTATAATTTTTTTCAATGCAATGATGATATATATATATATATACACTGCTGGACAATTGCTAAGGACGGATCATAAACGGCTCTATAGCGCATAAAAAAGTAAGTGTGGCTGGATGCCAAGTGAAATAAAATAATGTCAGAATGCCAGGACATTACAAGAAAGACAATTTATTGTGATCTGAAATCCAGAAGGCTTTAGAACGTGTTCAAGGGACAAACAGGCCATTTTGTGCAGAATACGTAAACGTGAAAAAAATGCAATTACCGTCCGCAGGCGTTCCGGCGTAAGATGTCAATACGGGATATGGCCACCATGGAGGGCGATGCAAGATTCCACACGTCGCGTCATGCTTTGCACAACATTATCAAGCAGCTGTTGGGGTAATTTATCCCATTCCTCTGTCAGTGCACGGATGAGGGTGTCCTTGTTTATTGGAGGGCATTGGCGACCAGCAAGACTCCTCCCAAAGCATCCCACACATTTTCAATGGAATTCAGATCTGGAGAACGTGCTGGCCATACGAGGCGTTGAATATCCTCTCTCTCAAGACACTCCTGGACAGCGACTGTTCGATGACATATTGCGTTGTCGTCCATGAAAATGAATCTATCACCGACAGCACCACGGAACATGCGAACATTAGGTAGCAGAACATCATTAATGTATCGTTGGCCAGTCATAGCCCCAGTTGGAAGCACATATAGGGACGTACGGCCATTGGTCATGATACCAGCCCATACCATGACACTACATGTCGGATATCGGTCATTTTCCTGTATGTTTGCTGGACAATATGCAGTACCACTATCACGCCAGATCAGTTGTCGTCGACAATCAGACGATAGACTGTATCTAATCTCATCTGAGAAGAGGACAGCAGACCAGTCGTTATCAGTCCAGTTGCGATGTTGATGGCACCATTGCAAACGGGCGGTACGGTGACGTCTGGACAATGGGATGCCTACAACAGGACGGCGGGTGTATTGTCCTTCTTCATGCAAACGTCTGGCGACAGTTTTTCGGGAGATCCGCTTGCCAGTAGCAGCCATAAACTGATTTGCTACCTCACTAGCTGTGCTGCGCCGGTGTCTTTTTGTTGATAGCACTATGTACCGATCTTCTGCAGGTGTCGTACTGTGAACACGACCTGCCCCGTGACGTTTGCTACACTCTCCATTTGTTTGAAATGATTTCCAAAGCCTTGAAACAACACTGTGGCTGACGTCGAACTCCCTGGCAACATCTGTTATTTTTCGCCCTTCTTCAATCTTGCCAATAATACGGCCACGCGTAAAATCATCTAGATGATGTCGGGAAGACATACTGAAAATTGCAAGTTTGTCAATTGATTCTTTCCCTTTCAACTTTGCGTTTGAACAACAACGGTCAATACGCGTCAAATCCTTTATATCTCTTATCAGCGCTATGACGTCACGAACAAGTTCGGCAATCCAAAATTTGCATACGCACAACACGTCTCACTGTATCCCGCACTTATGCTAATTTCCACATTTTCCTGCTTTCCATTTTATGGTTGCTATCGTTGCTATTGTCATCCGTCCTTAGCAATTGTCCGGCAGTGTATATATAAAACATAGGGAATCTCGAACTCACCATTATTTATACAGAGTGGAATAAATATTCTTCTCATAATAAGTGATAATTAACACAGCAATCAGACATCGCTGAATTGACTAATTACTGTTTCTCACATAATATCAATCACATCAGAAAACTTTATAATTTCATTGCGATTTCATCATTTTCAAGTTTTCTGATATGATTATATTATGTGCGAAACAGTAATAACAGTCAATTCAGCGATGTCTGATTGCTGTGCTAATTATCATGACATATTAGCCATGTATTATGAGAAGGATATTTCTTCCACACTGTATATACCTGAGCGACTGGAGATTTGCTTAACGCTAGATGGCAGCACAATTCGCTTCGATTAAGAATGCAGTTGGAAAATATTCCGACGTTCTTAACACTCAGACACTTGGGAATTTGTTGTCCTGGGGTGGTGTAACGGTTAGCATGCTCGAATGGTAATAGGGAGATGGGTTTTGTTTCACGCTTTAGGGTGATGAAATTTTCTGATGTGATCGATATTACGTGAGAAACAGTAATTACAGTCAATTCAGCGATGTCTAATTGCTGTGTTAATTATCGTCACCATTATTAAGTTAGGCAACAATGAGGATGGAGTTATGTTACCTAACTAAATAATGGTGAGTTCGAGATTACCTATGGGTTAAGATCTGGGGACCTAGCTGGACAATCTGTTCTTCATATATCTTCACTTTCCAGGTACTCATCCACAACCCTGACCCTATGAAGATGAGCATTATTGTCCATGAAAATGAATTCTGGACCAACAGCACTTTGAAAAATGCGTATGAGGTTCGAGGACCTCTTTGCTATATCTGTGGCCAGTCAAAGATGTTGAGGCACAGCCATCAATCGTAATACCTGCACATACCACTAGCCCTCCCAAACTGTCCTTTTCAATTACACTGGCGGAAAGTGAAAAAAGAACACCAAGAAGGAATTGGCGGACGATCATGAAATTTACATATGTTAATGGGGTCGGGTTTACGTAGGTGTGATGTTAATTTTGGGACCAACCAGTGAGCGTTTACGCCACAGCACGACATAATATGCAAATTATCATCGGTGGTATTTAAGGAGTACGGCGAAGTGAATGTAATCAGTCGTCAGCGTACGAACACGTGTGAAGACCCTGAAGAAGCTGCAATGCCTGGACATGGAAGACGTGTACGATTTCAGCAGTTATCGGACTCCACGAGGCAGGATGGTCGTATCGTCGTATTGCGGAGCGAATTGGACGGGAAGTATCAGTGGTGATACGAAGGTGGCGTAGATGGTCCGAGGAACATTCCCACGCGAGAAGACGTGGAACCGGGAGTCACAGACGGACTGATGAGCAGACCGATCGACGCATAAGAAGAGCGGCGCTGTCAAGCAGAACATCCACTGCGACGCAAATCCGAGCTGATTGATTGAACAAGGGTGCGTTGGAGTCGAGCCATCGGTATAACGATGGCTCCCTTCCTAAAATCCTCTACATTTGATCATGATCGTCCTTACAGGTAAATATTACGATAAAAATCTTTAAAAGACATTTTAAACATGAAATTTCTGCACCATTTGCCATTAATTTCCATAAACTGAATTCTGTACTTCGCAATTTTCCAGGTAATAACAATTTTAGGACGCTAATCTACGCATTTACCCATAATTCCAAGACGATAAAATTACATCGTTTTAATGAAATAGTATGCAGACATAAAGCTCGCAAATATATTTGACTAAAACAACATCCAATGTTTTATTATTTTATCGCTGGCAAGATGAGCTAGGACGACGGAAATAAAAATTCCAGACTTCGTTCGATTTGCCACACATTTCCCTGACTTTTCCCGATCGAAGGAAATACCCTGACTTTTCCCGATTTTCCAGGTCTGTTGCCACCCTAGTTAAGGAATCTTGGATAAAAACATTTAATTGGCTAAAGTCAAATGACGACAAGACTATTATGTGGTGCACTGCTTGCCAAAACCATCCTAAAATTGCTGATACCACCAGCAATTTTTTCAAGGAATGTGGGAGGGGGAGTTCCAGGTTATAATATAGTTTAATAACTATAAGTGCACACAACAGTAGTCGAACACGTAAGGATTGCCTTTGTTTCTAAACAATTCTTGGGATATTTTATGATGCAAAATCACTTCTGTTTGCACAAGAGAAAAAGGTAAATATTTTTTACATTCAAAATTGTTGAAAACTACTTAAACTGCTGTACGTTAACTATGACTATGTTTTTGCAAAACACAGGACGTATATTAAAAATTCTTGAACATGGCATAATCACTAAATTTCTCAAATGCCATTGATTACCTTTCTTAAAACTTAAGATATATGCTTTTGTGCACTTTGAACACAGATACTTTAAAATGGCGATGCAAAAGATGTATAAAAAGTTTAGCATAATTTTTAACAATACATAATATCCAAAGTATTATTTGCCTGATTTTGTCAAAGTATTTTGCACGTTGTTGCTCTGTGAGGCACGTGCTCCCGGCCCGAGAGGTTTTTTTGTTCAGGTTTTTGGTTAGTCATAATTTTTTTAGAAATAAAACAATTAGGTTATATATTTTCAGTTTTACATTCATTCATTCCTGAATATTTTCATGAATGAATGTAGAACTGAAAATATATAACCTAATTGTTTTATTTGTAAAATTTTTTATAACTAACCAAAAACCTGTAACAAAAAGACCTCTCGGGCCGCACGTGCCTTCACAGAGCAACAACGTGCAAAATACTTTGACAATATCAGGTAAATAATACTTTAGATATTATGTATTTTTAATCAAAAGCACATTTATAGCATAAGACAGCCCTTAAGGTTGCCTCATGAATTGAATATTTCATAATTTTTAACTTTAAAAAAAAATAAGGTTTCTGTTTTATCTTAAAAGATAAATTTTTCTGGACATGTAGATTTTACTTCTGGGCAAGTAAATATTTTCTGCACTAGCCCAGCTGGGCATGTAACTTTTCAGATAGTTTTCAAGCCCTGTGTAAGTACTATATAATTTGTTACTTATTGTAAAGTGCACAGTTCATCTCATTCACATTAAACCTGGGCCAGAAATTTATCACTTTGGGAGTGATAATATGATTACCTCTTTCCTGTCGTCCCCTAATGCTTGTTTTGTGCCAATGACTTGAATATTTTAAATACTTCAAGACAGCACGGGTGTTTTGGGGCAATAGTGTGGATATTAAACAGAGTTTTATCAGTTGGAAATTTCTCCTAAATATTATACTACATTTCAATTTGATTGACTTGTGCTGCCACCTGTTGTTTACTTGTGAGTTCACTTTTTTCTGTGATTGGTCTCCATAAATTTTGGTATTTTGTTTTTGCAACTGAAAATATTATCATAGTGACTTATGTCCAGACAGGCCAGGAATATTGTTAATACTGGTAAACCAAAGTCTATTGCAGTACAACTTCCTGAAACCCCAGAACAGGACATGGATTTCATTAAAACAGCACTGGCTGACATCAAGTTACAGCTTAACTCAATTCCTGAGATCAAATTGGAATTATTGGAAATTAAACAATCTATGGAATTTATTAGTGCCAAATATGATGACATCTTGAAGAAATGTAACGATTTAGAGCAAGATAATACTAATCTTAAGAAGCAGCTCTCTCAGTTGGAGAATTTGGATAATATTAGCGCACAGCAGATTTTTTTATTAAAAAATGAAATTAATGACTTAAATCAGTATCAACGTAACAAAAATATAATATTAACTCCAGGCTATTGATTTGGAGGGACTGGGGAGTGAGGCAGAGCTACGATACAAGGTTGCTCAAATTGCTGATAAACTACAAATTGATGACTTTCAACTGGATATGATAGACATAGTTCATTCTTTGTCAACAGCCAGACCTTCAACTAATAATTCAACATTAATTGTACAATTTAGGTCCACAACTTTTAGAAATCAATGGCTGAAAAAAAAAAAAAAAAAAAAGAATACCTTTAATGAACTCTGACCTTGATCCCTCTCTTTCAGTTTCTAGAATTTATATTAATGAACATTTAACCCCACTCAATAGACATTTATACTGGCAGATGAGAAAACTCTTAAAGAAGGGGTCGTTAAAGTATGCTTGGGTTGCAAATGACAGCTTAAACATTAAAAAGGAAAATTTCTTCAGTGGAAGACCTTAAGGACTTTGATCTTGAAGTTTAAAAATTGCTGTTTGTTTATTTTCTATGTCTAGCATATTTAATTCATAACACACGAGTATTATACTATACAAAGTTTCAATCAGTTACTAACAACTCACCCAACTAATTGCTTAAAAATAATACATATTAATGCAAGATCCTTTATTCACAAAGTACCTTTACTAGAATCATTTCTCCACTTACTGCAAACTGAAATTGATATAATTTGCATCACTGAAACATGGTTTCCTACAGATCACTTTTCACTGCAAATTGATGGCTATCAAATCTATCATTTAAATAGAACTAATTCAAAAGGGGGTGGGTGTAGTGATTTAAGTGCATAACAAATTTAAAATTTTCTCCACAGTACCAAATTTCTCAATTTCCAACCAATTTGCAGAAATCTTAACTATCCAAAATCAACATTACATAGTTATTGTATGCTATCGACCTCTTTCTACGAATTACAATGAATTTTTTGTTCTACTTACTGAGTTACTTAGTTTTTGTAATATCAGTAAAAAAAAAAATTCTTCTGGGTGACCTGAATATTGATTGACTGCAAGACTCCCCCTACTCCTCGGTTCAATTAAGTCAGACTTTAATGGCTTTTGGATTTGTAAATACCATCTCTTGCCCCAACCATAATTTCTAATGACTCACATACTTAACTTGATCTTTCAATAACAAATATATTAGTTGAATCGGCTATCTCAGGGGTACTAGAATTCGACTTCACTGACCACTTACCTATATTTTTACTTTATCCTCTAACACAACAAATTGGTGACTTGGTAAATCCTTACTGCTTTTGGCGTTTCAATACTAAAAATATTGACAATTTCAGAATTAACCTTGGGAAAATTAACTGGGTAGATGTCCTTTCCGATATGTCCGTTAATAAAAATTACGAAGTATTTCTTTCTTTAATTAAAAAACTGTATACGATCAATGTTTCCCTAAAAATTATATAACACATCAGACTAAAAAAATTCTCGAAAACCCTGGATTACAAATACTATATTAAATCAAATTAATAAAAAAACTAACTGTATACAAATTTTATAAAAAGTAAAACACAACAAGATTTTAAAGATTTCAAAAAATACTGAAATAAACTTAACTCTGATATTAGAACTATAAAACATAATTACCATATGTGTATATTCTCTCAAAATTCACCTAAATTAACATGGAAACATTTAAATCTAATGCTAGGCAAACAGAAGGGTGTAATGTTCCCCACATTCTTAACAAGTACTAACAACACCTGAATTACTAATATAGAAGATATTGCTATTACTTTAAATGATCATTTCATTTTAATACCTCAAGTGCTAAAAAATACACTTCCTACTGCACAGAAATCTTACACATGAATTACCTAACATCAACTAACCGTTTAAATACAGTATTGTGTTCTTCACTGAAATTTCTAAAACTGAATTATTACAAGAATTTACCCGCATTAATCCTAATACGGGTCCAGGACAGGGTGATTTGAAACCCCTTGTAATCCAACGAGTGGCGGATTTAATAGTGGAACCTCTCTTATTTATATATAATACTGTATTTCAAAAGGGTGAATTTCCTGTTCTCCTTAAAATCTCGAAAATTACTTCAATGCATAAATCAGGATCAAAAAAACGCTGTGAACAACTATTATTCTACTGCTAACATGTCAATATTTGCCAAAATTTTAGAGAGATTCATACCAGAGTAATTTCATATATACAAAAATTCAATATTTTTCATTTGAACCAACATGGCTTTCAGTCTGAAAAATCAACTGAATCAGCCATTTTATATTTGCAAGCAAAAATTCAATCTAACTTTGAACAACACTCAAACACATTTGCTCTATACCCAGATTTATCAAAGGCTTTTGATATCCTAAACCATAAAATTTTGTTAGACAAACTTTATGGATCAGGGATAAAAAGAACATGCTTTATTTAAAAGTTACTTATCTGACAGATTACAATATACTAAAATTGGCCAGCATCAGTACTCACTTCAATATGTAAAAATGGGTGTCCCTCAGGGCTCAATCTTTGGCCCTCTCCTTTTTAATATCTACATAAATATTATTTGTTCTATTACTGATATGGATCTTTTACTCTATGCAGATGATATCCCTATGTTCACTAGATTTAATAACACGGATGAAGATCTCCTTATAATCAATGCTCAATCTCAAAATATTTTGGATTGGCTAAACTCAAATGAGTTAATCATTAATACTTCAAAAACCAAATTTATGATTTTTTCTAAAAATCAACTCCTGCCTCCTACATACTTAACTTTCACTATGAATAATAAAAATATTGAGGCTGTTACCTCATTATATACTTGGGTATAACTATTACTACTGACCTTAAATGGAAAACACATGTAAATGTTATTTTACATAAAATCTCCAAAAATATAGGTATTGTCTTTACAGTACTAACTAAACAAATCTCTCCCTAAAAACTTTGATTCTTTTATACTATACCTTATTGCAGTCGCATATAAACTATGGGATTTTAACTTGGGGTCAGACCACAAAATATAACTTCAAAAAACTTCAAATAATGCAAAAATTATTAGATTAATTGAACTTAAGTATCATACACATTCTCAGCTTTCTTTTCAATCTCACATCAAAGTTAATGCAAATAAATTTAATATACTTACTATCACCTAACTTTACTACTTCAATCTTGGAAATATCATGTTTAAAAGAATAAAAAATAATTTTTATACTAACCTCACAAAAATCACTCCTCAGTCACACACATATGATACCCGCTTTAAAACACAAATTATTCCTATCTATTCAAGGACGGAAGCCATGAAACAAAGTTTGAAATTTTCTGGTCCTCACTACTGGAACTCTTTACCAGTTGAATTAACAACTATTAATAACTTTCCCCCATTTTAAAAAAAAACAACTTAAAATTTATATCATGAATTATAGTAATTGACTTCTTCACAACTAAAAGATTTATTATAACAAACTTTTTTTGAGTGGCAGCAACTACTCCAGTGACATAGTCCTGATGACGAACTAGGCTTTAGTTCGAAAATTTGACAACCAACTTTCATGAAAAATAACCTCTATAAGACCCGTAAAAAAGTTATTCCACAAACTTTTTTTGTTTACCGATGCTGATTACTAGCTTGACTTTGTTTATTGTGTTTGTTGTTGTGAGGTGGCATAAGGCGTTGTCAGGCCATGTTGGCCTTTTCCCTTTGCTTCCTTGCTGTATGCATTCGATCATATTTTATTTCTTAATTTTGTATCTCTTTATGCTTCAGCAAAACAAATAAAATAAAATGAAAAACTTATGGGACAAGGGATGTGTAACAAAGGAGAAGCGCAGGAACATAGCGAGATGGGGGTGATTATGAGAGAAATCTTTGTTCCATCCGATTTTTGGGTTTGAACCCCCCCCCCCATTTTCAAGCTGAAACAAAACTATTTATACAGTATTATTTAACAATAATACTGGACAGAGGCAACATCGCAAGGAAAAGGAAATTACGATTACAGAAAAAATGTGAACTCTGTCGACCTTCCATTTAAGAAAGTTTCGTAAAGATGGAATTCCGCCCTCCGACGAACATCTCCCATCACCCCTTCCCCCTCCATTTCTGTTCACTTGTGCATTGATCTCGTGAATGACAAAAATAAATAGGGAAAAGGGCGGAATTTCTTGAATTCGCGGAAGAATCTTATGCCAAAGATTACGGGGAAATTTTCGTGCCATCTAACTTCAGTTTTGCAAATTGTTGCCTACAGTTTCAAGCTGAAATACAAACATTTATGCAATAAAATGATATTTAAAAAGAATACTGGATACAAAGGCAACATCAGGAGAAAAAAATTGCGATTGCAGCAAATTTTTTTACTCCGTTGAACTACTGTTTTTGAAAGTTTTGAAACACAAAATACTGTCGCTAGACGAAAAACTATCACCCCCCGCCCCCGAATTCTCTTCAGTTTTGCATTGATCTTGAGAATGATCTAAATGACAAAAAACACAGAATTCCACGAATCCGCTTAAGAATCAATCTCATGTATATCATAAAATAATAGCAAAATTAAAAAAAAATTAAACAAAATGAAAATTCGTAGAATCCGTAGTTTTGACAGTGAGTTCCGTAGTCAGGCAACAAAATCCGTAGAAATTGCGGACATTCCGTAGTAGTTGGCAGGTATGTATTGGCATCAAGAATCACTTGTTACTGGAAATCTTGACTCATCTATGGAGAGTGGATGTGCTCCATTGCTCAGGTATCCAATGCTATGCCACCTATTCCATACTAAAAGAGCTTTTTTGTGGACACAGATAAGGGAGAAACAGAGCCTAGGTTTTTTGGTATGCAATCCTCTTTTTGTGAAGTCCACCTTTTACTGATCTTCCTGTGTCAGATGGACAGTTGGTAATCCGTTATGTGTCTATTGCAATTTGGGCAACATACTAGTCATCCTCAGCTGTCATAGACTGTGGCTGCCCATGGGAAGTCCTTCTAGTGCATGTTCCTGTATCTTGGAACTGTCACCACACCCTTGACACAATACTCATTGACCTTTCATCTTTGCAATGGCTCTCCAATTCTGATTGTCATTTACAAGGCATCATGAAGCCTTGTAAATAACACCATTTCTGGTGTTGCTAAATCCCACTGGAGAGCTTTTCATGTTGTCCCTAATTTGCATATTTAGTGCGGCATCAGAAAATTTTTACAGGGTTTCACTACTCACTGGTTTAACACACACACACACACACACACACACACATACACACACACACACACACACACACACACACACACACACACACACTTTAAATGAGAAATGCTTCATTCTTTTTAAACCCCAAAACCTGGAACTTTCTAAATTGATGCACCCCAGTTTATTTACATTCACCCAGCAGATTAAGAAGGGCAGTTGATACTAGAGATGTCAACCTCTGAAAGTTTTCAGTAATGAAATAATTTTTTCCCCCAGTAATCCATCGTGCAGTGGAGTATCTAGCACTGCAACAAATTCGAGTCTGTCACAATTATTACAGGAAAGAAAGAAATAATAAATAAATACATTAAACAATAACTTGCTAGTGGTAAAATTAAAAATGTTGCCTACAGGGAAAATCTAAAAGATTACTGAAGGTAATCTTTTAGATTTTTTCTTTCCTTTCTCTTTAATGCCCTGGAATTTCGGCAGAATCGGAATCAACTACATACATACATATCACTAAGCAGTTCTCTGAGATTCAGAGGTCAGCTCCATTAAGAAATACAAACCACCAGATAAAGTTTTAACTGATTGTTTACTTACTGTAGCAGTATCAAACTTCTCCATTCACAGCGATCTTGACACACAACTTGGGTTTCATTGACATTCATCACAAGACGTACAAAACAAGACTTTCTATACTTCATAATCTTTTTCTCATGCAGACACACCTGAATCTGATCTTCCCATGACTTCCTTGGCCTTCCTCTGCCTTTCTTTTCGGTCAACTGGGCTGAAAAATATTTTTCTTAGTAAGCAAGAGATGCTTACTTACTAAGAAATTTTTTTCAGCCCAAGTGGCAGGCAAGAAAGGCAGAGGATGACCAAGGAAGTCATGGGAAGAACAGATTCAGAAGTGTCTGCATGAGAAAAAGATTATGAGTATGAAATATAGAAAGTCTTGTGTACGTCTTGTGATGCGAGTTGTGGGGCAAGATCGCCGTAAATGTACAAGCTTGATACGGCAATGGTAACTAAATAATCAGTTATATAGAAGCAGCAATTGATTGGAATCAACTGCTTCTTCTATACAACCCATTTTACTAAATGACTGAACTGTAGACTTACCCAGAGTTGTAAGTGCATAGTTCACAGTTTGCATAGCTAAAAAAGTATTAATATTCATTCTCCCTGATGACTATAATTTCATCCATTATGCTGAAAGAACTTTCAGCCTAAGGACTATGAATGCATGATAAAAAAGATTTCACAATTTTAGATAATTGGTGTAACTTTGAGAATATGAACACTTTGGAACACCATGCATCAATTCTTACAAATCTCCTAACTTTGTCACTTATGTATATATTCACACCGCTTGAAGGTAACACTGGACATGGCTCAACCGAGAGAACAAGCTGGATTCAGGAGTGGCTACAGCACAATAGATCATATCCACGTACTGAGAGAACTAATTGAAAGAGCGAGGGAATATGAACTTCCATTGTGCATGGCTTTTATCGATTATGAAAAAGCATTTGATTCGGTGAAACCATCAGCAGTTACAATGGCTCTGAAATCCTGCGGTATTGAAGATGCATACATTAATATTATTAATAACATCTATGAAAATGCAAGTGCAAAGATTTGGCTGTTTGAAAATACAACACACATAAAAATTGGAAAGGGAGTGAGACAAGGTGACACCATATCTCCAAAGCTCTTTAATGCCACATTGGAGGGTGTCTTTCAGTCACTGAGCTGGGAAAACAAGGGGATAAAGATTAATGGAGATTATATAACCCACCTTTGTTTTGCTGATGACATAGTCATTTTTGGAACTACCCCATCAGAGCTGCAGAGTATGATCCAGGAACTTGCTGACAAGAGTAAAGAAGTGGGATTAACAATGAACTTTCAGAAGACAAAAGTGATGTTCAATGCTTTTAGGAGAAATGAAGATTTATCGATTGATGGAGAAAAGCTGGAGATAACAGGCACGTACGTTTATCTTGGACAGCAGATATCAAGTGAGGGTCACATTGATGAAGAAATTAATCGGCGTACAAAACTTGCCTGGAGAGCTTTTGGAAGAAACAGCATAATTTTCAAGAGCAATATGCCATTATGTCTTAAAAGAAAAGTGTTTGATCAATGCATCCTTCCAGTGCTTACGTATGGTGCAGAGACGTGGACCTTAACTAAAAGAGACATACAAAGGCTGCAGACAACTCAAAGCAGCATGGAGAGGTGCATGCTTGGTGTAACCAGGAGAGATAAGAAGAGGAACTCGTGGATCCGAAAAATGACAAGAGTGGAAGACATCATGATCAGAGTTAAATACCTGAAATGGCAATGGGCTGGACATACTGCCAGAAGGACAGATCATCGATGGACAGCCGAAATTTTAGATTGGATTCCAAGGGACAGGAAAAGACCCAGAAGAAGACCACATGGGAGATGGGTGGATGAAATTTGAAAGTATGCAGGAGTGACATGGAGGAGACTGGCACAAGACAGATCGTTGTGGAGGAAACTTGGGGAGACTTTCGTCCAGCAGTGGATTGATAATGGTTGATGATGATGATATATATATATTGTACTCCAGACATCACGAAAGGTACCAGTACCAGAGTTCTTCCAGTCCTCCCAGCAGAAGTTGCACATGCAATCAAGAACATGAAGCGGGGAAAAGCTCCAGGAGAAGATGGAATTACTGTAGACATCATACAAGAAGCAAGTGGAGAAATCGAAACAGTACTCGCACAAATTTTCACTCAATGCCTTAATGAAGGGAAGATTCCTGAGGATTGGAACAACGCTATAATGATCCTGCTACATAAAAAAGGTGACATTGAGGATCTCAGGAACTACAGACCTATCAGCGATTTATAAAATCTTCACTAAAGTTCTTTCACACCGTTTGAAGGTAACACTGGACATGGCTCAACCGAGAGAACAAGCTGGATTCAGGAGTGGCTACAGCACAACAGATCATATCCACGTACTGAGAGAACTAATTGAAAGAGTGAGGGAATATGAACTTCCATTATGCATGGCTTTTATCGATTATGAAAAAGCCTTTGATTCGGTGAAACCGTCAGCAGTTACAATGGCTCTGAAATCCTGCGGTATTGAAGATACATACATTAATATTATTAATAACATCTATGAAAATGCAAGTGCAAAGATTCGGCTGTTTGAAAATACAACACACATAAAAATTGGAAAGGGAGTGAGACAAGGTGACACCATATCTCCAAAGCTCTTTAATGCCACATTGGAAAATGTCTTTCAATCACTGAACTGGGAAAACAAAGGTATAACGATTAATGGAGATTATTTAACCCACCTTCGTTTTGCTGATGATGTAGTCATTTTCGCAACTACCCCATCAGAGCTGCAGAGTATGATCCAGGAACTTGCTCACAGGAGTCAAGAAGTGGGTTTAAAAATGAACTTTCAGAAGACAAAAGTGATGTTCAATGCTTTTACAAGAAATGAAGATTTATCGATTGATGGAGAAAAGCTTGAGATAACAGACACATACGTTTATCTTGGACAGCAGATATCAAGTGAGGGTCACATTGATGAAGAAATTAATCGGCGTATGAAACTTACCTGGAGAGCTTTTGGAAGAAACAGCATAATTTTCAAGAGCAATATGCCATTATGTCTTAAAAGAAAAGTGTTTGATCAACACATCCGTCCAGTGCTTACGTATGGTGCAGAGACATGGACCTTAACTAAAAGAGACATACAAAGGCTGCAGACAACTGAAAGGAGCATGGAGAGGTGCATGCTTGGTGTAACCAGGAGAGATAAGTAGAGGAACTCTTGGATCAGAAAAATGACAAGAGTGGAAGACATCATAATCAGAGTTAAATCCCCGAAATGGCAATGGGCTGGACATACTGCCAGAAGGACAGACCATCGATGGACAGCCGAAATTTTAGATTGGATTCCAAGGGACAGGAAAAGACCCAGAAGAAGACCCCATGGGAGATGGGTGGATGAAATTCGAAAGTATGCAGGAGTGACATGGAGGAGACTGGCACAAGACATACCGTTGTGGAGGAAACTTGGGGATATATATAACTACTGGAAAAATCTGCACTGCATCCAACTTCTGTTTTTTGGAATTTTTTTCCTGATTTTCAACCTGAAATATAAATATTTATGGAATAAAATTATATTTAACAACAATAAAGTGACGAGAAACAGAATTTACGATTAAAGGGAAATTTTAATAACTTCTAGCTTTGGAAATTGTTGCCTACAGTTTCGAGCTGAAATACAAACATTTACGAAAAATATATATATACTTAACAATACTGGACACAATTTGGAACACCATGCATCGATTCTTACAAATCTCCTAAGTTTGCGACTTTATATATATACAGAGATGCCAACATCTAAAGGAAGTCATCAGTAGTCCATATGCGAGGCGCCCGTAGTTCTTCCGTAGTGATGTCAAGTCAAGTCAAGTTCCCACATTAAAATTTGCAGGGTAGCATGCGTATTTCCCAGAATATACTGCTACATTTTTAGCAATATATTAATCTCGATCGAGGACAATACTTGGATAAATTTTGCAACATATTTAAGTCCCCTTAAAATGGGGGGAAAAAAACTTGAGTAAATACACAAAAAATACATACCATTTCAACTCCACCTTTTAATAAATATGTTATGTCATAAGTGTGTGATGCCACACACGTATGGTTATTCCTCCTGTTCTTTAGAGTGAATATGCCGACCGCAATAGTCTTTTCCGCCGTGTGCGATTGAAAAATCAACAGCACACGGGGAACAAAACCCATGGTTTTCGGATACCCGAGACAATTTTAGACCCAGAAATTTTTGCAAATAACTCTGCTTGAATTTTTGACAACTTTTTTGTGTTTTAGATCCAAGAATATTAGTAGAGATAGGTGGCCCTTTACCCGACGCTATTGCAAGTAAATTCGTACACGACAAACACAATGGGAGCAAAGAAAAAACAATTAACTTTGAAAGATTTCATAGCTTTATTATGCGGATAAATAGAAAATTAGCATTAAATGCTTATGATACGAAAAAACTAATCAAAAAGGTATTTTAAATTGCATAAATCAATCAATTCTGGAAAAAAAGGATAAAATGAAACATCCCTTTGTTTAGCAGAACATTTTTACAAGAGAAAAAAAAACTGCACTTCGCAAATCTGTCAAAGTAACAAACAATTAAGCTCTCTACCGACAGCAAGGAGCGTGGGAAAATAGGTCACGACTGTGTGCACACACCCAGCAGCTAAGAAACGTCTCATCGCAACTGCTGCTAGACGTTTTCTCTGGCTCGTTGCCAAGGACACATGGAGAGACTTTCTCTTGCTCTGGGCAGAACATACTGCGCGCGAAGAACAAACTCCCAGGGAGGTAACATAAAAACAGGCAATAACAGCGTCCACACATCCAGGTAGCTTACCTATGTGCTCTGCCGGAAAAAACAAACATTCAAGATTTCTTTGATCCACAATTGTTTCCTTCGATCTGACGACTATTCGCTCAGAGCATATCTTTTTTTTTTTTTCTGATACCCCGCCCGCCCCTTACTTTGGTGAAACAAATATGCAATAGCAATTAACTATTTAAATTACATTTTAGCAAAAAAAAAAAAAAAAAAACATAATTCACGGAAACATGCGACCGCTGCAAACATGGAAATTCCAACAAATAACATTCCTTGTACTGCTGCGAATTTTTATTTTTTTCACACCACTGGAACTGGAAGCCACTGAAGCACGCTTCATAACTACAGCAATTCACGTCACACCACAACTAATCAACTTAACAACAAGAACAGAAAACGTGGAATCGACTTTAGTCTACCTCCATCCTCCGACAACTTGCGTTAGTTCAGGACACGGTTAAGGTTTTCCCAAAGTTAACAGACGTCGTGCATTACGAACGCCTTTCCACGGCAAGCCAGGTACAAAGGCACGTGATCATACAGAACGATCTCCGCTGCAACATTTCCGCTTGCTTGTCGGCCAGCCAAACATGCGTGCTGTGTAACGGCTTCGTGGCGTTACCGCAAAAAAACACTACATTTGACTATGCTTGACTTTTTTTTTTTCAAATAAAAAAAAAAAAAAAGAAAAAAAAAGTTTTCCGGAAATATCAGAGATTTCTGGAAAAATCCGTAGTTTTTCACACCTTCTCCGTAGTCTGAACATGATATCCGTAGAAACTACGGACAATCCGTAGTACTTGTTATCTCTGTATATATATATATATAACTACGGGAAAAATCTGCGCTCCGCCCAACTTCTGTTTTTTTGAAAAAAAAAATTCCTCATTTTCAACCTGAGGGGGAAAAAAATCGGTTATGGGAGAAATTATTACTCTATCTGTAACTTCCGTTTTTGAAATTTTTTAAAGATGGAAATCACCCTCCCCAACATTTCAAAACAATTCTATTCAGTTTTGTATCAGTCTCGAGCATTACCAATATGAGAATGAAAAATGCAGAATTCCATGAATCCTCGGAAGAATTTCATGTCCACTTCCCAAGCAGAAAAATAAAATGGTAATTTCCCATAATTTCAACATCATATTCTTAATTCTAACTAAAAATTCACAACAGTATGGAAAATACGTACTGGTCGGTATCTATGTGATACATATATACACAAATTCTCTAAGGATAGCTTTAAGAAGAGTTTGTGGCTGATATTGTATATATTACAGGGAGAGAAGCCACATTTACCTGTTGCTAAAATCTTGAGATCAGTTACAGTATACACCTTGTGATCTGGAGCTGTATATTGCCCATAGTCTGTCGGTGTGTAAAAGATTTGATTTTTCCACATATTCAAATCAAGGATCATAACAAAAACAATGATGCTATAATTAAACCATTTTCCTGTTAAGAAGAAAAGAGAAAACAACAATTTAGTAAACCTGAATTGCAAACTAAAAAGTAATCAAATTTTCAACATTCACAGCCTATTTATGGAATAAATATTTCAGGGACATTACATGTCTAAATTAATATTACATGTAAAAAAACTTATGCTAAAATAAAAATTGTTGAAATTTTGTGTTCATTTTTTTTTACAAATAATTTTCGTTATGGGCTAAGATCCAGTTACTCAGTTTCAATACAGAAGTTGACCACTATTGTGATACTGCTGCTCAAGACTTCCATAGGATCATTTCCATGTCAAATTAACAAGGCTCACAACCCGAAATTTTTTTTATTTTTATGAAACTTAGTATAATTGTAGTATTCATCAATATAAACAAACATGATTTTTTCAGAATTTTTAATGCATTCGTTTTTGAGTTGATTTTTGAAATTTCGAAAAAAAAAAAAAAACCCTGAAATTTCACCATCTGAGCAAACTTTAACTGCCAATTACTCGGGTTCTAGTAGAGCTAGGGTCATGAATTATGGCTCATTTTAAAGATCTCGAATTGGGCTTTCATTTGATATGCCACATGACACTACTAAAAAAAATTAATGTCAATTTTAAAATTGAAATATTTAAAAACATGTGTTTTTTAAAAAATATGAAAAAAATATAAGTTTAACAAACATTATTTTTCTACATATCCTGAAAGTTTCATAATGGGATCACTATGGGATCACTATAAAAATAATAATAACAACGTAGAACAACGCAACTGAAATGTGCCAGATGTACTTACCGGTTCCACCCATGACTGGAAGGGTATCTTTATGTGGTTTGTGTAAAATGTCATCCTTGTTCTTTTTAACATTGGGAATGTTAAAAAATGAAAATAAACATCTAAGTAATTTGAAACTGTGTCCCAAAGTAATTCATTTCATAATTCAGTATAAGGTTCTGTGTGCATATTTACACTTACAAAATTATTTTATCTTCAATATGTATCCTGCTTTTTTTTTCTTTCTTTTAAATTTTGCCGCACTTGTATGCCAGTGCTTGATTTGCCTCAGTCATTATTAAATTATATACTCTTCCAGTAGCTGTTGTCGGGTCAACTTTTAACAAAACATCAGATTTATGAACCAACAGTATATCTGGCTCCAGGAAGCTCACTTTTACCTCTTCTGTGACCTCATTCACACCAAGTACACATCCCAACCACCAGTGCTCTGAGTACTTACTAATCACAAAACCTACCATATTTTCAAAACTAATGTTCTCTTCCCCTTCATCTGTTGCACATATCTCTTCTTTAAAATGCTCAGAAAGTGAGTAAGTTTTGACTAGTAATTTGTGTTTTCCTGCAGGAATGAAACAATGGAGTTTCTGAGTACCACTTATTGTCTAAGCAGAAGCTATTCTACTTTTAAGAATAATTTCCTCCTCTTTGTAATTTTCTGTTGTTGCAAACCGAAAGTGAATGGAGGCAATATTAGCAGTGGCTCATTCAAAGAGTTGGCGTGGGGTCATAATTTGATTATTATAAACAAGTTGTAAATATCCTTTGGTTCCGACGCAGGACTTAACTTTAATAATTTTGCTCGAAATGCCTCTTGGGCTTTTTTATATTTCTCTTCAGGGTATTTTTTTTCTTGCATGCGTTTTCTTGATTGGTGTTTCATCCAGACATTGTAAACTTCTGTTAAATGCTTCTATAGCATGCTCTTTTTCAGGAGTTGATACTTCAATGTTTTCAGATGGAACAGCATGGCCTTCGGCTTCTTGTTCATTATAGCTGTCAGAAGGTGAAGAGGAATGTTCAGCAGCTTCAGAGTGAAATTTCTGGATTGCTTTACGACAACAGTCACAGATCTTGTCTCCAGTTTTGAGCAACTTGTTCTGTAGCAATAGATTCCTGGAAACTGGTCGCAGATTTTTTTTGTTATATTTATGGTTTGGTTTCCCAAGGGGGTTGGCAACAGTAAACCACACTTGAAACTTTTGAAGTGGATGGTCTGTTGGCATCCGTCTTTTACTTTGCTTTTACTTTAAAACTTAGGAAAGAAACACAATTTGTTACCCTTATATTAACTTTTTAACTAATTATAATTAATTCATTAACATTTGCAGTGTTTGTAAGACCAGGGATAACATTTTAGACAGACAAAATAAACAATTCCTCAGTCACTGATGGTGCGTTTAGTAACATCCTTCTATGTTATTTTTTTTTATAGTGATCCCATAGAGATCCCATTATGAAACTTTCAGGATATGTAGAAAAATAATGTTTGTTAAACATATATTTTTTTCAGATTTAAAAAAAAAACACATTTTTTAATATTTCAATTTCAAAATTGACATTAATTTTTTAAAATAGTGTCATGTTTTATATCAAATGAAAGCCCAATTCAAGATCTTTAAAATGAGCCATAATTCATGACCCTAGCTCTACTAGAACCCGAGTAATTGGCAGTTAAAGTTTGCTCAAATGATGAAATTTCAGGGGTTTTTTTAATTTCAAAAATCAATAACTCAAAAACTGATGCATTAAAAATTCTGAAAAAATTCATATATGTTTATATTGATGAATTCTACAAATATACCAAGTTTCATAAAAATCAAAAATGGTCAGGTTGAAAATGCTATTTTTGCTGGTTGATTTCACATGGAATGACCCCATAGGTTTTGGTAAAAATTGCAACATGAAGATTTAAAGACCTTTTATTTTTTTTATGAGTTGAAAGGCATAACTATCTGTATAAGGCTACGTTTAATTTTAAGGGAGGGCAGTATTCCAAACAAGAGTTAATTACGCAGTTGACTTGCTATGCTTAATTGTGGCTTTGTGCAGGGCACTAGAGCAGAGATGGGCTGGGCCCGGACTCGGGCTTCATTTTAAAAACTTCTGGTTGGGTTCGGGCTGCCATATATAGATTTTTTTACAGATCAGTTTTATCAAATAGTTATTGGTTTGATTTTCAAAAAAAATTTTTTTTTTCCAGCAGCAGTTCTCACTCACCACAAGAAAGTTGTTCTTTTGTTATGTCTGGCTATCTGTAGGAGGGTGAATGAAATTTAATTAGTCCCTTTAGGCAATGAAGTTGTTCCGTCCATGTGAAGCTGGCTGACAGCCACCAGGGAACAGCGACAGACCAGCAAGAGAAAATGCATTAGAGGTGGGTGGGTAGGCTGGGGGAGGGGGTCCTGACTTGGAATATGAGGTGTAAAAAGTAAACTGACAGGCGACAAACATAAGAAAGAGAAGGGGATAAGGGAACGGTTGAAATGCAACCTGATTTTCCGATCGGATAAAGGAAAGGAGAATGGATGTCTGGAAGACAGTAAAAAGCCAATTAAGCTAACAATGTACAGTACTTCCCATTCTCTAGTTTTATGATATCTAGCATTCTGCCGTTAGATGTTTAGGATGCCGATGAAGAGATTTTTTGAAGGCGTAAATTAGATCCAAGATTAGTCTTGATTACCCATGACGGTTAACGCATAAGGTTAAATTCTCTCCGCACTTGCTTCGTAAAACTATACAGTAGCCGGGCCTTTGAAGTTTTCTGATGCTTTTTGTGATCAACATTTAAAACCAGTTACATCTTATGCATTTCTCCTAAGACAGTAGCACGATGGATAATCCCGATTCAAAAGTTATGCTGAAGCTCAATTCTGGCGAATATAAATCTATTAAAAATAAAGTTGGAAAGTCTCCCGTGTGGAATATTTTTAGTGAAATTGTTGAGAGATTCAGGAAAAAAATTGGACTATGTTTAATGTGACAGATGGAAATGCATTTTAAAATATAAAAGTTCAACTGGGACAAGTCGGCTTTCTCGTCACTCAAAAACTTGCGCTCCATCAACGTCTTTGAATAGTTTTTTTCATCCTGCTTCAAAACTGGTTACGAATAGTTGATGGCGAAGGGCTCATTGAGTTAGCCCAAAGTTTAATCAGCGTAGGTGCTTTGCTAGGAAATGTCAAAGCTAGATGTACTGCTTCACCATACCACAATATCAAAGCACGTTAGGCAGACGGCAGAAAACATCAGAAAGGCAATTTTGCCTGAAGTCAACGAAAATCTTCGAAATGTCGGTGGGGTGGAGCATTGACAACAGATATGTGGACTGGGCCTTACAGACAAATGTCATACATCGCAATTACTTGCCATAACATCGATGAGGATTTCCAATTAAAATCGCTGGTTTTGTCAACAATGAGTTTCCCTAATGTCCCGAAAACTGGTGTCAACATAAAAAGCGAATTAATAGCGACTTTGGAAAGAATCGGCTTTGAAACAGCTCTCTTGACATCAAAGTGTACCTTTGTTACTGATGAAGGATCCAACATTATGTTGCACTGAAGTGCTACAGGAAGCTAACATGTGTGAATCACTTGTTAAATACTGCGTTAAAGCACAGTTACAATGAAACTGCAGAATAATTTCCCCAATTAAAGTGTTCCGTGGAAAAATGTAAAGCATTGGTGACATATCTGAAAAAGTCTGGAACTGTTAATGCGCTTGAAATAACTGTCCAACAGGAAGTACACTATCTACCAACAAGTAATTGGACACCTGTGATAGCAAAGGAAAACAAAGTTTATTCACCTTCAATAGTTGGTGGAGCCTCCACGAGCGGCGATTACAGCTATGACCTTCCGGGGCATACTCTCGACCAGGTGTTGTACGACAGCTAGCGGTATTTTCTTCTACTCGGCTTGGAGAAGACAGGTCAGTTCCTTCATCGATTTCGGACAGTGGGGGCAGCCCTTAAGTCGACGCTCCAACTCGTCTCATAGGTGCTCGATAGGGTTAAGGTCCAGGCTCTGCGCAGGCCAGTCCATTCGATTAACCCCATTGTCACCATACCAAGCTATGGTGGACCTCGCAACATGACAGGTGGCATTGTCATCCTGAAAGTAACATGGGTCCACCCCGTAAAACTGCCACAACGTAGGAAGCGCATGGTCATCCAAAATGGTGCAGTAGGTCTCGGCGTTGAGTCTACCAGGAATTGCGACCAAGGGTCCCGTGCCATACCAGGAGAAACACCCCCATAGCATAATTCCATCGCCGCCGAACTTCACAGTTGGCACAATACATTCTGGCAGGAGGCGTTCTCCAGGCAGACGCCAAACTCAGACCCTGCCATCCGAACGGCAGAGGGTGAACCTTGATTTGTCGCTCCAGAGAACCCGTTTCCATTGTTCAACGGTCCACTGTTGACGTTCTTTGCACCACGTTAGCCGAGCAGCGCTATTGGACTTGGTGATCAAAGGATTGTGGGTGGCAGCACATCCATGATAACCGAGCAGATGGGCTTCCTTACGGATGGTATTCATCGAAAGAACACTCCTGGATGCCTGTTGAAACTCCTCGCGGATGTGGCCCATCGATTTGGTGTGGTTCTTCCGAATTTCTCTGGCCAGCACCCATCGGTCTCTAACTCCCAGTTTTGTGGGTCTGCCGGGTCGGGGCACATTCCGACAGTCACCTCTCATCTTCCACTTGCCAATCACGTAGGCCACTGTTGATTTTGGGTACTTCAACTCGCTGGATATGTCACGTTTGGATCGGCCATTTCTGTGATACCTGACGCTTACACCTTTCTCAAAATCAGAGAGCTCCGAACTGCGTGGCATCTTGCATGCAACTGTTTGCGTTGTTGTTTCCCACACGATATTTAATGGCGGCGGCCGTGACGTGTATCAGGACCGCAGATATAGTCGATTGCAGGGGTGTCCAATTACTTGTTGGTAGATAGTGTAGAAACTAGGTGGAATACCAGGTGCACTATGTTGAAATCTGTAATAAGCCAGTTTGCAGCAATTACAGATGTGCTTCACAGAAAAAAACGAAGGCCACCGAATTATTCATATAAATGTGGAACTTTTGGAGTTTTTGGTAGAATTCTTAGAAAAATTTAAAGAAGCTATAGTCTGCAGTTGGAAGGGGATTTATATCCTACCCTGTATCTTGTTCTGCTGTGGCACCATTATTTCAAAAAACACTGCGCATATAAAGTCACAGATTGTGCCGTTGCAAAGTTTATGAAAAAGAAAACTGGAGAATGGCTAGAAAAGAAGATAAAAATTGACGAACTTCACCGGATAGCTACCTTTTTGCACCCAAAATTCAAATCTCTGAAAACGTTGAATGGTGAAGAGAACTAGTTTTCTCAAATGTCCACGATATAATGTCTCAGTATGAAGGTGAAAAACATCTGGACATAATTAGCAATTCCAATACAAACACACTTGCTGCAGAAAAGAAAAGTGCTGGAATTTTTGAAGAATGCATTGATGGACACCGAGAGAACAGTGTTAGCCATACATGAAGTGCAACGGTATATTGACCTTTCTGTTGGAAACTGCGATGTAGAAATAGAAAACAAGAACTTGTCGCTTTGGTGGGAAAATTCACCTTTTACGAATCTGGCTACTTAGCTAGGCATATTTTTCAGCATTCCTGTTAGCAGTGTATCCAGCGAACGGGACTTCAGGATTGCTGGGAGAGTTTTAGAGGAAAGAAGATGTAGCTTAAGTCCTGATGCCATGGATGCAGTACTCTTTCTGAAGAATTATGCACATTACAGAAACACTGAAAAAAAAATATTGAAGGCAAGATAAAAGAAATCACTATATTCCACGTTAAATTATGCAACAGGTGCTTGATTTTGTGAAACAGAAAATTGAAATATTATATTTCAGATTACTACTACGTAGATTTGTGTGGTAAATAAATTTCAATTTCATTGGCCATGTTTCTTTTTCACTCAAAATGATAAAAGTGGACAAAATTTCTATTTTAAAAAGGTGATGTTTCATTGGCCATGTTTCGGAAAGTTATTTCTTTATTTTTTGAAATTTCGTATATCTTTGGGTGTTTTCATACTAAGATGTATTTCAAAAAGTCATCATAATCCTTTGCTAAAATTTTTAGGGAGATTCTCATTCCACCAAATGGGAATTGAATTTATTTTAACTGAACAGGATGCACAGAATGTGTGTTCTATTTAACGTTCAATACTTCACCAAAAATTATCTGAACACATTTATTAAAACAGTGAAAATGACACACTTCATTTAATTTAGGAAAAGTGCCACTTATATTTAGGTAATTTACATATTTTTGTACTAAATATTTTTAAGTATAGCAACATGAACCACATCCTACAGAAAGCAAAAATGCCTATAGAAAATAAAAATGAGTTCATGTTTCACCGCTCAAAAAATATTATTTGCATTTTTGAACTTCCCTTTTTGTTGGTAAAGTTCGATTAACACTTAACGTACGTGGGGCTTGGCTTTCAATTCTTATTTCCATTATGTGGATGCGGCATGGGGTTTTTTCATTTAGTTGTGGGTCCACTTCATTTTTTTTTCCTCGTTGGTATTTAACTGGCCTCGTCACTACATGAGTTTTTTCCTTTGCCGCCTCCTCATTTACTTCAATAATTTTTCATAACCCGAGTACTTTTGGTAATAATCCATTACCGTCATCTAGGGGACGTTTTGCTCCGACTAGCACGGACCGTGTTAGCTGGGCATTTCGGTGGTTCTCGCGGGCTGCTTCTGTTATCGGCTATCATTTCTTCTTGGGCGTTGTGGCGCCATCTCTTGTTGGTCACCGATCTCATTTTTCGAACTTTTTCATTTTTTTGCACAATTTTAATTAAATTTCTCTAGCTGTTTCTCAATATATTAGGGTCATTATGGTTACAAACTTTTGCCCTATTTTTTTCAATCATTACCGATTCTGCTATTCTGAGGTGTTTTTCGGATTTACAGCTTTTAATGATTTTTATATTTTCGAATTTAGGATAAATATCCTAAATTCGCATCACAGAAACATTGAAACACTGAAAAAAAAAAAAAGAAAAAAATGCACATCACAGAAACACTGAAAAAAAAAAAAAACTACTGAAATAAATATCCTAAATTCGAAAATATAAAAATCATTAAAAGCTGTAAATCCGAAAAACACCTCAGAATAGCAGAATCGGTAATGATTGAAAAAAATAGGGCAAATGTTTGCAACCATAATGACCCTAATATATTGAGAAACAGCTGGAGAAATTTAATTAAAATTGAGCAAAAAAATTAAAAAGTTCGAAAAATGAGATCGGTGACCAACAAGAGATGGCGCCACAATGCCCAAGAAGAAGCGATAGCCGATAACAGAAGCAGCCCGCGAGAACCACTGAAATGCCCAGCTGACAAGGTCCGTGCTAGTCGGAGCAAAACGTCCCCTAGAAGACGGTAATGGATTATTACCGAAAGTACTCGGGTTATGAAAAATTATTGAAGTAAATGAGGAGGCGGCAAAGGAAAAAAACTCATTTAGCGGCGAGGCCAGTTATATACCAACGAGGAAAAAAATAAATGAAGTGGACCCACAACTAAATGAAAAACCCCCATGCCGCATCCACATAACGGAAATAAGAATTGAAAGCCAAGCCCCACGTGCGGTAAGTGTTAATCAAACTTTATCAACAACAGAAATGTAAGAGAGCTAATTTTGTTCCACCGTCTTTGAGACTCACGAAAAACATTGCAGAAAATCTGTCAAGAAATTTTATTAAAAAAATAGAACTAAAAACGGTGAATGGCGCGATTCGTAATAAATTCAAAACTATTGAGCAATGCGAACGAATAGAAGCTCATATTTGGACCTCTTCATTAGGTGAAATTCCGGAAGCAGAAAAGAAAAATATTGATAATTGATTAGCTAAAGCAGTGAGAGATAAAAACAAAAAGTTTAAGGAAAAATTGAAGATTAAAGAGAATAAGTGGTTGAATCCAAAGTTAATGTCTACAGCACCTGGCCCACAGTTAATACCATCCCCCACTAACAAACATGTCATAGATCTGACGGAAGAAGGAGTAGATGAAAACCTGATTAATCTCCTCAATAAGGGATATAATTACAACCTTTCCTCCGCAACACTTGATAAAAAACATATACTGATTGATTTAGAAAGCATCTGTAGTAAGGTAGAAAGAGAAGATGAAAATACAGCAGTTACTTTAAGGAAAGAATTCTCAGACTGCGTCTCAAAAAATGTGTAAAAAAGCCAGTAAAAGTTGATTACAATTTTAATAGAAATGCCATTGCTGACCTTAAAAAATTCAAAGCCAATGATAAAGTTGTAGCACTGAGAGCAGATAAGAGCAAAGTTCTGGTATTGGTAGAAAAAGAGAAGTATTACAATAAAATGGAAGCTGAATTGAGCAAGCCTTATTATGAAGAACTCAATGGTAATCCTATAGATCAAACTGTTAAAAATCTTAAGAAATTAATCAGCTCTTTAAGAAATAAAAAACAGCTTAATGAGCTCTTCAAAAACTTCTCCAAAATCCAGTCAAGAATTCCACAGATCTATGGTACGATAAAAGTTCACAAAGTAGGCCATCCAGTAAGACCTATATAATAGACACTAGAAATTCGCCACTCTCCAACATTAATTATTATTTACTTGGTCACCTCAGAGATATTTTCCCTTCTCCTCCCTACCTACTAAAAAATTCCATGCAGCTAAAAGGAAAACTGGACAACTTGCCAGAATTAATTCATCCAGTAATGGCAAGCCTGGATATAGTCTCTATGTATACCGACATTAACCTGGACCTCCTACTGGAATTCATTGCAGATGACCTTGCAGAAAAAATAGTATTCCATAATCACAATAGAGAAATACTACTTGGCATATATGAACTGCTCCTATTTTCCTTCAAGAATAATTTCTTCCAGTTTGGAAAGAAATATTACAGGCAAACTTCAGGACTTGCAATCGGTTCTCCACTAGCACCTCTGCTAGCAAATTATTATATAAGTAAACTAGAGGCAAAAATCCTTATACAACCCTCCTTGTTTGCTCTCTATGTAAGGTACATGGATGATGTCCTAATTATAGTAGATACTGTGGACCAATCTCTACCCTCTCAGATTCTGGAAGAATTTAACTTACTAGAGAATACCTTGCAGTACACCCTGGAACAGGAAAAATACCATAGCATCAATTACCTAGATTTAACCTTGACCTCAAGAGAGGGGAAAATATTCACTCAGCTTTTTAGAAAACCCACCAACACAGGGAAGATGTTAGACTTCTGCTCATTCCACCCTGATTATATTAAATCGAATACGGCGAAACAATTTTTGGAAAAAATTGAAATCCTGGTCTCTTCAGCTACTCAGAAAGATCTTCACAAAGAAGAATTAAAGGAAATATTGGCAGAAAACAATTACCCCTCCCCATATGTTGAGAAAATATTTAAACAAGTGCCAAAAAAGAAGGAGGAAAAAACCAACTTCAAATTCACCAGCAAAATTACGTACCACAAGGGACTTTTCGAAAAACTGAAAAGGATCGGAGCAAAATATAATATCAGGCTAGCTCCAGATCTTAATAACAAAATAAAGAAATTCCTGCCAGCTTTAAAGCAGAAAGAATTGGACATCCAATTGCAGGAAGGAGTAATTTACTGCATCGACTGTAACTGCGGACTCAGCTATATAGGAGAAACAGGGAGAAGTATTAAGGTCCTAATGAAAGAACACCAAGCAGCTATTAGGAACATTGGGAACAAAACAGGGCTAGACAGACATATACAAGCAAGTGGACACTCCATAAATTGGGACTCAGTGAAAATAATCGCCCACCAGTCAAACTTAGTAAAGAGGAAACTAGAAGAAGGGATCAAAATAGCAAGAAGAAGAAGTACCACAATTAACGATAATTGCGGATGGACTCTTCCAATTGAATGGCAGCAACTACTCCAGTGACATAGTCCTGATGACGAACTAGGCTTTAGTTCGAAAATTTGACAACCAACTTTCATGAAAAATAACCTCTATAAGACCCGTAAAAAAGTTATTCCACAATCACTATGAATAGAGGTGCCATAAATGCATTTACAAAAAGGGAAGTTCAAAAATGCAAATGCATTAATGCACGTTAAAAAAATAACCTCCAATATCGGAAGTAAATTGAAAAAATATTATGTTCCACATACTGTAAAAAAGTGCATATATACATTGTTATTGTCAATGGGACATACTTTTTGTTGATGCCATATAAATTGTCGAACAAGATGAGTACTAAAATTATGGAAGGCACAAAAATGAAACTAGATGTTAAAATCATTTAAATAGAACTTTTGCTATGATTCTGGTTGGCATGTGAAAGCTTAAGATCAATTTATAACATACGGCAAAAAAATAAATAAAAAAAAGACCTGATTAAATAGTTTAAATTAGATCTACCAAAACTGTTCGCGTCCTTCTGCTCTGGGTAGTTTTTACAGCAATTTCAAATTTTCAATAGTTCACGAAAGTTGCTAAAATAAAGTAAAATAAATAAATAAATAAATAAATAAATAAATAAATAAATGTCTACTTCGGGCTTGGGCCCAGACTCCATGACAAAAACGACAGACAGTCCTCGGGCTATAAGACTTCGGGCCCGGGCGGTCTCGAGCCCCCAAAACTGCGCCCGAACTCACCTCTACAGGGCACACCTACCTAAATTCATGGTTTGTCTCCCTTAAGAAAAAAAAGTCTTAGAGATGTCATCTTTCTGCCCTGTTATCAAGTGGTAACTATGCAGACTGATCAATATGTAACATCTGATTACCTTCAGTGGCAGATTAAGGCATACCTGCCAACTTACGGATGCTCAAATTAGTACAAATCCTTCATTTAAATAAAAACAGTATTGACCTATTGAATAGGTAAATTATGTTCAATAATAAAAGCTGTAAGCATTTCTATTAGTAATTTCACTGCTACTGTTATTAGCCCTGCTAAAAAATTCACCAATATTTGAGTTCTTCTCAACACAAGCTCACAATCACGATGTTTTTTCAATTTGATATGCAATTTAAAGTCGTTAATCCTTCCATGCAAAATGTTCAAATCGCACTACAGACCAAACAAAAAGCTAATTTCGCAACTTTCCGCAACTATGATGGAAATTCATTGGTGTATGAATCTAAAAATATTTGTAAATATTGCACTGATATTTTGACCAATATATTTCCAGTATCAACATCATTAGTCTTCGAAACAAAACAAACTTCGGAAATGTGTGAACATGAAACAAAATGAAATTTGCAATTCACCGCATACCAGTGATGAATCACTATGGGCATGGTTTCTTGATTTTTTCTACTTGGTCAGGCAATTTCACATGGTGCAATTCAACTCGCTTTTCCACTGGGGGGTGCATTCCGTTCTTCAGCACAGAGTTTTTCAGATTGTTAGCACAGCTTAGATGCTATGATAATTCAGCAATATGATCTTATTGGATGAGTAATTTATTTCACCCATGAAAGTGATCAGGAAAGGGGGGGTTGAAACTTTTCCTGTACAGGCACATGCTGGAACTTTCCTGTACAAGCATTATCTGCGGTGTGTCCACATTTCTAAAAACAACACACAGGCAGGCAGGCAGGCAGGCACACACACACACACACACACACACACACACACACACACATATAAAGGAACGACTGCAGACACTGCTAATATCCATGTGCGGCAAACAAACTCACACTGTGGCCGCCCCGGTGGCGCAGTGGTATGGATGTTGTGTTTGTCTTACGGCACTGGCTCTCTCCCTTCCCTGGAACCAGTGACCCTAAATTAGGGACGGGCGACTGCTTATAGCCCATTGAGTTGCTCACGGTGGTCGTTAAACCTCCAATCAAAAAAACAAAAAACAAAAAAACACACTGTTGTCAAAACATTTATATTTCTTTGAAACTTTTAAAAAACAGCTTAATTGAAACTACCACGAGGGGAGGGGCAAGGCCCAGATTCTAAGTTCTTCGACTGCTGACTTTGAATTCCCTAGCCGGGAAATCTGATGCTCCTGTCGCTTTTGGGGCTATAGGGGTCATCCCCCTACTCTGCTACTGGAATAAGTACTGATCCAGATACCCCCCTCCAATAAAAGGAATTGAATTTCTGTACTAATCTCAGGGATACCCAAGATCACTTACAAAAAGATGGATTTCTGACTTTTGGCAGAACCCTGTAAAACATACAGTTACGATTCCACACACTTGCAGAAATTACACATAATTTTTTAGTGTCTTGACGAAAATTTGCACATTTATCTAGTAATCCACACAATGGTACAGTGATGTCAAAATGCGTACATTGCATGGATGATTCACATAATCTAGCAGCTATGTTAGGAATATGTAAATCAGTGCCTCTCAACATCATTATATTCTCCTGACTAGAGGGTATTGGTTGGCACAGGAGTTTGAATAAAAATACTTTCTTGAGAACAGAGTGAAAATGGCTACCTGTCAAAAAACATGGTCTCGCTCAGAGGTGCTGGCACCAAGTATCCTTCACCAACTGCACAAAGTATACAGTCTTCAAGTCATGAGCATCTAGAGCCTGTCAGCATAGTGTTGAAAATTTTCACACGGGCACAATGCACTGACGGATGAGAAACACAGAGGCAAGTCTTCAACATCAACAAACAGCAATGTGGCATGGGCGGAGGTTTTGGTGCAAGAAGACAAACACAGGTGAATATAACGTTACTAAATTAATAGTTAAAACACTGTTTTGCATGTTACTTGAGATCGCATGGGCAGTGGCATACCAGAAAAACTTGGGGGCCCACCCGCAAAAAATATCTTCGAGGCCCTTTTGCAAAAATTTATTAGCTTTCAATTACTGAAAATTTTAAATTCCATATTATTAACTAGGTTTTGTGGGTTTTTTAATAATTCAAATTCTGTGGAACTTACAGGTATTTTTCGTAAAACCAAAATTATTGCACTGTGTTGCATAAAATACAAATTTGCTCATTATAATTAAAATTATTGTCTTAGTTTTATACCATTACAAAATACTACTACCACAAAAAAAAAAAAAAAAAAAAGCCTGTAATAGTACAAAACTAGGCCCAAGTTAATCATATCATGCAAATTTTATTCTTTTAGAGAACTAAGACCATCCTCTTGAAATGTCTCATGATCTTACACACAAAACACCTAAATGCAGTGTGACAGTGTCTAATGACCTTTTCCAATTTATATGAAAATATGAAACGCAAGGAAACATATGCAAAAAATAAATGACAAGAATTATGTACTCTTGAATATATGAAAATTAAATTAAATTATTTTAATTCTAGTATGTATAAATAGGGATGTAAGGTCAGGTGATGCGCAACATCACAGCCTCTCCTTGACAAATGTCAACCCCGCCTTCTCGTGGTGCATCCTGTTCCCACTAAACGGGCTCTGACGACTGCCAATAGCAGTATAACTATGCCATCGGGATTAGAGGAAATGCTATCCCACACTCACCAACCCACTTGGCCAGCGTGGTGAGTTATGGCCAAACCCCTCCAAAATGACTCCACAACTTAAATCTTGGCCCTCAGTCTCCGGCAGCTGGAATGTACCTGGCCAAGGCAGCGGCCAGTGTGACATGAAGGCAGAGGGTGCTAAGAATCCCCGGAGGACCGGACTAGGCTGCCATCTGATGCTGACCTTGGCTATGTATAATGGACGCTCCCTATCTTCTGATTCAAGGCTTCTTGAATTGGAAGAGGAACTACAAAGGATCAAGTGGGACATCGTCAGGCTAAGTGAGGTAAGGAGAAAAGGAGATGATCTCATTGAACTGAAAAGTGGACATCTCTTCTACTATCGTGGGAACCAGATACTGGCAGAACTAGTGGTGTTGGATTTATAATAAACAAGAAACTGAAAGGATAAAGTTGTAGAAGTTGAAAGTTCCTCTGACAAAGCTGCACGACTTGTTATCCAACTCTCGAGAAGATACCAGGCTCAGATTATTCAAACTTATGCACCCACCACAAGTCATGCTGAAGAAGAAATTGAAGAATTTTATGAGGAAATTCGTGATCTAAATAATAAAGGTAAGCAGCACTTGAAGATAATTATGGGAGATTTCAATGCAAAAATAGGGCAACGGCAACAGAATGAAACTTCAGTAGGCAAATTCGGTCACGGCAACAGAAACCAGCGTGGAAATACTCTCGTTGAGTTTGCAGAGGCAGAAGGGTTTTTCTTCTTGAACTCCTTTTTCAAGAAAAAGCCACACAGGAAATGGACATGGAGAAATCCAAATGGGGCGACAAGTGAAATTGATTTTATTATGTGTAACAAAAAATTCGTCATAGAAGACCGCAGTGTGCTGAACAAGTTCAACACAGGTAGTGACCATAGATTGGTGAGATGTAAGATGCACCTCAACACTAAACTCGAACCTGGCAAGATCATAAGACAAACAAAATGTATTGACACCTTAAAAAACACCATAATACCTTCAAGTTGGAACTGAAGAACAGATTCTCTGCTTTAGAAGGCCTAACATCATAAGAAGTGGATATTTCTGAAGTTAACAGAAAAGTAACCAAAGCTCTTATGGAAACAGCAACAAAATTAGCTGAGTCTAAGAACAAGTTGCATGTGAACAAATTATCAGGAAAAACCAAAATGTTGATGCAAAAAAGAAGAGAGATGAGGACAACTAAAGAAGATGTGACTTCCAAAGTGGAATACATAGGCTATGCAAGACAGTACGAAAAAGTATCACTGAAGACGTAAGGAAATTCAACTGTGAACTAGTGAGGAAAGCAATTGAAAACAACCAAAGCCTAAAGATAGCAAAGGGACATCTCAGTGAGGGAAGAAAACAAATTATGGCACTGAGAAAAGAAGATGGTTCTGTAACAAGAAATAGAGGCAAAATTTTGACAAGAGTGAAAGATTTCTACTCCACATTATATGAAAGGGATGATACATGTACTCCAGACATCATGAAAGGTACCAGTACCAGAGTTCTTCAAGTCCTCCCAGCAGAAGTTGCACATGCAATCAAGAACATGAAGCGGGGAAAGAAAAGCTCCAGGAGAAGATGGAATTACTGTAGACATCATACAAGAAGCAAGTGGAGAAATCTAAACAGTACTCGCACAAATTTTCACTTGATGCCTTAATGAAGGGAAGATTCCTGAGGATTGGAACAATGCTATAATGATCCTGCTACATAAAAAAGGTGACATTGAGGATCTCAGGAACTACAGACCTATCAGCCTCCTATCAGTGATTCATAAAATCTTCACTAAAGTTCTTTCACACCGTTTGAAGGTAACACTGGACATGGCTCAACCGAGAGAACAAGCTGGATTCAGGAGTAGCTACAGCACAACAGATCATATCCACGTACTGAGAGAACTAATTGAAAGAGCGAGGGAATACGAACTTCCATTATGCATGGCTTTTATCGATTATGAAAAAGCCTTTGATTCGGTGAAACCGTCAGCAGTTACAATGGCTCTGAAATTGTGCGGTATTGAAGATGCATACATTAATATTATTAATAACATCTATGAAAATGCAAGTGCAAAGATTCGGCTGTTTGAAAATACAACACACATAAAAATTGGAAAGGGGGTGAGCCAAGGTGACACCATATCTCCGAAGCTCTTTAACGCCACATTGGAAAATGTCTTTCAATCACTGAACTGGGAAAACAAAGGGATAAAGATTAATGGAGATTATCTAACCCACCTTCATTTTGCCGATGACATAGTCATTTTTGCAACCACCCCATTAGAGCTGCAGAGTACAATCCAAGAACTTGCTGACAAGAGTAAAGAAGTGGGGTTAAAAATGAACTTGCAGGAGACAAAAGTGATGTTTAATGCTTTTACACGAAATGAAGATTTATCGATTGATGGAGAAAAGCTGGAGATAACAGACACGTACGTTTATCTTGGACAGCAGACATCAAGTGAGGGTCACATTGATGAAGAAATTAATCGGCGTATGAAACTTACCTGGAGAGCTTTTGGAAGAAACAGCATAATTTTCAAGAGCAATATGCCATTATGTCTTAAAAGAAAAGTGTTTGATCAATGCACCCTTCCAGTGCTTACATATGGTGCAGAGACGTGGACCTTAACTAAAAGAGACATACAAAGGCTGCAGACAACTCAAAGCAGCATGGAGAGGTGCATGCTTGGTGTAACCAGGAGAGATAAGAAGAGGAACTCGTGGATCCAAAAAATGACAAGAGTGGAAGACATCATGATCAGAGTTAAATCCCTGAAATGGCAATGGGCTGGGCATACTGCCAGAAGGACAGACCATCGATGGACAGCCGAAATTTTAGATTGGATTCCAAGGGACAGGAAAAGACCCAGAAGACCACATGGGAGATGGGTGGATGAAATTCGAAAGTATGCGGGAGTGACATGGAGGAGACTGGCACAAGACAGACCGTTGTGGAGGAAACTTGGGGAGACCTTCATCCAGTAGTGGATTGATAATGGTTGACGATGATGATGATGTATAAATAACACGCTTCACGTAGTGCCAAAATATTCTGCACGTAGTAAATTTTTTTCTCTTGACTCTTATAAAAAATGAAGCAGCTTTCAGTTTCTTGACCCCCTTAAGAACATCTTACAGTTCATTATATTCTAAATGATGCGTAGTTATGTGCAAACACCTGTAATACATGACATCTTATCCTCATTGGTATAAAACTTATATTCGTTGAACTGATATTTCTTTTACATACATGCATAGGAACTATTGTTTGGCTGTGAAAAGGGGCCTCCAGTTGTCTAGAATAGTTACTTTTTCGTCATCCAGTTTTTATAAACTAAAACCGCAAAAATGATTTTCAAATGTTTACGTACTTATTTAATGGGAAGAAAAAATAAATAAATAAAAAAAAATTGTTTTCCTTTTTAATACTTCACAGCTGCTGTAAAAAAATCCTGGCTATTTCTTTAACCAGCTTCATATGCAGTTTCCAGAAAAAAGATTTGTGAAAAAAATTTCCAGGTTGCATTGCGGGGGCTATCGGCACGCCCCTGCGCATGGGTGCCTGTATCAAAGTATCATAGAACAAACTGCTGATATCTGTAACAGAACATGTAAAAGGTAAGAATAAAATAAAACATTAAGACTCACCAGCAGTAGTTCATCTAAATCAGTGTCTCATGTGCACTAAGATGGAACATGTTGAGACGCCCCGAGACGAAACATGGTAAGAAACCAAATTACGAAGAATTAAAACCCAAACGAGCAGAAACAAAGCAAAACTTTATAAAAGATAAAAAACCAAAAACCTTTGTAGACATATAAGAGCTTCAATTAAAAACAAGAATCCTAAATGCAACGTCAAGCACCCATACAATTTGCCACACTAGTTTCATACAACATGGTCATCGACACCCTCTTACGGCACTCCACACTCTGGCCCTTCTACAGGGTGTCCGACTTGCTACCGAACCCGGCATTTGTTTAATAATATTAACACCAATGAAGATATTGCAACGAAATTTGAAGTGGACATACCTCATTTCGTGTGAAATGTGATGACATAACATCACGTGCTGGAAGTGGCCACCATTTGCATCTACAGACAGCACTGAACCCGGTGCTGTCCGCCAGCCAGCCGGAGTGCTCCTTAGTGGGAGGGAGGTCATCCACAAATGTCCGAGGAAACGATCCAGAATGTAAAAGGCCGACTGTTTGCATCTCCCAGGAAGTCACTTCGCTGACTGTCACAGGAAACAGGCTTGTCCAAAAGCACTCATCAATGTGCCGTGAAAAAAGCGAAGCTTCATGCGTACCGTATCTCTGTGGTCAACGAACTGAAAAAGCCTGACCACGTGAAACGAGTGACATACTTTCGATGGTTTCAGACATTTCTTCAGGAAAATCCGGGCATTCTGGAATACATGTGGTTTTCGGACGAGGCATGGTTTCATCTAGAGGTAAGGATACGTCAATTCTCAAAATTCCCATATTTGGGACAGTGAAAATCCCAATGTGATACATGAAGAACCCCTTCATTCACAGAAAATTGGTGCTTGGTGTGGGATGACCCAGAGCCGCATAATTGGTCCCATCTTCTTCGATGCAACCATCACAACAGCTGCATATAGGGAAATCTTCAACATCTTTGTAAATCAATTGGACGATGAAGAATGCTCCATTGGATATTACTAGCATGATAGATCGACATCACAGACCAGTGTGGCCGAAATTCAGTCCTTTTTCAGTAACCGCATCATTTCGAAGGGTCTATGGCCACCGCGCTCGCCAGATCTGATGCCTCCCGATTTCTTTTTATGAAGATATCTAAAAGGGAGAGTTTACCAAAAGAAACCGTGAACCATAGATGCCTTGAAAGCAAACATCACTGAAGAAATTCAGGCAGTGACTACAGATGTATTGGCAAGGAATTTTCACAATATGGTGTGGCGGGTTCAATGCTGTTTGGATGCAAATGGTGGCCACTTACAGCACATGTGATGTCATCACATTTCGCATGAAATGAGGTAAGTCCACTTCAAATTTCATTGCAATATTTTCATTGGTGTTAATATTATTAAATAAGTGCTGGGTTCGGTAGCAAGTGGGACACCCTGTGTAGACAAGTGCCTTCTGCCAACTTATTACTGGCACTGAGCTTCACTTCTCCCATGCACATGCGTGAATATGTGCTCTCTTGTGGATAGAATCCAGAAATTCACGAGAGGGCGCATATTCACGCATGTGCATGAGAGAACTGAAGTTTTGTGCCAGTGATGAGTTGGCAGAAGGCACTGGTCTACAGACAGTAGAAGGGCCAGAGTGCTCAGTGCCACGGAGTATGTCGACAACCATGTCGTACGAAACTAGTCTGGCAGACTGCATGGGTGCTTGACGTCGTGTTTATGATTCTCTTGTTTTTAATTGAAGCTTTTATATGTTTCCGAAGGTTTTTGGTTTTTCATCTTTTATAAAGTTTTGCTTCGTTTCTGCTCGTTTGGGTAGTAATTCTTTGTAATGTTTCCCTCTTGTGTTGCTTTCCTCTCAGCAAGTTTCGTGGCCACATTTACTCGTATATTTGTCTGTTGTTGACTGCAGCTGCACAGCATTCATTGCTAAATTTTTCTCCCTCTTGATGTCATTCTTTTCCAATTTCTTTATAGTCGCTTCTCTTTCTTTTTTCTTTTCTCTCAGATGACAATTTTATCGATCACACTGAAAGAACTTTCAGCTTGAGGACAATAAATGCATGATATCAAAGCTTTCACTATTTCAGATAACTTTGAGGATGTGAATATATTGAACACTGTGGACCAATTCTCACAAAGTCTCCAACTTCCATTTTCAAAAAATTTCCCCTCCCTCATCAAGCTTAATTGCAAAAATTTATGGGGGAAAGTAACATTTAACAATAACACAGAATAGTGAGATAATCGCGGCGCGGGGTGTGTGTGTGTATGTATATTATTTTGGGGGAAAACCTTTGCTTCACCAGACTTCCGCTTTCGAGAAAACTTTCCCCCATTTTTACGTTGAAATATACACAGCTGAGTCACATTATTGTGACCACTAGCTAATATGCAGAGTAACCGCTGTGTGCAGCGCGGACAGCAGCTCGACGGGCTGGGAGTGACTCAATAAGGTACTGGAAAGGTGTACACAGGTATGTGGAGCCATGCTGACTGTAGTGCATCTGACAGCTGCTGGAGGATACATGGTGGAGGTTCCATAGAGTGAACAACCCGATCGAGGTGGTCCCACAGATGCTCAATTGAGTTCAAGTCTGGGGATTTAGGGGGCCAGGGAAGTACTTTAAAGTCATCATGCTCTTCCAACCACTTTCTGACATTTCTAGCCGTGTGACAAGTCGCATTGTCGTGCTGATAGATCCCACCCGCCCCAGGGAAGACAATCAGCATGTATGGGTGTACGTGGTCTGCAAGAATGGATTCATAACAAATTCAGTCCATAGTGCCTTCCACAGGTTTGGTGGGCCTAGAGAATGCCATGAAAACATTCCCCAGACCATAACGCTGCCCCCACTAGCTTGAGAACTTCCAGCAATGGTTGAAGAGTGTTTGTTCTCCGATGTTTCTTGCCTTATACGCTAACGTGTATCCATTTGATGAAGCAGAAAACATGACTCATCGGAGAAGGCAATCCTTTGCCAATAAGCAGAGGTCTGATTCCGATACTGCCGTGCAAATGTAAGTCTTTTCTGCCGATGCAGCTTCGTTAGCATAGGTGCAGTGAGCATTCATCTGCATCGGAGCCCCCTATGCAGCAGGGTTTGCTGAACTGTCGTTTTAAGACACACTTTCGGTAGCCGCATGGTTCATTCTGCTAGTGAGTTGCTTCACTGTAGTATGTCGATTGGCACTCACGCACCTTCACAGTCGACGTTCACCTCTCACATCAATGGCATGTGATACTCCGCTGTTTCCACATCGCTTATTCGTAATGGTGCCGTTCCTGCAATCACGATACGCTTTGACCACAGCAGCATGCGATCAGTTCACAAACTGCGCCGTTTCAGAATTACTGCCACCCTTGGCCTGGAAGCCGATAATCATCCCTTTTTGCAAATTTGATAAACTGCTCCTTTTAATCCATGACAGCAACGAGTGATATGTTTTCAGAATGTCTACAGCACACCTTATGTACCCTCCAAGCCAGCTCACAACACTTGCCTTCTTTCATTGGCTACGTGCTGTTGACGTCAAAAGTAGGAGGTGATCACAATAATGTGACTCGACTGTGTATATCTTTATGGCATAAAAGAATAGTTAACAACAATACTGGGCAGAAGGAACATTGACAGAAAAAAAATTAGGATTACGGGAGAAATCTGCACTCTGTCTAACTTCCATTTTTGAAAGTTTCGAAAGACGGAATTCTGCCCTTGAACAAAAAACGAATAATCCCCCAATTTTTGTTCAGCTGTGCAATGATCTTGAGAATGCCCCAAATGATAACACAAATGGTGGAATTCCTCGAATTCGTGGGAAAATCTCGTGTCTGAAGACTACGGGGAAATCTCTGTGCAGTCTTAACTTCCGTTTTCGGAAATCGTTGCTCACAGTTTCATGCTGAAATTCAGAGTATGACCCAAAAGTTTGGAGACAGCGCCTACCTGTGACAAAGCAAGCATACAGCGTCTGAAATACATCCCGCCATCCCTCCTCTCCGTAGTCACGATGGTTTGGCCCATGGAATGTGATTGGAATGTGTGTGCAGACGTTTGCTGCTGTGGTTAGTCACCTGTCTTCTATTATGTGAGAAACATGGCTTTTGAAGAGCAAAGTTGTAACATCAAATTTTTGTCAGCGTTTGGGTAAAACAGCTGCAGAGACTTTACAGATGTTTTTGAAGGTGTACGAGTGGTATCGGCATTTCAAAGAGGGCCAAGAATCCATCTCAGATAATGAGCGCTGTGGTCGACGTGTGACTGGACGGAGTGAGGAAAACATTACGATGGTGGCGCAGTGTGTTCGTCAGAATCGTCGCCAAACCACTGAAAAAATCGCTAACGCAACTAACTTATCGGAGACCACATACCAGCGCATTTTGACGGAGGATCGTAACATGCACCGCGCGTGTTAGCGCATTGTCCCTCGCCTTTTGATCTCCGAACAAACGGATGAACGGATATCGAGCGAATTAATCAACAAAGTCGATAGCAATCCTACGGTTTTGGATAACATCATCACAGGTGATGAAATGTGGTGCTACTTGTTTGATATTCAGCCAAAGTGCGCTTCTTCAACATGGAAATCACAATCTTCATCGCGATAAAAGAAATTCAAGCAGGATTGCAGCAAAGAGAAAGGCAGGCTGGAGGTGTTTTTTTTTTTTTTTATTCTCACGGCATTGTGCATTCCAAATTTATTCCTGAGGGCACAACAGTTAGCAAGGAACGTTATCTGGACATTTTACACCGCTTACAGGAGTCAATCCATTGTAAACGGCCAGAGATGAAGCAAAATAGATAATGGTACCTTCTCCATGACAACGTGCCTGCACATCGGTCCCTACTGGTCACAGAATTTCTTGCCAGAAATCGTACTAATGTTCTTCCACATCTCGCATTATAACGAAGTAAATTTCTCCGTCATTTTTGGTCTACGCCGGGATTCGAACCCGAGGCCGCTTATTCCGGAACAAGTCGCTCTACCAACTGAGCTACGCAGACGTTTATTCTGATTCCTATCTGCCTTTATGTCGCGTGCGTCCTGCTGGCAGGTACGTCACATCTCCCCCCCGAAAGAGGGCCGGGGGCATGGCCCACGGGTCAGCCGTGACCATGAATCGTTGCAGGCAGCCATCCACTGTAGAACGTGCACTTGAGAACTCCCAGTCAATCTGCTGTGTGGAATGCAACATCACATATTTTTATTTTTCGAAGCGCTGGAGAAGGGATTCTCTGATATTTCCTATCTCGCGGTGTGGAAATAACATCACACCAATGCGAGATTTTGAACGGCCGGGTCATCCGGATAGTTCGGGCGCCATTATAACGAAGTAAATTTCTCCGTCATTTTTGGTCTACGCCGGGATTCAAACCCGAGGCCGCTTATTCCGGAACAAGTCGCTCTACCAACTGAGCTATGCAGACGTTTATTCTGATTCCTATCTGCCTTTATGTCGTGTGCGTCCTGCTGGCAGGTACGTCACATCTCCCCCCCGAAAGAGGGCCGGGGGCATGGCCCACGGGTCAGCCGTGACCATGAATCGTTGCAGGCAGCCATCCACTGTAGAACGTGCACTTGAGAACTCCCAGTCAATCTGCTGTGTGGAATGCAACATCACACATTTTTATTTTTCCAAGCGCTGGAGAAGGAATTCTCTGATTTTTCCTGTCTCGCGGTGTGGAAATAACATCACACCATTGCGAGATTTTGGAACGGTCGGGTCATCCGGATAGTTCGGGCGCCATTATAACGGATTGAATTTCTCCGTCATTTTTGGTCTACGCCGGGATTCGAACCCGAGGCCACTTATTCCGGAACAAGTCGCTCTACCAACTGAGCTACGCAGACGATTATTCTGATTCCTATCTGCCTTTATGTCGTGTGCGTCCTGCTGGCAGGTACGTCACATCTCCCCCCCCCCCCGAAAGAGGGCCGGGGGCATGGCCCACGGGTCAGCCGTGACCATGAATCGTTGCAGGCAGCCATCCACTGCAGAACGTGCACTTGAGAACTCCCAGTCAATCTGCTGTGTGGAATGCAACATCACACATTTTTATTTTTCGAAGCGCTGGAGAAGGAATTCTCTGATTTTTCCTGTCTCGCGGTGTGGAAATAACATCACACCAATGCGAGATTTTGAACGGCCGGGTCATCCGGATAGTTCGGGCGCCATTATAACGAAGTAAATTTCTCTGTCATTTTTGGTCTACGCCGGGATTCGAACCCGAGGCCACTTATTCCGGAACAAGTCGCTCTACCAACTGAGCTACGCAGACGATTATTCTGATTCCTATCTGCCTTTATGTCGTGTGCGTCCTGCTGGCAGGTACGTCACAGCATGTTCACCAGACTTAGCCCCCCTGAGATTTTTACCTCTTTCCACTGATGAAACAAAATCTGCTGAGACGTCATTTTGTGTCAACAAATGAGGTAAAAACAGCAATGCAGGAGGCATTACGAGGGGTTGCAAAACATGGCTTTCAGCAATGCTTCCAGAAGCTTTATGAGTGCTGGCAAAAGTACATCATTGCCCAAGGGAATTATTTTGAAGGTGGTTGTGCATCTGTGTTTTAAAGTGTTCAAGGTAAAGAACTACACACTGAGTCCCCAAACTTTTGGATCCTATCTCGTATTTATGCAATAAAATGATATTTAACAACAATACTGGGCATAGGAGACATCGCGAGAAAAAAGAAATTATGACTATGGAAAAATCTTCACTCTGTTTAACTTTAGTTTTCAAAAGTTTTGGAAGATGGAATATGATTCCCGGATGGAAAACCTCTCCCTTTGCCCATTATAGACCTGCCAACTTTCAAGAATTGAAATCCGTAAAAAGTTCACTGAAAGTTTAATCGATACGATAGAATGACTAATGTATTTAATATATTGATGAAATTCATCGATTAAAAGCTGATTCATTATGTGAATGATATATTGATTTCATATGCTATACAAGTAGTATGTTTGGCAGTATTCCAGGCTTATAATGATTAAAGTTCTTAACTGAAATTTTGGTGAGCATCTTGAAATACCTTTGAAAAAAAAATTCTCTCTGTATTTTTAGATATCACCAATCTTAACCTTACAAAGTTTATTTCCGCGTTTCTCACGATAAGATGAGATCGAGACGGAGTTGGGGAAGCAGAAATGGATGAAATTGTGGTCAGGGGAATCAGAACATACAAGCACCTTTGGGCTAATTATTCTTTCTTCGAAAAGTCTTTAGGTAATAAATATATGGCCCTAACTTTTCTGGGAAAAAAAAAAATGTGATATAAGTCGCTCTGTAAAACAACCATAAAACAAGTACAATTTCCATAAATTTTACAGGTAAAACGTAAAACTTAGCCAGTATGCCATTAATCTAAAAAAAATTTCACTTTATTTTTTGCATCAATCTTGAGAATGATATATAAATGAAGAGGAAAAAAAGTGAAATTCCACAAAAGAATCTCATGTATGCATACAGCCAAAATTTCTGGACAACCTAGGGCATAATATTGGGTATATAAATAAGTTTTGAGTGATTTCCGTTCGGTGTTGTACTTATTACTGCTTGCATGTATTTTAAGGTGGCAACACTGCGATATCGCAGTACGAGATGCCAGCTGTCAGAGTCAGAATACAGCATTCGATTGAGGTGCGAAGACGTATTTGTTTTACTCGATGGAAAATGGCAACTTTCGTCTCGATAAAACAGCATTTGCTGGAGGTGTTACGGCATTACTTTATTGTCAAGAAAAGTGCTGCTAACAGCTATCGCTTAATGTCAGAAATCTATGGTGAACATTCCCCATCCATAAAAACATGTGAGTATTGGTTTAGACGATTCAAAAGGAACGATTTCGATGTCAGTGATAAAGAACGTTCTGGACCACCCAAATTGGAAGCTTTACTCGACGAGGATCCATGCCAGACCCAAAAAGAACTAGCAGCAGCATTAAATGCTAGTCAACCATGCATTTCACAACATTTAGCTGCCATGGGAATGGTACAAAAAGAAGGGAATTGGATTCCACATGCTTTGCGGGAAAGAGACCTTGAACGTCAAAAAACCATTTGCGAATTGCTGCTTCAAAGGCAAAAAAGAAAGGGCTTTTTGCATCGTATTATTACTGCCAACGAGAAATAAATATGGTATGATAACCCTAAACGGCAGAAAGCATGGGTGAAGCCAGGTGAACCAGGTATTTCAACGCCAAAACGCAATATCCATGGCTCAAAGGTAATGCTGTGTATCTAGTGGAACCAGAAGGGTGTGATCCACTATGAACTGCTGAAACCGTCAAACTATTAATGGTGTTCGGTATTGAACCCAATTAATGCGTTTAAAACAAGCTCTCGTGCAAAAACGGCCGGAATGGGAAAATAGACACAACAAAGTCATCTTACAGCATGACAACGCAAGACCACATGTTTCTCCACCTGTGAAAAAGTACTTAGAAGGATCTGACTGGGAAGTTCTACCCCACCCGCCATATTCGCCAGAATTGTGCCATCGGATTACCATTTGTTCTGGTCGATGCAGTCAGCACTTTCTGGAGAATGGTTTAGTTCTTATGAAAACATCAAAAATTGGCTGGACAACTGGATCTCTTCCAAGGAACCGGAATTCTTCCTTCGGGGCATACGTTCCCTGCCCGAAAGATGGGGTAAAGTTGTAGCTTCAGAGGGAGCATACTTCAATTAATATTAAAATATTGTTTCTGTTCTCCAACAACGTGTTTTTTTCACCTCAAATCCCTCAAAACTTATTTATATACCCATTATACTTAGAAAAGTGACATACTCTCCTGTCCTTCTGGCACTGTGTAACAATACAACTTCCAGTGATTTACAGCGAAATGAAAAATGACATGCACTGACCGCCTTTTTTCTTATAGTAAGAAATTCTCTATTCAAAACTTTTTTATTTTTAAATCTAGTTTCCCGACTAGCCAACTATATTTTTCTTTTTTTAACCTGCTGAGGCCAATAATTCACATTCCTCCGGGCATCTTGTGCGGGGTATTTTTCAAGCCCTGACTATGCTACATGAAATAAAGGATGGATCATACATAAATACCATGTTTCTCAGTTATTAACACAATTGAAGGAATGACCTAAAAGAGCAAAAATGGTACTACTCACCAGTGATATGGAAGACAACATCCGGAATATTCACATATTTTTGGAACAAGTTAAACTTAAAAGATGCCACATGCATTCCGGGAAGTTTAATATCCAAATCACAAACAAAATGAGGAAAATCCCAATCCTACAAACAAAATAAAGCATATAGAAATTTAAGTGCTTTTGTTCAAACATATCAAAAAAAGAACCAAGGGAGAAATAGCTAAATGTTTTACATGTTTAAAAATCTACTATGTATTTAAAATAGTCATAAAGATGCTATTGCAAATAAAAAGAGAACAAACATACACTTAATAATGAGTATGCTCAAAATATTCACGACTGCTGATCTGTGTACTACAAAAAGAGTGAACGATGACAAACTAAAAAGCATGTATCAAAGTTATACAGGATTATTCAAAATGAATTATCCAATTTCAAATTATATTTTCGAAGTTTACAAATGCAGAGTGTGTAATGATACATCAACCAAACGAAAACTGTCCGAGTTTTGTCTCTCACATTGTAAGTGCTCTATGTGACTTTACTTAATTACATGAGCAACATCAAGCCGATAGTCTATTTCTTCCCATACTCACTCCAGCACATCCAGTGTCACCAACTCCACCACAGCAATGTGTTTTTTGAGCTCATTTGGGGTTGTAGGCAATGGTGGCACATACACAGCATGCTTAAAGTACTCCCAAAATAAGTTGCACAGCGTAAGATCTGGTGACTTAAGCGGCCAGCTGTAAAGCACCAAGTCATGAGGTCCATTGTGACCAATCCAACGGTGAGGGAGCAATTTGTTGAGGAAGCGGTAAACAGCACAGTGCCAATGAGGTGACACCACAGCACCAGTGAAGCCCTCTCATGCTGACCACCTAAAACTCGGAGATTTCCTCTTTCGTTTGGTGTATGCCAAGGTCATACACGGTTGATAGGTATGGAATTATGCTCTTTTGGAATCGGATGAATCACTTTGAACAACCCTGTATATAGGGTGCCAAAGAAATATCTTCACTATTTAAAAAATAAATAAGACAAGGGTCACATAGTGTACAAATCCAAGCAGGATGACATACTAACCAAGTTTTTAACAAGTCATTTGTGCTTGGTAGACGGTACCACACTCAAGAGTGCTTTTCTTTCACAGCGTCCCGAATGGTAACAATACAGGAGTGAACTCAATCTAGTTCTAGCAGAACATTTTCCAATTAGCAGTGCTTAATAAAGCAGAAATTTCTAGGCTACTTTTAACAGCTGCATCCAGTTGTGCAGATTGCTTTTTAAAGATATTTTGCTGGCTGGTTAGCGACCGCTTCGGAGATTTAATTCTCTGCTCGCGTTCATGACCTTGCATGACGAAGTCCTGAAGCATTACACAAGAGCCAAATAAGTGAATTGTTTTGTTGTACAAAACATAATTTATATGTCCAAGCCTCTTGAAACTGACAATTTTCGGAATCCATCTTGTGTTTTTTTTTTATCAGGCGCCATGATTATTGTTTCCAAACTACAACGTGTACCAACACTCATTGCCGACGATATGTAAGCACAGTAACGATATCGTTATTTGCGTAGCGAAAAAAAGCACAAAAAAATAATAAAAAAAAAATTTCCTCACAAGAAATGTTTTAAATCTTTTTTTGTTTTCCGCTACGGAAATAACGATATCGGTACCGTTATCGGAATTTCTCTTAAGGAAACAGCAATACGATGCTACGTTGGAGATAGAGGTTTGCTCCGGCCGCCGACCTTTTTCACTGCGTCGCCGCCGCAGCTATTTGATCGGCGTGCTGATTTGCCCAATGAAGTACTGGGAAATCATCAAAATCCCAAGAAATCTGACATTGATGCTTCAAATAATCGCTAATAAAAAATTTAACGTTGATTTTTATACGAACGCCACTATCGATAATCGCTAGTCAAGGTCACGGCATGCCACCACCAAAAAATCTAGCCGGCACGCCGCCGCCGACAAATTCTAGCAGGCACACTGCCGCTGAAAAAATCTAACCGGCACGCAGCCGCCGACAAAATCTAGCCGGCACACTGCCGCTGTGTTTTTTGCTTCGGCGCAGACCTCTAGTTGAAGATCATGACGTCATTTCAAACCACTTCCAAACTTTTGGCGTGCTGGAGGTTGGCATATCTGGTAATAAGACGGGAAAAATCTCAGATTTTTTTTTTTTTTGCTTAATGCTCAATTAAGAGGATTTTATGGATTATGACTCGATTCCCGGAGCAAAAGAACAACTTCGCGGAGCTTTAGTGTTTTTCCAGAGAAACTCCGCAAAATTCGGAGCAGTTGGCAACCCTGCACAAGCACTCTGAAAAACCAATGCACTAAACTGAATTCTTACATAACGGAAATTAGAAGCAAGCTCCATTTGCAATTCAAAATTGTTAAGGCTACAAATGGAAGTTAAAAACTCTTAAAAAAGCATATCAAACTGCTATCAGGAGATGGCTAAATCTTCAAACATTTTCGTCTATTAGCACAGGCATCATCGGGAAGTCTGGTATCCCCAATAGCTTTAGTGCTCCCAGCTGAGTGATGGAAGAGCTATCACAGCTGGTTGTACAGTGTGTTTCACTTGCTTTCATCCCCTGATTTTCCCTTATAGCTTACAAACTCATAGACATAATTAAGTGAAATTTGACACGGACCTACCTTGCTGTATGAGAAGCATGGTCAGCAAATTGCGTGTTTGCTGTCCTCGGCAGTTGGTGTGATGTTGTTAAGGGATCATCAACAGTCGTCGTGCCTTTGTGTTACGAGCAATTAGAGTATAAACCGGTAAACAGTGGAACAATGCGTACTGGAAAACTGCGTCAAAAAAGGAGTGCCAAAGACAATTTATTGAGATGTTTGGGGTTCGGAAACCACCGGCAAAATCCTCCATTCAGTATCTGCTGAAGAGACTGGAAACCATGTGAGCATTGTTGGATGTCCACAAAGGAGAAAGTCAGAAACTGAAGAAGACAAGGTGCAGGAAGTGAAAAACAGACCGCTGGCCTTCCCTTCCCACAGAAGTCCTTGCGTAAACTGTCGCAGGAGATAAGGGTTTCCACAAGCACATGTCAACGAACTGCAAAAAAGCAAAGCTGCAAGCATATCGAGTTACTGCCATGCAAGAATTGAAACCTCCCGACGAACAGAAGAGACTGAATTACTGTCATTGGTTCCAGCAGTTTGCCAATGTGCATCCGGGAATACTGGACTGCACGTGCTTCTCAGATGAGGCACGATTCCACCTAAGTGGGCACATCAATTCCCAGAATAGCAGTGTTTGGGCTAGTGAGAATCCTAACACCGTGTATGAGACACATACCTGCCAACATTGGGTAGAGCCTTGTCAGTAGTATTATCGCGCGGCATACAGACACTTTTTTACGAAACGATCCATCTCTTTGTGAAAAATAAATACACACCACCACAAAACATTACAACTAACAAGGACAGCAATGAAACAAACTTAACATGTGGGAAGCACAAAGGTGATAACATGTGGGAAGCACAAAGGTGGTGAGGGCATGATAGGTAACATTGTGAGATTCAATTTTAAAACTACCACCAGTAAAAATCTGTCAGATGCAGGGCAAGATTTCATCTTTTTTGCTCACTAGCAAATTTTGCTAGTGACCAATTAGTTTGCTAGCAAAACATTTGCATGACTAGCAAGTAAAACTAAATCACATCGTAACTTATTTTCTAATAAAGTTACACAGAAATTTAAATCTGTGTATAAATATTTTGACTTACCTTTTTGAATAATGAATAGAATCTTAGATAAGTTTAGTGACTATCTTTATTATTAATTTCTAACAAATTCTCATACCACATGAATATATTTCAGACATTCTAATTCAGATTTCTTCCCATATGGTTTACGCTCAGGGTGTCCGACTTTGTCATCATACCAGTTTATAACTGCTGACCGTGGATTAAAAATCTCTTCTTGTGGCCCTTCTACAGTATTTCAATTGTCATCAGAGCATTTAAAGTTTCAACAGACAAATTGTTCCTCCAATCCCCTTGTATTCTTTTTAAAAAACTGAATCCCACCTCACAACATGCAGTACTAAGTGGAAGTATCGCACAAATTTCGGCTAAACTTCTACACACTTCATATCTGCCAACTACCACACAATGCCGTAGTTTCTACCGAATTAGTTGTCTGACTATGGAACTCACTATCAAAACTACGGATTCTACAAATTTTCATTTTGTTTCAAATTTTTTTCTTTTGCTGTTATTTTTATGATAGACACGAGATTCTTACAGGGATTTGCAGAATCCCGCTTTTTTTTTTTTTTTTTTTGTCATCAGTTAGATCATTCTGAAGATCGATATTTGGGCGAGGGGGGGGGGTCGTTTTCCATCTGGAGAAGAAATTTCGTACTTCAAAACTTTCGAACACAGTAGTAAAACGGAGTAAGAAAATTTTGCCGTAATCGCAAATTTCCCCCCAATGTTGTCTTTGTGTCCGCTTTTCTTGTTAAATATCATTTTATTGCATAAATGTTTGCATTTTAGCTTGAAAATGTGGAGAACAATTTGCAAAAACGGAAGTTGGCTGCTGCAAAATTTTTCTGTAATCTTCGGGCATGAGATTCTTCCGCGAATTCAAGGAATTCCGGCTTTTTTCGTTATTATTGGAATTCCGTGTTTACGAAACTAGAAAACGAAAGGTCGACGGAATTCGGATTTTTTCCGTAATCATAATTTATTTTTTTCTCACGATGTCGCCTCTGTCAAGTATCATTGTTCATTAACATTTTACTGGATAAATACTTGTATTTCAGCTTGAAAATACAAGGAAAATTTCTAAAACCAGAAGTCAGACGAAGCAAAAGTTTCTTCCGTAATCGTTTACCCCCCCCACGAACACGTTTCGTAAAAAAGTGTCTATCTATGCCACGCAATAAGGCTAGTTCCTATGGATAAGACTTTTGCCAGTGTTGGCAGGCTATTTTCCAGTAACATTTTGGTTTGCTTCTTTCGGTTTTGTCTACCATCCGAATAAGTGGAATTATTCTTGCTTATTCATCACTGATCATTAGAGCGCAGTATTTGATGTATGCACGACTATCAAGACTTGTGGAAGTAGGCGATCGCTTGGCTTAGGGTACGACAGGAGTTGAGGACAAAGTTCGTGAGGCAAAAGAAGGGAGGGTGGCAGACCAGGTGGTCAAACAACCGATCCATCCCAGAGCTCTTGGTTGCCACAGCAACCATTGCCGACGTCACGTTCAGTTTCTGTAATAGACCAATGAGGGCACGATGGAGAGGAGTTTCAATGTGCTTCTACGACAGTTTCCACTGGAAGGGATGAAAGATATGGGGAGGATGGGTATTAAGTGTCGAAAGGAAATTGGCAAAAGAGAATCGCTGATCGTCGCTGTTTTAATAAGTGATAATAGAAACTTATGTAAACTTCGTGGATTAATAATGATTTTTGGTTACTTTAAATAAAGAAATTACCTTACTAGCAAGATTTGCTACTACGATTTTTTTTTACTAGCAAATTAGATTTTTCACTAGCTATTTGCTAGTTGCTAATCGGTGAAATCGCACCCTGGTCAGATGCGTTCAGAATTTCACACTTGACAGATGGGAAATTCAAGCAAGTGAACGCGCAGTGCGCAAACCTCCACTCACCATATAATCATACTGCCCCTGACATTTCAATTTATGACAAGATGAGACCAAAGAAGGAAAAAAAAAGCTGAACATTTTAACTGGGTGAAAAATCAAAGTCAACAAAAGACAAACTGACAGTAGTAGAATGCAAACTACTGTCAGTTTGTCTTTTGTTGACTCTGTAGCTGCACAGCATCCATTGCTTAAATTTTCTTTGTTATCTTTCTTTCCCTATTTCTCTATTGTTGCTTTTCTTTCTTTCCTTTTCTTTTTTTTTTTATGCCCTACGATAATAATAATAATTTCATCCATCATGCTGAAAGAACTTTCAGCCTGAGGACCATGAATGAGTGCATGACATCAAAGCTTTAACTATTTTAGATAAACGGTGTAACTTTGAGAATATTAATACTTTTGAACACCATGCATTAATTTTTACAAATATTCCAACTTCGTCACTTTCGTTTTGGGGAATTTCCTCCTCCCTCATCAAGCTTGAATGCAAAAACTTATGGGACGGGGGATATTTAACAACGCAGGAGAGCGGGAACATCGCACCGCGCGGGGGTGGGGGGTGGAAGAACTCTTTGCTCCGTCCGACTTCCGGTTTTGAAAATATTCCCCCCATCCCCCATTTTCAAGTTGAAATATAAATATTTACGAAATAAAATGTTTTTTAACAATAATACTGGACAGAGGTAACATCGCGAGAAAAAAGAAATTACGATTACAAAAAAATCTGAACTCCGTCAACCTTCCGTTTCCGAAAGAAGTTTCGTAAAAACGAATTCCGTCCCCCCCCCCCCCCGACGAACATCCCCTCCCTGTCGCCACCAACTCCCCAAAAAATTATGTTCACTTGTACATTGATCTTACAAATGACCAAAATAATAACGAAAAAGGCGGAATTCCTCAAATTCACGAAAGAAGATAACGAGGAAATTTTTGCGGCGTGTAACTTCCGTTTTCGTAAATTGTTGCCAACAGTTTCAAGATGAAATACAAACATTTATGCAATAAAATAATATTTAACAAGACTACTGGACACAAAGACAACATCGGGAGAAAAAAAAATGATTACGGCAAAAAGTTTTACTCCGTTTAACTACCGTTTTCGGAAGTTTTGAAACACGAAATACCGTCAGCTGACGGAAAACGATCCCTATCCCCAAATTCTCTTCAGTTTTACACTGACTTAAAATGACATTTAACAAGAATATTGGACACAGACGCAACATCGGGAGAAAAAACTAGTTACGGCAAAATCTTGTACTCCGTTTAACTATGATTTTGAAACACAAAATACCAACCCCAGATGGTATTTCGTAATAGCAAAAAAAAAAAAAAAAAAAAAAAAAAAAAAGTAGAAAATTTGTAGAATCCGTAGTTTCGCAGCGAGTTCCGTACTTAAACAACTGAATCCGTAGAAACTATGGACATTCCGTAGTAGTAGGCAGGTATGGAGACACCTCTTCATGATGAAAAAATTGGAGTGTGATGTCCTCTGTCGCGGCGCCGCATTATTGGCCCAATCTTCTTCCATACAATGTTGGATACCGCAGTCTACATGGGAATCTCCCATGAGCCTATAAATCAGTTGGACGACATGGAACTCCATACTGGCTATTTTCAGCAGGATGGTGCCACCCGCCACACCTTCAATAACAGTATGGCTGAAATAGTTTCCTTCTTTGAGGATTGTTTCCTTTCTAAGGGACTTTGGCCACCAATGTCGCCTGACCCTACCCCACCAGATTTCTTCCTATGGGGCATGCTGAAAGGGAAAGTGTATCACATCAAGCCACGGACTCTCAAGGAACTGCAGGAAAACATTCAGCGGAAATAATTCACTAACACATCGGGAGCTTGTGACTCCCGATGTGTTGGTGAATACCTTCCATAACATGTAGAGGCGTTGTGCAGGCATGCCTTGACGCTAATGGCGACCAATTTCAACACTTGCCCAGAGATCATGCTTCTCATACACCAAGGTAGGTCCGTGTCAAATTTCACAGAATTATGTCTATCAGCTTGCAAGTTATAATGGAAATTCAGGGGCCAAGAGCGAGTGAAACACCCTGTACAAGGAGTTTAAGATCCATCACAAACCTGGTGCCATCTAGTGGAAATAAAATACTTACATTACTCTTGCCTTGTGCTCTCTCTTTCTTTTGTTTTTGAATTTTTATTAATTCTTTCCAATTGGTTGAAAGTAAGTTCAGATCGTTAAAATTACAGACTCTATCCCTCCTTTTTTGGTTAATATAGTTTCAGCTAATTTGATGTTTGGTGGGTGTTTTTACTGAATTTTAATTGTTTCTTGATAAACCTTAGGGTATATGTGAGCACATTTTTATATTTTTCCCTCCGGGAGTTTTAGGCATAATACCTAAAAAACCATGTGCACGAAATGTTCTTTTGAAGTACGAATAGGCGACATGAAAGGTGCCATTGATAAGTTCCCTATTATTTTTAAGCTGCATGTTTCCTGTTACATGGAGAATTGAATGGACATATTCACCCAAAATATCTCTGTTTTGTGCTTTATCTACTACACATATTCCTTTAGTTATTTTTAAAATTCTCATAATCATTTTATTATAATAAAACTTGTCAAAAGGGAAAGCATGTATTAAAGATGCAATAAAAAAAAAAGATATTTATAGATTAAGAAAATAAGCTGGAAAGGTATGCCCAGCCCTGTTTTGGAGTCTTGTCAAATCTATGAGAAAGGGTGGAAAGTCTGTTACCCAGAGATTACTTGGCCAAAGATCGGCAGTTCCTTACATTGGAGGAGAATACACTGAATAGATGGAATGAATATTTTGAATAGCTGTTGAATGACAGTCGTCTTATTTATATGTAGACTTTTTTTTTATTTTTTTATCATCATCTTCCATATACACATACCTGAATTTATGCTTTCTGGAGTTTGCTTGTTAGGACATCAAAAACACACGAATGTCAAAAAACATACCTCTTACTTAATATGTACTTAACAGAGATATAAATTATGTATAAAATAAGAATATATAAACTACATGCATCACAATATTTCAAAAATGACCTGTTCTTTCCAAAGAAAATATGCACTACACAAAGCACCATCATTTTCCCTTTCCAGTAGACTTTGCCTACCTGCAATTGCTTTGATTTGCATAAAGATCCACTGGTCATAATGTTTTGGCTCTTTGGTGTATGTGAGTATGTAAAGAGCTAGGGCATCTATTGGACTTCCCATTCAGAACGTGCACACTCACTGGACTTCATGTGCAAAGTTCAAGCACCCACTGGATTTCTGGAAAGTCTGTCCCAATGCTTCCAAGAATGAATGACTTATGCCACCATGGCTGTTGATTCTGATGGTGTTGCCCTCAGCTGCCCAGTTCCTGATCTGCAGGGAAGTGGTGAATGTCCTGCTCATGCTAGTTAGACTTTTATGGTGTTCTACCTATTACTTATGGGGTCGGTAGCTGATGCCACGCAAGCACAAGTCCTGGAGGCAATGTTACTGACCACGTAGGTTTTACTTTTTAACTATAGGTTACTAAATTCAAGTGAACAGCAAACAGTAATTAAATAAAATGAATGCTAAAAAACTTATCTTCCCACATAAAATGAATGCTACAAAAAAAAAAAAAAAAAATCTTCCCACAGAACTTCCACAACTAGGATACAGACTGCAAGAAATGCTGCAAAGCAAAGACAGTGGAGAAAGGTGATGCTCCTCAGTGCTCCACCTGTTGCCAAGGAAAGACTGTTTTTGACCATAAGAATCGTTAAAAAAATTATTATTACTATAATCTTTATCTTTTAAAATAAATTAATTTGGAACTGCCTGAATAAATGTAGTGGTACAGATTTTAATACAATATTTTAAAACACCAAAACCAAGGGTTATAGACCCTGGCATTACTTAGTGCTAATTTTAAATTTATTTGTTCTGGAACATCACCAGTTTTTTTACCGGTCCAGATAAAAGATCCAATACTGTATCTCTAAAAAAATAAAATAAAAAATCGTACCTGCATAACTATCAGCAAATCCATAACTAAGATGAATGATGCTAAAAAGGCTCTGGAAAGCTCCGTAGTGGCTACAAAGTCTCTGTTGAGATAATCCCAACTAATCCAGTCACTCACTATCAGTGTTACAACCAGAGCAGTCATGACGACGGAGCCTGTCCAAAATATGGTGATACGAATACGGCCATGAGCTCTCCAAAATTTGCGATATGGTTTAGCCCACCCTGGGTACAAATTATCTTGCAACATCATGTCAGTCACCTAAGAAATAATGTATGATTTTAAATTCACACAAACAGGTTAACAACATTCATTAGTAAATTGAACAACAAACAATTACAGTTAATAATTTTTTTTGCTAACACTAATATAAAATGGTCCAATAGCTCATTGCATCCACACTGATTGAGTCAGGAGAGTTAGGTAACCTTTAGAAAATAACTGAGAAAATGATACATGGAAACAAAATCTAAACTCTTGGAAAAAGATTTATCCATTATGTTATCTGGTGATTTTTTTTTCCAGTAATTTCTGCAGTGAATATACGCTTTTTATAGATCTATACACATAGGCCTTTCAATAAGCATAACTCTTGCAACAACACAAGTCTTGGATACATCCAAAGGCAATCATAATTATTCTATGAAATATCAAAACTGCAATATTAGAAGGTGTTAAGACAGACCCATGCAATGTCAACAATTCAGTTGTCCAAGGCATGGATGTAAAGAATGCCATCAAAGGACATATGTGCTGCTGAACTAAGAGGCATTTCATAGGATACTGCTTTCGACTGCACAAACAGGAGGGCATGCACAGCGTGAAAACTCCCTTTATCTCTTAAAACATGAAAGGTTTGCAAAGCTGCAAACAGTGGGACTATCTATGAGAGATGTGACATGTGCCAGTCATAATATCACAACTGAATGCTATTGTTGCAAGTACACCAAAGCACATATTTAGTAAAACAATCATATTAGGACAGCAGAACACAATATTTGCCATTACAGATAGATGGAATTACTGGATCATTCCATAACAGTAAGACAACTCAGAGGTGACAGGCATCCAGAGAAGCAACCCTGTCAGTTCTAATGCCATCAGTATAGAATGCTACAGTCTCCAGGGAGGGCACAAAAGCCCATTGTAATTATCATTATCACCACGATGGTATCAGACCATCTGTCTGTAATGACGCAGAGCTAGCTACTGGAGGGCACACACATGGCAATCTATCAGGGTTGCCATTAAGGTAAGTAGACAGAGGAGGCAGCCCAATAAGTCTGCCCTGGCTGAGGTGGTGAGGGAGCAAGAGCTGTGATGCAGTTTGGTTAAAAGATTGTTCAGTTTTTCAGAGATTAGAGATCAAGCTATCACTGTTTATTCTTTTCTTTCTTTCTTTGATGAGTTTAGTCTGTTATTTTGTTTATCTGACTAATTCTAGCAGAATTTCTGTGCATTTTTAGTCATTTGCAAAAGTTTAAGACCACCTATCAATTTATTGAAAATTCAGATTTTCAAACTTAAAAAAATTATAAAAATATAAACAATTATTAGTCATAGATATTTGAAAAAATGACACCACAGATGAATACTTACATTCTTTAGAACATAAAGACTGAAATCAGTACTTTGTGTGGCCACTTTGTTTTTTATAATGGACAGAACACGATGTGGCATAATCTCAATGAAAGATTTGCGATAGTCACTTGAAATGTCTTTGCACCACACGTACTTTATCGCATCAATCAAAGCTTGGGAATTTGATGGCGGGCAAATTTTCGATGGGGTTAAGGTCGGAACTATTATCGGGCCAGTCAAATTCAGTTATGCTTTTCCTCTGCAGGTAGTCCTTTACTGTCTTTGATCTGTGGCATGGAGCACCATCATGCATAAAGATAGTGCATCTGTGCACTTGCATATGAGTTAACAGCTTCTCACATAACATTTCCACAGAAAAACGACCAGTCAAAGTAGTGCCTGTAGGCAAAAAGGCAATGAAGCAGTACTGGATGCTGACATAGCACCCCATATCATCTGACTAGGCGGATGTCTCACAGTGCTAACAGTGTATGTTTTATCAAACCTATTGGTCATCGAACATGTGCTTCACGATTCAAATTGTAGGCACAGTTTGATTCATTGGAAAAAAGAACTTGGCTCCAATTTTCAGCAGTACACGATTGATGACGCTTCGCAAACTGGAGTCTTCTTTTTCGTGACAGAGGTTAGTCTAGGTTTACGTGCAGGTTTAAAGACTTTAATCAAAATCTTTGCAGAGACGTTGGCAAACAGTGCTGATACTAATATCACTCTTTTGAATGTAGAAAGGCCTGGATTTTCTTGCACAAACTCTTTGGAGAATGCATTACTATTCACCTCATGGTACTGTCATCACATGGGGTTGTTTTCCTTGGACGTCCACTTAACTTTCGGTCACTAAATTCACCTGTACCTCGATATGTCATGATTGTATTATGAATAGCAATCTTACTCGCATTCACTTTTTTGCTTATGTCATGTCCGAGTATCTTTCATATAAGTCACTATTTGTGCCCTCCGAGTAACAATGATGCTTTTTTGCCCATTTTTCGCTATATAGAAAATACGTACAAAACCTCTCAGCATGAAAACCAGAAGCAAACTGACACTCTCACGCTTCCCCCAACTATCAACAGCTGCAGCTGTAGGATGATGCAACACGACAGGAACTTGAGTAATACACACAGTAGCTGATGCAATCGGCAGAAATCTCTTAATACCAACAGGTGGTCTTCAACTTTTGCAAATGGCTATAATTACCCATTTTGTACAGAATATTTTTAATATTCTTGCAATAGGTAGCAGTTAACTTTATGTGAGAAGTGCAGATTATGGTAAACTGTTATATAGCTACCTGTAGAAATGGACACCACCATACGAAAGAAGTGATGTTCCATAGATTTACCAATTACTATAAGCAGTGGATTATAGAATGGCACTGAGCTGATTATTTTAATCTGAAGCAGGCACGAATATGTTTCGTGCATTTCGACGACGATTCCTATATATGAGAATTAAAAGGCGAATATGTTTCAGGAATTCCTTTAATCACACGACTAAAAAGTGATGCTGTTTTGAAGTTATTTGCACGAAAAAAAAAAAATGGCTACGAAGTTTACTGACCTGGATTCTAAGTAACTTTTGACATATTCAAGAAGAGCTAGAACACTTTTTTTAGGATTAAGTGCTTGAACAATTCACACAGAGAACAGGTTCAAAGAGAAAATGCAATGATTTCATGGGTAATTCTGATATGACTAATTAACAGAAGAAAAGAAAAAAGCAGTGGAAACAAAACTTTTGCTAAGTATTCATAATCAGTTTAGTTGTTAGTCATTTAAAACTAATACAAAACATTGGGAAAAGCACCTTGAGTGATTTAAAACCTTAATGTGTATTCTACATAAATACATCTCATGAAATACCACATTCACGATAAATCACTTTCAAATAAGATATAATTAAATAGGTACACTTTGCATTATTTCTTGTGGTAGAATGGCATAAATTAATTTGTCGCAATTTTAAATACAAAGTTGGATATACTGTTTTATTTAGTGAGCCATAAGTCATTGGCCTGGCTATCCCTAAGTTAAGGTTTTCCTGCTTCACACACAGTTCATTAGAATCAAGTGACGTCACTGTCTCAGCGGAGAGGGGAGCAGCAGCTAGTTTGTTTACAACTATTGGTGTACCTTCTCTACTCTACTTACCTTGGGTTGCCATGAGTGTTCTAGTAATGCTTAAAAGCTTCATTGGTGGCACGGTAGAAGTCTGCAGGGTGCACACATAATACAACTTGTGAAACAGAATTTGTCTGCTGGCATGCTGGGACATTTTCAACATTGTGGTGTCTTAAAATTGAAAACTCAATGTGAGTGGATTTTCCCTACCCTCAAATCTTCTTGTTCAGCAGAGCCCATGATAGGCGCACATACAAAAATGTCATTAAAAAACAAAAACCATCCAATTTTCCTTTCTTTAAAATGTAGCTGTTTACAATCTTAAATGAAAAATTACTATTGAGAAAAGTGAATGCAGCACATGATGAGCTGAAAATCGTTGATGTTACAGATACACATGTGAAGTACAGAATGTGTGACCAAATTTTTTGCTGCCAAAAATTTCCTTTCCTAAGAAATGTGCATGAAGAGAGTACTATCAGTGTTAGTACATTGAGACACTAGGTCAGGCACTTCAAGACATTAGAGAGGTCAAACACAAGCCCCAAAAGTGCCAGCCAACAACAGCAGTGACAAACAGCTTGATGAGCTCATTATAAACAAATGCTGCATCACAGCCCATGATCTGTGCAATGCAGTTAAGGTTTATTACTGTTGCAATTACGTTATTATACGATAAAGTCGGAAGCATTAGTTTTGTACCAACCCACGTCATAGTGTATGCATGAAGAACAACACATCTGGCTCACAGTTGTTGCATCCCAATGTGTTTCTGCCACAATGCGACACAGGGACCAACCAGTCGTACCTAGTCCAATGATGAAGCCCCCTAGTGAAGGTATCCGTGTGATGGTCAGATTCCTGATGACATCACCCCGGCATTCTTGCTCCCTACATGTGCTTTTGCCACCAAGATCACTATGATGCAGTGGTTGACACATTCAGGTAAGAAAGACCAAACTGCACTACGCTGAGACATTTTGCCCTTTTATCTCCATCACCTGTCACTTGATTCGTTCGTAATTGTAATCCAGGGCTGGCAGGTTTTTGACGTGCGACAGTTTTAACCATGTTTTTTTTTGTTTTTTGGATTGGAGGTTTAAGGACCACCGTCAGCAACTCAACGGGCTATAAACAATTGTCCATCCCTAATTTAGGGCCACTGGTTCCAGGGAAGGGAGAGAGCCAGTGCTGTAAGACAAACACAACATTTATGTCTCACTGGGATTCGAACCCGGACCCCCTTCCGGACGAATGATCAGGAGCCATTGCTTAGACCACTGTGCCACCGGGGTGACTTAACCATGGTTTAAATAGTCATGTCAAAAACCTCCATAGAAAAACTTAAATACCGCATTTCCTCATTCGCCCGAAAGGGGTACAGGTTCGAATCCAGTGTCACGTGAGGCATGGATGTTGTGTTTGTCTTATGGCACTGGTTCCCTCCCTTCCCTGGAACCAGTGAGCCTAAATTAGGGACGGGGGACTGCTTATAGCCCATTGAGTTGCTCATGGTGATCGTTAAACCTCCAATCAGAAAATAAAATGAAAAACACTGCATTTCAATATAAAAATACCTTTTTAATACGACAAACATACATTGCATATTATGTTTAAAATGTCAGTAATATGTGAGTAATAAATAACTAGTACAGTAGTGTGTTGAAAATCCGAACAAGCTCTTTTCCACTTTTTTTTTTTTTTTTTTGTGGCAGAAAGTTTAAGTATAGTCTGTTCATTTCAACTTGTCACTTGATAACGAAATCGCCTAATTTTGGGGAGTACAAGCATTTTGGGGGCGACGTGCCGAAGGTGGAGGTGACTTCTGATACTCAAGAGACAAAAGGTGAAAACTTCCCTAGTCGCTTGTTCCCTGCGGGGCTAAGATTTTACGACCAATTACCACAGCAGTATCAACCCTTGTTTCATCCCTCAGGCCCATTGTTCACTGTGAGCTGGGAGGACAGTTATTCCCCCTGCGCTCAGCGTAAAATACACCCCTTGGCAATCGGCACCAGCTTGTAATGATTGGTAAGTTTTGGAATTTGTACTTTATGTTTAAAAAATTCACAGCAGTAGGAAAAAAATGGCAAACTTGTTTCATATTGCATAATAACCAAAAAAATCTTTGTGTTATGTACTTTTTTTTTTTTTTGTATACAGTTGCTTATTTTTGGTACATGTATTTGGATAGTATAATGCAGAACTGTTCGATAATCTGAACTGCCAGTGGTCCCAATTAGTTCGGATTTTCAACGTTCTACTGTATATGATTAAATAATAAAGTTTTCTAGTTTCTAAGTATTTATATATAAATAAGCAATATGGTAAAAGTTCTCTTGTTAAACCATTCAGTAAATTCAAGCATATTTGAGTCAACACAAATTTTCTGGACCACAATTTGTGTTTGTTTTAACAGGGAATGTATTTCGTTAACCAAATAAAATAGCATTCCAAGTTTGTCTCCACAACAAAGGAAAGATTAACTTGCCACTGTAACACACTAGCGTGGAAACAGGTTGTCAATTTGAAATTTTTTAACAGAAGTTCTAGCATCCCGAGAAGGGATCCGGACTTTCATCCATACAGGTGTTTCCCCGTGCTAACTGCATAAGGAACTGACAAAACGCCTTTCACCCCTTCTTATTTCAGTGCTACTTGATGGAATACGAACCCACAATTTGGTGGAAAGTAATTTCTAAATGTAATGGCTTTACAACTGAGCCTGCCTGTAAACTTGCTGAAATAGCAATGCTTTTGCTGTCAAGACCTCCAAGCTTAGCTTCAGTTCAAAGAGTATTTTCTAACATTGGATTTATAATACTCTCTAAGCTTAGGAATCGTTTAGGTGTCAACAAATGTGTAAAATTGGTTATGTGCTATTGGACGCTATGAGGTAAATATGAACTCGCTCATCACCAGGGTTCGTTGAATTAAATCACCTGATTTAAATCAGAAATAAAAATTATTGATTTAAATCACAAATAGAAATCTTCAAATCTCCATTATGTATTTGTAAAGTCCATTAAAATTAAAACTGCATGTGCTCAAATTAACAGTGCTAAATTTAGCACTGTTATTCATTAAACAAAATCAACTTCATGCTGAAACTAAAAACAATATTATTTTAGCCATGAAAGTTGAAATACATTTTGTTGTAAATGTGTTTTATTTCCACAAAGAATTTTTCTGTGTCATTTCTTAATTGCAAATATAAAGGCATAAGGTAATTCTAAAACTTAACAAAAATGAGATTTGTTCCTTTGCCGTGAGATTATAAAGTTCCAGGCTCCCAGGACCATTAATCTTCTTTCATGGAGGGATGTTGTCAATAGCAACACCCATGTTCCCTTTCTTGTACATAAACTCAGCAGGAGAATTATTTTAGTGGGTAGTAGTAGAGAGTGATAAACAGGCTTTAAATATTTCATGCTGGTTTACCAGTCAGGCAAATAACTCGCTTAGTTGAAAATCAACAGCCTTCCAGGGCTCGCGAGAAAAACAACTCAGTACTAAAAATTAAAAGTTAATTGTTTACACGTTCAATGATATTTATGAAATCAAACATTTTCAATAATATTTTATCGCTAACCTAATTTAAATTTTAATTACCATTTCATAATAACCAAACTCAGTTTTATCCCTCTGGAGTATGTGATGCAAGAATCCTTCAATCTTTTAGAACTTTCTTAACAGTTCTGTGGAAACATGGGAATCCATGTTTGATCCTTTGACCTATGACACCAATTACTAAGTGAGAGTTCACGACGCACATGTGCCTGACTCTTGTACATAAAAATATCAGTTCTTTAATATGGCTTATTTTAATTTACAGAACTGATTTGTGACTGTGTGCCAGCATGGGGAATCAGTTTCTCTGTGAAAGGAATTGGACAGTGAATAGTGAGAGTTAAAACATCTAGGCACGGTGTGCTTAACAAAGAACATGAGGGAAGAAGCCACAAGCCCTTAGAATTATTTCCCAAAAAGCTGTGGGAAAAGATGAGCAGTGTAAACACTGCTTATGGGAAAAGATAAGCAGTGTAAACGCTGCTCATGGGAAACCGGCTTACACTGCTTATAGGAAAGATAAGCACTGTAAACACTGCTACTTTCTTGCTATACACTTCATGCACGTCAATTAGAACATCCTGTTATGTAGCTGGCCTTCAAAGGTTGAAACTTTCAGCTTATAGGGCGTTGCTTTATATACTTTTTCTTCTGGTCAGGAAACATCGTATTTTTATTCACAGGACAAAAAACGCTGACTTCTGTCTGCCATCTGACATGTAACATAGCTCGTCATCACTAGGTGTATACTCACTATTACGCAAGTGTTGTCAACTTTCATTACACCTATTTTTTATCTTATTCCCCTTTCATTCCCCCATATGCAACATGACCTTAAAATTCACAATTCAGACAATGGTACTCACTTTGAAAATACATATTCACTCACCCAATAAATACTCTCATATAGCACTCTCAACAATTTGCATTCCCCATACAACCACTCAAACGTACACTATGTACAACACATTCATACACTCAATTAAAACCACTATGTACATAATTACACTATTTACATTCCACGGCAGTCAAACTGCTGTCAACTGTGACTAATGTAGTGCTCCATCTGCCTCATATATTGCATAAACCCTACAGCAATCGTCAACCTCATTCAGCCTCTCACACACAATCCCCAAGCGCTTTCACCAGTATCCCTGTCGTCTTCAGGAGGTCGATGTGACCCTCTGCTCTGCTAACCACAGCTCAAGTGAGCAAAGTCATTGAGGTTCCAGCTTCAGTCGCAAACTCTGCATCGTAGTGTCTTAGGTGCCATCTATTGTCAGTGCTGTTCTCTTTTTTTTTTTTCTCTCTTAATTGTTGTTCAACTTTTATTAAGGCTTTCCACTGTTCGTTTAAGTTGTTTGGTTCATTAATGTTACACACTCTTGATCTGTTTTTTTTTTTTTTTTTTTTTCGATTAATACCGATTCCACAATTCTCAACTGCCTTTCGTTTTTACAGCTCTTAATAATTTTAATATCTCCAAATTTCGGACAATGGTGATTTTCTAGACAATACTGGGTTAATGCTGTCTTAGCTTCTTTTTTTGTTCTTAGTGCTGCCTATATATGACAAAGGTGGTTCCTGATTTATAGGAATCTCATATACACCTGCTCTATCTAGTTGGCTGATTTTTTTCGCTTTTTATTACTGTATTTTTTATAGCACTTTATTTCCTACTTGTATGTCATACTTGCCACAAACTTTATTGATTTCAGCAGAAATACCTTCAACATATGGAATCGCTCCTACATATTTTAATAGTTTTTTACCATTAGTGCCCTTATTATTTGCTTGAGTTACTTCATAAATCCATTTCTTTAATACCTGTTTGGTAAGGTAACCAAAATCATGTGCAATTTTTTCAATATGTTCAATTTCTTCTCGAAATATTTCTCTTTAGATGTAACAAGAGACCCAACTGAATCTCAAGTGAGATACTTGGCTAGAATAAGAAATCACAGCACTTTGCCTGAAGAAATAAAGAAAGTGTACCCACCTATGGGTACAGGGATTCCAAAAATGTTTGCAAAAATAAAAACTCATAAGTCTGATACACCTATGAGAGTGATAGTATCAAAAAGGAATTCCCCATTAATAAAGTTGGAAAAAAATATCTACAAGTATTTGGCACCAGTGTTTATGAAGACAAGGTTCACTGTGAAGAATACTTACGAATTCATTGAAAAAATTAAAGTGATTAAACAAGATTTAAGTGAATATCATATGGCTATTTTTTTTTCAGGAAGACGCTTTGACATCTGTAAAGTGGATACAGTCTGTGGTGATGCATTAACTTATTCAGTTAAAATATAAATCAGTTAAAAGTCCTAAAAATGTTACTCGCGGAGGTGCGTGTTCAGTCCGACATCAGTAGTTATTGAGAGTTTTTTGTCCAAAGTTGTATCTATAGAGCCATTTCGTCATAAGTTGTACTCTACTTCGGTCATGTCCAGATGTTAGGGTTAACTCCGTTCTGGCTGTGTCGACATAATGAATGGGTAAAGGTTTCCAGATAACAATTAAAGATTCTTGAGTTAAGAGTTACTATTTACATACCACTTGAAGTTCCACGTCGTACTTGGCCATTAGGGCTATCTCATATCAATGCTGCACTCTCGTAGAATTGCTGAGGAAGTCTTCAAGTTAGGTCAGGTTCATAAAATTTTTTTAAATGCTTTAAAAGATTCTAGTTAAAATCATTAATATACACAACCTCATACCGTCCACAGTCTCAATCGCCGGACACGAGTTTCCACCTAGGCTTCACACCCTCTGTCGAAGTCTTCTATCTGAAAGTCTTGTGTCCACAGTGTGCATGTTCCTCCTGTAACCCATTGCCAATGCCATCTAGTGTCAAGTCACATCAACTTTATCTTCATTGACATTAGATGGCATTTATCTTCATTGACACTAGATGGCATTTATCTTCATTGACACTAGATGGCATTTATCTTCATTGACACTAGATGGCATTTATCTTCATTGACACTAGATGGCATTGGCAATGGGTTACATGAGGAACATGCGCACTGTGGACACGAGACTTTCAGATAGCAGACTTCGACACAAGGTGTGAAGCCTTTGTTGAAAACGCCAGGGTAGAGCCTAAGTGAAACGCGCGTCCGGTGATTGTGACTGTGGACGGTATGAGGTTGTGAATATTAATGATTTTAACTAGAATCTTTTAAAGCATTTAAAAAAATTTATGAACCTGACCTAACTTGAAGACTTCCTCAGCAATTCTACGAGAGTGCAGCATTGATATGAGATAGCCCTAATGGCCAAGTACGACGTGGAACTTCAAGTGGTATGCAAATAGTAACTCTTAACTCAAGAATCTTTAATTGTTATCTGGAAACCTTTACCCATTCATTATGTCGACACAGCCAGAACGGAGTTAACCCTAACATCTGGACATGACCGAAGTAGAGTACAACTTATGACGAAATGGCTCTATAGATACAACTTTGGACAAAAAAACTCTCAATAACTACTGATGTCGGACTGAACACGCACCTCCGCGAGTAACATTTTTAGGACTTTTAACTGATTTATATTTTAACTGAATAAGTTAATGCATCACCACAGACTGTATCCACTTTACAGATGTCAAAGCGTCTTCCTGAAAAAAAAATAGCCATATGATATTCACTTAAATCTTGTTTAATCACTTTAATTTTTTCAATGAATTCGTAAGTATTCTTCACAGTGAACCTTGTCTTCATAAACACTGGTGCCAAATACTTGTAGATATTTTTTTCCAACTTTATTAATGGGGAATTCCTTTTTGATACTATCACTCTCATAGGTGTATCAGACTTATGAGTTTTTATTTTTGCAAACATTTTTGGAATCCCTGTACCCATAGGTGGGTACACTTTCTTTATTTCTTCAGGCAAAGTGCTGTGATTTCTTATTCTAGCCAAGTATCTCACTTGAGATTCAGTTGGGTCTCTTGTTACATCTAAAGAGAAATATTTCGAGAAGAAATTGAACATATTGAAAAAATTGCACATGATTTTGGTTACCTTACCAAACAGGTATTAAAGAAATGGATTTATGAAGTAACTCAAGCAAATAATAAGGGCACTAATGGTAAAAAACTATTAAAATATGTAGGAGCGATTCCATATGTTGAAGGTATTTCTGCTGAAATCAATAAGGTTTGTGGCAAGTATGACATACAAGTAGGAAATAAAGTGCTATAAAAAATACAGTAATAAAAAGCGAAAAATCAGCCAACTAGATAGAGCAGGTGTATATGAGATTCCTATAAATCAGGAACCACCTTTGTCATATATAGGCAGCACTAAGAACAAAAAAGAAGCTAAGACAGCATTAACCCAGTATTGTCTAGAAAATCACCATTGTCCGAAATTTGGAGATATTAAAATTATTAAGAGCTGTAAAAACGAAAGGCAGTTGAGAATTGTGGAATCGGTATTAATCGAAAAAAAAAAAAAAAAAAAAAAAAAAAACAGATCAAGAGTGTGTAACATTAATGAACCAAACAACTTAAACGAACAGTGGAAAGCCTTAATAAAAGTTGAACAACAATTAAGAGAGAAAAAAAAAAAAGAGAACAGCACTGACAATAGATGGCACCTAAGACACTACGATGCAGAGTTTGCGACTGAAGCTGGAACCTCAATGACTTTGCTCACTTGAGCTGTGGTTAGCAGAGCAGAGGGTCACATCGACCTCCTGAAGACGACAGGGATACTGGTGAAAGCGCTTGGGGATTGTGTGTGAGAGGCTGAATGAGGTTGACGATTGCTGTAGGGTTTATGCAATATATGAGGCAGATGGAGCACTACATTAGTCACAGTTGACAGCAGTTTGACTGCCGTGGAATGTAAATAGTGTAATTATGTACATAGTGGTTTTAATTGAGTGTATGAATGTGTTGTACATAGTGTACGTTTGAGTGGTTGTATGGGGAATGCAAATTGTTGAGAGTGCTATATGAGAGTATTTATTGGGTGAGTGAATATGTATTTTCAAAGTGAGTACCATTGTCTGAATTGTGAATTTTAAGGTCATGTTGCATATGGGGGAATGAAAGGGGAATAAGATAAAAAATAGGTGTAATGAAAGTTGACAACACTTGCGTAATAGTGAGTATACACCTAGTGATGACGAGCTATGTTACATGTCAGATGGCAGACAGAAGTCAGCGTTTTTTGTCCTGTGAATAAAAATACGATGTTTCCTGACCAGAAGAAAAAGTATATAAAACAACGCCCTATAAGCTGAAAGTTTCAACCTTTGAAGGCCAGCGATATAACAGGATGTTCTAATTGACATGCATGAAGTTTTTTTTTTTTTTTTTGATTGGTGGTTTAAGGACCACCGTGATCAACTCAATGGGCTATAAGCAGTTGCCCGTCCCTAATTTAGGGTCACTGGTTCCAGGGAAGGGAGAGGGCCAGTGCCATAAGACAAAGACAACATCCATGCCTCACCGGGATTCGAACCCCGACCCCTCACGGACGAATGATCAAAGGCCAGCGCCTTAGACCACTGCGCCACCGGGGCGGCCATGCATGAAGTGTATAGCAAGGAAAGAGCTTTTAGGTAAGTGTTTGGCTTTTCTGATTGATAAGTTATCAATGACTTGCACGTAAATATGCACACTTTGTTGGAACTTAATGCCTTTAAAGATGAATTTGTAAAGGTTTTTCTATGTGTTCTTTACTCTGAAGGAAAAAAAAAAAAAAGATCTATTCTTTGAATACATTGCTTTTGTCACTTGGATCTATAGAAATATGCAAGAAAGTAGGACAAGTGGAATGTTTTTTCCAGATTAAAGCTCTCTTAAAACAAGCTCTAAATGAAATGAAAGCAGAGATTCCAAAATTTATTATGTAACCAGCTTTTATTCTTTATCTGCCTGCCTCAGAGGCAATTTGTGAATCCTGGGTTTCAGCAGTTGACATATTATATAAGTAAAAGACCCAATACTCATGACAGAGATGATGTTATAGTTGGAACAAATGATAAATGACTGTTTATAATGTCAAACAGAGCACAGTTTGGGCATAAGTCAGTCCAAAAAATACTGAAAGCTGCCCTAGTTTCAATGTATGGACCAAATTACCACAAACACTTTGTAAATAATTCATGTGCAACAATGACACACTATTTAACTTTAAAAGTTATTAACAGAATATCAAATTCTAAATACATACCCTGGTTCTAAATAAATTTATTTTATTTAAGTAATAGGTTTATGTATTGTTATATTTAACAAGGGGTTTCAACTGATGGTAACTTTTTAATGTTTGTTTAACTGTGATTTATTCACTTGATACTTTTTTATGAAATTTGATTAAAGCATTTCGCGCTTTGCCCGCAGAACATTTATGATCTTTCGAAGTCATGTTGCAGAACAATGAATGTAATTCTGCTCCTGAGCTTCAAACTCTCCAATTCATATGATTAAAAATAAGGAGTTCAAGTACCTTATTTTGAAATACTAAATCCTGGCTATAAGCCACTAACAGAACAGGATATAGCAGGTTGTTTGTTAGATGAGGTTTTGATAATGAAATACAGAAATGTTCTCAGTCTTTAGAAGGTAAGATAGTCTGCATGAGTATAGATGGCTGGTCCAATGTCCATAATGAACTAGTTGTTTGTTCTTGTGCAACAACTTCAGATGGTGATGTCTATTTAGTGTACAGTTTTAACACTTCTGGTATCCCCCATACAGGTGATTACCTGGAACAAATTTCTATGCAGTTTGAAATCGGCAGAAAAAGAAATTCCATTCTGAAATTAGAAGTTTTGTAACAGACAACGCATAAGACGAAGATAAGGAAAGAAGGAGAAAAATGTTGTTATCACATATGGTTGCACATCTCACATTTTAAACCTTCTTGCAAAAGATCTATAGAATTCAAACACCAAAGAGCAGAGTACACAACCTATGAAGTATTTGAGAAATCAGGATTTTGTTAGGTCAGCATATACACTGAGTGGCCACTTTATTATGACCACCTGAGAGTTTTAAGCAAATGAGCTATGGCTGCAAGCTGTTGCCGCCAGATGGCGAGACTAGTATAAAAAGGGAAAGTGCTTGCGACAGTAGTAGAAGTGATTTTTGGGTGACAAGATGGGTAAAAAAAGCAATTTGAAGGACTTTCAACGTGGGATGATTGTAGGAACTCGGAGCCATGGAGCGAGTATCACCGAAACCCGGCGTATTCGTGAAATGTTCTAGAGCAGCTGTTGTTAAAGTGTTTAAAGACTTGACTGTCAGCCAAAAAACTGGGTCTCTATGTGCAACGTGTGGTGTCATCAACTAGTGACTGCTCGGGCGGAACGGAGAGTGTCCAGACTGGTAACAGACAACAGGAGGGCAACAGTGCAGCAAATTACAGACCATCTTAATCAAGGATCCCCTCAAATGATCTCTGCATGCACTGTTCACCGTACACGGCATCGGATGGGATATGGCAGCCGAAGGCCTGTTTGAACACCTTTGCTGTCTGCAGTTAACAAGAGAAAACGTCTCCAGTTCGCACAAGGATTGGACAGTCGATAATTCTAAACAAATTATGTGGTCCGATGAATCACGTTTTCAGTTGCACCATGCCGATGGCCGAGTGAGAATTTGGCGGAAACAGCACGAAAGCATGGACCCCAAATGCATCGCTACAACCCTTCAAGCTGGTGGAGGCAACGTTATGGTTTGGGGAAGTTTTTCTAGCATGCTTTGGGCCCTTTAATTCGTGTTGATCAACGTCTGACTCAGGGTGGGAAATCAGCGGTCGCCAGGAGCAAAATGCGACCATAATTTTACGTTTTGCGACCAGTATTTTAAACCTGGGAGCAAATTCGCGACTGCATAAATTTTTGACTTTTCTTTTTTAACATGCGCACGTAGTAATTTTCAAATGCAGTATTTATGTTTCTTTTTAAAAAGTTCCCAATGGTGTGTGGTTAAAAGTATATTGGGGTAGGGAGAAATAAGTTTAACCTCGCTGCTAGCATGTGCTGAACTAGGGGAGTGTATGTAAAAGTCCTGTGAGGAATGTAGGTGCGTGCTAACTGTGACCTTCAATGGCACTACTGGGGGTGGGGAAGGGGAGCAAGCCTTAAGAAAGGGATGGGAGGAAATCAGCTTCAGAGGTAGAGTGTGGGGGGAGGAGAGGGGACACAAGAAGAGCTGCCGTTAAGGGGGAGTATCAGCATGGGAGATGGGGTGCTTGGCATTTCCTGCCATTCTAACTAAACAGCCTGTCAAAAAAAAAAAAAAAATATATATATATATATATCTATGTGAATTTTCCACGTAACTGGTAGAATTTTTACAAACACCATAAATCATTGATACGAAAGGCCCTCCAAACTGCTCCTAAATTGGTTAAATACTTTTTAAACTAGGCATGGAAATTTTTATTAAGAATTTGTTGTGCATAGAAGTACCTTATTTTCTGGCACATAATCCGCGGATTATCTGTTCCTAAAAGTTTAAATTCTAGACACTGCGGATTATACGACGGTGCGGATAATACAGAGCGTCCCCCCCCCCCGTAAACTTCAAAATGAAGCTTTAAGAATGCCGCCACGTGTTCGACGATAATATGCAGTGTCACTCCAACATATCTCCGCTTGCCCCTTGGCTTTGTTTCCATTCCATAAAACATTGAGACGTGCCGCTCTGACCCGTGATGTCACCCCCCCACACACACACACACACTCTTCCCGAATTTCCAACCCCACTCCCACTTGTTTATTTTCCTTTACTTCGAATAGAATGCCTCTGGCACTTCAGCTCCAAGACTGGAGAACTTCGACACCATCACAAATTATTTACGATCTGAAAACCAGTGTTTCAGTTGTTGATGTAATTTTAAACATTACTCAGAGTTACAGTGCGATTGCCACATAAATTAAAAATACATATCCCTACCATTTGAAAGTTGCGGGGCATCGTAACTAACTTTTTTAATTTTCAAAAAATTTCACGATTTTATAAGTTTTTTAAACTCATTAAATGGAAAGAAAGTGTATTTATACAGCAAAACCTCGAAAATCCGGCGTCGACAGGACCGGAAGAGTGCCAGATTTATGAAAATTCCGGATTTCTGAAGCCATCCAAAAATTGCGTAACGGGCGCTACGTAAAACACGTACTTACACACAACAGGTCACTAACAAAATTTTGTGTTTTGTCTTATGGCACTGGCTCTCTTCTTTCCCTGGAATTAATGTCCGTAAATTAGGGATGGGAGAGTGCTTACAGCCCATTGAGTTGCTCACGGTGGTTGTTAAATCTTCAATCCAAAAAGGAAAAAAGAAAATTTGCGCGCCTACGCCTTTAAATATGGAGGGGTCGCGCTGCCGATCACATTCTTTGCAATTTGCGAAAAAGAAATTGTTTTGGCGATGGGGAAAAAAAGTGTTGGTGAAAATATTAGCATTACTTTTTTGTACTATATATTGTAAAACTCTGTTGTAGATTACATATCTGTTTTTTTAACTTCTACTATGAATTTTGTCTGCGGATTATACACCGACGTTTTTTCTCTCACGCTGAATTTTGCCGTCTGCGGATTATATGCTGAAAAATACGGTACTTAATAAAAAATTTCGTGAGTAATTAAGAAAGTATTTTACCGATTCACATGAAATTTTCAGGGCAGGCTTCTATTATCTACTTATCCTGTGTATAAAAGTTTCAGCCAGTTTTATTAAGAATTCGTGAAGATAGCTCTCCGATTTTTTTTAAAAATCTAGTTCCATAGTTGAACAAGGTGGGGAATGTGCTATTGCCGGAGCTGGCTCCTTGCTGGGCTGGTTGGGGGAGGGAGAAGGGGTACATTGTACATACCCGCTGCTCTTGTGGGGTGGGAAAGCAGAAGATTAGGGAAGCTTGCCATAGAAAGGTTGACCCATTTGACCCTCACTTGCTGGAAGTAGAGTAACTTGCGATCTCAAACCAGTAAACGCTCTTTAGCTTTATTCATACAGTCCTTCAAGTCAGAATTTGCTTCCCTTTGTTTCCGTTATTATTTCTGCAAGATGAGCAAAAGAAAAATTAGTGAATTTTTCTTTGTATCTACAAAGAAAGGTACTGTTATTCCTGAAGATGTTAATACAAACAGTAATCAGGATGATTTAGCTGTTGTGAGTTCTTCTGCCCAGGAACACCAAACTGCAATGAAGCGAAAGGATGAAAGAAAAAATGTGGGTGAAACAACATTACTAAAATGGAGAAAGGAATTCTCATGGCTAAGAATTAAAGTCAAAGGTAATATGAAGTTTATGTATTGTTCAGTATGCCGGGAAAATAACAAAGCTGAAACATCGAGAAAGAGAACTGTTGAAACAACATTATTTGTTGCTGGTTGTAGCAACTTCAAGCATGAATCTTTGGTTAAACATGAGAAATCAAGAATTCATAAGAATTCATGCCAGATAAAAATTGTGAAAGAAAGTCCTGACAACTTCATCTCTTCGGCAGTGTATTTCCTCTATGAGTGAGCAAATATTATTGAAAATGATTGCTCTTTTTAACACAGCTTATTCTGTGGTTGATGGGAATTTATCTTTCCATCAGTTTGAAAGGTTATGCCAGTTACAAAAGAAAAATGGACTGCACATTGGTGATAATTACATCAATCATAAATCTTGTGCTTTATTTATATATTGTATTGCTGAGTCAATCCGTCAGGAAAATGCAGATATCATAAAAAATGCAAAATATATCTCTGTAATGGCAGATTCATCCACTGACATCTAAACCTGTGAGTCAGAAATCATTTATGCCACAGCTATCCACGGAAGCGGTTTGGTCCAAACTAATTTTATCAAGTTAGCAGAATTGAAAATGGGTACTGCTGAATACATTACTTCTGCTATTGATGAGGCAATAGAAGAAAGTTGCCCAGCATGGAAAGATAAGCTTCTGGCTGTATGTTTTGATGGAGCAGGTGTGAATTTTGGACAATATAATGGTGTTGTGACAAAGTTATCTTCTCAGTCACAAGGAATCATTCCAGTTCATTGTGTTGCCCATAGGATGGAACTTGTTATTTCAGACACTTTGAAACTAGTGCCTTTTGCTTCAAAATGTGAACAATTATTAAAACCAGTGTACAAAATGTATAACTACAGTCCAAAGCTTCTTAAGAAGCTGAAATAAGTAGCAGAAGTGCTCGGGGATGTTTTATATAAGAATACTAACATAAATTCGACTCGGTGGATTTCTTCCAAAAATCAAGCTCTGAATGCAATGACTAACAACCTACCAGTTATTATTTGCCATATGGAACATTTCTGCTCTGCTAGTGAAAGTGATAAAAATAAAGTAGCTAAAATGCAAGGTTTGCTGAAAAGTTTGAAATCTGTTCGAATGCTTCACTTCATGTACTTTCTTCTGCTGGATGTTACAACTACATTGAGTGGGCTTTCTAAAATATTTCAAAAGACTGCTATATCTGTTGACAATGTAAAATCAATTTTGCAGTCTACTCAAGGTAAGTTTAACCTTATGAAGGAAAAAGATGGAAAAGTACTTACTGAATTTGAACAAAATTTCAGTCAGCAAAGTGGCATCTTCAAAGGTGTCATACTTAAAAATGATGATGATATGAAATAACAATTTCATAATGACAGAGCGACCATTTGTAAAAAGCTTAGTGAGTTTGCCAAGAAGAGGTATAGCAATTTTGCTTCCAATGCTGTTTTAAGCAGTGTCCATATATTTGATGCAGTTAATTTGCCAGATAAAGATAATGATTTACTTACATATGGGATGAAAGAACTGGACAGCATTCTAGATAATTTACCGTCTTGTGTAGAAATCTGTAGTAATGAAATCAAAGAAGAATATCTGGACTGGAAACTGTGGGCAAAAACCAAAGCTACACAGAAACCTGATGTTTTGCAGAACAGACTGTATAATGAATTTTCAGGGGAATATGAAAACCTACTGACAATAATTACATTTTTACGATGCATACCAATGAGCACAGCAATTTGTGAACGTGGTTTTAGTGCAATGAACCTTGTAAAAACAGACATCAGAAACAAACTAAAAGTGACTACTTTAAATAATATTTTGACAAAAATTAAGGGTCAAAGCATGGATGACTCCGATGCAAAACCAGCTATAAAAATTTGGTGGGAAGATGTGTCAGATGGACGAACTCGCCGTCCAGATCATGAAGTCATAGTTGACTACTAAGAAAACACAATACATTACTGAAGAACTTTTTTAATGTAGTTTCTTCAACATGTCAACTCAAAACAGGTACAAAAATTTGTAAGAGAACTGAAAATGTATATATTTTTTGCAATACTAAAATGTTTATTTGTTGGCTGTCAGTGTTTGTGGAATTCAAAACCTACTTAAATATTTTACATCAAATCCTCGGAACAATTTATGAGCACAAATTTAACTCAATTATCAATGAGGAAGAATTTTATGAAGATCTGGATTACTTTAGTTCCCAGGTAAGTGTTTTCTAATTCTTTGGATTTGCAGTAGCAAAATTGTGCATACTTTTCACTTTTATCTGGCAAGTCTGTCCTATGGACCACTGAGACGCTGAGATCCAGTGGCGTAACTACCACCCCCGTAGGAGGGGAGGGGGGCACGTTGTGCTAGTTACGCCACTGCTAAGATCGGCTCCTAGAATTTCAGCTATAGGAGCCATTTTGCTCCTAGGATATTTTTCTAATTTCCCACCCTGGTCTGACTGGCACATCATATCTAAACATTGTTGCGGACCTCAAGTGCATCCTGTCAAGGGCTACTTTCAACAAGATAATGCGTCCTGCCATAGTACTTGCATTGTACAGGATTGGTTTCAGGAACATGCCGGCGAGTTTACTTTGCTTAGATGGCCCTCACAATCTCCATATCTCAACCCCATTGAGAATTTGTGGGATGGAGTTGAACAAGCCATCAGACAGCTGGATCCACAACCCTGCAATCTCACACTCCTGGAATGCTATTCATCAAGCATGGTCTCAGATTCCACAAACCACCTATCAACATCTTGTGGAGTCCATGCCATGAAGAATCGACGCAGTATTAAAAGCAAAAGGTGGCCCAATGAAGTATTGAGGGGTGGTCATAATAAAGTGGCCACTCAGTGTATTGCTGGTGGATTAGCTCTTGTGTTGCCCCAAGATGTATGCTGGAATTCCATGTGCGACTGTTTAAGAAGTTACATCAATAACTGGCCAGCACTCATGGCAATATGGTTAACAAAAGATGGCAATATTGAATCGAAAATCAAAGAAAAGGTAATGAATTTGGGTATATTGGCAATATATCAACCAACAAGGATTTATTGGCAATATATCAACCAATAGCCAATGCTCTTGATAGAGTCCAGAGCAACTATTGCAAAATTTCTGAGGCAGTTGTACTGTGGAAAAAGTTGGAAATTGTATTAAATGACATCTTAGATGAAAAGCAATTGGAGTTGTTTCATAAAAGATATGGTCAAGCTTTATCTTCAGCTCATTTTTGGCCTTTCTCGTTGATCTTTACTTTCAAGCAAAAAACATGGATGTGACACTATTATGCCTGAAGAAAAAGAAGTTGCTTTACAATTTGCCAGCAAAAAATATGGAGACACATTCCTGACTATTCTCATTAAGCTTCTGACAAAATCTGCACCATTCACTGGAATGATGATGGAAAAAAAAGTGCAGCTTGCAGTAAATTATTTAGACTGGTGAAATTTCTTTTCCATAGTGAAAGAGTCAACAGAAAAAAAAAAAAAGAAGAACTGCAAAGTACAGTATTTGGCAATTACTAACAACATCTGCTTCAGCTGGAATTGTAAGAATTTTCTCAACATTTAACATTGTGCATTCTAAGTTAAGAAAAGGCTAAAAATTCAAAAAGCAGCAAAACTAGTATTTTTGTTCAAACTGCTGAACAAATAGTTTCTCTTAACTCATGCTTTTTTGTTTAATTCAATTAAAATTTACTCAGGAATTGCTGTTTTTCAATCAATATATTATTCTGAAGCTTTTATGATTCAAATTTAATGGGCAAGTTGTAAATTTTTTTAAACTACACCAGTAATATAATGACTAACACTTTTTCTGTTTTATGCACATTGTGCGCATTCAGATTTATCAGAATTATTAACACAGCAATCAGACATCTCTGATTTGCCTGCATTAACTGTTCATCACATAATATTAATCACATCAGAAAACTTGAAAATTACATCGCCCAAAGACCTGTTTCCACATATTATGAGGATATTTCTTCCACACAAACCTATTTCGCGTGTTATGAGAATATTCCTTCCACAGAATTCACTTGAAAAACTCTCTGTCTGGTGATTCAGATTTATTTTTAAATGTATGAAAAATAATGTTTTTGAATACAAAACATGATTTGCATTTCAGTAATTATTAAGAAGTTTAGTAGACACAAATCAGTACATTAAAGATAATGCACAGCATTAAGAAATACCATTCTCTCCTTATTACATTCTCATTCATTATCTGTTATACAGTGTCACTTAAATTTTAAAAATATATACCATCAAGTCAATCAAGGAGAAGAAATGTTATGTTTCATGTTTACATTGAAGAATAAAAAGGTATTTTAAAGTTGAACTGAAACACAACAGTAATTCAAATCAAATAAATCTGATTTAAATAAAAAGTCTGATTTAAATCAAATCCAATTTTTTATTTAAAAAAAAAAAAATCATGATTTTTTCAACCCCTGCTCATCACTAAGCTGTTCTCTGAGATTCAGAGGTTAGCTCCACAAAGAAATACAAACTACCGGATAATTTTTACTTACTGTTGCTGTATCAAACTTCTCCATTTACAGCGATCTTGACATCAGACTGCTCCATTTACAGAGATCTTGACATACAACTCAGGCTTCACTGACATCCATCACACGCAGTACACAAGATCTTCTATACTTCATGCTCATAATCTTTTTCTCATGCAGACACTCCTGAATCTGATCCTCCCATGACCTTCCTCTGCCTTTCTTTCCTGCCACTTGGGCTAAAAAGAATTTCTTAGTAAGCATCTCATCACTCATTCTTTCAACGTGGCCAAACTACCAAAGCATTTTGGTCTCCACCTTGCTAACAACATTTTGCTTCACATTACACAACTGCAACACATCTACATTCCTCACACAATCAGAACGTGTCTTGCGACAAAAGTAAGTAATGCATTTCTCCAGCACACAAACGACTCGTATGTTTCTTCTGTAGTACACAGCTTTCACTGCCATACACCACAGTAGGAACAATTACACTTTCATGCACAGCCATATGGGACTCTCTTGAGAACCCATCATTCCTGCGAAAACGTCCCAAAGCAGCCATGACTTTCAATGAACTTTTGCAAGGAACCCTCGTGTAGAAGTAGAGGCCCGAAGATGGCGGTTAAGCACCGCTGAGAGTGCTCGCCGTAACAATGAACCCCTTGTGAGACGTCTCCTGACCCGATGAGTATAACTCTTTCTACTAAAATCTTTTAATTAATAGTAAATTTTAAACGTTTGATTGTGTGAGTAAATGAATGTGGAACTGAAAATCTATAAACTAACTGTTTTATTTCTGAATTTTTTTTTATAACTAACCAAAAGTCAGTAACATAAGGGACCTCTCGAGCCGGGAGCACGTGTCTCACAGAGCAAGCAACGTGCGAAATACTTTGACAATATCAGATAAAATACCTTAGATATTATGTATATTTTTAAAAATTTGCCACTTTTTATAATTAAAAATAAAGACACATTGCAGTTTGCTTGAGGGTAAGTTTCTTACTACTTAGTATATCTATTAATGCTTATAAATTGTTTAAAAGCAGTTTTAGACGTTCGTCATGTCAAAAACCCAACCCTGCTGTAATTATTTAAATAACCCAACTATCAACACATATATCTACCAATTTACATAGCACTCTGACAAATACTTCCTATGTCAAGGGTGCATATGTATCTTACCACTTAATATAGCATACTTCCTATGAACTGCAAACTGCCCAGTGAAAAAGGTTCCAATTGTTTGAGAAACGAAATTAACTTACCATCCATGCAGTCACAAAATCTCCAAGCCATGTCCCACAAGCTGCAGCTTTCATGAAGTTTGCATTAGTGATGCCCATAAAGGAATTAATGCAGTATTTCTCTCCACGAGGATGACCAGGAAGTAAAAATGAATTGTAGATGAGGGAGAACATGTAGATAAACATCAAGGAAGTTAGGAACATTATCATCCAAGTACCTTGCTCGTCTCGAAACATCTTCAAACGGAACACACGGCCTGAAAAAAAAAAGGAAACGCAAAGCAATAATTAGGTATTACAAAATATGGAAATGGTTTTATTTGACGAACAAACAAACTATGAGCCCTCTATGGGGAAGATAATATTAAGGTGTTCTGACACAAACACTTATGTTTTAGGATGTTGAACAGTGATGTAGCATAGGGACAGACAGACAGGGACCACAAGATACCTGGAATCAGGGCAAGATTTCATCTTTTTTGCTCACTAGCAAGTAAAACTAAATCACATCGTAACTTATTTTCTAATAAAGTTACACAGAAATTTAAATATGTGTATAAATATTTTGACTTACCTTTTTTGAATAATGAATAGAATCTTAGATAAGTTTAGTGACTATTAATTTCTAACAAATTCTCATACCACATGAATATATTTCACTGACATTCTAATTCAGATTTCTTCCCATATGGTTTACGCTCAGGGTGTCCGACTTTGTCATCATACCACTTTACAACTGCTGACTGTGGATTAAAAATCTCTTCTTGTGGCCCTTCTATTTCAATTGTCATCAGAGCATTCAAAGTTTCAATAGACAAATTGTTCCTCCAATCCCCTTGTATTCTTTTTAAAAAACTGAATCCCACCTCACAACATGCTAAGTGGAAGTATCGCACAAATTTCTGCTAAACTTCTACACACTTCAGATCTGCCAACTACCACACAATGCCGTAGTTTCTACGGAATTAGTTGTCTGACTACGGAACTCACCATCAAAACTACGGATTCTACAAATTTTCATTTTGTTTCAAATTTCTCTTTTGCCATTATTTTTATGATGTACACGAGATTCTTACAGAGATTCGCGGAATCACGCTTTTTTTTTTTTTGTCATCAGTTAGATCATTCTGAAGATCGATATTTGGGAGGGGGGGGGGATCGTCTTCTATCTGGAGACGAAATTTCGTGCTTCAAAACTTTCGAACACAGTAGTGAAACGGAGTAAGAAAATTTTGCCGTAATCGCAAATTGTTCTCCCATTGTTGTCTTTGTGTCCACTTTTCTTGTTAAATATCATTTTATTGCATAAATGTTTGCATTTTAGCTTGAAACTGTGGAGAACAATTTGCAAAAACGGAAGTTGGCTGCTGCAAAATTTTTCTGTAATCTTCAGGCACGAGATTCTTCCGCGAATTCAAGGAATTCCGGCTTTTTCGTTATTATTGGAATTCCGTCTTTACGAAACTAGAAAACGAAAGGTCGACGGAATTTGGATTTTTTCCGTAATCATAATTTATTTTTTTCTCACGATGTCGCCTCTGTCAAGTATTATTGCTCATTAACATTTTACTGGATAAATATTTGTATTTCAGCTTGAAAATACAAGGAAAATTTCCAAAACCAGAAGTCAGATGAAGCAAAAGTTTCTTCCGTAATCGTTTGCCCCCTCCACGAACACGTTTCGTAAAAAAGCGTCTATCTATGCCACGCAATAAAGGCGATCGCTTGGCTTAGGGTATGACAGGAGTTGAGGACAAAGTTCGTGGGGCAAAGAAGGGAGGGTGGCAGACCAGGTGGTCAAACAACCGATCCATCCAAGAGCTCTTGGTTGCCACAGCAACCATTGCCGACGTCACGTTCAGTTTCTGTAATAGACCAATGAGGGCACGATGGAGAGGAGTTTCAATGTGCTTCTACGACAGTTTCCACTGGAAGGGATGAAAGATATGGGGAGGATGGGTATTAAGTGTCGAAAGGAAATTGGCGAAAGAGAATCGCTTATCGTCGCTGTTTTAATAAGTGATAATAGAAACTTATGTAAACTTCGTGGATTAATAATGATTTTTGGTTACTTTTAATAAAGAAATTACCTTACTAGCAATATTTGCTACTGCGATTTTTTTTCACTAGCAAATTTGATTTTTCACTAGCTATTTGCTAATCAGTGAAATCGCGCCCTGCCTGGAATAATTAATATTGTCCTTAACATTCACTGCAAATTTTAAGGAAATACTTTCTTTTAACATTGCATAACAATAAAAGTTACATTCTGGAAAAAAAAAAGTCATGTTTACTTTACAGCAGGATCCATAACTGATTTTCTTTTTATATTTTCATTGCACAGGACAAGATTAACTTGTTCCTTCTCAAACATTAGAGGAGGAGGATGTTATATCAGCACACTTGCCCTAAATTAGTGTTTTGATTGCTCTCCTAGTTGACTGACCACATGAGGCCTGGCACACTAACTCAATGTTTGAGTTGTGTAAGAGTAAGGATCCCAGGAGCAGAAAGTACTTAAAACTGTGAACTGCATCGCAGAACAAAGTCCCGCCCCTTGCAGAACATTTTCCTTTTAATCTTAGATTTCAGTACCCTTGTAGGATATTTTTATTTGTAGAACATATTTTGTTAAATCTTAAATTTCAATCCCTTGCAGAAAATTTTTTTAATCTTAAATTTGCGAGCGCAGCGCTCGCTCACGTATCCCCATCTGCCGGTAACTCCTATTGTCTATACTCCCCGCCCTTCTGCCCGGAGCACCAAACAATCCCCCTCCTGCACATCCATCCACCCACCCACCCGTACCATTTGGGATGGCAGCCGATTGTTTCTCCCCGAGCTTTTGAAAGACCCCCCTCTCCCCACTAGTATGTTCTGAAAGTGGGAGGTGCCAAGCCATGTTAAACCACATATTGTGGGGAAAGAGTGTTTGTTTGGGGTCCATCTTCGAAAAAATCAACTTGAGTTAACAACAGCAGAACACGCGGGATTGTGGGATTCCAGCCTAAAGTTTTAAACTCCTGCCAAAGTTGCTAAGGAGTCTTTTGCCTTAGAAATTTTAGGGGAAAAAATATATATTTAAATATATATATATAGGTCAGGTGATGCGTAACATCACAGCCTCTCCTTGACAAATGTCAACCCCGCCTTCTCGTGGTGCATCCTGTTCCCACTAAAGGGGCTCTGACGACCGCCCATAGCGGTATAACTATACCATCGGGATTAGAGGAAATTCTATCCCACACTCACCAACCCGCTTGGCCAGCGTGGTGAGTTATGGCCAAACCCCTCCAAAATGATTCCACAACTTAAATCTTGGCCCTCAGTCTCCGGCAGCTGGAATGTACCTGGCCAAGGCAGCGGCCAGTGCGACATGAAGGCAGAGGGTGCTAAGAATCCCCGGAGGACCGGACTAGGCTGCCATCTGATGCTGACCTTGGCTACTTACAATGGACGCTCCCTATCTTCTGAATCAAGGCTTCTTGAATTGGAAGAGGAACTACAAAGGATCAAGTGGGACATCGTGGGGCTAAGTGAGGTAAGGAGAAAAGGAGAAGATCTCATCGAACTGAAAAGTGGACATCTCTTCTACTATCGTGGGACAGATACTGGCAGAACTAGTGGTGTTGGATTTATAATAAACAAGAAACTGAAGGATAAAGTTGTAGAAGTTGAAAGTTCCTCTGACAGAGCTGCACGACTTGTTATCCAACTCTCGAAAAGATACCAGGCTCAGATTATTCAAACTTATGCACCCACCACAAGTCATCCTGAAGAAGAAATTGAAGAATTTTATGAGGAAATTTGTCATCTAAATAATAAAGGTAAGCAGCACTTGAAAATAATTATGGGAGATTTCAATGCAAAAAATAGGGCAACGGCAACAGAATGAGACTTCAGTAGGTAAATTCGGTCATGGCAACAGAAACCAGCGTGGAAATACTCTCGTTGAGTTTGCAGAGGCAGAAGGATTTTTCATCTTGAACTCCTTCTTCAAGAAAAAGCCACACAGGAAATGGACATGGAGACATCCAAATGGGACGACAAGTGAAATTGATTTTATTATGTGTAACAAAAAATTCGTCATAGAAGACTGCAGTGTGCTAAACAAGTTCAACACAGGTAGTGACCATAGATTGGTGAGATGTAAGATGCACCTCAACACTAAACTTGAACGTGGCAAGCTCATAAGACAAACAAAATCTATTGACATAACCAACCTTAAAAAACACCATAATACCTTCAAGTTAGAACTGAAGAACAGGTTCTCTGCTTTAGAAGGCCTAACATCGGAAGAAGTGGACATCTCTGAAGTTAACAGAAAAGTAACCAAAGCTCTTATGGAAACAGCAACAAAATTAGCTGGGTCTAAGAACAAGTTGCATGTGAACAAATTATCAGGAAAAACGAAAATGTTGATGCAAAAAAGAAGAGAGATGAGGACAACTAAAGATGATGTGACTTCCAAAGTGGAATATATAGAGCTATGCAAGACAGTAAGAAAAAGTATCACTGAAGACGTAAGGAAATTCAACTGTGAACTAGTGAGGAAAGCAATTGAAAACAACCAAAGCCTAAAGATAGCAAAGGGACATCTCAGTAAGGGAAGAAAACAGATTATGGCTCTGAGAAAAGAAGATGGTTCTGTAACAAGAAATAGAGGCGAAATTTTGACAAGAGTGAAAGATTTCTACTCCAAATTATATGAAAGGGATGATATATGCACTCCAGACATCATGAAAGATACCAGTACCAGAGTTCCTCCAGTCCTTCCAGCAGAAGTTGCACATGCAATCAAGAACATGAAGCGAGGAAAAGCTCCAGGAGAAGATGGAATTACTGTAGACATCATACAAGAAGCAAGTGGAGAAATCGAAACAGTACTCGCCCAAATTTTCACTCGATGCCTTAATGAAGGAAAGATTCCTGAGGATTGGAACACCGCTACAATGATCCTGCTACATAAGAAAGGTGACATTGAGGATCTCGGAAACTACAGACCTATCAGCCTCCTATCAGTAGTTTATAAAATCTTCACTAAAGTTCTTTCACACCGCTTGAAGGTAACACTGGACATGGCTCAACCGAGAGAACAAGCTGGATTCAGGAGTGGCTACAGCACAATAGATCATATCCACGTGCTGAGAGAACTAATTGAAAGAGCGAGGGAATATGAACTTCCATTGTGCATGGCTTTTATCGATTATGAAAAAGCCTTTGATTCGGTGAAACCATCAGCAGTTACAATGGCTCTGAAAACCTGCGGTATTGAAGATGCATACATTAATATTATTAATAACATCTATGAAAATGCAAGTGCAAAGATTAGGCTGTTTGAAAATACAACACACATAAAAATTGGAAAGGGAGTGAGACAAGGTGACACCATATCTCCGAAGCTCTTTAATGCCACATTGGAGGGTGTTTTTCAGTCGCTGAGCTGGGAAAACAAGGGGATAAAGATTAATGGAGATTATCTAACCCACCTTCGTTTTGCTGATGACGTAGTCATTTTTGCAACTACCCCATCAGAGCTGCAGAGTATGATCCAGGAACTTGCTGACAAGAGTAAAGAAGTGGGATTAAAAATGAACTTTCAGAAGACAAAAGTGATGTTCAATGCTTTTACAAGAAATGAAGATTTATCGATTGATGGAGAAAAGCTGGAGATAACAGACACGTACGTTTATCTTGGACAGCAGATATCAAGTGAGGGTCACATTGATGAAGAAATTAATCGGCGTACAAAACTTGCCTGGAGAGCTTTTGGAAGAAACAGCATAATTTTCAAGAGCAATATGCCATTATGTCTTAAAAGAAAAGTGTTTGATCAATGCATCCTTCCAGTGCTTACGTATGGTGCAGAGACGTGGACCTTAACTAAAAGAGACATACAAAGGCTGCAGACAACTCAAAGAAGCATGGAGAGGTGCATGCTTGGTGTAACCAGGAGAGATAAGAAGAGGAACTCGTGGATCCGAAAAATGACAAGAGTGGAAGACATCATGATCAGAGTTAAATCCCTGAAATGGCAATGGGCTGGACATACTGCCAGAAGGACAGATCATCGATGGACAGCCGAAATTTTAGATTGGATTCCAAGGGACAGGAAAAGACCCAGAAGAAGACCACATGGGAGATGGGTGGATGAAATTCGAAAGTATGCAGGGGTGACATGGAGGAGACTGGCACAAGACAGACCGTTGTGGAGGAAACTTGGGGAGACCTTCGTCCAGCAGTGGATTGATAATGGTTGACAATGATGATGATGATGATATATATATATACATAAAATCTGGGTCTGTATTTAGACCACTAACAAAATTCGAGCTTTAAAAACGTATCCTTCATAAAATTGTGCGAGTTAAAAACGTATCCTTCCCTGAGTTACAAAAATTGCAGTCAAAATACATCGTTCATGTCGGGAATATAATCAGTTTATGGACACATGAATCGGCTTCCATATGTAGCGGCCTCGACAAACAATTTTGCATATCGCCGACTGTTACAAATCGGACACGAGATTCTGTGTTTTTCATTATTTGGTATCGATACAAAACCGAAAAGAATTTTGGGGGAGGGGATTAATGTGTGTGTGTGTGTGGGGGGGGGTCATTTCCCTGTTTGGGAACAGTATTCCGTTCTTCAAAATTAAAATTTTTTTCTTGTAATCGTTATTTCTTCTTCTTGTGAAGATGCCTCTGCCCAGTGTTGTTGCTAAATATCAGTCTATTGCATAAATGTTTGTATTTCAGCTTGAAACTGTAGGCAACAATTTTCCAAAAACACAAATTCGATGGAGCGAAAATTTCTCTGTAACCTGTAGGTGCAAGTTTCTGTGAAATTTTGCCTTTGTAGTCATCATTCACGTCATTCTCAAGAGCAGAGAATCGGAGGTGTGTGTGTGTAAACGAAATTCCGTATTTCGAAAACGAATCTAGACGGAGTGAGATTTCTCCCGGAATTGTAATTTTTTTCTCGTGATTCCCTTTGTTCAGTATTAATGTAAAATATGATTTTATTCAATAAATGATTGTGTTTCAGCTACAAAATGGAGGAAAAATTTCAGAAAATGGAAATCGGACTGAGCAGAGAGTTTGAAAACACTGCACTCTACTCAGAATAACTTTGACATTGCTCCCTTATGTTGTGATATTCAGAAGATAACAGGCTACATAGCTGATCTATGAGAATAATACAGTGTATATTTTGAAAATGAGCAAATTGTTGACATAATTGTAAGAAGAGCAGGTATTTTTAATTTTATTGAATTTTGAATAATTAATGTTTCCAAGAACTCATGTCAGTTCTGAGCAGTAGAAAGAATTGGAAGATCTTTCCAATTTCATTGAATTTGTAAAGGTTTTTCTATGTGTTCCAAAGCCTGAAGAAAAAAAAAATATATATTCTTTGAGTACACTGTTTTTGTCACTTGGATCTATAGAAATATGCAAGAAAGTAGGATAAGTGGAACATTTTTTCCAGATTAAAGCTCTCTTAAAACAAGCTCTAAAATGAAATGAAAGCAGAGATTCCAAAATTTATTAAGTTTGCTTTTATTCTTTCTCTGCCTGTCTCAGAGGCTATCTGTGAATCTTGGGATTTCAGCAATTGACATATTTATTGTATACGTAAAAGACCCAATACTAATGATAGAGATGATGTTATAGTTGGAACAAATGATAAATGAATGTTTATAATGTCAAACAGAGCATAATTTGGACATAAGTCAGTCCAAAAAATACTGAAAGCTGCCCTAGTTTCTATGTATGGACCAGATTACCACAAACACTTTGTAAATAATTCATCTGCCACAATGACACACAATTTAACTTCAAAAGTTATTAACAGAATATCAAATTCTAAATACATACCCTGGTTCTAAATTTATTTGATTTAAATAACAGGTTTATGTATTGTTATATTTAACAAGGGGTTTCAACAAATGGTATTTTTTTAATGTTTGTTTTTACTGTGATTTATTCACTTTTTTTTTTTTTATGAAATTTGGTCAGTGTTTCACGCTTTGTCTGCAGAACATTTACAATCTTTGGAAGTCATGTTGCAGAACACTGAACATAATTCTGCTCCTGTGGTAAGGACCTTCTATAGGTTTCTACAACTAAGAGGTCAGCTATGCTGCTAAGCAGCAAAATTCTGCACCAGCAATCAATCTCTCCCACTTAAACCATTGCTCCTTCAGTCTTTTTGTTAGTGCGACTTTCTCCCACTCCTAGATTTTTGTTTTGTGTATATGATTTACATATTATACAGGGTGTCCGAGAATTATTGGACACATTACAAAATTATGTACAAAAAAAAAAAAAAACAAAAAAACTATGAGCATTGTCTGTTTTTCTATGTCACATATTATTAACACTGTTTCTATATTTTTGTTTTACTGAATTGTTTGTTATTCCCAAAATCTGATAGATGGCGCTAGGTGTGGCCTGATGAGGAATGTATGAGAAATGCGCAATCTGTAGTCATGTCATCCATACAGCAGAAGGCGATGTGTGTGTTATGGCTTGCGGAATTAAAGACTGTCATTAAAGTTAAAAGACGGTACCGTTTAGAGTATGGTTGTAATCCACCGTCAAAGAATTCAATTAAGCGGTGGATGAAACAGTTTAAAGAAACAGGCAATGTGGAACATCGTGGAGGAGCCGGTAGGCTTAGCGTCTGCAGTGAGACGTTTGACCAAGTTAATGAAAGTTTCCGACAAAGCCCCAGGAAATCCGTTCGTAAAGCAAGCAGAGAATTGTGCATTCCGAAATCGACAGTTCATGATATCTTGCACAAGAAATTAAAGTTTCATGCTTATAAAATCCAAATAGTGCAAAAGATGCATGTAAATGATCACACTCTGCGATACGATTTCGCTGTGGATATGCTGAATCGAGTGGAAAACAACGAAAACTTTCTCAGTACTGTAATTTTTACTGATGAATACACATTTCATGCATCAGGTATTGTGAATCGTCAGAACTGTAGGATATGGGGCAGTGAACCGCCTCATGCTGCTATTGAACTTTTTTTTTTTTTTTTTTTTTGATTGGAGGTTTAACGACCACCGTGAGCAACTCAATGGGCTATAAGCAGTCGCCCGTCCCTAATTTAGGGTCACTGGTTCCAGGGAAGGGAGAGAGCCAGTGCCGTAAGACAAACACAACATCCATGCCTCACCGGGATCCGAACCCGGACCTCTTACGGACGAATGATCAGAAGCCATCGCTTAGACCACTGCGCCACCGAGGCGGCTCTATTGAACTGGAACGTGATTCTCCAAAAGTTAATGTGTGGTGCGCCCTATCAAAAAGAGAAGTGATTCGGCCATATAAATGGTGACATTTACTTGGATATGCTAGAAAATTTTGCTATACCCCAGATCAAAAGATATGACGTCGTTTTCCAACAAGATGGCGCGCCTTTGCATTGGTCAACGTATGTACGTTAATGCCTAAATGAGCATTTCCCCAACAGATGGTTTGGGCGTGGTGGTCCCATTCCGTGGCCTCCTCGCTCTCCAGATCTAACTCCATTAGACTATTTCATGTGGGGTTATGTGACGGATCGCATCTATCAGATGCCTTGTACTGATTTGCAGGAACTGAAGCAGCGTATCACAGCTGCTATTAATTCCATAACTTCTCAGATGCTTGCCAATACATGGCATGAAATCGAGTATCACTTGGACATACTACGAGCAACCAAGGGAGCTCACATAAAAATTTATTAATTTGTGTAGTTACATTGTAAGTTAGTACAGTCAGTTTCTTTCTGTCTGTTTGATGTTTTAATTTATATACTTTTGTAATGTGTCCAATAATTCTCGGACACCCTGTGTATGTATATATAGTTTATATGTATAACATATATGCTTTAATACACTAACACATTAAGTATGTGTGATTGAAAGTTGTCATGATGTATTTGAAACCAAACACTAAATTTGACAGTAAATAAGCATAGTACACATTTTCAATCATATGACAGAACTGAGAGCAACCGGAAGTAACAGAATCTTTGGTAACCCCCCCCCAAAGTACATGTACCGTAAGCCAGGGGTGCAGAAAATGTTCAGGGCCCAATATTTTCCCAGAACACAATGTTTTTTGTCTGAAATTTGCCCAAAAACTGTAGCGGATTTTCATACAAGTCTAAGCGATTATTAGAGTATATGTCGATGATTAAGAACTATCTTTAAAGCCTACTACTTAAAAATTAAAAAAAAAAAAAACTAATGTGTATTCCAATGATTAAATAAAAAACAATCTTACATTGATGGGCGACATCAGTTGTCACCAAGAAATGGCAGCCTTCCCATCTCTTTGGAAGCTTGTCAAATCACCTTTGACGTCTTGTACACCTTAAGACGAGATGCTGGAGAAACCCATGTGAAATGGTATCTTCCACCATGGAAATGCCTGTCCAAGGATTCTTTCAAAAGTTGTGAAGCCTTATGAACAGGAGGTCCATTCCAAGAAATGAGGACTTCATTAAAAAGGGGTTGAAGCGGATGTTCCGATTGTGTAGGTGGTTGCTAATTACAGATCCAACTGATTCACAAACAGCTTCACTACAGATGTTTAAACAGTTTTAGAGTACGTAAATTATTTCAGGGATGTGGGCATACACTTCAGGGTTAGTAAATGTTTCTTTTATTATTGCGTTATACTGGATGATAAAGTTTGGTTTTTGATTTTCTTCAGAATAATCAAGTACTTTTTTTTAAAAAAAGCTGTGTTTAAAAGGTTGTTTTTCATAATTTTCAACTGGGAAAAAATAACTTTACTATCCAACTTGCACCCTCGGTTTTTGTTGACCCATGTTATAAGTGTTTTTAAAGATTTCTTAATTGTATGCTCATATGTTGTATCTAAAGGGCTCGCTATGTATCTGCTACTGAAACACTGCCGCATATCTTCTATAATTAGAGGTTCAGACATTCTAAGTGCTAGTTTTTCCAGTAATGCTACACAAAGATTTTCTAATTTTTTTCTTGAACTTCTGAAACCTTCACTGGTTGTTTCTTCATCCTCAGCCTGTTGCTGTTGAGTCTGGGAACAGCTTGATCTTTGGTAGTCTTTATTAACCAATAGACAGTCTTGGTAAACCTAATTTCTTAAAGACTCCATTTCCTTAAAATCCGATGTAAAGTTTTTTTCAGTTAATTTTCCACTTTTCATTTCAATTATCATGTTATTAAAGTGTGCTTTTCACTGAAGCATAATAATCAAAGATTGTCCAAATACAAGCGTTAACGTTCTGAGAGGTACAGCTGAATTTTGTGATCAACTCTAATATGTCAACCATCCCAAGCAGTTGATATATAAAACAAGGTTTGGAAATTTTTTTGAGTTCCAATGAGTAATTTTTAGCATCAGTATTGTTGCCTCGTCGGATGCATTCAGTGCGCTTCTTTTGTAAGTCAATAAAAAACAACTTAAAATCTTTTTGGAATGTTTTGTATACTCTTAGTTCACTGTGAACAAAACGGGTTTGTTGGAATGATTTCGGATTCAAAACACCCACTTGCATTTCATCTGCTAATGCAATCAATTCTTCATAGCCAATGCCCCAGTTGTAATTTTTCATTAGATTGCCTACAATTTGAGCTTGATTGTTAATCATTGATAATGACTGAACTTTACGAACATCATTTAAAACACACTCTAACCTATGAGCTAAGTCCCACGTAGGAAGGAAGAAGTCATGATTGACATTTTCACAAAAACTTGCCAATTTTTTATCCACACCAAGATCAATATATTGGCCATCAAAAGCCATTCCGTTTAGCTGTTTCTTTAACTTAATTTTAAAACTTTCAAGGGCACATTGCAGTTGTTGAACAAGAACATCACCAGTGTGTGAGGTAACACATGGTGAAATGTCAATCACAATACATGTCTGAACCCCATCTACAAGCGTAATCAGACAAGTTATTTGGTATATCCGGTGCAATTTTGTGATTTTGTCAGCTGTGACTGGCATGAGAAGTAGATGGTTTGTCACTGGATTTTTTGTACATAAAAAATCACATATTTTGGTGTTCATAGTAAAAAATATGTTTTTTATAAATTCTGTGTAAAATTCTCTGGAGTGATTAAGTTCACCAACATCGCCACATTTAAAACGTTTAAACTTAATAAACGTTCCAAAAACTGGCTCCCCTTACCTTCTTTAACTGCACTGTAAGCAGCTCTGGCAACCCACAGTCCCACCTTGTCATGTTCTTTCTTTACCAAGATATCTTTCTTTTCCATGGCTTCAGTAAACTGTATACACCATTTATGTGCATTTGACTGCTAATGATCAATGACGTGGGCTTTAAAATTTCGAAATTCAATACTTTGAGTTGGTTGCATTAACTGCTGTTCACTTGGAAGAGAAAAATACCAAAAGTGCTGGTTTTAAGAACGGCCACCTCCTTAGGAATGTTTTTATAGTTTTCTACACACGGAGAGCATTGCACTGTTTCTATTTTCCCTTCTAAACAAGGTATCAGTTGACAAATTTCTGGAACCAATTTGCTGATTCTAATGAACTTAATTTTTACTTTAAATTCTTCTTCTTCCTGTGCTAAAGTGCTGGAACTGGATGGGCCTGGTACAGTTAACACATGTTCTATATTAAAAGGAAGAACCTTGGACTTGGTTACAAATTGATTCGGTTTCAATAACTTATCAACTTTATGGGAAAGACCAGATAACACTTGAGATATAGTTGATAACTGTTCATTGATATCAGTACACTTTTTGGCGTCAACACCAACATTGTCCACTGACTGTAATTCTGATGAGACAGACTGTAATTCTGGACTCAGCGGTCCATCAAGTTTTCTTTGTTTGTTTGGAGGTTCACAACTACTACTGCAAGGCAAAACATTTTCAATTGCATTAACTTCAAGATCACGAGTTTTATGTTTAAAAAATCCGGAAATACTACACTGATCCCTGGTTCTAGGTTTATCACCCGGATGTTTATTTGAAACATGACTCATGAGCTTATCACGCCTGGCATGCCAATCACAATAAGCGCAGTTCACTTCTTGTTTACTTTTAAAGGTTGACATAATTACAAATCACCCAGGTATTTTTGAGCACACACAACAAGGAGAAATATTCTGGGGAAATATAGAGCGCCACACACTTTATAATAAATTGCACGCAAACAAAGGTACGAATAATACGCATAGCACATAAACAGCAACTGAAGAACAGCGTGTGTCCCGGGTGAATGGCTGCCAATAGAACTCACTGACTGTGCATGTGCTTGAAGTTTGATGTTGCGCATCTAAACTTATAAATATAAATACAGCAGACCGTCCAAAATCAGAACTAATTGGGATCACTGGTAGTTCGGATTTCCGATGTGATCGGATGAGGATGTTTGTTTCTACTTTCCATCTCATCAATTCCATAGTTCTGGCTTTTAGATTAAAGGACAGAGTTTGCTCGTGTTCACAAGGTCTTTGGGTCAACCTTTTAACGCCACAGTGGAGCACAACTTTTCTGACAATGTGCTGAGTTATTCCTCCTCCCTAACTAAGGATAAAAATGCAAAAAAAAAAGAAAAAAAAAATTCAGAATTTTCATTTAATAGAGCTGAATTTTTGACAGATGCCATAACTTGGTCTTATATGATTACCCTTCAAATTTCGGTTGAATCCAATGGAAACTTTTTAAATTATGCACTTTTCTTTTTTATATTAAGACGTTCAGAGAAAGAAAGATAAACTTCACGGGAAAGCGCAGATAACCGAGAACTACGGGCTTGCAACATTCATTTCCCTCCCCCTACTCTGAGCCACATTTGCTACCTGCTGTTGTATTGCATCTTTGCTTAACCGAGGACAAAAATGTAAAAAATTAATTTTCCGAATTTTCATTTAAAAAAGCTGATTTTTTTATATATGCTCTAACTTGGTCAAACAAAGTTACCCTGAAAATTTCGCCTGAATCCGGTGAAAACTTTTTTAAATTATACACACACACACAAATTGGACACTTAGAGAAAGAGGTATTAATAAAAAAAAATAGCACTTCTAACTCAAAAAGTTTTTGTGAAATTTTCAGGGCCACTTTGTTTTAATAAATGATGGCATCTGTAAACAGATCTGTACATTTAACTGAAAATTCGGGAAAAAGATAATCCGCAATTTTGTTTCCCAGTATGTAAAGACATCATGCTGCCTGTACTGGGCGGGGATCCCTCACTTCAGTACTTATCTTGGGGTCATTCATCTACTACGAACATTGCAACGTGCTTCCAACAGCTGCAAGCCGACCGAGTGACGCAACTTAAACAAAAACATCAGGTAGAATGCCAGCATGTAAAGCGCAATTTCCTTCCCCCCGTCGGATTTTAAGTTTAGGAGAAAAATAATTGTGCCAACCCTTGAATGTTTTAACAATACGCAACAATTATGAAATAAAATGCAGTAAACAAAAAATTTATCATATCTACACCAAGATTGGCCATTTTGTCCGGAGTTTTCAGAAAACTTCCGGGGTGGCCATCGCACTTCGGACAAAAATTTCCCCAGAGCTACCTTAATTTCCCCCGAACCTTGTTCGTGTGTTCGGACATATTCTGCACCCCTGCCGTAAGCTATTCAGAAAGAATGAAAACTTTTCCAAAATACACAGAATTTTGAGGTGAAAGAAAAAAAAAAGGTACTGATTTGAGATATATCACAACACTAAGTATGCCAGCAGCTCACAGGCACAACTTTTTCTTTTCCATTTTTTCTAAAACTTAATATTTGCCATTCTTCTCACACAATTTGTTTAGAGCAGCACTACCTGTATAAATAGCAAAATCTTCAATAGAAGACTTCACTTACTTATTCACTGTCTCCTCTGATTTTTGTTTTCTTGCAGATATTTCTGGTCTTCAAGTGACTTCAATCTATCTTTGTTTTTGATATAGAATGCAATTTAAATACTGTTGCCAGATTCCCACATTCATTTTATAGCACCTTATAAATAAAATATATTTAATGTTTAATTTTAATTGTAGCCATTAAACCAAACATCGAATATTGGGCTTATGGTTTTGGTAGGTTCATTGATTAAATCTATCTCTCTGATGCAGTAGACTGTTTCTTTTACAAGTATGTTTATTTTTGGGGTTCATAAACCAAAATTTGAATTTGATCCCACATTGGCTTACACTTGCATTTTTCTATGTGTTTTACTAAAGCACTGCTCTGGTCACTTTTTTCAATAGCTGTCTTGTTTTTTGATTCTTTGTTTTAATTTGTCACTTATAGTCCATAATAGTCTGCTTTTTGTCTAGTATATTTGTTATTGCAATTTTTTATTGTCATTTGATTTATGCCATTCCTCTTTTCTATCTTTCAAAAGTGTCACAAAGATTCCTCTGCACTAGCACTAAAACAAACTACACCATAAACTTAGTTGAAATGTTTTGAAATTCTTTGTTCAAAGAAAGCATCTTTTCTGAGAGGTTAAAGAAATCAGCTGAGAAAAAGTGTGATGTCATACAGTAAAATTCCTGAAACTTTATGGACACAGATTGGATATTTTGGTTCCAATTAAAGTACAGGGTGATCATAAAGTCACACAACCCAGAAAAAATATATATATGAGGTTAATTACAATTGTTAAGAATAATAAACATCGTCAAATATAGGTTACAATCTTACCTTTATAACAACAAAAGAAGGGGAACCTCCTTATAACATATGTTCAAAGTGGGCTCCGTGTTCACAAATGCAAACGCGCGCTCTTTTTACCAAGTTTGATGACACCTTGTGAAGCACCTCCACACTGATGCTCATTTTAAGTTCATCCAGGGTGCGAGGATTATTGTGACACACACCACCTTTGAGATACCCCGAAAGAAAGAACTCAAGCGGCGATAAATCTGGGGATCTGGTAGGACACAAGTCTTTGGAGATAAGGCGTTCACTGAAAAAAATTTCGCAAAAAAACTGACGGTACTAACCGGCGTGTGGCATGTGGCATTGTCTTGCTGGATCCAACAATGTTGTTCGCTGACATCAAGGAGCGCCACAAAATGTGTGATAATGTCTTGGTAGACGGAACTATCCACAGGATTTGACAATTTGACAAAGGCATTTGATTGCCTCAATCATTCCATCTTATTAAAAAAACTCCATAATATTGGTATAAGAGGACTACCTGCGGACATTTTTAAAAGTAACCTAACCGATAAGACTCCAACTGACTAAAATTACAGATCATTACTCAACACAAGAAAAAATTATTATGGGTGTTTCTCAAGGAACAATTTTAGGCCCAATTTTATTTAATATACACTATCTACCAACAAATAATTGGACACCTGTGATGGCAAAGGAAAACGAAGTTTATTCATCTTCAATAGTTGGTGGAGCCTCCACGAGCGGTGATTACAGCTGCGATCCTCCGGGGCATACTCTCAACCAGGCGTTGTACGACGGCTAGCAGTATTTTCTTCCACTCGGCTTGGAGAAGACAGGTCAGTTCCTTCACCGATTTCGGACGGTGGGGGCACCCCTTTAGTCGAAGCTCCAACTCGTCTCATAGGTGCTCAATAAGGTTAAGGTCCGGGCTCTGCACAGGCCAGTCCATTTGATTAACCCCATTGTCACCATACCAAGCCATGGTGGACCTCGCAACATGACAGGTGGCATTGTCATCCTGAATGTAACATGGGTCCACCCCGTAAAACTGCCACAACGTAGGAAGCACATGGTCATCCAAAATGGTGCAGTAGGTCTCGGCGTTGAGTCTACCAGGAATTGCGACCAAGGGTCCCGTGCCATACCAGGAGAAACACCCCCATAGCATAATTCCACCACTGCCGAACTACACAGTTGGCACAATACATTCTGGCAGGAGGCGTTCTCCAGGCAGACGCCAAACCCAGACCCTGCCATCCGAACGGTAGAGGGTGAACCTTGATTCGTCGCTCCAGAGAACCTGTTTCCACTGTTCAACGGTCCACTGTCGATGTTCTTTGCACTACGTTAGCCGAGCAGCGCTATTGGACTTGGTGATCAAAGTCTTGTGGGCGGCAGCACGTCCATGATAATGGAGCAGATGGGCTTCCTTACGGATGGTATTAATCGAAAGAACACTCTCGGATGCCTGTCGAAACTCCTCGCAGATGTGGCTCATCGATTTGGTGCGGTTCTTCCGAATTTCTCCGGCCAGCACCCGTCGGCCTCTAACTCCCAGTTTTGTGGGTCTGCCGGGTCGGGGCACATTCCGACAGTCACCTCTCATCTTCCACTTGCCAATCACGTAGGCCACTGTGGATTTTGGGTACTTCAACTTGCTGGATGTCACGTATGGATCGGCCATTTCTGTGATACCCAACGATTACACCTTTCTCGAAATCGGAGAGCTCCGAACTGCGTGGCATCTTGCATGCGACTGGTTGCGTTGTTGTTTCCCACACGATATTTAACGGCGGCAGCCGTGACGTGTATCAGGACCGCAGATATCGTCAATTGCAGGGGTGTCCAATTACTTGTTGGTAGATAGTGCAGGGATCATAGCATACTTCTGGAAAATTTTAGGTAAGAATTTTAGGAATTTTTAGAAAAATTTTAGGAAAATTTTAGGAGTGTATTTCAATAAAAACTAGATGTATATTTGTATACATCTAGTAAAACAACTTTGTATACATTGTAAAGAGTTTGCTTCACACCCTTCAACCATATATACTGATAGACTGCGCATGACATCAAAATTTCTGGCTCCAACATAAAATCACATGACAACAGTCAAAAAGATGGGTTACACCTGCTGTGCTTATGGTTGCTCTGACCGATATAGTAAAGAAAGTTCTATGATTTTTCATGGGTAAGAAACGAATTAAATACCTAAGTCAATAAAGTTCAATTACTTAACCAGAAACTTGCAGCTATTGATATAAAAATATAGTAACTTAAGAAAAAAAAAATGGAATGCATGTTCCAAATTCTTCGCAAATGTTCATCACATTATAAATCACAAAATGTAAACAACACGATCATGCATGTATATAGCTCATAAGTAAACTTACCTGAAGAGTTTTCATTATATATGAGGTGCATTCACATAATACACCGAAAACACTGAAGTTCTGCAGCGTAAATTAGTAATCATAACAGCATTTACACACGAAATTTGGAGTCTGATGATGACGTGCCCAATGTTTGAGCCATGGCGGCTTTGATGCAGCTATTGCCAATGCGCAGTCCATTAGTATATATGGTCGAAGTTCACACCCAAATTTTTTGCATAACGTCTAATGTCTAAAGTTTAAGTATGATTTACTTCTAATGTTCAGTTCTTATCTTTTCACGTGTTATTATCATATTCAAGTATATTTACCACATTCAAGTTTCACTTTGAACATTAATATGCTGTTGAACCAGAAGCAATTCACGATTTTCACAGTAAAGTTTTCAGGTTTCACATTAAACTATAATATCCTAAAAAGGTAATTGAAAACCAAGAACTATGTACAATTGTTCACTGAATTACTTTTTTCATATTATTGTTTTAACCTTTTCCTGATTAGCCTATCTTTTTCTGCTTCCACCACATGCAACGTTTTTTTTTTTTTTTTTTTTGCATCTGCTAAAGTTCCTAACGGAATTTGGCGAAATTTGCACTAGAACTTTATTGTGATGTATCTTAACTACTGTAAAAATTTTACTGTGTTATTTTCAAAATTCAGAAAAATGGATTTCTGAAAATATTCTCCTAGTCCTTTTGTGCTGTGGAAGTGATAAACAGGTGTTTGCTTTCTTCCCAACCAAGGGCTTCAGATCAGCGCTCCCAGCTGTCAATCAACCGTTGCTATGGTAACACCCTTTCTGCTGGAGGCTCAATCTGTCCAAAGAGGCACACATACTTGTCCATAATAAAAATTACCAATGCTAACTTTTAAAGTTTTAAACCGATTCAACTGAAATTTTGGAAGTGAGCTTCTGTAATCCAATTACAGTGAATGTAAAAATTTCAGCCACTTTCGTGAAAAATTCGCAAAGATAGTTTTCTTATTTTTTATCATAAGTAGTGGAAGTCTCTTGAGGGGAGGGAGGGTGGCATGCACATAAACAAGAAGAAGATGAATGTGTTGTTCAGGCATACTCCTCACTGGTGGATGCCAGTGAGGAGTATGGTACATAATAGCATTTGCAGGGGGTCGCGTATGGACTTGGTACATACGCGACCCCCTGCAAATGTTAAATGCCTCTTCTTTCCCCTTCTGTTCTCAATTGTCGGACGGACATCAAGCTCCCCTTCGACCTACTATACTCGGGGCAAACTTAACCTGTCATTGGAAGGAAGGCTACAGAGTGTATACTTCCACTGCATAAAATAGTTCCGGTCTAAAAGCTCGTACTCCAGCTTCAACTGGCACTTAAAAAGGACACAGATGTTCAATACGTTCTGTGTGTGTGCATTTAAAATATTTAGATCTCAGTTTCAGCGGCATTTCTAAAAAATACAGATATTCGTGTTTTGGTGACGTCACTGATAGTTCTCTGTCACAGCATTCTTGTTTGGGTCAGAGTTAAGCTGTCAACCCAGGGGATATTTATTGCTGTGGGGGGTGGGGGTCATTAGCGGAAGGATGAGGGCGAAAAAGTGTTTCCGAGGGCATTTCGCGTTTCTCCTTCTTGATTGTTGTTTCAAAACACTTCCGTCTTTTCGGTTTTTTCGAATGGCATCTGCCGGTCACTCAAGTGTATTTTTTTTTTTTTTTTTTTTTAATTGGAGGTTTAACGACCACCGTGAGCAACTCAATGGGCTATAAGCAGTCGCCCGTCCCTAATTTAGGGTCACTGGTTCCAGGGAAGGAGAGAGCCAGTGCCGTAAGACAAACACAACATCCATGCCAGACCGGGATTCGAACCCGGACCCCTTACGGACGAATGATCAAAGGCCAGCGCCTTAGACCACTGCGCCACCGGGGCGGCCAAGTGTATTTCAGCCGCATAAAATTGGGAAACCATTACGAAGCTCTGCTAAGGGGATCGTTATGAATGTTTTCACTAAATTGATGGAAAAACACTCTCCGAATAAATCGGAAAATTAAATAACAGTTCTTACGGCAGAACTCACTGGTGTTTCAAGTCGCACCATTGCGAGAATGAAGGTTGAATTTAGTATTGAAGTACCTCAGATCCATCGGCAATTTATTTCTTCAAATTAAAATACAATTCTCGCTTGGCTTACATAGAACGTTTTCTCGAAATCAGTTTGGAGTTCCCAATTCAGTTCTCAATATAGGCCAAGAAACGGCTATCTTTTCCTTTTGAACTTTTGTGCGCAGTTGCCTTAAACGCGTATGAACCGGCATGAAAATTCAGACAAATGAAAGAGTTCCTTCCACTGCCACACATAATTCGGAAACTTGGAAAACTGCCACACATTCAAAGTGTTCCTCGGAGGAACAGCAATTTGTGCTCGGCCCATCAATGAAAAACATGTGGCAATTTTCCAATGCGTGGCAATTTTCCAAGTTGCTGAAAGATGTGTGGCAGTTTACAGTGAACCCTAAAATATCATTTACCACAGAGACGGGCTCTTGTCCAGTACTTATGGCAACACAGGGTAGTTAAAAATGCATACACATTTAACGGTTGTGTTATAAAAAAAAAAAAATCTAATCAAGGCAAAATTTTGGAAAGAACGAAATTTTACGCATAACTGATGACATGGTAAAAATACCTTTAATTAAATCCCACAGTTGGTAATCTTCAAGCAGTAAGTATAAATAAATGAAATATTTAAAATTAAAAAAAAAAATGTGAAAACAAAATTAGGCCACTTAAGACTTCTTCCCGTGTTTAGCAAAGATAATTTCATTTTAAAAGAAAGAAACGTTACACGCTCTGTAACATATCAAAAAAAAAAAAAAAGATAGAGAGAGAGAAATAAACTGCTTGTTTACCGGTCTGCAAAGCGCGCGGGGGTGGGGAGGGGGTTAAAATAGAGGGGTTTGGTAAGGGATCACGGTGACAGACAGCCAGGCCTGAGGGCTTGTGGGAGAAGTTTTCGAGTGAAGGTTAATTACACACCATTAGTGCGGAGTAATACTGGGAGTGAAAAGGTCACCGTAGCTTCGGCCTCATTGCCAGGATAGCTTTGCCCCGAGTATAGTAATCATCCAATTTTATTGCACTGGAAGTAGTGCCTTTTTTTCTTTTTTCCCCCAGCCAAATTAGGATTTGGTGCACATTGGAAACCGCTGCCGGTGGTTTTCTTTGAGAACAGAGAAAAGGAACTTTAAAAAATGAAGGGGTAACAGTAACACGATTTCCTAAAAGGGCATTTTTTAAGCACTAATTTCAAATTTCAAGGCTTTTCAAGACGGCATTAAAAAAACACTGTTTTTCCAGGATATTCCAGGCCTTGAAAACGTAATCATGATTTTCCAGGACTTTCCAGGTTTTCAAGCACGCGTGCGCACCCTGCGTAATGGTAAATTTATTGGCGTTAATAACGGTTGTGTTTTTAATAAATAAGCTTACGAAAATTTTAGGATGAATAGCAAATTTTAGGTATAATTTTAGGAATTTAAGGAGGGTCCCAAAATATTAGGAATTTTAGGAATTTTAGGAGGAATGCGATCCCTGATAGTGTATATATTGAAGAAACAGTAAACTTAAAAAAAAAAGGTCCTTGAAAATAGACATTTTTGCTGTGATGTTATGCAGGTGACATGGTGATGCTCATAGAGCCAAAATTTGTTTCCCTACGGCCATTGGGAGCTGAGTAAACAGCTGACAAAGTTTCTGGTGATGACGTCACACTAGACAAGGGGTCAGTCAGACCACTTCTCGCACCAGCGGCATCTGTGTACTCAGTGCGGTAGGAGTTGTGAGGGAAAGTACGAGGTAATTAGGGTAAGGAATTTCTTTCCCTGTGTTTGTTGCATGTGTCCTGTTCGTTAGTCATCAAACTTTCTGCTGCAATTTACACAACTGGAATAAATTTTAAGCAGCTTACGAATTTCCCTGAAACTCTTGGTTTACAATCACTCAATAGCACTACTTTTTACAAAGTGGTGAAATTTTTAGTTGGGCCAATAATCAAGTTTACGTGGCACAGTATGAAAACAATTACTGATGATTTAAAACTATGCGACTCCAAAATTTGGGTGATCGGAGATGGACAGTTTGTTTTGATTCGCCAGGTTTTAGCGCCAAATACTGTACATATTCCATTATGGATATTCGCAAGGGAAATATTGTTTGTATTGTCGTCCAAAAAGGTGTTTTTGACGGGGACTTAGAAAAGGATGCGTGAGATTTATTACTCTCAGGCCTCTGTGAAGAAATAAAGATATCAGCTTTTTTTTATCAGATAGACATAGAAGCATTCATGCTCTCATGAAGAAAATATATCCCCAAATTGATCATCAGTTTGATGTGTGGCACATGGCCAAATGTCTGACTAAAAAATCTAAAAGCTGCTGAAAAGAAAGCTCCTTTACTAGAAACATGGCAGTCTAGTATAAGCAACCATCTATGGTGGTTAGCTCAAATGTGTAACGGAGATGCTGAACTGCTGGTAGAACCTGTGACTAACCTGCCATACAGTAATAACAGTAGAAATAACAGTTAGATAAACTGCCTTTTATCTAACTGTTATTTCTAGAGCTATATGTCATGTTCAACTATTGCAGTATTTTTATTTTCATTGGGGGGGGGATTAATGACTTTGCACTTGGGCTACAAGAAATACTCATAAAGTTGTTTCTCCCATGACAATAGAAGAAACTAAAATAAAAAAAAAAATCAATAAATAATATGCACTTAGTTCAATGGAAAATACCTTTACATACTCGTATATAGACAGCAGCTGACAAATCTTTTGTGACAGTGGAATTTAATCGAAATAGTCTCGGTCATTTCCAGGGCAACAAACAAAACCCGAATACTGTTAATTAGATTCAGGAAAACAGTCTCTAATTTTACTCACAACACAGGAAGGGATTACTTTTCTGATTTTTCACCCTATAAGTATCCAGGCATTCACCCCAATATACGAACTGTTTATATGCAATGTGTCTTCACAGTTTGTTACATACAAGTTCATATTTTTTTCTGCCCGAAGAATAATTTGATAACAACTTGCCTGTAAGGTGTGGATGTTTAAAACAGCAATGTCAAATGATTCGTGGTTTATTATACATTGGGCACTAGCTTTTATTTTCATCATCTGATCACTCTCATTGCAACAGAAACACTCAGCGTCTGTTGACATTCTCTCACAGTTATCACATTGGCACCAGTCAAGATTACCTTTTCTACCCTCGAATTTGTTTTCACATTTCTTGTTAAACATTTGTACTGTACTGGCAGAATATCATGGTTCAAATGAATAAGGATTTACACTAACCATTTTACAGATTGATGGGATCGACTGCACTGCACAGAACGATAAACAGCAGCGACTGGAGCCCATCCGCACGCTGAGTGTCCAGTCTCATCTAGTGTGACGTCACTGCTAGTTTAAAAAATGCTCTAGAGGGAGAACTACTTACGATAAAGCATTTCTGACTGCACCATTTTTCACGTCTCTTTCAACATTACATTTTCGCACGGGGAAAAAAAAAAAAAAAAATGCCCGAAATGAGTTTACTGTTCTTTTAATATCACCTCAGTTTCTTCTGATACAACATTAATTTTATATGCAGATGATATAATACTTCTTCTTGAGGGACAAGATATTCCGCAAATAATTGATTACTTTAATACAATAAAATATTAATATCAAGACTGGTTCATTAGTAATGAATTGATCATTAATACATCTAAAACTAAAGCAATGTTTTTTACTGGTCCAACTTTGAACCAAAACAATCAGCTAGATTCAATCATTTCCTTTGATGATATACCAATATCTACAGTTGATCATTGTACTTACTTGGGTGCAGTTATTCAGAATACCTTGAAATGGGACTTACAAACACAGACAAAATAGCTTGTGAGGTGTCGAGAAAAATAGGAATTATTGGCAGTGTGTTTAATAGTCTTACTACAAAAACCATTAAATTACTATACTTATCTTTAGTACACTCTCGTTTAATTTACTGCCTCTCTTGTTGGGGATCCACTACTAAGCGTAACCTCGGGAAACTTCAGGTGCTTCAGAATAAAATAATTAGATTTTTAGAACTGAAATTAAATCCACGTTTAATTGGTATTACAGGTTCACAAAACTATGGTCGAATCAGTCTTGATCCTAATAAACATAACATTTTGAACATTAACCAGTTATATTTACGCTCTCTGGATACTAATATGTTTAAAAGAATTAAATTGGGTTTTAATGATGATGATATTGACATTCATAACAAAATTCATGAATATGATACGAGATATAGATATATGTTACAGCCATGCTTTCCGAAAAACCAACAAATAAAACTCAGCATTTGATATCAAGGGCCAAAATTTTGGAATGACTTGCCTAAGAAAATTCATAATAGTAATAACTACAGCTTATTTAAGAAAAGAATCACTATTAACTTACTTACTCACTAACATTGTATTAAAAAACAAGGGATCGGTTGAACCAGCGAGTCTGGAATGGAAGTAAGAGGGGATGGGGTAGAAATTACTCATAAGATAGAATGGATGAAATATGGCCATTCCATTTTGACTGCGTACGCTAAGGTTTTATAGAATTAAAAGTTGGTAAAGATGTCCACATTATTTAAAAAATATGAAATACAAATGTATGATTTTTTTAAATATAATTTCACACCACTAACTGTTCCCTATAAATACTGCTCTCAACACACTGGGTGTCGTTACCATGCATTTACTACTAACTACTAATGTAACTAACAATATACTCAATTGATGTAATGTATTTTATTTCTTGACTTGTGTTTTCTACGAAGGGAGATCGGGACTTGTCAGGTCATTTTGGCCTTTTTTCTGATCTCCCTAGCTGTTATATGTCTATTCATTTGTTACTTCTTATGAGCATTTTTTGTATGTGTATAATAACAGCTAAACTAATAAATTGAATTGAATTTCGAAAAAAATTGGTCCCACTATGCGACGGCACGATACCGCACACTAAACTCCAAGTTTTTTCGAATGCAAACCTTTTTCAAGAAAAACGTGAATTTTCACATGACCAAATCCTATTGCTCTGACTATTGACATAACCTCTGAGGTGAAACCAGGCCTCGTCACTGAAGAAAACTGTATCCAGACTCTGTATTCCATGTTGTTCAAGGAATGAGTGGAACCATTGGCAGAAGTGTATTCGTTTGCCTGCATCTGGGGCCTTGAGTTCATGCACTGCACGAATAAGATATGGACGAAGATGATACGATCTTGCAGCTTTATGAGCATTGCCATATGAGATTGATGACTGCACGGCAAGTTTCCGGAGGCTTTTTCTTGGCGACCATTACAGTGCTCGCTTTATCTTATCTACTTTATGGTCAGTCAAAATGGAGGGTCTCCCGGAGCGATATTTTATCTGCAACAGATCCAGTGTCCCGAAAATGCTGCACTAATCGTGATATTGTAGACTTATTGGGGGACTGCTGTACCCAGAAATTTCTAGCATAAGTCCTCGGCAACACACCCATACGAACGAGTTGCGAAATATTTCCAGATTGAAAATTCGCTGTGTCTGGGAAAAAGACATTTCATATCCACAACGAACGAAACTACACTACGAACAACCTGTACACATCACAGTGACCTCGGCTTCACTGATACTTCCTAACAGTATGGTAGTGACATCTAGTGGCAGAAAGAATGATTATAACGATTTAGCAACAATTTATGAAAATTCAAAGTTTGGGTTGTGCGAGTTTACGATCACCCTGCATTTTTATTGCATTACATATTAAGATCCAGCAAAGTTATGGAAGAAAAGAACCCACAGGTACAAAATAATGAGATAAAACAAATCCATACTCCTGGAAAATGTCAATTTGAAATAACAAAATTAATAATTGATAAACAAAACGAATAGTGAACATAAGAGCAACAGAGAACACCAGAATATGATCTGCATGAAATAGAGACCTAGTGGCACTTGCATAGATCAAATATAGGTGATCCTTAAGTAACTGAGTCAATCTAACTCTCAATTTCATTTCATCTATGCCAAACTAAGCAAGAACAATACACTCACTCCTGATGAGAAACTTTGGTTTCTATAAATAGAATCACCATTATGTATAAATTTATTTTCCTGTGCTATATGATAGGTTTTGCAGCCATGTTATACACAAGAAAAGGTAAATAAACAAGTTACAACCATTTTGTAAATCATTTCTTTTTATCACTAGGTTTTTTTAAATGCAGCAGTATCAGAAGAATTTTATACATAAAGTAGTGCTATTGCTTTTTTGGTCATGAATAAAGACTGACACAGATGAAAATAAGTTTGAATCAGGAAAATTGTGGATACACCAGTCAAGTAATAAATAAGCATAAGGGCTTGAAGACATGCACTAAAATGCAGTTTAACAGGTGTAAAAAGAATTGCAGAAATAATAGCTGAGCTTTCGCTTCTACATGAACAGCTTCGTCAGGTCACAAACATACAAACTATAACTTCAAATTTTAAATAAAATCAAAATTAAAAATTAAAGTGAACAATGTGCATGTTCATGAAATACAATAGTATATGATAAGAGTTCCTTCAGATATAATTTAAATACAGTTTACCTGAAATCCAGGGCTAATAAAACGTACCACGCACATGGTAATTCAGTTGAAAGACAATCATTACAATGCCTCCTGGTGAGTGGAATGAATTGGTGACTATTGCATCATATATTTCCACAAAAAGAACACTAATAAGACAGACCACTGAAATGTTTTCTTGGCTGGAGGCGTGCAATGATTGCCTTTCAACCAAATCACCACACGCACAGATTGTTTCATTAGACCTGGATTCCAGGTAAACTATGTCTAAATTATATCTTGAACTCTATCATAAGCTGTTGCATTTTAAGAAAGAGCACATTATACACTTCAATTTTGATTTTATTTAAAATTTGTCAGTCTGTATGTTCACTTATTTAAGTATTACAACATGCAGACTATATTTAAAGTATAAATTCACCTATAGTGAATTAGCATGACAAACAACCTTAGTAATAACAGAATAATCCAGGTTATACCTATAGTCAAAATTTAAGAAACTTCTTTTAATTATTTAAGGACATTATTTCATAGAAGTAAATTCTTATTTAAAATTGAAATTTTGGGTAAAAACCATGGAAGCATGAAATGTAAAATGGCAGCGAAAAGAAGAAATATTTGAGAACCTAATGGGAAGATTATTACGTAGTTTATAAACAGGCAATTAATAACTTACAACTAAAAGATTTTTTCTCTATTCATATATGCCAAAGATATTGTTACTGTGCACCACTAACATGACTTACACACAAGAAGTGCAAAAAAATTAATATTTTTCATGGTTAGGGAGTTCGGAATGTAGTACTCACATTACAATTATTCACTACAGTATAAAGCAGAATACAGATTGAATTTTAAGTGTTATACCAGAGCAGCGCTAAGTATTATTCAGCTAGGGACAAATAAAACAGGACTTCACATGCAAGTTCGTGTAACTGGTCATTCTATATAAGTTGGACACTTTAAAAAGAAAACAAAAAAAAAGGGAGGGGGGCATCAACAGTACTTTTCCAAATGGTAAACAGAAGGGCTGGAAAGTTACATGATAATAATAACATCCAGCAAATGATATAATAATAACAGCAATAATAAACAACCACTGAGGGTGGTTAATATAACATGAGTGGCAACACCTACTTCAGAAGAGACTCAGATGACAGGTTAAGTTTTAGCCTAAAAATTTAGTTGTAAGTAAAAAGAAACCCATCTATCAAAACAGCTTTTTAAAGATGACAAACAAATTGTAAAGTAAAAGCCACACAGCTGTGAATGAACAATTGAAGATTTAGCAGTCCAAAAATGGTATAAGTTGATAAGAGAGAGCAGCCTATCAAACAGTCAGCTCAGGTTGTGATAAGACTTCCTATACAATTGATATGCCAACAAATTTTATTACTGGAACAATGAGGAATTAAGCTAGCTACATTAATATACAAGCAATTTTTGTAACATGTTCTGTCCAATTTGTGTAACAGGTGTTCAAAATTAATGTGACAAATACAAATTCGAGAAAATGTCCAAAATGTGATTCATGTACCTAAGCAACATTGTGTTAGATCCTATGGAAACATGGATGATACATAATTCAGCTGGCAAGCACATGACCTTGATAAATGTTCTGAGTAGGGTGCTGGAATTGAAGCTCAAGTTGGATTGTTACTGGAAGAATGGCTTCATATCACTGCTTAGAAGACTCTTTACAGTGGAAAGCGATGGGTAGATTGGAAGTAAGGCAATTGCAAGCTAATGTAGCAAGATGGCTGAATGTATTGAGACAAGGTCTCCAATCTCTGGTGACAGTTCTAGGAAACCGAAATGACAACCAGAAAGCCAGAACAAGGATGCCCATGAGCCATGACAAGTCAAGACGACTGGTATTTGTCTCCAACAGATCGCCGCCACAGGGAGTCTACAGCCAGGCAACTCTCACAGGAGCTCTCCTCTGCTACGGGAACCGAGATATTGAGGCAAACAGTTTACAGAAGACTCCATGAGAGAGAGGTCTGTATGCGAGAAGGCAAACATTCTGTATCCCAACGTACAGAAAAGTCTGTCTGAGTTGGGCCCATCATCACCTCTCGACACAGAGTCAACAGCTCGGCAACTCTAGCAGGAGTTCTCCTCAGCTATGGGAACTGCGATCTCTGGATCTGAACCCAAAGCAAGTCTGAGATGTCCTGAAAGAGCAATTGCATGGCAGCAGCTCCCTCCTGGGAATGCGACATGCCTTGGAGGAGGAGTGGTACTTACTGCCCCAAACTCTCATTCACAGCCTTGAAAACAGCATGAGGGTTTGTTGTACTGGCTGAATTGTTGTTAGAAGTAATCACACTTCCTATTAGCCTCTCAAAATCTGCATCACTTTTGAACTGCCATGCTGTCATGCACATGCCTCCTCCTTATGTGATAGCATTCATTTTCTGTTGTGTATTGCTGCATTATTGATATGTGAGCATCCGTACCAATTGTCATGAAACTGTCACGTGGATTTTGCATTATTCATGATTTTGTGTTTGTCACATTAATTTTGGACACCAGTGTATAATCATACTGCACATGAACTGTTCTTATTAAAGCAAACATTACACTATCAAAAACTAAGTTAATTCAAAAATGCAACAAAACTTACTCAACATTAAATGATGGATGATGTACTTTCCACATATAAGTCCACCTAAGATAGCAATTAACCACAACATAACTTTGAGAACACACCAGCTCCACTGGGGAGGATATTTTGTGGCTACAAAAGAAAACACGTTGCCAACAATTGGAATCTCACTTTCAGTGTGACTGTGGGAGATGGGATCTTCAGCAAACACAAGGAAGTTGCAAAAAATAACAAAGTAGGACACAAACAGCCTTGAGTATGGGTGCTGAAAATAATACCTACAAGAGAAAAAAATCCATTCAGTGCCTTTGTGATTTGTGTCATCTATTAAATATATAAAAATAAGCACAAATGAAACAACTCAAACCAGGGTTGGCAGGTTTTTGATGGTTTTAACCATGGTTTAAATCATGTCAAAAACCTCAAATACTGCATTTCAATATAAAAATACCTTTTTAATTTAACAAACATACATTGCATGTAATGTTTAAAATGTCAACAATATGTGAGTAATAAAGAACTAGTATACAATTATTAAATAATAAAATTTTCTACTTTCTCAGTATTTATAACTTATATAAATAAGCAATACACATGGTAAAATTTCTCTTGTTAAACCATACAGTAAATTCAAGCATATTATGAGTCAAGTCAACCTATATTTTCTGGACCAAAATGTGTTGGTTTTAACATGAAATGTATTTTTTTAACCAAACAAAACAGTATTCGAAGTTTGCCTCCAAAACAAATCCAGGATTAACTTCCCACTGTAACTCACTAGTGTGGAAACAGATTGTCAATTTGAATATAAAACAGAAGTTCTAGCATCCCGCAAAGGGATCCAGACAGTTATTCATATGGGTGTTTGCCTGTGCTGATTGCATACAGAGCTGAAGACCCCCCCCCTTCTTATTTCAGTGCTATAGGAAGGAATACGAATCCCATGATGAGGCGGAAAGGAATCTCTAAATGTAATGGCTTTACAACTGAGCCTGCCTCCAAACTTGCTGAACTAACAATGCTTTTGCCGTCAAGTTTGCCAGCTCAGCTTCAATTGAAAGAGTATTTTCTAACTATGGATTTATATGCTCTAAGCCAGGGCTGGAAAAATAAGCTCCAGATCTAGGAGCCAGGTGAAACGAAAGCAAATTTCAAAGTATCGTGCACAAACGTAATGCATGGTGATGTCGGAACTAAGAGTAATAATATAAGTGTATTGAGCACTGCCTATTACCCAAACTACTTATTGCTAAATGAAATTCGAATTTGGTCTATAAATCTTAGAGTTCTATAGTTCTGATAAAAATCTAAACATAAACCAGTGGTCCACTGAAGCTGATGGATCAAATTTATCCAGTGATGGTCCATTTAGGCTGATCATCATTAGGTTACACAAACTGTCAATATCCATATTTGATCTGAACTTGTTTTTTATTAAATTCGTCGAACTGAACCCTCGTTCACAGCACACTGTTGAAACTAGCAGCACAGCAACTAGGGCCATGAGCTTTTTGCAAAAGACCGGAAAACTCTCCTTGTGGATCAGAACTTTTTCTAGCAGCTTATGAAATTTTATTCCTTGCCTGATAACCTGCGGGCGGTCGTAGTGAGCGATGGGTTTGCCTCCTCGGGGCGCTTTGTGGTAACAATGGCACACACAACAGCAACTAGGGCCTCTGTGAATCTTGGAGAGGTGCAAGCTAGTTCTGTGCGACATTGGCGAAAAGACCCCAACTCACTGGGTTTTGTTCCAGAATTCTTAGGTTGAATGACCAACTGGAACCCTCAGCTGTGGGCTAATCCCACACACTGATGTACTTACCTGATTAAAAAGACAAAAAGAAATATTAAGAATGACTCAAGAGTGGGATATGGTGGACCTACCACACTTGAAAAGGACGGTCCACCACGGAATCGGCCTGGACTTTCTAAACGGCGTATGAGAAAGTGATCTCAGCTGAGTGAATGTAAGATTGGTGTGTGGAATACTAGAGGTATAAATGGCAAGATGAGTGGTGATTGAGGAGATGAATAAGTATAGACTGGATGTGCTGTGTGTAAGTGAAACTAAAAAGAAGGAAATTGGGGTAGAAGAAGTGAATGGCACGGTGAGTGTGTGGTCTGGAGTATTGGATAATATGAGAGGACAGGCTGGTGTAGGTGTGATTTTAAATGAAAAGATGAAGAACAACTTGATTCACTATAGTTGCATAAGTGAGAGAATTCTCTGGATTCATTTGAAAGTGAAACCAGAGAATTGTAATTGTTGTAGTGTATGCTCCTTGTGACTTGGAACCTTCTGATAAGAAGGAAGATTTCTGGAATGAGCTAAAAGCTGTTTTGAGCCAGTTTGGTGCCAAAGAAAAAGTTATAATAGCAGGGGATTTCAATGCTAGAGTAGGTGTGCAGAATGCTATTTCTGACAATGTTCTGGGTAAGTTTAATGATCCTTGTGTGAATGATAATGGTGAAAGATTAATTGAACTCTGCATTGAGAATGGTTTGTGTGTATCTAATACATTTTTCAACCACAAGTATATCCACACATATACTTGGGAAAATCGTACTCTTGGTCAAAAGAGTGTGATAGATTTTGTTGTCTATGATCAGCGTTTGAAACACTTAGTTGTTGACACCCGTGTGATGAGAGGTGCGGATGTTGGTTCTGATCATTACTTGGTAGTGTCACGAGTGAAACTTAATGTTGGTTGGAGGAAAAGGAATAGGAAGAGACCCAGAATAGAAAGAATAAAGGTTGATAGGCTCCTTGAAGATCATCAGCGGTATTCTGACTTAATCAGAGAACGACTGAAGGATCTGAAGTCTGGTGAGAGGGATGTAGAAAAGAAGCGGGAATGTTTTAAGAACTGTGTTGTCACTGCTGCTAAAGAGGTCTGTGGCACCACAATAGTGGGTAACAATAGAGGTGATGCTTGGTGGAATAGTGAGATTGAAGAGGCAGTAAAGAGAAAGAAGGAAGCCTATTTGGGGATGTTGGAAGGTAGAGTTTCTGTGGATGAATATCGCTGTAAGAAGCGTGAAGCTGCTAAGCTGGTTCGCCACAGTAAGGCAAAAGATAGGAAGGAGAAAGTGGAAAGGCATGAACTGGCTTTTTGGAAAGATAGAAAGTCCTTCTGGAAGTACATGAGACTCAGGAAAAATAGGAGAAACAAAGTTGTAAGTTGTGTGAAGAATGAGATTGGGGAAATGATATGGGAGCCCAATGAGTTAAGTGACAAATGGGGTGAATACTTCTGTGAGTTATTAGATCAGGAAAGCAAGGATGATTCTGAGACAGACGCAGATGATGTCACAATGAGGGATGAAAGCACAGGAGGGATCTCAAGAGAAGTGTGTAAAGCTCTAAAATCTCTTCAGAATGGTAAGGTTCCGGGAGTTGATGGCATAACTGCAGAGATGTTGAAATATGGTGGTGACTCTATAATTGACTGGTTAACTGAAATTTGCCAGTTGTGCTGGGAGTTAGGAATGGTCCCTCAGGATTGGAAGGATGCTATTATTGTTCCCTTGTATAAGGGAAAAGGTGATAAGACTGAATGCAAGAACTATCGTGGTATTAGCCTATTAAGTATGCTAGGGAAATTGTTTAGTAAGGTTGTTATTGAAAAAGTACGGAGTCTTACATCAGAGAAAGTGTGGGATGTTCAGAGTGGTTTTATGCCTGGTAAAGGCTGCACTAACCAGATTTTTGCATTACGCATGATGATTGAAAAGTATCTGGCTGTTGGGAAGAAAGTTTTTACTGCCTTCATAGATTTAGAGAACGCTTACGACCGAGTGAAAAGGACACTTTTGTGGAAGGTATTGAATGAATATGGTGTTACTGGGAATCTACTTAATAGTGTAAAAGCCATGTATGCTGGTAGTACAGCTTGTGTACGAGTGAATGGTGTTTTATCAAAATGGTTTTCTATTGGTGCAGGAGTCAGACAAGGTTGTGTAATGTCACCATGGCTGTTTAATATATTTATGGATGCATGCATGCGTGATGCCAAAATAGATAATACTGGTTTAGGTCTTGGTGATATCCGTGTGTGCAGATTGCTGTATGCTGATGACACTGTTCTGTTGGCAGAGAGCAAAAGTGAGTTGCAGAGTATGTTGACTCGGATGCACAAAGTTTGCATGAAATTCAAACTGAGTATAAATAAATAAAAAACCAAAGTTATGGTGTTTGAGAGAGGAACGGGTAGCACTGAATGTAATGTAAGTATAAATAGCACTGTGATTGACCAGGTGAGTGAGTTTGTGTATTTAGGAAGCATGTTTGACAGAGAGAACAAGTTGGATGGTGAAATCAGTAGGCCAGTGAATTCTTCTTTGAAAGTCATAGCTGCTCTGGAAGGTTTTCACAGGAATGATGGGTTCTCTAGAGAGTCCCGCATGGCTGTGTATGAAACTGTAATTGTTCCTACTCTGATGAATGACAGTGAAACCTGGGTACTGCAGAAGAAACATAGGAATCGTTTGTGTGCTGGAGAAATGCGTTACTTACGTGGGGTTTGTGGCAAGACACGATATGATTGGGTGAGAAATGATGTATTGAAGTTGTGTGATGTGAAGCAAAATGTTGTTAGCAAGGTGGAGACAAATGTGCTTCGGTGGTTTGGCCATGTTGAAAGAATGAGTGATGAAATGCTTACTAAGAAAATCTTTTCAGCCCAAGTGGCAGGAAGGAAAGGCAGAGGAATGCCAAGGAAGACATGGGGGGGGGGATCAGATTCAGGAGTGTCTGCATGAGAAAAAGATTATGAGTATGAAGTATAAAAGATCTTGTGTACGGCGTGTAATGGATATCAGTGAAGCACGAGTTGTATGTCAAGATCGCTGTAAATGGAGAAGTTTGATACGACAACAATAAGTAAAAATATCTGGAAGTTTGTATTTCTTTTTGGAGCTAACCTCTGAATCTCAGAGAACAGCTTAGTGATATGTATGTATGTATGCCTGATAACCTTAAATTTGTACCACTCACCTAGCAGACTGAACAGTGTGGTTTCAAGAGATTCATCAGATCCAAGCTGTTTATGAAAGTGTTTACCCAGTGTTATTTGTAATGTCCTCCTTCTCAAAATTTTTTATTTCCTGTTGGACACGTAAATGTGTCAAAGGCCTTTGTACACCTGTGAACGCTTCCAGACAGTCCTAGAAACCATTCCTCTAGATATTTGATGCCCAATTCCAGAAGCTTCTCCTTATCCATTTGAAATGAAGAATTGACCTTATTGTTAAGCCCATGCAGCTGCACTTCTTGATGTATTCCTGTTAAGAGTTGTATTATTAACAAAAGTATCTTCATGATGGCCAGGCGCATGCTTCATTATCTGAGGTGTTGAAATGGCATTTTTTACATGAAGTTCCACTGCACTAATGGTACGTTCTTCCTTTTGAAATATGAGGGACAAATTCTTAAACACAGACAAAACAAATCTTTCAACTTTTTCAGAAGGCCCTTTGCAACGGCTGAAGCCTTGATTAAACGTTAACTCCCTCCTTCGAAGAATGTTTTGCCTGATAGACATTATGCTCTGCTCTTACTATTTCCTGCAGCAATTGTGTTGTACTAGGGGCCTCACCAAGTGACTATTTTGGTGATCAAGTTGAAGGAGGGGGGGGGGTTGTGTCCACTTTGGAAACAACAGTAATTTTGGCTCATTCAGCTTGATTTGTAAAACAGGAATCCATATGTAAGATTTTTGTTTGAACCACAATTTGTGAATTGACCACAGTTTAAAGAAAAATTTAGTGAATTTATGAAAATGTGGTTGGCACATTTTCATTGATATAATTAAACCCCATAAAATTAAAGTGAGAAAAACTGCAAAGGTTCTTGTAAAGCAAAAAAAAAAAAAAAAAAAAACCTTTCACCTCATCAGTCTGAGAATTAACCATTTGGAAGAAAATAATACCTAAAAAAAGCGATCATCAGCTTCCGGAATATTGTGTAATACGGCTTTGGAAACGAAGTAGCGGGGCGTTAAAAATACGTAAAAATATGGTTGTAGAAAAAAAAAACCCAGATAAAGCCATCTGGAAGTAAAAAAGATTTAACTAAAATAAAATGCAAATGTCAATTTCTGAAATGTAGCATGGCAACGGAAACGGACAGGAATGTTATACATATACAAATATGTATAACATTCACAAATACAAATATGGATTTTGTAAAAAAAAACAAAAAAAAAACCCGGCAATAATCTGACTGAAATAAAGCTACACTATCTGGAAGGTAAAAATTGCGATCAACTTCCGGAATGCCTCACAATGTGACCGTGAAAACCGGAAGATAAAAATATAGTTTTTGAAAAAACAAAATAAAGAACAAAAAAAAAAAAAACTTATCAATCTGACTGAATACTAAAGTGAAGCTATCTGGAAGCAATAGGAAAGAAAATGCTGCGGCGTTAACTTACGGAATACCGACGACCGCGGAAACCGAAAACGCTTTGAAAATATGGTATGGATCTTGTAATAAAAAAAGAAATCGCCTTAATTTGTTAACTTTCAGTTAGATTACAATTTTGGGCTCCAAGAAAAAAAAAAAATGGAAGAGTTGCGACCATTAGCTTCCGAAATGTTTTTATGCACTTTTAACCACCACACATCTAATGTGCGTAGTGCATTAAAAGTGTATAAAAATATCGCTTACGAGATTCAAAGCTCAAGAAAAGCAATTATATCTTATCAAGTTGAAGTTATCTGTTTGAAAAATAAAAGCTAAAATAAAATGGGTGAGGGATCTATCGATTACAGCTTTACATCCTAAACGGGAGCCAACGTTAAAAATGCGTGAAAATTTCCCTTCCTTTGTTTTAAAATTTGAAGAAATCTAAAAAACCATTAATGAAAAACAGCCTGCCCAGCTTTCCAAGAAATCTGCAATGCCGTCGCCGCATCACGCTGTTTCCGCTCCCGGGCGTTACCTTCGAGATTCTCGAAGGCCTATCAAGTTGTAAATGCATTTATGGCACCTCTATTCATAGTGATTGTGGAATAGCTTCTTTACGGGTCTTATAGAGGTTATTTTTCATCAAAGTTGGTTGTCAAATTTTCGAACTAAAGCCTAGTTCGTCATCAGGACTATGTCACTGGAGTAGTTGCTGCCACTCAATTGGAAGAGTCCATCCGCAATTATCGTTAATTGTGGTACTTCTTCTTCTTGCTATTTCGATCCCTTCTTCTAGTTTTCTCTTTACTAAGTTTGACTGGTGGGCGATTATTTTCACTGAGTCCCAATTTATGGAGTGTCCACTTGCTTGTATATGTCTGTCTAGCCCTGTTTTGTTCCCAATGTTCCTAATAGCTGCTTGGTGTTCTTTCATTCGGACCTTAATACTTCTCCCTGTTTCTCCTATATAGCTGAGTCCGCAGTTACAGTCGATGCAGTAAATTACTCCTTCCTGCAATTGGATGTCCAATTCTTTCTGCTTTAAAGCTGGCAGGAATTTCTTTATTTTGTTATTAAGATCTGGAGCTAGCCTGATATTATATTTTGCTCCGATCCTTTTCAGGTTCTCGAAAAGTCCCTTGTGGTATGTAATTTTGCTGGTGAATTTGAAGTTGGTTTTCTCCTGCTTCTTTTTTGGCACTTGCTTAAATATTTTCTCAACATATGGGGAGGGGTAATTGTTTTCTGCCAATATTTCCTTTAATTCTTCTTTGTGAAGATCTTTCTGAGTCGCTGAAGAGACCAGGATTTCAATCTTTTCCAAAAATTGTCTCATCGTATTCGATTTAATATAATCAGGGTGGAATGAGCAGAAGTCTAACATCTTCCCTGTGTTGGTGGGTTTTCAAGTCGTGGCATCCTTTTCAGTGAATTCACACCTCATCGACTACTGTCTGTGTCTGCATTACCACGTTGTCGCTACGTCTAACTTGTGTTCTTATGGTTGTCCATGCTTGCGTGAAATTAATAGTGTTGTTCCTTTCCTGTGATTTGTTTCAACTAACATTTTGATTATAGTTTTTATATACCGATAATTGAGTGAGATAGGCATTTGATTATGCCACATCCGTGTTGTGTTCCCGGCTGCCATAGAAATTATAAAACGGGACCCAAAGTGGATTTGTGCCGTTAAAAGAGATAACTTCACGGTTACACCACATAGTAAGGTATGTACATAGAACATTTTTTTAATCTAATTTTTCTATTACTGTGAAATATTCAATGATATGCTATATGTATAAAATCCACTTCTAATGAAAAGTGCTTCCACTCATTACTGTATGCATGTGGTAGCTTCAGAATGAGTTAACATTTATATTTCACTATTGCTTGAATATGCTTCAATAAATGCAGCTAACGCTGAACCTAGTATTCTTTAATCTTAATCATTAAAATTTACTGGATGGTAACTCATAGCTAAGTATTATTGGAAATTCGTAGCTAAGTATTATTCATGTAGTATATTCTAAATTAGTACCTTTACTGGTCAGTAATAACTGAATTTGTATTTAGTAACTGCACTGTAATTTATTATATTCACACACATTTTACAGGAGAAAATATTGTTTCAAGTATTAGGGTCACCTCAGAGTAGCATGCATCCAGACATTCAGATGAGTTGCTGTCTAGGCATATAAATATGCAGAGGTACACACAGTATACACTATGCCAAATATATTATACCTTTGTAGAGGTACCAACTGCAGCCTCATATCAGATAGTAACACAAAGCCAAGAGGTGAAGAAAACTATTAGTCTTTCAGAGAATGGACACCCTAAGTTAACGACTTGTAGTTTAATAGTAAAATTGTTGTGTAGCGCACACCTACTGAAATTTATAACACTGACACGCTGCTACAGAAGCCTCTTTCAAGTATTAAACAATACAGGTGAATTTCTGCCAGTGTAGAGATCTGCACCCTCTCCCACATATTACAGGGCTTGAAAAATATTATTTTTTTTTTTCAAATAAGTAATTTCTGCACATGCCCAGTCGGGCATGTGCAGAAATTACTTATTTGCCCAGGTAGTAAAAGCTAGATGCCCATGAAAATTTATTTTTAAGGTAAAAAACCAGAACCCTCATTTTTTTAAATTAAAGAAATGAACTTTTTCATGTTTTGCATTTCCATTTTAAAGGTCTGTATTCAAAATATTCAATGCAGAAAAGTGTGTATTTAAAGTTTTAAGAAGATGCTAAGGTTGAAATTGGTATTTGAGAAATTTGGTGATTCTGCCATGTTCCTTTTGTTTAAATATTTGCCCTTTGTCACTAAACACCGGAGGCTGACTATAAACAACATCTGGAGCAAGACCATAGGCGTAGCCAGGGTGGATCCTTTTTTTTTTTTTTTTTTTTTTTTGAGGTTTAACGACCACCGTGAGCAACTCAATGGGCTATAAGCAGTCGCCCGTCCCTAATTTAGGGTCACTGGTTCCAGGGAAGGGAGAGAGCCAGTGCCGTAAGACAAACACAACATCCATGCCTGACCGGGATTCGAACCCGGACCCCAGACGGACGAATGATCAGAGGCCAGTGCCTTAGACCACTGCGCCACCGGGTGGATCCTTGTGTACGAATCCCTTTTGAGGGGGATTGAGTACAAATTTTGGTAAATGCATAGATTAACGTCCTAAATTGTTTCTTCGTAAAAATATTATTACCTGGAAAAAGTGTGACGTACAGATTTTAGATTATGGAAATCAATTGCAAATGGCGCACAAATTTCATGTTTTAAATGTCTCCTTTGGGTCATTCCATGTCAAATCGACAAGGCTCACAACCCGACATTTTTTTTATTTTTATGAAACTTGGTATAATTGTAGTATTCATCAATATAAACGAACATGATTTTTTTTAGAATTTTGAATGCATCCGTTTTTGAGTTATTGATTTTTGAAATTTCATCATCTGAGCAAACTTTAACTGCCAATTACTCGGGTTCTAGTAGAGCTAGAGTCATGAATTATGGCTCATTTTAAAGATCTTGAATTGGGCTTTCATTTGATATGCCACATGACACTATTAAAAAAATAATGTCAATTTTAAAAAACATGTTTTTTAGAATATCTGAAAAAACTATATGTTTAACAAACATTATTTTTCTACATATCCTGAAAGTTTCATGATGGGATCGCTATGGGATCACTATAAAAATAATAATAACAACGTAGAACAATGCAACTGAAATGTGCCAGATGTACTTACCGGTTCCACCCATGACTGGAAGGGTATTCTTTATGTGGTTTGTGTAAAATGTCATACTTGTTCTTTTAAACATTGTGAATGTTAAAGAATGAAAATAAACATCTAAGTAATTTAAAACTGTGTCCCAAAGTAATTCATTTCATAATTCAGTATGAGGTTCTGTGTGCATATTTACACTTCCAAATTATTTTATCTTCTATATGTATCCTGCTTTTTTCTTTCTTTTAAATTTTGCCGCACTTGTATGCCATTGCTTGATTTGCCTTCTTTGTCTCAGTCATTGTTAAATTATATACTCTTCCAGTAGCTGTTGTCGAGTCAACTTTTAACAAAACATCAGATTTATGAACCAACAGTATATCCGGTGATTGAGGATACTTGTATGATGGAGATGGACCATGCGGCTCCAGGAAGCTCACTTTTACCTCTTCTGTGACCTCATTCACACCAAGTACACATCCCAACCACCAGTGCTCTGAGTACTTACTAATCACAAAACCTACCATATTTTCAAAACTAATGTTTTCTTCCCCTTCGTCTGTTGCACATATCTCTTTAAAATGCTCAGAAAGTGAGTACGTTTTGACTAGTAATTTGTGTTTTCCTGCAGGAATGAAACAATGGAGTTTCTGAGTACCACTTATTGTCTTAGCAGAAGCTATTCTACTTTTAAGGATAATTTCCTCCTCTTTGTAATTTTCTGTTGTTGCAAACCAAAAGTGAATGGAGGCAATATTAGCAGTGGCCCATTCAAAGAGTTGGCATGGGGTCATAATTTGATTATTATAAACAAGTTGTAAACTTTCCTTTGCAGCTAATTGCTTCACAGTACCTCCTATCCCATCACATACATTTTTGCCATGTTCTGTTGCAAAAAAATTCCATTCTGCTTTTATATTAAAGTCAGTCTCGTGGTAGCACAAGCCGAGGAAGTTTGACTTGTTTTTGTATTGTGAAGCTGCTCCATCCGAAAAATAAAATATCTTTTCAGGTTTTTGAGAAAAATGTGACGATGAAATTAATTAGGTAACGCTGAAAGAGACGGACAGTTATACTGTCGTGAATTAGGCAGTTGGATATAATTACAAAACTTACATGTCCTAGGTTCTAAGTTTTCTCATCTCGATAGTATATAACTATAGGATGCAGGGTTGCTTGGGCATTGTTCCAGTGAAAACCCTGAGCTGCATCTTGCAATACAAAAGAATAATTTTCAGCAAAGTCACAAATTACTATGTATTGATTTTCTGTTATTGTGTCTTTAAGATGTCTTAAGTAACTTGACTGTTGAGTTGCTATAAAAGAATGGTGAAGCAGGGCTGGAAGTTTTCCAAACAACAGGTCCAAAAACTCCTGTGTGGATTTTGATAATGTTTCAAGTACTGTCCTAATCTCTAATTGCACCCATTGCTTGAATATCACATTTTCTATACTATTTAGATCAAAACAATCTTCAAATCGTTGCTTGAGCTGTTCTAATCATGGACAGTTGTTGCCAAAAAAAGGGCGACTTTTAAAAATTAATTACATGAAAACCCAATACGATTTTTTTTTTTTAAATATATTCTCATTTATATCATTAGGGAGAATGATCCCTGAAGGTTTCATTGAAATCTGAGATGGTCAGGTTGAATATTGAAATTTTTTGGTTGATTTGGCATGGAATGACCCTTAATAAGAAATTGTAATCTTTTGAACGTGAAAGGTAAGTCCGTCGGAATCATCGGCATCCTGGGTATATGTGCCATTTATCTAGCTGCTGGCCCATTTAGTATAATGGCTTCAATAATATTATTCCGCAGCGCTTTGTCCTGTAATCTTGTACCATTGCACAGGTTGGATGATTCAGATTTCTTAATAGTATTATAGGAATGCCAACTTTCAATTTGAGACAATGCGGTGGAAGTCCTGAGGGATTTAAAGAATTTAAAATTTCATGTGCATAATGCACTGTATCTTCCAAATTAAGGGCAGTATTGATCGATGTGTAAATTCTGTATTCGCCGGGCAGTTTTTGCAAAATAGCATAGTTTATTTCATCATCGGATGCATTCCTTGGAGACACGATAGCTTAAAGAAGGTTTTGAAACACATTAGAAACTGTTCTAACTTGATGTACAGAGATTTTTGGATAATTAATAATAATGCAGAAGTAATTTCTACTATACTCAAAGTTTGTCCCCTAGATATTAATAGTTATGATTTTGAAAACCTATATACTAATCTGCCTCTATCAGATATAATCACTACCTTTAAAAAGCTGTATGCAGAATTTAAACTTAACCAATTTGTTGATGTAGGAACTTGGAACTCTTATCTCAATTGCTGCATAAAAAATAACCATATCTTATATAATAATACTCTCTATAAGCAAGTGAACGGTATTCCAATGGGAACATCAACGTCCACGAATATCGCTAATCTATTCCTGTTCTTTAAGGAATATAAATTCATTAAAAATCACCCCACCTGCTCAGATAACTACCTTTACACTTTTAGATATATTGATGATCTGCTGTGTATCAATAATTCAGAAGTTATAGAGAGTGATTTTGATAATATCTATCCTAGCTCTCTTAACTTATGTAAAACCAACCACAGTAATCAGGAACTTGAGTTCCTAGACTTAAGCATTAAGCTCAACAGAGGTAACCCATCTATTAGCCTCTTTGATAAAAGAGTTAATTTTCCTTTCAAAGTAATTAAATATCTACACTGGAATAATAACATTTCAACCAAAGTAATTGAGAATGTACTAATTTCTCAGGTCCTAAGAATTTCAAGAATTTGCAGCAACAATTTGGACTTCAATTACCACATTAATATACTATTAGAAAGTTTTCTAGAGAACGAAATTCCTTCTTCTTTCATCAAAAGAACTTTAAGAAAAATTATTCTGAATAATAGAGTAAGGTTGGCAGATCTGCTTTAATTTTCTACACAGTTAATAATATGATTCTGACCAATCAAAGCCGTAAGGAAGTTGGCTAGAGGATGCCTATTAACTACCTAAAGGAACCTTAGTGCTATGGATATGACGGTCCTATTAAAACAAAAAATTAAATAATATAAACAAAATCACAAAAAAGCTTAAAAATCTGTTTATAAAAGAAAATAAAAACAAATAAAAAAGAAAACTAGTTATTCATCACTAGGATAGCTATACTAAAAATAGTAAAACCAACATTAAAATTAATAAGATTCTGATTAATCTATAGAAGCTCACTAAGGTGATTTAATACATGCAAAGATTATTAAATAAACTGCTCGTGTATTTTATAATATTTCTCATGTATTCTGGAGAGTTAATTCTGCTCTTTCTGATCATTCAGATCCACAGTCTTAAGTTTATATATTTTTTTCTCTGGTTAAAATCTCCGCGCGTTGGTTTCTTGCTGTATGAGGAGGCCATCAGCCCCACCCTCACTGCCCCCAGCTGTCTAGGGAGTGGCGGAAGAGGTCAGCCATGTTCTTCTCTTGTGAGGAGAAAAGTTTTTGTCACACAAGAGGTAAGCTCTCTTCCTTGTTTTTGGGTTCTAGGTTTTATAAGTTCAATGTTTGTACTTCATGTACACTTTCCTCTGTCGTTTTTTAGCTTTTCAGCTTTTAAGCATTGGTTTGTCTGTTAACATTTTTGCGGGTTTTAACTCTTACTTTTCTTTGTAACTTTGAGCGCCTTTTGGGGTACCTAGGAACAGAAGATGGCTAAGCTTGTTCCTTTTCTATGCGCTGTTTTTTCAAAGTAGTTAAGTTCTTAATAACTAATTAATTATGCACTTAAAGCACTCCTGAAATACTTTGTACATATTGCAACTAACTGTTTAAGGTATATAACTTTCACAAAGTTTTCTTTAGTTAATTATTATCTTTAACTTATTCTCGTTTTCGTGCTGTCATAAGTTGTAGAGTAGGGGGTTTTAGACTCAAGTTTTCTTTCAAAAATCTGTTCGTTATAAATTAACATTTCCTTTTTTAATTGCAATGTAAAATTTGGATTTCTTTTGCATTGTTTTTCAGGTTTAAATTCTCTCTCAAACGAACTTGGAATTTCGTTATAGCTGAAAATCATTTCTAATTATTATGTCACTCTCACAGCTTGAGTTCTCTTTAATCTTCTTCTCTCTGTTTAATAGTAACAGATGAAGAGCATGGGTCGGGCCATGAAGGTTAATGGATGCAAGCGAAATTGTTAACTAGTGCTAGGTCATGCTACTCTACGGAGGACATGACTTATATATATATTTTTTAAACTATTTTAGGTGGGACTGTTACTTGCATCTATGGCCTTGCAGAAACCCATTTCCAACTAGGTCTTTGTGGAAGTGAGAAAATGCAGAGTTTTTGCTGGTCCTTGATAAAGCCAAGGCTCAGTATTCTCGACACCTTCTACATTCAGTTGTTTTATTTTATTTTTTATCTTTTCTCCTTTTACTCACACAGGTAGATACATAACCTTTTCTATGTTGTACTAGGTGTGAGTCAAAATTATATATGTATTTTTTTGCTTAGGTATCTTCTTTATAGAAAATATATATATATATATATATATATATATATATATATATATATATAATTTCGGTTGTATATAATAGTTCTCTTCTTTTAGTTCCTCCGGGTCTATCATTCCAACTTTCAGTATTAAAGTTATTTCAGTGTGTGTGTGTGTGTGTGAATCCAGTCTAAAATTTCGGTTGTCCATTCTTCTGGCAACATGTATATATAAACTGAAGGGCAATTGAATAAGAGATACCTGTCTAGTAACGTGTAACACCACCTTTCGCCCTGATGACGGCGGCGATTCGTCTCGGCATAGACTTGACAAGACACCGGAAGCGTTGGGAAGCCATACGGATCCACGACCCCTGAACAAGCTCCCACAGTTCACGAAGATTTGATGCAGGGGTGTCAGAGCCTCCAACAACTCGCTTGTTGGCATCCCAGATGTGCTCGATTGGATTGAGGTCTGGTGACCTAGCTGGCCAAGGAAGCGAGGTCACGTTGGTCGAGTGTTCACCCAACCATTCGGATACAATTCGGGAGCGATGGCACGGTGCATTGTCTTGTTGCAGGATGAGGTCCCCAGTGGGAGGTTGAAGACGCACAAACGGGAGCAAATGGTCGTCCAGGATATCCCGGCAACGCTGACCTGTGATGGACGATGTCGCACGTACCATTTCAGTCCACGTAAACAGTCACAGTCCCCAGACATGAATGCCAGCCCCACCAGCTTGAAGAATACCCTGCTGGCAAGAAGGATCCATCGATTTATGAGGTTTGCGCTGTACTCGTATCCTGCCATCCGCATTGACGAACGTGAATCTCGACTCATCAGTCCGTGCAACACTTTTCCACATGTCTAGGGTTCAGTGGTGATGTTACCGCATCCATGCTAATCTTTGCAGCCTGTGATGTGCGGTCAGCAGCGGTACTCTTGTGGGACGATGGCTTCTGTACCCCATAGCGAGGAGATGGTTCTGGATGGTGTGGCTGCTTACACATATGTGTGCACCAGCGTTAAATTGCCGAGTAATTTCTTGCACTGTGGCCCATCTACCTGCTGTTACAATGCGAACTAGCCGACGATGACCCCGCTCATCCACACACTGTTGTCCACAGCAGTTGACCCTTGCAGGGATGGTTTTACCGGACTCGATGCACTCACGGTGCACCCATGACACAGTGGCTCGTGAAAATCCCAGTGCCTGCATGACTTCCGAGATGGACTGACCCATTTGTTGGGCACCGACAATTTGCCCACGATCAAATGCGCTTAGACCCTTTGTCTTACCCATACTGCGTTTGACGCTTACTGATTCCTGTCGCATCACTCCTTATATTGTCGGATCGCTGCATACATCATGGCGTTTCCATTTACAGGGCCGCCAATAGCGCCACAATTGCATAACGCCAGCTGTCTCTAATTCAATTGCTCTTCAGTGTATATATACATATTTTTAAAAAAAATTAATCCTTTGGAATTTCCCCCTTAAAGATTTCACCCCCCCAACGAAAAGTTCTGAAAGATACCCTGGTTTTAACTTCGGTGTTATAGGCAACGACACATCGGAAAAACATCGATAGTTTAATGATTAATGTTTGAAGTGCCACAATTGCATAACGCCAGCTGTCTCTAATTCAATTGCTCTTCAGTGTATATATACATATTTAAAAAAAAAAAATTAATCCTTTGGAATTTCCCCCCCCCCCTTAAAGATTTCACCCCCCCCCCCCAACGGAAAAGTTCTGAAAGAAACCCTGGTTTTAACTTTGGTGTTATAGGCAACGACACATCGGAAAAACATCGATAGTTTAATGATTAATGTTTGACGTGCCACAATTGCATAACGCCAGCTGTCTCTAATTCAATTGCTCTTCAGTGTATATATACATATTTAAAAAAAAAAAATTAATCCTTTGGAATTTCCCCCTAAAGATTTCACCCCCCCAACGGAAAAGTTCTGAAAGAAACCCTGGTTTTAACTTCGGTGTTATAGGCAACGACACATCGGAAAAACATCGATAGTTTAATGATTAATGTTTGAAGTGCCACAATTGCATAACGCCAGCTGTCTCTAATTCAATTGCTCTTCAGTGTATATATACATATTTAAAAGAAAAAAATTAATCCTTTGGAATTTCCCCCTTAAAGATCCCCCCCCCCCCAACGGAAAAGTTCTGAAAGAAACCCTGGTTTTAACTTCGGTGTTATAGGCAACGACACATTGGAAAAACATCGATAGTTTAATGATTAATGTTTGAAGTGCGAAAGAATATTTCCACATGACGCAAATGAATTTATCTTTGCTGCAGTCTTATAAAGAGAAAAGTAATATCATCATCATCTTACGCCATGAACTGGCGGATTTTTTTCGCTGTTGCAGTGAAAATAGTTTTTTCCCCCTCAGTGTTACAGGAACCGATGCATTGGACGAGAGCGGCGGCACATGTGCGCCTCCACTGTCATCACCGGGTTCTCACATGAACTAAATTCTCCCTTCTCCGGAGTTGATCGCTTTGACACAGCTTTTGCCCTCGGAACTGTTTTGATCATCGGAAAGTTCAAGCGCTCTCTCGTTGACCACGATTCCGGCGAGGGTGTCATAATAAGCCTTCTTCCTACATTCCTGCGATATGGGCCCATGACATTTTGTTCAAACATATAAAAAATAGTGTAAAACACTAAATATATATATATTTTTTAAGTTAGGTACTAGGGGTGTTCAAATGAAAAGGTACAAAACGTCATAAGAACGTAACCGTTAACATATTTGCCTATGCCGCTATGGAAGAACGTAGCGACACATCTAGGGATGCGATTGGAGTCGCCGGCGTGGATCGGAGCATGCGCAGGAGAGAGCAGAGGCTCTTATAAAGAGCGCCGTCCAATTGACTACTTGTTGAATTCCTCCAGCACAGACGAACCATTAACTCCGATGTGTACTGTGAGACACTCCGAAGCCTACGCAGGTCCATCAAGAACAAAAGACCGGGGCTGCTCACGGAGGGTGTGGTTCTGCTCCATGATAACGCGCGTCCACACGTCTCCAGGGTCACACACGCGGAACTGGCCAAGTTCCAGTGGGAGCAGCTTGACCATCTGCCCTGCAGCCCGGACATGTCGCCCTGCGATTTCCATGTGTTTGGTCCCCTGAAAAAACACCTGAAAGGGAAGCGCTTCCACTCGGACGACGAACTCAAGGACGCTGTGCAGGACTGGGTCTTGTCACGGCCACAGGAATCCTTCGGCTCGTTAATCAATGGGATCGTTGTGCTACGGCCTATGGTGTATACTTTGAATAAAGTCTTCACTTATACCCACAGTGCCGTTTCGTACCTTTTCATTTGAACACCCCTAGTACAATACATGCACCTTGCAGAAAAAAATTAGGTGCACACTGCACAATTTAATGTTTATGTGCACAGTGCACCTGTGTATTTCGAGCCCTGCCCTATTTGGTACATAAAACTTTTTTCCTAGGTGTTCACATTATTCTGTCCAACCCCTGTATATAAGGTATAGTAGTGTGATGAACTAGAGCTGATCAATATATAGCAGTTTTGCAAATATTTAATAGGTGATGCCAAAGGGATGATAATATATATTTCCAATAAAATTTATTATGCAAATTAGAAAAATAAAAATTAGTCTAGCATGATTTTCAGCAACATGTCAACCTTGCTTCCACTGTCAACATTAGTATCAAACTAAATGTTAGAGAGATTATGGCTAGTGTGCAATACTTTTTTTCCTCAAACACACACAAAAAATTCATGATTAATAGTTTGCAATTTTTCAATTACTAATGAGTGCCATTTAGATTGCCAAAAGCACCTACCTACATTGCTATTTAAAACTAAAAATACATGTATAGGCTTAGTACATGATTTAACAGGATTGCTACAATATTAAATGCAACTCTACACACATTTGCCATTCAAGGAACATTTGTAAAACAGCCAGCCTGGATTGCAACTTCAATACATAGCAACAGCTGTTCTGCATTTAAAGATTTTCAAATGCTTTTACTTTTTAACTGTGTATATATAGTAGCATCCTACAAGCCCTAGGACTTTTGTGGCTGTATTTTTGCTTTTTTTCAAACTGCATGAATCTTACTGGGTATCTAGAGAATCCATAATTATGGATGTCTTACATTTCTAAGCACTCATACGGTGAATGTATTTATATTACGAGGCATATTCAGAAAGTAAGTACTGTTTGTGAATATTTTTGCTCTTCAGCTGTGGTTGCGATATCGTGTACGGAATTTCCTCATTTGTTAGCACGCTACAGATGCCATTATGAGAAAATCATATGATTACATGTTCTGTGCATTTAACATGTCGAGTTTTGAATGCAAGAAATGTGAAACTGGCTGACATTCATCAGATTTGTGACGTGTACAGTCAAACTGCATTAAGTGATAGAACAGTGAGGAAATGAGTTAGACAGTTCAACGGTCATGAGAATGTGTACAACGAGGAGCAGAGCAGCCAGTCAACTGTGGCCGATCATTTAGTGCATGCGGTTGACACAAAAGTTTGTGAGGACATGTGTTTCACAATTTTGGCAGTTTCTTTATATTCCCCACAGATTTCACAGACTTTTCTCTATGAATACAAATTTGGAAGATGTGAATCCATTTATTGGTATAAATACGACATGGATGTTAAGTCAGATAACATCTGAAAATTTTAAAATTTAGTCTCCTTAAGCGGGAAGTTTTAGGATATTATCTGACTTAATATCTATGTCATATTTACAACAATAAACAGATTCACATCTTCCAAATTTGTATTGTACAATGGTGTAACCCATATTTCATTCATTTTCTCTACAAAATTGACAGTTGGGGTTTCGGAAATTGTGCTCACGCTGGGTACGGAAGATGCTCTTCGAGGAAAACAAAAGCAAGAGGACTGGCAGTGCATTGACCTTTTTCATGCAATACAGTAAGCAAGTTGATGGGTTCTAGAGTCATATTGTCTCATGTGACTCCGGAATCAAAGAAGCAGTCCATGGAGTGGCAGCATACTTTATCACTGAAAAGAGAGCAATTCAAGTTGTGAGATCAGTTTTTTGGACAGGCAAGAAGTTTTTCTTGTTGAATTTTTGCATAAAGGCAAAACAGTAAGCTCATGAGTCTATTGTGAGACCCTGGAGAAACTGTATCTCACGATCCAGAACAAAAGGCATGGCATGCTTACTCGCGACATTATCTTGCTTCTTAATAATGTTCGACCTAACATTTCTGAACAGATGTAAGCACTCATGTCATTTGGCTGGAAACAAATAGATCATTCCCCTACAGCCTAGACCTAGCACCAAGTGTCTTGCATCTGAAGAAGTTCTTTGCTAGTTAGCATTTCTTCAACGATAATGAAGTCAAAGGAGCAGTGCAGAAGTAGCTGTCATCACAGGCAGCCTTGTTCTACAACGAGCAAATACAGAAACTGGTGACATGTTATGATAAATGCCTCAACAATGGCAGACACTATGTAGAAAAGCAGTTTAAGGTATGGCAAATCAGGTAAAAATAACTTTTGCAAATACATTCTTATTTCACTTTAATAGCCAAACAGTACTTATTTTCTGAATATGCATCATATCTACTGTTGGTTTTAATAACAAGATATTTCAATAGTGATTAATTGAAACCACTATTAAACAGACAATTGGGAAGGGAGAGAGTTACCTAAACTGTACAGGAAACATAGAGGTAGATTTTTTTTTTTTTTTTTTTTTGGATAACATAGGTTTTTATATAAGAATCTTCATTTCAAGATATATTCCCTTACCTGAAATCTCTTTCAAGAGGCAAATCTTGTGAATTTTGTTCAGAATCTTCTACTGTATTGGAAACGTAATCTGTCTCTGAATATGGTTCTTTCTCAAGTTTTTCCTTTTCTGGAGGCAAGGAGCTCACCACCAGTCTAGGATCATGCTTGAGTCTTTTTGGACGAAGAGCACCATGGTTTGACTGACAAGTGTAGGACTTAGCCCAGCTTTCAACAATGTGATCATTCTTCTTGCAAAGAAAAGCATGGCAGTAACGCTCTTCAAGAATAGAAGCACATGACCTGCCTGCTGGTGGAGCTGATACGGATGATGATGGGGGTGGAGATGACTGAGGTATTGGTGCTTCGGTCAAACTTGTGGATAAAGAACTCTTGGCACTGTCGTCAATGTAACGAATATCTTCTGAATGGGTCTCTATGGTGGGCTCAGAAGGATGACATGGTTGAAGTGCAACGACTAGGGCACTACTAGGTATGTGGTCTGTACTTTCTTTAGAGAGTAGCCCTATGCTGCTTTCTAGATGGGAGAGGTTATCGCTGCCAGTAACGCACGAGTCTGATTTTGGCCTGGATTTTTTAACCAACCTCGGCAAGTCCCATGGTTTCAAAGCAAAGCTCTGGGCACCGAACTGAGTGAGAGAGCCTGAGTACTCCTTCCCTGAGCAGCGCTGCTCAATACTTTGAATGACTTGTGCTGTGGTTTCTTCCCATGAGTCCGTATCTACCTCTAGTAAAGGGTCAGAAACAACAACAGTATCTTCTCCTTCCATGGAACAGCAGCAGGCACATCTTACAAGTAGTTATTATGGAGCATGATGAAAGCACAGTAGAAGGCCTTGGCTGATCGCAAACCAGGGTGGAAGTCCTTGAACCTCCGCTTGCCCAACTTGCGAGGAGTAGCTGGGAGAGGTGGTACCTCCATAGCTTCATTTACATCCTCCTACAGCTCCACTGCACTGAAACAGGAAAAAAGTCATTATATACATTGCAGTGAATTATATTCCACATAATATGAAAATCTACTCAACAGTTCCGTTCCATCAATACAGCAGTGACTCAAAATTATGGATGGCTGATACCACTTACCCTTCAATAAAGTTCATGGGATCATAAAACTACAATAAAGTTAATTTTAAGATATCTTAAAAAAATAGGTTGGTATTTTTTCAACATATACAAAATCAAACTATTTCATGCACTACAATGCTTCTCAATGAATATTTATCCCATAACAAATGAGGATGAATTTACTATTGATATGGCAGATGACACTGTGGTGATGACTTGATCCAAATGGTGGGCTACATGATTGTGAACTGTCTGACTCAGGCACGATTTGATAAATCAGAAGCACAAGACTGTTGCACACTAGTGCATATACATGTTCACCAACTCTACCAACTGCAGAGTAACAGATACTACTGACATGCTATTTGCTTACACCTAGGCAAACCTAGTGCAGAAACTGCAACAGTGCTTAAAGAAGCATGCAAAGGAAACTGTCTAATTGAACTGGTGATTTCTTTTTAAAAAGCAAGTAATTAAATAAAACATGAAAATATCTTGGTATAATACTTATGCTGCTGCTCAGCCCTTAAGTGAGGTGAATGAGTTTCTATAAATACTGCTGACACAGTTGCTGGTAAAATTCATATAACAGCTCATTTTTGAAATCCAGAAAATAACCAATCATAATAGCTAAATCAGTAATTACAGAAAAAAAATATGAAATATAACTTCAATAGAACCATACTTCACCCAGCTCATGGAAACTTACAAAGAATAGGAGAAACCAGAAGAGTGGCGAAGTTTAGAAGACAACTCATAATAAAGAAAATAAACTATTGAAAGACAAGAATTGGTGCTAAATTAAAATAATATGTACGGCATATGGAAAGACTTGCTCACCATAGCAACAAACCAGAAATTTGGTAGAGAATGACACATAGCACTGACACATTTTCCATTGAAGGATGCAGCCAAAGAAAATGGCCACTAATCCAGCCATAAAAGTTTACAATAAAACTACATAAAACATTGAACTCTCACTCACTCACTCACTCACTCTCTCTCTCTCTCTCGCTCTGAAGAACATTCAGTAACTACAACTAAATTATGAACTTCACTGACAACAAAGGGGGAGACAAAAAAAGTCTGCACATGATATCGTTTACAATAAACAAGGTACCATGCTAATTTAATTTGAATTCTTATGGTTTACTGTAAGAAGCAAGTGTTGAGTAAGCTTGCACAGAATATCAAGTGCCCCACGTAGTACATTTTTGCAAAGAAAAAAAAAACCTACCTCTTGCCACAGCCTCTTTACAGCCATGATTTTGCACCCTCAGACTTTTGGCTATCAAATAAATAATTCACTCAGAAATAATATGTACCATAAATTATTCTTTATCTCTGGGTTATTTTATGTACAGACATTTTGTGTCCTTTGTTGTCTTCCAGTTAACATAAATGTCTTACTCTGTTTACAGTAAAGCATTGATAATGTGACCTAGAAGACAACAAAGGATAAGAAAAGTCTCTTCATAAAATAATCCAGAGATAAATAATAATTTATAGTTCATTATTTCTGAGTGAATTATTTACTGATTGTCTAATTACTTTTAAAGACATTTCTGAATAGGTATTACTGGAGGCCTTTGATAAACGGAACAAATATTGATACCACCAAACTGCAGTCAACAGATGTTCCTTAATACACACAAATAAGTAGAACATATATGGTTCACAATAAGAATTTATAAATGAAACTACACCACACTATGGGACATATGATGACGTACATGCAGGCAAAAGATCACTAACACATCATACTATTTAATAGCACACAACATGCCTTGAGAATAAAAATGTTTATCATAAAATGAAAGGTGCATGAATTAGCAAATAACACACAATGCAAACATTGTTTAGTTAGGAACCATCAAATCCCTCTGAACACGAAGGACTACAAAAAAGACTCAGCTACACATTAAGCCAGTTAGTTAAAAATAAACAAAAGAACATCACACATCATCCCAGTGATTAGATTCTTCCCTTCAGTTAGCCTTCCTGTAAGTTAAGGTTATATGACATGTCTACATGCATGATACCAATCTTGATACACACACTTCAGTCAGGTACCTACACATACATTCCCAGGGAAAGAATGGTACAATAGTATAAGCGACTGGTGGCTTAGCCTGAGGTCCTCTTCAATTAATTCCATTTCTGTTTTATGAGACAGTATGCACAAAGCTAAAAAAGACATGAAAATGCATGCACTCGCTAATGACACAGAGGACCAGTCTTTGCTATATACACACAGCTGACACGTACACAGATGGTCATTCATTACACACAACTGGAACATAGGTTCCAGTTGTGAAACTAGTTGGAATTATGTCAGTCTTACTCAGCAACTAGTGGTCCTACCATTCTTAGAAATGTATGAGTATTATGTTTTGTACCTATCTTGGAAATATTCATAATCAGTAATTGTACAATTAGTTATGTGGTGCAATAGTATAAATATCTTGGAAAATGGTATTTTCATGAATACTGACCATTCTATTCCTGACCTGGGTACCTGATAACCGGATGGAAAGTTCATTGCTACAAGGAGCCAGGTATCTCAGCTAGCAAACTCTGAATGCCAGTACATGTGCATATACTTCAGTTGCTTGGAAAAGCATTGTCCTTGATGATGTAGGGGTAACAGACAGAAATTAATGTGGGCATGATTTCTGCTCCAGCAATTTAGCATTTTTAGGTTTCCTGACAAATTAGTTACATGAATAATAGCCGATGTGGTCACCAGGTCGCCGAAGGCGACCAAAATATTTTGGCTGGCGACTATGTTTTTAGCAGTTTTAATTAGTAGTTATTATTTTTTTTAATGTAATGAAGCAAATTTTGGAATGGTTGTGTTTTTATCTTTTACAGAAATCAGTAAACAGAGATGCGCGCGTGCGGCCGCACGAATTGCAGTCTCTCCTCTCTCTTATCTGCCTCTCCCCACCACACATCACGTGGCCGGTGGAAAAGGCTTGCTCCTCGTGGTTCTCTCTGTCGCGATCTAGGAAGGGTAGGGGCCCCAGAATCCTTTGCGCTGAACGAATCTTAAACTGGGAAGCGATCTGGGAAGCATGCTTGCTGGCTGCTACGCTGCATAACACAAAATATTTGTGATAAAGGAACTTCTGTCCCAGTCACAACTTTCTTGACATACTTAACAGGTCAAAAACATAATTACATTAAGAGAGTTCGATATGGAAATAAACCATATAGATTCTCTTTTCTTCGTTTACTGTAAAGAAAAAAGTGTTTACGTAATTCTGCATAAAAATGTAATAGCTTTGCCCTTTAATTTCTGAGTGCATGATATTTTTGTAAACAATTTTTTTGTGCATTGTTAAAGTAAACCAAAGCTCTCTGTCTTCCGAAGTGGGATATCATCGGAACTTGTGTCATTGCTTTGTTTCGAGTTAAGAGTTTTGGCTGTAACGACATAGCCTCAGCCCGCTACGTGTAGCGCAGGTAGCCATCTCAGAACCCATTGTTCTTTTTTTTTATTTTTTTACCTTGGTGGGAGTGGGTAGGGATGGGGGCATGGAATTAAAGATTAAAATTAGAAGTCGCCAGTCGTCACGTGGCGACAGGATAAAATAAAATGTCCAGTAGAAAAAATAACTTTAGACGCCAGGCTCAAAAATTTGCCTTTTGTCATTGTTAAAGAATTAATTTGCATTTTTAAAACGCTCCTGTTATACAAAATGTATTTTCAAATCATACAAATAGTGCGCGGTGAAAAACAGCCCTTTTCTCTACAAATAAATGGGTACGATCTATTTATAGATTCACTCTTCAAAAACGGAGGCGGCTGTTTGTTTTTCCACTTAAGTTGGTGCACAAAGTAACCATATCAGGAATGGACACCTGTGGCTTTAGATGGAACTGTGGCATCACAACTCGTCTTCAGCAGCTCGTTTTTTAAAGTTTGGCTTCTCTGAAAATGCTTGATTTTCCATTGCTTAGGCACTTCTTGCTTATCATCAAATAAAATGGGCAAGCATTTTCTCTCTTGTTTACAAAAAGAAATCAAAGGTAGAAAATCGGGACTTCACTTTCCGCGCCGCGCCGCGCGCCATCTTTCATTCCACGCAGAGTCGCGCTTCCTTTGCACGTGTGGAGTTGGCTTTAAACAAAATAAAAAAAACTCTTGTCTGCCCCTTAATACAGTAAAATGTTACTAAGGAATGGGTAAACACAAGTTTTTTAGCGAAATTATATATAAAAAATAAGTACTGTATTGTTCACTCTGCTGTGATAGTCATTTTTACGGGTCACGGAAAAGGCAGATTCCATCACGGGCGGAATAAGTAAAGTACCTAGGTATTTTGAAATTTAATTTACCTTTATAAAAGCGGAAAAGAAAAAAACACTTTCCGTATTGATTGGTTTCAAAGAATAGGCTGTTAGAAATAACAAAAACTGTGCTTCACTAGAAAATTTTTTTAAATACGAAGGTGTTCTTTTTCACTATTACTGAAGCTATTAAAAACAAGAAACATAATCAGAAAATATATAACACAAGAATATAACCGGAAAGTGAAAAGAAAGTGCATCTTGGGGTAAGAAAAATTCGAAATTTAGAAAACTACGGAACATTTTCATCCGTGCTAAAACAATCATTTTCAGGCGACGAACGGCATGAAAGTTCTCAAATTACATCGGACAAATGTCGCGACATTAAAAACATCCAATAAACAGTCCCAAAATTGTTTGATGAATGTTAGAATTTCAAAAACATGAAAATAAACTTTGAACAAATGATTAAATAACATTATTTCATAGATTTTTTATTTCCGTAGTATATTTGATGTTTCCCGTATTCCGTAACGATCGACGATTTCCGTAGTGACTATGGAGAATTCGTAGCATTTGGAAGATCTGAGGTGGGCAAACAGGAAAAAATGACAAATCATTAAAAATGCTACCAAAACGTTTTCTGAAGGGGGAAAAAACCGACAACCAGATTTTTTATTTCCGTAGGATATTTGATGTTTCCCGTACTCCGCAGCGATCGACGATTTCTGTAGCGACTGTGAAGAATTCGCAGCATTTGGAAGGTCTGAGGTTGGCAAACAGGAAAAAATGACAAATCATTAAAAATTTACCAAAACAACGTTTTTGAGGGGAGGGGGGGTGACAACCAGATTTTTTATTTCCGTAGTATATTTGTTTGATGTTTCCCGTAATCCACAGCGATCGACGATTTTCGTAATGACTATGGGGGATTCGTAGTATTTGGAAGGTCTGTGGTGGGCAAACAGAAAAAATGACAAATCATTAAAATTCTACCAAAACTGAACGTTTTCCGAAAAAAAAAAAAGCTGACACTGGGTTCGAAAACCAGACAGAATCTGATGGAATCAGGATACTCTGCAAGTGTTCTTATTTCGTCATGACTATTTTTTCAACACTTGTGAAAGGTTTATCAATGTTTTTAATGTAATATTTATTAGAACAACCCAGGAAATTACTGAATATTTTCTGTTAGAGGTCAGGAATCATTGCGAGTCTGTAAAAAAAAGTGACCAGGTTGGTATCACATTTCTTCCAATCTCAGCTGTACCACAAAATGATTCCGCTATAAGATATCAAATTCATTTTTGAAAGCTATACAGCCAGTTTTCATTTTGACACCAAGAAACCATAAAGAAATGGAATGAAAAGAAAAATTTAGCAGAATGGAAGCAGCTTCGAAACATGTCTGAACATTTTTTACCATAAATAACTCACTAAAAACTGCTAGAGAAACTAAAAACAAGCAATTTTTAGTACATGAAGGTCATAGCACAAATTGTTGAAATACTCAATATTGCCGACTGTTATGCCAAGCAATGCAGAAGTTAAGAGAATGCAAGCATTGTGGGCAATGTTCTTGATGACAAGACAATGCTCATGCAAATAATGACTTTAGAAAATACAGCAAATTAAATAAAGTAAGTACTGCTTGAAAATTTTGACCCATCCACTGCTATCAATTTAAGGTGGAGAGATTGAGATATTTGTGTGTGTGTGTGTGTGTGTGTGTGTGTGTGAACATAGCGAGAGACCAAATAAAAATGATTAAATTAGCTTTCCAATAAAAACTGTCTTGAAATTATGGTTGATGTGGTTGAAGAAAAATATAACTTTTAAGATTATATTTATTCATTTAATTGCACTGGAAAATAGACAGTGTGTCCTTGTAACTACTAAGCTTAAATTTAACTATGTCTAAATAAATGAAAGGTATTCAGTTCAGTGATAAAATGTGTATACAACACGAAATAGCCGTAAGGAAAGTGGCCACTAGATTTTGTCCACCCACTGGCCAATGGCCACTCGAAAAAATCACCAATTTTAATCTTTACATGGAATGGCAAAGTAAACGGGCGTTTTGTTTTTTTTTAATCATAGAGAAGCGTGCGAACTCGATTTGCTTTATGCAACTATACATTTCTTGCATTACCCTTAGCGCTTCAAAGGGAGGACGAGGTACGTTTTTTCTTTTAAGTAAATTTAAAAAGTAAATTTACTTAAAAGAAAAAAGTAAAGTAAATTAAGACGGTAAGATTACGACGGTAGTAAGTAAATTTACGACGGTAAGATTACGTAAACAACATGCGTTGATTTCTGGAACTCTTTTTCACACGTTCACATCTCGGTATATATTTATACAGCTCTGTATATATCTGTGTGTGTGTTAATTATTTATTTGAAAAACCTAAAAATGCTTTTCTCTGCAACTTTTAAGTATTTATAATGCACTCATTAATTGACTTTTGTACCAGATTCTGTTCTTGATTCTTGAAATATCTTCAGGATGTTTTTAAGCAGTTCAACTCTATTATTTTTAAGCACCCAGACTTATGCAGATCTTTGAAGTTGAATGTTTTCTTTTTTTGCGTAAAACGCCGTCGTAACACAGCAGAAGGAACAAGAGATTGAGAGTGTCATCATTCTTTGGTGTCATCTCCCTCCCCGTCACAGGTGTGCCATCTTTTGTCCCACTGGACTTCGGGTACCAATACCCATGCCTGTGATGGCCACAGGTGTGCGATCTTTGTCGCACTGGACTTCGGGTTCCGTGCTGCTTAAGTGCTTATGGAGAAGCACGTGCTACTTGGCTGTTCTGATGCTTTGGAAGGATTCCGACCGTGATAATAAAAATTTATAACCAGCTTCATGAGACTTAAAAAATATTTGGTGCTATTTGCTTCAAATTAAAAGTGTTTGACTTCTTCAGCTCACTTCGAGGCACGGTTCTTTCATGCTCAAGTTGTTTTTATGATGGAACAAAAGAGTCTATTTTCATTTTTTCAGAAGCGACCGCCATTTGGAACTCCGCAAAATGATGACAAAGGCCAAATTGAACAAGTGCCTCAGAAAAACAAACTTGGATTGTCTCAAAAGACTACAAGTGAAAATAAGAAAGATGGCAAGAGAAAATTTCAGAAAAAATGGTGTGAAGAATTTCCATGGTTAGTGTTTGAAAACGATAAAGCTTCATGCAAAATATCCCAATATTTCAGATAAAAACTCAATTTGTTCGTGGCTTCCAGTGGCCTTTCAAAATATACCAGCTATCAAAAATGCACAGAAACTGCATTGAACATGATCTTGCTGTAGAAAAACCAGAGTGTACACCATTAGCAGCATGTCACAAAAAGATGGATGAAAATTTTTTTAACCATCTTGATTGAAAAGCTCTTCAACACTGCATATTATGTGGCAAAATATAATACGCCATTTACAGATTTTTCAAATCTGATCGTGTTATTAAATAAATTTGATGTAAATGTGAGTCTTGAACAATATCAGAACGATATGAGGTGTAAAGAGTTCATATCACATATTGCAGATGAGGTTAGGCAAGCACTAATTGCAGAAGTTAAACAGTGTAACCATGCAACTATCCTTCTTGATGCATTAACTGATAAGTCCACAGTAGAAGAGTTATTTATATTTGCTATGTCAAAGACAAGAAAGTGAAAGAAGTGTTCCTGTCAGTAGTACCTCTTCAGTCATCTACTGCTGAAGGGTACTACAAGGTATTGGATGAAGAAATGAGAAATTTGGGAATTAGTTGGTTAGAAGGACAGTGGTTGGTCGGGCTTGGTACAGATGTGCGGCAAACATGATAGGGAAAGAAAATGGGCTAACTACAAAAATAAAGAGAAGCCTCCCAGATGTTTCCCAACACTGTGTTGCTCACAAATTAAATTTGAGTGTTCTGAGCTCAATAAAAAATGTTAAACATCTAGATGAATTAGATACTGTTCTCCAAAAGCTATACAAGTTTTACCAGAACTTGCCTAAACGAATGGGACAGTTAAACAGTATTGCTAAAATTCTGGAGTCAAAGATTCTGAAATTTCAGTATCTACAACACAAGGTTTGGTGGGATACAAGCAAAGTAGGTGCTCTTACTGCATTAGTAAAGAATTATAATGTAGTTATAGCTCATTTAGAAGATGTATCAAATGAGAAGGGGGATGCTGCTGCTGTATCCAGACGAATTGTAAAAAAAAAAATATTAAAAGTTTCAGATTTGTTGCAATGCTGCACTTTTTACTGAATTTTTTGCTAATATTTAAAGAAGTTTTATTGATTTTTCAAAAAAGAGCAGTTACTTTTAAGCCAAGTTGAGCTACACATTAAAAGATTACAAAGTAACTTAAGAACTTGGAATCTAGGCCTGCCTCATTGAAAGCCAGTTCACAAATGTGACAGCTATCAGTGGAAACTACTTGGGCATTCAACTTACAAACATTGACAGTAAAAGCTTTGAGTCAGACAAGAACAAAATGATTAGCGATGGGATAAGGTACCTTCAGGAACGATTTTTAGAGTCTGAGACTACTTTACAAAAAGCTTCTTCAGTGTTTCACACCTTTGTCTGGCCAGAAGAAAACCTGGAAGATTTTGGGAAAAGTGAAATTGAAGTTCTTGCCAAGCACTTTCAAAGACATCTTTCCTTCCATAATGAAACCTCATGGGGAAACTAAAATGAAGTCTCTAATGAGTGAATGGAATGAATTTAAAGTTTTAGGTCGAGGTTTGCAGATTTACTCCAAAATACACTATCTAACCAAGAGAGATTTCCAGTTCTTGGCCACCTACTAGAAATTGTTGCAGTTCTACCAACATGTACTGCATCATGTGAACGTGGTTTAAGTCACATGAATTTGATAAAAACAAACAACAGAACATCCACGGAAGCATCAACTTTGATGATCTCATGATGATTCACTTGAATGGCCCTCCACTTAAAGACTATAAACCACAGAAAGCTATTGATAGGTGGTTCTTTGGATCCAAAAAAACTAGACACACACACAAGGACATATGCCAGTAGTTAAGAAGCAAAAATTAGGAAACACAGAATTTGAAGAACTACATCAGAAATAGAATGTTAAGAGAAATTACTTTTCCCCTAGTGGGATGTCCTTTATAAGGCATACTACTACTGCACAAACATTTGAGAATGTGTTAATGTCATTTTTCTTTACAGTTTCTTGAACCTTGTTTATGTGACATAAATTCTTATTGACATTTTTTTCAAAATCCCTATTAACTGTGAACATTTGAAGTTACCAAATGCAACATCTGAATTCACCGTCCATATTATTATATTAGCAATTACTCTTTCTCATTCAATACAATAAAAACTTATGCTTTTTCGAAAATGCACAGTTAACAAAATGTGCACCACAAAATTCAAGAGATGAGACCAGACCACCACCCGTCTTTCTTGCAGAATTGTATTCAGTGCTGATCAGTATGCAGTACTTTTTTAGTTAATGTGAGAATATGAAAAGTGTAACTTTGGACACAAACATTTCAACTTATGTATATTGTTGTACAATTTCTTATTAACATTTATTCGACATGTTGGAAACATTCTATGATCACTTACAGAAACAGTACAGCCTATATAATTTCTGATTTCCCCATAAATAAATGCATGCAATTTATGTAAAAGCATATACAGTAATTCATACTTGTAACTAGGGGTCCACAAATATGTTTGCCACTAGAAACTATGGTTTCAGCAGTTTTATTAGTATATCTTTTCTGCCATGCAATGAGCTACAGCTAAAAAAAATCTGTGCTATTGATCTACAACAAATCCTCAGTCTGTGAAAAAATAACTTCATGTTTATGCGATTTTTTTTTCCATCAGACTTTTTTCAATAATGCTTTCGGGAATCTAGGGAAAATGATGCAGGTGTTTCATATCTGCACCCGAGACCTGTTCCTTTTGCCTTTTGTATTTTACAAAAGGGACTGGGACTGAAAATAAATAAATTCTGTAGACTGATTTTTGTAAAACTTTTTTGGATATGTTTGTAACAGTAAAAAAACCAAAAACGAGTCCAGTCAATGAAAGCTAAGCCTAGTCCCGCACTATTATTTATGCTGGAAGAATCGCATGAACAGTGATTCTCGGGAGGGGGGGCTCATAAATATGTTCTGTACTTGAAAAAAAAAATGGGGCTGGCCACTGAAAACTTTTTTTTGCTGGCTACCAGGTTTTTTTTTCAATTTGTGGAGGCCTGGCTGACTGGCTGATGGCATTTCTATGTGCTACAATTTGCCTAAACTAGTAAAATATTTTGTCAGCCACAAATCTTGCCTGCAGATCTGCAGATTTATAAATATTCATATTCAGGGGTAGGAAAATATTCTGAAATTTGGTGGCCAGCTAACTTTTGTAGTGGCCAGAATCAAAACATTGGACCGGAAGGGGGTATAATATCAAAGTTATAAACACTTCTGTCCAAACAGTACTAGTTTACCCTTAGCCATTAGCTTATCTCTCCTTGGAAGAGCAAAAAAAAAAAAGTATTTTTTTCTTCTCGGGCACGCAAATTCTTGAATGACATGTTTTTTAATGAAGTTTTCCATGGTGGCTCGGACAATATTTTTGGTCGCCTTAGCGACCAACAACAGCTTTTTTTCGACCCTGTTCATATTACTTACATACGCAGATTATTAGTATAGATACTGATATATGAAAATAATTATTCTTAAGAAAAACTGTCCAAATTAAGAATACTGTGTCTGATCTTCCCCATCAAAGGTATCTTCCCACCACAACTGAATAGCATTTTGAGGACCACTATTCAGACATGCCCGATTACTTGTTTTCTATGAGGTTCATTGCTGAAAAGCCACGCTAACAAGGAGCAGTACTACACGGCATTAGATGTAGCAGCTGTATCATCTTAAAAACACTGCCATAATAGTCTTTTTGTTCAGCATATATGCAGCTAAACGGAGATTCAAAGATAATTCTTTTACCTGCAGATGACATACTTTGTGCAAGGTATAAAATCCTCATAACATTTCAATCAAAAATGGAAATATTTCCTGTGGGTATATTTGAACAAATGCATTATTTCTCATCCTAGGAAACATTCTATCATTGAGAGAATTGGGCAGAAACACAATTAACCCTCTGGGCAGTGGGCACCAAGAGTGTGTTAACGTGCTTTCATTGCCCGTCCCACAAGCGCCAAGGGAGTCTGAACTCGTGCTGAAATCGGTGTCCCTAAAGCGGCTTGAGCGAGCTGAGATGGCCTGTAAAAGATGTTCCAACATCGCCAATAGCAAGTTGAGACGCTTGTTCCTCTCCCCAGCACGGCCCATGTCAGTTGCTAATTGATGAATGGGGTTTAACCAAACAAAATCCTGTGACCCAAGGTGTGCAAACAAAAGCCACCCAATTACTCCTTATCCCCTATGGGGGTAAAGATTAAAATTAGCGGTCGCCACTCACCACGTGGCGGCTAAATAAATCGAAGTGGCCAGTACAAAATGTTGCTTTATTTGCCAGTCTGCACGGACTGGTGACCAAATTAATTTTTCATCACTCTTGATAATTTATTTTCATTTTTTTTATTCCCCTGTTACTTTGCAAGTGCATTTTCTATTATCCACAACATGAGTGGGGAAAAACAGTTCTGCCCTACACCAAGAAGTCGCTGTCATTTATTTCCAGATTCACTCTTCAACAAATGGGGAGGCTACTTTTTTTTTTCCTACTGAAGTTGTGGCACTAAGTACCAATGGACACCTGCGGGGTTTGACGTCGCAAGACAGCTTCGCGCATATAATCGGTCGCAGCTGAAGCTTAGATCGAAAGCCCTGCTTAGATCGGAGTACAAGTTTGTGGTGTTTAGGTTCAAAGTTCCGAAAAAAAGTCATCCAGTGGTTTAGGAAAATGAGCGAAACTACAGCGATGCGTGGCGAGAAAAGAAAGACCAGCGATGTGAAGATTACATCGTTCTTTTCAAAGAGGTAAATGAATTTTTATATTTCTGTTTTGTATATTTTATTGGTTTTCATTAATTTACTATTTTAGTTCTATAAATAATTTTATTGGTTATTTATGCATGATATTTCAAACACTTTTTGGAACATCAGCGCTTCGAACAGCAATCGTTCTGCATCGGCCATACAGTTAGTTGGAATAAGAACTTAAGTCGGTGCAACTGTTTATTAACATGCTAATTCTTCATTTGGCAGTATTTTTTTAAAATGAGTTTAGTTTTACTTATTGCTCATGAGTGTTCATAGTTGTGTTTTGGGAATCAGTCGTTTTGCATTTGTTACTGTTTTCTAATTCAATGTAGAGACACTTCATATTTTACAACGAAAACACTACGGCGACGCGTGGCACTTAGTTTTGCATTTTATTGGTTATTTATGCACAATATTTCAAATACTTTCTTGGAACATCAACGTTTCAAACTACAATCCTTCTGCATTGACCATAAAGTTAATTGGGATAAGAATTTAACTCAGTGCAACTGTTTCTTAGCAGGTTAATTCTTCATTTGGCAATATTATTTTAAAATGACAGCTAAGTTTTACTTACTGCTCATGAGTAAAGGTAGTTGTGTTTTTGGAATCAGTCTTTTTTCGTTCAGTGCAGAAATACTTTATATTTTACAAAAAAAAAAAAAAAAAAAACTGCAGCGATGCGTGGCAATCTATTATTTTTGCATTTTATTGGTTTTATTAATTCATCATTTTAGTTCTATGCATAATTTTATTGGTTATTTATGCATGATATTTCAAACACTTTGCTGGAACATCTGCGTTCCGAACCGCAATCCCTCTTCATCGGCCATAAAGTTAATTGGAATAAGAATTTAATTCGGTGCAACTGCTTATTAACATGTTAGTTCTTCAATTAGCAGTATTATTTTTAAATGACAGTTTAGTTTTACTAATTGCTCATGCATGTTGGTAATTGTGTTTTTGGAATCAGTCTTTTTGCATTTGCTTGTTAGTGTTTTTTTTATCAATGCAGAGGCATTTCTGCTTGTATATGCTCCAACTTTGTCCGTCCGTCTGTCAGTACGATAACTCGCATAAAAATGGTTCGATTTCGATGAAATTTTAGCATGTGGTAGGGGACCACCTGGGGATGAACCCTATTGAAAGTGGGCGAAATGGGGTCAAAGGTCACGAAATAGGAGCAAGATCCATTCCATTGCCCTTATTCGTCATAACTTGAGTAAATATGGCTCGATTTCAACGAAATTTTAGTATGTGGTAGGGGACCACCTGGGGACAAACCCTATTGAAAATGGGCAAAATGGGGTCAAAGGTCAGGACATAGGATCGGGATCCATTCCATTGCCCTTATGCGTTATAACTTATGTAAAAATGCTTCAATTGAGACAAAACTTTTCAGGTTGTTCCGGAAGTATACTTCACTCAGTAAAGTTTACTGGTTCTGTTGAATATCATCGAAATGGGGTCAAAGGTCGGGTCATAGGAGCGAGATTTATTCTACAGCCATTATCCTTATAACTTGAGTAATGATTTCTGGTATGTTGGAAAGCGTATAATAATCAATGCATTGCATGACTTTACTAACTTGTTACAACAAGATTCAGTTTGTTACTGATTGCTATTGTGATCCTTGGAAAGCTTAGCCTGTAAATATATTTTTTAACAGTGGAAAAAGTGTTACGGAATTAACTGTGTTAATGAAGTATTTTCAAAGGAAAGGTTAATACGTTTTTGTTTATTGCTTATTTATTTAATGGCACAACAACAAAAAATTATGTATTAAGATGCATTTTCTCCTTTTTGGTAGAGGACCAGGGGGGAAAAAGAAATTTTTGTATAAAACAACTGCCTATAGTGCAATCATGTTCGTGAAATGCACTATTAACAAAGAACCACTACAGTTGTTGAAATGACACAGTGGTTGCTCTGCTTGGAATAAACATAAGCATAGCAGCAAACCTTTCAAAATCTAAAACCGAGAAACTTACACGCGAATGAATTAAAAATTTGGCATCATCCAATGTGAATGAGAAAAAACGTTGGTAATAACGAAATTTATGCAAATAAAATTTTTAAATCATTTCAAAAGTACTTAAAACCTTGACAGTAGACTCCTATTACATTTAACATTGAAATGTTATGTAAGTTCAGCTGCATAATTAAAAAATGGCTCATACTTGTGATTTTGTAATTATAATTTAGTTTTCTGAGTATGTTTGCAAACACCGATTTCTCTTGATTTTGTTGAGAACTACTACAGTTGCTGATTTGGCTTTTCTCAAAAGTTACCACTTCAGTTTTTTTTTTTTTCTTTTCGCCATCAAACTCGCATTATCGCTTTATAAAGTTCAATTTCTCTGGAAAAAAATGCATGTTTTCCCTATTGCTAGTGATTTCTTGCTAGAGTATATCATTAGAAAAAAAAAGTTTTTGTTTTGTTTACAAAAAAATAGAAGTTCGAAAGTGGAACTTCAACTTTCCATCGCTGTCTTTCGTTACCCTTAATCACGTCTTGTGCACGCAGTCACATTTTGGAACATCACTTTAAACAAACTAAAATTCTTACTCTGCCACTTAATACAGCCAAAAGTTACTAAGGAATGGGAAAACACGTTTTGAGTGAAATTAAATATAAAAAATTCAAAACTACATTGTCCCCTCAGCTGTGAAAAGCAATCTTATGGGCCATGGAAATGTTTTGGATTCTATCACGGACAAATTTATAACAGTAAATTTAACACTATATTGAAATTTAATTTTGCTTTGAAAAGGGTGAAGGCGACAAAACTACTTGTCGAACTATGATTGGTTCTGGAAAAGAGACTTAGAAATAGGAAAACATGTATTTCCTTAGAAAAATTCTTAAAAAATACAAAGCTATTCTTTTTCCCTATATTGAAGGCATTAAAATAAAGAATGTGATCAAAAAATTATGAAACATAAGAACACAATCAGGAAAAGAAATGAGCGAAAACAACAAAGAGGCAGCTTCGTCAGAAATATTTGAAATTCCGAAACTTGCGGAACATTCTCATCACTGTTAGGAATATCATTTTGGGGAGGCAGGGAGCTGGTAGCATATGTCCAAAACACATCAAAGATCACAATGGTATAAACATGCAATAAACAACCTGAAAAAATGTTTAGTGAACAAAATGAATATACAAAAAATTATGAATTATTGAAACTCACAAAAATACCTGGATATTTTCTTGAAATATAAAACAACAAAAAGCTCCTTTAACATTGTGTTCGAAAACCAGACATAATCCGATTGGGAAGCTTAGCAGCTATGCATATGTTATTATGGTCGCTTCTATCTTCTCAACAGCTGTGAAGGTTTATCAACAGTTTTATAACACAATATTTGTTAAAACTCGGGAAATTATTGGCATTATCTTTTGGTTGGGAATTATTGTGAGTGCAAAAACAAGATGACCAGATTTGTATCCCATTTTCTCTTGGTCTGAGCTGTGGTTATGATTCAATAGAGGCAACTGCACAGTACCACAAAATGATTCTATCATGAGGTATAAAATTCATTTTTAAAATTTTTATTGCCTATTTTTATTTACAGCCCACTTACTCTGTAGAGAATTTGTGGACCTGCTGCCAGTCCTAAAAAGGGTTATATAAACTGACAGGTTTTTATACTCATGATTGAGTGACAGCAGCTGCATGAAATTACTTATTCAGATGTTGATATTTCATTTAACAATAACATTTAAAGAAAAAAAATATTTACTGTCTCAATCAGTCAAGTTTATTTAAAACTAGTTTTTTTTTTCTTTCTACAGAAGTACATCTTCAACCAGTGAACTAGCTTCGCAGCACAAACCAAGAACACGTTGTTGCACGTACTTGCAGTCTCAAGCCAACTGAGGTCAGATCTCAGGCCAGTTGCACAGAAAATACCTTGAAGACTAGTGGTACATTAGAACACATTTCTTTTGAGAATGCCAGCAGTCAAAAAATAGAGAGGATTCCTTGTGCTGGAAATTCAGAAAGTGAAGTGGTACAGCCAAGTGAAGTCACACTCACAGTAGTAAAAAGAAGCAAATAAGAAGGCATCTTCGAGAGGAATGGAAGGTAGACAAAAATGATGAAAATGCTACCCAGGATAGACTGGAAAACCTGATTCTTGATAGCAATGATCAGTGGGGCATGTGGTGCAAGGTGTGTACAAAATGGGGTCCACAATTAGGCAGCAAATTCTGCACTAATGTTGTAAAAGATTCTAGCCATTTTAAGCCACCACAGCATAAAAAAGAAAGTGTGAATTTACACTTTACCAGTATTGCACATTCCCGGTGTGTAAAAAAGGAAGCAGCATTTTCACAGCCCGTTGAAGAGGTTGCAATGTATAAACAGCTGACAACAATGTCCAATGAAGTTTTTGAGAAAATGTCCCATCTCATGAGGATAGTTTTTTACTTTGCCACTAAAGACAGATCTGCCAATGAATTTGGAACAGAATGCCAACTTCAAAAATTTTATGGAGTGCATCTTGGTGATACCTATCAAAATCCAGTTTCATTCTCCTTGTTAAAGTATGTAGCTTTAGCATTCAAAAATGAAGTTGTTGATGCAATAAATAGCACCAACTTTTTGAGTGTTGCAACTGATGGCAGCACAGCCCCAAAACATACAGAATATGAAGCAATTGTGGTAAAGTATATACCAAAAGGTACTGTTTGTGCTAAAACATCATTCGTGGGGATTTGTCCAGTTGAAAATGCTGATGCTGTAAGTTTGGCCAAGTCCATAAGTGAATGCCTTAATAAATTCTGGCATTACTGGTTGGTCTGAAAAAGCTGATTAGTATGACTGTTGATAGAGCTTCTGTAAATATTGGCAGGCATGGTGGTTTGGTTAATGTTCTAAACTCACCATTCCACATTCACTGCTATAATCATCTACTGGATTTGTCTAAAAGATGCTGTGAAAAGCAGTGTTATTGCAAAAAATATGTCACTAGTGAAATCTATTAGTGGGTTTTACAGAGGTAGCCCTAAACTAACAGGTGAATTGCACAGGGTTGGGAAGTGTCTTGAAGTAAATTTACTTACATTCAAGCCATATTCTGAAACACGCTGGGCTGATTCACTGGAAAATTCTGTGCTTGCTGTGTTGTGCAGCACCTGACATTAATCACTGCACACAACAGGCAACACCACACCCAATATTAAAGCTGTAGCAAAAGGCATTCTTTAAGATCTTTTGCCTTATAATTTAATATTTTTTGCACATGCTTTTGGAGATTTTCTAAATTTAATGTCAAGGACTTCTAAATTTCTGGAAAAACAGAGCATCAACATTTCTGAAGCTACAAAATCTGTCAGACATCTGCAGCTCGATTTGACACATTTTGGAACATTAGGGGAACTAAAAGCAAGTAAGTCAAATTATTTGCATACCTTCCTTATTTCTACCCAATATCCTGAATCTGGGAATGCAATATTTAAGAGTATTACTCTTAATTTAGGGGAAAAACCTTCCAGAGGAGAATCTATGAAAACACACACTGATGAAAGTGAAACAACACAGTTCCATGACTTTTGCAAAACTGTAAGTGACAATATTCATTCACGTTTTTTTTTTTAAGGTGCACCAGGAAAATCTATTTGTGTTCATTTTGCTGATGTTCTGAACACAAGTTTTTTCCCTTCATAAACTGAATTGTTGAATGGCTACAGAGATAAAGAACTAAAAGAAATGAGCACAATATTTAGTTTGTGTCAACACAGGGCTCTAGCAGAATGGAAGCATCTTCGAAACACAATGGCTGACCATTTCCGGCCATCAATAACTTTATAAGAACTGCTTGAGAAACTGAAAACAAGCAGATTTGAGCACATGGTGGCAATGACTCAAATTGTTGAAATACTGCTGATACTTATGCCAAGTAATGCAGAAGTTGAGAGAATATGGAGCAGTATGGGCAACATTCTAGATGACAAAGCAATGCTCATGAAAAAAAAAACTTTAGAAAATAGGCTGCATATAAAAGCAAGCCAAAGTAAGTATTCCTTGAAAATTTTGATTCATCCACTCCTGTTAATTTATGGTGGAGAGATTCTGTTCATGGACATAGACAGAATATGAATGATTAAATTGTTTCTCAATAAAAGTTGCTTGTCTAAAAAATTTGATTGTTTTTTAAGGAAGAACACATTACTTTTTTGTGCATTTGCTAGATTATATAGTGTTTAACCTAATGGAAAATACTTTTAAGATCATATTTATGCATTTAGTTACTTTGAGCAATAGACAGTGTGCCCTTGTAAATAGTAAGTCATTATTTACATAATATATCTAAATATATATATTAAACGTACAGGGCATTGATACAATGTTTATACAGAACGAAATAACCACCAGATTTTGATCATCCACTGGCCACTGACCACTTGAAAAAATCCCCAGTTTAAACTTAATATTGGGGGGGGGGGGGCATTTAGAGAGGAGCATCATCAGTGCTACGTTAGCTGGGAGAAGTAGAACTGCGTCACACGGAATTTTTTTCATTTCTTCTTAGGTTTTACTGTGCTTTTCGTTAACCTATGTTAAAACAACAAGTATTTACGTCTATAAAAAAAGCTCTTTCAATTTCCGCACTTTAAAATTTTCCACTGTTTTGAAAGTAAACCTATTGTTTCAATGAATGAAAGAATGTCCACAAAAAAAAAAAAAAAAAAAAAAAAAGAGAGAGCCCACCTCAAAAATATGTCAACCGTCGACTATCTCTAACATCTGCTAAAATCATGGCCTTTTTTTTATTATTATTTATTTCATTAAGAAAGGCTTTAATTTCAAATAGCTGGTCAAGATCGGGGTTCGGACAACTGGCCACCAACGTTTTAGGGGTCGTATGAAAATTGCAGTTTCTTGACCCTACACTGAGAATTGAATTGGGAATCAGGGACGCACCAATCAAATTTTACAGTTGATAAATTAATACGAGTATCATTAACGTGGGAGAAGTTGAGAAAATGTTTTACTGTGAGAAATCGTAATGCTACGTGGCACGCTCATTTTTTTAGTAAAAATAATTCATTATATAATTTAATAAAGACCGACTTGAAATCAGAGAATATATATATTTTTTAAATAACGGGTACCGCGGGCAAAAGACTATCAATTCTTTTTCTAAATTTTTTTAAATCTTGATTTCAGCATAAAATGATGTGCGTGGCCAGCTCTAAGACAATGAGACCAATATGAAGGAAAAACACAATAGACTTTGAAAAACATAACTTTTCGACCTAAAATCCTTATGCATTTTATGTACTTTGAGCTACTCATACTTTAAATCTGGTCGTAAATAACGACGAAAAAATTTATCTACAAATTGTGAACGTTTCAGCACTGTTCAAGAAATATATGCTTTCTTATTCTGAATTACCTTACCATTGGAAAATTTTAAAGAAAGAGCTTCTAGGGTTGACCGTAAAAACGTGCTCTGAAACAAGGTGGGGAAAATAGGATCGATGCAATAAGGGTAACGAGGACTGGTGTACAATTTGGATGTAATCCACGATACATTTTATTAGCTTTAATGAGTCTTTCAGAGACAGAGACACAAGAAATTTAACCAATCGTTCTTAGAAACAAGAACAAAAACAAAAAAAATGTGCAAGCTTATTTGTTCCAGAAAGGTTTGGTACACTCTTACTTCAAAAATTAATGTTAGTAGCAAATTAATGCAAAATCAGTTGTAGTTATACCAACCATAATAGAAATGTTAAAACAAGTAAATGGCTGTTTAAAAGAATGTAGAACACATGGGGGCTTTAAAGGCGTGTCCTTCAGTTTTATAAGAGATAATTGTGCTTTATGAAAGCTCTTAATTTATAAGGAATAGAAAATGATGTAAAAATGAATAAAAATTGTGAACTTTTCTTATATAAGGGTAAGCAAATGCCCTTGGCGTGCCCCTGTTTGAAACATCAAATAATGGACTTTAAAAGTCAAATATTTTGTTGCAATCCTCTGGGTAAAAGTGGACACACAAGGTTTAGAAAGAATCTGAGAAAAGTACAGCCTTGGATTGGTTCAGAAATGTCCAAATATAACATTAGAACAGAAAATATGTAGTTCATGCAGAAAATCTATCTCTGAAATGCCAGGTCCTTCATGTATAATTGAAACAGATGCAGAGGCAGAACAACCTCGGTTAAGTGAAGATAATTCAGAAGGAGTGGTGAAGAGTGAGATATGGACTGACAAAGACACAACTTTGGATAGTCTGAATGATACGTTACTTTCTCTAGGCGAATCTCCTGTGAAAAAAAAAAAAAAAGATTTGGTGTTGGACAGTACAGTAAGAAGAAATATCAGAAAATTGGTGAAGTGATAAAAGACTACATAGGTGTTCCAGAATGTGATAATCCTGTGACAGTGTCTGATGAATCGGTCATGATTTCACAGTTGAAAGAAAATTTTCAAGAAACAGACTCTAGCAGTGTTAAAGTCCAAATACTAACAATATTACCTAGAACCTGGAGTATTCATAAAATTCAGGAAGAATTTGGTGTAACATATTACATGGCACGAAAGTCTAAAAATCTTGTGGAAGAGCAGGGTATTTTAGCAACTCCAAATCCTAGGCCTGGGAAAACTCTCAGTGACAGCACAGTTGAAAACGTTATTGCATACTATAATAGTGATGAAGTGAGCCGTTGTTTACCAGGAAAAAAATATTTTGTTACAATGATGGAATCAGGATCAAAAGTAGAAAAACGTCTTATTCTAGGAAATTTGAAAGAGATATTTCAAGGATTTAAAGACAAGAATCCTAATGTCAAAGTAGGGTTTTCAAAGTTATGTGGTTTACGCCCAAAGAATTGTGTGCTGGCTGGTGCAAGTGGAACACACTGTGTCTGTATGTGTTGTGCTCATGAAAATGTAAAACTTATGCTAGCAGGGTGCAAATTGCAAGACTTAACTCGTAATGATGAATTACCAGTTAGGACATACAAAGATTGCCTTGCAAGAATAACTTGTAAACCTCCTCTTCCAGAATGCTTCTTCTTCAAGTGTGATTCTTGTCCTGGTATAGCACACTTACTAGAGCAAATAAGTAGCTTATTCACCATGGATGGGATTGATGAAATTGTATATAAATTGTGGACTACAACTGATCGCACAACACTTATGACAGTCTGTAACACTGTAGAAGAATTCCTTGAGACCTTTGAATCAAAAGTGAAATTGCTATTGCCACATTCTTCTATAGCTATTCAGCAGTCATACTTTCTGTCAAATCTGAAAGAAAACCTTGATGATAATCAGTGTGTTGTGTTGTGCGATTTTGCTGAGAATTATTCCTTCATACTGCAGGATGCAGTCCAAGGATACCACTGGAACAATTCCCAAGCTACTATTCACCCTTTCGTCGTGTACTACAAAAGTTCACACACACTTCAGTTGGATCATGTTTCTTTTGTTGTCATCTCAGAATGTCTTAAGCATGACACTATCAGTGTTCACCTTTTCCAGAGCCAATTGTTGCAGTTTATATCATCACATTTTGGCAAGAAAGTAGAACACATCTATTACTTCTCAGACGGTGCAACCTCACAGTATAAGAACAGGAAGAATTTTGTCAATCTGTGCCATCATGATGTAGATTTTGGTATCACAGCTGAGTGGCATTTCTTTGCCACCTCACATGGAAAGGGGCTATGTGATGGCATGGCAGGCACCATTAAGAGATTAGCTGCACGTGCCAACCTTCAGTGTTCATACAATGACCAAATTATGACACCGCGACAACTGTATGATTGGGCTTCCAGAAACATTCCTTCGTGCCATTTTAAATACAGCACGGACAAGGACTATGAGAACCACAAGGAGTTCCTCGAGATACGTCATGCTAGTGCTCGACCAATTCCTGGTACTCAAAAACTTCACTGTGTAATACCAGTAAGCCGCACAGCTATTAAAACCAAGATGTATTCAAACTCAACTGAATACAAGGTTGAGTCAGTATTGTTAAATCCAATAGAACTGGATCTGGAGGATATTTGTGGCTATGTTATTGTTGAGTATGATAATCAGTGGTGGGTTGGTTGTGTTTTGGATGTGAACATTCATACAGAACAAGTTAAGATAAGTTTTCTGCACCCACATGGACCTTCAGTGTCTTTCACATACCCACAGAAGCCAGATATATTAGAAGTGGATAAAACAGAGGTCATTACGAAGGTTGACCTACGAACAGCAACAGGTCGGACATATTTTATGGAGAGAAGCGAAATAGAGATGGTCACTAGCAAGATGGCATCACATTCTTTTGGTTTGCAACCTTATTAACCAAGCGGTTCACTTGTATGTGTACACCACTAATATAACCTGTAACACATTGTGAAATTAATACACACATGCATCTGGAAAACAGTTATTGTACATTTGTCTGAACCTAACCTGGAGGACATATACTCCTATTAATCCTACACTGCCTTGCCATAGCGGTGCCAGCCTAATATCTGGCACATGGGTACAAGAATGTTGTAGCAATAAAATATATTTTTTTCGTAATTTTTTAAGATGGCAGGTTTTGAGATATTCAAGATCAAAGGTCACAGTGGATGACCTTGAAACTTTAATCTGTTGTAAGAAGGTCATGTGTGGTATCTATAGAAAGCTCAATGCTTTAGCTTTGCAGCTGTGTTTCAATTGTCACTGTACTACAATTAGGAAAACAGTTACAGCCATTTATAAGTGTGCGAGTTTGTCATTTTTTACGAAAATTTTGATTTTTATTATGTGTGTATCGTGGACAATTTTCAAAATAAAAATCTGAAAATTGGCAGAATTACTTACCTTGTCATATGTGTGCTTCATACCAAATTTCATCAAAATCAGAAATGGGGAGGTCAAAAACTTATTTTTTTTTTTTTATTGATCTGACGTGGTGGAATTCTTTGAATAAAGCTCATGTTGAAAAATGGCTTCCTAGTTTCTTAATTCAATTACTAATCTAAAACAACTATTATGGGAATTTTACTAGGAAATTTTTTCATTTAAATTGCAAATTTTCGGAGAAAACTCTTTTCCTTCTTCAGGCTGTCTTGTTGTCACTTACTCCTGTCACTATCACGGTTAACCTTGACGGTTTAGGTTATTTTTCAACAAATCCTGCCAGATGTTAGGCAGGAAAAATCCTTTGCAGTCATTGATGATGGAATTTTGATTTTTCTCAACCTCTATTCCTTCTTTCAGCTTTCTTTTTGAAAATTGCTTTGGAAACTGATGACTTTAAGGGAGTTTCAATCCATGGTGCCCAGTTTCTCTAACATGCCTATCTAATCCAGTCTTGTTGGAGCAATTTTTTATAGCTGCTTTATGCTCTGCTATACGAGTTTCTAGTCTGCGACCTGTTTCACCTGTGTAAGATAGTCCACAACTACAATTTACTTCATAGACTACTCCTTGCATTTTTAAAATATCTTCTTCTCTTTGAACTATTTTAGGGAAAAATTTTTTTAACTTTGTTCTCTAAACTTGGAGCTAGCCTAATATTGTACTTCTTACTAATTCTCTTTAAAGACTCAAATAAACCTTTGTGATAAGAAATTTTTCTAGTGAATTTTACTTGTTGCTTTTGCGGGTTCTTCGTACCATTAAAATTCAGAAGCTTCTCAATTACTTCTTTAGGATAGTTATTCTCTGCAAGTATGACTTTAAGTTCTTCTTTATGGGCTTCTTTTTTATCTGCTGTAGAGACTATTTTATTAATTTTTTCTAAAAACTGACTTGCTACATTTTTCTTAATAGAAACTGGATGATAGGAATTGAAATCCAGTAGTCTATTAGTATTCATTGGTTTTTTATACCAACTAGTGAGGAATTTTTCATCTTCATAATAGATAGTAATATCTAAGAAGTTAATTCTTTCTTTTTGAAGTTCAATAGTGAACTTAAGGGAATCATCTAATTCATTGAATGAGTCTAGAAAAATCTTTCTGGAACAACTTCTGAGCTATCTATTATAAATAAGATGTCATCCATGTATCTGCTATATAAGCAGAAGTATGTGGGTTGTACTAGTATCTTTTTTTCTAGTTTTCCCACATAATAGTTAGCTAAGAGTGGGGAGCCCATAGCTAGCCCCGATTTTTGAATGAAAAATGTTAAAAAAAAAAAAAAAAAACTTTGATTCTTCTTCCTTCAGCGTATCAACATATTCTTTATAAAATTTATGTGAATCACGAACACTATTTAACAAATTTCTTGTTATGGGAACTTTACTTACACATCCATAGTGTTTAATGGCCCCTTTAACTATTCTTAATGATGTTATAGTTGAGTCTTTTAAGTTAGCCTTGTCCTTCCTTAACAGAGCAGTGTTAACCTAAAATCCCCTTTCTGCATCTGCATTACCATGAGGTAAAACTAAAAATTGGCTTTATGAGTTTAGCAAGATTTGGGTATTTTTCTTTTCCGCTAGAGTCTTTAATACTAAATATATTATTATGCCAGTAATGATCAATCCGCACTGGAATATGCCCTTTCTCTGAAAATTTCAAGAGTTCATCTAGAGTTGGCTTATCGCAATTTAAAAGTTTCCACTCTTCTCTTACTCTATCAATTTGTTCCTCAGAAAGATGCAAAACACTTGAAATTCTGGTTATTTCCTAAAGTCCTTCAGTGACTGAAAGTTGAGTTGACTTTTTCTTTGGTTCTTTTACCTTTAAGACTTTTATGTCTCTTAGCTTTTGATTGCAGAATGGCAAATTGGACTTTTAAATATTTTGTGGTTGCAATTAGTGATGATCTTACATCTAAGAGAAATAATATCTGCCTGGTCTCCTGAACATTCCTGAGATTTTTTTTGTCTTCATACCAACTTCTAACTCCCTAGTTTTTTTTTCCATGAATTTTTATTTTCAAAATCTATATTCTTTAGGTCTTTTCCAAATTTCCCTGCAATAACATCATCTTGGATAAACTGAGCCATAACATTCCTCATTAAAGTATTTAAATCAGAATATAACTGGTGTATTTTTGGTTCTTCACTCTCATAACATAATGAAAACTTTTCAAAATTTTGGTGTGAAAATGAAATTAATGCTAAATAGCAAGGAGTTAGCTCATTTTTCAGGAAACAGTGAATTCTTTATTACCTTGCCAAATTGCTTAGTTGTTTTTCAAATATTTTTTGAGATGGCAAGAAGTTTAAAAAATATTCTGTAATATTTAGCCATTGATCCAAGAGCCTCTGGGCTACAGAACCAACAGTTAACCATCTGTTGCTGACATGCCGCAAAAGAAATTTGGCTGTGACCAATGTTATATCCTCGACAGATTTATAATCCTCTCGTCTTGCAGCACTACTCTTTAAAAAGTAATGCGTACCAGTAACAAATTCGTCAAAATCTGTTATTTAAGCTTGTCAAAAAAATTTAAAATGCATTACTAACAACATGCAGGTTGCAAAAACCTAGTTCCAAAGATTTCTGGCCTGTTTCTTGTTTTACAACTTCATTGAATTTGCGTAAAAAGCACTTATTTACATTTGGGCTGTCTGTCCACGGATACACAAATAATTCTGTTCAACGAAATATTGAAGGATGATAACACATCAAAAATTTCTTTTAGTAAAATATCTGCTGTTGCATGACCCAGAAAAACGCTTGTTAGGTATCGGCAAGAAACTGAATTTATTTCTGAAGACCAGTACCTGAGATACACATCCAACTGCCGTTCCACTTGTGTATTTGTAGTTTCATCAAATGCTATAGTAAACTTTTCTGGGCTACTAGATGCAATGTCTTTTTTCAAATCCTCTTCAATATATTTTGACAGTCCATGTGATATCACATAAGCAACTTTTTTCTTTAAGTTGCATTTTGGCTGCAATAGCAGAATCAGGAAACATTTCTTTGAAAAGTTCAACTGTTTCAGTGCATGAAACAAAAGACATATTTGTCTTTAGCAACTTTCATGGCCCATAATGCTTCGGCTTTAGCCAGCTGTAAATCATGACTCAGTACTTCACTAATATTTGTTTTGGGCTGAAGATCCCGTCCTCCAAAGGCTTTGAGGATGGACTTATTTTGAAATTTACTTTGGAATTTCTGCAAATGTTTTTTTTTTTTCCTTTATGATGCACTTTTACTTGTAAAAGGCACTTGAAAATTTCTGAACACAATATACACTTAGCAGAAAATATTGTTTCAGTTGCAGAACACCATTCTTTCAACTTCACTCCGTCCAATTCTTTGGCGAGCCACGCATCTTGAAATTTCGTTTTGGATTTAGGCATCTTAAACACTTGTATTACTACTAACCAGAAAACTGAAAATGAAAGGGTAGTACAAAAACATGTTCCAATATTGCAAAACCAGATAACTTTTTGAAGTTTGGCTGCGAGGATGTCAGAAGATAGAAAAAAAAAAAAAAAAAAAAAAAGGGAAGTTACCTATAGAGAACTAAACCTGCACACAGCACAGAGAACACCATAAAAGACACAAAACCAGAAACTATCATACGCATCTCACACAAGTTCAGTCAAAGCGAGTCGGAGCCGAGATATATTGTGCATCGAAGGTAGTCGTCGCAGGATCGAAGGTCAATGATCACGTGCTTTACTGCCTGCCACGATAACACTCAGCTACCATCCCATCGTCATTACCGGAGGTTACGGAAGGAGACCACATGTTTCCTCTTTGCTTCCACCCACCTGCGGTTTACAATAACAAAACATCAGCAGAAAGAGGAGGGTCCACGAGGCATGTCCAAAAATAAAGTATGATCTTCTGCGTGCCATGGAGTTCGTCTGCAAAGCGCAAACCAGTGGTGAAAATGACCCCTCCCCCCACGGGTTTTTTCTTTAGACCTCCGTTACTCTCGAAAACTGTCCGAAGGCACAAAAGTGGAGCCCCCCCCCAAGCATGTGCATCTCGATGGGGCCATTTCCCCTCCCTTCAGCAGCGCAGCATATAGGCTGCGTTTCTACAAGAACAGGTATTTTTACCTTACCGTAATGGTGAATTTATTGGCGTTAATATCGGTTGTATTTTTAATAAATAAGATTACGAAAATTTTAGGTATAATTTTAGGAATTTAAGGAGGGTCACAAAATATTAGGAATTTTAGGAGGAATGTGATCCCTGAACATGTCAAGTTGTTAATATTGCTCATTTACTTAGGTATAAAATATTAATTACTAGGACATCAGTAAAATAAAAACTGTTAAAAAGGCCTGTGAATTAATATTTCGTGGCTAAGTAAAAGTGCATTATTATTAACTTTATTTGACGTGTAAACGCTGTCAATATTGCATTGGTAAAATAAAAAATGTTAAAAAAGCCTAGGCCTAGGGCCTATGAATTAATATGTAGTGCCTAAGTAAAAGCGCAATGCCATTGGACTTTATTTGATACGCAGACATTATGAATATTAAGTCGGCGGATTAAAAGCTGTTAAGAGAGGTGCGAGGGCACGCTCAAGTGCTTATACTGGGGCCCTTAAATTAATATATGGGCATTGGTTCAAAGATCAAGAAATACATGTAGAATCACGGGTAAACGGTAAAAATACCCCCAGAGGAAATACTCCTGAAAACTGAAAAGTGGTAAAAATACCCCCAGAACAAACGATTGACTGTAAACCCACACAGGAACACTGATGTGTGGCAGTGTTACGGTGTGGCAATTTACTGGCAACTCTGCCACACATCTTTCAGCAACTTGGCCACAAATGTTCCGGGGGGGGCTATAGAGATTGCCTTGCCGTTTCTGTGCCTATATTGAGAACTGAATTAGGAACTCCAAACGAATTTCGAGAAAACGTTCCATGTAAGCCAAGCGAGAATTGTACTTTAATTTGAAGAAATAAATTGCAGAGGATCTGAGGTACACTTGGTTTGGGGGGCTCTACCCCCAACTTCCGTAATATTATATTCTGGGCCGCTGGAGTCTGTCAGTGTATCCAGGATGTTCCCCTTGAAGCGTCCGCAAAGTCCGTGAGCTGGAGGGGGCTTTCCCCCAAAATGTTAAAATGGACGTAGAACAGTAAACATTAGAACAATGCTTTATATAATGATTCTGTACACGGCCACGAATTTTCAGGAGGATGGGGGAATTCACCCTTCCCCAAGTTTCTAAGAGCGCAGACAACTGTTCAAGGTAAGGGATTTGCTCGCAATTTCTATGCTTCATGTTGTGTTTAGTGGCAGACTATGTATGTGCGCTTCCCCCTCCCCCAGAAATTTGGTGGTCTGTAAAAGCGATATGAGGTGCTTTGTTTGGAGGGATCTACCACCAACTCCTGTAATTTTATATCTGGACCTCTAGAGTTGGTCAGTGTATCCTCGATGTTACCCCTTAAGAGCTCTTAGAAACTGATTGTGAAGGGGGAGGGGGTTTCACCCCACCCTCCTGAAAATTCGTAGGCGTGTACAGAATCATTATACACTGAGTGGCCACTTTATTATGACCACTCCCTTAGAACTTCGTTGGGCCACCTTTTGCCTTTAATACTGCGTCGATTCTTCGTGGCATGGACTCCACGAGATGTTGATAGGTGGTTTGTGGAATCTGAGACCATGCTTGATGAATAGCACTTTCCAGGAGTGTGAGATTGCAGGGTTGTGGATCCAGCTGTCTGATGGCTCGTTCAAGTTCATCCCACAAATTCTCAATGGGGTTGAGATCTGGAGATTGTGGTGGGGAAGGGGGGCACCTAAGCAAAGTAAACTCACCGGGATGTTCCCGAGACCAATCCTGTACAATAGGAGCACTCTGGCAGGACGCATTATCTTGTTGAAAGTAGCCATCGCCATTGGGATAAGCCATCCACATGACAGGATGCACTTGGTCCGCAACAATGTTTAGATATGATGTGCCAGTCAGACGTTGATCAACACGAATTAAAGGTCCTAAAGCATGCCAGGAAAACATTCCCCAAATTATAACGTTGCCTCCACCAGCTTGAAGGGTTGTAGCAATGCATTTGGGGTCCATGCTTTCGTGCTGTTTCCGCCAAATTCTCACTCTCCCATCGGCATGGTGCAACTGAAAACGTGATTCATCGGACCACATAATTTGTTTCCAATTATCGACTGTCCAATCCTTGTGCTCCTGTGCGAACTGGAGACGTTTTTTCTTGTTAACTGCAGACAGCAAAGGTGTTTGAACAGGCCTTCGGCTGCCATATCCCATCCGATGCAGTGTACGGCAAACAATGCAGGCAGAGATCATTTGAGGGGATCCTTGACTAAGATGGTCTGTAATTTGCTGCACTATTGCCCTTCTGTTGTCTGTTACCAGTCTGGACACTCTCCGTTCTGCCTGAGTAGTCACTAGTCGATGACGACCACACGTTGCACGTAGAGACCCAGTTTTTGGCTGACAGTCCAGTCTTTAAACACTTTAACAACAGCTGCTCTGGAACATTTCACGAATGCGGCAGTTTCGGTGATACTCGCTCCATGGCTCCGAGCTCCTACAATCATACCATGTTGAAAGTCCGTCAAATCGCATTTTTTACCCATCTCGTCACCCAAAAATCACTTCTACTACTGTAGCAAGCACTAAGCTTTCCCTTTTTATACTAGCCTTGCCCTCTGGCGGAAACAGCGTGCAGCCATAGCTCATTTGCTTAAAACTCTCAGGTGGTCATAATAAAGTGGCCACTCAGTGTATAATGCATGGTACTAATATTTACAGTTCTACGTCCATTTTAACATTTTGGGAGAAGCCCACCCCCAAAGCTCACGGACTTTGAGGACTCTTTAAGGGGAACATCCTGGATACACTGACAGACTCCAGCGGCCCAGAAAATAATATTACAGAAGTTGGGGGTAGAGCCCCCAAACCAAGTGTACCTCGGATCCTCGGCAATTTATTTCTTCAGATTAAACTACAATTTTCGCTTGGGTTACATGGAACGTTTTCTCGAAATTTGTTTGTAGTTCCCAATTCAGTTCTCAATATAAGGCCAAGAAACTGTAATTTTTATAGCCCCCCCCCTAACTTTTGTGGCCAAGTTGCTGAAAGATGTGTGGCAGGGTTGCTGGCAAATTGCCACACCGGAACACTGCCACACATTAGTGTTCCTGTGTGGCAGTTTACAGTGAACCGTTTGTTCTGGGGGTATTTCCTCCGGGGAAATACCAAGTTTTTCTGGTGGTATTTTTACAGCTTTTCAGTGGTATTTTCACCTACATCCAGAATCACGATTCATTGTACAGTCCTCTTGCTTGATAACCTGTGTAAAAATGCTTCCGCTGCGATGAAATTTTAGATTCCAGGAACAACAGTGATTGAGCTTTGTGGCAGTTTTCAAAGTTTCCGAATTACGTGTGGCAGTTTTTCAAGGTGCCTAATGAAGGAAGCTCTTTTGTTTGTCTGAATTTTCAGGCTGGTTCATACGAGTGTAGGATAACTTGCCACAAAATTCTAAGGAGAAAAGAGGGGTAATTAAAATTGCTGTTTCTTGGCTTCTATTGAAAACTGAATTGGGAACTCAAAACAAATTTCGATAAAACATTCTACGTAAGCCAAGCGAGAATTGTATTTTAATTTGTAGAAATAAATTACCATGACTTAGTACAATTTTTAAAAGTACAGTGTTTGACGAAACCACGGAATTACAGCATGACTCGTGTTGTGTTCAGAAAAGGATGGTAAGCTGGAATTTTTTAATAATGCTGTGCTTTCACTTAGGCACTAAATATTTACATAAAATGCCAAGTTATTGATATTTCTCTTGAACTTAATTCATGGGTTCTTAGACCTAGGCTTTTTAACAGCTTTTAATACGCTGACTTCACATTCATAACGTTACGTATCAAATCAAGTTAATAGCATCGCACTTTTACTTAGACTAAATATTAATTCATAGCTCTATGCCTCTGAGCCACCCTCCTTCCCCCCCCCCCCCACTTCACCACTACCCCTTGCCAAAAAAAATCTACGCATTTAGAACACATGTCGAGGGCAGCCATCTAAGATTTTAGGAAACTCAGATAAACATATGTGAATTTTTCGTATTTATGTATGAAATACTGTCGGAAAATTTCTGTCCACAGCGTTCTATTGAATCTACCGAAGTGAGTCAGAAAATCCTCCACTAAAAGCCGCGGAAACAGTCAAAATACTAACCCAGAAATTTCCCCCACCTCGTCCAGCTGCTTGCAGTACTATAAAACTGCAATAAAGGTTTGAAATGCCGACCCCGGAAATTTCCCCACATATTTGTGCTACTTGTACAGCTAAATGTTGTTTTAAATTCGATGAAAATAGAAATAATGACACTGGAAATTTCTCCCACTCCATCCTAAAAGTCGAAATGCTGACCCCAGAATTTCCCCATCACATTGTCAGCCTCCTGATTGTAAGACCGTTTTCACAAAAAAGTGCAGTAAGAGTGGAAATACTAACCAGAAAATTTTTCCTACCTCATCCAGCTACTTGCAAGATGTTTTTTTACTACAAACATCGAACAAGTTTGAAATGTTGACCCCGGAATGTCCCCCTACCCTGTCAGCCTGCCGACTGTAAGACACATTTTCCATTAAAAACCACGGTAAGAGTGAAAATACTAACCCGGAAATTTCCCTCATCCAACCCTGCTAATTGTAAACCGATTTTTACCCTAAACAATGGTAGAAGTTTAAAATGCCGACCCTGGAATTTCCCCCACCCTGTTGATTGCAAGACCGTTTTTCACTAAAAAGCACAGTAACATTCGAAATACTAACCTGGATATTTCTCTCACCTCATTCAGCTACTTGGAAGACAGTTATTTTACTATAAACAGCGATAAATGTTTGAAGTGCCAACCCCGGAATTTTTTTTCACATATCTGTGCACGTTGTTCGGCTCCATCCTGTTTTAAACAGTGTGGAAACGGAAATGACAACGAAAATCTCCCCCACGTTCGATATTTTGTGTAAAACGCAATTTGTGCATGGTCCCTGACTGAAAAGTTGGGGCTTTTCCTATGGGGAACGTTTTTAACGTGGGGGACTTTTCCGAATGTGAGGGTGTTTTCCTGAGGGGGACTTTTCTGATTACCACCGGTTTTGTTTCACCGTTTTGGAGGGAAGTTGTTGTAAATTTCAGAATTTCCGGGAAAAAACATAATTCGAATTTACACATCCCACTGCAAATAAGATAAAAATTTACTCAGCTGTGCGAAAGGTCAAGTTGCAACAATGTATTTCAAAGAATAGCAAACCTTGTTCATTTGTGTTCTATCCTTTTGATTCAATTTAGTTCTCGTTTCTTTTCTCAGATCTACACATATTGTTGTTGTTTTCATTGAGTGCTTTAAATTTTTGATTTTTTTACAGTGCCAAAGTTCAGAATACTCAGGATTTATTTCAACCACTGATGACTGTTGTGTGAATAACATGCATTACAATTGCGAGAACATCGCACAAACCATATTGAAACTATTCAGCGCAAAGAATTATGAAACTTCAATCCTCCAACACAACACGATTTTTTTCATAGGATCGCTAAAAATTGATCTTTTTGTATGAGGCGAATTTTCTTTGCGTTTTTTAAGGGTGACAATCAATTCTTGTTTGCCAAAAGTACTGTCGACTCAACCATTGCGAATGTTATATATGTTTTGTTTTGTTTTTTCAATTTACACAAAGGAGCTTAGAAAACTAAAGTCGATAAACCACGAAAAATAATTTCACGAGAAATCAAGATTACAGTAATTCTTAGTAAATAAAAGCTTAGTTTTTTACTGGTAGCTCGAGTTTGTGTTACGTTTGTTTATAATCTGAAGGAAGCAATTATAATCGCTACGAAACTAACATTCTACGTAAAACATTTAAAATATAGAAATAAATACTTTTTGTGCAATTTCCTGTACCAATGTTGTCTGCACGCATTCCTCAGAAAGCAAAGTTAGAACCCCTGCATGCCATTACCAGGGACAGGAAACCATCAGCCTATTCCATTGACACTGTTATCACGGTTGTAAATCAGTGGCAGTTTGCTCCACCCTTTCGAAGGGGGAGGTAAAAACAGGCAGCCGCCAATGGGGTAGCCTTTGTAGAAAGATGTTGCCGCCGATGAAACGATGGTTCGCAGAACACACAGCCGAAGTCAAAGCAAAAGAGGAAAATTAATTGTCTTGGCGCCCAGAGAGTTAAGCATGAATTCATTTTTTTACTGCTAATAAAATAGCCTAACATATTAATTATTGAAATGAACAAAATTTTGAAAATCATATTAAATCATAAATTAATGGCACCACTTGTTAAAAATGAGATTAACCACTTAATCTGAACAAGCTGCTTAGTTTATATTCATTTTACATTAATTTTACTGAATGTTATTTTAATAGCATGTGACAGAAATCCTCTACACACTTTATACAGACAAAACAGAAGCAAGGTTAGTATATTTTAAATCGAATATATCATCATGCCTTAAATGCCATATTGATATACAGATATGAAGTGACTATCAAAGAAACAATTGGCCATTAATTCAGCAAACAATTTAACTGTCATGATTTTCTACTCCATTATACACTAAAATACTGTGTAAATTATATTTTTTTTCTTAAAGTGAATCATCACTGCAACCCTTTTATGAATGATTACCACACATCAACAAAATTGCAAGAGAAATTGCACTAAATTATTTTATTATGACCTCAAATATTAGCAACCCTTTTACTAATAATCTAAGCCAAAGCAATATTTTTTTATCTACTTGGTGTTATTTTTCATACCCCAATGGTAATTAAAGACTAGAATAGTATTTCACTGAGACATTACTTTTGCAGTCACTGTACGCAAAATAAACACATTGGTTTGTACAGCGGTATATTTGCTGTTAGGTAACAAAACAGTATTCTCCAAGAGATATGCACACCCCTGTTTACTTTGCTTACAGTGACTTCAAAGGTTAGTAAAACTTGTATGATTTGAATCATTTGTAACATTACAGTGAAAAGCTATTCTAGTCTTTAAGAATAGTTTTGTTTCATGATATGGTTTAATGGCCACCAAACTAATTTTAAGGGCTATATATGTCCATCTCAAATTTGGGATCACTGGTTTTAGGTAAGGATGCCAGATCAGGCATTTTCAGGCCTATTGAGACCTTTTTTGTTTTTTTAAACTAAAAACTCGGCCCTTTTTTTTTTTTAATTATTCTGGCCTTTTCCTTAACATGTGGAAGTGATCTATAATAACTTTAGTTTAGGCAAAGGTTTACCTGGCATTTCAAATTAAAAAAAAAATTACCTAATGTTTTGGTTGGAGAATTTTTGCTTACTAAAATGGTGAATTGAAAACAGCTAGTATGTATACAATCTATACTCAATCTGGGCAGGTATAATTCCAGGTTTTTGTACCTAATAAAGTAAATCTAAAAATATAAAATGGCATTTGCTGCTTAACTTAATTTTCATAACATGTAAATCTAAAGAAATTTAGATATTAAATAGAATATGAAATTTTTATTGGAGCTGTACACAGTAAATTACATAATTTTTTTTATAACTATCATGGTCTTATGCAATGATTAATGAGAAATATGAAGTTTTATCATTAATTCAATAGAAATGAATGTTATGAAGATTGTCTAAGGCCTTTGAACATGAAACAAGCCTTTTTGTTTAAATTATATTTTACTTGAAGAGCTTTTGATTATTTTTCACATTTTCAGAGTTCTTTTGCATTTACATACAGAGGGAATACTAAAGTTAAAATAGAATTTAAATATATCAATCTGACTGTGTTTTAAAGCCCTTTTATGTGGAGTAAATCGGGCAATCCTTTATTTAAGGCCTTTTCATATCAGAAAAGCCAGGCAATCCTGCAACTCCCAGGGATGGTGCTGAGCCAGCAAGCAACCACACCTCATCCAGGAACAAAACAAGAATACTGCAGTCACATTACAAAGTACTGCAAGCAAACAACATGGAAAAAAACTTTTAAACACACTGATTTACTTTCCCACTTCCATTCCACACACAGCAACTGATTAAAGAAAAGTGAAAATAGACAGCACATGAAAAAAAATCCACCTCAATGGGAATATCACAACAGCAGTGAAATGAAACTTTACAGGTTTTCACTCCTTTCTAAATTACTTGCCAACAACTGCCACTTCATGTTTGCCTGTTGAAATCTCTCATGACTGATTGGTTATTTTAATTGCATGCAACAAGAGCTAGACAAACAAAAATGCTACTGAAGGAATGACTCCATACCTGCCAACATTAGCCAGAGATCTGTCTGTAGTAACTAGTATTATTACCATAGGCGTCCATAGCTTAGTTTCCACGAGGGGGCAAAAAGAAATTGTACCTACGAATGAAGTATACAAATACCATATGCAAACTTCCCTGTGCCTTCTTGCTATCTAACTGTTTTTACCACATTCTCAACACATAAATTTAGTTTGAAAGCTGAAGACCAAAAAACTACATTTAAAAAAAAAAAAAAAAAGAGACAATTTTTTTTTTTTAATTGGAGTTTAACGACCACTGTGAGCAACTCAATGAACTATAAGCAGTCGGCCATCTTTAATTTAGGGCCACTGGTTCCAGGGAAGGGAGAGAACCAGTGCCGTAAGACAGACAACACCCATGCCTCACCAGGATTCTAACCCGGACCTATCTCAAACAACTGATTTTTTTTTTTTTTTTTTTTTTGATTGGAGGTTTAACGACCACCGTGAGCAACTCAATGGGCTATAAGCAGTCGCCCGTCCCTAATTTAGGGTCACTGGTTCCAGGGAAGGGAAAGAGCCAGTGCCGTAAGACAAACACAACATCCATGCCTGACCGGGATTCGAACCCGGACCCCTTACGGACGAATGATCGGAGGCCAACGCCTTAGACCACTGCGCCACCGGGGCGGCCAAACAAATGATCAGAAGCCATCGCTTACACCACTGCGCCACCAGGGTGGCAATGGATAAGTAAACTAAACAACAGTATTTTAGGATGATAAGGAAATTTCTTTGTCATTCTTTTGATATTTTGGCCACTTTGTCACATGTACCATGTTACCCCTGAGACTGCTCAATTGATTATCAAGAATGAAAAAATAGTCAAATTTCTGGGGGAAATTTCAAGAAATCTTTATCCAGTAAGTAGCTGCTGCAGAGGATGACATTTTTTTCATTTCTTCACCTTTCCTAATTTCCCATGCTGTTTTCTCCAACATGCAATGCACTTTTCTTTAATCACTACTTTGTACTATAAATTTCCAAGTTTTTCCTATTTTTCTATATAAATGTGCATCCAGAAATTCTACAGAAAAAATTAGCAGTCAGAAAAAGTAATTGCAAAAATCTATAGTACCTTTCAAAGACAGAAAGGGCATGGTCTAATTTCTAGGGATGGGCAGATGCCCCCTTCTTGCCCCCTGTACGGGCACCCATGATTGTTACATGGAATACTGGGATACGTATCTAATACTACTGATCACGATAAAGTAATCCCTCACATTCTTCTATATGTACCTACAAATGGTTTCACCCAAACACTTAAAAACATTATAGCTATAATTTATTTTACTGCTGTTTTTCGTCTGAGTGAAGGTTTATATTTCATGGAATTTATAATGTGCACTCCTAAAATGGCTCAGTGCAACTTTTTTTCTTTAGCCTACCTAGTGGTAATAGGCATATCCAGTAAATTTTGTTAGGGTGAAAGGCATAACCCTTTTTCTTCGGTGCAATAATGCAGGGTCACTATTTAAAAGATTCCTCCTTAAATTTCTGGCAATCCGTTTTTTTTTGTTTTTTTTTTGGGGGGGGTAGTCTTTTTGTGGCACTGAAGCAGTTTCCTCATTCTGACACTTTTTTCTTTCGGTGTGCTAGAACCATTTCAGACATTGTACTTTTGAAGACAAGTATCGCACTTTATATTATGCATTAATCGAACAATCTATAGAGATCAGTTCTGTGAAAGACTACAGTGGTTTCCGTTCAATTTCTAAATGTAACTTATTAGATTAACTGAATCTAACATAACCAAATTATTTGATATTGACATAACTTCTAAAATAATGAAAAAAGCCTTCCTTTCAGCATGCTGTTATCTCAAGATCTTGCTTGATAACAAAATAAACTTTTCAATCGTCTACATTCACACCATCCGCACCGAAATGCAGTGTTTTCAATCAAACACTAATTCCCAAAAAAAGTGCAACCGAAAAGAACTTTCAGTTATCATTTTTAGAAATGAAAAATGATTGAGAAATCTCATATTCTGTTAAAACTTAAAAAAAAACCCCAGATTTTGAATGTGACAAAAACCTGGAATTCAGGGCCAAGGTTTGTACTTTTCCAAGCAAAATAAATTCAAGCACTTTTCAAACCCGAATTATCATACGTGTGTACTGTTGGTCGGTCAGTAGGTAGATATTTTAGTAAGTTCAAACTAGCTGAGGCAGATACAAATTCAATGACCTGCCTATTAACCCCTTGCCCCCAGTTGTTATATTTTATTAACTTGGAATTGCCCCTCTGTTTCGGTGTTTTTTGAAATCCTTTTATTTTGTGGAATATTTTGAAAGAGTACATTGTTTTCGTATTTATCTTCTGGAACAACACTCATTGTTTGCTTTAATTTTTTTATTTTTGATGCATGACTTTGATTGCAGCCAAGAGACAAAGGGTCCATGCAGGAAGCACAAGCAATTCCTGGAAGTTCCACCCTCCAACAAGAACAGGTCCAATCCCTAACCGCAGTAAACAGAAACCCATCACAATTTGCAAATACATCATTCCACTTATTTTACTCACATGGCTGACGCTTTACTCTGTAGTGATATCATAGCCAAGGCACCTGCTGTCCACACACTCCCCTGGGTAGACACAAGTTCTGTGCTATTTGATCAGCTTGGTGTTTTTATCAGAACTACACAGAAATCTCCTATACATCATTTTAGCAAACAGTTATTCATAACATATGCTCTTCCATATCATTACTTAAAAAACAAAACAAATTTCCAAGTACTATTTACAGAGCCTTAAACTTTTTCAAGTACTTGAAAATGAACTTTTTTTTATTTCAAGGACTTTTCAAGGAGGGTACGATCCATGAGGGCTACTCCCAGATTATAAAAAGGTCTGGACTTGCAGCATAGAAACTTGGAATTGTGCAATATGAACATTTGGTCTGCTGGCTCACTTTGTTTTTATGGTGCACGGGACACAGATGGGCAATGAATACCAAGAACAAAACAATTAATACAGCGCATACGCATTATTTTTTCAAAGTTTAACAACTACCACTAGCAACTCTTACAGCTATTAGCAGTGTCCTGTCCCTAATTCAGGGCTGCTGGTTCCAGGGAAGGGATGGAGCCAGCACCATCAAACATACCAACTATGCCTGGAATCCAGGACCACCTCAGACCACTGTGACGGCATTGCACATGTACCACACAAATCTTAACATATTATATTCACATAACAATTATATATATTCATATTGAATCGTGCATTATATTTATATTACAGTTCAGCCACATACATGTCTGTATTCTCACTGAACACTGCCACAGATAAAATCGAATGTCTAATATAAATTGAAATATCCAAAATTACAAATATACTTACTAGAGTAGAAATGCCTCATAAAACTTAATCATCTAAAGTTCCTTAAATGCCATGAAGCAAAGCACACACTACAACACATCTCACAAAAAACTATGTAGCATATCCCACTGGTCTCCCTTCAAATTGATTTAAACGACACAGTTTATGCAGTCGATATAGATCGTGGAAAATCCGCAGAAATACATGTAAGGTACCTCGGCACCGGCCATTCTTTTGGTCGTGCGGAAAAAAAAAATCTTAATTTTGCACAATAGAATCAAGCTCCACAAAACAACCAATGGGTTACCATTCAACAAACCAGTCAGCTCTCCAGTCGAAATGGGCCCAGTTAACGTGTATATAGCTGCCGGTAACTGGTAAAGTTGCAAGTACTCACTTCTCGTAACTTACGCTCCTTATATCAATTATATAAATACATATGTATATATATATTTTTTATTTTAGACGGTTCCAATAACTAATAAATTATACAACGGTGCGGATTTTCTGCGATTCGGCACATGCCTTGGAAAGCATGTACCACAATAACAACATGCTCGAGATCCGAAATTTTTTCGCAGACCGAACCTTTCGATCGCAGAATTTCACTTACGTGCCAGCGGATTTATAATTTCAGATTAAAACAATGCTAGCGGGCACACACCGAACCGAACAACAGGCATTACATTCGCGGCGAGATCTCCGCTGTTCGCGAAATTCAGAATGCGGGATCATTGATGTTCTAAAGCACGAGCGAAAATTCCCAAATCATGGGAGAAATTCCCTTTTTCTTACAGTATTGTAACAACAGATTTTTTTAATTTTCCTTTTTTGTTTTTGTTTTACAGTTTGACAACCACCGCCAGCAACACTAAAGGCTATAAGCAGACATCCTTTTTTAATTTGTGACCACTGGTTCCAGGGAAGTAAGAGAGTTAGTGCCGCAAAACAAGCACATCACCGATGCGTCACTCGAACCCGAGCCCACTCGTCGACCGATCACGTTCAGGCTGCTATAATAACATAAACGCTACTGATAATCAGGGCGGCCAACAATCCACTTTTTATATCTCCAAAATCACAAGCAAATATCTCCAGAAAATCACCAGATTTAAAGGAAGAAATGAGCAGTGCCATATTACACAAGTCTGGAACGAAATATAAGTTATATTAATATGTATGTATATAATTTATATATATACAGATATAAATATAGACATATACATTGTATAAAGAGATAGATGAAAACACAATGTAAGCGTTTATGTTGCGAATTTTGAAAACCTCAATGAACGCTAAGACCAAACAACATCGAACTTTTAAAAACCTTAATGAATGTTTTAAGCCCAAGGATTTAGAGTAAAATAATAAGTACATGCAATAAAACTCTGAGAATAATATCATGATAAAATTAAGAAAACAAACAACGTGCAGACTTTTAACACTTTAATGAACGTTGAAACCAAGTACGTAGAGTTAAATTATATGCAAATGCAATAAAATTCAGAGAATAAAACAATGAGGTAGTTAAAAGAATGAATATATATATTTTATATGTTAATATTGTGAATTCAACTGGCTTCTTTGATATACTAAACATTTGCCACAGAATATGTGTTCTCAACAGCAGGAGAGTTAATTGGAGGACCCATAAAAAATGAAAATGTGATATAAGATGAAATTTATCCCCATCACACGAACATTTCGTATTAATATTTGAAACAATTTCTTAGTGTATTACTTACACAGCTGAAGCCTTAAATATACTTCCTGTCACCCATGTATAATTTACAAGTTTGGACATAAATTTATCTTCAGGTTAGCTTTGTAAGAAAACTGAACAATTTTACAGTATATAAAGAAAGACAATGTTTTATCAGTCAGTCTGCTCAAAAGTTTTCAAATTCAACATCTGAATTTACCGAGGGTAAATCTGTCATAAATTGCCATTGTGGCAATTTTTTCAACTACCTCTTTTGGAAGCTCATATTCACGACACTACTTGCCCTCACGTTTCAAACCAAGTTTAGGTTCAGTATGCTGACTAACAGTCTGGTTTTGTTTTTTACACGATTTACATAACTGAAAACTCGTTCAACATCTGCATTCGAATGTGGCAGTGTTAAAACATGTAACGCAAAATCAGAAAGTTCCTTGAAAGGATTTTCTCCTGTTGAGTCCTTGTATGATGCTATTTCACACCACAGCTTTACAGTGTCATGAACTTCAGTCCATTTGACATAATGAAAATTTCGCCATTGCCTTTCAATCTGCGTTAATATAGATGCATCGGAATAAAAAGGTGCTCTGAAATTTACAACAGAAGCCTTCAGTGGTCTTAAACATTCTGATGCAGATAACAAAGACATATGCTGCAAAATCTAAATGTTCGATGGTAATCGTTTCCTCAGCTGGGCTACAAGTTCCATCAAGAACAGAACACATTTTTTTGGCATATCCTTTCAATATTTTCTTGAAGTGTGCTGTTGCGCATTTCAAGTTCAAATTGGTGTCCTAAGTATGGGGAAGGATCCAAATGGTCTTCAATCACTACTGAGAAAACATCAAGTTTCATTCCAGGCATTAAAAGTTTTCCGCACATAGACTTCAATAAGAAAATCACATCATCAAGCAACTTAGTGGGGTTTGCTTTTCAGACTGAAATTTTAAGTTAGACATATTTACTTCACGTAGATTGGGTTTAAGGAAAAGAAGAAACAAATAGTTTTGCTTGTCAGCATACATCATGTCCAACTGGTCTGCTGTATAGCACCTCTCCGTAGAGTGAGCAATACTGAAATATGTTTTAAGTTCTTCCCATTGCTGCAGTATTCGTGATACTGCTGCTTCTATAAACAACCATCGTGACTGACTTACCTGTGGAATCTTTAATGGTGAATTATTATCATTGATTAAGCAATATAATTGTTTGTATACAGACTGGTGAAGTGCCGAGTGTGAAAGCCAGTTATAAGTCTCCTTGAAGAGAAATTCTAAATGTCTTGGAAGAAATTCAGATTCTGGTGCACCATGGGAAATACCCAGTTGTAAAGAATGACAAACACACCTTACAAGTTGTAGATTAGTAACTGCTTCCTTCAGTTTGTTGTACACACCATTGTTGACACCAACCATTACTGACTCATTGTCAGTCCAATGGCTACAAGCTTTTTTATATCCAGTCCCTTTTGGTTAAGCATCTCTTTAACAGCATTGCAGATGCTATCAGCTGTCCCATCACATAATTCAGCCAAATTAGGAAAAGTAACTACAATGTCATTTTTCAGCACTGAATAGTAACGAATTGTAGCAGCTAATAACTTGTTGACATAGATGTCATTACTCTCATCTATTAATAGGCTGTATGGTTGTTCACCAATATCTTTTCTCAAATTAGTTTCAAAATGTGGTGCAAGTACATTTCGAATGACTTATCCACACTTGGTTCTGTGCAATTTCAAAGATTGTGTACATTTGCTGTCCTTAAAGCTTTCCTTGCACATTTAGGTGATCGACACTTCTAAAGGTGCTGTGGTGAGCAATATACAGGCACATCCTTCCCTCAGCTACTTTGGCCTCATTATTTAGTGGAGTGAAACTAGATGTTATTGGCTTCTGCTCCAATTTTCCACTCAGCCCTTCTGCTGCTTTCTTATGCTTTGCAGTACCCATATGTTTTTCTAAATCTGAGTATTTTGGAGATAAATGACACTTAAAAAAATTGAAGAAACACATAGCACTATCCCTTTGAATTTTCATCAAACATGTTTTAAATTTATCATCTTGCAACCATCCCTTCCTAAATTTTTGGGTATACTGTGTTTTACCCATGGTTCAAGAATTCATGGAAGACAAAAAAAAAAAAAAGAAAATCCTTTTGATTACACTTAGCATCCTTTTGATTGCACTTAGCATCAAATGAACATTGATATCTGAGAAGAGAAAAATAGCTTTCTTTTCCAATTGCTGCAGAAACAGAAGTGAGATCTGACAATGTCACAAACCAACCCAAACCATATACATGGGAAGAAACAAAAAGACAATAAAATGTAAAAATAACAAACTTACCTGCTTAGAGTTTGACTCAGTTATATGTTTGTCAGGATCTTCCGTTGACCGTTGGTTTCAATATTCCATGGTCCAGATTTTGGCTGCGGGGAGAAATCTCACTTGAAAGGAAGGTAATCACCGGACACCGATACACAATCACAACTCACACCCAAATTGACCCAATGTTCCAAGAGGAGAGGGTGAAAGCTGTGGTCGGGGAGCGCTGTCGCCCCGCCATAATGTAGGAAAGTCTGTTTCTTTAATTTATACCTCATGTCTGACAATTACAAAAGTCCGCCACATGAGGGATTGTTAAAGAACTGTTTTAGGAAACTATTAATCTTTCAACTTTTTTTTTAACATTTATTCGCACATTCATGCATAGTTTTCGTAAAAAAATAAGATTTTGTGTTAAATTATTTTTTAAATTTTGAAATATAAAATAATTATACGAGAGGATCCTGTAATGATAAACATTTTATCATACTTCCATTCAGAACAGACAACCAACTGAGGAGGTGGGAACCAGCGCAAGAGTTACCGCTTGCAACAGGAAGTATACAATTTATTTAGAAATCTCCTTTTAGAACACTACATATTCGTATGAGGTTCGAGTCAAAGGTATTTCAGGAAAAAAACTGACAAAAAGTAGAGAAAAGAAAATAATTGTTTAAAACATGAAAGGATAAAAAAGTATTGAAATACAATAGAACAGGAAATATGAAAGACAAGATTGAAAAACATAAATGGATCCATTTGTTTATCAGTTTTGTTGTTAACAATTATTTTTATTCTTTGTCGGTGATATTCCCATATTTAAAATGAATAACTATGTATTTTACATTAACTTTTAGTAAATTCTTGAAATATTTATGATATAGTCAAAATTGCATTACAAATTATATTTTAATTTTCACAATTAAATACTGCTACTATCTTGGAAACTAAAATAAAACATGCTTGAGAGTTACCTTTAAGTTATTTTACATTTTAGCTACAAATATTTTAAATTTAAAAGGCTTAATCAATAATCTTACTTAGTACTTTCCATAATTTTTTATAAATTACAGAAGCCAATGTTTCCCATTTCTTAAAAGTTTTTTGACCATCGTTAGATCTGATTTCAAATTCCAGAAATCATTTGAGGTCACACTTAATGGCAATTTTTATCTGCTCTCTATTTTTTGGATTTTTGTTCAAAGGATAATGCATTTCTATTTTTCCAAATATTATATTTTGTAATTGCTATTTTATGATGTATTATTAATATTTTTGATTGAGAGCAGTGTAAAGGTGTCCGGTTCAAGATTTGGTGGATAGTAAATTTATCTTAATAATTTAAATATTTTTGTAACCAATCCCAGATGTGTTTTGAAAAGTTACAATCAACAAATAATTTTTTTAGAGTTTCCTCTGAACCACAGAAGGTGCAGTTTAGATTAGGTAATTTTTTAATTTTAAACAGCCATTTTTTTGTAGGAACAATATTATGTGAAATTTTGAAGAGTAAGTCTCTAATATGAGTGCTTAATTTTATTTTATATTACTGTACCCAAATATTTTTTACTATATTAGATAGTAGTATATTTTCTCATTTTTGTGAATGATTTTTGTTTAACGCTAGGTATATTTTACATAATTTATCATCACGGGTGATAATTTTTAAAATGGATTTATCTGTTATTTCCTTCCAAATACTTCTCATTTTTGCATATTTATTTCCTGTGAAATAAACAAATGATTTTAGAGGTGTGGATGAGCTGAAGCACTGTATTTCTCTACCGACTTGAAATTTTAATAGTTTAAATACAGGGTGCTTCTCATTTTGAAAAAAAAATACTTAAATGTAAGTAAACGGAGTAAATCATTTTTCAAAGATGGTCTCACATACCCCCCTATTCAAAATTGTTATACATTACGTTTCTTTTTATTTTATCCCCCTTTCCTTCCCAAATGAAACGGAAAGGAAGTTGTTCTGCCTTTTTAATGACATCTTTAGGAATTTCAAAGGTTCTGGCAAAGTAATAAAACTTGACTAATGTAAACAGTTTATCATTTTGTCCTTTGAAAAGAAGGAATAACTTTTTGTTTCCAATCTTCCCATACTTTCGATACATTCCTTCCATTTTGTAGTTAAATTTGGTTCCTCATAAACCAGATGGTCCTACTGTCTGCCTTGCAGATGCTAAATGGAAACCACCCGGTCGTGGTCTTGTAGTTGGAACTTCGAACCATCGAAATGGACGCTCACGATTATGGATGCAAATTGACGAAAACAGAGAGTAAGACTAAAAATCTCCAGATTTCTCGCTAGATGAGAAACGATATCTCTAGTATTGAGACATGTCGCTGGAATGATAATTTTCTCACGAGATGTAAATCAATATCTCCAGATCTGGAGACAAAATCGCTAAGTTGGTCACCCTGCTGATAATTCTCATTCCACTCGTGTACACACAAAGGCGTATATAAATACATAATAGAAATCGAACGAAGAAATGTACTAAATCACACGGAATGCACAGAAACACAGTATTTTACTGCAAAAATAACGTTATTATTATAATATTTTTAGGTTTAAGCGACATCCATGCACATTTAAGTCTCTTTTTGGAGCCTGAATTACTTAACGCGAAGAATCTGGTTCTTAATTTGAAGACACTGCTACTATAGAAGCCGGGGAGCAAGCTCACCGCCTGTTCCTTATCCGGAACTCATGCCCCGGTCCAGCTTGTACGATAATAAAAGAAGCCAGCGCCTTTGATCACTCATCCACCGGGGCGGCGAACACGGCATTTCAGAAAATGAAGTGCGTTATAGTAAGGTGACCAGACGTTCTCATTTTCTGGGGACAATCCTCAACTGCAATGTTTTTCCTCAATGAGGATGTAGCACATGACGTCGTCCAGAAGTTTCAGTTAAGTGGCACAGTCCCTGCAAGTTCCTGAAGGACAAACGTAGCTGGCTGTCCTGCAGTTAATGTGTAAAGTGCTATCATTAGCGATCGGTGTTTACAAAAATTTGAAGCCAAAGTGCCTAGATTTTGTGGCATTATTAATTGCGGTAGTAGAGAAAATCGAAACCGAAAGTCCTTTTTGTAGTTTTTTAGGTTGCTAGCTGCTGTCTCTAACAGCAGTACGCAGCCCCGGTGGCGCAGATGGCCTCTGATCATTCGTCCAAAAGGGGTCCCGGTTCGAATCCCGTGAGGCATGGATGTTGTGTTTGTCTTACGGCACTGGCTCTCTCCCTTCCCTGGAACCAGTGACCCTAAATTAGGTACGGGCGACTGCTTATAACCCATTGAGTTGCTCACGGTGGTTGTTAAACCTCCAATAAAAAACAAAAGCAGTACCGAAAAGATTCGCTTATCTGCTAAACGAAGGGAGATCGCTTCCCATAGCTTAGAAAACACTTTTAATTGAAAAGTTAGCCTCTTCAAAAGCAAAAAATCTTTTAAAGGTTATTTTTATCGATAAATTAGTGATTTCTGGTAAGGCACAGAATCTATCTTTTATTTGTTCAAACGTTATTGGAGTGCAGTGTTTGCACTTATTGGGCCAGGCGTTTAACTCGTTGATTCCAAATTTTCGAGTTGAATTCAAAAAGTGTTGGAACACCTTTTACAGTTTGTCTCTTAGTCAAACATTTTCTTAAATCAACGCTTCGGCACTTCTGTGCACGTGGGATTTCACCTCCAGGGACTTGGCTTTTCATTCAGAGGTTCTTGGTCTATCTAGGAGGTGTTGAAACTTTTTATAGAGAAAAGAGTTATTTTTTTAGCCAATTTGACTGTTAGTCAGAATCAAATCTCTTTGGCTGTTCTGGATATTTTAGGAGAATTCCAGCACACCGTCTCCCTGATTCACTTGTTTTGCGAGTTTTCGGCTTTTCACTTTTAAGGTTATTTGGCTGTCGGTGTTGGGGGGTTTTACTTTGCTAGTTTGTTCTATGTAATCCTCAAACCACCGATGATTTTATTTTTAGTACACCTGGATTGTTATCTGTAGCTGAAGCACACTTTTGCGGAAAAATGCAAATCATGACTAAAATTATTGTCCAAATGAAATTCTTTTTGGTGTCTAGGTTTGTTCACAGACCGGGATTATGCTGCTAAATTTATTTACGGATAAATAAATTAGGGCGCAAATCAAATCACCATAATTTTGCGTGAAGAAATAGATTTTGCTCTAAATTTTCCCAAGTCTTGAAAATCGCCTCCCAGAGCTAAGAAAACCACTTTTTATTGAAGAGTTACTAATTACTCACTAATTGGTGATCTCACTAAATTAGTATGTGAAAGAATATCCACGATGAGAAATTGTTATATGCTTCGAGACTTTTATATATCGTGGGTTCAGACGGACGGACGGACGGACAAACCGATAACAGAAGCACGATCTTTTTTTACAAAAGACGTTCTAAAAATGGGAGAAACCAAATGAAGAACTGTTGATTTTTTTTAGTTAAGTCGGGGAATATGTTTTTCGAAATTACACACTCCTATTTTGTTTTTGTGCTGTTTCTATTTTTTATCTATCATGGCTAATTGCTTCCTTAACCCAGGTTAAAGCCGAGAAGTATTGACGTGGTTTTCTGAAACAGTAGATATTGATATTTTCATAAATCACGTGCATGCTGAAATGATTCAGAAGTATGTTTGCAAAATTCGCAACAGACGGAATGAAGAGATAAGTTAATGCACTAACGGACAATGAAATTTGCGCACCTAGAAGAAATCATGCTACAACCGCGAAACTTTGCAAATAGCTAGAGTGCGTGCTGGTATGCAAATGATCTACGTGTGGTGCGATTGCGCATGACCGCACAACCTATGGTGGCGCTGCAAGCACGAACCGGTATACTTATAAACCGGCGTGTAGTCAAAGCCCCATGAAAGCGAAAAACATCGGCCGACGAAAGCAAGAGTACAAAGTGACAAGAATGCCAGGTTGACGCCAGAGACGTCAATTTACGCAAAGTACGGACTTTGAGAGAGGCCTGATAATCGGGATAAAAACCGCAGGGTGGTCGGCGCGCCGTATAGCCCACCACGTGGATCGTTCTGACCATACCTTCCGACTGTGTTGCGAGCAGTTGACACGTGACGGCACTACCACACGGCGGAGTGGCTTCGGACGGACCAGGAGGACCACCGGTAGAGAGGTTCGACGGATCGTGCGCCAGGCACGAATGGATCCTACGCGGACCCGGTCCACTATACAGCCAGATGTAGCGGCTCCTGTGTGCCCACGAACCATTCCCCGACTCCTCGCGGAAGCGAATCTGCGATCCCAGCGCCCCTTACGTGTGCTGCCATTAACACCGGAACATCGCCGGCTCCGTTTGTTGTGCTGACAGGCCAAAGCGACGTGGAACGCCACAGTCTGGCGACGAGTGGTGTTTAGCGATGAGTGCTGTTTCGTTTTCGGGACAGATGATCATCGTGTCCGGCTGTGGAGGCCTCCGGGGCAACGGCACAATCCCAACCTTGCTATCGAGCGCCAGACCTCCCCCACTGCAAGCATTATGATCTGGGGAGCCATTGCCTACGATAGCTAATCAGTCTAGTAATGGTATGTGGATCAATGACGGGCCAGCGGTATGTGAATGAGATCCTACGCCCCCATGTGCTCCCTTTCCTGGCCGGGGTTCCAGGTGCGCTATACCAGCAGGATAATGCCCACCCGCACACGGCTGGGGTTGCCCAGGACTGCCTACGTCATTTCCAGACACTTCCATGGCCTGCCCGCTCCCCGGATGATATGTCCCCTATCGAGCATGTGTGGGACAAGTTGAAACGCCGGCTGCCGCCATGTTTCACTATCTGGCATTTGGAGTACACCGTCCAACACATGTGGGCTAGTCTGCCGCAGGACAACGTCAGGCGTCTGTTCGCCTCCATGCCGGACCGTTTTGCAGCATGTATCGCCGCAGGAGGTGGTGCGACGCGCTATTGGAGATGACCGGAGTGCGTGCCACAGATCTCTCTGTAATTGTCCTGCAGCTCTGTTTTTGCCATCATGTGTACCATTCATCTGTATCATTACGTCCAAAAAATTTCAGTTCAATCCGACGCTTCCTTCTTGCTGCACAAATTTCATTGTCCGTGAGTGTACGTTATCATAGTGTATAATACTCCGCATCCAGTTGAGCAACAGCTATAAAACGCGCATTAATTTTCGTTGTATGTCCTAAAGTTTCTCTGAGTCAGACTGTTTCGTGCGTACACCACGAGATGCCAGCCCATTATATAACGAAGTAAATTTCTTCGTCATTTTTGGTCTACGCCGGGATCGAACCCGAGTCCGCTTATTTCTGAACAAGTCGCTCTACCAACTGAGCTACGCAGACGTTCATTCCGATTGCTATCTGCCGTGTCGTGTGCGTCCAGGTACGTCACATCCCCCCCCAAGAGGGCAGGGGGCATGGCCCACGGGTCAGCCGTGACCATGAATCGTTGCAGGCAGCCATCCGCTGTAGAACGTGCGCTTGAGAACTCCCAGTCAATCTGGTGTGTGGAATGCAACATCACACATTTTTATTTTTCGAAGCGCTGGAGAAGGGATCCTCTCTAGGGCCGCCCCGGTGGCGCAGTGGTCTAAGCGATGGCCTCTGATCATTCGTCCGAACGGGGTCCGGGTTCGAATCCCGGTGAGGCATGGATGTTGTGTTTGTCTTCCGGCACTGGCTCTTTCCCTTCCCTGGAACCAGTGACCCTAAATTCGGGACGGGCGACTGCTTATAGCCCATTGAGTTGCTCACGGTGGTCGTTAAACCTCCAATCAAAAAAAAAAAAAAAAAAAAAAAAAGGGATCCTCTCTCGCGGTGTGGAAAGAACATCACACCAATGCGAGATTTTGAACGGTCGGGTCATCCGGATAGTTCGGGCGCCATTATAACGAAGTAAATTTCTCCGTCATTTTTGTCCACGCCGGGGCTCGAACCCGGGTCCCCTCATTCCGGAATAAGTCGCTCTACCAATTAAGCTACGCGGACATCCGTTTTGACTGCTATCTGCCGTGTCGTGTGCGTCCTGCTGGCCGGTACGTCACAATTAGTAGAGCAAGAAAAGTGGTTTATTTCAGTTTGGTGAAGGAGGCACAATGCGGGTTGTAGTTTAACGAAATTAAGTGTAGGGCTCGAGTTCAGCGCAGTTTTGCATAAAATTTAGCAAGGAACCATCCGCAACAATATTGTTGCGGATATTTGGGTGCTGGGAGTGAAGCGCAACACTTTCCCTGGAATGCAGACAGGAGGCCTTCTTAACAGAGGCGCATTCCTTCAGTTTGGGTAGCGTAGTACGGGCCGAGATGTATGTTTACAAGACTTGTAAACACGCCGGCACTTTAGACTGAACAGGAAGTACGAAAAAGTGCAATACTGTCTTGTCTGTTTGCTGTACCTCGGTCAAGGGTGAGAAAGGAAGACAGCACCAGTTGAGAATTATGATGGACAAAAAGAGCGTCGTTGAGAACTTCGTGAAGAAACTTTAAGCAGTTGACGAAAATCTCGCAAAGGATTCAGAACTACTCTTGTTGTGGAAACGCCTGCCCTGGGCACCGTGGATGTTCAATCGCTGTGTGGACAGCGTACGTGCGTGCCATTCTCTCCCCCCCCCCCCCGAAAGAGAATTTCACTACCCATGATTACGAAAGATCTGTGGATTATTACGCAGTGCTCACTCTTCGGATTTTGTGTGACTAATTCATTTTTCCTTCATTTCGATAAAATTTCCTCCCAGGACGATTGAATGTAAGACTTTCACTTATTCTTATTCCTGGGCAGGTGAAAATTTAATAGCTGATAGGCTCATATAAGACCCTCCATCCATAGGTGTAACCACGGGGGGAGGGGGTCAGAACCCCTCCAGATTTTAAGAGTCGGGGATCCGCAATGTAAAGGAACCCCTCCCCCTCCCATTTTTCGGGAATATAATGATATAATGCACACTTTTTTATGATGTCAACCAACTAAATTTAATACTATAATATTGTGATTTTTCGTAGAATGCATATAACGAAGTAAATTTCTCCGTTATTTCTGTCCACGCCAGGATTCGAACCCGGATCCCCTCATTCCGGAATAAGTTGCTCTACCAATTGAGCTACGCGGACGTTTTATTCTGATTCCTATCTGCCTTTATGTCGTGTGCGTCCTTCTGGCAGGTACGTCACATCTCCTGGTACGTTACATCATCTCCCCCTTATTTTTTATTATTTTTTTTTCGAAGTGCTGGAGAAGGGATTCTCTTATTTTTCCTATCTCGCGGTGTGGAAAGAACATCACACCAATGCGAGATTTTGAACGGTCGGGTCATCCGGATAGTTCGGGCGCCATTATAACGAAGTAAATTTCTTCGTCATTTTTATCCACGCCAGGATTCGAACCCGGATCCCCTCACTCCGGAATAAGTTGCTCTACCAATTGAGCTACGCGGACGTTTTATTCTGATTCCTATCTGCCTTTATGGCGTGTGCGTCCTTCTGGCAGGTACGTCACATCTCCTGGTACGTTACATGCAAACACGTGTGTACTTAATAAAACAGCGATATCGATTCCTAATAAGCAAAGTCAGCTCTACAACTTTTTAATTTACATTTCTGCTCTAGATGTTTTACAGTTGTGTTCGCCAAGTTCCCCAATTCGCCAACAGAGGCGCCTATGTCGTGTGTATATTATTGTATATACATGTATATATGTATACATATAATCTGGGGGATCCGATCACTGTGTATATGTGATAGGACCCCCAGATCTTGAAATATGGTTACGTCACTGCCTCCATCCGTATGCCATGCATGTACATAAATCGCTTCCTATTAGCTTTAAATAGCCATGCATGTACAGAAATCGTTTCCTATTATATATAGCTTTGTGCATGAACGCTGTAAATGGAATTTGCATCCCTTTTCTGCATGTTTAGAGCTAGCTGTGGGATTGCCTGAAATAAGGAGTGATGCTCTAATTCAGAGATACGTTCCCAGCCCGGATATTTCATCTGATAAAATTCATGGAGTCAGAGTTTGGATGGCTCCGGACGCTTAAGTAGATCGGCCATACCGGTAATAATATGTTACGTTAGGGATACTGTTTACGTGCGTCCCATACATAACAGCAGTGCTGTCTGAGACTAATACTTATTGAAAGACACTCAAGAAGCGATTATAGCGTAATAAATCCGTTTATTCACTGGTCTAAATATGCATAAATTTTCGCCAAGCTTTCGCCCTCCAGTGGGAGGCTTTTCCAAAGCAATGGTAGACATGAAAATGTAGGGGATTAGAGCCAGTGTTACATTCAGAGAGTTTTTCCTCCTGGGGGGGGGGCAATTACAAATTTCGAGGGGGCTAAAACTTGTTGACTAATCATATACATATAATCACAATTTTGTTATATATATATATATATATATATATGGTCAGGTGATGCGCAACATCACAGCCTCTCCTTGACAAATGTCAACTCCGCCTTCTCGTGGTACATCCTGCTCCCACTAAAGGGGCTCTGACGACCGCCAATAGCGGTATAACTATACCATCGGGATCAGAGGAAGTGCTATCCCACACTCACCAACCCGCTTGGCCAGCGTGGTGAGTTATGGCCAAACCCTTCCAAAATGACTCCACAACTTAAATCTTGGCCCTCAGTATCCGGCAGCTGGAATGTACCTGGCCAAGGCAGCGGCCAGTGCGACATGAAGGCAGAGGGTGCTAAGAATTACCGGAGGACCAGACTAGGTTGCCATCTGATGCTGACCTTGGCTACGTATAATGGACGCTTCCTAATCTTCTGATTCAAGGCTCCTTGAATTGGAAGAACTACAAAGGATCAAGTAAAACATCGTCGGGCTAAGTGAGGTGACGAGAAAAGGAGAAGATCTCGTTGAACTGAAAAGTGGACAGCTCTTCTACTATCGTGGGACTGATACTGGCAGAACTAGTGGTGTTGAATTTATAATAAACAAGAAACTGAAGGATAAAGTTGTAGAAGTTGAAAGTTCCGCTCACAGAGCTGCACGACTCGTTATCCAACTCTCGAGAAGATACCAGGCTCAGATTATTCAAACTTATGCACCCACCACAAGTCATCCTGAAGAAGAAATTGAAGAATTTTATGAGGAAATTCGTCATCTAAATAATAAATGCAAGCAGCACTTATAATTATGGGAGATTTCAATGCAAAATTAGGGCAACGGCAACAGAATGAAATTTCAGTAGGTAAATTCGGTCACGGCAATAGAAACCAGCGTGGAAATACTCTTGTAGAGTTTGCAGAGGCAGAAGGGTTTTTCATCATGAACTCCGTTTTCAAGAAAAAGCCGCAAAGGAAATGGACATGGAGGCATCCGAATGAATAGACAAGTGAAATTGATTTTATTATGTGTAACAAGAAATTTGTCATGGAAGACTGCAGTGTGCTGAACAAGTTCAACACAGGTAGTGAGCATAGAATGGTAAGCTGTAAGATGCACCTCAATGCTAAACTCGAGCGTGGCAAGCTCATAAAACAAACAAAGTGTATTGACGTGACCAACCTTAAAAAGCATCATAATACCTTCAAACTGGAACTGAGGAACAGATTCTCTGTTCTAGGTCTAACGTCAGAAGAAGTGGACATCTCTGAAGTTAACAGAAAAGCAACCAAAGCTCTTATGGAAACAGCAACAAGATTAGCTGGGTCTATAGAGTGACCCATTCGTCGGGCCCCGACAATTTGCCCACGATCAAATGCGCTTACATCCTTCATCTTACACATACTGCGTCCGATTCTTACTGATTCCCGTCGCATCACTCCTTATATTGTCGGATCGCTGCATACGCCATGTCGTTTCGGTTTACAGGGCCGCCCACAGCGCCACATTTGCGTAACGCCAGCTGTCTCTAATTCAATTGCTGTTCAGTGTATATCGATAGAATGAAACGCCAATTTTTTTTCTATGACAAAAACATTTTAAACACATAACATAAAGCTCAAATGAAGTAAATATTTTTTGTTCATAAGCACCAAAATAATTATTCGTTCTTTCCAAACAATCCAGACAAAGGAGGTAAGGCTGCCCCGGTGGTGCAGCTGTCTAAGAGATTTCATTTTATTTATTTCATTTATTTATTCTTTCAGTTGCCACTACAGCAACTAGGAAAAAGAGGGAAAAGGCCGTGAGGCCTGACATAGCCCTCCTCTCCCCAGAATACAAAAAAACATAAAACTTAGCAGAAAAGGCAAGCCAACACATATATGGTAGGTATCCGTACTTGCTCACAACCAACACATTTAAAAATGTGTTCCATCAACAATAGTCTTCATTATATCTAAACAAATAAGTATCATGTACACTTCACTACATAATCTCATATATATTTATAAATAAACAACAAATAACGTTTGCACCTCACTCTATTATCATACCAACCCACATTTCTTCCATTTAGTCGAAATTGCCTATTGTTTACTAATTATTTCATAAGATATGCCTTTAGTTTTATTTTAAATAAGTTAAAATTATTAATTGATGTTAGTTCTTGGGGCAATGAGTTCCAGAATTTTGGGCCACTATAATTTATATTCATTTTAAGTTTCTCAGTTTGTGGGAACATTGGAATTAGTAGTGATCTATTCCTGGTATTGTGGTAATGAGTATGTATATTTAGTGTTATTATATCATTGTGTATACCATTTTTAATTCTTTTATACATTATTTTTCCCAAGTTATAGTCATATAATTGCTTTATCGTTAAAATATTATATATATTGGGGTTCACTTATGACCGAATATATAAGATTGGTTGAAAATTATTTGATGTTTTAAGATCTATTAGTCTTATAAATCTGTTTTGCAGTACCTGTAGTTTATTAATATTATATTGTGTGGTTTGTCCCTAGGTCAAAATGCAATAATTAATGTGTGTTTGAATTAGAGTATGATATATAGAAATTAATATTTTTGGTGTTTAGTTTGGCAAAGCACTACTGACCATTCCGATATTTCTAGAAATTTTGTTACTTAAATTTTCAATGTGTTTGTTCCATTTCAAATCATTGTGTATAGTTGTACCTAGATAAGAGTGTGTTGAGACCGTATTAATCCTGACTCCATTCATCAGAATCGGTAAATCGTATAAATGTGATGCTTGTGAATTAGAAAAAATCATTAATTTAGTTTTATTAATATTAACAACTAATTCATTTGCATTCAGCCAATCTGTTATTATTAATTTTAGCTGAGTATTAGTTCTTAGTGTAAGCTCATTCATATCAGTTCCCTTTAAAATAATAGTTACGTCATCTGCATATAGAATTGTATCATTATCTTTTAATACTGCAAATAAGTCGAAATATATAAATTAAAAAATAAAGGACCAAGAACTGATCCCTGGGGTACCCCACAGTTTATGATTTGTAATATGGATCGATTCTGATGAATCTGGGTGTATTGCATTCTTTCTGACAAGTAACGTTTGAATACATTATAGCTAGATCCGCGGAGTCCTATAATATTTAACTTATGAAGTAATATATCATGATTTATTGTATCGAATGCTTTTGATAAATCAAGAAAGACTGCTATTGTTATTTGTTTTTGTAATAGATTTTGTTGAATTATATTTTGTGTATGTAATAATGCTAGTTCAGTTGATTTATTTGGTACAAATCCGAATTGTCTGTGATGAAATATATTATGTCTTTGAATGTATGAAAATAGTCTGGTATGAATTAATTTCTCTAGTATTTTTGCGAAAATTGATAAGTTTGCGATTGGACGATAATTATTTATGTCGTTTTTTGACCCATTCTTATATTTCGGAGTGATTTTGGAGATTTTTAAGGCATCTGGAAATATTCCGGTTTCAAGTATAAGGTTATAGATCTGCAACAATGGCTGAACTATGATATCTGCCACTAGTTGTATGGCTATTGGAAAAAATTCATTGTAGCCAGGTCCGACATTTGTATTGATTTGGTTTAAAGCCTGAGTAAGTTCAGTCCTTGTAATTTTCGACATATGAAAAGTATTTAGTCTTGAAAGATTTTGTAGGTATTTTGTATAGTGGATTCCTGAAAATATAAGTTGTTGCTTGGTCAATTGTGGTGACAATATAAAGTGACTGTTGATCTCATTAGCTATAGCCTGTTTATCAGTTATTTTATAAGTTGATTTGGTTAAATATTGCGGCATAACTGGGCTGATATTTTTCCCCAGTAATAGATTCAGATGTTTCCATGTTAATTTAGGGTTATTTTGGGAGAATATATTAGTGTAGTAATTTCTTTTAACTTCCGAATATCTGAATTCAATTTGTTTCTATATGTTTTAAAATTCTGAAAGTCGACTTGTAGTTTACTTTTAATAAATTTGGAATACAGTCTATTTTTTTTATTTATTCGATTTAAGAGATTCCTTGTTATCCATGGTTTCCTATTTTTTTTAATTTTATTACTTTTCGTTATTATTAGAAAAGCTTGATCGTATGAGTCTTTTAACAAAATTGTAAATAAGTTATATGTTATATTTGGATTTTCCGCTGGTAGGAAATTTAGCCAATTTATAGTTTGAAGCAGGTTCCGAAATTTTTCCAGATTATTAGAATTTATTAATCGTATTTGTTTGTTTATTAACTGTTTCTCCACTACATGTGTATAAGTGTAAACTGTAAAGATTGGTAAATGGTCACTGATATCATAATTTATAACTCCTGATAAAACTGACTCTTGTGGAGCATTTGTGAGTGATAAATCAATAATCGTTTCTGTGTTAGGTGTAATTCTCGTTGGATGTAATATTGTATTGATAAATCCAGCAGCAGTTAATATTTGAACAAAGTACTGAGTTTGTGAATTAGTAACAGAAATATTAATATTGAGATCTCCCAATAAAAATCCCCTTTTCCCGGTTAAATTCACATAATTGAATGCCTCTGTTAATCTTTCGAAGAACTGAGTTGTATTTGATCCTGGAGGGCGATAGCACACCATTGTAATAGTGTGTTGATCTTCTATTGACAAAATTTCTATGGTAGAGTCAGTAAATGTTAAGTTTTTATTAATTGTATAATCATGATAGGTATCCTTAACGTAAATGACCACTCCACCTCCTCTTGAGTGGGTTCTATTTTGATAAAAAATCTTATAGCCATCCAAGCCAACACTATAATTTTCACTGGGAAACCATGTCTCTGTTATACATAAAATATCTATTTGTGAATTAGTAACCTCAATTAGTGCCTCAATAAGAGTTAGTTTATTTAGTAAGGATCTCGCATTAATATCAATAATTTTCAGTGAATTTGTGGAACTACAAGAAAAGATATTATTTATTTGTTGTGTTGTATATAAATTATCTTGCATTAAATTTGTCTATTTGCTTGCTGTTTGTTAGTAGGAATTATAATCTTAAGTTGTAAGAGTTCAAAAGCCACTCCCTGCAACATCTATAAGAACGACATGTGTGATTTCCTCTTTTTTTATCAATAATAGGATGGTGTCCATACTTCTGGGTATATAAATTAAAAATAGTTGTATATAAATTACCTTGCATTAAATTTGTCTATTTGCTTGCTGTAGGAAATATAATCTTAAGTTGTAAGAGTTTAAAACAACTCCCTGTAACATCTATAAAATAGATATGTGTGATCTCCCTTTGTTTATCAATGATAGGATAGTATATCACAAAGTCAAGCGCAATGCAAATCATTTCACCATAAGCACAAACACTAATCATTTTAACATTTCAGGTAAGTATCATATCTCAATTTGATACACAAAAATATTCATTATATACACGAAAAAAAAATAATAATAAAAGAAAATGAAAAAAGAAGGATAGTAGAAAACCTATCTACTCTGTTTTATTAAAAAAAAAATAAAAAAAAATAAAAAAAAATAAAAAAAATAAAAAAAATACAAAAATAAAAAAAAATTTTAAAAATAAATAAACACAAATCAAAATTTTGTTGGAGACCCAAGAAAGCTACCCTCATAGCATTTTCAAGGAAAATAAATGCATATTCACAGTGTAATGTTCTGCCAAGATATTTCTAATCAGAAATGAATAGGAAACTCAAAAACCAGTTCTTGAGGCAATTACCAAAATAGAGTCGTTCCTCTATTGAAGATTGAGTGTAAATCATAGTGTTATAGGCACTATGTTAGATTTAAAGTAGGCATATATATTATTAGCACCCTACAAAAAAGAGCACACACACACGCACACACACAAAAAACAGTAGGTATATTTCCCTTTTCTGGCAGTATCAAATTACATTAAAAAATCATACCTAAGTTTTAGTTACAGTACATTATAGACATCCCACGAACCATCACACTATGAACACAATGGAAATTATTCTACCAAATATAAAAAAAAAACAAAAAAACAAATCCTACCATATTTTCAAACACAATATAAGACCTTCCATCAAGGAACCAGACCAAATTCATGTAATTCTTCCAAGAAATTTTTTTTTTCCTTGGATCATGGTCACTCTTCTTTATAAAAACACTGCCATTTTTCACCCATGCATATTTAATTTTCTCTTGCTGCAGTAATTTTCTTGCACTCCAGAATAAATGTCTGTAAACTGGGATTAAATTCTCATTGATAAATATTTTAGTTGCTGGCAAAGTAGTATTTATTTCTGAGTTCAATATGACAGTCTTTTTCTTAATTAGCCAACTGTCTCTTGCTGTTCGAGATTTGAATTGTATAATTACAATTGCATTTGGCTTTCGAAAAGCATCATATTTGAGTGGGTGAATAACATCAATATCTGTTGGGTGAAAATTTGTAATCCCAAGTTTATCAGCATATTTATCAATGTAAGTCCTCAACTCAGATTCATTATTGATTAGTGTTAAGTCAAGCCCATGTAATTCTAAATTCTTGTTTCGGTAATATTGACTTAGTTCATTGATTTCAGAGTTTAGTTTCTGAATTTGATGTTGTTTAATATCATTCTCCTTTAGTAAGAAATCCTGTTTTGCATTTAGTTCCTTATTATCTCTTTCAAGAGACTCACACCTATTACAAATATCTTTATATTTTACTGCAACAAGGTCAACCATTTTTTTTATATTCTGCCAAATCTTTTTTGATTTCTGATAATGGTTCCAGTTTCGCATTTATCTCATCTAATGAGTGTCTGAGATCTTGTTTAACTTCATCATTTGACTGTTGAATTTTTAAATTTATATCACTCAAGGTAACCATTATGAGGTCCATGTTTACAGTTCCAGTACTATCAGAAAATGATGCAGCCGCTGTGGATTTATTCGAAGCCGCATTTCCTTTTCTACCTGCCATTATATTTAGTTATAATAATAATTAACCAGATCACAAATAAACCGCAAATAGCTATTTGAACTTAGTCACTCCTCAATATGTCGGCAGGTGTCAGCACATCCTATTATAGCCAAGTTGAAGTCGTGTCAGATTATATGTCACAATTATCAGTCAGGAAATACAAATGTAACCCAAAAGGAGTATTCAAGATAGTAGTAGTGGCGTATTAACACACTTTATACACTGGCACATGCTAACAGTCTTACAAAGTCAATTGGAAATAGTACTTTAGGTCCCTAAGCTTCTGGACGTTCAACTGACATGTACGTAGGTTATAACGACAATTGACTTAACAGAAATTTACCTTGGTTGAGCAACTGCATGTGTTACCTGGTTTAAATTCCACGTTTTCAATAGGTATCCTTCACACATGTGTATTCATAATACTCTATTATTGAAATTTGCAGCGAGTAGCACAAACACCTTCTTACCACAACATGCTTGACTTGACTTCAGTTGTAAGAGTTTAAAACATTCGTCTGAGATGGGTCCGGGTTCGAATCCAGTCAGGAATGGATGTAGTGTTTGGCTCTCTCTTCCCTGGAGCCAGAGGCCCTAAATTAGGGATGGGAGACTGCTTATAACCCACTGAATTGCTCAAAGTGGTCGTTAAACCTCCAATCAAAAAAAAAAAAAAAAAAAAAAGGAGATACGAGAAAGTGGGCCATTTCTCGAGTGGTCTACCAGGAAATGTCCTGGTATCCTGGTTGGCTAATCCGCCCCTCTATATATACACTGGCGTGCAAAAATTAAGGACGAAACGGTTTTCGAATGTAACGTCGTGCAGAAGTGTTCCACATCGACTCAAATCATACTATAAGATCCCCAAGATGTAAGAATATGGGACATGCGAGCAAAACCGTCCAAACAAGGAATCCAAAGGATACAAAGTCACTTTATTGAAAAGGTAGCTTAAAACACAACTGGACAGAAGACAGAAACGTCCATGTGACAGGCGGCTGCTAAGAAAAATCCAGTCTTTAGTAGGGGATATGATCACCCCTGACTGCACTGCAGGATTTACAACGTCTATCCATGCTGAGGACGAGGTTGTCAAGGAGCTGTTGAGGCATCGCGGCCCATTCTTCTTGTAGCGACAATCGCAGCTGCGGAATCGTTGTTGGCGGCTGGTGATGTGCTGCCAAGCGTCTCCCGAGAAGGTCCCACACGTGTTCGATTGGATTTAGGTACGGTGACCTTGCGGGCTAATCCATGCGTTTAATATCTTCACTCTCCAACAGCTCTGCGACAGCCACTGTACGATGAGGTGTAGCGTTGTCGTCCATGAAGAGGAACTCAGGACCCACAGCACCTCTAAACAGACGCACGTGAGGCAAGAAAACTTCGGTACAATAGTAGACACCAGTGGCTGAACCTCCTTGGAAGAGGTGGAGGTCAGTGCGGCTACCAAGCATGATACCGCCCTAAACGAGAACTCTGCCACCTCCAAACTGGTCCCTTTCGATTATGTTGGAGGTGTGAATGCGTGTTCCCTGCTCTCTCCAGGTGTGCATGCGTCCAGAATCGCTCGTCAGACTAAATCGGCTCTCATCCGTAAAGAGAACTCGACCCCATTGATGATGTGTCCAGTTCTTGTGTTCGTGGCACCACAGAAACCGCCGTCTCCGATGAGCAGGCGTTAATGGCACACAACGTACTGGTCGTCGTGCAAATAGACCACCTTTTTGCAGCCTCCTGGTCACGATAAAACGCGTTAACGGACGTCCAGTTGTCTGTTGCATGTGCCTTGCGATTTCTCCCGCTGTCTGCCGTCTGTTTCTTCTCGCCTGTAGGAAAATATACCGGTCGTCCGCCGCCGTGGTTGCTCGTGGACGACCACGGCTAAACTCTCGGACAGCTGTTCCTGTCGTTTGAAATGCTCTCCAAGCTCGTGAAACGATGCTGTGAGCGATCCCGAACTCCTCGGCCACACTAGTCACACTTCGACCTTCTTCCAACTTCCCAATGACGCGGCGACCTCGGGTAAAGTCATCCAGATGTCGTCTACTGGATTGCCTGTTGGTCATATCACACGGTGGCAGCTACTCGACGTCGTTCAAGCTGATGTACAGCGTGCAATAGCTTTCATCGAATTGCTGAGCGTACACCGCCCCTGTGCTTTATACCCTTCGACACTCCCCCCCCCCCCCCCGTCATGCTACATATATGCGCATGCCCTACCGTACTGGACCCTAGTCTATCTCCTGAGTGGTCTTTCGGTCCGTTCTACCTGCTCGTTCCGCTGTTATAATTATTCTAGAAGCAGAAAAAACAGCTTTTTGAATAAGAGTCAAATGACATTTGTGACTGCTTTGACCTTCGGTGCACTAAACTAGTTAGTTCGTAAGACAGCTGTCGTCATCAAACCACCTCCTCTGCACTCCCGCGACGGGGAAGCTTTACAATGGTCTTACGGGCACAGCCTTGTGTGTTAAAGGACCTTTGTGTCTATTACCGCGCAAAAGAAATTTTATTTTGCGACTTTAATTTTCCTGACACCGTTTACAGCATTTACAGCACTCTTTACCTACCATTATGCTGATGCCATCCACAGAAATAGAATCAAGGAAATAGAACACGAATGCAAACGTTGCGGAATTCGGAAACCCAGAGTAACCGGTCACCTGGCGGCATCTGTTAGCCATGATAAGAAACTTCCATTTTGTCACGTCTAGAACTGAAAAAAACAACAACCGCTGAACAGTAGTGCATTCATTTACAAACGGGCTGGTTTTTTTTTTCATTTTGAGACAGTAATTTACTAACACCTTTTATAGCATTTAGAGCCCCTGTAGCTAGCCATTACGTAGATGCCATCCACAGGAACAGAATAAAAGAAAACGCACACACCTGCGAATGTATCAAAATTGTGAATCCCAGAGACCGGTCACCTAGTGACATCTCTTAGCACTCATAGAAAACTTTTATTTTATCACGGGGGGAATTGAAAATCGACTCGCGACTCGCAGTGCGACACAAACGGGTCTTTTTATATATTTTTTTATTTTGTGACAATTTATTGACACGCTTTACAGCATTTACAGCACTCTTTACTTACCATTATGCTGATGCCATCCACAGGTATAGAATCAAGGAAATAGAACACGCATGCAAACCTCAAGACAGTATCCGTGAACTGTATGCGTCTATGCCATGCCGGATAACCTCTTATATCCGAGCCAGAGGTGGCGTCACAACGTACTAACGTGTTCCACTCGTGTAGCCGTTTTGTTTGAATGAATGGCCCGACTGCCCTGGAATTGCAATAATTTCGTTTCCTATACATGTACATTGCACATACCAATTTTCATCTCGATTGGATAATTCCTTCTGCTGGTGCTTTTTCGTTTTTTTTTCTTTTTTTGCAAGCAAAGAGTGTATTTTAACCGAAAAATATGAATATTTAATAGTTTTTGCTTAATTGGTTTGCAACTGCTAACTTCCAACACAGAGACGGATTTCCCTATACTCCGACTAGACCTGGGCCTAGGGTGGAAAATTTCAGAGGTAGTAAAAATCTATATTTTTCATAAGCCCATAAAAGTAATGCAAGAAACATTTAAAATTGAAATCAAAGTGGAAACTAACATTATTCCGAAAATTGCTGTATACAAGATTTTGTTTCCGAATTCCCGTAATCGCCTTACTCTTCGACTTGAGAAACTATAGACAAAGATATGTTAATCTTTTTAGAACTTTCTTAAAACTTGGCAATTTTCAAAATTTTGATACTGTTAAAATTTTAAATAATGTAGCACTTGTGAATGAACTCTAAAACTCGGTTTTATTTGAAATTCAAAATTTATTTATTACAACATGACACAACGAATTGTATGCATTGAAATTGCAAACAAAATCAGTGTTCAAGACATAAAGTGTCAATTAGTTTTCAGAAAGCCGGTGTCCTTAGCAACGAGCGAAAACTACGGCGAAGCATACGTCCTATTGTCCTGCCTGAAAGGCATTGCGCTGCCACGTATCAAAACATTAAAAATTGTTAAAACACAATAAAAAGGGAAAGAAAGAAGAGAGAAACTTCTACCAAAGCAACTGATTAATTACAAATATTTAATTAATTTAAGAATTGATGGTGGAAGTCAAAAGTAAGTAATTTTGGTCAACGATGGACGAAATTTTTTTATTGTTAAGAAAAATTCTTGTTTTCAGTTTCACTACATTTAAGCTTTGAGTTATTATTTTTATTTGTGCTTTTCTTTGGATAGGCTACCCCCCCCCCAACCTTCTTATAATTCCTTATTTCAAAGGGGAGTAGGGCGGCAAATTTATCTAGGCCGAGAGGCAGTAATACCTAATCCGTCTCTGTTCCCACCGCTATTTTTTCAGAAAAAAACATGGGTACTATATAAACAAGCCGGCATGCTGCTACTGTTGGGATCGGCTGAGCTGCGCTCGTAATCTTCCTGTTAGAATCGCGTGGCGGGTGTTTAGCTCCATAGGAGTGCCCCGATGCCGTACACAGAAAACGGTGGATTCAATCAGGTGGATGGAAATATGGAAATAACTAAACTGTCCTATAAACAGAAAAAGAGGAACTGAAGAATGAGAGCAAAAACTGAGAAAAATAACAAGTAGTAAGAGTGATTAACAGCCTCACACAATGTCCTAAAAATCGCAGAAAGGAAATAGGAAACCAAAGCGCTAACAACAGGAGGGGCTGCAGCGAAGATGGATCCCTTTTGCCAAAAGAACACATCTTTTTTTCACAAAGGGCATCCTGAAAGTAATGCTTCGTCCCTCAAACGATTTTTACTTGTAGCAGCAAAAATGTGAAACTTGGTGGCAAAATACTTGGGCATATTCTCAATAATGCTAGCCTATTCACAGTATTGTCCATCACTTTCTGCACATTTCCGCCATCTTTGAACCCATTGTTAAAATCCATTTTGGAAAAATTCTTGAGGTTGTCGTTTCACCCACGAGTTCACAGCCAGTTATACGTCTGCCACATCGTCGAAACGTTCCCTACGAAGGGTGTTTTTCAAAGGGGTAAATAGGAAAAGTCTGAGGGACCAAAATCAGGACTGTAGCGAGGTTGGGGCATAACAGTCCACCCCATTTTGGCAATAGCCTGCGAGGTCTTTATTGAGGTGTGGGGACATGCGTTATCGTGGTGTAAAACAACACTGTGAGGTGGAATGCCACGTCTTTTCCTTCTGATAGCTTCCTTTAGCTTCTTCATTGTCTGCACATATTGAGCAGTGTTTATTGTTGCATCTCATTCAAGGAAATCATTCAAAATGACACCACGTTTGTCCCAGAAAATGATCACCATCACTTTCCCTGCGGAACGAGTTCTTTTCACCTTTTTCTGTCGAGGTGAAGATGTGCGGTGCCATTCCATTGACGCACGTTTTGTTTCTTTTCACCTTTTTCTGTCGAGGTGAAGATGTGCGGTGCCATTCCATTGACGCACGTTTTGTTTCTTTTCAACCTTTTTCTGTCGAGGTGAAGATGTGCGGTGCCATTCCATTGACGCACGTTTGTTTCTTTTCACCTTTTTCTGTCGAGGTGAAGATGTGCGGTGCCATTCCATTGACGCACGTTTTGTTTCTTTTCACCTTTTTCGTCGAGGTGAAGATGTGCGGTGCCATTCCATTGACGCACGTTTTGTTTCTTTTCACCTTTTTCTGTCGAGGTGAAGATGTACGGTGCCATTCCATTGACGCACGTTTTGTTTCTTTTCACCTTTTTCTGTCGAGAGGTGAAGATGTGCGGTGCCATTCCATTGACGCACGTTTTGTTTCTTTTCACCTTTTTCTGTCGAGGCGGTTGTGTTTCTGTGTCGGTGTGACGCAGTGTCGAGGTGAAGATGCCATTCCATTGACGGTGCACCATGCGGTGCCATTGACGCACGTTTTGTTTCTTTTCACCTTTTTCTGTCGAGGTGAAGATGTGCGGTGCCATTCCATTGACGCACGTTTTGTTTCTTTTCACCTTTTTCTGTCGAGGTGAAGATGTGCGGTGCCATTCCATTGACGCACGTTTGTTTCTTTTCACCTTTTTCTGTCGAGGTGAAGATGTGCGGTGCCATTCCATTGACGCACGTTTTGTTTCTTTTCACCTTTTTCTGTCGAGGTGAAGATGTGCGGTGCCATTCCATTGACGCACGTTTTGTTTCTTTTCACCTTTTTCTGTCGAGGTGAAGATGTGCGGTGCCATTCCATTGACGCACGTTTTGTTTCTTTTCACCTTTTTCTGTCGAGGTGAAGATGTGCGGTGCCATTCCATTGACGCACGTTTTGTTTCTTTTCACCTTTTTCTGTCGAGGTGAAGATGTGCGGTGCCATTCCATTGACGCACGTTTTGTTTCTTTTCACCTTTTTCTGTCGAGGTGAAGATGTGCGGTGCCATTCCATTGACGCACGTTTTGTTTCTTTTCACCTTTTTCTGTCGAGGTGAAGATGTGCGGTGCCATTCCATTGACGCACGTTCTTGTTTCTTTTCACCTTTTTCTGTCGAGGTGAAGATGTGCGGTGCCATTCCATTGACGCACGTTTTGTTTCTTTTCACCTTTTTCTGTCGAGGTGAAGATGTGCGGTGCCATTCCATTGACGCACGTTTTGTTTCTTTTCACCTTTTTCTGTCGAGGTGAAGATGTGCGGTGCCATTCCATTGACGCACGTTTTGTTTCTTTTCACCTTTTTCTGTCGAGGTGAAGATGTGCGGTGCCATTCCATTGACGCACGTTTTGTTTCTTTTCACCTTTTTCTGTCGAGGTGAAGATGTGCGGTGCCATTCCATTGACGCACGTTTTGTTTCTTTTCACCTTTTTCTGTCGAGGTGAAGATGTGCGGTGCCATTCCATTGACACACGTTTTGTTCTGGGTCATGAAAGAACACCCAGGTTTCATCCCCCGTCACAACTTTAGAGATAAACACCTCACCCTTCCTCTCATAACAGTCCAAGAGGTTCCGGCACATGTTCACACTTTGCTCACACTGTTCACCGGTTAGGTTTCTAGGGATCCATTTTGAACAATTGTTTTTGTAATTCAGATCCCTAATTAATGTTTCCATAGCACTATGACCACAATGAATTGAATCACACAACTCCTGGAGGGGAACACGGCGATCATCTGTGATGAGGTCTTTCACTCGTTGCCTTTTGGCACCTGTCACTGCAGTTGCGAGTCTTCCACTCCGTTGTTTGTCCGACACTGAACTTTCTCTCTCTGGAAACCTCTTCATCCATCTTCGGACATAACTTATATCGATTGTGGCAGCTCCATACACCGCCGGGAGTCTTCTGTGGATTTCTGGAGCCTCACATCCATCTTTTTCCAGGAATTCAATTACGGATCGCTGCTTTTCTCTGTCATTCATAATCTTTATTATCTATATTTCCGACTCTGAAAAAATTTGTTCCCACATTCGTAACATATCATAACAAATGTCAGTGCAGTTTCATTAAAATAACTTCACATTTAAAAAGTTATTAAGTAGGGGGCGTTATTTTCAGGATGTCCTTGTACAAATTGTGTTCAAGATTGACACATCTGTGAAATCACTTCTTCCATTCTTCGGAAGTCGGTAGGCACAAGTAATCTCAGTTTCTGGGAGTAGGATTGAAATGAGTTATATGTATATACTTATGTATATTTTATACATCATGAAAGGTACCAGAGTTCTTCCAGTCCTCCCAGCAGAAGTTGCTCATGCAATCAAGAACATGAAGCGGGGAAAAGCTCCAGGAGAAGATGGAATTACTGTAGACATCATACAAGAAGCAAGTGGAGAAATCGAAACAGTACTCGCCCAAATTTTCACTCGATGCCTTAATGAAGGAAAGATTCCTGAGGATTGGAACACCGCTACAATGATCCTGCTACATAAGAAAGGTGACATTGAGGATCTCGGAAACTACAGACCTATCAGCCTCCTATCAGTAGTTTATAAAATCTTCACTAAAGTTCTTTCACACCGCTTGAAGGTAACACTGGACATGGCTCAACCGAGAGAACAAGCTGGATTCAGGAGTGGCTACAGCACAATAGATCATATCCACGTGCTGAGAGAACTAATTGAAAGAGCGAGGGAATATGAACTTCCATTGTGCATGGCTTTTATCGATTATGAAAAAGCCTTTGATTCGGTGAAACCATCAGCAGTTACAATGGCTCTGAAAACCTGCGGTATTGAAGATGCATACATTAATATTATTAATAACATCTATGAAAATGCAAGTGCAAAGATTCGGCTGTTTGAAAATACAACACACATAAAAATTGGAAAGGGAGTGAGACAAGGTGACACCATATCTCCGAAGCTCTTTAATGCCACATTGGAAAATGTCTTTCAATCACTGAACTGGGAAAACAAAGGGATAAAGATTAATGGAGATTATCTAACCCACCTTCGTTTTGCTGATGACGTAGTCATTTTTGCAACTACCCCATCAGAGCTACAGAGTATGATCCAGGAACTTGCTGACAAGAGTAAAGAAATGGGATTAAAAATGAACTTTCAGAAGACAAAAGTGATGTATCAATGCTTTTACAAGAAATGAATATTTATCAGTTAATGGAGAACAACTGGAGATAACAGATACGTATGTTTATCTTGGACAGCAGATATCAAGTGAGGGTCACATTGATGAAGAAATTAATCGGCGTACAAAACTTGCCTGGAGAGCTTTTGGAAGAAACAGCATAATTTTCAAGAGCAATATGCCATTATGTCTTAAAAGAAAAGTGTTTGATCAATGCATCCTTCCAGTGCTTACGTATGGTGCAGAGACGTGGACCTTAACTAAAAGAGACATACAAAGGCTGCAGACAACTCAAAGCAGCATGGAGAGGTGCATGCTTGGTGTAACCAGGAGAGATAAGAAGAGGAACTCGTGGATCCGAAAAATGACAAGAGTGGAAGACATCACGATCAGAGTTAAATCCCTGAAATGGCAATGGGCTGGACATACTGCCAGAAGAACAGACCATCGATGGACAGCCGAAATTTTAGATTGGATTCCAAGGGACAGGAAGAGACCCAGAAAAAGACCACATGGGAGATGGGTGGATGAAATTCGTAAATATGCGGGAGTGACATGGAGGAGACTGGCACAAGACAGACCGTTGTGGAGGAAACTTGGGGAGACCTTCGTCCAGCAGTGGATTGATAATGGTTGACAATGATGATGATGATGATATACTTGGAAGAAACAGAATAATTTTCAAGAGCAATATGCCTTTATGTCTTAAAAGAAAAGTATTTAATCAACGCATTCTTCCAGTTCTTATGTATGGAGCAGAGACATGGACTTTAACTGAAAAAAACATACAAAGGCTGCAGACAACTGAAAGAGGCACGGAGAGATGCATACTTGGGGTAACTAGGAAAGATAAGAAGAAAAACTCGTGGATAAGGAAAATGACAAGAGTGGAAAATATCATGATGAGAGCAAAATCCCTGAAATGGCAATGGGCGGGACATGATACCAGAAGAAAGGACCACAGGTGGACAACCGAAATTTTAGACTGGATTGCAAGGGACAGAAAGAGACCCAGAAGAAGACCAAACGGGAGATGGATAGATGAAATTCGAAAGCATGCCGGAGTAACATGGAGGAGAGTGGCTTAAGGCAGACAGTTGTGGGAGAAACTTTGGGGAGACCTTCATCCACCAGTGGATTGAAAATGGTGATGATGATGACGATGATATATTATACGACGACAGTTCAACAAAATCATAGGAAGACATCAAGCACGGCGCAGGGGAGAGAGGTAGATTTAAAACATTGGAAACAGTTTCGGAGAGAAAAATATATATTTCATGAAAAAAAAAAGAGGAAGGATGGTTAACCCGTTTTATTTATATCATCCTTTCTGAGTATAAACGCACATTTTGCGCTGAATTTCTTTATCTAGCGATAGTTAATGACTGGTTATTGCATCACGCACAACACCAATCGAACGTTCACTCCTCTAAAAACTTTAAGGAAATAATTTTAATAGAACTACTTTCCTCAAAAAATGTTTCTGAGTCCAGAACAAAAGCAACATGTCTGTTTGCGAAGGTGCACTCTTCATGTAGATCACATTTAAGGCTTGCGGGCTACAAATTAAGACCCTGACCTGTGGGAACGGTGTCTATGAGAAATCAAGCTGGAAGCACATTTCTATATATCTTATGCTACTAATATTGAAGTTTCTATATATCCTATGCTGGTAATACGAAAATTTTCTATATCTCTTATGCTATTAATACACTGGCGTGCAAAAATTAAGGACGAGACGGTTTTTCGAATGTAACGTCGTGCAGAAATGCTCCACATCGACTCATATCATACCATAAGATCTCCAAGATGTAAGAATATGGGACAAGTGAGCAAAACCGTCCAAACAAGGAATCCAAAGGATACAAAGGCACTTTATTAAAAAGGTAGCTTCGAGCACAACTGGACAGAAGACAGAAACGTCCATGTGACAGGCGGCTGCCAAGAAAAATTCAGTCTTTAGTAAGATATATGATCACCCCTGACTGCGTTGCAGGATTTACAACGTCTGTCCATGCTGAGGACGAGGTTGTCAAGGAGCTGTTGAGGCATCGCGGCCCATTCCTCTTGTAGTGCCAATAGCGGCTGAGGAATCGTTGCTGGCGGTTGGTGACGTGTTGCCAAGCGTCTCCCGAGAAGGTCCCACACGTGTTCGATTGGATTTAGTTCCGGGGACCTTGCGGGTCAATCCATGCGTTGAATATCTTCACTCTCCAACAGCTCTGCGACAACCACTGTACGATAAAGTGTAGCGTTGTCGTCCATGAAGAAGAACTCAGGAACCATAGCACCTCTAAGCAGACGCACGTGAGGCAAGAGAACCTCGGTACAATAGCGGACACCAGTGACTGAGCCTCCTTCGAAGATGTGGAGGTCAGTACGGCTACCAAGCATGATACCGCCCCAAACGAGAACTCCGCCACCTCCAAACCGGTCCCTTTCGATGATGTTGGAGGTGTGATTGCGTGTTCCTGCTCTCTTCAGATGTGTATACGTCCAGAATCGCTCGTCAGACTAAATCGGCTCTCGACCCCATTGCTGATGTATCCAGTTCTTGTGTTCTTGCCACCAGAGAAACCGCCTCTCCGATGAACAGTCGTTAATGGCTCACACCGTACTGGTCGTCGTGCAAATAGACCACCTTTGTGCAGCCTCCTGGCCACGGTAAAACGCGATAACGGACGTCCAGTTGTCTGTTGCATGTGCCTTGCGATTTCTCTCTTTCTGTCTGCCGTCTGTCTCTTCTCGCCTGTAGGACAATATACCGGTCGTTCGCCGCCGTGGTTACTCGTGGACAATCACTGCTAAACTCTCGGACAGCTGTTCCTGTCGTTTGAAATGCTCTCCAAGCTCGTGAAACGATGCTGAACTCCTCGGCCACACTAGTCACACTTCGACCTTCTTCCAACTTCCCAATGACGCGACCAAGGGTGAAGTCATCCAGATGTTGTATACTGGATTGCATGTTGGCCATATCACACGATGGCAACAACCCGATTTCGTTCAAACTGATGTACGCCGTGCAATAGCTTTCACCGAATTGCTGAGCGTACACTGCCCGTGTGCTTTATACCCTTCCGACACCCCCCCCCGCCTATGTCATGCTGCATATATGCGCATGCCCTACCGTACCGGACCCTAGCCTATCTCCTGAGTGGTCTTTCAGTCCGTTCTGCCTGCTCGTTCCGCTGTTATGCTAATTTCTCCTCTTCGTCCTTAATTTTTGCACACCAGTGTACGAAGTGTAATGGTGTCTATGAGAAATCAAGCTGGAAGTACATATATATTATGCTATTGATCTATAAATCTTATGATATTTTCTATAATGCTATTAATTATGAAGTCACCATAGCTAGGGTGGTGCTAACTAAATCATGGCACCACAACATGGGTGGTGCTAAGATAATAGTATGCAAATTATTTTACCACAACAAGGGCCGTGCTAATCTACAAGTATCTGAATTGAATGTTACCACAACAAGGGTGGTGCAAATATAACAGGCCGCCCAGGTGGTTCAGTGGTCTAAGCGCTGGCTTCTGATCATTCGTCCAAGATGAGTCCGGGTTCGAATCGCGGTGAGGCATGGATATTGTTTGTCTTACGGCCCTGGCTCTCTCCCTTCCTTGGAGTCAGTGGCCCTAAATTAGGGATGGGCGACTGCTTATAGCCCATTGAGTTGCTCACGGTGGTCGTTAAAACCCCAATAATAATAATAAAAAAAGATATATATATATATATATATATATACACTGCTGGACAATTGCTAAGGACGGATCATAAACGGCTATATAGCGCATAAAAAAGTAAGTGTGGTTGGATGCCAAGTGAAATAAAATAATGTCAGAATGCCAGGACATTACAAGAAAGACAATTTATTGTGCTCTGAAATCCAAAAGGCTTTGGAACGTGTTCAAGGGACAAACAGGCCATTTTGTGCAGAATACGTAAACGTGAAAAAAATGCAATTACCGTCTGCAGGCGTTCCGGCGTAAGATGTCAATACGGGATATGGCCACCATGGAGGGCGATGCAAGATTCCACACGTCGTGTCCTGCTTTGCACAACATTATCAAGCAGCTGTTGGGGTAATTTATCCCATTCCTCTGTCAGTGCACGGATGAGGGTGTCCTTGTTTATTGGAGGGCATTAGCGACCAGCAAGACTCCTCCCCAAAGCATCCCACACATTTTCAATGGGATTCAGATATGGAGAACGTGCTGGCCATACGAGGCGTTGAATATCCTCGCTCCCAAGACACTCCTGGACAGCGACTGTTCGATGACATGTTGCGTTGTCGTCCATGAAAATGAATCTATCACTGACAGCACCACGGAACATGCGAACATGAGGTAGCAGAACATCATTAATGTATCGTTGGCCAGTCATAGTCCCAGTTGGAAGCACATAAAGGGACGTACGGCCATTGATCATGATGCCAGCCCATACCATGACACTACATGTCGGATATCGGTCCCTTTCCTGTATGTTTGCTGGACAATATGCAGTACTATTATCACGCCAGATCAGTTGTCGTTGACAATCAGACGATAGACTGTATCTACTCTCATCTGAGAAGAGGACAGCAGACCAGGCGTTATCAGTCCAACTGCGATGTTGATGGCACCATTGCAAACGAGCGGTACGGTGACGTCTGGACAATGGGATGCGCACAACAGGACGGCGGGCGTATAGTCCCCCTTCATGCAAACGTCTGGCGACAGTTCTTCGGGAGATCCGCTTGCCAGTAGCAGCCGTAAACTGATTTGCTACCTCACTAGCTGTGCTGCGCCGGTGTCTTTTTGTTGATAGCACTATGTACCGATCTTCTGCAGGTGTTGTACTGCGAACACGACCTCCACCGTGACGTTTGCTACACTCTCCATTTGTTTGAAATGATTTCCAAAGCCTTGAAACAACACCGTGGCTGACGTCGAACTCCCCTGGCAACATCTGTTATTTTTCGCCCTTCTTCAATCTTGCCAATAATACGGCCACGCGTAAAATCATCTAGGTGATGTCCGGAAGACATACTGAAAATTGCAAGTTCGTCAATTGATTCTTTCCCTTTCAACTTTGCGTTTGAACAACAACGGTCAGTACGCGTGAAATCCTTTATATCTCTTATCAGCGCTATGACGTCACGAACAAGTTCGGCAATCCAAAATTTGCATACGCACAACACGTCTTACTGTATCCCGCACTTATTCTAATTTCCACATTTTCGTGCCTTCCATTTTATGGTTGCCATCGTTGCTATTGTCATCCGTCCTTAGCAATTGTCCGGCAGTGTATATATATATATATATAACATTAGCGAGGGAATATGAACTTCCATTGTGCATGGCTTTTATCGATTATGAAAAAGCCTTTGACTCAGTGAAACCATCAGCAGTTACAATGGCTCTGAAATCCTGCGGTATTGAAGATGCATACATTAATATTATTAATAACATCTATGAAAATGCAAGTGCAAAGATTCGGCTGTTTGAAAATACAACACACATAAAAATTGGAAAGGGAGTGAGACAAGGTGACACCATATCTCCGAAGCTCTTTAATGTCACATTGGAAAATGTCTTTCAATCACTGAACTTGGAAAACAAAGGGATAAAGATTAATGGAGATTATCTAACCCACCTTCGTTTTGCTGATGACATAGTCATTTTTGCAACTACCCCATCAGAGCTGCAGAGAATGATCCAGGAACTTGCTGACAAGAGTAAAGAAGTGGGATTAAAAATGAACTTTCAGAAGACAAAAGTGATGTTCAATGCTTTTACACGAAATGAAGATTTACCGATTGATGGAGAAAAGCTGGAGATAACAGACACGTACGTTTATCTTGGACAGCAGATATCAAGTGAGGGTCACATTGATGAAGAAATTAATCAGCGTACAAAACTTGCCTGGAGAGCTTTTGGAAGAAACAGCATAATTTTCAAGAGCAATATGCCATTATGTCTTAAAAGAAAAGTGTTTGATCAATGCATCCTTCCAGTGCTTACGTATGGTGCAGAGACGTGGACCTTAACTAAAAGAGACATACAAAGGCTGCAGACAACTCAAAGCAGCATGGAGAGGTGCATACTTGGTGTAACCAGGAGAGATAAGAAGAGGAACTAGTAGATCCGAAAAATGACAAGAGTGGAAGACATCATGATCAGAGTTAAATCCCTGAAATGGCAATGGGCTGGACATACTGCCAGAACGACAGACCATCGATGGACAGCCGAAATTTTAGATTGGATTCCAATTGACAGGAAAAGACCCAGAAAAAGACCACATGGGAGATGGGTGGAAGAAATTCGAAAGTATGCGGGAGTGACATGGAGGAGACTGGCACAAGACAGACCGTTGTGGAGGAAACTTGGGGAGACCTTCGTCCAGCAGTGGATTGATAATGGTTGACAATTATGATGATGATATATAACATTATGGAAAAAGAACATCGCCACAACAAAGGTGGTGCTAATATAATATGTGTGAAAATTATTTTTACCACAACTAGGGTGGTGCGAAATATATTAATATATTAGTAAAGGTAATAGTGATTGGCCCTTAAAAGGAGCTCACAATAAATTAATTAATATAATTTCTGTAATTAAATCATATATACCTCCTATTACTATAATTAAAACTCCCGAAGGAAGCTCAATGAAATTCAACAAATATAATTAACAAAGGTAGTTGAGATACTAAATTAAAGAGCAAGACGCAAATACTTATTAAATAAAAATTTCTCTGGATTTAACAAAAATAAAAGCGAATATAAATAATACATATAAAAAATTATCCGCTATTAATAACAAAAATAAAAATAAAATATACAGACCGCCACCTAAATTCAAATAAAAACACGTAAAATACACTGCTGGCCACCCAAAATGCAACACCAAGAAGGAAGCATCCGCTTGGCCTGAAATTCGCAGCATGCGTCGCCCGCGAGAGGACATGCAAACGATTAGCATTGCAGGGCATATGCAAATCATGTGCGCCCGGCACGCCACCGAGAAGCAATATAAGAAGGGCGCACAGAAGGCGGAGTGTAAGTAGTGAAAGTGTGTTGGGCTGCCGGACCTGTGCGTGGGAAGCTTCCTGATGCCTCGTCGCAGAATACAGCATTCATTCCAGCACGTTTCGGAGTTCAACAGAGGACGAATAGTGGCTTATCGCGACAGCGGTTTATCGTACCGAGACATCGGCGCCCTTGTGGGACGACATCCAGCCACAGTGAGGCGAGTATGGATTCGGTGGGTGCACGAGGGACGGACGGACCGACGTGAGCGATTGCCGCTGCCACGGCACGCCGCCGAACGAGAGGACCGGCATGTTGTGCGGCGGACATTGACGGCCCGCACCGTCACATCACGGACGCTAGCGCAGGAATTAGAGTGTGTTGCGCAACAACCTGTATCAGCACGTACCGTTCGACGTCGTTGGCAGGAGCGGGGACTTGTCGCACGGCGCGCATTGCTCCGATTACCATTGACGTTACACCACCGGCGAGTGCGGCAGCAGTGGGCCCTTGAACGCCGCACCTGGACAACGGAATGGCACAACATTGTCTTCTCCGACGAATCCCGCTTCTGCCTGTAACACCACGATTGTCGGATCCGCGTGTGGCGGCACCTCGGCAAGAGACTGTATGACGCCTGCATTATGCATCGCTATACTGGTCCGTCGCCTGGCGTTATAGTTTGGGGCGCAATTGGACCCCTCTGGTACGTATCGCCGGTACACTCAACATCCACCGCTACATCTCCGACGTTTTGGAGCCTGTAGTCCTCCCTTACCTGCAGGACCTGCCAGCGGCCACGTTTCAACAGGACAATGCGCGCCCGCACGTGGCAAGCATCGTCCAACAATTCTTCACGGCCCACCAGGTGTCACTGCTGCTGTTACCCGCCTGTTCTCCCGATATGTCGCCCATCGAACACGTCTGGTCGCTGATCGGCAACCGAGTGCCCCGGCAAGCACCACCCGTGATGAACTGTGGCAACGTGTGGAAGCAGCCTGGACCGACATACCCCAAGCCCACATCCAAAGCTTCTTTCGTTCGATGCCACGGCGTGTAGCGACCCTTATTGCCAGCCATAGGGGCCACACGAACTATTGATGTCTGCGTGTTCCGCAAGTCGCACGGGCCTGTAAGCTCAATCGTTTCATCTTTGTATCTGTTGTTATGTGTCTAGTAAATCTGGCTTTGCTATCTCGTGTCCTTCTTGGTGTTGCATTTTGTGTGGCCAGCAGTGTAAATCAGTGCCACGGAACTTAATTGAATTTAAATGTAATTAATTTCACTATGATGGACACTATGCAGAAAAGCGTAATTTACCCCGAAAGGACTAGTTTGCTTCATAATTTAGCATCATTCCCTATGGACGATGTTGATTTCTACCCCCATCTTTTGCATTCTGATCTTTTCTACGGAACAGCTGTTCCTTCCTACTTTCAAAGGCGGTTGGAATTACGGCGTCACGCTTTTCCCGCTCAACAGAGCTGGTATCAGCCATCATTCAGGCGACTAAATCTATTGGGTATGCGCAAAAGTTCTACCCGTTTTTGTAATAGATGCAAATTGCGATCGGAGGAGTTACGTCACATGACGCTTCGATGTCGAATTTTCCGCCAATAAAGCATGGAGCAGCAGAGATAGTGGCACTAGGTTTTTCCGAGTAAGTCACTCGTAACGGAAATCACGGACGGCGCAACATGGCATGCGATAAGGAGCACATAACATGGCATGCGATAAGGAGCACATCAGACATTGTTTACTGTATGAGTTCGATAAATGCAGTACTGAAGCCGCAGCTTACCGCAACATCTGTCACGTGTAGGGGGAGGATGCGGTTGATGATAGTACATGTCGCTGTTGTTTTCGGAAATTCCGGGACGGAGACAGAAGCTGTAAAGATCAACCACGTCCTGGACGTCCATCCGTGTTTTCTGACGAGGATGTGGACCAAGCCATAACAAATGACACACATCCAACCGTTCAGGATTTAGCGGAAACGTTGTCGGTACACTGAACAACAGTTGAAAGACGGATGCATGCGCTTGGGTTCATCACGAAGTTCGATAACTGCGTTCCACACCAGCTTTCTGAAAAGCAACGAGAGGAGAGAATCCGTGCCTGTGTTTCTCGTCACAGAAATGAACCGTTTTTGGGACGAATTGTAGCTGGTGATGAGAAATGTGTACTGTACCTTAATGTAAAGGGTCGACGGACTGTGTGTAGAGGTGCTCCATCGACCTCAAAATCAGGACTGCATCGCAAAAGGGTTTTCTTGCGTGTTTGGATGTCCAGGGAATAATTCACTGGGAAATGTTGCCACCTAACCGAGAGATAAATACTGACCTATACTGCCTACAGTTGGACATATTGCGAGAACAGCTGACATCGAAGCAGCCAGCACTCGTCAATCGCAAAGGCGTGATCTATCATCATGATAACGCCAGACCTCATGCACGGTGGCGCAGGTGAAGTTCACAGACCAGTATATATACAAACCGAGGACCAGTTATCGGTTAGTAGAGTGTTCGGAGTCAGAATGGGAAAAGCTGCCGATTTATGGGAGTTTGATAAAAAGCAAATTGTGATGGCACGGCACCTAGGAACTACGATCTCGGAAACGGAGCGGCTTGTGGGTTTTTCGCGTGCTGCTGTAGTGGGTACGTATCAAAAGTGGTGCATAGATGGCCAAACGACGAACCGTCGTGCGTGTCGTCTGCAGCTCATTGATGCCAGCGGGGAGGGAGATGGTCGCGCATTGTTCATAGCGACCGCAGGGCCACATTGCGACAAATCACCAGCAGCTACAGCAGTGGTGATCAGGGCAATGTGTCGCAGCACACAGTTCATCGCAGCATCTTTTTAAGCTTTCTTTTTCTATTTTCGTATTCATAAAACTTCGTAGTCGACATTTTCGCTGACGGTGATGATTAATAGTATTGATTTCCCCCAAAAGAACAAAGCGAGAATGAAAACACACTTGTAAACTGGCGGGAGAGGAATGCCGAAGCAGGCAACTGGTGTCGTAAGCTGAATGTGAATGCATTCTAACCAGTACTCTGTCCTCTCTTGTCACCCACAATACCCTGGAGCCTTGACCTTGAATTCATGGAGTCCGATTCCGGTCTTTCAACCCACATTCCAGGGTTGTTCTCACGCTCAGATTTTCAAAGCCTTGTAAAAAAACTATGCGCCACTGTAGTGCCCTTCCCTTAGCCTCCCACTCTTGTTCTCCGTCATCTGCGGGCTCTGTAAAAAGAAATGCTCCCCCTCTCAGTCTTCTTCTGAGTTTTGACCTTGCCAGGAAGCAGGACCGTTTGAATAGCCGTCCACAAATGCATGTTTTTCTTTTTTTTTTTTTTTTTTTTTTTTTTTTGATTGGAGGTTTAACGACCACCGTGAGCAACTCAATGGGCTATAAGCAGTCACCCGTCCCTAATTTAGGGTCACTGGTTCCAGGGAAGGGAGAGAGCCAGTGCCGTAAGACAAACACAACATCCATGCCTCACCGGGATTCGAACCCGGACCCCGTTCGGACAAATGATCAGAGGCCATCGCTTAGACCACTGCGCCACCGGGGTGGCATGTTTTTCTTTACTATGGTCAGGGAATAATTTACAAATATAACAGTAAATTATCTTGGTTGTTACCGAAAAAATCAACCAATTTCTCATTTCTTTTGTTCCGTTTTTCTTCACTCTCAGAAAATGAGACTCATTGAAACCTCTGAGTTTAATCCATCCTCCTTCCTCATACTCTTTTTTCAAATTTTCCATGTTTTTCGGTTTATTCAGTAAAAAATATTCGATCATATCGGATGAAATCAATTTTGGCCATAATGCAATATCTTCAGGATAGGCACCATCCCTCATTTCAACAAAATTGCTATTAGTAGGCAGTACCATTGGCATTTCAGAGTTCACTTGTTCAGATACTGCAACCGGTGTAGAAATCTCTAAATTCTCTGATAATTGAAACGTTTCCTCTTTCATCCTTTCCGATGGAGTACATACTTCTGCTACTAAAGAATCCACTTTTTCAATTGGTAGTTCATCTCTCGTAGTTTTCGATGAATGTTCACTACTGGACTCGTCTTCAGTTTTTTTCACATACGATAACAAACTGTTTCTTTGCTTAACTTCATTTTCTTGTCTCATCTTACTTTTTTTACGTTTTTGACTGCCAGACTCATAGTGTCGCTTCATTGTTACTGTCTAGTTTTCACTTTCGCGCACAATACCAGAAGATAAATTCCAAACTTCGTTAAATAAAAATCTAGTAATGGTAAAACCATTCCAGAGTTTAAACAAGCAGGCAATGCACTGCTGTGAACAAAGGTATTTCTATGTAAAAAGATAAATGAAACAAACTATATGAAATTAAAATGTCGTGGTGGAAATCACGGAAAACTCCTTGTAAACAAATAAAACAACTCACCGCAAACAAAAGAGATAGCGAGAGAAGAAAAAGTTACCAGTGTCCTAATTCAGTATTCCTCCGTCAACGGCGCTGATTTTACATAGCTGGGAGGCAATATACCAAAGATATGAGATGGTCCATGCCTAAATCCCCTTGCGATTAAAAAAAAAAAAAGAAAGAAAGAAACGCCTTGGCGACTACTACCTACACATTCTGTTGTGATAGAGATCCTATAACGAAGTAAATTTCTCCGTCATTTCTATCCGCGCCGGGATTCGAACCCGGATCCCCTCATTCCGGAACAAGTTGCTCTACCAATTGAGCTACGAGGACGTTTTATTCTGATTCCTATCTGCCTTTATGTCGTGTGCGTCCTTCTGGCAGGTACGTCACATCTCCTGGTACGTTACATCATCTCCCCCTTATTATTATTTTTTTTTTTATTTTTTTTTTTTCGAAGTGCTGGAGAAGGGATTCTCTTATTTTTCCTATCTCGCGGTGTGGAAATATCATCACACCAATGCGAGATTTTGAACGGTCGGGTCATCCGGATAGTTCGGGCGCCATTATAACGAAGTAAATTTCTCCGTCATTTTTGGTCTACGCCGGGATTCGAACCCGAGTCCGCTTATTCCGGAACAAGTCACTCTACCAACTGAGCTACGCGGACGTTTTATTCTGATTCCTATCTGCCTTTATGTCGTGTGCGTCCTTCTGGCAGGTACGTCACATCTCCTGGTACGTTACATCATCTCCCAATTATTTTTATTTTATTTTATTTTTTTGAAGTGCTGAAGAAGGGATTCTCTTATTTTTCCTATCTCGCGGTGTGGAAATATCATCACACCAATGCGAGATTTTGAACGGTCGGGTCATCCGGATAGTTCGGGCGCCATTATAACGAAGTAAATTTCTCCGTCATTTCTGTCCGCACCGGGATTCGAACCCGGGTCCCCTCATTCCGGAATAAGTTGCTCTACCAATTGAGCTACGCGGACGTTTTATTCTGATTCCTATCTGCCTTTATGTCGTGTGCGTCCTTCTGGTAGGTACGTCACATCTCCTGGTACGTTACAATCCTTGTCCACAAGACAGGGATACTTCAAGGGGGTCGTGGGGTCGTGAAAGCTCCATTTTACGCAGATGCTGGACAGTAATTTCCTTCGGCCAGAGGTTTTTTTGGGGAAACAATCGCTGAAGCTAACTGTATTATTGTTTGAATATGATTTAAACACGAATGTTTCTCTTTAAGGTCGAAAATAGAGAAAAAAATCCGAAAACGGAAGTGGGACGGAGTGAAGATTTCTCCTGTATTCGTTTTTCTATAAATGCTCCGTTTGTCCTATATTATAGTTAAATATGATTTTATACCATACATTTTTGTATTTCATCTTGAAAATGGTGGGAAAATTTTAGGTACAGAGGGCAAAGTGCTCTTGATTTTAGTCATAATTGCAATTGCTATAGCATGGGTGTCCTAACAAAAGTTCTGCACACTGTATGTGTTTGAGAAAAGCGTGAATTAACGGAGCAAACTTACCTTACTGTCGTTCATGTACTTCCCTTTGCTGCTAATGAGAGCTTGTCAGCGGTGAGATACATCCTGGATGCCTAGTATAGTACGCCATCTTTGTTCAGCTACCGTCTTACTCGGGTCACGTCGAATAACATTTCATCCAGCGATTCGTAGCGGATGACAAGGAGCCGATTTTTTAACTTTGGGAAAAGATCAAAGTCAGGTGGACGGAGATCAAGGCTGTATGGAGGGTGGGATAGTCTACCACCCATATTTCGACAAAAGTACCCGTACCGACGACCATGACACGATGCGTTGTCGTGCAACAAAATCGCTCCCGCTTCCACCAAGTTGCAGAGATTTTGACGAATTTTCGGTCTCAACTTTGTCTTCAGAAAGTCACGATAATATTGTATCTTGACATTTCCCCTACCGCACTCGATCAGAGACCACAACACTCTGGACATCGTACGCAAAAAATTATTATTTGCTTCACTTTGGATTGTTGCCGACAACACTTTGAGGGGCGTGGGGAACTTGGATGCCTCCATTCCGCTGATTGTGACTTCAGTGCCGTATCGAAATCACGGGTCCAAGTCTCTTCAATTGCGACATTTCTGTTCAGGAAGGTGTCGCCCTACCTTTCGAACTGTGGAGGTGATCCTGTGTGATGCTCACTCTGGCTGCCTTCTGCTCGGGGGTGATTTGATGGGGCACTCAGCTCACTTCTATTTTTCTTTTTCCCAGTGAATCGGTCAAAATCCGCTGAACAGACATGGTGTACAAATTCGCCGGATGAGCAATCTCCTCGACTGACAAACGGCGATTCTCTTCGAGAAGCATTGCAACAATAGAGACAGACATTTTGTTTGTCGCCGTTTGAGATCAGCCCAAGCGGTTATTATTTTCGATGCTGCTTCAGCTCTGCCGAAAGCGATAAATGCCCAGCGATAAATTGGGCTTCGATCAAGAGTTGCTTCCCCACGAACTTCTTTCAAGGCAGTGTGGATCTGTGTCGGAGTTTTTACCCCCGCAGAGTTTCTATTTTCACGTACGAGCGCTGGTCTAACGCCGTGACTCGACCTGAGGAGCTGCACGCTTCCATTTCCAGACACACCCACGTCCTCACAGAAAATGATAGCGCGCCGTTCCGACACCACTGCTTTGCTGAGAGTCTGACCTTGACATGACGCAATCATTTTCCCGATTGCATCATCCGCTTCCGTTTTAGATTAACGTGTATAACGTAAATGCCTTTTCGTACTGCTACGTTATTTTAAAAACATCACCACACGATGAAAGAGTTCCTAAATTAAACCTTAACGGCCAGACGAAGCATTTAAACAGAAGTCAAACTTACGGAAAATGACGCTTTATTTCTCCAGTACAGCTAATAGTACGTCAGGATAGCATAGAAATCACATACCACTTCTCTCACACAAATCAACACCCCACATTAAACACTCCACACTAGCAACTGTTGTCTCGTAGTTTTTATCTCTGGTTCTTATCTTATAACAGGCATACGTCACGTTCATTCAAACTCAATTGTGGTGCCAACAGTATTCGTTTGAGAGAGAAGATATCACGTTAAGTGTGAAGTATAACTGAGAACAAACTCAAGATTTACATAGGGAAAGAAACTAAAAAGGAAAGTTAATTTTGAATATACGTCACACGTGTGCAGAACTTTTTGTTATCACCCTCGAATTTAGGTTAGACCTCTTCTTTTTTCTTTTTTTTTCTAGGTAGAAGAAACATAAGGTGGTTGTTTTTTGTATCTAGCAGTTATCTTGACAAGTGTCCACTCGCAGATTATTTTGTGGCACCATGACATCTGTCACAGACTCATCAGGAACTTTCTGCTAGGGCGCAAGACCGTAGCTACCGGGTGGACAGGGAGGGCGGTTTCTCTCCCGTAATGTTCACACTAGGGACATAAATTTAGTCTGTGAGGGGCGTAAAAAATAAAAATGCACAACGTGTGAATAAATTTACTGGAACGTTTAACTGAAAAAGGAAGTTAAACACTTTAGTATTTTCTTTTTATAGACTTTAGTTAGCCGCATAAAGTATTGTACGCAGCTAACCAAGAAACATAGTACCCTACCTTGTTAGGTATAAATCCCTTACATGTACGAATGGAATTGTCCAAAACGGCGGAGAGAGGCATATAAAGCAATTTGCGAATATGATACCCTCCGCAATCTTTCCAAATACGCTGAAGCAATAAAGAGCTAATTAGTCATCCGTGTTTCATCGTAGAAAGCCCCTCTGAGTGTTTAACCTTGAACGGAATTTTTCCAAGCCCTACTCCGAACGTCTTCCAACTTTAAGCTCACTATCTGATACACATTCGTTCTGTGGAGGTTCGTTTATTTTCACAGTTCATGTTTTAAACTCAACAGCTGAAAATAAATCAAGATGCGATTACCGCATGCTTCTTACCGCTGAAGATGTCGCATGAAGGAAAAAAGGGACATTTCTTCTACGTGCCTCCAAAGCTCCGAAGGCTTGGGACGATTTAAATTATCCCGACATTCTAGGCATGCGCGTTCATGAAAACTTCTCTAGCGTTGTGGAGCCTTGATTGGTTCTTTGGAAACTACACTGGTGTGAAAAAATTAAGGACGAAGAGGAAAAATGAGCATGACAGCGGAACTTGCAGGCAGAACGGACCGAAAGACCACTCAAGAGATAGACTGGGGCATGGGCATACATGCAGCATGACGTAGGGGGGGCGAGTGTCGGAAGGGTATAAAGCACACGGGCGGTGTACGCTCAACAATTCAGTGAAAGCTATTGCACGGTTTATATCGGTTTGAACGACGCCGAGTAGCTGCCACCGTGTGGTATGGCCAACAGGCAATCCAGTACACGACATCTGGATGACTTTACCCGAGGTCGCGTCATTGGGAAGTTGGAAGAAGGTCGAAGTGTGACTAGTGTGGCCGAAGAGTTCGGTACCGCTCACAGCATCGTTACACGAGCTTGGAGAGCATTTCAAACGACAGGAACAGCTGTCCGAGAGTTTAGCAGTGGTCGTCCACGAGCAACCACGGCGGCGGACGACCGGTATATTGTCCTACAGGCGAGAAGAGACAGACGGCAGACAGCGGGAGAAATCGCAAGGCACATGCAACAGACAACTGGACGTCCGTTATCGCGTTTTACCGTGGCCAGGTAGCTGCACAAAAGTGGTCTATTTGCACGACGACCAGTGCGGTGTGTGCCATTAATGCCTGCTCATCGGAGACGGCGGTTTCTTTGGTGCCAGGAACACAAGAACTGGACACATCATCAATGGGGTCGAGTTCTCTTTACGGATGAGAGCCGATTTAGTCTGACGAGCGATTCTGGACGTATACACATCTGAAGAGAGCAGGGAACACGCAATCACACCTCCAACATCATCGAAAGGGACCGGTTTGGAGGTGGCGGAGTTCTCGTTTGGGGCGGTATCATGCTTGGTAGCCGTACTGACCTCCACATCTTCGAAGGAGGTCCAGTCACTTGTGTCCGCTATTGTACCGAGGTTCTCTTGCCTCACGTGCGTCTGCTTAGAGGTGCTATGGTTCCTGAGTTCTTCTTCATGGACGACAACGCTACACTTTATCGTACAGTGGCTGTCGCAGAGCTGTTTGGAGAGTGAAGATATTCAACGCATGGATTGGCCCGCAAGATCCCCGGACCTAAATCCAATCGAACACGGGTGGGACCTTCACGTCACCAGCCACCAGCAACGATTCCGCAGCTGCCATTGGCTCTACAAGAGGAATGGGTCGTGATGTCTCAACAGCTCTTTGACAACTTCGTCCTCAGCATGGACAGACGTTGTAAATCCTGCAGCGCAGTAAGGGGTGATCATATCCCATACTAAAGACTGGATTTTTCTTGGCAACCGCCTGTCACATGGACGTTTCTGTCTTCTGTCCAGTTGTGTTCGAAGCTACCTTTTCAATAAAGTGCCTTTGTATCCTTTGGATTCCTTGTTTGGACGGTTTTTCTTACTTGTCCCATATTCTTACATCTCGGAGATCTTATGGTATTATTTGAGTCGATGTGGAGCACTTCTGGACGACGTTACATTCGAAAAACAGTCTCGTTCTTAGTTTTTGCACGCCACCGATAGCTGGGGATTAATCGCAGTCGTCCGTCTCAGTAAAACATTGGGACTGCGCTTTAGATTTGGGGGAAGACAATGAAATTATTCTGCGAGCCAAGTGAGAGAGAGAGAGACAGAGTTCCCTTTTTTTCTTAACGCCCACCGTGAGCAACTCAATGGACCATAAGCAGTCGTCCGTCCCTAATTTAGTGCCACTGCTTCTAGGGTAGGAACAGAGCCGGTTCCGTAAGGCAAACACAGCATCCATGACTCACAGATGATTCAAATCTAGATCCATCTTGGACAAACGGAGAGCGAGGTAAGCTTGCTCTTCATTCAGCTCGTGCGCCTAAGCTAAGGTACTCCCATTTGCCGCCTCAGGAGTCCATTCGCCCGAGATGGGTCCTGTTTCGAATTCCGATGAGGCATTTATGGTGGGTTTGCCTTCCTGGAATCATTGTCCCTAAAATAGGGACAAATATCGGAAATCGAACCTGAACCCATCTCGGATGAATGGTCAGAAGCCAGCGCTTAGACCGCTGCGCCACCGGGGCGGCTTTTCAATAGTGAAATACGTAAGGTTTCCATAGATTAGATCTTTCTGCGAGTCTGTTTTGACTTCAAGAATTCTGTCTAGCCTTCTCGGTGGTGCAGTGGTCAAAGCGTTGGCTTCTTTCCGGAAGGTCCAAAACCTCTTCCATGCACGGCAGTTACGGCTTCTTTCCTGGTCTGCATGTTCGCCGGATATGTCCCAAATCGAACATGTCTGGAGCATGGTAGCTAAGCGATTGGCCAGTCAAGCGCCTCGGCCAGCCACCACAAATAAACTGTGGTCAGGCATAGAAGCAGCCTGGCAGGCTCTTCTCCAGGATGATATCAAAAACCACTCCCATTCCATGCCACTTCGTGAAGAGGCTGTTATTGTCACTCGAGGTGGCTTCACACGGTACTAAGTTTCGAAGCAAAAAATCTTGTATAGCTCTACAAATTTAATCAGTTATCTCCTGTAACATGAGGAATCTGTGACATAAATTTCATTTGAAAAGCGCGATTCTTTTTTGGTTTAGCAGTAGTGTAATTCAGCTTATATATCGGCTGTGTTGGGAAAATATACATCATCTGTATTTTTTTTCGCAATTTGACCCGGGTTTTGTGTGGGTGTGCGAGGCAGAAAATTTTTATGTAAACCGAAATTTTCTCTACTCCCACCGCTAGCACACAAGTTTGTTCTTTCTTCGACGTCCGGGGTGTCCCGGACGATTTAGGGGTCCGTCTCAAATCGTCCGGGACACCCCGGACGCAGAAGGTAGCGGCAAATGCACTACCAAGCCCTGTCGGCAGTGCTAAAGGGGTTAGCCCCTCTTCCGAGAACAGCCGGAAGGTAGGGCCCAGCGCTGGGGGAAAACTCTCAAAGACGCTTCCCCCAGCGGGGGCTCTAAAGCCGCTACACCCACGAAGGGAGCCTCGACTGAGCAGTCTCAGTCAGCCAGTGGTGTAAGCACCCCCTTGCCAGTTCCGCCCATGGCAAGGAAGGGAAAAACAACACCCCAGCCCGAACCCTCTCGGGCTCCTGAGGAGTCGTCCACGGGGTGCTCAGAGGTACCTTCGGTGGGAGGTACGCGTCCCAGGACACCCCCGGTGCTTATACCCGAGGAGTTTGTGAACCTCGTAATCGACCTCACTAAGGAAGTCGAGTCCGTTCTCTCGGACTAGCGGGTCACTTCCTCAGGCAGAGAGAAGGTGAAAGCTGCCCTGAGCAGTGTTAGAGACGCTTGTTACGGGCAAGCAGCACGGGCATCCTATCTCGAAGGCAGGCTGTCCGTGCGGGATGAGTTGCGCTGTGAAGCCGAAGTGAAAGCGGCTTCCTACGCCGAAGTGGCTAGGAAGGGGGCTAACAAGGCGAAAGGGCCTTCGCCCGCCCCGATTGAGACTAGAAAGAGGAAGGGAAAGTCGGTGGACAGGAGACACGTGCTTTTAGTCTACCCGACAGTCGAGAGTGCGTCCTCAGAGGACACGAAGAAAACCCTAAAAACTGCAGTAAACCCAACAAAACTGCAGATAGGGGTCAAGAGCTTGCGGAGTATAAGGAAAGGAGGGGTCGCCGTGGAGTGTTCCCATCCCGGGGAGCTCGACCGCCTTGCCCAGGAGTTGAGAAGCAATCCGCTGACCAAGGATTGCACACTTCCCACGGCCCCACGGAAGAGAAATCCCCGGTTGATTGTGTACGGGGTCGACGGGGGACTCTCAGGGAAAGAGTTCGAGCAGATGGTTTGTGGGCAGAACCCAGAGCTCGAGAACGGGTTCAAAGCCTGTTTTCCCATCAGGTGCATGGGAGGTAGGGTCCACTGGGTGGCAGACGTGGAACCCAAGGCCTTCAAGCACTTGGTGAGGCGGAAGACACTGAACTTGGGTTGGTCAGTGCTCCGTCTAAAGGAATTTTTGAGGGAGGTCAGGTGCTTTCGGTGTAATGGGTTCGGCCATTTCCGAGGCAACTGCCCCGAGACAGATGCAAGGTGCGGCAATTGTGGTGAAGTTGGGCACCAGCACCACCAGTGTGCAGCCGCACCGAACTGCAGCAATTGCACCGCTGCGAATGCCAAGTTCCACCTGAAGCTGGACGTCTCACACTCCAGCTTCAGTAAGACATACCCTAGTCTTATTAGGGAACTTGAGCAAAGGAAGAGTCAGGTCAACTACTGTTGACGGATGGAAGTACCCTTGGAGGTACGCAGCTCTCGATAATGAGTTTTTCGGTCTATTGACCAAGGTGTTTGATTTGACCCTGGCCCGGGGTCATCACCACAGCTCTGGCCCTAGAGCTGTGAACAATGTAAATATTTCAATGTGTGTGATTTTTGTTTAGTATCTAAGTATTGTGAGAGGGGTGCATGAGACCCTCATAGTGAAAATGTTTGTAATTGTGCTGAGTTTTGAAATAAAGGACAGTAGTCCCAAAAAACTCGCGTTGGCGGCCGATCTCCCGGCCACGAGATGAGATATTTTGAAAAAGTTGCTCGCCCCAACTGCCCATAGCACGTCGCACACACGGGTTGTGACAGAGGGGTGTAAGGTACCGGTCCCGTGGGGGAGGCAGATCCCCACAGGTCTCTAGACCGAATCTGTCCGAGTAGAAGACTGTGGTTTCCGGTGACTGACAGGCTGGCTGTCGGAACGCCGTCAAGGGATCCTATCTATCCCAAACTATTCGAGAGAGTTCCGCATTTCCCTGCGAAGTCAGCACTTTGACGGTGCAGGTATTGTCATCAGCTAGTGTTCTACCACATGATCGTAGAAACCCTGTCATATCTCCCAGGATTAGATCATCCGCCCCCTAAAAAAAACCAAAGCCCCCCTTGTTGCTTTCAACTGCAAACGGTCCAGCCAGTGACTAATTTCAGCTGCAGATTGCATTTTTAATGTGATCCTCAAAAGTGTTAAAAGGAAACATCACATCATCCGTGATTTAGAGGTTCAGTATTGAAAGGCAGGAATCTAAAAACCGCACTTAAGCAACCATGGGAATTTTATACAAAATAATACTTTGATGAAACATCACAATTTGTAATAATATATGACATTATTACATTATATACAACACATGAGAATCATTATATACACCACCATCAATCATGTTATCCCTATGAGAACAAACATTCAATATCCAGTAACTTTCTAAATACCATTTGAATGAAAAATGGTGCATGACAGAAATTGTAGAACTCACATGAAGTGTAGGAAATGCATTCACATTTTGTTGCTTAGCAAATTACAAGAAAATGAGTGCTGAAAGATATGTTTCTTCCCCATTTTACAAATTGTTCAACGAAAATGAAATTAAAACAGAAGAAAAAAAATACCCCCCCCCGTCATTGTTATTTGTTTAAACAGCGACGACTGAAAGAATTTATGTATAAGTAGCCCAGGTGGGCAAACCCCAGTGATAAACATACGAGCACTTCTTCGAGTGGACAACACAAAAGACTGTTTTAAAGGAAAACAAGATTCGAAAAAAATACGATTTGTGCGTGGCCCTCATTGCCCTCAAGGCTCAAGCCTCACCCACACTCGCGATCGGGAGGGAGGTCGGCTTTCTTTGTTTCTTATAATTTTGTCCCAAAAGATCCACCCTAGCACATAATTTTCATCCTGCCTCCTTAAGAAATCAAAGCTACGAGCAAGGTTTTAAGAAAAAGGCAGAAGAACTTCTAACTTTCTGGATTGAAGTTTCTTCGTTCTCTTTAAATAAAAAACACAAAACAAAAAACCTGCAGGTGAGTGGTCAAAGAGTTTGACTTTTTGTAAGCCTCTTGGGGCATTGGGAGCCCTAGGCACCGGCCCCGTTGGCCCACCCTTTAAGACGGCCATGCAGCAGTTAGACCACGGCGCCACGTATCCTTCGGTTACCTTTGAACACACATGCCGAAAAGTGCAAACTACATTTGACAATACCAAATTCGGCTACGAAATACAAAGCCAAGACTTGAAATGGTTTTAAGATGAGACAGCTTGATGCTCTCTGAAAATCCCTACTTCTTGAGAATGTGAAAAAGGAGCAGCTTTCCCAGGCTTGTAGAACAAAGAAACATGGAACACGAGGCGATAGAAATGTTGCGAATGAGATTTAATATTTTTGCCGGAAATTCTTGTACTAAATCACCGCAACACTTTTAATTTATTTTCCTTTTTTAACGAAAATTTGGAGAAACAAGGAAGACATGAATTTTCTAAACATTTAGACTGGGAAACCTACCCCGGTCTTCAATGGCGATGGTGATAATAGTAATTAAAATTTCATTATTAGTGAGAATTTGTAGATTGGAACTCCAAATTGCCTAGATTTTTCCCGGATGATTTCTCATTTGTGATGATATCATGTTGACTTTTTTTTTGATTGGAAGTTTAACGACCGGCGTTAGCAACTCAGTGGGCTATAAGCAGTCGCCCGTCCCTAATTTAGGGTCAATGGTTCCAGGGAAGGGAGAGACCCAGCGCCGTAAGACAAACGCATCAACCATGCTTCACCGGGATTCAAACCCGTTCTCCTCTCAGATAAATGATCAGAGGCCATCGCTTAGACCAGTGCTCCACCTAGATGGCCCCAAGTCTATCCACTTGTGTGTTTTCATTTGAAATATCTCCAACTATCAGCCTGCTAATGCGAGGTGTGATAAAAAAGTATCCAGACTGGTTGCATAAGCTCCGAATCTCGCCACACAGCAAGAAGTGGTTTGAAACAGGTTGGCCTTGGAACGTACTACGCATGTGCTGTGAGTTACGTCTTCTCTGCTCGACCGGTTTGTTCTTCCTTCGGTATCTGACTTCTACAGCATGAGTGTAGAAACCCTTTCATATCTGCCAGGATTAGATCAACCCCCCTCCTAAAAACCGAAGCCCCCCTTCTTGCTTTCAACTGGTAACGGGCCCGTCAATGACTAATTTCAGCTGTAGATTGTATTTTAAATGTGATCCTCAAAAGTGTTAAAAGGAAACATCACATCATCCGTGGTTTAGAGATTCAGTATTGAAAGGAATGAATCTAAAAAACCACAGCTAAGCAACAATGGGAAATTTATGCAAAATAATGCTTTGATGAAACATCACAATTTGCACGAAACAATACTACTTTCGAAACAATGCAATTTATACGAAATAATACCGTGACATTGTTATAAACCCTATATAAGCAGTGCAGAGAGAGAGAGAGACGGGGTGTTTGTAATCCATCTTTATGGATCAAGAAAGCTGATCAGAAGATCAGCAACATGAAAAAATAAAATAGAAAACACAACTATGTACACATTGCACACTACGGAAGATCTGTACCTCTCCTTGCACACAAAATTCGTGAGAGGTCTTCCGTATGGATTCCGTTGAAATCAAGTGTTCGCCGACCCCATGGCGCAGCTGTGTAAGTGATGGCTACCGATCATTCGCCCATCGGAGGGATCTGGGCTAGAATCCCGGGTTGTTTGTGTTTATCTTTCGGGGGTTTATTCGTTGTATTTCTTGTTCACCCGGCATTCAGTCTTCAATGTTCACTGCATATGTACATTACTGACGTCGACACACAAAATGTCTGTACTGTATGTCTTCCTGTATACACCGATGAACCATTACATTATGAACACCTACCTAATGAGATGCAGGACCCCCTTTAGCCAGCAAAACAGCGGCCACTCGGGGAGGCATCGATTCGATGAGGTGGCGATAGGTATCCTGGGGTATCTGGTACCATAACATCAACAGCAGGTCCTCCAGTTCCTGTACATTTCGGGGTGGCGGTGATTTAGTGCGAACCCGTTTTTCCAAGTCGAACCACAAATGTTCGATTGGGTGCATATCAGGTGAATTTTTGGAGGCCAGGGCATTAACAGAAATGTTCCTAGAACCACTCCCTGACGATTCTGGTGGTGTGGCATGGCGCATTATGCTGTTGGTAATGGCCATTACTAGCAGTTGCCATGAATGGGTGAACTTAGTCCGCAACGATGTTCAGATACCTAACAGCTGACGGGGATTCTGCTATTGGGATAATGGAGCCTAAAGTGTCCCAAGAAAACATTGCCCACAGCATAACACCGCTGCCGCCGGTCTGCTTCCGCCCAACGGTGCATCCAGGTGCCATAGATTTCGTTGGTAATCGGGGTATAAGCGCTCGGTCGTCTACGTGATGCACCGGGAAACTTGATTCGTCAGATCAGGCACTTTCTTCCAATCATCCACGGCTTAATCTCGATGATCTTGGACCCATTTCATGCGTTTTTGGCAACGAAGTGCAGTGGGCACGGGGACCCGGCTGGGTCTTCGGCTACGCAACCCCATGCGCATAAGTTTGCGATGCACTGAGGGCTGTGACACATTGCCTTAACCACCACTGTTGTAGCTGCGGGTGATTTGTCGAACTGTGGCTCTGCGTGCGGTCGCTCTGAACAATGCGCTACATTCTCAGCCCCCTCTGGCAGCAAAGAGCTGCAGGCGTCATACGGCTGGACGACGGTTCGTCGTTTTGCCATCTGCGCACTATTTTTGATATGTATTCACTACAGCGGCACGTGAACAACTCACTAGCAGCGCCGTTTCCGAGATCGTAGTTCCGAGGCTTTGTGACATCACAATTTGTCCTTTATCAAACTCCGATAAATTGGCAGCTTTTCGCATTCTAACTCCGAACACTCTACTAACCGGAAGCCGGTCCTCGGGTTGTACATATACTGCTCTGTGAACTTCATCTGCGCCACTGTTCGGTCTCCAAACGCATTCATTTCTTTAGGCTGGGGGTGGTCATAATGGAATGACTCAATGGTGTATGTCAATGTATCTGTCAACCAAGTCGAATAAATAATGTTTTTAAACCTCCAATTAAAAAAAAAAGGAAAAAAAGAAAAAGACAGCAAAGGTTCTGGTCATGAGTGCCTCAGCGAATGTCAAGGAGGATCAAATGACCTCCCTGAAAATTGGAATCCAGCAAAATTAAAATTTAAAAATAAAGGCAGACTACAGATATGAATTCAGCCTTAAAAAAAAAAAGGTTTGAGGCTGATCCTCCAGCCTTGCTCATTATGTTAAGCTAATATTGAGCATAAACGATTCAAGTAAAAAATCGAAAGGTTGTAATCGAGAGATCTGACAAATCGTGGTATTCATACGAAATAACCATTTGAATGATTTTTAGGTTTAGAATTTACCGGTAGATGGCGCGATACCATCATAACCACCTGCTTTTGACAAATGGAGATATTCATTCGAAAAAATCACTGGAATGATTTCTAATTTTGCAATTTACCAGTAGTTGTCCTCTCCCTACCCGAAGTAAGGAATCCATGCTGTAAACGAAAGACAAACACGCCATTTTTTTTTTTTTTTTGAATTAGCTTAACCAAGGTTGAAGCTACCCAAGGTTAGTAGATCCTTCAGCGAGCGATGATTCGAATGATCCCGCAAGAGAGAAATCATTCCAGTGATGGTGCAAGCGAGAGATCGTTCGAGTGTTCCTACAAACGAGAGATCATTCGGTCACACGAAAAGTATTTCGCAAACATCTCGAAACCTCTCGAGTTGTTCTCCAAATGAGATGAATGATTTTGCACAAGAGAATTCGAACGATGATTGGCTGATATTTTCTCACCATTCGAGTGCACTCGTTGGATCGAGACAGCCATGTTCACAAAACCTGCAGAGAAACTCTTTGGAGGGTGTTCAACGCTCCTTGATTGGCTTACGTAATCACGTGACTCGTACGTGGGAGAAACGAACAGAAAGAAAAAAGAAAAGCTGCTTCATTGATCAATACCAACATGGATCACAGTCATAGGCGCCAACTATGTACGTGAAAATCATGGCTGACTGCCTTTTTCTGTTCGCCATCTTGCTCCAAGGCGAAAGGTAAACCTGGCCTTTCAACACATACAACGATACTCTACTGCCAAGGATTAAAAGGCTACGTCCCAAGACAAAAGCCTCAAAGCTGAGAATAACTGCTCCTCTCGTACCCTCCTTTTTAGGGTCACTGGTTCCAGGGTAGGGACAGAGCCAGTGCCGTAAGACAAACACAACATCCATTCCTTACGTGATTCGAACCCGGACCCCTCCACGGACTAATGGTCATAAATAAGCCAACAGTTCAGTGCTGTTTCAACATTTTTGGGGGCCCTGGGCCGTCATAGTTTTCGAGGATTTAGACCTTATACATTAGGTGTGCAACTTAATTCTGGGCCCCTAACCGTAAGCTATCATAGAACGTCTGCTAAAGAAATAGCTGTGTGCGATAATGGCTGATTGCAGGGCCATCCAACAGCTTTCCAGGCAACCATAACCGCTCACAGCTGTAGTGACAGAAGGGACGAAAGTTGACTGTGAAAGCAATGTCGTTAGAGAAGCAACATTTGAGGCACTGACCCCTGTTTGCGTTTCAGGTGAAAAAAGTGCCACGGAAGCCCAGAAAATGATCCGTGCTGCTTTGGGTGAGGCTGCTGTGTCCTACAGTACGTGGAAGAAGTGGTTCCAGCTGTTTAAGCAGGAACATTTCGATCACCGGTATGCAGAACGTCCGGGACAGCCACATAAAGTTCACGATGAGGAACTGGAACAATTGTTGGACGCGAATCCTTGTCGCACCCAGTCAGAGCTCGCCCAGGAACTCGGAGTAACATGGCAAGCTATTGCAAAGCGCCTGCACTAGCTTGGACGAACTCACAAGGAGGGCCGTTGGGTGCCCCACCAACTCACAGCTGCGAACAAGTATAGGTGCTACGATGTTGCTGTGTCCTTGCTCTCCAGATTCAAGAAGAAGGATTTTCTCCACAATATTTTCACCTGTGATGAGAAGTGGATCCTCTACAATAATCCTAAACGGCACAAATCGTGGGTTTATCCAGGTTAGCATACCACCAGTACCGCCAAACCGAATATCCATGCCAGGAAGTTGTTGCTGGGCATATGGTGGGATCAGCGCTGTGTCGTACACTTAGAGTTGCTCAAACCTGGTGATACGGTCAACGCTGAGCGTTATTTTCAGCAACTCATTTATGTGAGTGACGCAGTGGAAGCGAAAAGGACATACACCGACAAGAGCAGAAGGTCGGTCCTGTTGCTTCATTATAACACGCGTCCTCACTCCGCGAAAACGACTTTAAACACGATCACCGACCTGGGATGGGAGATTTTGTCCCACCCGGCGTATTCTCCAGACTTCGCTTCCATCGGATTATCACCTCTTTTGCTCCCTGCAACATCACCTGAGTTATACGCACTTCACTTCTGTCGAGGAGGTCCACACATGTATTGATGATTTTATTAACTCGAAACAGTCCTCTTTTTTCCGCAGTGGCATTCGGCAGCACCCTAACCAATGGCTCAAATTTATCCAGCCCTACGGGGATTATTTCCCTGATTAGGTACGTATTCGATTTGCTACAATTGACTGTCAACGTGTCATGTCTGTGGCCTAGAATTAAGTTGCACACCTAATATATAGAGCATATACAACATATAATATTATTACAATGTGTGGTTATATTTGTTACTCACATACGGCATTATTACATTAAATACACCATATGAATATACAGGGTGCCCAGTAAAGTCCTTTCTCAGCTCCGTAACTTTCGAACGCCGACAGCTATAGCCATAAAAACGGTGTCTAGGTATAGTAAAGTTGCTATGTGTTATTCGATGAGACCGCTTACAGCGCCTCCTAGAGGCAAACTCAGGAGCCAGCGTGACGATCTCGAAAACTATACAAGATACGAGAAAATAATTAACTACAAAGTTGTACAGCAGCATCGATTTAGTACGAAAAGACACCTTGCGCACATGAATGCTTAGAATAGAACGCGTACAACGCTCGTTTGCTTGTCCGCGATGTTGAACACTGTTACGTCACGAAACGCGTCAGAAAGGAGCAATTAGTTGTCACTAGGCACATTTACCGTCGGTTCTCAATGTTCTCACTGTCAGCCACAATACACATTTTGATTCTAGATTGAATCACACGCTGCACATTTTGCAGCATGTCAGGTGACAAACTGGAACAAGCATCAGTTATACGGTGTCGAAAGTCCTGCAACGTTGTCGGAGGGGTTTGATACACCTGCTCTTTGAGGTAGCCCCACAGGAAGAAGTCCAATGGGGTGAGGTCCGGTGAGCGTGCAGGCCACTCTACGCAACCACCATAGCCGATGATTTGTTGCTGGAATGTTCCGACCAGGTACCTTCTTACATTTCCTGGCTGGTGCGAAGGGACGCCGTCATGTTGGAACCAAACATTCCGCAGTTGAGTCGGGCTAGTCCTTTGCTGAAGGCGATATTATCTCCTTTCTGACGCATTTCGTGAGGTAACAGTGTTCGACATCGCGAACAAACAAATGAGCACTGTACGCGTTCTATTCTTAGCATTCATGTGCGCAAGATGTCTTTTTGTACTAACCCAATGCTGCTCTACAACTTTGCAATTAACTATTTTCCCGTATCTCGTGTAGTTTTTGAGATCGGAAAGCTAACTCCTGACTTTGCCGCTAGGAGGCTCTATAAGCGGACTCATCGAATAGCGCATAGCCACTTTACTATACCTAGACACCAATGTTATGGCTATAGCTGTCGGCGTTTGAAAGTTACAGAGCTGGGAAAGGACTTTACTGGGCACCCAGTATAAACAACGTATGAGAATTATATACACCACCATCACCACGTTATCCCTATGAGAAGAAACATTCGATATCCAGTATCTTTTTAAATACCACTTGAATGAAAAATGGTGCATGACAGAAATTGTAGAACTCACATGAAGTGTAGGAAATGCATTCACATTTTGCTGCTTAGCAAATTACAAGAAAATGAGTGCTGAAAGATATAATGTTTCTTCCCATTTTACAAATTGTTCAACGAAAATGAAATTAAAACAGAAGAAAAAATACCCCCCCCGTCATTGTTATTTGTTTAAACAGCGACGACTGAAAGAATTTATGTATAAGTAGCCCAGGTGGGCAAACCCCAGTGATAAACATACGTGCACTTCTTCGTGTGGACAACACAAAAGACTGTTTTAAAGGAAAAAATGATTCGAAAAATACGATTTGTGCGTGGCCCTCATGGCCCTCGAGGCTCAAGCCTCACCCACACTCGCGATCGGGAGAGAGGTCGGCTTTCTTTGTTTCTTATAATTTTGTCCCAAAAGATCCACCCTAGCACATAATTTTCATCCTGCCTCCTTAAGAAATCAAAGCTACGAGCAAGGTTTTAAGAAAAAGGCAGAAGAACTTCTAACTTTCTGGATTGAAGTTTCTTCTGTTCTCTTTAAATAAAAAACACAAAACAAAAAACCTGCAGGTGAGTGGTCAAAGAGTTTGACTTTTTGTAAGCCTCTTGGGGCATTGGGAGCCCTAGGCACCGGCCCCGTTGGCCCACCCTTTAAGACGGCCATGCAGCAGTTAGACCACGGCGCCACGTATCCTTCGGTTACCTTTGAACACACATGCCGAAAAGTGCAAACTACATTTGACAATACCAAATTCGGCTACGAAATACAAAGCCAAGACTTGAAATGGTTTTAAGATGAGACAGCTTGATGCTCTCTGAAAATCCCTACTTCTTGAGAATGTGAAAAAGGAGCAGCTTTCCCAGGCTTGTAGAACAAAGAAACATGGAACACGAGGCGAAAGAAATGTTGCGAATGAGATTTAATATTTTTGCCGGAAATTCTTGTACTAAATCACCGCAACACTTTTAATTTATTTTCCTTTTTTAACGAAAATTTGGAGAAACAAGGAAGACATGAATTTTCTAAACATTTAGACGGGGAAACCTACCCCGGTCTTCAATGGCGATGGTGATAATAGTAATTAAAATTTCATTATTAGTGAGAATTTGTAGCTGTACTCCAAATTCCCTAGTTTTTTCCCGGATGATTTCTCATTTGTAATGATATCATGTTGTCGGTTATTTGTTCTATCTGTAATACTAGCGCTTCTCCAGCTCATCATGCTTGCCATTATTGATTTCCCTTACTGAGTGCAATGATTTTCCCAAGTCTATTTTTTTGGGGGAGGTTTAAAGACCACAGTGAGCAACTCAATGGGCTATAAGCAGTCGCCCGTCGCTAATTTAGGGCTACTGGATCCAGGGAAGGGAGAGACCCAGCGCCGTAAGACAAACACAACACCCATGCCTCACCGGGCGGGATTCAAACCCAAGCTCCTCTCAGACGAATGATCAGAGGCCATTGCTTAGACCATGGCGCCACCTAGGCCGCCCCAAATCTATCCACTTGTGTGTTTTCATTTGAAATATCTCCCACTCGCTGCCTGCTAATGCAAGGTGTGATCAAAACGTATCCAGACTGGTTGCATAAGCTCCGAATCTCGCCACACAGCAGGAAGTGGTTTGAAACAGGTTGGCCTTGGAACCTACTATGCATGTGCCTTGAGTCACGTCTCCTCTGCTCACCCGGTTTCTTTTTTTTTTACAGTAGCACTTTGTTCTTATGTGTGTGAAACTGTTCATCGCATTTTCCATGGCGGAAAATATTGATCAACAAATTTGCAACAGATTTTGCCAAAAAACTTGTTGAAACTTTCAAAGACACGTACTTAAAGTTACATAAGCCGCCCCGGTGACATAGTGGTCTATGCGATAGCTTCTGATCATTCGTCCGAGATGGGCCCGGGTTCGAATCCTGCCAAGGCACGGATGTTGTGTTTGTCCTACGGCACTGGTTTTTTCCCTTCTCTGGAACCAGTGGTCCTAAATTAGGGACGGGCAACTGCTTATAGCCCACTGAGTTGCTCACGGTGGTCCTTAAACCCCCAATAAAATAAACGTTACAGAAAGTCTATGGGGAGGATGGTATAAGTTTTTATGAGTGGTATAAACGTTTTAAAGATAGTGAGCAGAGCTGGTTCAACCATTAAACAAACTAAGCCTAGGGTGCCAAAATTTGAGGGGCGCTAAGATTTAGAGTTGATAAAATCAAATGAGTTAATAAATGAAAAAAAAAGTAAAAACAAAGACAATTTTATTTTCTGCTGTCCATTCGATATAACTTGCGAATTCTTACTCATTGAGAAATGGAGGACTGTTATTATGGACTGGGTAAGGCCATAATAACAGTGTAAGACTTGTTTTTTTCTGTTGTTCATTCGATGTAAGTTGTGAATTCTCATTCATTGAGAAACGGAAACCTGTTCTTATAGAATGGGTAAGTCAGCTTGCGGTAACCCCCCCCACCTTATTTTACCATGCCACGGAAGCGCGCTTCTGTCAAAAAACTGCCATAAACCAAGCTCGTCTCCATGCAGCAGGGAAGTCAGGCGACGCTAGTGTAACTCAGTTGGCACAGGCAAGCTTTCTGTGCCTGACAAAAATAAAAGTGGGAAGAGGAAAGGGATTGCATATTATAAGAATTAAAAACCACGTTATGCAAACTACGGAACTGAAGAAGTTTCAAATACCACATTTTAAATGTTTGAAACCATAAATGTAAAAAGTCACTGAAATTGTTCAAAACATAAAAAAATCAGATCAGCTGAAAAAGTAATACATCCCAAAAACAACATTTCTGTCCCTAACTCCATTCTGAAATACCCTGAATTTAGTGAATGTCCCCCAAGTTGGCAACACTGCGTGGGCGACTGCCCTCTTCGCCCACGCCTAGCAAAAATTTGAGCCCCCTCCTCCCCCGATGAGCCCCGAACTCTCCTGGTTCTGGGACCTAGCTTGCTCATGGTATCATTAAAACTAATGCTAATATGCACTTAACAATTACAACAATAACATACCCCAAATAAAGTGATCTCTACATATCCATAAATATTTTTCTTTGGAAGCTGTCATAGCTCTTCTTTTAATGGCATTCAACCAGCCCTCCCTACATTTGGCAGATAATCAAATCTTAATCTCTTGGGTATTGCCTTTAGAGACAGCAGCTGGCAACCTAAAAGAAGACTTTCAGTCTCAATTTGCTCTACTTCTGCAATTAATAATGTCACAAAACCTAGGCATTTTGGCTTCGAATTTTTATAAACATTGACACCGCCAGTGATCTCACACTAACTGCAGGACAGCCAGCTGTCCTTCAAGAACTTGCAGGGACACTCTCGATAACGTCATGCGCTACATCTCATAAGGAAAGAAAAAAATCATATGCTGAGGTTGCTAAGATCTATGGTAAGAACAAGTCTTCTATCAATGAAATTGTGAAGAAGGAAAAAGAAATTTGTGCTAGTTTTACATTCAAATAACTTTTATTACATATATTGTTATAATTGTTCTATTTTATTATTAGTTACTGTTGTTTATCTCTTATTGTGCCAAATTTATAAATTAAAACTTTGCCATAGGTATGTATGTAAAGGAAAAACATGGTATATATAGGGTTTGGTACTATCCACGGTTTCAGACATCCACTGGACATCTTGGAACGCATCTGCTGCAGATTGGGAAAGGGAGGGGGGGGGGACTACTGTATTTAGAAGTGACATAAATATATTTATGCTTTCAACGAATGTTGATAGTGGGGTCTTATCTTGTGTTCTGCCTAGTGCCCAATTCTGGCCCTAGAAATCACCATGATCTCTCTTTCATTACTTATAATGAATAAACTCTTCTACCAGCTTAGCTAATTATAATGAATAAAGCTTTCAACCAAGCTAGTAATGTTTTATAATGCTTCGGCTACTGAATTATATGCTCGTACTAAGCTTCAAATAGTGAATTCAAATGGTTGTTGTTACTAGTTAATTAAGATCATGAATAAAGTCTCCTGCTAGTAGTGTAGTAATAGTATTGAACAAACTTATAACTGGTAGTAATGTTGTAGCAGTAATTAGGATGAATAAAGTCTTAACGCTGGTTGTTAATAGTAATAAACTAATGACATAAACCTAACAGCCAGACAGAGATCTGACAAAAACTATGAATTGAGAAAGACGTACTTACGAAAAGCTCTTTTATTATGTAACTCTTGATCATCCAACGCACACACACAACTCGTTTCACAATAATGAAGAATCAAACTAATCACATAGAACGAAGCTCTCAATACAACAACAACAACAAACTCTCTCCTTCACATAAACCAACGCTCTCCGTACAACAACAAACGCTCTCTCCGTACAACAACAAACGCTCTCTCCGTACAACAACAAACGCTCTCTCCGTACAACAACAAACGCTCTCCCTAGATATCGCTGAACGTGCCTATTTATACTGGCTACCACCACGTCATGACTTACACTCATTGCCAGATCTCATTCAGCGGGTGAAATAACATTTCGTTCAGTAAGAAGATAATTTACATAGAAAAATAAAATAACCAGAGATAGTAAAAATCAAAAGGAAAGTGAATCTAGAGTATACGTTACATACTGTATGAATGTATGTTGTGCCATGTGGTACCTGTGAGGTCATTCCAGTTTACAAGGGCCTATAGAATCAGAAGAATAAGGGAAGCAGTGTTTTTCTGTCGAGTTATGACACATGGTGCAAAATACATTCATACAGTATTTTCACTTTTAATTATTTTTTACATACTAACCATTTTTTTAATGATCAGAATTTCTTGTTTGATTGGTGCGTCCTTGTCAATAAAGACTAATTAACATAATTAAGAACAAATGATTCAAATAAACAAATGATTTGCTGTCAAATAAAAGATGGCAAAATCATTTGTCCATTTTGCCATTAAAAAAGACAAATGATTTTGCTGTCTCAACCGTCAATTTTGTCTTCTTCCCATATCCTTTGGGGTTGGTGTAGTATATTCTCTGTTAGTACCCTGTTTATTGATTTTTATAATGTGTATGTGTTATTCAATGTATATATCATAATGTAATATCCATTTTATCATGAGTAAATATTGGTATGTATGTCCACTATTGACTGACCATTAATCACCCTATTGCAGAATTTATATTTTTTCGACTTACTTACAGTATTTACTTGGATGGTATACCTCACAGATTTATATCATGCAGGGCTGTTCCATGGTGTTAAACTATTTAAAATAAACGTGTGAAACAAAAATATGACGAAACCGCAGATGGCTTAGTGGTTAATGTTTCAGACTATCGATGCTGGGTCCCCAGGTTCTAGCCTGGGCTGACCTTTCAGAGATGGTGTGATTTACTAACAATCGCTGAATATCCGCCGTGCATCGGACGAGCACGTAAAGTGACGGCCCCCAGGCTGGACCCACTGGTTAAATGGGTATCCTTTCCTATGTCCTCCCTGAAATTCTCTCACACATCTATGTGCAATATCGTACTTGTACGGTGGCGCCATCTACTGTACTCTAATCTCACTACAAACTGTTCTGTCAAAAGTCTCTAGACTTGCTCTCATTCCTTCCGTTTCTGTGTCCTGCCCAAAAGGTGATCTCGCTGTAGGTGGCTGGGACCTAAACTCTACTCCCTGTGGACGGAAGTTCTACACGAAAATGACAAATTCTGTGGCGGCATTATTATAACAAAAATACGACGTTCATTATTTCGTCACAGCTATAGTACGGTAAACCATGTAATACAGCATTGTGAAATCTGTGATTCCTGAGCTAAACTTATAAATCTAATCTGGAGATTTAATTTTACTTCTGGTGAGCATATTTCTAAAGCCCCAATAGTGGATCGTTGAGTCTCCCGTTGTCAGATATGATTTCGCACAATGTTGTGAGCAAATTGCGGCAGTATAAAACAGATAGAATTAGACTGAGTAAAGAAGTGCAACACCTGCAGTTCTTGACAAGATGTAAGAACAGCAATATCATTTCCAAGTACTTAAGAACATATAATAAGCACCTGTCCTATTGAGGCAAACAGATAATTAATACAGCAGAATTTAAATGACTTAGAGCCCAAATACGAGCGAAGAGATCATATATATAATAGATCGACTGAGTATTGAATCGTATGAGGCATATTGTTCAATAGCTAGTTGTTTGCATGAAGGTGAAGCTAATGATGAATTTATTAAAATACATTTCATCATTGATAAAGAAAACAATAATATGATAAAAAAGCATAACATTAAATTTCACTATCTTTTGTCAAAGATGAACGAGGTACGACTAAACACCAATACGGACAGACCTAACCCTAATAGTTTCTTTGGACCAAAGTTTCTTAATTTCTCGGACGTTGAATTAACAGCTTTACAAAAGCAGGTTTTAAATAAAGGAATCAAATATGCATATGAATATCCGGTTCCAGCTTCTGAAGTTATTGTACCACAAGTAGAGGAAATTGTCATGCAGCAGCCCAGACTAAGGCAGGAAGCCACTAGATACAAGATCGTACGAGCTATTAATAACACAAGAAAAAACAAAGGAGGGTTAAAAGTGAATATAATAAAATATGAAAGGAAAGCATTGCTCGATATTAGGAATAACCCACAGCTTGCATGTGTAATGGCTGACAAGTCTCACCGATTAATCATACTTAATAAAATGGAGTATGTCCATAAAATGCAAAAAGCAATACAAAATCTAAACACTAAGGTTGTGGACAAAGATCCAACAGCAAGTATTATCCGGAAGCAAGCTGTATTAAAAAACAACAGTAACTTGCCTATGCCCATTAAGAATCAGGCTTACCCACCGGTTGGTGCTACCATACCAAAAATATTTGGTAGTCTTAAAATCCATATAGAAGATCATCCTATAAGACCAATAGTGGCAAAAAACCTGTCTCCCACAATAAACATTAAAAGGTCCTTGTACAAGTACCTCAAACAATATTATTCTGACCACCCATATCAGATTAATAATTCAATGGAAGTTATTACAGCATTAAAGCATTTTCAATGTCATGAAAAATTTCATATGGTGAGCCTAGACATAGTATTGTTGTATCCATCCACTCCAATCAAAGACGCTGTTGTACTGATTGAAAAAAGCTTAAAGAACAGAATATCACCATTGGTGAGATTAATAGTGTGATTGCAGCCTTGTATTTTGTTGCTGACTATAACTTTTTTCAGTATGACAACAGGATCTATAAACAACTGATGGGAGCACCAATATGCTCACCAATATCTGGGCTTCTGGCAGAGGTATTACTGTAGGATATAGAAAACCATGTACTTACAGGGGATACAGGAAAAAGACCAGAATTGTACCCAAGGCACGTGGATGATATCATAATCTTTTGGAAGTACAATAATGAAGATCTGCAAGTCTTCTCGGATAAGTTTACCGAGTTATATCCTACCATTAACCTAACATATGAACATGAACACAATAATCAGTTTGTATTCCTGGATTTGTGTTTGAAAAATGAAAACTGTAGTACCAGCTATGAGGTTTATAGAAAACCAACAAGCGTACCAGTTATTATTCCTAACAATTCTAACCACCTGTGGAAAATTAAGTTTTTCTGGTATTATATTCGAAGAGCAATTACGCACTCTTCTAGCCAGGTTGCTGAAACTAAAGAATTTAATTGGGTAAAAAGCATGGCATGCAGCTATGGCTTTGGAGTCGGTATGGTTGAAAAAGTATATGATCAAATTAAACGCCAAATAAATGGCATTGCATTAAAGACTAAACCTGATCAAGCCATGAGGTACTGTGGAAAAGTTCCATTTATTCTAGCCCTAAGTGGAATATTAAAAGCCGAATGTTTTGAGGCCAACCTCATGATAGCTGAAACCATCAAAAACATTGGTTTGATGTTGACCCAGGACTCAGGTGATAAGCATTATTTGGACAAGGTGAGGCATATCAGATCCCCATAAATTTCAAGGTAGGTCTAAGGGAAAAAATCTATGTGGGCAGCACGAAGCGGAGCTTAAGGACTACATTAAAAGAACACCGAGGTAATTGGAATAGAAATCAATAAACTACAGCCCTCATCCAATACTGCTTTAACAATTACGTGGTCCCTGATTGGGACATCAAGTTTTTGACATCACATATTAGTCCCAGACAGATTTTAATATCTGAAGCAGTGGTCATAGAAAAATCAGATAACGTAAATTGTAATAACAATACATCTGTGGAATCATCTCCGGCATGGAAGTTCCTTATTAAGTCAGAAAAGCAACAACAGGCTCCACACAATAATAAAAAAATAAAAAAAAACGAGAAATCAGCAATTTGCATCTGTCCTATTACATGGAACAGAAGCACATAAGATGCGTACTAGAGGTTGTGACTTGGTGACGGGAGATATATATTCAAGGAATGCGATAACCAGTGTTGGGGTTTGTGCAGGTGTATTACAACCTGGTGCAACTGAGGATGTCCTTGATGATGAGGACAAAATGCGTCTGGCAGCAAACACAAAGTGTGCATCTTTGTATGATGTTCAAATCTGTGGAAGCCATCCACATACTTCAGATTAATCCAGAAAACAGCATTATCACCAAAGTTTGTGATTATTTGGGCTATAGCAATCAGGGAAAGCTGCCCACACCTTCTATATGTCATAACTAAGTGTCAAGTGGAGGTTTAATTTTATATCTTCATAGATTTTTAATTTCAACAATCATATTTTAGCTACTCCATCAGGCCCATAGCCAGACAAGCAAGTTGGGAGGGGCGGCTGATAATTGAGATCAGGCGAAGGATATTAAGTGGTCAGGCACTATACTGTTGTGCGAGTCACTAGGACGGGCAAAAGGAAACACAGGTCGGGCTCTGCCCGGCCTGGCCCTCCCTTGGCTACGGCCCTGTACTCCATCGAGCACCAAACGAGGAGTTATTTGATGTGTTTTCCACGAACATTTCATTTTTTGTATAAGCGTGAACTGTATTTTTAGTGCTACAGAATTGGACAATTGACTGAGGGGTGAGTGTTACCCAATAATTTGATTAGAATTTTGAAGTAGTGAATAATATTTATCATGACGGCTAACGAACAATATTAATAAGTAAACAGACTAAAATGTATTTAGTTATGTCATAGTGTTTTTGCACATATGAGGTGACTAAGTTCGAAATGCCTCTTCATCTTGTTGTGGTGACATTTTGCCGTCTCAACCATCAATTTTGTCTTCCTCCCATATCCTTTGGGATTGGTGTAGTATATTCTGTGTCAGTACCCTGCTTATTTATTTTATAATGTGTATATTTATTCAATGTATATATCATAATGTAATATCCATTTTATCATGAATAAATATTGGTATGCATGTCCACTATTGAGGATTGACTGACCAATTATCACCCTACTGCAGAATTTATATTTTTTCAACTTACTTACAGTATTTAGTTGGATGGTATACCTTGCAGATGTATATTGTGCGGGGTGTTCTGTGGTGTTACACTACTTAAAACAAATGTGTGAAACAGAAATATGATGTTCATTATTTTGTCACAGATATAGAACAGATAACCACGTAATACAGCATTGTGAGTTATGTGATTCCTCAGCTAAACTTATATGGTTTACATATTGTGTAATACACTGAAGTTATTGTTTTTTCTTAATTTTCCTTACTAGAACAGTATGCTAGGTGTTGGAAGAACACTGTTTTAAATTAATTAAGGAATATTGCAGTTTCGTAGGCTGGAAATACTCTTTTAGATGGAACTGCATGCTTAAAGTTTGGAGTCCACAAATTTATGTCATTAAAATTGTCAGTTGTGATGGTGATAAAACAACTATATGAGATGATACCATGTTGTGTTAAAAGTTGGGAGACTAGCAGGCCCTGATTTACGGGAGGGCACACGGGCACGTGCCCAGAGCCCCCGGTTTTGAGGGGTCCCCAAATTTGAATTAAATGTGTACTTAGTTAATGGGAATTTTGTGTGTGTATATTTAAAATTTATTTTTTACTTTTGCATGCTCATGAGTCATGTGTTTATAAATGTGGTACTTACACGCAGTGAGTTCGAGTTTCGAGTTTCACGTAAACACGTGGCCATTAATAAGTTTCAGTGGTTCAATTTAAGGTGGCCATTGAGGAGGAGGATCGCTTCCATTGATTCACGTGACCTTTTCTTGCTTCTCCGAACGCACCTAAACTCAACTGATCCTTCAACTTCCTGCACACGGCTTGTCGTTGTCGTAACTGCAACCGCGAACGCGATGGCTTGGTGGCAAAAAACCTCCTTGCTTGGTTGTATTTTGCGTTGTGTTTCTTGTAGTCTGATGGAATGTTGAATATATGTTAATTTTATATATAATCAAATTTAGTTAGTTGTTGAATTTTGCTACTGGTGAGTCTCTTGAGTGTAATTTGTCCTTGGAAGCCAGTAATCTGACTTCAGAATCATCTAACATCACAGATACTCCTAATTTGGGAAATCTTTTGAATTCATCTAATGAAGAGAGCACAAGTTCCACAATGAATGCAGTGGATCCTGCCTTATGGGGAGAAATTACAGAAGAAATGTGCGAATGCTTTTTGAGCAATCCACCAGTCCAAGATTTGAAGTTGCTGGCATTCACAGGGAAGGATATCTGTGGTAAAAAACGTTTCCTAACAGAAGGTAATTTTTTCAGAATAAAAAAATAATGAGAAGGTAAAACGCGACTGGCTTCTTTTATCCCCATCAACTTGTTTACTATTCTGCTGGATATGCAAATTGTATGCTAGGAGCACTACAGCATTAGGATCCACAGGTTTTTCTGACTAAAAGCATACAAGTGAACGTCTTACAGAGCATGAAAATTCACACATACACAGGCAAGCAGTGTGTGACTATTCATCACGCATGAATGCTTCTGCACGCATTGACTGCCAGATAGTTATGCAGTATCGGAATGAATCCAAGTACTGGCAAGATGTTTTGCATAGAGTTGTTGCAACAGTTAAGTATCTCTGAGTTCGTGGGTTGCCAATGTATGGTGATGATGAAACAATTGGATCAGTTCAGAATGGAAATTTCCTGGGCTGCTTAGAATTAATTGCAGAATTTGATTCCTTCTTAGCTCAACACTTGGAAAAATGTGGGAATCCAGGAAGTGGTAACACCAGTTACTTATCTTCAACATGTGTGGATGAATTTGTTGAATTAATGGCTGTACGTGTTTTTAATGCCATCACTGATGAAATAACAATGTCAAAATATTTTTCTGTCATAGTTGACTCTACTCCAGACATTACACACATAGATCAACTGGCTTTTATCATAAGGTATGTCAACAAAGATTGTGAAGCAAAAGAACGGTTTTTCACATTTATTCCATTCCATGGACATACTGCAGAAAACATTACAAATACCATGATATCTTTTCTACAGGAGGCTGGCCTGGATATTATGAATGTCAGAAGCCAAAGCTACGACAATTCCAGCAACATGTCTGGGAAGTATTCTGGTGTTCAAACACGCATTAGGTAAATCAATCCACTAGCGGAATATGTGCCATGTTCTGCTCACACTTTAAATTTAGTTGGTGTGAATAGCATAGATAGTTGCGGTAAAGTTCTTTCTTTTTTCACATTTTTGCAAAAACTTTATACTTTTTTTCTGCATCAACTCACCGTTGGAAATGCTTCAGAAGAAAGTTCAGGAAGCATATGGAAATTCATCACTCACACTGAAGAGTCGGTCAGTTACCAGATGGTGTGCAGATGCTGCAGCTACACGATCAGTGAGGAAAAATTATCGTGAAATAGTAGAAGTTTTAGTATTTCTGTCAGAAAATGTAGATGATTCTCCACAGACAAGAGATCAAGCGAAATCACTGCTGAAGAAAAGGCGAACAATGGAAATATCGATCAGCACAGTTGTTTGGGACACAATACTTCAGAGATAAAACTGTGCAAATCAAACTTGCCAGAATCCAAAAGGAAATATTTCTGAAGTACCTAAAATTTTCCAGTCATTAATTGAACTCATTCAGTTCATGAGGGAAACTTTTGAAGTCTATGAAGAGGAAGCTAAAACATTAGTGTCTGAAAATGTGCAATACCATGGTCATGATTCCCGAAGAAAGAAAGTGCCCAAGAATAAACATCTAGATGAATGTAACAGTGAACATATAGAACTCAGTGCAAGGGATATATTTAGAACTCAAGTTTATTATGTGCTTTGTGATGCTTTAGTCACTCAGCTTTCAAGCAGAAAAAGTGCTTATGAAAATATAATGAGAAAATTTGAATTTTTTACAAAAAAATCAAGATCTGAAATTTTTGAAGGGGCAAAAGCATTGCAGAAATACTATAACAATGACCTTGATGACCAGTTTGCAGATGAGTTTTTGCAATTCTCCTCAATGATGGGGGAGCATGCAACCATTCCCCAAATGCTGCAAACTTTGAAGGCAAACAATTTAGAAGTCACATTTCCGAACACTGATACTGCACTTAGAATGTTCATGACATTACCGATTTCTAATTGTACAAGTGAGAGATCATTTTCTTTGCTGAAAAGACTTAAAAATCCCTTACGATCAACCATGCGACAAACGAAACTGGCATCATTAGCTCTGCTGCCTTTGGAGAGTGATGTGACACAATCTTTAAATTATGATTCTCTAATACATGACTTTGCATCTAGGACATGTAGAAGAAAAATATTCAACCCAACTGTTTCGTCCTGATATAGGAGGTAAATTTTCAGTTCTTTTTATTCATTCTTAAAAATAAAGAATAGTAACTGAGTTATCACAAATAAAAAGATCTGGTGCCCCAAAACAGCACTTTGTCATCATATTGTCAGTTTTGTTCGACACTGGACAATTTATACATGTCATTATGTGCTCATTAGATTTTGGTAAAAATTGGGTAAATGTGTAGTTTAGCATCCTAAATTATTTGGTCGGAAAAGTTGTAAAATTTCTAAAAAGTGTGTCGTACAGATTCTAAAAAAAAATATGCAATTTAAGGGGAAATGGTGAAAAAATTTCATCGTTAGAATGAATATTAAAGATGTTTACCGAAATACTTGAACTCCAAGTATGACGAGTCAGCAGACGCTGCGGGAGGCTTTAAACAACGCTGCGGCGTTGACATGAAGCTGTGCTCCGTTGAAAGGGTAGTGCTACGCTACAGAAAATAGTTAATTTCGGTGTCAGTTCTTGACATCGCAATCGGACAGTTTCTTGTTTTTTTTCACATGGGATTCTTTGATGCTGAATGTATGAACTCATTTCTCTGTGCAATCGGACAGTTTCTTGTTTTTTTCACATGGGATTCTTCGATGCTGAATGTATGAACTAATTTCTCTGTGGAAGCTTTTTTTTTTTTATTTAGTAATCAAACTTTCACTTTGAGACTTGCCATCTAACTTCCGTTAGAGAGAATGCGACACAACGCTTTTCTAGAAACAAGAAAGGCACATGCATACTTACTATTTCGTATCACGGAATTACATGTCAAAGAACGAAGACAATCTCTGCATGTTTCTTTAAAAAGTGAGACAGAAATTACAAACTACATTCTTTAGCGTAGCAATATATTCTGTTACTCTTTCCTGACAAGAGCGTACCTGATTCCTCTTGTACTCTTCTGCCCATGAACTCCCAGCAGCAGCAAACCTTCCTTTCAACGGAGCAAAGCTTCAGGTCGTCGTCGCAGCGTGTGTTTACTCATCCTACTTGGACTACTTGGAGGTAAGTTTTTCGGTAAACATCTTTAATATGCTTTTTTTTTTTTTTTTTAATTTTTTGGTAAAAGTGTTGTACGCCGAAGTACAACACTTTTACCAAAAATTGAACCGGACTAGGTGTTCCCCTCAGCTTTTCAGATTATTATTATTATGTTTTTTTGTTTTGTTTTTGTATAACTCACTCTTCTCCATCAACACAAAATTTTATGTTTTGCAGTTTTCTGATATATTGATCATGATGCGCTGATTTGATCTTGGTAGAAACCAGGAAGCTGGAAGTAGGAGTTCCCATAGCACTTTTTCAATTTTTTATGCAGCTTCACATCTCTATTTATGAGGAAGTCCAGGGGAGGTCACCATGGATTTTTTTTTTTTCTTGTTTTAGTTCACATTTTTTGTTGGGTGCATTGTTCTCATGTTCTAGATGCAAGAATCAGTACATTGCAAGACCACAATATTCACTAAAATTAAGATGTCCATCCATTTTGTCATAGATATATTGTTATAGTTAGAATCTATGGGGGTCATTAACACCACAAACAACTGATCAACTAGTTGTCCCTGCACAGCCAGAGTTGTATAAAAATAAAATGTATCTGCGTACACAGCTATTGAAACAGAAAACTCGCTGCCAACCCACAAACCATGATAACAATAGAATTAGATAATTTAAAGGAAAATTAATAAAACAAATAATTGTTAGAACATTACAGATTCCAATGAGGACAAAATAAGTACATTCCAATTGAATGTGCAGCAATGTGTGTAAAATGGACTTTTATGGCAAAATATTAAAATATTGGACTACGAACCTCATAAAAACAAGAGATTAATTAAAGAAAGTTTTTATATCCAGAAAAACAGTTCTATCAGTGAACCTTTAAAAATTATAAATATGATTTTCAACAAGTTAATTCAAAAATACTGGACTTACAAAATACATAAGGAAATTATTTTTATTTAATTGGCAACTGAAAGAGGAACCTGGCAATAAAATTTAAATTCTATGTAAACAAAACTTTTAATACAGTTCATATACATTGAGAACAGGACTTGATAAAATCTAGAGGCCAGAAATGTCTGTAAAAACAAAAGAACTCAGAAGATGTGAAAAATAATTTTCTTCAGTTAAAATAGAATTAAGTATATTAATCTGAGTAAAGTGTTGAATAAGTGTTTTAATTGCTGTATATAGGCCTAACATTTTTATTTTTTTAATCTACATGTAAAAACTATCTGCAAACCTGCTAATGATTTGGAAACTATCAGCGCACGCATGTACGTCTACATTACACAGTGACTATTATTTGGTCGATAGAGAATAAGGAGGGGGGGGCTGGAAATGTTTTGTGCCCTGGAGACTAGTATTCTGTAAGCCTTTAAATTAGTGTGGTTCATTCGTTGCCACAGTACATTTATGAGTTTATAATATTCTAGCTGCATGCTAGGTGTTAATGAAAAACAGATGCTTAAGGTTAAATTAATTTTTATTTTCCACAAAATTTATTAGTCACATCAACTATCCATATCAAACAAATAACATCTCATTCACATGGCATAATGCATTTTTTAGCAAATAAGCTCTTAGTACTCTAAATTCCTAAAGTAATAATACATACATTATGCATTGGAGAATTCCAAACGCATTTGTAATAAAATAATAATACATACATGATGCACTGAAGAAATAAATGATGCATTTGTCATAATGACATGAAGTAAAAGAAACAACAGCTATGATGGCACAAATCATTCAGTGAATATAACATATATCACTGCATTTTTTAGCTTGAAAACAAGCAAATGATTGGAATATAACAGGTATATGATGATATGAAGACCCAAAACTCAGTGAGTATAACATACATCACCATATCTTGTAACTTGAAAACAAGCAAATGGTTGGAATATAACAGTTACATGATGATATGAGAACCCAAATTAATGATTTTTCAAGACATTTGAATGTCATGAGATAGTGAGTTACACAGATTAGAGTCCTAGTGAGAGAGATAAACACATAACTCTTTATTTTTTTACATGGCATTCCTTTTTCAAGAACAAATGTTATTGGCTGCATATTCATGATACAGACAAATGACTAAGCCCACAGGCTACTGAGTTTTTGCATTTTAATTCATAATTACAAAATCATTAGTTGCGTATCTGCATATAATGACCTACTGCACCAGGATCTTATAATTAAAGTAAATATTATGCTGCTGAGTTTGGTCAATTTAAAAAAAATAATATCCTAGGTTTCTCAGAGTGCCCTATCTGTGCATCAAAATATCTTTCCTACATAAATTAAGCTGCTTAATAGTTTTAACACTGACTTTGACACATACCAATTCTAATATAGTCCATTTCATAAGAGGGAGAAACTAAATTAGGTAGCTATGTTATAAATTTCACCAAATTATGGGATTTACTTAGGAATAAAAAGATATTACTTAGAGTCGAATAAGTTGAAAAGAAGAAAACATCCTTTTACAGGAAGGTGTGGTCTACAATATAAAATGTGAATGTGGTCTCAGCTATGTGGGAGAAACAGGCAGACAGCTTATGACCAGATTGGCAGAACATACAGCTGCAATTAAAAATTTGACAAACAAAATAGGTTTGAACAGGCATATTCAAAATACTGGACATAAGGTGCTTTGGAACACTGTAGAAGTTCTGACACTTCATCGGCACTTTTTCAAGAGAAAAGTTTCAGGACTCGAAATAGAGAAAAGAAGAGGTACAATATTAAATGATTTGAAAGACTGGAATTAAGCTCACGAATGGCAACACCTACTATAATGTAGCCCTGAGGAAGGGTAGGGGGTGCTACCCAAAAAGTAGACTGTAAGTAATATTCTTTTATTCCTAAGAAAATCCCATAATTTAGTGAAATTTATAATATATCAAGTCTCTAGGAATAGCCATGATATCAATTATTACCAAGTTTAGGTAGCTATGTGTATGTGTGTGTTTTGGGCCTCTCACTCCAATAATTTACTCAAGCTGGTGCCTGTGTCAGCATGTCACAGACTTATGAAAAACTTCTGCAAATGTGAGTTACTTCATAGTATTTTAACCCTTTAAGTGGCCAATGTACCTGAACTCAAATGGTTCACAAAATTTTCTGTGGTTCCCAAACAGCAATTTTCACATAGCAACAGGGCTATAATTCCCTTCGCCTTCTCTTTTCAGCAGTACGGACCAAATACTTGTCACAGGGAATAAGCTCCCCTTTTAATCTTTTCCTCTCTGCTCCATCACCCAAAGCATGATGCCAAAGAGCTTGTCTCCCTCACACGGACATCATGCCACTGGACAGAAGCAAGTGACCTAAATCTCTGTATCCTATCTTAGGTTTGTTGCCATTGTTATAGCCCTTTTAACAGGAAATCATTGAGAAAGGATTATTGTCAATTACCCCCTAAATGATCACCTTCAATAACAAAGATAGGAGAAAAGCAATCTTTTTTGATAGGTGGGTTCTCTCGTTCCAGCTGCATATGGCCCACTTCCTAGACAGCAAATATATTTGTTCGAGCTAGTTTCAGTCCATTCTTATAACCCCAAGTTAATTAATTCTAGCTGGTTAAAGCAAATCTTCTTTACCTATTTTAAATACAATTTAATGGAAATTTCACCAGGAATCACTAAGTATTTAAGTCAGTACATGCACCCAGTTTAATGTGATCCATAACAGCTCTCATTTGAACAATTTCTTGTTTTTTTTAAGAACGAAGTTTTAGAGTACATGTGTAAAATTACACTCTCCTAGTTTTTTCACTTCTAACATATTTTAAAGTAAAAGGCTTGGAGTGTGTAAAGGTCTGAACAATAAAACCATAACTTTACCTTATTCATTTACAAGAAAAAAAAATTAAATTAAAGCTTTACATCACTGACCAATCTTGAAGAACTTGGTTTTCAAGCAGTCAGTACACAAATAACAGCATGCTACAAAGCCTATATTAACATGCTGTATTTTTCAGTTAGGATTTTTTATAAGTTTTCTTATTTGTTCACAACACAATAGATCTTTTGAAGACAGTGCAGTCATAATTTGGATCCTGACATCAACTGATGTTTCACACTTCTTGTGAATATGTCTGTAAGTATAGAGAGCTATTTGTTCATTTCTATGGCTTGTAAGTTCAAGAATAGCAAACAAGAAACATATTTCACCATCGCACAAAACATAGATGATTTCAAGTCTTGGTGTGGACAAGTTAAGTTTCATATGTGCTTGAACTTAAAATCAGGAGTTGAAGAAGCTATGGGACTTTTGTATTTGCCCTTGATATGAAGAAATGAATCTGGAGATCCATTGCAACTGAGAGAAATGTATTCATCTGAAAGGGAAGACTTCCTGTTCACCACAATTACCTGACATGGCTCATGCCTTGACAAGAAGTGCTCCAAAGTGTCCCATCCTCCTCCAACTCGCACCATTACATGTCGACCCTTTAGAAGCTGCAAATATCAAAGAAAGATGAATCATAAAAAAATTCAGTATATATTTTATTTTCAGCTGAAAAAGAGCTAATGATAAGATTTTTTACTATAAACATTGAATTAAGTGAGAACATACAGAGTTGCATATAGCAATAAAATTAAATGGAAGCTTTCGACCATTCTACCGCCTTGATCACCTGAATCAGAGGATTGGTTGCCAGAACTATAATGTGAATTTGAGGTGTAGGAACTGTTGCTAGATTTTAGTAGTGAGATCCAAATAAGTGGGATTTGGTAAGGGGTTTCTGAATTGTAGTTCTTGGTAAACAAAATTTCAATGCTTTCTTGAAAACATGTGGAGATGTTTTGTTAATAACAGAGGCAGGTTTTTCTGTTTCCTGTTTCTTCTCAAAAGGGAACTGCAGAAGTGTCTTCAAGAGTTAATGCTGTTTTTGGAAGATCCTTTTAGACAACTTATTTGTGCTCATGAAGTCTTGTGTTGATGTTTCGGTACATATACATACATATCATTAAGCTGTTCTCTGAGTTTCAGAGGTTAGTTCCTTAAAGAAAGACCATCTGCCAAGTAAACATTTACCTGATGGAACTAAAATTTACTTAAAGTTGGTGCATCAAATGTCTCCATTTACAACGATCTCAGCACACAGCTCGAGCTTCATTAACATCTATCACACGCCACACACAAGACCTTTTGTACTTCATACTCATAATCTTTTTCTCATGCAGACATTCCTGAATCTGGCCCTGCCATGATTTCCTTGGCCTTCCTCCACCTTTTTTCCTGCCACTTGGGCTGAATAAATTCTCTTAGTAAGCACCTCATTACTCATTCTTTCAACATGGCAAAACCACCTAAGAATATTAGTCTCTATATGTTTGGTGGGAGATCTTAGTGAGAGATGGGTTTGCCTCCTTGGGGTGCACTATGGGCAACAATGGCACACACAACAGCGACAAGGGCCTCTATGAATTTTGGAGGGTTACCAGCTAGAGTTCTGTGTGACATTGGTGAAAAGATCCCCACTAAACGGGTTTTGTTCCAGAATCCTTAGGCGGAATTAACAAAATGGAGCCATTAGCTGTAGGTTGATCACCTACAATGATGTACTTTTATGATTTCTATAACCCAAAGCAGTGGTGGCTCGTGGTAAGCTGAGATGGGGGTGGTGGGGGGGCTGCATCTCAATTTTGTAGATATCATGATATCACTTCGAAAGATAAGTTGCTGAGCCTGTGCTGATGCTGCCTGTTTAATAATAATAATATATATACAGTATATATATCATCATCATCATCATCATCATTGTCAACCATTATCAATCCACTGCTGGACGAAGGTCTCCCCAAGTTTCCTCCACAACGGTCTGTCTTGTGCCAGTCTCCTCCATGTCACTCCCGCATACTTTCGAATTTCATCCACCCATCTTCCATGTGGTCTTTTTCTGGGTCTTTTCCTGTCCCTTGGAATCCAATCTAAAATTTCGGCTGTCCATCGATGGTCTGTTCTTCTGGCAGTATGTCCAGCCCATTGCCATTTCAGGGATTTAACTCTGATCATGATGTCTTCCACTCTTGTCATTTTTCGGATCCACGTGTTCCTCTTCTTATCTCTCCTGGTTATACCAAGCATGCACCTCTCCATGCTTCTTTGAGTTGTCTGCAGCCTTTGTATGTCTCTTTTAGCTAAGGTCCACATCTCTGCACCATACGTAAGCACTGGAAGGATGCATTGATCAAACACTTTTCTTTTAAGACATAATGGCATATTGCTCTTGAAAATTACACTGTTTCTTCCAAAAGCTCTCCAGGCAAGTTTTGTACGCCGATTAATTTCTTCATCAATGTGACCCTCACTTGATATCTGCTGTCCAAGATAAACGTACGTGTCTGTTATCTCCAGCTTTTCTCCATCAATCGATAAATCTTCATTTCTTGTAAAAGCATTGAACATCACTTTTGTCTTCTGAAAGTTCATTTTTAATCCCACTTCTTTACTCTTGTCAGCAAGTTCCTGGATCATACTCTGCAGCTCTGATGGGGTAGTTGCAAAAATGACTACGTCATCAGCAAAACGAAGGTGGGTTAGATAATCTCCATTAATCTTTATCCCCTTGTTTTCCCAGCTCAGCGACTGAAAAACACCCTCCAATGTGGCATTAAAGAGCTTCGGAGATATGGTGTCACCTTGTCTCACTCCCTTTCCAATTTTTACGTGTGTTGCATTTTCAAACAGCCTAATCTTTGCACTTGCATTTTCATAGATGTTATTAATAATATTAATGTATGCATCTTCAATACCGCAGGTTTTCAGAGTCATTGTAACTGCTGATGGTTTCACCGAATCAAAGGCTTTTTCATAATCGATAAAAGCCATGCACAATGGAAGTTCATATTCCCTCGCTCTTTCAATTAGTTCTCTCAGCACGTGGATATGATCTATTGTGCTGTAGCCACTCCTGAATGCAGCTTGTTCTCTCGGTTGAGCCATGTCTAGTGCTACCTTCAAGCGGTGTGAAAGAACTTTAGTGAAGATTTTATAAACTACTGATAGGAGGCTGATAGGTCTGTAGTTTCCGAGATCCTCAATGTCACCTTTCTTATGTAGCAGGATCATTGTAGCGGTGTTCCAATCCTCAGGAATCTTTCCTTCATTAAGGCATCAAGTGAACATTTGGGCGAGTACTGTTTCGATTTCTCCACTTGCTTCTTGTATGATGTCTACAGTAATTCCATCTTCTCCTGGAGCTTTTCCTCGCTTCATGTTCTTGATTGCATGTGCAACTTCTGCTGGAAGGACTGGAGGAACTCTGGTACTGGTATCTTTCATGATGTCTGGAGTGCATATATCATCCCTTTCATATAATTTGGAGTAGAAATCTTTCAGTCTTGTCAAAATTTCGCCTCTATTTCTTGTTACAGAACCATCTTCTTTTCTCAGTGCCATAATCTGTTTTTTCCCCTTACTGAGATGTCCCTTTGCTATCTTTAGGCTTTGGTTGTTTTCAGTTGCTTTCCTCACTAGTTCACAGTTGAATTTCTTTACGTCTTCAGTGATACTTTTTCTTACTGTCTTGCATAGCTCTATATATTCCACTTTGGAAGTCACATCTTCTTTAGTTGTCCTCATCTCTCTTCTTTTTGCATCAACATTTTGGTTTTTAATGATAATTTGTTCACATGCAACTTGTTCTTAGACCCAGGTAATTTTGTTGCTGTTTCCATAAGAGCTTTGGTTACTTTTCTGTTAACTTCAGAGATGTCCACTTCTTCCGATGTTAGGCCTTCTAAAGCAGAGAACCTGTTCTTCAGTTCTAACTTGAAGGTATTATGGTGTTTTTTAAGGTTGGTTATGTCAATACATTTTGTTTGTCTTATGAGCTTGCCACGTTCAAGTTTAGTGTTGAGGTGCATCTTACATCTCACCAATCTATGGTCACTACCTGTGTTGAACTTGTTTAGCACACTGCAGTCTTCTATGACGAATTTTTTGTTACACATAATAAAATCAATTTCACTTGTCGTCCCATTTGGATGTCTCCATGTCCATTTCCTGTGTGGCTTTTTCTTGAAGAAGGAGTTCAAGATGAAAAACCCTTCTGCCTCTGCAAACTCAACGAGAGTATTTCCACGCTGGTTTCTGTTGCCGTGACCGAATTTACCTACTGAAGTTTCATTCTGTTGCCGTTGCCCTATTTTTGCATTGAAATCTCCCATAATTATTTTCAAGTGCTGCTTACCTTTATTATTTAGATGACAAATTTCCTCATAAAATTCTTCAATTTCTTCTTCAGGATGACTTGTGGTGGGTGCATAAGTTTGAATAATCTGAGCCTGGTATCTTTTCGAGAGTTGGATAACAAGTCGTGCAGCTCTGTCAGAGGAACTTTCAACTTCTACAACTTTATCCTTCAGTTTCTTGTTTATTATAAATCCAACACCACTAGTTCTGCCAGTATCTGTCCCACGATAGTAGAAGAGATGTCCACTTTTCAGTTCGATGAGATCTTCTCCTTTTCTCCTTACCTCACTTAGCCCCACGATGTCCCACTTGATCCTTTGTAGTTCCTCTTCCAATTCAAGAAGCCTTGAATCAGAAGATAGGGAGCGTCCATTGTAAGTAGCCAAGGTCAGCATCAGATGGCAGCCTAGTCCGGTCCTCCGGGGATTCTTAGCACCCTCTGCCTTCATGTCACACTGGCCGCTGCCTTGGCCAGGTACATTCCAGCTGCCGGAGACTGAGGGCCAAGATTTAAGTTGTGGAGTCATTTGTGGAGTCATTTTGGAGGGGTTTGGCCATAACTCACCACGCTGGCCAAGCGGGTTGGTGAGTGTGGGATAGAATTTCCTCTGATCCCGATGGTATAGTTATACCGCTATGGGCGGTCGTCAGAGCCCCTTTAGTGGGAACAGGATGCACCACGAGAAGGCGGGGTTGACATTTGTCAAGGAGAGGCTATATATATATATATACACACACTAAAACTCTAAACGAAGAGACTACGTATACCATACACACAAGAAGATGACATCAAAAATTGCAAAAAATATTACATTATTTGCTCGTCTGGGTGTGTGCTTGTGTTTCTTTGTAATATTTTTTGCAATTTTTGATGTCATCTTCTTGTGTGTATGGTACACGTAGTCTCTTCGTTTAGAGTTTTAGTGTATATATATTTGCCTTTCCTCTACTTTTGCTGCATTGCGCGGGTCGGGAATTCGGCTATTATGCTATTTTTAGTTTTTCATTTTATATTTTGGTAATTTTATTGTTGTGTCTCACACTTCTTTTTTTTTTTTTTTTTTTTTTTTTGATTGGAGGTTTAACGACCACCGTGAGCAACTCAATGGGCTATAAGCAGTCGCCCGTCCCTAATTTAGGGTCACTGGTTCCAGGGAAGGGAGAGAGCCAGTGCCGTGAGACAAACACAATATCCATGCCTGACCGGGATTCGAACCCGGACCCCTTACGGACGAATGATCAGAGGCCAGCGCCTTAGACCACTGCGCCACCGGGGCGGCATCTCACACTTCACTTTGCACCAGATGCTCACAAATGGATTTTAATTTAAATGAAGATATTATGCCACCTCGGAGGTAAGTGAGTTGAGTGTTTTTGGATTTGTGATTTTAATGTATTTTATATCGTATATATATTGATCAAAAGTGCTTTTTTTAGAAGAAATGAATATTTAGATTTTATATTTAGCAATTGATAGGGAAAATGTAGAGGTACCGATACCTAAATTAGGCAACAGATATTAAGCAATGGCCACATTTATGAAGAAAATAATCAACCTATAAAACTTGTTAGGATGCATTATTTCTTAAACAGAAACTGTTTAATAAGTGGATCCTTCCAGTTCTTACGTATGGAGCACAGACATGGACCTCAACTAAAATAGACATACAGATGTTGCAGGCAACTGAAAGATGCATGTAGAGATGCATGTTTGATGTTACCAGGAAAGATACAAATAGGAACTCGTGGATCAGGAAAATGACAAGAATGGAAGACATTATGGTCAGAATTCCTGAAATTGCAATGGAATGGACATATTGCTAGAAGAAAGAGCCACCGACGGAGAGGTGAAATATTGAACTGGATAGCAAGGGAAAAAAACAATACCCAGAAGATGACAAGAGGGAGATGGGTGCATGAAATTCGAAAGCATGAAAGAAACTGGCTCAAGGCAGATTGTTGGGGAAGAAGAAACTCAGAGACTCAAACTTGGGGAGACCTTCGTCCAGCAGTGGATTGATAATGGTTGACAATGATGATGATGATGATGGCATGCATATGGGATGTAAGGGCAGGTGATGCATAACATCACAGCCTCTCCTTGACAAATGTCAACCCCGCCTTCTCGTGGTACATTCTGTTCCCACTAAAGGGGCTCTGACGACCGCCAATAGAGGTATAACTATACCATCGGGATTAGAGGAAATGCTATCCCGCACTCACCAACCCGCTTGGCCAGCGTGGTGAGTTATGGCCAAACCCCTCCAAAATGACTCCACAAATGACTCCACAACTTAAATCTTGGCCCTCAGTCTCCAGCAGCTGGAATGTACCTGGCCAAGGCAGCGGCCAGTGCGACATGAAGGCAGAGGGTGCTAAGAATCCCCGGAGGACCGGATTAGGCTGCCATCTGATGCTGACCTTGGCTACGTATAATGGACGCTCCCTATCTTCTGATTCAAGGCTTCTTGAATTGGAAGAGGAACTACAAAGAATCAAGTGGGACATCGTCAGGCTAAGTGAGGTAAGGAGAAAAGGAGAAGATCTCATCGAACTGAAAAGTGGACATCTCTTCTACTATCGTGGGACTGATACTGGCAGAACTAGTGGTGTTGGTTTTATAATAAACAAGAAACTGAAGGATAAAGTTGTAGAAGTTGAAAGTTCCTCTGACAGAGCTGCACGACTCGTTATCCAACTCTCGGGAAGATACCAGTCTCAGATTATTCAAACTTATGCACCCACCACAAGTCATCCTGAAGAAGAAATTGAAGAATTTTATGAGGAAATTCGTCATCTAAATAATAAAGGTAAGCAGCACTTAAAGATAATTATGGGAGATTTCAATGCAAAAATAGGGCAGCGGCAACAGAATGAAACTTCAGTAGGTAAATTCGGTCACAGCAACAGAAACCAGCGTGGAAATACTCTCGTAGAGTTTGCAGAGGCAGAAGGGTTTTTCATCTTGAACTCCTTTTTCAAGAAAAAGCCACACAGGAAATGGACATGGAGACATCCAAATGGGACGACAAATGAAATTGATTTTATTATGTGTAACAAAAAATTCGTCATAGAAGACTGCAGTGTGCTAAACAAGTTCAACACAGGTAGTGACCATAGATTGGTGAGATGTAAGAAGCACCTCAACACTAAACTCGAAAGTAGCAAGCTCATAAGACAAACAAAATGTATTGACATAACCAACCTTAAAAAACACCATAATGCCTTCAAGTTGGAACTGAAGAACAGATTCTCTGCTTTAGAAGGCCTAACATCAGAAGAAGTGGATATTTCTGAAGTTAACAGAAAAGTAACCAAAGCTCTTATGGAAACAGCAACAAAATTAGTTGGGTCTAAGAACAAGTTGCATGTGAACAAATTATCAGGAAAAACCAAAATGTTGATGCAAAAAGAAGAGAGATGAGGACAACTAAAAAAGATGTGACTTCCAAAGTGGAATATATAGAGCTATGCAAGACAGTGCAAAAAAGTATCACTGAAGACGTAAGGAAATTCAACTGTGAACTAGTAAGGAAAGCAAATGAAAACAACCAAAGCCTAAAGATAGCAAAGGGACATCTCAGTAAGGGAAGAAAACAGAATATGGCACTGAGAAAAGAAGATGGTTCTGTAACAAGAAATAGAGGCGAAATTTTGACAAGAGTGAAAGATTTCTACTCCAAATTATATGAAAGGGATGTTACATGTACTCCAGACATCATGAAAGGTACCAGTACCAGAGTCCTCCCAGTCCTCCCAGCAGAAGTTGCACATGCAATCAAGAACATGAAGCGGGGAAAAGCTCCAGGAGAAGATGGAATTACTGTAGACATCATACAAGAAGCAAGTGGAGAAATCGAAACAGTACTCGCCCAAATTTTCACTCGATGCCTTAATGAAGGGAAGATTCCTGAGGATTGGAACAAAGCTACAATGATCTTGCTACATAAAAAAGGTGACATTGAGGATCTCAGGAACTACAGACCTATTAGCCTCCTGTCAGTGGTTTATAAAATCTTCACTAAAGTTCTTTCACACCGCTTGAAGGTGACACTGGACATGGCTCAACCGAGAGAACAAACTGGATTCAGGAGTGGCTACAGCACAATAGATCATATCCACGTACTGAGAGAACTAATTGAAAGAGCGAGGGAATATGAACTTCCATTGTGCACGGCTTTTATCGATTATGAAAAAGCCTTTGATTCGGTGAAACCATCAGCAGTTACAATGACTCTGAAAACCTGCGGTATTGAAGATGCATACATTAATATTATTAATAACATCTATGAAAATGCAAGTGAAAAGATTCGGCTGTTTGAAAATACAACACACATAAAAATTGGAAAAGGAGTGAGACAAGGTGACACCATATCTCCGAAGCTCTTTAATGCCACATTGGAAAATGTCTTTCAATCACTGAACTGGGAAAACAAAGGGATAAAGATTAATGGAGATTATCTAATCCACCTTCGTTTTGCTGATGACATAGTCATTTCTGCAACTACCCCATCAGAGCTGCAGAGTATGATTCAGGAACTTGCTGACAAGAGTAAAGAAGTGGGATTAAAAATGAACTTTCAGAAGTCAAAAGTGATGTTCAATGCTTTTACACGAAATGAAGATTTATCGATTGATGGAGAAAAGCTGGAAATAACAGACACGTACGTTTATCTTGGACAGCAGATATCAAGTGAGGGTCACATTAATGAAGAAATTAATCGGCGTACAAAACTTGCCTGGAGAGCTTTTGGAAGAAACAGCATAATTTTCAAGAGCAATATGCCATTATGTCTTAAAAGAAAAGTGTTTGATCAATGCATCCTTCCAGTGCTTACGTATGGTGCAGAGACGTGGACGTTAACTGAAAGAGACATACAAAGGCTGCAGACAACTCAAAGAGGCATGGAGAGGTGCATGCTTGGTGTAACCAGGAGAGATAAGAAGAGGAACTCGTGGATCCGAAAAATGACAAGAGTGGAAGACATCACGATCAGAGTTAAATCCCTTTAATGGCAATGGGCTGGACATACTGCCAGAAGGACAGACCATCGATGGGCATCCGAAATTTTAGATTTGATTCCAAGGGACAGGAAAAGACCCAGAAGAAGACCACATGGGAGATGGGTGGATGAAATTCGAAAGTATGCGGGAGTGACATGGAGGAGACTGGCACAAGACAGACCGTTGTGGAGGAAACTTGGGGAGACCTTCGTCCAGCAGTGGATTGATAATGGTTGACAATGATGATGATGACGATGACATGCATATATATATATATATATAAGGGCAAAAAATTAAAAAAAAAATAATACGTGTGCCAGTGGCAGGGCAGACACACTCAAGGTCATGTACACGTTCTCAAGTGTCTCATTGTGACCTCTAGAAATACGACAATAAATATTTTTTCTTCTGATACACTTTCTTTGGAACTTCGACTTGATACCGACCACTGGAACTTGGACGGCGATGAAAAACATTTTGTGGAATTTTGAAGGGTCTGCCAGAATTTTGTAATGAGTTGTTGTTGCGATACTCACACACCGGCATTCTCTTTAACAAAAACGGATTGCAAACATATTCAGTCCAGTTTTAATTTTAAAGCCATGATAACAATTTAGCGTAGAAAAATTTGTTTTCCAAAATTTACCAACTTCGTAAATTTTCTAAACAATGATATCTGATTAAATGTTATTTTCAAAGTAATTAAGTATAATGCACTACCTCATTTGAAATGCGCAGCTTATTTTTGGGAGGGAGGGGGGATGCAGCAGAAAAATAAAATGTACCCAGTGGAGTGACTTCAATCATTTTTGGTGAATAAAAATTTACATGAGTTTCAAAGCGAAAATTTCGCTGTGCTTGGTAAGTGAAGAAATAAATTTTGCGGAAGTATTTCGCTGCAGAAATTAGTCTCTCTTTTTTTTTTTTTTCAATTTATCCAATACTGAACTCTATTCTCAACCGCAATTTACTCACACGGTCATTTTGACCAGAAGAGAAAACACTGTATAAGTAAAACGTTTTTGCAAAAGTCCCGGCAACTGAGTATTTGTTATTAGCAAACACAAATAATCTCCAGTTCGATGGGAGTAACATTGTTGTTAGAATTATTACGTTGAATAAAAGCAGGAACAAACCAAAAATTGGAAGAAAAAAAAAACAGGTTGAGTGATACATTCAAACATACTTTATTACTTTATTTCAACATTCGTCATTATTTTTAATTCATTCCAGTATTTTATTTCGTATTCTAAAGCACAAGAACCGTATTAATCAACACACAGGCCCGGCGATGCATTCCCACCCAACGAGAGACTGCATTTGCCAGCAACCCTACTAGCGAGCTCTGCCAGCAATGCAGCCCCCAGGGGAGTTTTATTCAAAGGAAACGAACTGATGTGGGAATAGGCAGAGTTTCCCACATGAGTTGGTTTCAATAGCCGTCAAGTAGGGCAGCCCTCTAACGTTCCTTCCGTTCCGAGTGGTGTTATGCAGGAAAAACTTCCAGTTGAGTTCAGAAAACTTCAGTCATGGCGTCATGCTGGAAAAACTTACAGTGGTGTTCACAAAACTTCTCTCTTGGTACGGCATGAAAAAAGAACTGCTTTGGGTAGGGAGTGGGGGGAGGGGGAACTGCAGCCCCACAGCCCCATAGCAGGAGACACTCCTGACCCAAAGAAAGTACTTTCATGTTTTGGTACATAAATTTCTAACCCCAAGAAAATACTTTCATGTTTTGGTACATACTTCATATAGTATACTGAGAGTGTAGAGGAGACTGAAATAGGAATGGAACAAACTCCAGAGGTAGAGCAGAATATCTGTCTTACAAGCAGGCACTTTATTACAGGATGATTAAGTCTCATAGTGAGAGTGTAGCCCATAGTTTTGAAGAGTTTACAATTCTTATAAGAAAAGGATCTGTGGAAAGGGGTAGAACCAATGAATGGGGTTTTTCTTTTAGTATTAAGGTGAGAGTTGACAGATTTTTCATATGGGAATCATGGAAAATTTTGCCAATTGTAAAAGGTGGGAACTGATGGGCTTCAGCAAATTTCATAATTGTTGCAACTTCTTCTTTGAAGTATGATTCACTGTTGCAGATAATCTTGGCATGATTTTAAGGTGGCAAATTTGTGAGCATTGGGGAGTAGGATGAGAATGGAAGTATGTTTGTTATTGCAGTGGGTTTTTTGTAAACAGAATGCAACTCTGTGTGTTCTCACTTAATTCTAAGTTTATTGTGTATTGTTGTGTGAAGCCTACTGTTTTCAACCAAAGCTTTTTTCTACAAACAATTATCTTTTATTTTGCACTATATAAGCAAAGAAAGTTCATGCAAAACTAAGACTTTTATAACTGTATTAAGTATGAGACATATGGCCAGTGCTGTAACTAGCTTTGATGTGCCCTGTGCAAGGTTTTATTTTTGGGCCCCTCAATTTCTTTTTTTTGGGGGGGGGGGGTAATAATGACACAAATAAAATATAACTGTTTATAAATAGTTTTTGTGTACATAAGAAATATACAAGATCATTCACATGTATTTATAAATGAAAATAATTATTTTAATTGCACTTTTCTATCTTTCATTTCAGCAAATTCATTGATTACATCATAATAATTAATATATTTAATATTATATATTGAATGAAATTATGAAAAACTTAGATAATCCTTCTCTCATCCAATAGTCAATCTTAAACAATTTTTAATTTTAACTTGCTAGAACTTCTCTCACATGAAGCAGTAGAAATGGGAAGAGTGAGAAATATTTGGAGAGCAACATTGCTATTCAGATATGACTCAATGAACTCAAAGTTATGAAGAGCCTGTAGCATATCAAATGGAGTTGCAGTTTTAATGTTTTGTATTAGTGTCGAGGTTTCAAACTTAAAAAGATTTTAATTTCACATGTGAGCTCGTACATATTTAAATCTTTGCTATACTTAATAGCAAGATCTTGAATTGATTTTTGTAAATCAGCAGTGCTCATTAATTCTAAAGACAAGCCATTGAGAAAGCAGCAAAAATTGTCACAGACAGTTATCAGTTGCTCATAATGCCAATCTATTTTAGACAACAGATTGTCAAAAATGCTGTAATTTGCATTTCAAATAATCTTCAGGTGTCATGTTACTTCCTTCATCCGGTGCTTTATGTATTTCCATTTTCTTAACTCTTCTGTTGTTTATTAGGAAATCCAATCTTTATATCCATTGTTTCAGCCAAATTTTTTGCTTCCAGGGAATTTTGTTCAAAACCTGCTTCTTGTAGTCCTTGTCAAGGCTGAACTGGATCACCTACCAGGCTGTAACATTAAGTGAAAACAGAAAGGATGAAAGTTAAGAGTCGGAACACAGCACAATCTACTGATGTGTGACTCAGAAACACGCACTTTGTTTCTGTTTCATTATTTACATCATTCGAACAGATGGATTTCATTTACATTATGAACTTATATCATTTGAGCAAGGGAGGATTTATCTTCTCTTAAGAGGTCACAAAATTATTACATGGTTTGCAGAATGAAATGCTTGAACTGACTACTTTTTCTATACAATGAATTACCATGGTTAGCTAAGCCAAACATGGATACTGATGAATAAAATTGAGCAGTAGGCAATACACATAACCACAAACAAGTAGGTTTTTTTATGGTAGTTGGAAGCACGCTTAAAGTTACGAACAGTATAATGGTTTCTAAGGCAAATATATTCCAGCCATTGCTATGGCCTTCATCAGTGCAACTACGATTTGTTGCATTGCCAGATTGGAAAGATAAGTGTTTTTAATGGTAACTCTGGGTGATGTGAGGCAATGAGTGATTTCCAGATGTATGGAACATAAATGGGAGAGTTACAATTTTTGGGAAAAAATAAAATTCCAAACTTTCTCTGAACCTCAGACAAAAGCAATTACAGAAAGGATTCAACTTTTCTGTACTGGAATACAGTGGAACAGCAGAAGTGTCAGCATGGTAAGTTGTGACAGGGAAGAGGAAGGTTTTCCAAATTTAACATCAGATCAGCAACAGCAGTAAACTGTATTGAAATTATATTATATTTTGTTGTAAAAAGAACTGGTTGTTTTAAAACTGCAATGGGATTTTTTAACAAATACAATCCAGCAATTCAAATAATGGCTGCCTGTGGCGCAGTAGTTTAAGGCACACTGGCTCCTGCTCATTCATCCAAGATGGGTCCAGATTCAAATCCCGCTGAGGCATGGATGGTTTTGTTTTATGGCACTGGCTCTCTTCCTTCCCTGGAGCCAGTGGCCCAATATTAGGGACGGGCAACTTCTTATATCCTATAGAGTTGCTCACAGTGGTTGTTAAACCTCCAATAAAAAAGAAATTCAAATAACACAGTAATCAGTTTCCAAAGCAATTTCCAAAAAAGAAAACTGAAAGAAGGAATAGAGATTGAGAAAAATCAAAATTCCATCATCAATGACTGCAAAGGATTTTCCCTGCCGCCGCCCCGGTGGCGCAGTGGTCTAAGCGATGGCCTCTGATCATTCGTCCGAACGGGGTCCGGGTTCGAATCCCGGTGAGGCATGGATGTTGTGTTTGTCTTACGGCACTGGCTCTCTCCCTTTCCTGGAACCAGTGACCCTAAATTAGGGACGGGCGACTGCTTATAGCCCACTGAGTTGCTCACGGTGGTCGTTAAACCTCCAAACAAAAAAAACAACAACAAAAAAATTTCCCTGCCTAACATCTGGCAGGATTTGTTGAAAAATAACCTAAACCGTCAAGGTTAACCGTAACCGTCAAGGTAAACTGTAACCGTGATAGTAACAAGGAAAAAGTGACAACAACAAGACAGCCTGAAGAAGGAGAAGAGTTTTCTCCAAAAATTTGCTATTAAAGAAAAAATTTCCTAGAAAAATCCCATAAGTTGCTTTAGATTATTAATTCAATTAAACTAGGAAGCCATTTCTCAACATGAGCTTTATTCAAAGAACAAAAACTGTTTTTTTTTTTATATCTTGGGATACAGTGCCATCTAATGGCACAAATTAACTTTAATGCTCACTGACCAATTACCAAAAGCCTATTGACTTCAAGGTTAATATTATAGCCTGTTCATCATCCAGTTCAGCCTTGTCCTTGTCAAATATCACGCAGTCCATCAATTAATTTTGTTGCATGGTCTATTGATACACCTTTTTGTTGTAATGCTTTATTTGTTTGTTCAATGCATTGTAGAATTTTTTTCCATGCAGAAAGAGTATAGATAAATCCAAAAATTAATTAGTAACAGTAAACTAATTTTTTGCATTAGATACAACTTTCCGATTTCATAAACCATTTGCAATCATTTCCAATCCTTTCTTTTCTTTGGATAATTGTAAACATAGTGACTTTATTGCATTGGCCTTTAATGACCACCTTGAAGTATCAGAAAAAAATTTTAAGTGGCAATTTTAAAGACTTCATTAAACTTTCCCATCATGCTGTTAAGGACGAGAAAAAATTAAATAATCTCTGCACAATACCAAAAAAAGCAATAGCTTCTGCCGTTGTAGATGTAGCATGGACACCAGCTAAATTTAGATTATGAGCTCGCAAGGTACAAACAGAGCCAAATTCTTAATTTTCCAAACATGTGCTCTTACTTCCTTGTACTTTCCAGCCATCTTGGCGCCATTGTCATATCCTTGTTCTCTGGCATCATGAATACCCAATTTATCAGCTTCTATATTATAGAGTTCAAATTGCTGTAACAGCTATTGAACGAATTTATGTGGTACATTATTATCATATGTACTACATACAATATGTAGCGATATCTACTGTTACGCACGTTATATTATTAATTTATTGGTTGCTGGACAAGGACATATTTAGGTACACTATTGTTGTAATAGATAAATAGTTTTGACTCACCTGACGTGAAATGGGTGAGCCAAAACTTTTTATCTATTACAACAATAGTGTAGCCTAAATAAGTCCTTGTCCAGCAACCAATAAATTAATAACATAATGTGTGTAACAGTAGATATCGCTACATATTATATGTAGTACATATGATATTATGAGCTTCTAGTTTATTTAAAACTCTAGTCAAACCTTCTCCTGTTTTTTCACGCAATTGGATGAAGTCAATGAAGCTTTCTCTTTGATCATCACCTTACCATTAAAGTCAACATGGATGTACAATCTTATCATTTGACTCATTTTTGTCTTTCCTTGAGACATCAGGAATGTAGTCAAATAAAATGCATAGTAGTTTGCTTTCTTAATTCTGCATATGACTTCATTTCTAGTTTTATCACCAATAAATTTTATTATTTCATTTTGAATAATGGATGAAAAACATGAAATGGAATCTCTTTTTATGTTTATCAGTACATTCTTTTAAAGTAGTATTATGATGGCCAGCAAATTCAGTTAAATTTACATCACAGGCATGGATGCAGAACCATAAAACAACATAAAACAGCTGTCAAAATAAAGAGGTCCATGTGTGCCTGAAGACCACTTCTTCACTAACCTTGATGGGAGCTCTGGTCAGGTGAGGAAGGGAAAAGCTTGATCTTTGGAGAAGCCCTCCCTTCCTCACGTAACCAAATGCGTATCTTTAAAAGAAATTTTAAGCATAATTTTAAAAAGGTGCTCTTCTAATCATGACTGATTAATACAAGACTACTTAATAGCAAATATTTTTAATTGGGCACAATGAAAAAAGCATTTTATTTGTTCTACTGCTGATGAAATTTTATTTATCCATCACTTCTGCATTTCCACACAAGACAATTTCTTTTTCAGTTCCATTTCAGCCCCCCCCCCCCCCACGTTGTCATGGGGTCTGTTCACTTGCCTAGTTACGGCCCTACATATGGTAGCAATGAAACCTAAAATAAACAGTAATCAAGCAACACATGGTAGCATTTACTGAATTGAATGTTTATACAAATTTACTCATGATGGCATGGTGGTAAATGTCAAGTGGGTTGATCTATAAAAAATGAGCCAATGAACATAGCAGAAAATGTGCATTGCATGCATGCAGTCACTAAATGGTGTTGGCATGAGACACAACACTGAAGGAACATCTGTAGCGAGCACAGTCTTAGTGAAGACAATAGACTACACTTTCTGACTAGCAGCAGAATGCAATCTTTCACGGTGGAAAGATGTGCCATGATACAGTTCCTAACAAGGGTGTATATTCAGGGTGTACTAGGTGTGCGTCACACACCCATGGAATTGCAATGTAACAGACATTACATTTTTGGATTGATTCCTAATAAAAGTTCCTAAAAGATTTTTTCCTAAGGTTTTGTGTAGTGTCTAAATTTAAATCCCGTATACAACGCTTTCACAAAGATAAGGTTTTTTTTTGGGGGGGGGGGGGTTAACAACCACCGTGAGAAACTAAATGGGCTATAAGCAGTTGCTCATCCCTAATTTAGGGCCACTGGTTCCAGGAAATGGAGAGAGCCAGCGTCGGAAGACAAATGCAACATCCATGCCTAACCAGGATTTGAACACAAACCCATCTTGGATGGATTGTCACAAGCCAGCGCCTAGACCACTATGCCACCAAGTTGGTGAAGAGAAGGTTCAGTGAGTAAATATTGAATCACTTTTGTATTAAGTTTTGGGTGTGCGGTCCCAAACAAGGGCACCTTTGAGCTCTTTAAAGAGACATGGTGCTTCAGGTCAGGTGCCTGGCCTTTCTATGGTTCCAAGCTGGCTGGTAAGGTGTGTGGTGGTGCTACAGCACTTGGGAGAAGTAATTGGAAGGGGGGGCTACAAATGGCTATTGTGGGGAGCTATCCAATTAAGCAGTGTTTATGAGTTCCTATTTCTCCCCCCCTCTCTGTGCATGTAACTAGTGCATCAAGAGGTGAGGGAAATATACAAAAGCATGATGTTGATATGGGATCACCATTATCTTCTCCTACGTTAGCAAATTATTTTTGTGAGAAAGACAGTGTACACAAACCCCCCCCCCCCCATTGTTTTTTTTTATTGAAGGTTTAACAACCACTGTGAGCAACTCAATGGGTTATAAGCAGTCGCCCATCCCTAATTTAGGGTCCCTGGTTCCAGGGAAGGGACAGAGCCAGTACCGTAAGACAAAAACAACATCCATGCCTCACTGGGATTCGAACATGGACCCATCAAGGACAAATGGACAGAAGCCATCGCTTAGACCACTGTGCCACCAGGGTGGCATTTTTATTTTCTTGTATGTGCAAAATACATGAGTAACATTTTATTCATTATTGAAGGTGAGGATAAAAGTTTGCCGGAAGAAATTTTGAAGAGTTCCAGTTCCTTGGAAAGAATAAAAATTCGTTTCCTGGATTCGATGTTTTCTTTATTAGAAAAGAAAAAAATTCTCACTGAGCTATATGAAAAGCCCACAAACATCAATAAATCATTCAGGTATAACACATACCATCCAAATTATGGTAAAATAAATGCAGCAAAGCAATTTATAGATAATAAATTTGATTCAACAGAACAGTTAAACAAATTACACAAAGAAGGATTAAAGTTAACCTTTGGAAAATCCTTATCCTGAATCAGTTATCTGTACATCGTTTAAAGAAAGGAAAAAGTAAATCTTGAACGTGTAAAAGAAACAGAACTCACTTGGAAAATTACCTACCAGAGAACTTTTTGAATGTTTTCAAAAATAAATATCAATAAGGTTTTTGCACCACGACACAATAACAAAATAAAAAAAAAGTATTTCAGATATCAAACAAAAATACATTTTGCTTCAGGAAGGAGTGATTTACAGCACAGACCATAGCTGTGGGGTGTCATGCAGGAGAGACTGGCAGACAACTGAAAAATAGTATGATAGAACACAAATCAGCAATAAAAACATGTCTAACAAAACAGGAGTAGACAGGCATATAAGAGAGACAAAACATATAATGAATTGGGGATCTCTCAAAATGATCTGTTATCAACCACAAGTTGTAAAAAAAAAAGGAATAAGGGCTTCAAAAAGAAATGAGAAACGATCTTCAATGACCAGTCCGATGGGACATTCCAACATCAGGGGAAACAGATTCTTTTATAGATGCAAACACAAAGAAAGAGGCAGAAAGAAATGTCAACTGTAACCATTACTGCAACAAAAGTGAACAATGAGGACCTCAGGAAGTGGTGTACACTTTGAATTAAAATAGATAAACTGAAAATTTTTGTAACCATTAAAGTGATAAATCTCTGTGAATAACCGATGGTGAAAGCACTTTTCTCAATTATAAATCCTCTTAATTTTTTTTTCTTTTTGGATTGGAGGTTTAACGACCACTGTGTGAGCAACTCAATGGACTATAAGCAGTCGCCCATCCCTAATTTAGGGAAAGAGCCAGTGCTGTAAGACAAACACAACAACCATGCCTCACTGGGATTCGAACCCGGACCCCTTCCGGACGAATAATCAGAAGCCATTGCTTAAACCACTGCACCACTGGGGCGGCCTTAATTTTCTTCTCACAATGTCTTTGCTAGAAGATGCTAATTAGTGCCACCAATGATTTCATTTCATCTGTCTGCATATTAGTCTATTCTGAGTTATTGCAAAGCACAAAGTGCAGTGAGTTTGTTTTGTATAGCACAAAGTGCAATGAGTTTGTGTAGGGTGAGAGAAGAATACTCTGATTTTTCTTTTTGAGTAACAGATCAAACTCCCCAGGAGGTCAGAGGCTAAATGCCATGCATTCTGGAGATTTGGGCTTGTGTAGCGGGAGCTAGATGCACTTAGGCTTGCAGAATGATAGTGGCAAAGCAAATGATATCCAAATTGTCCCTGAGAATAGTTTATGACTTTGTGTAGTCTGATCTTTGGAAAATGTCATTGGATGTGTTCTCTGCAGTCACTTCCTAGCTCTTAAAGAACTAACTTCTTCTTTCTTGCTTACCACAAGATGGAAACAGTGGCAAATATAATGTTAAATGTTTGCTTGTGATATTCATCCTTTAAACTCAACTCTACAATATAACATAGCCATAGGATTTATATTGTTTTATACTAGGCTGGATCTGATAATTGGATTGCATTTTTTTCTGTTCTGTTTTCTCAAAACCATCATATTAGATATCTTTATTTGTGTACATCAAAACAATGTACTTGCTGCTTTTCTCTTTTACTCATTCTTAACTTTTGTGGTATAGAAAATTTTTACTCTGTAAATGTAATAAAGCATTTCACTTTAAAAACTGATATATACATAATTCTTAAAAATAAAGTGAAAATGAAAAATTGTTCTGACCTTCAACTAAGGAACACACAAGACTGAATTAACACCAAAACAATGGATATGATGGGTTCATTGTCTATTGGTATTTGATTCCTGCTTCATTAATGTTATCTACATTCCATTCAATGTGGCTCAACTTGTAGTCTGGCACCACATCATTCCACTATGTTACTGATCCATTCTCTGCTGGGTCTGCTTCTTTTGTGAATTCCATCCATTACTATTTAGCATCAAATAGCAGTGGCCCAATTTTTTTTTGCTTTATCATTTATTCTGCAGATGTCCTGAAACAGAGCAATCTTTCAATGTGCTATCTTCTGCAGTTGTGGTTCACTTTTAGTTGTTTCTTGTCATATCATCATCATCATCATTGTCAACCATTATCAATCCACTGCTGGACGAAGGTCTCCCCAAGTTTCCTCCACAACGGTCTGTCTTGTGCCAGTCTGCTCCACGTCACTCCCGCATATTTACGAATTTCATCCACCCATCTCCCATGTGGTCTTTTCCTGGGTCTTTTCCTGTCCCTTGGAATCCAATCTAAAATTCCGGCTGTCCATCTATGGTCTGTCCTTCTGGCAGTATGTCCAGCCCATTGCCATTTCAGGGATTTAACTCTGATCATGATGTCTTCCACTCTCGTCATTTTTCGGATCCACGAGTTCCTCTTCTTATCTCTCCTGGTTATACCAAGCATGCACCTCTCCATGCTTCTTTGAGTTGTCTGCAGCCTTTGTATGTCTCTTTTAGTTAAGGTCCACGTCTCTGCACCATACGTAAGCACTGGAAGGATGCATTGATCAAACACTTTTCTTTTAAGACATAATGGCATATTGCTCTTGAAAATTATGCTGTTTCTTCCAAAAGCTCTCCAGGCAAGTTTTGTACGCCGATTAATTTCTTCATCAATGTGACCCTCACTTGATATCTGCTGTCCAAGATAAACATACGTATCTGTTATCTCCAGTTTTTCTCCATCAATCGATAAGTCTTCATTTCTTGTAAAAGCATTGAACATCACTTTTGTCTTCTGAAAGTTCATTTTTAATCCCACTTCTTTACTCTTGTCAGCAAGTTCCTGGATCATACTCTGCAGCTCTGATGGGGTAGTTGCAAAAATGACTACGTCATCAGCAAAACGAAGGTGGGTTAGAAAATCTCCATTAATCTTTATCCCTTTGTTTTCCCAGTTCAGTGATTGAAAGACATTTTCCAATGTGGCATTAAAGAGCTTCGGAGATATGGTGTCACCTTGTCTCACTCCCTTTCCAATTTTTATGTGTGTTGTATTTTCAAACAGCCGAATCTTTGCACTTGCATTTTCATAGATGTTATTAATAATATTAATGTATGCATCTTCAATACCGCAGGATTTCAGAGCCGTGGTAACTGCTGATGGTTTTCACCGAATCAAAGGCTTTTTCATAATCGATAAAAGCCATGCACAATGGAAGTTCATATTCCCTCGCTCTTTCAATTAGTTCTCTCAGTACGTGGATATGATCTATTGTGCTGTAGCCACTCCTGAATCCAGCTTGTTCTCTCGGTTGAGCCATGTCCAGTGTTACCTTCAAACGGTGTGAAAGAACTTTAGTGAAGATTTTATAAACCACTGATAGGAGGCTGATAGGTCTGTAGTTCCTGAGATCCTCAATGTCACCTTTTTTATGTAGCAGGATCATTGTAGCGGTGTTCCAATCCTCAGGAATCTTCCCTTCATTAAGGCATCGAGTGAAAATTTGGGCGAGTACTGTTTCAATTTCTCCACTTGCTTCTTGTATGATGTCTATAGTAATTCCATCTTCTCCTGGAGCTTTCCCCCGCTTCATGTTCTTGATTGCATGAGCAACTTCTGCTGGGAGGACTGGAAGAACTCTGGTACCTTTCATGATGTCTGGAGTACATGTATCATCCCTTTCATATAATTTGGAGTAGAAATCTTTCACTCTTGTCAAAATTTCGCCTTTATTTCTTGTTATAGAACCATCTTTTTTTCTCAGAGCCATAATCTGTTTTCTTCCCTTACTGAGATGTCCCTTTGCTATCTTTAGGCTTTGGTTGTTTTCAATTGCTTTCCTCACTAGCTCACAGTTGAATTTCCTTACGTCTTCAGTGATACTTTTTTCGTGCTGTCTTGTCATGAGTGGTAGAGCCCACATAGCATAAATCAGGCACAGCAGGGTTAGTAGATTTCAGTGGAACCAAATATACACCATGACAGTTCACACATTCAACACGGTCTGTCCTTTTTAACAGTGTGAAATAAAGTATGAGACCTTACACCAAACTTGAGTTTGTACTTATGACATATGTTCTTTAAGATATTACATACGGGTGGTATATATGGAATGGATCCCACAAATTGATAGTCACATTTATCTGCAAGATAGTATCATTTATCACATTCCATATATACCACCCATACATAATATCTTAAAGAACATATGTCATAAGTACAAACTCAAGTTTGGTGTAAGGTATCATACTTTATTTTACACTGTTAAAAAGGACAGAGACTATGTTGAATGTGTGTATTTGGTTCCACTGTTAAAAAGGACAGAGACTATGTTGAATGTGTATATTTGGTTCCACTAAAATCTACTAATCCTGCTGAGCCTGATTTATGCTATGTGGGCTCTACCACTTGTAATCTGGGGCGCTGCATTTACGAACATCAATATAATCTTAGGACGCATTCTGGTGTTACATCTTTGTCGAGACTTTGTTTAAATGGTTCTTACCTACCATGTTGGAATGACACCATTATTCTGGATTCTCCCAGGAATCATCGAGCAACACTTTTTTCTGAAAGTATTCACATATTCATCAATGGTGAAAGATGCTGCAACGATGAACCCCACGTGTTTATCCCCCCTTCCTTGGAGAACACTTTTGGGCCAGGTCACACCCACCAACTATGCTTGTACCCACTGAACTTGATTTGGACTTTGCCGTTGTTGCACATGCGCAGTAACTGCTATTTGTCTTGTTAAAGTGTATATAGGCCACTCACATCTGTGCTCACTGCTGCATTGTTTCTGAGGATGACGCCGTTTAATATTCATCTTTTTTTATGTAGCTTTTGAGTCTTTTGGTTTCCAATGAAATATATGTGTTGATAGTGTGTTCGAAAATAAGCCCTATTTGCTGGTGATGGGATTGAACCCACAGATGCCTTCTCCAGAGTTGACTGTTCTACCAATTGAACTACACCGATAAAGGCTTATCTCTGCAACTTTGCCATCTTAACATATGCCTCACGTCCGAGGTATGTCACATGTGGTAAAAGCGGTTAGATAACAAGGCACAGTGGAAATTTGCATATGTGTTTGTATATGTTATTTGTAGTTACAGTTTCTGTTTGCCCTCTCTGAAAACTAGCCTATGAGCGCCCATGATGGTCATTCGAACTGTTTTAATGAATTTTGTGAAAGCTTCCCAGAACATCTACTGTCAGAACTTAAAGAAATCTATGCTTCAAATTTTGATACAGCACGATTAAAAACTGAACTGAATGTGTTTTATTCCCTTGATGAATATAAAAACAAATCAGTAAGAGACATTACTTGTTACATAAAGTTGATTAGCAGACCTCATATTAAGCTTTCCATCAACAACTGCAACTGCTGAAAGAAGTTTTTCTGCATTAAAAAGAATCAAGATATATCTTAGAGTCACACAAGGACATGCACATTCGAAAAACTTGGCTGTTTTGTCAATAGAGAAAAACATTTTTAAATGTGAAAAAGTACTTGAAAGAAACATTTTATGAAAACTTAACACTCAAGTTCACACAAAAAGAAAGAAGAATGGAGTCATGTACAAATAAAGTATTCAGAAGAAGAATGGAGTTCATGTACAAATAAGTGTTCAAATCCTAATCCTCATAATTACTTGGTATCAAGTTAGCAATGGCATGTACCTAAAATTTAGAAAAAAAGTTACTTCTATTACTTAACAATTGAAAATTAAACTTTGCAATTAAAAAAAAAACAGTACTGGGGGATACCAAGTAATTATGAGGATTAGGATTTGAACACTTATTTGTACATTATTCAACATATGCTTTAATAAGATATTTTTTGTCCACTCCCTACTCAAGCAATCAAATCATCCATCAAGAAAATTTCTTTCCTTCTTGGAATGTTATCCAGCGTTTCCTAAAACCTGTCCCAGAAATCCTTTTCTTTTTCAGAAGCATCATTAACAAGGGAATAAACTCCAACTACATTACCTCTCTTCCATAATGCATCATGTCCACAGTTATAATTGTCTCATTATAAAAGTTTCAATTCATTATTATAGCAAATTCTTTCATCAAATAAAGCCTAATATAATTTACAAGTGATTTGACTTCTGCTTTATTCCTGACAAGTGCATGAAACAACTCATAAAGCCATGACCATCAGCACTGCTGATGTAATCATGAAAGACAGAATTTAAATTACATCAACTATCCTGAATTAGGAGCTTATCCAGGAATTTCAAGTTGATGAGGATGTGTGTGGATGAAAGCAAATTTTTTGAAGACTAGACTAAAAATTTTCACAGTGAAATAATTAGGCTTTAAACCTAGGGCTAAAAATGGGAAAAACTTCAAAAAATAAAGAACTGCTTGTTTTTTTTATCATTAAGAATGGTTAAAACTGGGAAACTTTTTTCCAAAACTACATGTGGTTATTTTGTTTTTGTGTTATTTTTTTATCTCTCATTTCTAAATGCTTCCCTAAATAAGGCAAAAGCAGCTAAGTGTTAACATGGATTGCTATTTTGTGTATGCTAAAATGATTCAGAAGTATGTCTGCAAAATTTGTAGCAGACTTACATGAAGAGATATATAAATATATGTTTTGCGGTTGTAATGATCAACTTAAAACATATGCTTTAAACAAGAAAACCTGAAAAAGAAACATTACACTACACACTTTTAAATGGAGTGTTGACAATTTTTATGGGTGCAGGTGTATAAATCCTTGATCTTGATGAAGCTGGGCCATTGCTCAGGAAAACTGTGGGTGGCAATTACTTTGTTCTGCCTAAAAGCACACAATTTTCACACTCTCAGCAGCCCTGTTTCTTTTTTTTTTCTCCAGAAAACTCGTTATTTTATGACAAAAGGTATAAAAAAGCATGGTTTAACCATTTATAACAGAAAACTATTTTCATGGCAAGCTATAACAAAAACCAAAATGTAACCTTACCCGAACAAACACACTCCTTCCACCAATGCAATAGCGCCCTTCTGAAATCCTTGTTATCTGTGTTTGATCTTTGCACACATTGTTGGCTATGTGCATTACCTGGAAAAATCAAAGCAATTATGAGTAACTATTCTTTTAACTCCTGTTTAAGTCCTGCAGTGATTATGGAAATTATCAGGTAACCAAAAAAGTTTGTGCAGTTTTTCAGAATAAATATTAAATAACTGCAGAATTTTTCGTAACATGTTTTATTCATGAAAATAAGCACCCTCACAACCTACAACTCTTTCCCAACGAGATACAAGTTGCTAAATTCCGCTTTTATAAAACAAAGTTTTGTCTTTAGAAGTAAAAAACCTAGAAACCTCCACTTCAATCTCTGTTTTATTGCGGAACTGTCTATTTACTCATGTGCTTGTCTAGCGAAAGGAAAAAAAAAAAAAAGGTGATAATTGCTTGGTGAAACGTCAGGAGAATATGGAGGATGATCTCCCATTCTAAAGCATAAATCTTTCCACAGGTCAGTTTTGCAGTGTGAAGTCTTGTGTTGTCATGTAAGAATAACACTTTTTCTAATTAACTAGTCCTGGATGTTTCTCACATAACGCATCCTGCACATGCTCAAGTTGTGTTGAGTAGATCTCGGCCGTAATTGTTTGACCTGCAGTGAGAAACTTGTTGTGGACTATACCGGCTTCAGTCCACCACCCACGAAGTATAGTTTTCTGGGGATCAAGTGATGCCTTTGAAGTGTGAGGTACTAGGTCATTTGGTGACAGCCAATGATAAGTTCACTTCCTGTTAAGAGTACATGATCCATTTTTTATCATAAGTGAGCAAGTAATCCAAAAACGGCTTGTTTTTATGACGTGAAAGCAGTAAAGAACAAATTGATAGCCTTTGAAGTTTGTCATCTAATAATGCATTGTAACGTACCAGGAGATGTGACGTACCTGCCAGAAGGACGCACACACTACATAAAGGCAGATAGGAATCAGAATACATGTCCGCGTAGCTTAATTGCAGAGCAACTTATTCCGGAATGAGTGGACCCGGGTTCGAACCCCGGCGCGGATAAAAATGACGGAGAAATTCACTTCGTTATAATGGCGCCCGAACTATCCGGATGACCCGACCGTTCAAAATCTCGCATTGGTGTGATGTTATTTCCACACCGCGAGATAGGAAAAATAAGAGAATCCTTTCTCCAGCACTTCAAAAAAAAAAAAAATAAATAAATAAAGGGGAGATGATGTAGCACGTACCAGGAGATGTGGCGTACCTGCCAGCAGGACGCACATGACATAAAGGCAGATAGGAATCAGAATACATGTCCGCGTAGCTTAATTGGTAGAGCAACTTATTCCGGAATGAGTGGACCCGGGTTCGAACCCGGCGCGGATAAAAATGACGGAGAAATTTACTTCGTTTATAGCATGCGAGACCCATTTGCTTAGCTTCCATGATTTTCCCAGTTGATGCAAGTGTAAACGAATTGTTTCATCACTCACATTAAACACTTGTAAAAGTTCTTGACATGTTAATCTCAAATTATTTTCAACAGCAGCGTGTAATGCGTCATTATCAATAATGGAGGGTTTTCCGTAATGTGGTGCAAAGTCATTCATCACCAGAAATTTTTTTTTGAAACTATTTATGCAGAGTACGTTCTGCTACTGCATCTTTTCCAAATGCCAAACATATCTTACAGGCAGTGGCGTAATTACCACCCCCCTCAGCCCCCCGCAACTGCGTGGGGGCACAGGTAACTAAGGGGCGTAACGGCAGCTGCCACTCAATAGTTTTATGAATATGAAAAATTTCAAACACGCACAATAATTAACCCAAAGTTTGATATTTTACTTTAAGATATATTTAGCTTTGCCTAAATAAATGCCGAGTTTCACTTTTAAAACACTAAATGTCCTACAGATTGAAAGTGTTCTGCTCTTTGACTTCAGGTTGTAATACGATCGCCCTCCAATCGCCCATTCTCTGTGCTGCTGCTGAGGAAAACCGCGAGGCCACAGTGGGATTCCCAGTGGAGGATGTGGAAAAATAGTCGGTTACCTAGGATTACGTGCATGACAGGCATCAACATTTATTCACAGCAGCCACAGATCTGCCACGAGTAAGAGGATTTCTTCAAGTGATTTATTTTAGTTTTGGACAAGGTAATTACACGTATTTTCAAACCTGTTACTTAAAAAGTTAAAACTACAGGGCTCTAGGTACCACCATTACTTTTGCAGACACTCTCCCTGACTTCCTACTCCCCCTCCCAATCACCACCCACAGCACAAAAATGCATCCTCCCTTGTTGCCATGGGTGCCTGCAGGAAATTTTTCAAGGGGGGTCAAGTGTAATTAATTAAGGTTTGGCTAATATGTGGAAAACATTTCATGAAAATGAAAAATTAATACTATTACTTTTTTTTTTTTTTTTTTTGATTGGAGGTTTAACGACCACCGTGAGCAACTCAATGGGCTATAAGCAGTCGCCCGTCCCTAATTTAGAGTCACTGGTTCCAGGGAAGGGAGAGAGCCAGTGCCGAAAAACAAACACAACATCCATGCCTCACCGGGATTCGAACCCGGACCCCTTATGGACGAATGATCAGAGGCCAGCGCCACCGGGCGGCATTAGTACTACTTACTTACTGCATTAGAACACTACTATTATTATTATTATTATTATTATTATTATTATTATTATTAATTGATGCTGCTCTTGAAGAAAGTGTATGTTAATAATAGTCATGTATTAACATGTACATTGGTAAACATTTTCAAAATAATGAACAGTGTCGAGCAGGGCCACACCAAGCCTTTTGAAGTCCAGCACACATCACCCTGAGGCCGCCTCGGTGGCGCAGTGGTCTAAGCGATGGCCTCTGATCATTCGTCCGAACGGGGTCCGGGTTCGAATCCCGGTGAGGCATGGATGTTGTGTTTGTCTTACGGCACTGGCTCTCTCCCTTCCCTGGAACCAGTGACCCTAAATTAGGGACGGGCGACTGCTTATAGCCCATTGAGTTGCTCACGGTGGTCGTTAAAAATCCAATAAAAAAAAAAAAAAAAAAAAAAAAAAAAACATCACCCTGAGTGGAACTTGTTTGGGCGTACTACCTTATGGTTTGCTAGGTTTTCCGCTTTCATGTTATCGTTTTCCAATTCCAAATTTTCAATAAAATTGGGATATTAAATTAAACGCCGCAAATTCCATCTTTCCTCGTGGTCCAGTTCTGCGAGTGTAAAAAAAAGTCATAAATAAAATAAAAATAAAATAAAATAAAGGGGAAAATAATCTACGGGGGGGTCAAGTGACCCCTGTAGGCACCCGTGCTTGTTGTGTTCAAGATCCTGGGAAAATTACTGTGCTTAGGGGTGCTGAAGTAAATCCTGCAAGGGGAGGGGGAGCGCATGTTGTGCTAGTTACACACCACTGCTTACAGGATGCTTTTGAAGCCTTTGAACTGTGTTTAAATTCACAAAGCAAATGAGTCCAAATTACACAAGGCTCAACTGACATTTCAAAAGGGTTCAAAGTCACAGAAAAAGAACACACCTGAAGTAGAGTGAACCAATTGACTGCCTCGTACAGCGCCTTATGACACACATGCAAATTTGCGCTCTGTAAACCACTACATCATAAAACAAGTCACTGCAGCAAACTCTACCAAAAACTGCATGAACTTTTTGGTTACCTGATACTAGCTGTACCATAAAGTTGACAATATACGGTAGTTATATTTAGTATGCAGATTCTAAAGGAATTTTTGAGGGAGGTCAGGTGCTTTCGGTGTAATGGGTTCGGCCATTTCCGAGGCAACTGCCCCGAGACTGATGCAAGGTGCGGCAATTGTGGTGAAGTTGGGCACCAGCACCACCGGTGTGCAGCCGCACCGAACTGCAGCAACTGCTCCGCTGCGAATGCCAAGTTCCGACTGAAGTTGGACGTTGCTCACTCCAGCTTCAGCAAGACATGTCCTAGTCTTGTTAGGGAACTTGAGCAAAGAAAGAGTCGGGTCAACTATGGTTGGCAAATGGAAGTACCCTCGGAGGTACGTTACTCTCAATAATGAGTTTCTCGGTCGACTGACCAAAGTGTTTGATTTGACCCTGGCCCGGGGTCAACAACACAGCTCTGGCCCTAGAGCTGTGAACAATGTAAATATTTCAATGTGTGTGATTGTTTAGTATCTTAGTATTGTGAGAGGGGTGCATGCGACCCTCATAGTGAAAATTTTTTTGTACTTGTGCCGAGTTTCTAAATAAAGGACAGTAGTCCCAAAAAAAACTCGCGTTGGCGGGCGATCTCCCGGCCACGAGATGAGATATTTAAAAAAGTTGCTTGCCCCGACTGCCCATAGCACGTCGCACACACGGGTTGTGACAGGGGGGTGTAAGGTACCAGTCCCGTGGGGGAGGCAGATCCCCACAGGTCTCTAGACCGAATCTGTCCGAGTAGAAGACCGTGGTTTCCGGTGACTGACAGGCAGGCTGTCGGAACGCCGGCTAGGGATACCATCTATCCCGAAAACTATTCGAGAGAGTTCCGCATTTCCCTGCGAAGTCAGCACTTTGACGGTGCAGGTAGTGTCATCAGCTAGTGTTAGTATGCAGATTATACAGTGCCCCCAGGAAGTCAAATGACACTTATTTCATATCTACAAGTTGAACTAATTCAGAAGTAGAAGGTAAATGACTCTATATGTTACACTTCATGATGTACAGAACTATCACCAAATCCTTACTTCTGAGGAAAGGAGATGAAGTACCACTATTTTTTGACAAAGACTGGTGGCTATTTTATGTCAATGCAGGGATGGACTTTAGAAAATGGACATCTTGATTTTTGCTAACAGATGACTTTATCAGATGGTGCCATCTCCACTCTCTTCTGGCAGGAGGATACTGGTGTGCCACCAATTACATTCAGCCTATTTTCAGCAAGAGATCTCATGTTCTGTTGGTTGCTCTCTCTTCTCTCTCTCTGAGAGCTCTGTGGTTTTCCTCAAATTTATAATTACTTATCGTTAAAGAAAACTAACATAGGATAATTGTGCAGCTCCAAATATAATTTTTAAGAATATTCTGTGCATTTTCAGACAATTTTATCAGTTTGGCACATCTGGTCTATTTTTCTAAAATTTGGCACTTATAAAAAGAAGGGAGATAGATAGTTTTGCTTTTTAACTAATTATAACAGGTGTTCTTTTCTTTCTTTCTTATTATTTCCACAGTAATAAAAATAGAAGCTCCTCTGATGAGAGCCTTCCAGTGTACACTCATAGACAACTAAAATGTTGGTCCATGGGTGTGTGCATACCTTTAGCTTGGGGACTCCCTTTGTTTCAACTAACAAAAACTTATTAATTCAGGCACCTCCAATATCATTACATTCAGTTCTATTTTAACTAGAAAATCTTTCAATTTACCTTCGCATCTTCTGAGTTCTTTTGCTTTTTCAGACGTTTCTGGCATCTAGATGACTATCAAGGCCTGTTGTCAATGTAGAAAACATGTAGCAAAAGTTTTGTTTACACAGAAAGAATTCAAATTTTGCTGCCAGGTTTCTTTTCTACATTGACCACAAACTTTGATAAACATCTGAAGAACAGAAACGTCTGAAAAAACAAAAGAACTCAGAGGATGGTTGGTTGGTTGGTTGGTTGGTTGATTGATTTTAGTGACACAAGGGCCATATTTGGCCAAAGAGTGCCATACACAAGACCATAAAAAATAGTCTCACAAGATGTGAAAGTAAATTTAAAGATCTTGAAGTTAAAATAGAAGTAAGTATATTAATCTGAGTAAAGCATTCAGTAAGAGTTTTAATACCAGTATATGATGTCTCAAATTACACTTTGTATATACCTAGAATATTACCATGGTAAATAAATTTTACTAAAATAATAAGAAAAAGTCCATATTAGATACCGTAAAATGCCATGATCTCATCAGTTCAACAAATTTTTTTTTTGTTTAAAACAATATCCTCTTTAAGAAATGCCCTATTATTTAGTTACGACAGTGTTCAATATCAACAACTTGAAAAAACCTGGCACAATATCATATCTACTCTAACTGCATTTTTAACAGAGTGATGCAGTACAAAGCAAGTATTCATTACAAGTAAATATTAAATGCATTAAAAGCTTAAGCTAAGGATTTGTATTTTACTCTTTTTTTTTTTTTAGAATTGAGCATTCAACTCTTCAATATGAACAAAACCTCACTTGAAAGGATGCTATATTTGTTAATTAATGTTTCCATGTGCAATCTCTCTGTATATATAATGCTTAAAATTATGGATTGCCTGTTTCATTTGCTACATTGAAAAAAGTTTAAACACATTTAAGTTTTTAATAGCCTTTCAAAGTGTATAGGTATTCCCTAAATTACATGACTAATTGGTTCTGAGAAACTGTCATGTAAAGTGAATTGATTTTAATGTTGATAAAATAGGAACACATTCCAAAACAGAAGTTAAAAACTATATTTAAAATTTGCAAAGAAATTTATCTTTTTCTTCAGTTAGCCCATTGATAATGCAATTAATTTAATTGGATGATGAATCAACTGATAAGTCTGGATCACAATTTTCTCATTCCCTGGGTTGGTTTGTACTGATGGTTTTCAGCTTTGTCAAAAGAAATAATCACGAGAGAGATGACAGCATTTTTTCTCTTCCTACAAGTTAGACACATACTCTTCATGACACTACACTAATATGTTGTACAAAATTAAGAAATAAATTACCATTTGTAATTCTTCTAGATTTACAGCTAAGAAAGACCATATAATAGCACTATGGCATAAACAGAACTGAACAAAAGTACCACGGACACCTTTTTTTTTTTTTTTTTTGCAATCAAGTTTAACTGGAATGTCATGATGTCAGTGTTGAATATTTGGAAAATGAGGCACAGATGTTTGCCGTTTTTTATTTGCTAAAAGGGTTGCTTTTCAACTGACACAAATTCTAGCATCCAGTTGTTTCATAGTTAGTTATTTTAGGGCATGGGATGTGAAAGTTCATTACTTTGTTGTTTGTCATTGATTGGTTAAAAATTCAAAAGGAAGTTTATTCAAGAAATGTGGAATAAAAATCACTTGTTACAGTATTTCTAAAATTAAAGGAAAAGGGAAAACTCCATTTGGAAGATGAGGCACAGATGTTTGCTGCTTTTAATTTGCTGAAATGATTGCTTTTCAACTGCCACAAATTTTAGCATCCAGTTGTTTCATAGTTAGTTATTTTAGGGCATGGGATGTGAAAGTTCATTACTTTCTTGTTTGCCATTGATTGGTTAAAAATTCAAAAGGAAGTTTATTCGAGAAATGTGGAATAAAAATCGCTTGTTACAGTACTTCTAAAATTAAAGGAAAAGGGAAAAACCCCATTTGGAAGATGAGGCACAGATGTTTGCTGTTTTTAATTTGCTGAAATGATTGCTTTTCAACTGCCACAAATTTTAGCATCCAGTTGTTTCATAGTTAGTTATTTTAGGGCATGGGATATGAAAGTTCATTACTTTCTTGTTTGCCATTGATTGGTTAAAAATTCAAAAGGAAGTTTATTCGAGAAATGTGGAATAAAAATCGTTTGTTACAGTACTTCTAAAATTAAAGGAAAAGGGAAAAACCCCAAATGTATTTTGCTATATATATATATATAGGCTGAGTTGGGATGCAAGGTCAGGGGTGATGCATAAACATATCAAAGCCTCTCCTTGACAAAAGTCAACCCTGCCTTCTTGTGGTGCATCCTGTTCCCATGAAAGGAGCTCTGATGACCATTATATAGTGGTATAACTATACCACTGGGATTAGAGGAAATGCTGTTCTACCCTCACCAACCCATTTAGCCAGTGTGGTGAGTTATGGCCAATGCCCCCCCCCCAGGATGACTTTAAAATCATGTTGCCAGAAGAACAGACCACCGATGGACAACGAAAATTTTAGACTGGATTCCAAGGGACAGAAGAAGACCACATGGCAGATAGATGGATGAAATTTGAAAGCATGCTGGAGTAACCTGGAGGAGACAGGCTCAAGACAGACATTTGTGAAAGAAACTTTAGGAGACCTTCATCCAGCGGTGGATTGATAATGGTTGACAATGATGATATACTGAGTTAGCTTTGCATCAGAAACACCTACCTAATTACATGTTGGTCCACTTTTCTGTGCAATCATGGCTCGCAGATACCTACAAACAGATTCTATAAGGTGTCAAAAAGTGTCAGACATTCTCCATGTGCAAGTTGACCCATCTCTGCTGCAGCAGCTCCTCCAGTTAACATTCATTCTGTAAAGGAGGATCAGCAGTTCTTGCACTCTGTTCTAGTATATCCCACAATTGTTCAATTGGGTTATAGTCAGGTGAGTTTAGGGGTCTAGGCAATGTGGCAAATTCATTGTGTTCCTCCAACCACTCAGCAGTTATACGAGACCAATGACACGGTGCATTGTCCTGTTGAAAGATGGCAATGAGGTCAAGGCAAACCTCCTGCAGATATGGATGGAAATGGTCAGCTAACAGGTCCCTGTAGCATCCACAATTCAGTGTGTGTGGGATGTATTAAAAGAAATCCGTCTTGTTGCACGATGATATTTATTCAGCTAAAAAATGAAATCTATGTACAGTTTAAAAACACATGAGCACTTTCGGTGTCACATTGACACCTTCATCAGATGTAATTTCACCATGTGGCTACATGCTGGTCTTAAGTACGTGGAGTAGATGCATCATGGGAAAGGTAATGTCAATGTCACATGATATACCAGATAACAAGACAATCTAAAAAAGGCAAAGTTAGCCAATGATCACTTAACAGAAGCAATTGCTATTGTGCTGTCCTTCCCAACAAGATTGCTCCAAGGTTCAGGTAAAACACAAGGATAATAGTCATTACAGCAACGTGTATTATAAGCCGAAATATAGAGGCTTTCTGTAAATAACAAGGAATAAACAGAGTTAGGTGTGTTTATGATTTTAGCGTTGTCCCAGTCTGGGATGGAATTTCCAGCACTTATGGTTCTTGCAAAAGAGGTGCTTTGGTGATTCATTTTTAGATCATATCTGTGTTCATTTAATCTCAAATCCAAATTTCTTTTGGTAGAACCCACATAATGATTGTTTAGTTCACCAGAGATAGTGTCGAGCATAGGAATAACATACACACCCCATTTTTTTCCCCTTTGTCAATTTTGTCACGATCGTTGCGGATAATGGTATATAGATTGCATGATCGTATTCCAAATTGTATTTTATGACGAGAACATATGTTGGTAAGGAGGTTTACAATATGTGGATTAAAATCAACAGATCCAACATACTTTTTAGGCACTTGCTCACTAATTAAAGCAGTTGACATAGAAAACCGTACTTTATTGTGCACTCCCTTAACAACGTTGTCCGGGTAACCATGGTTTTTAGCGAGAGATGATATCCATTGTAGTTCCTGAGCTCTGGCGAAATGGCTAGAAGAATGTGAATATGCTCTTCTAAATAGGAAGTGCAGAGCAGAAATTTTATGCTGAAAAATGTGAGCAGAATTGTACGGAATTAGAGTGGGTGTGGAAGTAGGTTTTCGATAAACGGCAAAAGACAGGGAATTGTCAGAAGGGGTACGAGTAATTTGAAAGTCAAGATAAGGTAAGACGAAATTATTTTCAAGTTCTATCGTGAGTTTGATGGAGGGGTATTGAGCAGACATAGCGTTGACAAACTGCTGTAACTGATTTATGGTATATGGCCAAATTACCAAGATGTCATCAACGTAACGGATATAAAGACTAGGTTTTTGTGGGAATCCTTGTATGACTTTATTTTCAATATGCTGTAGAAGAATTTCTGCTAAGACTGCGGATACCTAGAGCTTGCCAGGAATACATAAAACAATTAGGTGCATACTCCCTGTAGATGTCATAAGTTTAATAGCAAGATTTACAAGGGATTTTCCTTTTTCACTGACATTGAAGCTATTGTAATCCTCTCTACCAGTGATTTTTAACCAGTTTGTTTCCAACAGGCAACCATTTTCCAAAGTTGCAACAGCAAATAACAAAGTAATGAACTTTCAAACACCCTGTGACAAAAATAATGAACTTAAGCTAGCTGGGTGCCTACATTTATGGCAGTTGTGAAACAATCCACCTTACAAATTAAAACAGCAAAAAGCAAACTTTCCTTTTCTAAAATTCAAACAGATATTGAGAACAACACTCACAAAGTTCTGTTAACCAGCCAGTGAAGAGGAAACCAAACAACATGAACAGTTATCTTTCAAAAAATAGACATGTGAAGAGAGGTCTCATTCTTTTGCAATAGTTTAGTTCTACCTTTTCATGGAGGAAACACATTATATGTTGGTGAAATTCATAAAAGGAATGACCTGTAGTGAAACTGTCACAGGTGCAGACTTTTTTTGCGGTGACAGATCAAGGAATGTTGAAAAGGAAATCAGTCACTTTTGCGAGGTACATTGCATAAAAATGGTGTCTATGATGTCTCAGTACTGTGACATTTCATTTCCACATCATTAAGATGCAAGTAACTGACATTATAGGAGGTAAAGAAATTTTGTTGCATCAGAGAGCAAAAGTGAATTGCAGAGTATGTTGTCCTGGATGTGCAAAGTTCGCATGAAATTCAAACTGAGTATAAATAAGGAAAAACCAAAGTTATGATTTTTAAGAGAGGAACTGGTAGCACTGAATGCAAGATAAGTCTAAAGGGCACGGTGATTGACCAGGTGAATGAGTTTGTGTATTTAGGAAGCATGTTTGACAGAGAGAACAAATTATATGGTGAAATTAGTAGGCAAGTGAATTCTTCATTGAAAGTCATAGCTGCTTTAGAAGGTTTTCACAGCAATGATGGGTTCTCAAGACAGGCCCACATGGCTATTTATGAAAGTGTAATTGTTCCTACTCTGATGTATGGCAGTGAAATCTGTGTACTACAGAAGAAACATAGGAGTCTTTTGTGTGCTGGAGAAATGCGTTACTTACAGTACATGGGGTTTGTGGCAAGACATGTTCTGATCGTGTGAGAAATGATGTGTTGCAGTTGTGTAATGTGAAGCAAAATGTTGTTAGCAAGGTGGAGATTAATATGCTTTGGTGGTTTGGCCATGTTGAAAGAATGAGTGATGAGATGCTTACTAAGAGAATTTATTCAGCCCAAGTGACTGGAAGGAAAGGCAGAGGAAGGCCAAGGAAGTCATGGGAGGATCAGATTCAGGAGTGTCTGCATGAGAAAAGGATTATGAGTATGAAGTATAGAAGGTCTTGTGTATGTTGTGTGATGGATGTCAGTGAAACACGAGTTGTGTGTCAAGATCACTGTAAATGGAGAAGTTTGATATGGCAACAGTAAGTAAATAATCAGAAATTTATCTGGTAGTTTGTATTTCTTTGTGGAGCTAGCCTTTAAATATCAGAGAACAGCTTAGTAATATGTATGTATGTATGTGCAAAACAGAGCATGAGTTCAGTGTAAACCAGTATGCTTTACATGATAGGACAATCTTTTGGCACTCTACTTGTAGTAGATAATGGCATATCCAGTGATTCAAAAACTGAAATGCTTTCTGAGACAACATACACAAAGAGCTCCATCATATAATAAACTGTTATGTTATGTTTTCTGAAATAATTATGATAGTTTTACCTACATAACAAAAATATACCTTTTTATCAAGTTCCGACGGTTTATGACGTTTTGTTGAAATGGGAGTTAAAGATCGAGAGTTACTATGATGACGATGGTTGTGAATTCCACTGTCAGGGCTCAAGGGGCTATGAATTCCTGAAGATGTCAAGGACAGAGAAGATTCAGTTCGGCTACGAACCATCCCAGGTGAAGACGCCCTTGAAATGGAAATAGAACTTATGTCAGAGCTCCGGTCTTGTTCCTGCTCATCTATTTCCTTTTCCAGCTGAATCAGCCCTGGTGGTTCTATATCATATTTTGAAGCTATGCGTCCAAGCTCTAGCAGACAAAGAACAACAGTCCGTGGTTGTGTATGTAGAACTGAAAGAGAAAATACAAGGCAGAAATAATTTTTATAGCTCTACAACAAATATATATGTATTGTATATAGATATATTCAAATAAAATGGATGATATATATATTCATATTTACTTTCATTTTTTACATTCTAATCAAATATTTGAAGGATTTAATGGCTGTCAGTTAAACTAGAGTTCCAAACTTTTTGCTCAGTTGTGCTCATGAAATATAACATTGTGTGACAGCCAAATTATGACCATCCCTATCAAAAGTGGATGCGGCCCAATGACCTCACGACTGCTGAGAGGGCGCAATTAGTTGATTGATGTAGCATGTATAATGTGTGAGTGGAACAGTAGGTAGTAAAATTAGGAGCATGATGGGCAAATGGAGGGATGTATGGGCCTTTGAGAAAGGGCAGATCTTGGGAGCCTCGATTTCCCAAACGGCTGAATTAGTGGGTTGTTTGCAAGCCGCCATAGTTAAAGTATATTAGGACCGGCATGAAGAAGGTCAAACAGTGACCTGGAGGCAAAACTGCACAGGATAGCGAAAGGTTGATGTGAGTGCCCAGTCTGATGACTCATACGGGCCAACAGATGTAGCACTGTTCAACAGTTCACTACCCAATACAACAAAGGTCAACCTGGAACAGTACCTCTATCACATGCTCGCATGTATGGGCTATAACAGCAGGTGTCCACAACGACTTCCTCTCCTAATGATGGTTCATTGGTGTAAAATATATTGGAAGCTGGAAGTCGGTTGATTGGAAAAAAGTGTGCTGGTATGACAAGTTGCATTTTTTACTCCACGCGGTGGTGGTCATGTATATATTTGGTGCAAACAACATGAGGCATTCATTCCATCTTACATGGTGTCCACAGTGCAAGCCGGTGGAGGCGGTTCTAAGCTATAGAGCATGTTTACGTGACAGGAACGTGGAGCCCTGATGCATGTGGAACAAGGTATGACTGGTGCCTACTATTGGGAATTGCTGGACGACTCTGTACACCCAGCAATATTGCGCCTTTTCCTGAATGGCAACTGTGTCTTCCAAGATGACAATGTGCTGTGCCACAGGTCCATTGTTGTGCAGGAATGGTTTGAGGAACACAGTTCAGACTTACAGCATATCGACTGACCTCCAAACTCCCTCGATATCAATCCAATAGAACACTTGTGGGACACTATGGAACTGCATATCAGGCTTCTGGATATACCATCACCTCCACTGAAGGCCACATCACAAACAGCCTGGTTGGCCATACCTCCCAACTGCTTCCGGCATCTTATTGAATCGATGCCATGTCAGATAGCTGCTGCACTGAGGGCGAAAGGAGGACCTATGAAGTATTAGGTAGGTGGTCATAATTCAGTGATCACTCGGTGTATGTTGAATCGATGCCACGTTGGATAGCTGCTGTACTGAGGGCGAAAGGAGGACCTACGAAGTATTTGGTAGGTGGTCATAATACAGTGATCATTTAGTGTATATACTGTCAATTTTCTTTTCAGGTTGCTTTAACTGGACATGAAGTGTGTGTCTTTTTTTATGCAAAATTTAACACTTATTACAGGAAAGCTTTTCTGTGTCGCTTATGTTGAGTAATAATCACATTAATAAGAAGGAATCAGATATTCACTTCATTTATTTTTGTGCCTTCAACCTATTTAAAGAGGCAATTAGAGAATTTGTTAATTTCTCCCTTTTCACAATAAGTGGTGAATTTCAAATATAACTGTCATATTAGCTATAATTAAAATTTTTTGAACCTAATCTAACAGTGAGAATTCCATATATCACTTAATTCTTTATATTTGTAATTTTGAATCTAACATATTGTCCAAGTTAGTACTCACAAAAATAATAGTTATTAATTAATTGAAAGTTAATCCATAAAGAGGATATTTTATGTGTTAGAGTACATGGTATTTCATATATAAAATATCGGACATAAAAACATTAAAGATTTATGTGCTTTTTGCAATATCCCAATATTATCTGGTTATGACATTTTGAATACATGCGGTTTTTTTTTCGTTAGAACTACATTCTCGCAATGGCAACCAGCAGGTTAAACTCCACTCAAAATGAACATTCATATGATAAGTTAAGAACATTAAAAAAACTATTTACATAACACTAAAAGATGTAACAAACAAATCCAAAGTCAACTCATGCCTCACAAAAATATCATCAATATATCTGAGTCAAATAGTAGGTTGTATTGGAGTCTTTAAAAGAACGGTTTGTTCAATGTGTTGTAAACGTATTTGAACAAGATGTAGTAATAAAGATGATCCCATTGGAAGACCACTATTTTTGGCCTGTAACATGTTTTATTATAAATAAAACAGTTTCGCTCCTGAAGTTTGTGAGAACAGCCATTCAGGTGTTGAAGTTACCTGGAAGATTTAATTTTCAAACAAGTATTTTCATTAGTAGCATGAAAAAATCGGTAAATGTGTACTTTAGCGTCCTAAATTATTTCGTCGGAAAAATTGAACTGTGTGGGAAAAGTGCGACGTACAATTTTTTAAGCATGGAAAATAATGGGGAAAGGTGCAAAAATATAGTATTTGTAGAGAACAGAAAATAATTTTACCGAAGTATTTACCTGGGAGTACGATGGTTTCAAAGAGTACGTGCAGTAATCCTAGGATGACAGAGCGGCGACGTCAAGGTGTAGTCCTGTGGATAGAATCTTTGTTGAGAAGGGCAAGTTACAGGCGGAAGAATACAACAGGAAGCGGTTGACAGTACATAGTCATCGAAGCGTCTTGTAGGAATATGCTGAAGGAAAGAGATCCGCTTTACGCAGCATTGTTTGTAAGTGGTGGTAGTAGCTTTTTCAACAGCGTTAGTGGCTGTTTCCAAAGTCGTGAGTCTCCATACTTCATTTCGGATTTCGTCAGGGCTTAAAATTTCGTTATCCGGCACAATACGACTACAAGCTCTTGGGCTCCCTCCCATACTACGAGTTTTGAATTGAAGAAACTTCTTTTATTTTCAAAAATATCCGTTTTAAGATTGACAAATGTGAGCTACTATGTACGGAATAACAGCACAATTACATATTAATAGGTTGAAGAATTCTACTACCCGTGTACATCTTCGAAACCATCATCAAAACTTGCGATTCAACCACAACCAAAACTTCTTACTGAACACTTCTGTTGTACACGAAAAGATTTACATTCCTTCATTTCTTTCCATTCGGAGACATTGTGAAACTAATAATAACGCCAACCCGCACATTTTTTCTTTCTCAAAATTAATAAAATATCGCTGAACTACTTTTACTTGCACATGATATCGCTGGATATGTCACGTATGGATCGGCCATTTCTGTGATACCCGACGATTACACCTTTCTCGAAATCAGAGAGCTCCGAACTGCGTTGCACCTTGCATGCGACTGGTTGCGTTGTTGTTTGCCACACGATATTTAGCGGCGGCGGCCGTGACGTGCATCAGGACCGCAGATATCGTCGATTGTAGGGGTGTCCAATTACTTGTTGGTAGATAGTGTATATTTTTGGTAGATAGTGTATATTTTTGCACCTTTCGGTAGATGTGTACTTAGCGTCCTAAATTATTTCGTCGGAAAAACTGAACTGTGTGGGAAAAGTGCGACGTACAATTTTTTAACCATGCAAAATAATGGGGAAAGGTGCAAAAATATAGTATTTTTAGATAAAAGGAAAGAATTTTTCCGAAGTTTTTACCTGCGAGTACGATGGATTGCAGCAGTTGGTGCGGGGTGTTAACGGCCACGACGTGAAGGTTCCATGCGTCGGAAGGGAGTAAGAGTTGGTAGTGAATGCGCGGAAGAATACAACAACAGTGGGGCATATATATATATATTTATTGAAGGTTTAACGACCACCGTGAGCAACCCAATGGGCTATCAGCAGTCGCTCGTCCCTAATTTAGAGTCACTGGTTCCAGGGAAAGGAGAGAGCCAGTGCCGCAAGACAAACACAACATCCATGCCTCACCGGGATTCGAACCCGGACCCCTTTTGGACAAATGATCAGAGGCCATCGCTTAGACCACTGCACCACCGGGGCGGCGGTGTATTTTTCGGAGGAGTGTGATGCGTCGTGTAATCGTGTGCAAGTAGAAGTAATTCAGAGATGTTTTATTAATTTTTGAGAAAGAAATGTGCGGAATGTCGTTATTATTAGTTTCACAATGTCTCCGAATGGAAAGAAATGAAGGAATATAAATCTTTTCATGTACGACACAAGTGTTCAGTAAGAAGTTTTGGTTGTGGATGAATCGCAAGTTTTGATAATGGTTTCGAAGATGTACACGGGTAGTAGAATTCTTCAATCAATTAATATGTAGTTCTGCTGTTATTTCGTACATCGTAGCTCACATTTGTCAATCCTGAAACGGATATTTTTGAAAATAAAAGAAGTTTCTTCAATTCAAAACTCGTAGTATGGGAGGGAGCCCAAGAGCTTGTAGTCGTATTGTGCCGGATAACGAAATTTTAAGCCCTGACGAAATCCTAAATGAAGTATGGAGACTCACGACTTTGGAAACAGCCACTAACGCTGTTGAAAAAGCTACTAACAGCACTTACAATGCTGCGTAAAGCGGACCTCTTTCCTTTAGCGTATTCCTACAAGACGATTCCTGTTGTATTCTTCCGCCCGTAACTTGCACTTCCATTCACCGGACTACACCTTGACGCCGTGGCCGCTTTGTCATCCTAGGTGTACCGCATGTTCCCTACTTCGGTAAAATAATTTCCTGTTCCCTACAGATACTATATTTTTGCACCTTTTCCCATTATTTTGCATGCTTAAAAAATTGTACGTCGCACTTTTCCCACACAGTTCAATTTTTCCGAAGAAATAATTTAGGACGCTAAAGTACACATTTACCGAAGCTTTGTTGAGAAGGACAAGTTACAGGCGGAAGAATACAACAGGAAGCTGTTGAGCAGTACATAGTCATCGAAGCGCCTTGTTGGAAATGCTGAAGGAAAGAGATCCGCTTTACGCAGCATTGTTTGTAAGTGGTGTTAGTAGCTTTTTCAACAGCGTTAGTGGCTGTTTCCAAAGACGTGAGTCTCCATACTTCATTTAGGATTTCGTCAGGGCTTAAAATTTCGTTATCCGACACAATACGACTACAAGCTCTTGGGCTCCCTCCATACTGCGATTTTTGAATTGAAAAAACTTCTTTTATTTTCAAAAATATCCGTTTTAAGATTGACAAATGTGAGCTACAATGTACGGAATAACAGCACAATTACATATTAATTGGTTGAAGAATTCTACTGCCCGTGTACATCTTCGAAACCATTATCAAAACTTGCGATTTAACCGCAACCAAAACTTCTTACTGAACACTTCTGTTGTACACGAAAAGATTTACATTCCTTCTTTTCTTTCCATTCGGAGATATTGTGAAACTAATAATAACGACATCCCGCACATGTTTTCTTTCTAAAAATTAATAGAATATCGCTGAACTACTTCTACTTGCACATGATTACACGACGCATCACACTCTTCCGAAAAATACACCGCCGTCCCGGTGGCGCAGTGGTCTAAGCGATGGCCTCTGATCATTCGTCTAAAAGGGGTCCGGGTTCGAATCCCGTGAGGCATGGATGTTGTGCTTTTTTACGGCACTGGCCCTTCCCTGGAACCAGTAACTCTAAATTAGGGACAGACGACTGCATATAGCTAATTGAGTTGCTCACGGTGGTCCTAAAACCTTCAATAAAAAAAATACACCCTACTGTTGTTGTATTCGTCCGCGCATTCACTACCAACTCTCACTCCCTTCCAGCGCACGGAACCTTCACGTCGTGGCCGTTAGCACCACGCACCAACTGCTGCAATCCATCGTACTCGCAGGTAAAAACTTCGGAAAAATTATTTCCTTTTATCTATAAATACTACGTATATTTTTGCACCTTTCGGTAGATGTGTACTTAGCGTCCTAAATTATTTCGTCGGAAAAACTGAACTGTGTGGGAAAAGTGCGACGTACAATTTTTTAACCATGCAAAATAATAGGGATAGGTGCAAAAATATAGTATTTTTAGATAAAAGGAAATAATTTTTCCGAAGTTTTTAAATGCGAGTACGATGGAGTGCAGCAGTTGGTGCGGGGTGTTAACGGCCACGAGGTGAAGGTTCCGTGTGTCGGAAGGGAGTAAGAGTTGGTAGTGAATGCGCGGAAGAATACAACAACAGTGGGGTATATTTTATTGTTTTTATTGAAGGTTTAACGACCACCGTGAACAACTCAATGGTCTATAAGCATTCGCCCGTCCCTAATTTAGAGTCACTGGTTCCAGGGAAGGGAGAGAGCCAGTGCCGTAAGACAAACACAACATCCATGCCTCACGGGATTCGAACCCGGACCCCTTACGGACGAATGATCAGAGGCCATCGCTTAGACCTCGGAGGAGTGTGATGCGTCGTGTAATCGTGTGCAAGTAGAAGTAATTCAGAGATAATTTATTAATTTTTGAGAAAGAAATGTGCGGAAATGTCGTTATTATTAGTTTCACAATGTCTCCGAATGGAAAGAAAAGAAGGAATATAAATCTTTTCATGTACGACACAAGTGTTCAGTAAGAAGTTTTGGTTGTGGTTGAATCGCAAGTTTTGATAATGGTTTCGAAGATGTACACGGGTAGTAGAATTCTTCAACCTATTAATATGTAATTGTGCTGTTATTCCGTACATCGTAGCTCACATTTCTCAATCCTGAAACGGATATTTTTGAAAATAAAAGAAGTTTCTTCAATTCAAAACTCGTAGTATGGGAGGGAGCCCAAGAGCTTGTAGTCGTATTGTGCCGGATAACGAAATTTTAAACCCTGACGAAATCCTAAATGAAGTATAGAGACTCACGACTTTGGAAACAGCCACTAACGCTGTTGAAAAAGCTACTAACACCACTAACAATGCTGCGTAAAGCGGACCTCTTTCCTTCAGCGTATTCCTACAAGACGATTCGATGTCTACGTACTGCTCAACCGATTCCTGTTGTATTCTTCCGCCCGTAACTTGCCCTTCCATTCACTGGACCGGACTACACCTTGACGCCGTCGCTGCTTTGTCATCCTAGGCCTACTGCACGTACCCTTCCAAACCATCGTACTGTCATGTAAATACTTCGGTAAAATTATTTCTTGTTCCCTACAGATACTATATTTTTACACCTTTTCCCATTATTTTGCATGCTTAAAAAATTGAACGTCGCACTTTTCCCACACAGTTCAATTTTTCCGACGAAATAATTTAGGACGCTAAAGTACACATTTACCGAAGCTTTGTTGAGAAGGAGAAGTTACAGGCGGAAGAATACAACAGGAAGCGGTTGAGCAGTACATAGTCATCGCAGCGCCTTGTAGGAATATGCTGAAGGAAAGAGATCTGCTTTACGCAGCATTGTTTGTAAGTGGTGGTAGTAGCTTTTTCAACAGCGTTAGTGGCTGTTTCCAAAGTCGTGAGTCCCTATACTTCATTTAGGATTTCGTCAGGGCTTAAAATTTCGTTATCCGACACAATACGACTACAAGCTCTTGGGCTCCCTCCATACTGCGATTTTTGAATTGAAAAAACTTCTTTTATTTTCAAAAATATCCGTTTTAAGATTGACAAATGTGAGTTACAATGTACGGAATAACAGCACAATTACATATTAATTGGTTGAAGAATTCTACTGCCCGTGTACATCTTCGAAACCATTATCAAAACTTGCGATTTAACCGCAACCAAAACTTCTTACTGAACACTTGTGTTGTACACGAAAAGATTTACATTCCTTCTTTTCTTTCCATTCGGAGACATTGTGAAACTAATAATAACGACATCCCGCACATGTTTTCTTTCTAAAAATTAATAGAATATCGCTGAACTACTTCTACTTGCACATGATTACACGACGCATCACACTCTTCCGAAAAATACACCGCCGCCCCGGTGGCGCAGTGGTCTAAGCGATGGCCTCTGATCATTCGTCTCAAAGGGGTCCGGGTTCCAATCCCGTGAGGCATGGATGTTGTGCTTTTGTACGGCACTGGCCCTTCCCTGGAACCAGTAACTCTAAATTAGGGACAGACGACTGCTTATAGCCCATGGAGTTGCTCACGGTGGTCCTAAAACCTTTAATAAAAAAAATACACCCCGTTGTTGTTGTATTCGTCCGCGCATTCACTACCAACTCTCACTCCCTTCCAGCGCAGGGAACCTTCACGTCGTGGCTGTTAGCACCACGCACCAACTGCTGCAAACCATCGTACTCGCAGGTAAATACTTCGGAAAAATTATTTCCTTTTATCTATAAATACTACGTATATTTTTGCACCTTTTGGTAGATGTGTACTTAGCGTCCTAAATTATTTCGTCGGAAAAACTGAACTGTGTGGGAAAAGTGCGACGTACAATTTTTTAACCATGCAAAATAATGGGGATAGGTGCAAAAATATAGTATTTTTAGATAAAAGGAAATAATTTTTCCGAAGTTTTTACCTGCGAGTACGATGGAGTGCAGCAGTTGGTGCGGGGTGTTAACGGCCACGAGGTGAAGGTTCCGTGTGTCGGAAGGGAGTAAGAGTTGGTAGTGAATGCGCGGAAGAATACAACAACAGTGGGGTATATTTTATTGTTTATATTGAAGGTTTAACGACCACCGTGAGCAACTCAATGGGCTATAAGCATTCGCCCGTCCCTAATTTAGAGTCACTGGTTCCAGGGAAAGAAGAGAGAGCCAGTGCCGCAAGACAAACACAACATTCATGCCTCACCGGGATTCGAGCCCGGACCCCTTTTTGACAAATGATCAGAGGCCATCGCTTAGACCACTGCACCACCGGGGCGGCAGTATATTTTTCGGAGGAGTGTGATGCGTCGTGTAATCGTGTGCAAGTAGAAGTAATTCCGAGATAATTTATTAATTTTTGAGAAAGAAATGTGCGGAATGTCGTTATTATTAGTTTCACAATGTCTCCGAATGGAAAGAAATGAAGGAATATAAATCTTTTCATGTACGACACAAGTGTTCAGTAAGAAGTTTTGGTTGTGGTTGAATCGCAAGTTTTGATAATGGTTTCGAAGATGTACACGGGTAGTAGAATTCTTCAACCAATTAATATGTAGTTCTGCTGTTATTCCGTACATGTTAGCTCACATTTCTCAATCCTGAAACGGGTATTTTTGAAAATAAAAGAAGTTTCTTCAATTCAAAACTCGTAGTATGGGAGGGAGCCCAAGAGCTTGTAGTCGTATTGTGCCGCATAACGAAATTTTAAGCCCTGACGAAATCCTAAATGAAGTATGGAGACTCACGACTTTGGAAACAGCCACTAACGCTGTTGAAAAAGCTACTAACACCACTAACAATGCTGCGTAAAGCGGACCTCTTTCCTTCAGCGTATTCCTACAAGACAATTCCTGTTGTATTCTTCCGCCCGTAACTTGCAGTTCCATTCACCGGACTACACCTTGACGCCGTGGCCGCTTTGTCATCCTATACTCGGGGCAAAGCTATCCTGGCAATGAAGCCGAAGCTATGGTGACCTTTTCACTCCCAGTATTACTCCGCACTAATGGTGTGTAATTAACCTTCACTCGGAAAGCTTATCCGACAAGCCCTCAGGGCTGGCTGTCTGTCACCGTGATCCCTTACCAAACCCCTCTATTTTAACCACCTCCCCACCCCCGCGCGCTTTGGAGACCGGTAGACAAGCAGTTTATTTCCCTCTATCTTTTTTTTTTTTTTTTTTGAGATGTTACAGAATGTGAAACGTTTCTTTCTTTCTTACTTTTAAAATGAAATTATCTTTTTTAAACACGGGAAGAAGTCTTAAGTGGCCTAATTTTGTTTTCACATATTTTTCCATTTTTTTATACATTTCATATATTTATACTTACTGCTTGAAGATTACCAACTGTGGGATTTAATTAAAAGTATTTTTACCATGTCATCAGTTATGCGTAAAATTTCGTTCTTTCAAAAATTTTGCCTTGATTAGATATTTTTTATAACAGACATCCGTTAAATGTGTATGCATTTTTAACTACCCCGTGTTGCCATAAATACTAGACAAGAGCCCGTCTCTGTGGTAAATGATATTTTAGGGTTCACTGTAAACTGCCACACATCTTTCAGCAACTTGGAAAATTGCCACATGTTTTTCATTGATCAGCCGAGCACAAATTGCTGTTCCTCCGAAGAACACTTTGAATGTGTGGCAGTTTTCCAAGTTTCCGAATTATGTGTGGCAGTTTTCCAAAGTGCCTAACGACGGGAAGGAACTCTTTCATTTGTCTGAATTTTCATGCCGGTTCATACACGTTTAAGGCAACTGCGCACAAAAGTTCAAAAGGAAAAGATGGCCATTTCTTGGCCTATATTGAGAACTGAATTGGGAACTCGAAACTAATTTCGAGAAAACGTTCTATGTAAGCCAAGCGAGAATTGTATTTTAATTTGAAGAAATAAATTGCCGATGGATCTGAGGTACTTCAATACTAAGTTCAACCTTCATTCTCGCAATGGTGCGACTTGAAACGCCAGTGAGTTTTGCCGTAAGAACTGTTAATTCATTTGATTTATTCGGCGAATGTTTTTCCATCAATTTAGTGAAAACATTCATAACGATCACTTTAGCAGAGCTTCGTAATGGTTTCCCAGCTTTATGCAGCTGAAATACACTCGAGTGACCGGCAGATGCCATTCGAAAAAACCGAAAAGACAGAAGAGTGTTTTAAAACAACAATCAAGAAGAAGAAACCACGGGGAGAAAAGTGAAATGCCCTCGGAAACACTTTTTTCGCCCTCATCCTTCCACTAATGACCCCCCACCCCCCACCCCCACAGCAATAAATATCACCTGGGTTGACAGCTTAACTCTGACCCAAACAAGAATGCTGTGACATCAGTGACGTCACCAAAACACGAATATCTGTATTTTTTAGAAATGCCGCTGAAACTGAGATCTGAATTTTTTAAAATGCACACACACGCAACGTATTGAACATCTGTGTCCTTTTTAAGTGCCAGTTGAAGCTGGAGTACGAGCTTTTAGACCGGAACTATTTTATGCAGTGGAAGTATACACTCTGTAGCCTTCCTTCCAATGACAGGTTAAGTTTGCCCCCGAGTACCGCATGTTCCGTTCCGAACTATCGTACTGTCATGTAAATACTTCGGTAAAATTATTTCCTGTTCCCTACAGATACTATATTTTTGCACCTTTTCCCATTATTTTGCATGCTTAAAAAATTGTACGTCGCACTTTTCCCACACAGTTCAATTTTTCCGAAGAAATAATTTAGGACGCTAAAGTACACATTTATCGTACTTTGTATTCAGCAGTACTACATAGTATTTTGAAAACTTTTATGATAGAGGATGTTGCTACTACAAAAGAATATGTTTGTGCTATTAAAGAAATTATAATTAATACTTCACAAAGGCAAAGGGAAAAGCACAAATAAAGTATTCTAAAATATAGCAATTATCTCTAGTACACATTGTGTGAATGGATGTTATGCACACAGTTCAGAATTTTCCAAAGAGAGTTGCTCCTACAGTTCTGACACCAACGTCCTGGCTATATTATCCAGTTCCATTTCATCTGTTTGGTCTTGGTAAGTGTACAGCAAGTTCTCATATTTGCAGTATGCAGACATGCCAACTTTCAAGACTTGAATTCCGTATAAAAAAAAATCGTGGAGCGTTAAATCGATATGTTCGAACGATTCCAATATCGACCGTAGCGATTAAACGTCTCAAATATATCGATGAAAAGTCGATACATTATGCAGATGGTTGCCTAATTTACTCGATTTCATATGTTATAATTAAAGTTCCTATTTCGCTCTACTTCACGCTTAGAGATATTAAAATGTAACCGATACATAATCATCTCATTAGTACGCTATCATAAGGCTAGAAACAGGTAAAAGTTTCATTTGTAACCACGAAATAACAGCAATATATCGCGCAGTAAACTTTTACTTTAATGTAACTGAGGTTTTCACCTTAAAATTGTTAACCAACATGACGGAATGCTTTTAAAAAACGCAGTTCTAAATCAAATGTCAGGCTCTCTCCTGACATTTGATTGCATCGTTCTTGCCGAGTCTTTTCCGTTAGGCTTCCAGTAAAAACGGTTCGTGACGCAAAGTCAGGTAAATCCGATATACAGGCACAGTGGACTTTGGAGCTCCCTCCCTGGAAAAAAGAAAAACAATATGTTGTCCATAATATAACAGTAAAGCAAGTAAAATTTCCGTATATTTTACGGGTAAACCGTAAAACTTGGAGGGTACGCGCATGACACAAGAAACCCAAAATGCATAAGCAAAGTGCTTTCCGTTTCTGTTTAGTGGTTTGAGTGATTGTGCAAAATCTTCTCGGATGGGTGAGATCATCCTCCTGTCCCTTGGAGAAATGTTTGGGATTCAGAACCTTTTCGTCCTCCTTTGAAGGAGAAAAAAAAGCGGATACATGAGAAGCATTCTCCTTTCCGGGACGTGTGTTGGATAATTAATGATAATTTAGGGCTATGGAATCATTTCATGACTTTCCTGCACTTTTTAGTCTTAATGTGAGAGAGTGACACAGTAGAATATCTCCGTGCTCTGTGATTGGGAAACGTTTATTGTTCCCTTAGGGCAGGTAAGCTGTCTTCTGTCATTGCGTTGTAATCGAAAGTGCAGGAAACATAATTTATGGGCATGTGGAAGGCATGGGCATAGATAAGGACACACTGGTAGATGCGACCCTGTGATGGTGGCAGAGAGAGCGTTTTTACTTTAAGTTCTAGGCTCACAACTATCTCTACGTGGAAAAAAAAGTTGGTTTGGTAGCATCAAGAGAATTTTTAAAGCATGTTCCATTTGGTGCAAGCATAAGAAAAAATAAAAACAAAGCAAAACAAAACCATCATCCAACTAAGATCCTGAGGTAACGGATGGCTTCACTTGTAAACGCACAAACATCTTATTTGAAAACAACAAAGTACTGGAAGTATCCCTGGATGTATAGTCATCCGTGGATGACTTACCAAGTCATCCTCAAAAAGTGAATGAACCTTTCTAGAGATACTTGGAAAGTTCTTATGGGTTTTATTCAGGAATAAATACAAAATTACGTCAAATTTTCGGATAGAAACCCTATAATTCTTCAGGACGACGACAGCATACAGTGTTGCCATTCACTCGCAAGCGTCCATCCACTAAAATCATTCATATAGTCGTACTTCTTCTTCTTGTTATTTCCCAACTTTCTGCGAGTTTTCTCTTAAGAAAGTGTTGTTCATAGACAAGAATTTCAATTGAGTCCCATAGAATTTAATGGCCCGTGTTTTGCACATGCCTGTGCCAGCCAGTCTTGTTAGAGACATTCCTAATCGCCGCTTTATGTTCCGCTATTCGCTGCGATTAGGAATGTCTCTAACTTAAAGACTGGTTTGGACAGGCATGTGCAAAACACGGGCCATTAAATTCTATGGGACTCAATTGAAATTCTTGCCTATGAACAACAGTTTCTTAAGAGAAAACTCCCCGCACGGGGATAACTGGTTTTCCAGTTATTTGGGGAGCGGCGCCCCCACGGCCCGAGCTGACCTTGTGACTGGTCAACATCTGATGTCATGCCACCGCTTGTTTTTTGTTTTGGTGTTTGCAGGGACGGCTGTTCATCCAGCTGTTGGAGAGTTGCGGCCCCACGATCCCTAGCTGGTCTTGTGTCTCGCTTTTTCGTTTTTATTTATTTTCTCCACTGGCTAGTTGCCCGTGTTGTGTTCTCTACCTAATCTCTACCACGTTATGTACTAACACCCCGGTCTTGTGGTTTTGTTACCCTCCACCACTAACTGATTTATATTAACCGCTCAGTTCGTAGGTTGCTGAGATTCCGTTTAGGTTCCCTGCCAGGATTTGTCTTCTTTGGATTTCTTTTTTTCCTTTTAACTGGTTTGGGTGCTAGACCTACCTGCATGTTTGCTGCGTGCGGAGACCCGTGAGGCGGAAATGGGATGTCTGGCGGCTGAGGTCGCAGGAGACCGGTTAAGTGCCTCCTGTGTACCAACACTCCTCTTCGACCCCGGCTTCGCTGTAAACGGGAGGCTAGAGCCTAACCCACCTCTGGTCAGAAGTCTTGTACCAAGTTGTGTGCAGGGCTTTAGCGGCTTTTTTGTCGTATTGCACGGCAGGGTGAGCCCGGGGCTGTGGGATCATGCCAAAGGCGTTGGCATGACGGTACCCGGAGGCCGAAGTGTCCGCCGAGTGCGTGTGATCACAGCCAACGGACTATATTTGCAACTAAGCTCTAGAATTGTGTCTTGCGTCATGTGTTTGGCTTGCGGACCTCCAGTTCTCCCCTGTTGGGCTCGATTGTGGGCGGAGTACGTTGCAGATGAATTCTTTCTTACTCCCATGGGGAAACATAAACCCTCCTCAAAATTTAAAAAACAACAGGATATGGTGATTGATCAGGCGCCAAATTTGCCTCAACCACCTCCCACACATAACACACTGAAGAGAACTTTCGTTGAAAAACGACATCACCGCGACGTATCTTTAGATCCAGGTGTTGAGCCGTCAGCTCAGAAACGTCGCATTACACTTGCAGATTCGATACCTCAAGCTACTTTTCTCGTCATTTCTTCTACTGACCAGATGTTGAAACTTTCCTCAAAGTCTCCTTTTTTCATCTCGAAGGCACTTGCGGGTGTTGCTGGCTCTTTGAAGTCAGTGAAGAAGCTACGCTCTGGAGACCTGCTTCTGGAAACTTGCACTCTCTCTCAGAGCAAATCTCTTCTGCAGTTGACAAGACTTCAGGATATTCCAGTTCAAGTGACGGCACATCCGTATCTCAACACCTCCAAGGGAGTCATTTCTGAGCCCGACTTGTTGGTCTGCGATGAAGATGAACTTGTGTGTGAACTTGCTGATCAGGGTGTCATAGCTGCCAGACGCATGACTTTCAGGCGCGATGGCGCGCTGATCAAATCACGAAATGTTATTTTGACTTTTAACAGCCCGAAGGTACCTACTGAAATAAAGGCTGGTTACTTGTTATGTGCAGTTCGTCCTTATATACCAAATCCTCTACGCTGTTTTAAGTGCCAGAGGTATGGACATTCCCAGCGGTCCTGTAACAGTGTTGCGAGGTGCGCCAATTGTGGATCCCGAGACCACGAAGGGACTGGATGCACTTCAGAGCCCTGCTGTGTAAACTGTGGTGACTCCCACGCTGCTTATGCCAGGTCCTGTTCGAAGTGGAACGACGAGAAGGCGATCCAGCGCCTCAAGACCCTGGAGGGCCTCTCGTACCCTGCTGCCAAGGCCAAGTTGGGTATTCCCAACAACCGACAGCGTACTTTTGCCGCAGTGGTTCAGTCTCTGCCGCAACCCGTGCAGCCCTTTGTTCCGCGCCCTGTAGCTCTCGCCGCACTTGCCAAGCGATCTACAGTTGAACAAGCGACACAGGTGGATTTCACCGAGCTCCAGCTTATTCGACCATCTGAGTCTGCGCCTTCTCTTTTGAAGACGACCGACTCTTCCGGTTCCCAGCAGACAGCCTGCACGTGCGGAAGACCCGGCCCTCAATCAGCAAAGGTGTGCCGTGTCCACCCACCTGCCGCGGTCCACCTGACCAACATTGCAACTGTCTCGGACTCAGCGAGGTCCCCACCCTCACCCAACATTATAGAGGAACATCGGGGGAGGAGAGTGACAGTTCGTCCCCAGCCTCACCTAACATTGCAGAGGAACATGAGGGGGAGGATAGTGACAGTTCGTCCTCGCCCTCGGCCAGCATTATCTTGGAGTGTGTGGGGGAGGAGAGTGACTCATCCTTTGTGTAGTTGTGTTCGATTTCGTAATGTGTTTTATCATTCTCATTCCTCAGTTTTACTTAATCGGCTTGTTTCTCACCATTGTATCATGTTTTTCATACTGTTTGTTTCATTGTCTTTTTTGGCCCTTCCTTTGTACTCATGGTTCGGTTTTTACTTGGTCAGCCAGATTTTGTGATTTATGCCCCGTTTTTTTTTTTTTTTTTTTTGTCTTGTGTCTGGCGCTCTTTTGCCAACCATGGCCCTTGCGCCATTAAAATCTAATAACCAACCAACCAACTAAGAGAAAACTCGCAGAAAGTTGGGAAATAACAAGAAGAAGAAGTACGACTATGAATGATTTTAGGGGACGGACGCTTGCGAGTGAATGGCAACAATATGCTGTCGTCGTCCTGAAGAAAGATAGGGTTCCTATCCGAAATTTTGACGTAATTTTGTATTTATTATTGAATAAAACCCATAATAACTTTCTAAGTATCTCTAATTTCACAGAAGGAATAGCCATGACTTCACTTATTTCTAAGATTAAAGGTGGACCTTTCTTGCTAGTGACGTGGCCAGAAATTCTTAAAGGGGGCAGTAGCGCACCTAGCACAGAACTTTCACAAGGTGTGGGTGACCCCCTAAATTTACCGGAAAAAAATAGTCAGGTGCCATAACAATTAAGAAGAAGGCTGACTTTTGTACATTTATTCTTATCCAGTTACCACACTGGTGTGCAAAAATTAAGGACGAAGAGGAGAAATTAGCATAACAGCGGAACGAGCAGGCAGAACGGACCGAAAGACCACTCAGGAGATAGACTAGGGTCCGGTACGCATATATGCAGTATGACGTAGGAGGTGGAGTGTCGGAAGGGTATAAAGCACACGGGCGGTGTGCGCTCAGCAATTCGGTGAAAGCTATTGCACGGTGTACATCGGTTTGAACGACGTCGAGTTGCTGCCACCATGTGATATGGCCAACAAGCAATCCCGTAGACGACATCTGGATGACTTTACCCGAGGTCGCGTCATTGGGAAGTTGGGAGAAGGTCGAAGTGTGACTAGTGCGGCCGAGGAGTTCGGGATCGCTCACAGCATCGTTTCACGAGCTTGGAGAGCATTTCAAACGACAGGAACCGCTGTCCGAGATTTTAGCAGTCGTCGTCTACGAGCAACCACGGCGGCGGACGACCTGTATATTGTCCTACAGGCGAGAAGAGACAGACGGCAGACAGCGGGAGAAATCGCAAGGCACATGCAACAGACAACTGTACGTCCGTTATCGCGTTTTACCGTGGCCAGGAGGCTGCACAAAGTCGGTCTATTTGCACGACGACCAGTACGGTGTGTGGCATTAACGCCTGCTCATCGGAGACTGCGGTTTCTGTGGTGCCAGGAAAACAAGAACTGGACACATCAGCAATGGAGTCGAGTTCTCTTTACGGATGAGAGCCGATTTAGTCTGACGGGCGATTCTGGACGTATACACATCTGGAAAGAGCAGGGAACACGCAATCACACCTCCAACATAATCGAAAGGGACCAGTTTGGAGGTGGCGGAGTTCTCGTTTGGGGCGGTATCATGCTTGGTAGCCGTACTGACCTCCACATCTTCCAAAGAGGTTCAGCCACTGGTGTCCGCTATTGTACCGAGGTTCTCCCACCTCACATGCGTCTGTTTAGAGGTGCTGTGTGTCCTGAGTTCCTCTTCATGGACGACAACGCTACACCTCGTCGTACAGCGGTTGTCGCAGAGCTGTTGGAGAGTGAAGATATTCAACACATGGATTGGCCCGCAAGGTCCCCGGACCTAAATCCAATCGAACACGTGTGGGACCTTCTCGGGAGGCGCTTGGCAGCACGTCACCAGCCGCCAGCAACGCTTCCGCAGCTGCGATTGACGCTACAAGAGGAATGGGCCGCGATGCCTCAACAGCTCCTTGACAACCTCGTCCTCAGCATGGACAGACGTTGTAAATCCTGCAACGCAGTCAGGGGTGATCATATACTCTACTAAAGACTGGATTTTTCTTGGCAACCGCCTGTCACATGGACGTTTCTATCTTCTGTCCAGTTGTGCTCGAAGCTACCTTTTCAATAAAGTGCCTTTGTATCCTTTGGATTCCTTGTTTGGACGGTTTTGCTCACTTGTCTCATATTCTTACATCTTGGGGATCTTATGGTATGATTTGAGTCGATGTGGAGCACTTCTGCACGACGTTATATTCGAAAAACCGTCTCGTCCTAAATTTTTGCACGCCAGTGTATATATTTTTGATTGGAGAAGTAACGACCACCGTGAGCAACTCAATGGGCTATAAGCAGTCGCCCGTCCCTAATTTAGGGTCACTGGTTCCAGGGAAGGGACAGAGCCAGTGCCGCAAGACAAACACAATATCCATGCCTCACCGGGATTCGAACCCGAACCCCTTTCGGACGAATGATCGAGGCCATCGCTTAGACCACTGCGCCACCGGGGCGGCTTAAATGATTAGAACAAGTAGTAGATGAAATTCTTTTACTGGTTAGATTTTTACAAATTTATTTAACAGAACTATTCCTTTATAATTATTGTATGTTATAATCATATGGTACATGATTAGGAATCATATGTAAATCGCGTATCGTGACTTTTTGTTTCAAACTTTGACGTAATAATTTCCCGCTCTGTCAGCCGGAGGGGAGGAGGGCACTAGCCCTCCCTGTGGATGCGCCACTGAGAGGGGAGGAGGGTCCATGGATTTGGTTTATCGGTAAAAGCCTCCCGGAAAAAAAATACTTCAAGTGGGAAGAAGCGACCAATCTTTGTAAGCCAAATGAATGAAAAAAAAAATACTAAGAAGAAAACTTTTTTAATATATATGTATATCGCTTTACATGTACCTTGGACAGCAGATATCAAGTGAAGGTCACATTGATGAAGAAATTAATCGACGTATAAAACTTGGTTGGAGAGCTTTATGATCAGAATAAAATCCCTGAAATGGCAATGGGCTGGACATGTTGCCAGAAAGACGGACCATCGATGGACAACCGAAATTTTAGACTGGATTCCAAGGAATAGGAAAAGACTCTGAAGAAGAACACACGGACACGGGAGATGAGCGGATGAAATTCGAAAGTATGCAGGGGTGACATGGAGGAGACTGGCACAAGACAGACCGTTGTGGAGGAAACTTGGGGAGACCTTCGTCCAGCAGTGTATTGATACTGGTTGACAATGATGATGATATCGCTAAAAATTCGTAGTTTCTCGCACGGATTAGGTACAGACCTCATCCTGAAGAGTTCTTCGGGTCGCGTATCTGAACAGGAAGTGAGGTACAGGCGGGCTAGTGGTCCCGAACAGAAAAGTCAGAAGACAGAGCACAGCAGGCATGGGTAACCTTGATGGCAACTTGTAGTCGAAGATCCTCACTTACCCCATGGTCGAGGCCTTAACGTGCTCTCCGACGCAACGAAGTACTGAAGGTATTCCAGGATCCATTTTGGTTCTTACCGAGCTATCTTTAACGGGTGGAGTCACACTTTGAAGTTACCTTTCTCGTCTAATGAACGCCATCTTCATGAACAACTATCGACGGTGTGCTGATATGTAATGCTTTCTTTTTGTTCCCTTGATCCTACGAAGTTATACGTATTCGTTTACACGATGTTTTATGATAAACGCTATCTAGTTAGTATTATGTGAAACGCAGGCTATGGTGGAGCCCATCTCGGACGAACGATCAGAAGCGATGGCTTCTGATCGTTCGTCCGAGATGGGTCTGGGTTCGAATCCCGGCACCGCCCCGGTGGCGCAGTGGTCTAAGGCGCTGGCCTCTGATCATTCGTCCTTAAGGGGTCCGGGTTCGAATCCCGTGAGGCATGGATGTTGTGTTTGTCTTACGGCCCTGGCTCTCTCCCTTCCCTGGAACCAGTGACCCTAAATTAGGGACGGGCGACTGCTTATAGCCCATTAAGTTGCTCACGGTGGTCGTTAAACCTCCAATAAAAAAAAAAAAAAAAAAAAAAAAAGAATCCCGGCGAGGCATGGAGGTTGTGTTTGTCTTCCGCCGCTGGCTCTCTCGCTTCCATGGAACCAGTGGCCCTAAATTAGGGACGGGTGACTGCATATAGGCCACTGAGTTGCTCACGGTGGTCGTTAAACCTCCAATAAAAAAAAAAAAAAAAAAAAAAGAATCCCGGCGAGGCATGGATGTTGTGTTTGTCTTCCGCCGCTGGCTCTCTCGCTTCCATGGAACCAGTGGCCCTAAATTAGGGACGGGTGACTGCATATAGGCCACTGAGTTGCTCACGGTGGTCGTTAAACCTCCAATAAAAAAAAAAAAAAAAAGAATCCCGGCGAGGCATGGATGTTGTGTTTGTCTTCCGCCGCTGGCTCTCTCGCTTCCATGGAACCAGTGGCCCTAAATTAGGGACGGGTGACTGCATATAGGCCACTGAGTTGCTCACGGTGGTCGTTAAACCTCCAATAAAAAAAAAAAAAAAAAGAATCCCGGCGAGGCATGGATGTTGTGTTTGTCTTCCGCCGCTGGCTCTCTCGCTTCCATGGAACCAGTGGCCCTAAATTAGGGACGGGCGACTGCATATAGGCCACTGAGTTGCTCACGGTGGTCGTTAAACCTCCAATCAAAAAAAAAAAAAAAAAAAAGAATCCCGGCGAGGCATGGAGGTTGTGTTTGTCTTCCGCCGCTGGCTCTCTCGCTTCCATGGAACCAGTGGCCCTAAATTAGGGACGGGCGACTGCATATAGGCCACTGAGTTGCTCACGGTGGTCGTTAAACCTCCAATCAAAAAAAAAAAAAAAAAAAAGAATCCCGGCGAGGCATGGAGGTTGTGTTTGTCTTCCGCCGCTGGCTCTCTCGCTTCCATGGAACCAGTGGCCCTAAATTAGGGACGGGCGACTGCATATAGGCCACTGAGTTGCTCACGGTGGTCGTTAAACCTCAATAAAAAAAAAAAATGCAGGCTATTTTAAATTTTTTTCACATCCTTTTCGTTTCTGAGCTGTCTCTTCTGTTCCAAAAGATAAAACAAGAGAAAAGAGGGGAACACAGTGCAAAAACAAAACATGCCTCGCCATGCCTCGCCGGGATTAATTTTATTTAAAAACAAAACAGATAACGAAATATATGTATATACAGGGACCGACTTACTTTGGAGCCCTAAGCAAGAAACTTTCAGGGGGCATCCCGTGTTATGTGTATAGGCATGTATGATTGAGGATGGTCTCAAGAGTCTTAGTCGGAGTTTCATTCCGAATCGGTTCGATACCGATCGGCGGAAAGAGTATATATTCGGTGTGGAATAATTTCACAGAAGTGCTAGGCTCGATTTACACCTCAGCGTCAGGTGACGCGACGCGACGCAAAGAGACGATTAACCAATCACGATCACAGTTAGTTATTTCATGATTGGTTACTTCTCTCTCGTCATGTCAATCGATGCTGAGGTGTAAATGACGTAAACTTATATATTACTTTATATATACACTGTATTGACAAAAGTCACCGGACACCCCTTCAAAAGCAAATGAACGGATCCACTGCGTTGTTAAGATGCGCGGTACAGCTGCAAACGGTATAACAAAAAACCTGCAGCTGCTCGCCATCATATCGCACTGTGAGGTTGAGTGAAAATGTCGGGGCGGGAGAGAATTGACTTTGAGAAAGGAAAGATTGTTGGGTGTTATATTAGTGGGTTGTCCATAAGAGAAACCGAGTGGCGTTTAAACATACCCAAACTGAATGAGTGGAAGACGCATGGCGTGCCTGAAGCACCAAAACGTACCGGCAGACCAAAGAAAATCAGTGATAGAGTACGTCGAAGCCTCAGGAGAGTGGTTACAGCTAATCGACGGAGTACTGCACAATACCTTAGCGTACAGGTGAGTAAAAATGCTGGAACCTTGGTATGTACACGTACCATTCGCAGAGAACTTCGTTCCATAGGTTACCGTGGTCGTGCGGCTGCTCATAAATCTTTCATCTCCACTCGGAATGCTACTCGTCGTTTAGCATGGTGTAAAGAACATTTATCGTGGACCGTAGATCAATTGAAACGGGTCCTATGGACTGATAAATCTAGATACACGATCCATCAGTCTGATGGCCGTGTGTGGGTATGGCGGCAGCCGGGGGAACGCTATTTACCACAGTGTACTGTTCCTACGGTCAAGTTTTGAGCTGGCAGTGTACTCTTGTGGGGTGTTTTTCGTGGTATGGTCCCGGCCCATTGGTTATTATGGACAAACCTGTTAACCAGCACGTCTACCTCGATATTCTGGACAATTATGCCCTACCAACTCTGTGGCAATACTATGGAACCGAGCCTTGTTGGTACCAGCAAGATAATGCACCGAGACATAAAGCAAGGACTGTTACGGGGTGGTTTGACGACAATTCCGTATCGTGTGGCGACTGGCTAGCACAGAGCCCTGATCTTAATCCCATAGAGCACCTGTGGGATGAATTAGAGCGCCGCATAAGAAGTTTGGAACCAAAGCCTGCTACTAAGCAACAGTTAGCGGCAGCATTATGTACTGAATGGAAGCGCATACCTATCGCTGTGTTCCAAAACTTTGTCGAAAACATGTCTCGGAGGGTCAATGCATGCATTAAAGCCAAAGGTGGACCGACACCGTACTAATGTATGTCAATGAATGCTATGCCGTGTTTCTCTTCTAGGTGTCCGGTGACTCTTGTCAATATATATATATATCAAACCACAACACACAAAACCAAAAATCCACCAACAACCCCCCTTCGCCCCCCTCTCCCCTAACCACACACCTAAGCGCCCAACACCCCCAAGGCAAACCAAACCAAACAAACCGAACCAAGAAACTAACAAAAACGCAGTACGCACCCATCCCTAGAACGAAAAACCCAAAAGGCAAGTACACCTAAATTCACACAATGTGATTTTAATCATATAATTCAACCAACTAACAGGGAACTGCAACCAAACTTAGTAACACAGTAATTAAATTATACATACCTAAAATCACCAAATATAATACCACACTGAACAATAAACAAACGGAACAAGTAAATATACAAAAAGCTGTATGAGGCAAATAAAACAACAAATCCTGAACCGAGTGCCAAAACACACAACACTTACCCCATATGAAATGAACCAAGACAGGTTGGTTGGTTGGTTGGTTGTTGGATTTTATTGGCGCAAGGGCCAGGTTTGGCCAAAGAGCGCCAGACAAAGAACGATCAGCCACAGATTTTTAAAAACGTGGAAAATGATTAAGATCAGACAGGCTTGGTAAAAGTTGAAAAAGAGTATGAAGAAAGCAGTGAAGAAAAGGTAGTTAATGAAGTTTATTAAAAGTAACATATTTACTAATGGAAAAGGACGAACCGTCACTCTCCTCCCCCCACACTCCTCTGCAATGCTGGCAGAGGGCGGGGACGAACTGTCACTCTCCTCCCCCCATGTTCCTCTGCAATGCTGGTAGAGGCTGGGGACGAACTGTCACTCTCCTCCCCCCGTGTTCTTCTATAATGTTGGGTGAGGGTGGGGACCTCGCTGAGGCCGAGACAGTTTGATGGACACCGCACACCTTTGCGGATTGAGGGCCGGGTCTTCCGCACGTGCAGGCTGTCTGCTGGGAACCGGAAGAGGCGGGCGTCTTCAAAAGAGAAGGCGAAGACGCAGCTGGTCGAATAAGCTGGAGCTCGGTGAAATCCACCTGTGTCGCTTGTTCAGCTGTAGATCGCTTGGCAAGTGCGGCGAGAGCTACAGGGCGCGGAACAAAAGGCTGCACGGGGTGTGGCTGAGACTGAACAACTGCGGCAAAAGTACGCTGTCGGTTGTTGGGAATACCCAACTTGGCCTTGGCAGCAGGGTACGAGAGGCCCTCCAGGGTCTTGAGGCGCTGGATCGCCTTCTCGTCGTTCCACTTCGAACAGGACCTGGCATAAGCAGCGTGGGAGTCACCACAGTTTACACAGCAGGGCTCTGAAGTGCATCCAGTCCCTTCGTGGTCGCGGGAACCACAATTGGCGCACCTCGCAACACTGTTACAGGACCGCTGGGAATGTCCATACCTCTGGCACTTAAAACAGCGTAGAGGATTTGGTATATAAGGACGAACTGCACATAACAAGTAACCAGCCTTTATTTCAGTAGGTACCTTCGGGCTGTTAAAAGTCAAAATAACATTTCGTGATTTGATCAGCGCGCCATCGCGCCTGAAAGTCATGCGTCGGGCAGCTATGACACCCTGATCAGCAAGTTCACACACAAGTTCATCTTCATCGCAGACCAACAAGTCGGGCTCAGAAATGACTCCCTTGGAGGTGTTGAGATACGGATGTGCCGTCACTTGAACTGGAATATCCTGAAGTCTGGTCAACTGCAGAAGAGATTTGCTCTGAGAGAGAGTGCAAGTTTCCACAAGCAGGTCACCAGAGCGTAGCTTCTTCACTGACTTCAAAGAGCCAGCAACACCCGCAAGTGCCTTCGAGATGAAAAAAGGAGACTTTGAGGAAAGTTTCAACATCTGGTCAGTAGAAGAAATGACGAGAAAAGTAGCTTGAGGTATCGAATCTGCAAGTGTAATGCGACGTTTCTGAGCTGACGGCTCAACACCTGGATCTAAAGATACGTCGCGGTGATGTCGTTTTTCAACGAAAGTTCTCTTCAGTGTGTTATGTGTGGGAGGTGGTTGAGGCAAATTTGGCCCCTGATCAATCACCATATCCTGTTGTTTTTTAAATTTTGAGGAGGGTTTATGTTTCCCCATGGGAGTAAGAAAAAATTCATCAGCAACGTACTCCGCCCACAATCGAGCCCAACAGGGGAGAACTGGAGGTCCGCAAGCCAAACACATGACGCAAGACACAGTTCTAGAGCTTAGTTGCAAATATAGTCCGTTGGCTGTGATCACACGCACTCGGCGGACACTTCGGCCTCCGGGTACCGTCATGCCAACGCCTTTGGCATGATCCCACAGCCCTCGGGCTCACCCTGCCGTGCCATACGACAAAAAAGCCGCTAAAGCCCTGTACACAACTTGGTACAAGACTTCTGACTAGAGGTGGGTTAGTCTCTAGCCTCCCGTTTACAGCGAAGCCGGGGTCGAAGAGGAGTGTTGGTACACAGGAGGCACTTAACCGGTCTCCTGCGACCTCAGCCGCCAGACATCCCATTTCCGCCTCACGGGTCTCCGCACGCGGCAAACATGCAGGTAGGTCTAGCACCCAAACCAGCTAAAAGGAAAAAAAAAGAAATCCAAAGAAGACAAATCCTGGCAGGGAACCTAAACGGAATCTCAGCAACCTACGAACTGAGCGGTTAATATAAATCAGTTAGTGGTGGAGGGTAACAAAACCACAAGACCGGGGTGTTAGTACATAACGTGGTATCGATTAGGTAGAGAATACAACACGGGCAACTAGCCAGTGGAGAAAATAAATAAAAACGAAAAAGCGAGACACAAGACCAGCTCGGGAACGTGGGGCCGCGACTCCCCAACAGCTGGATGAACAGCCGTCCCTGCAAACACCAACAGCACCAAAATAAGAAAAAAACAAGCTGTGGCATGACATCAGATGTTGACCAGTCACAAGGTCAGCTCGGACCGTGGGGGCGCCGCTCCCCAAATAACTGGAAAACCAGTTATCCCCGTGCGGGGAACCAAGACAGGTAAAGTACATGTCATAACTTATCAAGGGAACACCGACATGTAGAATGTGGCTTTTCGTTATCAGATAGCAAAGGCTACGTAATGCAAAACCTGCTATCGTGTTCCCGAAGACACAAGACCGGAATATATATATATTTATAGATTACTTGATGCAAATAAGTAATATATAACTATGCTTTGGGGACCTCTCAAAGGTCGGGGCCCTAGGCACGTACCCGTATGCCCTCCCGTAAATCAGGCCCTGCATGTATATAGCCTCCAGTGAACATAGTGCTGCTGCCCTGGTGGCGCAGTGGTCTAAGCGATGGCTTCTGATCATTCGTCCGCTTCTGATCTTTCATACTGCTGCCGCCCTGGTGGCGCAGTGGTCTAAGCGATGGCTTCTGATCATTCGTCCGCTTCTGATCTTTCATACTGCTGCCGCCCTGGTGGCGCAGTGTTCTAAGCGATGGCTTCTGATCATTCGTCCGCTTCTGATCTTTCATACTGCTGCCGCCCTGGTGGCGTAGTGGTCTAAGCGATGGCTTCTGATCATTTGTCCGCTTCTGATCTTTCATACTGCTGCCGCCCTGGTGGCGCAGTGTTCTAAGCGATGGCTTCTGATCATTCGTCCGCTTCTGATCTTTCATACTGCTGCCGCCCTGGTGGCGTAGTGGTCTAAGCGATGGCTTCTGATCATTTGTCCGCTTCTGATCTTTCATACTGCTGCCGCCCTGGTGGCGCAGTGTTCTAAGCGATGGCTTCTGATCATTCGTCCGCTTCTGATCTTTCATACTGCTGCCGCCCTGGTGGCGTAGTGGTCTAAGCGATGGCTTCTGATCATTCGTCCGCTTCTGATCTTTCATACTGCTGCCGCCCTGGTGGCGTAGTGGTCTAAGCGATGGCTTCTGATCATTTGTCCGAGGTGTGTCCGGGTTCGAATCCCGGTGGGGCATGGATGTTGTGTTTGTCTTACTGCTCTGGTTCTCTTTTTCCCTGGAGCCAGTGGCCCTAAATTAGAGACGGGCGACTGCTTATAGCCCACTGAGTTGCTCTTGGTGGCCGTTAAACCCCCAATCCAAAAAAAAAAAAAAAAATAATGCTAACTAGATAGCGCTGAGATCATATGACATCGTGTAAAAGACGACGTATAACTTCTGAGAATCTAGGAAACATGAGAAAGCATCACGGATGAACACACCCTCCATAGTAGTCCATAAAAAAGGTGCTCAGCAGACGAAAAACGCACTTACAAAAATAAGTGAGGATGAATCAAAACCACGTAGGCGTGGTCCATCGCCACCTAAAGAGCTGCATCCAATCACAGTAAAAAAGGAAACAACCAATCTCAGAGGACGCGCTGCTGCTTTCCCGGGACTTAGGTTGATGGATATAGCAAAGTAACGTAAAACAGAAACAAGTTAGTAAAATCATGCAATGCACTGATTATGATACGCTTTCCAACATACCAGAAATCATTACTCAAGTTATTACTCAAGTTATGAGGATAATGGCTGTGGAATAAATCTCTCTCCTGTGCCCTGACCTTTGACTCCATTTCGATTATATTAAACAGAATTGGTTCAGTGTACTTCCGGAACAACACACTAAAGTTTTGTTCACAATAGAAGCATTTTTAGTCAAGTTACGAGGATAACGGCTGTGGAATAAATCTCGCTTCTGTGCTCTGACCTTTGATCCCATTTCGATGATATTCAACAGAACCAGTTCAGTATACCTCCGGAACAACATGATAAAAGTTTTGTCGCAATAGAAGAATTTTTACGTAAGTTATGGCGCATAAGGGCTATGAAATGGATCCCGCTCCTATGTCCTGACCGTTAACCCCATTTCACCATCTTCAATAGGAACGTTTTGTCCCCAGGTTGTTCCCTACCCCATACTAAAATTTCATCGAAATCGAACCATTTTTACGCAGATTATCGTGCGGACAGACAGACTGACAAAGTTGGAGCATATACGCTTCTTCAACCTACGGTTGGAAAGCGTAAAAAAGACCTTTAATTTCCTCTACGTCCAATGCAGTGGCCAAAGAAATACGGTAAGTGCTACAAAAAGAAAATTCATAAAAAAAAAAAATCAGTTATGTATTGTAAATCAGTTCTATCTTTTAAGGAAGCACAGCAGTCAATGACATCGCAAAAAGACTGTTTAATCACAAGTTCGTTCTGTTCTGCGATATTAACTACAGACAATAGTTCTTTCTGCGAAATAATGCATCTTACGTAATTTTTTTATTCGATTTAAACAGGAAAAACTTCTTTCAGCTGAAACTCGGGCTGAGGTTGAAGTAAGAACTAGAGAAAAGAGTTCGTACACTTCTGGTAATAATATCTTTATGTACGTTACTTTCGTATAAAAATTAATTACCTCGTGAACATCAACACTATTGTACATTTCATTTCGATACAAAATATTTTGTTCATTTAGGGTTCCCACTCAAAGGTAATAAAAAAATTCCTTGACTTTTCCAGGTTGGCCAGGTGGTTTTTCAAGGTTTTCCAGAGTGGCAACCCCTACCATGTTGCGATGAATGGTTACATTTCATTCCATTTATGCATTTCCTCACCAAAGCACACATTTGTAAATTCTTTAAGTGATTTGTCTTTAAAAAATTACCTGCTTTTCATTAATAACAACTAAATGCGCACATTATTTTCCGAACCATAATTCCATGAACTTTTGTGAATTACTATCCACATAGAATTTGTAAATACATTCCATAGAAATGGGCCATATGCAAGAAAAAAACTGTCAGTTGATTAGCTTCAGTTATTCTATTACACAATGCAGCTAAGCCTAATGATGGAATGGCTCCTGTTCAGAGAAACATGCCACAAGAGAATCAACAGACAAAGGACTTTGATCCATTAGTTTGGTTGGTAATCTTGTGCAGTGTTTCTCCATGCAGGAGTGTGTCAAGCCACTGTGCCTAATTATTCTATGTTGCAATTATACCTGCAGAAATTGAGCAAAAACTTAACAGGCAATTTTTAAAATTCAATTTTGCATCTTTTTTTTTTTTTTAGGGAATAAGTGAAAAATGTACAATGTAACTGAAAGTAAGATCTACCAAATTCTAGGCAGGCAGTAACTGCAAACAAGAGTTTGAAATCTGAAAAAAAGAAATTTTTTTTTTTTGGCAAAATGAAGTATCCCTTGATTTTTACAAAATGGAGAATTTCCCCCTGAGTTTTCCCTGAATTTTACCAAAAAAAAAAAAAAAAATAAATAAATAAATAAATAAAAAAAATAACAAAACAACAATAAAAAAACAACAACAACAAAAAAAAACAGTTGTGCTAGGAGTTAGGAATGGTGTCTCAAGATTGGTGGATGCTATTTTTTTTTTTTTTTTTTTTTTTTGATTGGAGGTTTAACGACCACCGTGAGCAACTCAATGGGCTATAAGCAGTCGCCCGTCCCTAATTTAGGGTCACTGGTTCCAGGGAAGGAGAGAGCCAGTGCCGTAAGACAAACACAACATCCATGCCTCACCGGGATTCGAACCCGGACCCCTTACGGACGAATGATCAGAGGCCATCGCTTAGACCACTGCGCCACCGGGGCGGCGTGGATGCTATCATTGTTCCCTTGTATAAGGGAAAAAGTGATCAGACTGAATGCAAGAACTATCGTGGTATCAGTTTGCTGGGTTGCCAGGGAAAGTGTTTGGTAATATTGTTATTGAAAAAGTACGGGGTCTCACATCATGGAAGTGTGGGATGTTCAGAGTGGTTTTATGCCTGGTAAAGGCTGCACTAATCAAATTTTTGCATTTCGTATGATGATTGAAAAGCATCTGTTTGATGGTAAGAAAGTGTTTGCTGCCTTCATAGATTTAGAGAAAGCTTATGACAGACTAAATAGGATACTTCTGTGGAAGGTACTGAATAAATATGGTATTACAGTGGGTACCGCTTAATGTGATCACGGTTAATGTTATCAACCGCTTAATGTGATCACGGTTAACGTTATCAACCGCTTAATGTTATCGAATCGTGAAAACCCAAACGAACGTATTTACAACCATGTTAAAAATCACCGGTTGTTGTTATCAAAGCACCGCTTAATGTTATCAGAAATTTGACTCATACGTTTATCTCATACGGATCTCGTGTTCCTTGTCAAAACTTCCCTTACAAGCTTCGTTTGTGAAACAAGAATGTTTTTCCCTAGGGCACTCAACGGACAGGATGTTTATAGAAAAGCAACTCTGATAAGCGTGAAGAACTCCCACCTACCCAGCGCATTGGGCATTTTGGGAACAAAAGGATTCGAAGCGTGTGCAAGTGATTCCCGGAATTCTCCTCCTCTGACCTTCTCCGGTCTCCGCAGTGAGATGGGTCGGCCATCCGAGGGGGTGGGCAGTGGGGCAGTTCAGAGAGTACAGCAGTGCGGTAGTGTCCTGTCTGCATTCACCTATGTTCGCTCTGCTCTGTTTGCTGCGATAAAACACGCTTTTTATTTTTTAACAATTTTCCCCGAGTTTTCTCTGATTTTTCGGACCATTATTAAATTCCCTGAGAATTTCAGGTTTTCCCGGTTGCATGGGAACCCTGTCATTTCTTAAACGCTGCTTCTTTCTTTAATGTTGAAGGATGAAATTATAAAAAAGTCATCAAGGAATCTGATGAAAAGCTGTTAGGAAATTAATAAAATATTGATGTATCAGCTTAAAAAAAAGAAAGGAACGTTCATCGACGTCTTGGATTCTCCCCGCTGGATATCTTCCCTGTTTCTTGTTCTTCATTTGCGCTGGCAACTTCTGCTGAGAGAACTGGTGGCACTTCAGAGCCTGTATATTTCTTTGCCTGCAACATCCATATAGGCGTTACCAATGACGTTAGAAGAGCATAACAGAGATGAGCACGCGGGCTTCTTTAAGAACCAAATCCAGTCCGGGCCCGGACATTAAAAAAAATGCGCAGGCTCTAAAGTGCCGTTATATCATTATTTAAAAATATTGATGTAACGGGCCCTGTCCAAATAAGGCCTGCTATACAATTATTTCCATGTGCTGAGAGAACTAATTGAAAGAGCGAGGGAATATGAACTTCCATTGTGCATGGCTTTTATCGATTATGAAAAAGCCTTTGATTCGGTGAAACCATCAGCAGTTGCAATGGCTCTGAAATCCTGCGGTATTGAAGATGCATACATTAATATTATTAATAACATCTATGAAAATGCAAGTGCAAAGATTCGGCTGTTTGAAAATACAACACACATAAAAATTGGAAAGGGAGTGAGACAAGGTGACACCATATCTCCGAAGCTCTTTAATGCCACATTGGAAAATGTCTTTCAATCACTGAACTGGGAAAACAAAGGGATAAAGATTAATGGAGATTATCTAACCCACCTTCGTTTTGCTGATGACATAGTCATTTTTGCAACTACCCCATCAGAGCTACAGAGTATGATCCAGGAACTTGCTGACAAGAGTAAAGAAGTGGGTTTAAAAATGAACTTTCAGAAGACAAAAGTGATGTTCAATGCTTTTACAAGAAATGAAGATTTATCGATTGATGGAGAAAAGCTGGAGATAACAGACACGTACGTTTATCTTGGACAGCAGATATCAAGTGAGGGTCACATTGGTGAAGAAATTAATCGGTGTACAAAACTTGCCTGGAGAGCTTTTGGAAGAAACAGCATAATTTTCAAGAGCAATATGCCATTATGTCTTGAAAGAAAAGTGTTTGATCAATGCATCCTTCCAGTGCTTACGTATGGTGCAGAGACGTGGACCTTAACTAAAAGAGACATACAAAGGCTGCAGACAACTCAAAGCAGCATGGAGAGGTGCATGCTTGGTGTAACCAGGAGAGATAAGAAGAGGAACTCGTGGATCAGAAAAATGACAAGAGTGGAAGACATCATGATCAGAGTTAAATCCCTGAAATGGCAATGGGCTGGACATACTGCCAGAAGGACAGACCATCGATGGACAGCCGAAATTTTAGATTGGATTCCAAAGGACAGGAAAAGACCCAGAAGAAGACCACATGGAAGATGGGTGGATGAAATTCGAAAGTATGCAGGAGTGACATGGAGGAGACTGGCACAAGACAGACCGTTGTGGAGGAAACTTGGGGAGACCTTCGTCCAGCAGTGGATTGATAATAGTTGACAATAATAATAATACAATTATTTACGACGGGCGCGGGCCCGGCCTGGATTCGTGCACTTCTGCAAATGTTCTCTATGTGAATAATGAAAAAAATGAAGCAAATTGTTCTAATCTATTTACATTTTCATCATCAGGTAAGAATGTTAGTGCTTTCCGACCCTCAAAAGAAAAAGAAGTACGCATATCATGTGAATTATATTCAGGTAACAAAATGTCCTTCATTTTGTTTCCCAAGTGTATCAAGTTAATTCGTATACCTAATAAACTGTATTTAATTTTTTTCCATTCAAATTTAAATAAGGATTTTGGGTAATGTCCTAATACACACAACTTTGAAATCCACCGGGAGATGCAGCGAAGTCTTCCGGGTAGATCGTTGGCAGACACGGCAGCTTTCTCAGCTGACAACCGTCGACTCCTGGATCCTTAAGGTGCCCGTCTACAAATTGCGTTGCCGCCCCGGTGACACAGTGGTCGCAGTGGCTTTTGAGCATTCGTCCGGAAAGGGGACTGGGTTCGAATCCCCCGGTGAGGCATGGCTGCTGTGTTTGTCTTATGGCACTGGCTCGCTCCCTTCCCTGGAGCAAGTGACCCTAAATTAGGGACAGGCGACTGCGTATAGCCCATTGAGTCGCTCACGATGGTCGTTTAATCTTCAATAAAAAAAATTGCGTTTGTAACCGTAATCTAGAAAACACAGACAGGATTGTCAGAGGGTGGCATACAAATTCAAATACAGTATTACTTACTACGTTGATAGCAAAGCATCTGCATTCTACAGTAATATACACTGACGGAAAAAAAAAATCCCAACACCAAGAAGGGGTTGTGTTAGATAAACGACAGTTGGTAGGCGGTGAGAGTACATCTGTAAGATGATGTCTAGGCAAATTTAACGCTCGGCGCATACGTGTGGCGCTAGTAGCGCCCCTCGGAACATGCAAAGCAAGTTTGCTGTAAATACGCGCTGTAACGTTCGTGAGCGTTAGTTATCGTTGAGATTCGACGTAGGGTGTTGATGTTAGTCAAGAATGCCTTTAAGAAGACGAAGAAGACATTATCAACAGCTCACGGAGTTTGAACGAGGTCATGTAATAAGGCTACGAGAAGGTGGATTTTCTTTCCACAATATTGCAGAACGACTTGGCAGGAATGTAGCCACTGTGCATGATTGTTGGCAGCGGTGGTCAAGCGAAGGTACTGCCTCAAGAAGACCGGGTTCCGGCCGGCCACGTGGCACTACTGAGAGGGAAGACCGCCGTGTACGGCGTGTGGTCGTGGCGCATCGTACCGCGTCTGCGGCAGCAATTCGAGCTGCAGTTGCCACCACAGTGACACAACAAACTGTTACAAATCGGTTACTTGAAGGACAGCTCCGAGCCAGACGCCCTGTAGCGTGCATTCCCCTTACTCCAAACCACTGCCGTTTGCGACGTCAGTGGTGTCAAGCTAGAGCTCATTGGAGGACGGAGTGGAGATCTGTTGTGTTTTCTGATGAAAGCCGGTGCTGCCTGGGTGCAGTGATGGCCGTGTGTTGGTTAGAAGGAGGCCAGGTGAGCCCCTGCAACCAACCTATCTGCGGCCGAGACACACGGGAACTACACCTGGAGTTATGGTCTGGGGAGCAATTTCCTATGACAGCAGGAGCACTCTCGTGGTTATCCCACGCACCCTGACGGCACAGTTGTACGTCGGTCTGGTGATTCAACCTGTTGTGCTGCCATTCATGAACAGCATCCCAGGGGTGTTTTCCAACAGGATAATGCTCGCCCGCATACCGCTGTTGTAACCCAACATGCTTTACAGAGTGTCGACGTGTTGCCGTGGCCTGCTAGATCACCAGATCTTTCACCAATCTAGCACGTATGGGACATCATTGGACGACAACTCCAGCGTCTCCCCCAACCAGCATTAACCGTCCCTGTATTGACCGACCAAGTGCAACAGGCATGGAACTCCATCCCACAAACTGACATCCAGCAACTGTACGACACAATGCATGAACGTTTGCGTGCTTGCATTCAACATTCTGGCGGTTACACCGGTTATTAAGGTACCAGCATTTCACATTTAAAATGGCTCTTCTCGCGCTTACAATAAGCCGTGATATTGAAACCTTAATCGATTAAATATATTACCTGTACAAATGTATTGCCGCCATTTCATTCCTCTACAACTATTTTTTCGTGGTGTTGGGATTTTTTCCGTCAGTGTAGTTCGACGAGGTTTTTCGTCCATACCCTTGTGCATGTACTTCTCTTTTTTCGTATACACACACCAGGGGCGAATATTCGGGGTGTGCTAGGTGTGCAGCGCACACCCACACAGAGTCGCAATTTAACCTATATTATCGATATTATTTTTTCGGGGCTTCTAATGGTGATTAAAATTAATTTCTCCACATAATGTTTTCATTAATAAGAATAGGTTCGTTCAGTGAGCATATCGCATTCGAGCTAGAATCCTGCGGTGTGCTGTTCTGCGTCCGCACATCCGACGACCATAAAGCAGATGTGGTACAAGCGCTCCACAGACGACGCTGTAGGTCACGTTCTTATTTCCATGTGGTCTCAAACGACTAGCGTCTGGACACAGGGACAAAACAAACACAGGAAAATCCACTGCGTTATCTCATTGGTAGGATGAAAACGGAAGCAACGGTTAATTAGCGTGTGTGATAGTGAAAACACAGCAGACAGCCAGAGCAATAGCGCATATTTGGTGTTAGTCCTAGCAAATTCTTATGTGTACGTTCGATGGATATAAAAAGGCTTGTATTGAAGTACCAGGTACTACTATGCATAGTTTAATGCATATTCATTTTTAGTGCTGTTCGTCCTAGAAACTCTGTGAGCAAATATTCCCCTTCATATGCACGTTTGAAATGCGTGCGTGACTTTTTACACACATCGAGAATGCCGTCTCAAATTTTGCAGTGGCTCGGATATCTTTAGCCGCTATATGGTGCTTTTATTTTCAATCAGACTTGTTAATCGCAGTGTTTGTTCCCGTTTGAGATCGTGGCTTTGCACGTGTCATTATCCTATGTATACATTACCACCAGTAGCGTAAGTAGCACAACGTGCCCCCCCCCGCAAGATTTACTTCAGCGCCCCTAAGCACCAAAATTTTTCCCAGGATTTGGAACACGATCGAGTGAGGATGTGTTTTTTACGGTGTGTCTGTGTGGTTCGGAGGGGGTCAGGAAGATAGGGAGAGTGTCTGAAAAAGTAAGGGGGTACCTAGAGTCCTGTAATTTTTACTTTTTTGAATAATTTTTGGAACAGAAACACTGTAAGGTTATTAATCAGCCAATCAGGATTAACGGTGCGCGGACCGATGCATGAACATAAATATCCATTTTATCGCAAGGAACAAATTCAACAAAATATATTTAAATGGTAATAGTAATAATTATAAGACTTCATAATCATCCGTTTTACTTTCAGTGTTTCTGATGTGCCCAGTTTTTGTCAAATGACTGCTTTTAAACTTTGAACAATTGATGAGCTAAACAAACCACCATTCTTTTCATCAGAAACATCATTTGAGCTTAACAGGCTCAGCGTAGAAAGAACTGCTTGGGAAGTTTCTTCGCGTGCTCTCGTTTTCTTTTCCTCCGATACTGAGGTCCACTTGGACATTTGTGACATTTTGCAAATGGGATTAACGTGAAGATTATAGTGCAAAATTCAGGGACGAAAAATTTCAAAAAACTGTTACGTACATCTTTTTTGAAATCAAAAATGATGTAAAATAACAAAAAAATTTCATTGATAGTCTTTTTTGAAAAAGTTTTACGTAAAATTTACCTGTCTATGCGATACGCCGAAACCCAGAGAGCGGCAACGATGACGCTTGCGTGCCCGGGGTGAGCCGTGTCGTTCGGTTCGGGCAGAAGTACCGGTGATCGATGCAGGAAGACGCCGCGAGAGATAAGTGTTTTGGTGTAAGCACGGTCTCGCCTGAGTCAGACACCTTGTTCTCTCCCATTTCTTGTTACTATATTTATTTTGTACTTGTATATATTTTGTACAGGGTTTTTTTCCCCCAGCATTTGAGCAATAAAGACCTTATGAAGACGCCACTGCTCCTCCCTGTGGTCGCTGGCGGAAACAGCTACCTCCGCTACGAAAAATAGTCCCTAGTGTTAAGAGCAAAAGTAACACAAGTACTGTTCAGAATCCATTTTTTTTATCGGGCAACAGTTTTTTGGACGAAATTGCTATGTAAAACAAGTTTTTCAAGACGACAGAGCATTTTCAGAAATAAGTTTTATATGGGAAAGTTACTCAGTTTTTTGGACGAAAAAAACCTTGCACTTACAGCTGATGCTGTCTAGCTTTGAGAGGAAGGAAGTGGTAGAAAACTTCTCCTAACACAGCTACAATAAATTGGTAATCGGGCAAAACTCGAAGGGGATGTGTTACTTAAGGAGGCAGTAGGAGATAGAGTTCGGACTCCACCACACTGCCATCCACAATCCCCACTACTTCTCTTGAAACTGATCTCTATCTTCAGTTTGTTGCAGAGAAACGGACTTTACAAAAAAAAAATTACGAATGGAGGAGGGGGAGAGAGTGAATTGATCATACATGGAAGGAACACGTCTCTTCCATTGCCAGGTGGAAAATTTAAAAAGTCGGGGGAGGCAAAAAGGTAAACAACTAGATTTTGACGCGTATTTTAAAACGCAATTGTAATTGCTCATCATCAAATGAACAAGGTAAACGGAAATATTCTTTTGGTGAATATTAACATATTTTTAAATAACAATATTCACCAAAAGAATACGTGCACAGTTGAAAAACTGTGAAATGCTGTATTATGGAAACTTTTTGATATTTCTTCCAATTAGGGGCGTTCCAGCGAGAAGTAACGAAAGGCATACCGAAGTTCGTGGTTCGAATTTTCCTTTTGGGAGAAATAAATTAGATGTTTTACTCTATAAATACTATTTATGGAGTTTTGTTACACGTTCAGTATGTGTATACTATTTATGGAGTTCTGTTCTGTTTAGAACGTGTGTGCGCGAATTGTGTGAGAAATAATCATCAAATAGTTAGAAAGGATTGGGAGGAAAAAGTAAAATAACTGTGATGTTTACAAAATTAACGGCCAAACGTTATGTAAAAGTTGGACTTCATCTGTTAGTGAGCAAAATCCTTTCGGGCACACTGCGACATCCATCAGATACGATACGAACATTCCATAAAACGTGTCACTGGTGAACTGTTCATTCAGCCATTAGATGGCGCCACATTCGCAAGAGGAACCGGCCCGTCATCGAAAATTTCCTAGGTCGGCATTTCGATCCCCTCCCCCCAACTTTCAGATGTTTCATAAGTATTTCGACTTCTTTTTAGTAACAAGCGATCCTACAAGTGGCAGGCTGACAAGGTGAGAAAAATATCTGAGGTCGGCATTTTTTATTCCGTCGTGCTCATATTAATCTACCCGGCTGCCACCAAAATGCACCTTCCCTCTCGCCTGCCCGGGAGAGGGTTGATAACTACGAGCCCGGTTCGAAAAAAAAAAAAAAAAGGCAGAAGAGACTCCGACCCTCTCATAGGCGTAACCACTGGAGGGGTCGGGGGGGGGGGGGTCAGAACCCTCCCCGACTTTCAAGCATTTTTTCTAATGAAAGATGACGCATTTTTATTAAATTAAAGCATTTTTTTTTAATGAAAGTCACATTTTAACCAAAACCTTTAGGCCGCGGGTGGCCTATTGGGCAACGTTCGTGATTGGGCCGCGGGCGGCCTATTGGGCAACGTTCGTGACTGCCACGGAAAGGACCTCAGGTTCGATCCCAGGCAGGTACGGATGATTATGAAGTCTTATAATTATTAATTTTACCATTTAAATATATTTTGTTGAATTTGTTCCTTGTGATAAAATGGAAATTCATGTTCATGCATCGGTCCGAGCACCGTTAATCCTCATTAGCTGATTAATATCCTTACAGTGTTTCTGTTCCAAAAATTAATTCAAAAAGCAAAAATTACAGGACTCTAGGTACCCCCTTACTTTTTCAGACACTCTCCCTATCTTCCTGACCCCCTCCGAACCACACAGACACACCGTAAAAAACACATCCTCACTCGATCGTGTTCCAAATCCTGGGAAATTTTTGGTGCTTAGGGGTGCTCAAGTAAATCTTGCGCGCGGGGGGGGGGGGCACGTTGTGCTACTTACGCTACTGGTGGTAATGTATACATAGGATAATGACACGTGCAAAGCCACAATCTCAAACGTGAAAAAACACTGCGATTAACAAGTCTGATTGAAAATAAAAACACTATATAGCGGCTAAAGTTATCCGAGACACTGCAAAACTTGAGACGGCATTCTCGATGTGTGTAAAAAGTCACGCACGCATTTCAAACGTGCATATGAAGAGAATATTTGCCCACAGAGTTGCTAGGACGAACAACACTAAAAATGAATATGTATTAAACTATGCATAGTAGTACCTGGTACTTCAATACAAGCCTTTTTATATCCATCGAACGTACACATGAGAATTTGCTAGGACTAACACCAAAGATGCGCTATTGCTCTGGCTGTCTGCTGTGTTTTTACTATCACGCACGCCAATTGGTTGCTTTCGTTTTCATCCTGCCAATGAGATAACGGAGTGGATTTTCCTGTGTTTGTTCTGTCCCAGTGTCCAAAGGCTAGTGTCTCAATCGTACCAGCAGAACCCTCAACGTGTGCTACCCCAAATCAGCACCGCTTGAGTCTCACGGAGCAGCCAATTGCTGGTTTTTTTTTTTTTTATTATTAATTTCCAGTAAGACTCCCGTGAAGTTTGTCCGCTAAACTTAATTCCCTTGTGCAACATTTTCGTGAAGAGGAGAAGGTTCGTTGCTTCGTGTGTGACGTACCTGCCAGCAGGACGCACACGACAAAAAGCCAGATAGCAATCAGAATAAACGTCCGCGTAGCTCAATTGGTAGAGTGACTTATTCCGGAATGAGGGGATCCGAGTTCGAATCCTGGCGTGGACAAAAATGACGGAGAAATTCACTTCGTTATAATGCGCCCGAACTATCCGGATGACCCGACCGTTCAAAATCTCGCATTGGTGTGATGTTATTTCCACACCGCGAGATAGGAAAAATCAGAGAATCCCTTCTCCAGCGCTTCGAAAAATAAAAATGTGTGATGTTGCAGTCCACACACCAGATTGACTGGGAGTTCTCAAGTGCACGTTCTACAGCGGATGGCTGCCTGCAACGATTCATGGTCACGGCTGACACGTGGGCCATGCCCCCGGCCCTCTTTCGGGGGGGGGAGATGTGACGTACCTGCCAGCAGGACGCACACGACATAAAGCCAGACAGCAATCAGAACAAACGTCCGCGTAGCTCAATTGGTAGAGTGACTTATTCCGGAATGAGGGGATCCGGGTTCGAATCCTGGCGTGGACAAAAATGACGGAGAAATTTACTTCGTTATACGTGCAGTAAACAAAACGTAGTAAGTAATATTTGCAGCTGCAGGAGTGCTATTTTAACAGCGGACATCCTAAGTCGTTAAAGCAATTGCAATTCAAAACTCTCCAGATGGCGCTACGGGTCATGTTTTTATTTCTTCGTGGATCCAACGCAGAGGTTTAAATTCCCAGGGTGTGCGCATTTAAAAAAGCCCCACTGGCAAGGAGGTTAGAAGCAGAGGAGGTGAAATGACTCGTTTTGTGTGAAGCCAAAACAGATCAGCTGTTCCGATCCTCTCTCTATGGTGGTGGAAGTCTACGGGAGTTCGGAGACGTGACGTCACTTTCTGTGACAAAGGCAGTTTCGCTTAGCGCATGCAAACCATGAAAACCAAGGACGCAAACAAAGAATATTTCGGACTTCGTATTTCTCAACATTAGGGCTTTGGTTATATTTTAAACATGGTTCATTGCACATGCGCAGTATGCAAGTAACCATGTGCAGTATGCACTTCCGCTCAAAAAATCATTATTTTGTTCAATTTTTAAAAACAAAACAAAATATATTTTCATATTTTTTCTGGAATTTTTTAATTATGAGAATGAATACTTCAGCCTCAATTTTTTTCATGACTGTATGGGTAGAGTAAGGGTCAGACAAACCCGTTCGAAATTGCGATTTACCCATAGAGATATACAGGAGATTCTCGGGTTGGGCGCATTGGCGTAGTCAGCTGATAAAAAGTGACGTCACGCCAGAAGCACAGGGAGAGTGGCTGTTGCCATCTCCTCCTTATTCTAACCTCCTTGCCCACTGGTCATACTCGTTTGCGTTTGGAAAAGCGTGGAGTCATAAACACACTTCAACGTCTGCTACGCGTTTTCTATCTTTCCGTCGCTGTGCGAATCGGTGTGTTTATGAGCACAGATACTAGGGGTGTTCAAATGAAAAGGTACGAAGCGTCATAAGAACGTAACCGTTAACATATTTGCCTATGCCGCTATGGGAGAACGTAGCGACACATCTAGGGATGCGATTGGAGTCACCGGCGTGGATCGGAACATGCGCGGGCGCCCGCATGCGCAGGAGAGAGCAGAGGCTCTTATAAAGAGCGCCGTCCAATTGACGCGGCAGTGCGTGTGAGCACAGGATGGCGTTCAAATTGCAAAATTCGACGATTGAAGAGCAGCGAGGCGTTATCCGATTTCTGACAGCGGAAGGTGTTACACCGGCCGCTATTCATCGCGGAGGGTGTGGTTCTGCTCCATGATAACGCGTGTCCACACGTCTCCAGGGTCACACACGCGGAACTGGCCAAGTTCCAGTGGGAGCAGCTTGACCATCCGCCCTACAGCCCGGACATGTAGCTCTGCGATTTCTATGTGTTCGGTCCCCTGAAAAAACATCTGAAAGGGAAGCGCTTCCACTCGGACGACGAACTCAAGGATGCTGTGCAGGACTGGGTCTCGTCACGGCCACAGGAATTGTGGGAACAAGGAATCCTTCGGCTCGTTAATCAATGGGATCGTTGTGCTACGACCTATGGTGTATACTTTGAATAAAGTCTTCATTTATACCCACAGTGTCGTTTCATACCTTTTCATTTGAACACTCCTTGTACAATGAAATTTTGACATCCATTTAGGTTGACGAGGTACTAAGTGTCCCATTTTTTTGCCAGAGATTTTGCAGATCGTGTAAAGCGGGTTAAAGAAAGTAAGCTTCGTTCTGTATTTAAAACTTATATACAAAAAAAGACACCGAAAATTCGTTCACCACTCTAGTATTTGCACAGGAAATTCATATTTTTCTTACAACGGAGTGTACGTAAATCTTTTTTTACCGTAAGTTATTAGACGACAGCTAAATAAAAGAAATGTTTTTCTTATTTTCAAAATCAATGCGCGAATTTTGCAGCTCGGGATACATAATAAAATTTTTGCGTGTTTTTTTCCCATAACAGCGCACACCCAACCTAAATGGGCACGCGACGCCACTGATACGCACGTTTCCTTCTTTACATCATACGTTGTTATTACTTAGGATTGGTTGGGCAACCTTTTACCATTCCTCCTTGGTATTGGTTTGGGCTGGTCTCCTGCTACTGTGCCTTACAATATATACAATAGCTGCGGACTTACGTACACTTACATTTCTTTTTGCTGCCATAATTATTAGCCTAAAGTGTACAGATTCATTTATTTATGCAATTCAGGAAAATTGAAGTTATGCAAATTATTAAAATGGTCCCTGGTGCTTGAATAAGTACTTTGAACAAGTTCTGCGTGTTTTGAGATTCCATCTAAGTGCTGTTACTACATTATAAAAACTTTCAAGTTCAAGAGTAGCGTTATTTTCACTGTTTTACCTGCTGTCAAAGAAATAACATTTAATAACTTTTTTTGGTATATTAGCCCAGGGTCCATTCCAAAAATGTATTCCATTTAGCACTTGTTCTAAGCTTTAAAAAAAGTTGTATTAGATTTCTGTATCACTCTTAGTTCAGGAGATAACATTTGGTGTCAGCTCATTTGCATTCACTGAAACCTTGTTTTTCCCCATTTTGGCTCTCACTCGTTTTCCTGCTGCACAACTCCTTGGGAAAAGTTGCTTCAGTCTGCAGCATTCACGCATTTGATGATACACGCTGCCTTTGGTATTAGTGTATTATACCTGTTTGTGCTATGTTTAAAAGAGAAAAATGAATCTTTTATTTTTACTAGTTGCCTCACTGTTTTACCTGCTGTCAGGGTAAAAACATTTCATAACTTTTTTGGTGTTAGCCCAAGGTCCATTCCAACAATGTAGTCCATTTGGCACTTGCTCTAAGCTTTAAAACAAGCGGTATTAGATTTTTGTAACACCCTTAATTCGAGAGATAGCCCTTGGTGTCAGCTAATTTGCATGCACTGACCCGTTGCTTTTTCCATTTGGGATCTCACTCGTTTTCCTGCTGCACAGTTCCTTGGAACAAGTTTCTGTAGTCTGCAGTGTGCATGCAGTGGATGGTACACGCTGTCTCGTATTATACCTATTTGTGCTATGTTTAAAAGAGAAAAAATGGATCTAATCCTGGCTGTGTTTCTTAGGTTACTGTTACAAACGCGCCCTCTATTGGTCAAAGAGTCGACCGGTTGTCAGCAAAGGAAGCTGCCATGTCTGACCGCGATTCACGCCACGAGACTTCGCTGCATCTCCCAGTGGATTTCAAAGTTGACTGTATTTAGGCGTTACCGGATTTTAAACCCTTAAATTTTATTATAAAAATATTATAAAATTATGTCATTTCTGCATGACATGAGAATTGCGTATTCTTGCTTTGCTGACGGATTAGGCCCTATTAAATATGTTCATATACACTTATATAGGTCTTAGTGCATGAACTTTAAATTTTAATCGTACATGAACTTTAAATTTTAATCGCCAGAAAACTTTATACTATCAGTTTTCATCGCATCTAGGAAAAAAATACGTAGTTGTTACCTACAGTAAAACACTCACAGACGTTTTTGAGTTACGAAACGCACTCGAAACACGCAATAAACAATAATTAAAAATTTAAGGCAAAGAACAAAAGAAACATTCATTGTGCGTTTCCCATTGCATTACTTAATTCAGCTAGCAGTGTTAAATAAAATTAATTAAAAAAGTGAAAGGGAAAATAAACTTGAGCCCGGGCCCTAGCCAAATATTTGATATAACAGCCCGTCTCGGCCCGGGGCTGGTCCGGATCCGGTTCCGGGCTTTTTGTCATAAGCCTGGCCCGTGCTCATCTCTAGGACATAGACTGGGAAACATAAAGCTGGCAGTTCTGATACGACGGGAACTAAACTCCTTGGAACCAAATGAACATTCAGCGCCATCTACGAATGCGGGGCTTTGGCGGTGAACAGATGCCTAGTTGGAAAGCATGAGTGTTTGATTCAATTCATAATGTACTGCATAAATTACGTGGAAGAATGTTAGCTTACGAACCGCGAACTTTTTGTATTAAATTGTAATATGCAAGTTCTCATATCCGAGAAGAAACAAAACTAACAAACAGGAAAATACGAGGCCATATAGGTGCCGACCATATACACAGAGAAGAGAATTAAGCCGCCAGGTGGAGCAATGCTTTAAGGGCTGGCTCCTGACCACGCGTCCGAGATGGGTCTGGGTTCGAATCCTGATGAGGTATGGATGCTGTTTTTGTCTTAGGGCACTGGATCTTTCCCTTCCCTGGAACCAGTGGTCCTAAATTAGGGACAGGAGACAGCTTATTGCCCATCCCCGGGTACTGGCCCCCGGTAATAAATAAAGGCGTCTTCCTCCCCTTTCTACTTCATTTCCGTGTCACTGTCCTATCGGGCACTCTAGCCCAAATCTCCTAGCTTCCTATTTCTAAGGGTTGTTTAAGAACTGGGGTCAAACACTCCCTTTCCTAAAATCCTCTACATGTGATCTGATCTGATGCTTATAGCTCATCGAGTTATTCACGGTGGTCGTTCAACTCCGAAAAAAAAAAAAAAAAAAACTAAATAGCAAAATTCCGCGTCACGTACACTAAAATTTCAAAGATGTATCAGCCAAACCGGTGGCGCAGTGATCTGACCATTCGTCCGAAAGGGGTCCGCGTTCGAATCCCGGCGAGGCATGGATGTTGTGTTTGTCTTTCGGCTTCTATATTTGGTCGCGGAACACGCTGTAGTGTAAAACCATCACTCGCCAGATATTTGACCGTTTGCTGGAACGTAATAACTCAGAATTAAAGGTGTTTCATAAAATAAAATGGATCCACACAAATGTAAGAGGCCCCATGAGACAGAGAATTAGTTTTAGTGCCCTAGATGCAATCTAACAACGTAAGCAAAGCTGTAGAGTATTTTTTCCCTCAAAGAAAACAATTTGCTAATTTTATAAAATTGCTATATGTCTGATTCGACGTAATGAAATGTAGATTTCCCAGCTCCAAAGATTTATTGCAGTATGCTTTTGGAAAAAAAAATATATATATATATTCAGCAAAAAAGCATCGAACAGTATTCATATCATGTTTTTCCACTATATACCGTATGTATATTTTTTACTCTATTTTGAAAAATAGTTGGATGTTTGTACAATTTTTACTTAAAAATTATTTACTCAAAACTAGCTCTGTTATTTCAATTGAAAATTCACAGAGCACACGACACTTTCTCGTTTGGCTCCGTGCGCGTTACAGCTTCGCTTATATGTCACAACGCAGCGAAGAGAAGCGGTGCGGTTAGGAAGCTTCAAATAAACTTTAATAAAAGCGAAACACAACATACAACAAATCACCAGGAACAGAGGGTGCGCCGAGGCACACCGGCAACATAACATCGCAATGCAAACAAAAAGCTACTACATTGCAGCATATCAAAACGCGATTAACAAAGAACAGGTAACACAGAAGAAAAACCAGCACATAGACATAGCAAAAGGCAAAAAAAAAAAAAAAAAAGAAAAGCGTTGACCAACGGCTTGCGGTCGACGAAAAACACACACACACACACAAAAAAATACAGCGACAGCGTAGCTGCACATAAAGCTAAAAAACCCGAAGGGATAAAAAAACAAACAAAAGGGACCACGTACAAGACAAAAAAACAAACACCAACACAATGAAAAAAAAACCCACAAAAAATAACACATAGCGCGAAACACAGGTCGTGAGCATAAATAACAAGCATACAAAACGTACATATACACAGTAATGCAAGTGGAAACAGATGAAAACAAGCGAGCTAGCAATGATACAGAACAAGAAACAAAAAACGCAACACTGAGCAGCAGCCAAGGACAACGACAAGCAGCAATGAAGAAATCACAGAAAAAGCTCCACAGGGGTACAGTCCGGCCTGATAACAGTAAGCGGCTTAGGAGCGCACACGACGAAAGTTATACAGGTAGGTCCAAAGGTCCTTGCAAGCAGTGCTACGATCAAGCCCTGGGCCAGGAAAATCCCAACCTTCGCGTCTATCAAGCAGGAACACATTATCACAATAAACAAGGAACACCTGTGGAGTGTAACGGAAAATGAAATCAGGCAATTCCGGGCATGGCTGACTAGGACGTGGGGACGACCGCAAAGAGAAAAACGTAGCAAAGTGGCTCCAGATGCCCGCACGCGCAGCGGGATGCACACAGTAAGGAGACCAAAGACGAAGATCCTTCCAGCTGAGTCGGAAGACCGCACAGAGAAGAAGGATAAAATCTGGAGTAGCAATTTCGACCGCTAAGGGTGGAATCTCAGCAACATCCGGGAGTGCTGGGAGGCCGGAGGGGGCGATCGTCAGATCGACCAGGGGGATGGTGCACAGCGCTTCAGCAGATGGTAGAACTTGTTGAGAAATGAACGGCTTCCAATTGTAGTCTGGGTTGTCAAGATGGGGAACCATCTCGGAGGTAAGTGGATCAGAGGGACAGAACGGAGGGACGGGGTCAGATGCAGGAGACTCAGGGGAAGTAACTGCTTCCATGGGATCCGTAGAAGAGCCATCATCACACATAGCAACAGGCACATCAGAAGGAGCCGAACCAGCCTGTTCAACTTGGTCAGCCCAGCTGGGGGGGAGTAGGATCATGCAGTGGAGATGGTGGTAAGACTGGACCGGAACCTATAAAAACATCAGAAGCTGTAGAAACTGACGCTGTAAGAAGAGACGAAGGAGGCTGCAAGGCCTCACACTCAGAAGGAGGCGGGGAAGCCGAGATAATCGTCCAGTAAGATCCGGTGCTAGAAGGAAAGGGGTCAGCAGTAACAGAAGATGTAGCAAGACGTACCCCAGCTGCAGAATGAGGACATGCCGGTGCATGGTGACCCTCACCCTTGCATCGGAAGCACTGTACACCAGCAAAAAGATTAAGTATGTAAGTTCGAGTGTCTGTAATCAGTTCCAAGGTGGCGGGACGGTTTGCTATAGATTGTGGAGTCGGAAAAATAACCCTGTATTGGCGACTTCCGCCCTGGACATGATTCAGGGGGAGTCGCGAGCAACAGCTGGGAGGTATTTTGTCGTATTTATTGACTGACGAAGTCAGTTTTTATTACATAATCATGTCATTGTAAATACACGTTCATTCATCTGTAAATATTCTTCATCATTGTCTGTTACTTTGACGCTGCCAGTCTGCACGTCACCTGTACCTCTTGTGCATAAAAAAGATGTTTGAAATTCTATTACATGGTGCCTCCTTCCCCAAACCCCAAAGAGATTAAGAGTGACGAACGTCATAAATTAGGCATTCAAAATTATTATTTCACGTGTTCAAAACATTACATAGTGTCTTCTATTACATGGTGTCTCCTTCCCAAAGCCCCAAAGAGATTAAGAGCGACGTACGTCACAAATTAAACATTCAAAAATATTATTTCACGTGTTCAAAACATTACATAGTGTCTTCTATTACATGGTGTCTCCTTCCCAAAGCCCCAAAGAGATTAAGAGCGACGTACGTCACAAATTAAACATTCAAAATTATTATTTCCCGTGTTCAAAACATTACATAGTTTCTTCTATTACATGGTGTCTGTTTCCCAAAGCCCCAAAGAGATTAAGAGCAACATACGTCACACATTGTGTACGTATACTATATGTATATAGCCCCCTCCAACAGGAATTCCTGTGTTAAAGTACTGTGGTTATAAGTGGTCATTTTTATAAAAATTCCGACTTTTCTTCCCTAACAAAAGGCTTTCCACTTTTAACTTCAGCCATTACCTCCGCATCAGGGTATCACAAAGGCTCTCAGTATTAAGTTTCGTCTTGATAGCTGTACTCCTTTTTGAGTTATGGCGACAACATACCACACACACACACACACACGCAACACTGTGAAAATAGTCAAACCATGTTCGAGGAAGCCCAAAATGGTTATTTATGTTGGAATCTGGAAATCAGTTTATTTTTGCGATTACAATGCTTTTTTATACATTAGTGGGAGGAAATAAAAATGCGCGAGTTATATTTTAAGGATCCTTGGCAAAGTAAGAGGGGCCCCACCGACGTGGTTCGCAGGGTCCCAATTACTTTAAATCCGACACTGAGTTTTTGACGAAAATAAGTTGCACAAAACATGCCAGAATTCCGCACGTTGCTGGAATGTATACTGACGTGCTGCCATCTATCGGCTAAAGATGACAACACATGAGCCCTGTATCTATCTCAAAGACTTTACTAATTTGGCTAGTCCATAAAAGTATCTTCAGTGGTGTTAACTGAGTTCCTACTCCGAAATACGTATTCTGAGGAAATAGTTTTGAGTTTATCTGAATCAGAACCAGTATTTCTGACTGAATAAATCAAAAACATTTATTACTTCTCAGCCCACGCCAATCGGCTATCTGATTCGTCCGCGCCATTCGAGCAAGGACCAATGAGATAACGAATTACTTGCCTTTGACTGATGGAGCGTGAGCTCCTTTCTAATAGATTATTTGTTTCGAATAATTACGAACGTTTTAGAAATTTAGCTATGTATATTTTTTCACAAAGTCTCACGGTGAGTAATTTCGAATTAGAACTGTAGATCGGATGCATAGAGATGCTACACTGAGATCTCTCGAAATGTTCTCTACTGACGTGAGTGAGAGTTACTCATTTCATTGTATGACCTCGTGCTTCAGAGGGGATCCATTTCGATGCGCAGTAGTAAGGCCATTTTTAGGCGATGCACGCATGCCGTAGCTGTGGAGGGAAATCGTTTTCTTCGATGGTTTGTTTACATTTATTTACTATTACTCTTGCATTTATTTAGCGGGACTTAATCGGTTCTTTGTGATGGAGAGTTTCGGATTTTTACTGTGCTAGGAAAAAGATAAGTATTGTGCAGTGCATATTTTAACATAGTAACTGGTGGGCCCACGGGCCCACTAGTTACCAAATCTGGCCTACCAGTTGTGAAAATCGGGCCCACCAATAAAATAAGAAACTGGAAAAACTTTAAAATTCCATAAAAATAAAAACCTTGATATTTTTTAATTGATTTTTAATTATCTAATAAATTGGCCGAATGAAAATTTTCCTGCCACGTTTCTTAACCCCGTTCTGGCTGTTATGTAAAAGATAACCTTATCATATCCTACGGGATCACGCCCCTGAGAGAAGCCTGCTATTTCGGCCTTCAAAACCAGGAATCATTTACGCCGGAAAACTCACCAGATGGCGCTTTTACCGAGGATAACGACAACGATTAGCCGCTGCTGGTGGCAGGTCGGTGTGCTGTCATACAGAATTAAATCGCATAAATTTTCTCCATAATCGCCGGAATTGTTTTACTCTTTCTTGCGAAAGCGATGAATAATATCATATGACTAATAAATAACATTGATCTAGTATTCCGATATGATCAATGAAGTTACACATTTCGGGACACATTAAATACATCCATGACCTGCTATATAGAATTTTATTATATGTATATTTTTTAAAAATTCACTGTTCCCAAATCATTTTGAAAGGTAAGATTACATAACTTCTTACTTTCTTCTTTATTTGAACGCTTTCCACACTTAAAAGGTTCGTTATGGTCATGCTTTGCTGTTTGCGCAATTTCTCCTGTGAAAATATTTATTTAGGAGGAGCGTAATGCTCTGGCTTAATTGTCCAATTTTTAATTAAATTAAATCAAGGGAATTGTCCACAATTTGGTTAAAAGTTTTACATTATAAAATGAGGCAGAAGGGTACTAATTCTTCATATTAGAATGCATGTTGTACACAAATGAATATGATTGTATGTGTCAGTCAGTTATATCCAAGGACGTTAGAATGAGATATCTGGAGGTCTGCCGCCATGAAACGTTCGTAAAAGTTCAAAGCAAATATAGAGTTAATCGGGCAGTACTTACTTTGCTTGAAGCCTTCTACCGTGAGCGTTAGCCATTAAAGTATGGGAAAGCTGGTGGTTTCCAAGGCTATTTCAAAGCATGTCGTTTTCGCTGAATCGCATTTTTTCGTAACAAATATTTCTAATTGTTCATCGTAATTTGCCGCCGATGTGTGAGAAAAAGCTGCTGAATTAAATAAATTCGTAATTATTTTGAGGCACCTACCCATTTCTATTTCAAACTCAAATTGCTGAATCGTCCGTGCAAGTTCAAAACAAATATAACGTTTAAATTGAAAACTTCACTCTTTTATGAAGCACAAATCATTCCAGTTTGATATTAACATGATTACTTCTATCAAAAACCAAGCAACTCGAAAATGCACGCAGCTGAAACTGCATGAGTATTATGTAAACAAATCAAAATTTCCACAGTTACTTGCTCAAACCTTGCTTGTAAGAATATACAAAAGGCACATAGTAATACCTCATTTCTTTTATACAAAAATAATTGAAAAAAAATCCCCGAGAAGTATGCAGTTTCATAACCTACGGCAGTTACTAAAAGCACTAACGGTAAGGCAAAGTTGTCCTCGGTAAAGCGGCCTCTGGTGGCGTTGAGGAGAATCAAAAGTGCTTCTGTTTTTTTCAGGAAATTTGGCCCAAAATAACAGGCTTCTTTAACGATCCTAGTAGGTTACGACCTTATTATGTAAGTTACCACCATCATTCATAGATGGCGCTGGCATAGCGTCTCTTGATTCATCAGGCAAATTCAATATATATTTGCGTATATAATAATATTTTGGAGAAAGCTCTTATGGAAACAGCAACAAAATTAGCTGGGTCTAAGAACAAATTGCATGTGAACAAATTATCCGGAAAAACGAAAATGTTGATGCAAAAAAGAAGAGAGATGAGGACAACTAAAGAAGATGTGACTTCCAAAGTGGAATATGTAGAGCTATGCAAGACAGTACGAAAAAGTATCACTGAAGACGTAAGGAAATTCAACTGTGAACTAGTGAGGAAAGCAATTGAAAACAACCAAAGCCTAAAGATAGCAAAGGGACATCTCAGTAAGGGAAGAAAACAGATTATGGCACTGAGAAAAGAAGATGGTTCTGTAACAAGAAATAGAGGCGAAATTTTGACAAGAATAAAAGATTTCTACTCCAAATTATATGAAAGGGATGATACATGTACTCCAGACATCATGAAAGGTACCAGTACCAGAGTTCTTCCAGTCCTTCCAGCAGAAGTTGCACATGCAATCAAGAACATGAAGCGGGGAAAAGCTCCAGGAGAAGATGGAATTACTGTAGACATCATACAAGAAGCAAGTGGAGAAATCGAAACAGTAATCGCCCAAATTTTCACTCGATGCCTTAATGAAGGGAAAATTCCTGAGGATTGGAACAACGCTACAATGATCTTGCTACATAAAAAAGGTGACATTGAGGATCTCAGGAACTACAGACCTATCAGCCTCCTATCAGTGGTTTATAAAATCTTCACTAAAGTTCTTTCACACCGCTTGAAGGTGACACTGGACATGGCTCAACCGAGAGAACAAGCTGGATTCAGGAGTGGCTACAGCACAATAGATCATATCCACGTACTGATAGAACTAATTGAAAGAGCGAGGGAATATGAACTTCCATTGTGCAAGGCTTTTATCGATTATGAAAAAAGCCTTTGATTCGGTGAAACCATCAGCAGTTGCAATGGCTCTGAAATCCTGCGGTATTGAAGATGCATACATTAATATTATTAATAACACCTATGAAAATGCAAGTGCAAAGATTCGGCTGTTAGAAAATACAACACACATAAAAATTGGAAAAGGAGTGAGACAAGGTGACACCATATCTCCGAAGCTCTTTAATGTCACATTGGAAAATGTCTTTCAATCACTGAACTGGGAAAACAAATGGATAAAGATTAATGGAGATTATCTAACCCACCTTCGTTTTGCTGATGACATAGTCATTTTTGCAACTACCCCATCAGAGCTGCAGAGTATGATCCAGGAACTTGCTGACAAGAGTAAAGAAGTGGGATTAAAAATGAACTTTCAGAAGACAAAAGTGATGTACAATGCTTTTACAAGAAATGAAGATTTATCGATTGATGGAGAAAAGCTGGAGATAACAGACACGTACGTTTATCTTGGACAGCAGATATCACGTGAGGGTCACATTGGTGAAGAAATTAATCGGTGTACAAAACTTGCCTGGAGAGTTTTTGGAAGAAACAGCATAATTTTCAAGAGCAATATGCCATTATGTCTTAAAAGAAAAGTGTTTGATCAATGCATCCTTCCAGTGCTTACGTATGGTGCAGAGACATGGACGTTAGCTAAAAGAGACATACAAAGGCTGCAGACAACTCAAAAAAACATGGAGAGGTGCATGCTTGGTGTAACCAGGAGAGATAAGAAGAGGAACACGTGGATCCGAAAAATGACAAGAGTGGAAGACATCATGATCAGAGTTAAATCCCTGAAATGGCAATGGGCTGGACATACTGCCAGAAGAACAGACCATCGATGGACAGCCGAAATTTTAGATTGGATTCCAAGGGACAGGAAAAGACCCAGAAGAAGACCACATGGAAGATGGGTGGATGAAATTCGAAAGTATGCGGGAGTGACATGGAGGAGACTGGCACAAGACAGACCGTTGTGGAGGAAACTTGGGGAGACCTTCGTCCAGCAGTGGATTGATAATGGTTGACAATGATGATGATGATGATGATCCGACTTAGAGAGGGTGAGTCGAAAGTTTAGCAATATTTGCATAAACGCATGTGCTGCGGCGGGTACATCACGTGTTTAAATTGGTTCAAGTCGCGCACTGCAGTCAGTCGAAAGCGATATAAAGTGGTAGTCGTTGCTGTGAACAGCATTGCATGTCGTCGTCCTGTCTGTAGTTGGGACGCCTAAAAGATGAACAGCCACAACTGGCTAATTAGGGAACTTTTGCTTTACGAGTTTGAACTCGGCCATAATGCTGCTCAAGCAACACGAAACATTTGTCATGCGAAAGGGGAAGGTTCCGTGGACCACAGCGCAGCAACCAGATGTTTCAAGAAATTTCGCTCATGGGACAGAAATCTCGACGACATAAAGTGGTAGTCGTTGCTGTAAATAAACGACGATATAAAGTGGTAGTCGTTGCTGCGATATAAAGTGGTAGTCGTTGCTGTGAACGGCATTGCATGTCGTCGTTCTCTCTGTGGTTGGGACGCCTAAAAGATTTTTTTTTTTTTAGGTTTAACGACCACCGTGAGCAACTCAATGGGCTATAAGCAGTCGCCCGTCCGTAATTTAGAGTCACTGGTTGGGAAGGGAGAGAGCCAGTGCCGTAAGACAAACACAACATCCATGCCTCACCGGGATTCGAACCCGGACCCCTTCCGACGAATGATCAGAGGCCAACGTCTTAGACCACTGCGCCACCGGGGCGGCGCCTAAAAGATGAACAGCCACAACTGGCTTACTAGGGAACTTTTGCTTTACGAGTTTGAACTCGGCCATAATGCTGCTCAAGCAACACGAAGCATTTGTCATGCGAAAGGGAAGGTTCCGTGGACCACAGCGCAGCAACCAGATGGTTCAAGACATTTCGCTCATGTGACAGAAATCTCGACGATATAAAGTGGTAGTCGTTGCTGTAAATAAACGACGATATAAAATGGTAGTCGTTGCTGCGATATAAAGTGGTAGTCGTTGCTGTGAACGGCATTGCATGTCGTCGTTGTGTCTGTGGTTGGGACGCCTAAAAGATGAACAGCCAAAACCGGCTAATCAGGGAACTTTTGCTTTACGAGTTTAACGACCATAATGCTGCGTCAAGCAACACAATGGGCATAAGCAGTCGCCCGTCCGAATTTAGAGTCACTGGTTCCGTGGACCACAGCGCAGCAACCAGATGTTTCAAGACATTTCGTTCATGTGACACAAATCCATGCCTCGACGATATAAAGTGGTAGTCGTTGCTGTAAATAAACGACGATATAAAATGGTAGTCGTTGCTGCGATATAAAGTGGTAGTCGTTGCTGTGAACGGCATTGCATGTCGTCGTTGTGTCTGTGGTTGGGACGCCTAAAAGATGAACAGCCAAAACCGGCTAATCAGGGAACTTTTGCTTTACGAGTTTGAACTCGGCCATAATGCTGCTCAAGCAACACGAAGCATTTGTCATGCGAAAGGGGAAGGTTCCGTGGACCACAGCGCAGCAACCAGATGTTTCAAGACATTTCGTTCATGTGACAGAAATCTCGACGATATAAAGTGGTAGTCGTTGCTGTAAATAAACGACGATATAAAATGGTAGTCGTTGCTGCGATATAAAGTGGTAGTCGTTGCTGTGAACGGCATTGCATGTCGTCGTTGTGTCTGTGGTTGGGACGCCTAAAAGATGAACAGCCAAAACCGGCTAATCAGGGAACTTTTGCTTTACGAGTTTGGACTCGGCCATAATGCTGCTCAAGCAACACGAAACATTTGTCATGCGAAAGGGGAAGGTTCCGTGGACCACAGCGCAGCAACCAGATGGTTCAACACATTTCGCTCATGTGACAGAAATCTCGACGGTCAGCCAAGGTCAGGTAGGCCGCGAACCGTGGATTAGGAGGCCGTGCGCCAGGCCGTAGAGACAAATCCGACAACCAGCACTCGGAGATTATCAGGCGACATGGGCATACTACGTGCTGCCGCATTTTCTCTCACGAACTGACGCCAGCTGAAGCAAACCGCCGGGTGGAAGTGTGCATGAAACTCCTAGAAAACAAGCGCGACGTACGTTACATTAAGAGAATTGTTACGTGCGATGAAAAGGGGGTCTATTTTCGTAAACCCAACACACAACGGCAGTGTTTGAATGCGGGCCAGCTTCCTGAATCTGTTTCCAAACGTAGGGGCTTCGAGCACAAGGTGATGCTTTGCGTCTGGTGGAGTTTCGAGGAGATAATCCATTACGAATTTGTTCCAGACGGTCGGACCATCAACACCAACCTCTACTCTGAACAGCTGGAGCGAATGTATGCCGTTTTGGAGGAGACGTTCCCGGCACTGGTGAACAGAAAGCGAGCTCTCCTACAGCAGGACAACACTCGGCCTCATACCGCGCGAACGACCCCGGCAGAACTTCAGGAACCTGAGGGCATCGAACTGATGCTACACCCAGCATATTGTCCGGATCTTGCCCCGTCGGTTTATTACCTGTTCCGGTCCATGGCCCACTTCCTTTGTGGGGGGGCACTTCAACAACCAGGAGTAGGTGGCAGCTGGGGTGAAGGAGTTCTTCGCCTCGAAGGACAAGAACTGGTAACGCCGCGGAATTGAAGAACTGGCAGATAGATGGCTAAAGGCGGTGCAATACGATGGCCTATACTTTGAATGCTGGTCAGCTTTCGTCGTAAAAGTACGCATGAAGACATGAAATGACTCAAATATTCCAAAACGTTCGACTTACCTTCTGTAATTCAAGGAAAAATTCATCCGTTGCAGAAAATAGTTCCATACCTTTATGAGCCCATTTTCTTGCAATTAATTAAGTAATTAAATTCAGAAAAAAGATTCGTGCACATGAACCATTAGGATGAATACCGTCTTCACACGATTTTTAATGGTCTTAAAATATAAAATATATATACAATTAAAATAGTCTAAAACACACTAGCACTTTCAGAGCGACAGTCGCCTCATCATCAGGTCCACACCTGATGCTGGGGCGACTGTCGCTTTGAAAGTGCTAGTGCGTTTTAGAGTATTTTAATTGTATATATACACTGGCGGAAAGTGAAAAAAGAACACCAAGAAGGAATTGGCGGACGATCACGAAATTTACATATGTTAATGGATCGAGTTTACGTAGGTGTGATGTTAATTTCGGGACAAACCGGTGAGCGTTTACGCCACAGCACGGCATAATATGCAAATTATCGTCGGTGGCAATTAAGGAGTACGGCGAAGTGAATGTAATCAGTCGTCGGCGTACGGACACGTGCGAAGACCCTGAAGAAGCTGCAATGCCTGGACATGGAAGACGTGTACGATTTCAGCAGTTATCGGACTTTGAGCGAGGTCGTCTAGTCAGACTCCGCGAGGCCGGGTGGTCGTATCGTCGTATTGCGGAGCGAATTGGACGGGAAGTATCGTTGGTGGTACGATGGTGGCGTAGATGGTCCCAGGAACATTCCCACACGATAAGACGTGGAACCGAGAGTCACAGACTGACTGATGAGCGGACCGATCGACGCATAAGAAGAGCGGCGCTGTCAAGCAGAACATCCACTGCGACGCAAATCCGAGCTGCAGTTGCACCTGAGGTGACTGTGCGAACAATCCGCAACCGTCTATTGGATGCAAGGTTACGTGCACGTGTGCCTCTGGCATGTGTACCTCTGACTCCAGCCCACCGTCAGGAACGGCTGCAGTGGTGTCGCCAACGTCTGCACTGGAGAACGCAATGGCGATCTGTCGTGTTCAGCGATGAAAGCAGATTCTGCTTGGGAGCCTCCGATGACCGTATGCGTGTTCGCAGACGCACAGGGGAGCGTATCCACCCTTCTTGCATCCGCCAGCGACACACAGGGCCTACACCTGGTCTCCTGGTGTGGTTAGCGATCAGCTATCACTCCCGTACACAACTAGTGTTTGTACCGGGTACGTTAAACAGCACCTCCTACATCAACAGCATCATTCAGCCCGTTGTTGTGCCATTTGTAAGGTCGGTCCATGTGGTGTTTTCCAGCAAGATAACGCACGCCCACACACGGCACGTGCAACGCAACATGCACTTCAGGGTGTGAGACAACTTCCATGGCCTGCACGTTCACCGGATTTGTCCCCCATTGAGCACGTGTGGGATTTTATGGAACAACGACTTATCCGGTCTCCACGGCCAGCCATGACCATCCCTGATTTACGCGTCCAGGTTGAGGATGCTTGGAACTCAATACCCCAAACTTACATCCAACATCTGTACGACAGACTCCATGCCAGAATTGCACAGTGTGACGCAGTTCATGGCGGTTCAACCTCGTACTAACCATGTTACATGGAAATGTTATTTTTCAGTTTACCAGCAAATACAGCTGTATTTTGCCATAATGTTTTGATCACGTTATCCTCTGTATTCCGTTATTATGCTGTATAAATTTCGTTGGTATCAGACGTCACCTTCTTGGTGTTCTTTTTTCACTTTCCGCCAGTGTATTTCATATTTTAAGATCATTAAAATCGTGTGAACACAGTATTCATCCAAATAAGTAATTGTTGCTAAATTTGGTGGATTCAATTGAGTCCAGGAACTTTTATTTAGCACATTTTTTCCTATTTCAGTTGTTTGGGGAAATTTCAAAAATTGAGGACAAAAAATAAGAAATTGAGGACATTTGATGTCCTCAGTCAGTTTTTACGGAATTGAGGACGAAGCATTGAAATTGAAGACTCTCCAAAAAATAAGGACTTCTGGTCACCTTAGTTATAGCAATAAAATTCGTAAGAATGGAATAAAAGTCTTCGACAGAGTCTCTTAGGGAACGTACCTTGTCTATTGCTTCTCAGCACCTTGTCTATTGCTTCTCATCATTCTCAGCACCTTGTCTATTGCATCTCAGCACCTTGTCTATTGCTTCTCAGCAACGGAAGTAATTTTGTTCTTACATAAAATTTTACTATAGATCTGTTGTTTAGGAAAATGGGTAAAATGTTGTTAATTATTTCCTCGATAAAAAAAAAAAAACTGCCATGTTTCTTAGACTTGTGTTGAAAAGACGTTTGCCGCCCCGGTGGCGCAGTGGTCTAAGGCGATGGCCTCTGATCATTCGTCCGTAAGGGGTCCGGGTTCGAATCCCGGTGAGGCATGGATGTTGTGTTTGTCTTACGGCACTGGCTCTCTCCCTTCCCTGGAACCAGTGACACTAAATTAGGGACGGGCGACTGCTTATAGCCCATTGAGTTGCTCACGGTGGTCGTTAAATCTCCAAAGCCGCCCCGGTGGCGCAGTGGTCTAAGGCAATGTCCTCTGATCATTCGTTTGAAAGGGGTCCGGGTTCGAATCCCGGTGAGGCATGGATGTTGTGTTTGTCTTACGGCACTGGCTCTCTCCCTTCCCTGGAACCAGTGACCCTAAATTAGGGACGGGCGACTGCTTATAGCCCATTGAGTTGCTCACGGTGGTCGTTAAACCTCCAATCAAAGAAAGAAAGAAAGAAAGAAAAGACGTTTAACCCTTTGAGTGGCCGATGTATCTGAACCAAATTGTGCCTAAAATTTTCTGCTTTCTCCGAATGGATATTCACATAGCGGCCGAGTATTATGAAAGCTACGGACAAACAATTTTTTCTCCCTCTCATCTTAGCAAGGATCTATCACAAACTTGGCACCGGCAATTGGAGCTTCCTTCTATTCCGTTATCCTCTGCTCCATAACCCAAGGCATGATGGAAAAGTGCTAGTTCCCCTGACTCGGATATCATGCCACTGAGTAGAAACAAGTTAATCAAACACCTCTCTCCGTTCTTAAGTTCGTCGCCATAACCCATTTAGCAGGTAAAAAAAGACAGAAAGGATTAACGTCAATATGAAAGGATTCGCGCCATATAGCCCTTTTAGCATAAGTCAGAAAATATTAGCGTCAATCACCCCCTTAAATAGTCACTTTGAATCTCTTTATTCTAAAACAAGTTTGTAAAATCATGCAATGCATTGAATATGATACGCTTTCCAACATACCAAAAAGCATTACTAAAGTTATTACTCAAGTTATGAGGATAATGGCTGTGGAATAAATCTCGCTCCTGTGCTCTGACCTTTAACCCCATTTCGATGACATTAAACAGAATTCTTTCGGTATACTTTCGGAACAACATACTAAAGTTTTGTCGCAATAGAAGCATTTTTAGTCAAGTTATGAGGATAATGGCTGTGGAATCAATCTGGCTTCTGTGCCCTGACCGTTGACCCTATTTAGATGATATTAAACAGAACCGGTTCAGTACATCTCCGGAACAACATGATGAAGTTTTGTCGCAATCGAAGCATTTTTTACTTAAGTTCTGACGCATAAGGGCGATGGAAGGGATCCCGCTCTTATGTCCTGACCTTTGACCCTATTTCGCCCATTATCAATATGGTTCCTTCCTAGGTTGTCTCCTACCACATACTAAAATTTCTTCGAAATCGAACCATTTTTACGCGAGTTATTGTGAGGACAAACAGACGGACAAAGCTGGAGCATATACGCTTCTTCAACCTACGGTTGGAAAGCGTAAAAAAAATAACTGCACCTGCCGCCGCTGTTTTAGAAATTTCGGGAGACTCGCGCTTTTCTAGCTCGCAGCGCAAAAAGTATTGAACACAAAAATATGAAATTTATATATTTTGTAGAGAATGGTTTAGAGAACACGCTGAAATAAACCGTTTTTCGATTCTGTCGATACTTCAAGAGCTATTGTACATCAAAGTTAAGGTAAGCAAAAAAGTGCTATCAGTTCGCGTTCCGGACACACTAACAGCAACAGAACCACGAAACTTTGTAGGCATGTAGGACCATGGCCGAATTTTTGCATTTCGTCGCCCTTTTTTTTTTAATTTCGATTTAGTTTACGAGAAATTAATTTTTTTAATTTCAAATTTCACAAAATTCTCTATTTCGCGATGTGATCCATTTTAAAAAATGGATATATGCCAAACGATAAATCATCACGCATTGTAATTTTTACAGCATAAACTCACAACTATCATCCCACTTTAAAAAAAAAATTGAGAAAACATATTTTCCTGATTTTTAAGCATTTTTTAAAGACGCAAAGGAAAGGAACGAACGGCTTCCCCTGTCTTCAACGGTAACCACACAGAAAAGTACTGGTCCCGTGACCTGCTGCCATAGTGACGCAGCTATTTTTAGCACTCTCTTCTCCTTGGGTGAAAGGACAGGCTACAATTAAACTGGTAATGACGCAATGCTTAATGCTGTAGCGATGCTTTTAAAGTACGGCGTTTTCCGCCGGCATAAAATAAAATAAAATAAAAATAAAAATGGTGGCTATAGAACATTTCTCTGCTTGAAATTTTCGTGAACTATTCAACCACTTCTGCATTACCTGGTGATTTGAAAACTGTCATGTTGATTGGTCTTAAGATCCGAATGCCTAGACGAGTCCGAAAAATATAAATCAAAATGGCGGCTTTGGAACATTCTCTGCTTGAAATTTTTGCGAATTGTTCGACCACTTCTCAATAACCTTGAGATCTGAAAATTGGGATGCTGACAGTCCTTAAGGTCAGTCTAAAAACCAAACAGTTCAAAAGGGAGGCTTAGCTTTACTGTTCAAAATGGTGATAGGTTTAAAGATAATTATACCAGAAACGTTGAAATGCTGTAAAAATTCCATGACATTTTGATTTAAAATTAAGAGGCACCAAAGCCTGATCCGTTTTACGTCAAACCGTATGCATTGACGTCGCGACTTTGTTCTAAATAGTAAAACAGTTACGGATCTTAAATTACTTTTATTTCCCTTAATTACTTTCCCTTTCTTTAATTTTATGTTCAAAAAATTAAAGATTCACCATTCGGAGAACGGGCATAACTGCTAGTAATAATAAAAATTATAACGCTTTCTTATGCGTAATCCACTCCTTCCAGCCGCGCTTTGCCCCCTTAGACAACATATATATTCGTTTGAGCTGATTTCATTCCATTTTGCTAACCCCGAGTTAATTCGTTCCAGCAGGCTAAAGGGTTAAACAAATGCTGTGATACTGATGTATATTTTTTTCTTAGAGATGGGGTACCTTCATAATTCTCCAACAAAAGTGGGCCGTTTATGGATCGCCAGTCCGCCACTGCTTTTTGACCCCCCCCACATTTGGGTGCCTCCATGTCCGCAAATTTGATGCACACATCATCATCATCGTCAACCATTATCAATCCACTGCTGGACGAAGGTCTCCCCAAGTTTCCTCCACAACGGTCTGTCTTGTGCCAGTCTCCTCCATATCACTCCCGCATACTTTCGAATTTCATCCACCCATCTTCTATGTGGTCTTCTTCTGGGTCTTTTCCTGTCCCTTGGAATCCAATCTAAAATTTCGGCTGACCATCGATGATCTGTCCTTCTGGCAGTATGTCCAGCCCATTGCCATTTCAGGGATTTAACTCTGATCATGATGTCTTCCACTCTTGTCATTTTTCGGATCCACGAGTTCCTCTTCTTATCTCTCCTGGTTACACCAAGCATGCACCTCTCCATGCTTCTTTGAGTTGTCTGCAGCCTTTGTATGTCTCTTTTAGCTAAGGTCCACATCTCTGCACCATACGTAAGCACTGGAAGGATGCATTGATCAAACACTTTTCTTTTAAGACATAATGGCATATTGCTCTTGAAAATTATGCTGTTTCTTCCAAAAGCTCTCCAGGCATGTTTTGTACGCCGATTAATTTCTTCATCAATGTGACCCTCACTTGATATCTGCTGTCCAAGATAAACGTACGTGTCTGTTATCTCCAGCTTTTCTCCATCAATCGATAAATCTTCATTTCTTGTAAAAGCATTGTACATCACTTTTGTCTTCTGAAAGTTCATTTTTAACCCCACTTCTTTACTCTTGTCAGCAAGTTCCTGGATCATATTCTGCAGCTCTGATGGGGTAGGTGCAAAAATGACTACGTCATCAGCAAAACGAAGGTGGGTTAGATAATCTCCAATAATCTTTATCCCTTTGTTTTCCCAGTTCAGTGATTGAAAGACATTTTCCAATGTGGCATTAAAGAGCTTCGGAGATATGGTGTCACCTTGTCTCACTCCTTTTCCAATTTTTATGTGTGTTGTATTTTCAAACAGCCGAATCTTTGCACTTGCATTTTCATAGATGTTATTAATAATATTAATGTATGCATCTTCAATACCGCAGGATTTCAGAGCCATTGCAACTGCTGATGGTTTCACCGAATCAAAGGCTTTTTCATAATCGATAAAAGCCATGCACAATGGAAGTTCATATTCCCTCGCTCTTTCAATTAGTTCTCTCAGTACGTGGATATGATCTATTGTGCTGTAGCCACTCCTGAATCCAGCTTGTTCTCTCGGTTGAGCCATGTCCAGTGTCACCTTCAAGCGGTGTGAAAGAACTTTAGTGAAGATTTTATAAACCACTAATAGGAGGCTGATAGGTCTGTAGTTTCTGAGATCCTCAATGTCACCTTTTTTATGCAGCAAGATCATTGTAGCGTTGTTCCAATCCTCAGGAATCTTTGCTTCATTAAGGCATCGAGTGAAAATTCGGGCGAGTACTGTTTCGATTTCTCCACTTGCTTCTTGTATGATGTCTACAGTAATTCCATCTTCTCCTGGAGCTTTTCCCCGCTTCATGTTCTTGATTGCATGTGCAACTTCTGCTGGAAGGACTGGAAGAACTCTGGTACTGGTACCTTTCATGATGTCTGGGGTACATGTATCATCCCTTTCATATAATTTGGAGTAGAAATCTTTCACTCTTGTCAAAATTTCGCCTCTATTTCTTGTTACAGAACCATCTTCTTTTCTCAGTGCCATAATCTGTTTTTTCCCCTTACTGAGATGTCCCTTTGCTATCTTTAGGTTTTGGTTGTTTTCAATTGCTTTTCTCACTAGTTCACAGTTGAATTTTCTTACGTCTTCAGTGATACTTTTTCGTACTGTCTTGCATAGCTCTATATATTCCACTTTGGAAGTCACATCTTCTTTAGTTGTCCTCATCTCTCTTCTTTTTTTCATCAACATTTTGGTTTTTCCTGATAGTTTGTTCACATGCAACTTGTTCTTAGACCCTTAGCTAATTTTGTTGCTGTTTCCATAAGAGCTTTGGTTACTTTTCTGTTAACTTCAGAAATATCCACTTCTTCCGATGTTAGGCCTTTTAAAGCAGAGAATCTGTTCTTCCACACATACGTTCTTTGAAATCGGGCATCCTCAGGAAGTCGAAAAATCGCAAGAAGCCATCAAGACGTGTTCACTGTACTTCATAAAACTGGACACTGAAGCAAGAGCGAGACTCTCATCCAGCTTCGTGTGACTCAGCATATTACAATCTAAGAAATCGCCAAGATTCAAATCACAGTGCACGTACGCTTGTCCCACACTGAGGCAAATTAGAAAACTTTTTGATCACACGTGGTATGCTTATTTTCACACCTGTTCATGGTTACACAAGAATATTGCCGTCACGGTGGCGCAGTGGTCTCAGCGATGGCTTCTGACCATTCGTCCGAGATGGGGCTGGGTTCGAATGGATGTTGTGTTTGTCTTACGGCGCTGGCACTCTCTCTCTCTCTCTCTTCCCTGGAACCAGTGGCCCTAAATTCGGGACGGGCGACTGCTTATAGCCCATTGAGTTGCTCACGGTGGTCGTTAAACCTCTAATCAAAACAAACACAAGGAAATTACATAGTGCCCCCCTCTTTATTTCTAGGAATGCATTTATTTATAAGCATTGCATAGAAAATAGTTAAGAATACATATTTAAAGGTCAAACAATGTGTTAAAAAAATATAACGACAAAAACATGTACTTACCAAGACCATCAGATTCAAAAATTACAGCTTCATGCACACCAAATTTTCGACACCACCTAATGAAGTTTTCAGCATTATCTCGAGCATAGAATGATTCAGATTTGGCATTTTCCCAGCACTTAAATCTTACAGAAGGCACAGGCTGGAAAGGTAATAACGAAATAACATCACATATTCAACTATATGAATAAATCATCACACACAGCAGACACAGACTTAAAGAGAATAACCTAAATGTTTTACATACATATATACACTCAATGAACAAAACATTAGAGATACCTACCTAATAGCGTGTTGGTACTCTTCTAGCGCGAATAACAGCCTGTGCACGCCATGGCATCTACTCTACCAGATGCCGGAGGGTTTCCCAAGGTAATGCCAGCCATGCGTGTTGCAGCATTGTCCACAACTCCGCCCGAGACGTCGGTCCATGATCCATGGAGCTGATGTTCCCAGCCATGCCTGTTGCAGCATTGTCTGCAACTCCGCCCGAGACGTCGGTCCATGATCCATGGATCTGATGTTCCCAGCCATGCCTGTTGCAGCATTGTCCACAACTCCGCCTGAGACGTCGGTCCATGATCCATGGAGCTGATGTTTCCCAGCCATGCCTGTTGCAGCATTGTCTGCAACTCCGCCCGAGACGTCGGTCCATGATCCATGGATCTGATGTTCCCAGCCATGCCTGTTGCAGCATTGTCCTACAACTCCGCCCGAGACGTCGGTCCATGATCCATGGAGCTGATGTTTCCAGCCATGCCTGTTGCAACATTGTCCACAACTCCGCCCGAGACGTCGGTCCAGGATCCATGGATCTCATGTTCCGCTCCACGGCACTCAGAGAGCTTCTACAGGGTATAAATGCGGGGACTTTGGGGGCCACTGGATGGTTCCAAAGTTAGATAAATGTTCATCGAGCTATGACTGGGTGGTCGCGGCTCGATGGGGGCTGCGCTGTGTTCTTCTGAAACAGGCCATCATCAGCAGGGTCCGCGAAGGCTATGAAAGCGTGTAGGTGATCAGCCAACACATGCTGTTAGCAAACAGCGGCTAAGAATCCTTCCAGACACACTAAGGAACCTAATGTGTCCCATGAGAAGGCTCTCCAAACCATCACAGAGCCACCACCGCCTTGAAACCTCCGACGTGGCACGACGGAGCGATGGCCTCATACTGTCGACGCCACACCCGCACTCTCCCGTCAGCTCGGTACAGCTGAAAACGGGATTCATCTGACCACACGACTTGGTGCCACTCTGTTGAAGTCCAGTTTTGATGTTCTCAGCATCAGGCGAAGCGTAATTTCCGATGACGAGCAGTCAACAATGGCACACGAGTAGTAGAAGTCCAGGGTATGCATTGTGCCCCATACCGCTTGCTCGCTGACGCTGTTTGGACCTCCATGGATGTGGTTTGAGCCGCCGTTGCCAAGCGGTCAGTCTGTACGAAACTGGATAGTCTACGGCTACCCCTGTAATCAGTAGCGTGTGGTAGGTCACCGCTTGCTCTCTGGGAGGTGGTACGTCGGACGATGGCATACTCGCGGTACACCATTGACACGGTTGCCCTCGAGAACCCTAGGGTTCTTACCGATTGGGAGATAGAATGACCCATCTGTCTAGCGTTGGCAATGCGTCCACGATCAAAGTCACTCCGATCACCACGTCTACCACGTTCGTCGGTTGCAATACAGTGTTGGGAAGCTCCGTCTATTTTTCGCCAGCATTCGGTTTGGGCCTGTTCCTCTCTGTGTGGCGAAAACATTACAAATAGGGGTGATGTTAACTGCCCATCACCCCTATTTGTAATGTTTTGTCTACTGAGTGCATACAGGGTGTTTCATGAAGAGTGACTGAAAGAAATAGGAAAGTAACAGTTGGTCTAATTGACTTTGGTTTCCGTGGGGGGCCGTATAAATATTTAATTTTCGTATTTTCGGAAATTATCCATTCCGGGGGTATCACAGCTGAATTGTCCTCTGTTCGCTGCGTATTTTGTATTTTTCATTTTACTGTTACGACCAACAATTACTTTCCTGTTCCTTTGGGACACCCTTCGTGAAACCCCAAGAAGCCCATCGAGTTGCGCACGGCGGTCGTTAACTCTACAAACAAACAAACAAACAAAAATATTCATTTATACAAATTTGCTATTATATTAAATGAAAGTTTGCGAAATCGGCGGAACTGTGCCAATGGTAGACGATAAATAATACTTAGTATTTCTGAATCATATATTTATCGACTTCACATGGTTTCAAAAGGCTGTTCTGCAGGTGCTATGTCCAGACAAGGACGTTGGCGATTCATTACCATGAATCGCCAACGGCTCTATCTTGAAAAGTTAGTCCATACCAAACTCGTCCCTAACTTGAAAAGTTAGTCCATTGCCGTGAATCGCCAACGTCTCTGTCTTGAAAAGTTAGTCCATACCAAACACGTCCCTAACTTGAAAAGTTTGTCCATACCAAACTCGCCCCTAACTTGAAAAGTTAGTCTATTACCATGAATCTCCAACGTCCCTGTCTTAAAAAGTTAGTCCATTACCATGAATCGCTAACTTCTCTGTCTTGAAAAGTTAGTCCATTACCGTGAATCGCAAATGTCCCTGTCTTGAAAAGTTAGTCCATACCAAACTCGTCCCTAACTTGAAAAGTTAGTCCATTACCATGAATCGCCAACGTCCCTGTCTTGAAAAGTTAGTCCATACCAAACTAGTCCCTAACTTGAAAAGTTAGTCCATTACCATGAATCGCCAACGTCCCTGCCTTGAAAAGTTAGTCCATACCAAACTCGTCCCTAACTTGAAAAGTTAGTCCATTACCATGAATCGCCAACGTCCCTGTCTTGAAAAGTTAGTCCATTAATATGAATCGCTAACTTCCCTGTCTTGAAAAGTTAGTCCATTACCGTGAATCGCCAACGCTCCTGTCTTGAAAAGTTAGTCCATACCAAACTCGTCCCTAACTTGAAAAGTTAGTTAAGCTATGACCTTCATACAGTCATGATGAAAAAAATCCTGGAGAACGGGGATTACGATGAGGTGATTTCTCGTTGCATTGCCCAAGTGTCTCAGCCGCCAGAAACGTCTTGATATGTACAGAGCTGATTTTAGGATATTTTCACTTTACATATCCTGGAGAACGGGGATTACGATGAGGTGATTTCTCGTTGCATTGCCCAAGTGTCTCAGCCACCAGAAACGTCTTGATATGTACAGAGCTGATTTTAGGATATTTTCACTTTACATATGCGGAAAACCGAGAATTGGATGGTCGGTCGAGGGATTAGAGCTCCCAACAGTCGCTTGCCACACAAACACGAAGCTGGTGATTGGCCAACTGGGTCATGCTGGTGGTCCAAAAGGCTCTATCTTGTTTTATATTACAATTCAAAGCGAGAAGCGAATATGCCGGGTAAAAGAAAACCTAACTTTTCAAGTTAGTTAAGTAAAACCATCCATCAAAACTAGGCTTTCTTTCGGGCATACCTTTAGGGGTGTGAAGCTCCTGCCCCCCCCCCCCCTCGTTAAGCTTGTCATCACCGGAGAAAGCTGGTATCAGACAAAGAATAACAGTTAGCTATAACTGGCCGTCACGGTGGAGCAGTGGTCTAAACGCTGACCTCTGACCTTTCGTCTGAGTGGGCCAGGCTCCAGCCCCGGATGAGCACTAGGTGGTGTGATTGTCTCACGGCACTGGCTCTCTCCCTTCCTGGAACCAGTGACCCCAAATCAGGGACGGGCGACCGCTCATAGCCCTTAGAGCGGCTCACGGTGGTCATTAAGCAACAAAATAATGAAAACTGTGCTTTGCACTCCCGGAAATTTGTATTAGCTCCCTCGAAGAAACTACTCTGGAACCAGGCCTGTAGACAACAACTAGAAAAATAGGAAAACATTTTTTATTCCTAAATTTGTGAACTCTCCTATGTCCAGAGGCAGTCTCTCGCTTCAATCTTACCATGTACATAACATGAATAGATTTGGGTTCCCTTTTATACAGGGCGCAAATTGTCCATGAACACGAAAGTAGTTTTCGTAAACCCCCAAAAAAACAAAAAGTTCAATGATCTGCAACATCGTCCATTTTCCAGGAGAGAGGGCTGCCTGCATTTTAAAGGGGTAGTAAACTCTCTGGCTTTATGGCCTTGTTTTCACTATGCAATCTGCCGATATAAATACAGATGTCCCAAAAGAACTGAGAATGCTTTTATAAAAGATGTGCAATACTGCGTTCGACCTCGGCACGAGTCTAGATAAAAAAGCAATCGTTGTGGTAACCATAGCAACCCGCCACACCTGTTTGCATTGTCAGTACTACCCAGTTTAATAAGCGTTGTTTTGCGAACCCTTAACAAGTGTTTTTGCGCTGTGATTTTTCGAAAGAATGGATGTGAAAGAGGAACAAATATGCGTCATTAAATTTTGTTGTCGACTTAAGAAGTCTGTCGGAGGGACTTTCCGTCTTATGCAAGAGACTTATAAAAACGAATGTCTAAAAAAATCAACAATTTACAGATGGCATAAAGAATTTATGGATGGTCTTGAGTCGGCGGCTTTAATTGCGCATGAAGGAAGACCTTCAACGAGTGTTAAGGTAAATATCAATACAATAGGTGTTATTATACGGGAAGACAGACACCTGTCAATTAGAAATATGGTTGACATTTCAAAATTATCAATTCACAGAATATTAACCAGGCATGAAACGAGTTTGTTCAACTTGGGTTACCCATTTCTTTTCATGTGTAGCCCAATGCAAGGCCTCACATGGCCAGTTCTGTCGTTTCTTATTTGGAGAAGTTGATGCCCCAACCTATATATAGTCCAGACTTGTCACCACGTGACTTCTGGTTGTTCCCCATTTTAAAAAAGATATTACTGGGAAGGCAATTTGAGATTGATTAATAACTTATTGCAGCTGCGCAGGGGTGCTTCAACAGCATTTCAGAAGAAGAATTTAGAAGACATTAAAAAAAGTAGGAGGAACTTTGGGACACCTGTATATTCGGTGCCATGGACAGTACTTCGACCAAATTGAAATATAAAGATATTGGATGGACGATATGCGGTGATCTAAAAGTGCTTCCCATGCTTCTTGGACAACAAGCAGGATACATCAAGTACCCTTGCTTCTTGTGTGAATGGGACAGTCGGGATAAGGGCAATCACTGGATCAGAAAGGAGTGGCCGCACAGGAAAGCATTAAAACCTGGAAACAAAAATGTAGTAAAGGAAAGTTTGGTTGATCCCAGTAAAGTCCTCTTGCCTCCACTTCACATCAAGCTTGGCTTGATGAAACAATTTGTTAAGGCTCTATCAAAAGAAAGAGAGTGCTTTAAATACCTTGGCAACAAGTTTCCAGGACTGTCGGAAGCAAAACTAAAGGAAGGTGTATTCGTAGGTCCAGATATTCGGAAATTTTTTCAGATGAAGTGTTTGAAAGTACAATGGTTTTGAGTGAAAAAGAGGCCTGGGGAGCTTTTAAGGAAGTCGTCAAAAAATTCCTCGGGAACTTTAAGGACCCCAACTTTAAATGTATCGTGGAAAACATGTTAACGAAATTCAAAGACTTGGGTTGTTCGATGAGTTTGAAAGTGCATTTTTTGAAATCGCATTTGGATCACTTTCCCGAAAATCTTGGTGCTGTTAGTGAAGAACAGGGAGAAACATTTCACCAAGATATCAAGGAGATGGAGCGTAGATACCAAGGTAGGTGGAACGTCAATATGATGGCGGACTACTGTTGGATGCTGCACAGAGAAGACACGCATACTGCCTACAAGAGGCAAAGTGCCAAAAGGAGCTTTCAGGGGAAAAGGAAAAGACAGCATAAGGACCTATAAATACCAGGATGTATTAACAATGGTAACTGCTCTTATTAATATAATTTAGCAAATCATTTCGAATAGTTTGATAAATAATAAATTTGTAAATAAAACACTTAAAAATATTTTGAAAAGACCTACTTTTCGCCAGAATATGTAAAATAGGCTTTCTTCCCCATATATTCAAGCCCATTTTGTGAAAATTCCTTACGTGGTTGAGAAAAATGGATGCCATATTTGAAATCAGCGCACCAAACAATATAAAAATCAGTCATTACATTGCAAACACTTTTTCATGACTCAAATTTTGCAGGCCTGTGTAATTAAAGTATGCATATTATTAAAAAAACAAAAACATTCTGAGTTGTTTCGGGACAACCCTTGTATACATTTACATCTCTTTCGTGTTATACGTTTCTTTTCAGTCTTTTTCTCTCGATAAGTTGCCCCAACAAGAAACACAGCCAAAGGAATTACTCACGCAATAATTCGTCTTCTTTCACGTTGTTTAAAATTTTGTTCTCTTTGTCGTTGACTTAGAGATATTAAACTGGTTTGCCAAGTCCCTTGGAAGTCTCTCTAATGTTCGAGGCCAAATTCTGTGTTTAGATCTGTGCTGTACGAAACTGAATGCCAGAATTTTCCGCCGATTAGGAATCAACTAATGGGCTGAAAATTCAGCCTGCTAGCTAATGGCTGAGATTTCCTATGTTCAGTTTTGACACACAACTATCGAAGTGGATGAGAATATTCGAAAGAGTCGCAGTCTTTTATCTTTTGTTTTGTAAAACAGCTCTTTTCTTTCTTGCTGTGTCTTACTGTACAGTTATTGAATCAACGGAACATTTACTTAGTACTCACATAATGTATTTTAATTCATAGTATTAAAGGAACGCTTTCAGACAAGAATTTTGGTTCTTTTGTTCACCGTAAAAAAGTAAAATATACGAAGTAACCCATTTTGCTCACACCATCTGATACACGGACCTCCCAATAAAATCTTTTAAAATCCCACATGGCTCTTTGACATGAGCCACGTGGGATTTAATCACCTGTAAAGTGAAACCCAGCAACCGAAATGCAAAGTACATGTAAAAATTGAGCACCATGAAGGACTGCTGATGGTAGCTTGAAACTTACAAGATATGTACAATAGGTTAGGGCAAGCAAATGCCTAAAATGTCACAGTAAATGCGCATGCGGTTTCGGAAGAACGCCCTCTGAACTGTCCAGTCTTGGGCATAAAGAACTGGGCCGCCCCGGTGGCGCAGTGGTCTAAGGCGTTGGCCTCTGATCATTCGTCCGAACGGGGTCCGGGTTCGAATCCCGGTGAGGCATGGATGTTGTGTTTGTCTTACGGCACTGGCTCTCTCCCTTCCCTGAAACCAGTGACCCTAAATTAGGGACGGGCGACTGCTTATAGCCCATTGAGTTGCTCACGGTGGTCGTTAAACCTCCAATCAAAAAATAAATAAAGAAAGAACTGGCTCAAATGAGATGTTGAAATCAGTGAAGAGTCGACATTGAGCATACATGAGACCGACCAATGAACAAAAAAGCTGAACTTTTTAACCAGGTGAAAAATCAGAAAGCGCGGCAAAAAAATGTGAATATAACGCAGCATGAGCAAAATGGAATTGTTCACTGTAATTTATTCACGTAAATATTAAACTGGCACACATCACTGTATTCACATTATAAAATTACGGAATTCAAAATTTAATTAGTTTTTCTTTCTGTTGATATTATTCTGTTCCCATTTTTTCAATGCCCCTTTCCTTCTTTTTTTTTCTTTCCTTTTATTTCCTTAAATGACAATAATTTATCCATCATGCTGGAAGAACTTTCAGCCGCATGAGGACCATGAATACATGATATCAAGCTTTCACTACTTTAGATACATGGTGAAACTTTCAGAATATGAATACTTTCGAACACCATACATTAATTCTACCAAATTTTCAAATTTCGTCATTTCCGTTTTTGGAAAATTTCCCCTCTCTTATCAAGCTTAAGTGCAGCCATCTATGGAGGAAAGTTTCATTTAACAACAACACAGGATAGTGAGAACATCACGGGAAGAAAAAAATACGATTACGAGAGAAATCTTCGCTTCGACTGACTTCCGTTTTCAGGAACTTTAAAAACTGAAATGCAGTATTTATAGATGGACATTTAAGGACAATACTAGGATGAAGAAACATCGCAAGAGAAAAAAAAAAAAAACGATTATGGGAGAAATCTTTGCTGCGTCTAACTTCCGTTTTCGAAAGTTTCAAAAGACGGAACTCAGTCCTCAAACGTAAAACGAATCCCCTCTTCCCCAATTACACCCCCAAAATTTCTGTTCAGTTGTGCATTGGTCTCGAGAATGCTCAAAATGATAACGGAAATGGCGGAATTCTTCGAATCCACGGAAGAATCTCCTGCCTAGACACTACAGTGAAATCTTTGCGCCGTCTCAACTTCCATTTTCGGAAATTGTTGCTCACAGTTTCATGCCGAAATGCTAACATTTATGCAATAAAATGACATTTAACAATACTGGACAATTCAACATCGTGAGCAAAAAGAAATTACGATTACGAGAAAAATCTTTACTTCGTTTAACTTCCATTTCCAGAAGTTTTGAAAGACGAAATACAGCGCGCGTGTTCCCAAACTGAACCCCCCCCCCATTCTCTTCAGTTCTGCATCAATCTGGAGAATGACCCAAATTATGACAAAAAAAGCGGAAGAATCTCATGTATGATGAGTCGAAAGGGTGTTTCTTCTGTCTCACTCTGCTCCGTCGCCGAAGAAGTTCGTATTATGAACACCTGACAGACTTTGAGCGAGGAAGGATTGTTGGGATGAGAGAAGCTGGATTTTCCTACCGCGAAATTGCCCCTGGTACGAGACGAAACACTGTGACGTACTACAGAGGTTAAAACATGTGTCAAGACGACAAATCTGCAGCGAGACAGTCTGTCCGCGTAGCTCAGTTGGGAGAGCGACTTACTCTGGAGTGAGTTCGATGATCGTCGCGGACAAACTTGTGTTTTCACACCGGTAGAGTGATGCGAACGTGGCGACAGTAGACAGATGAGGCTTGGAAGCACAAAAAATCCGGAGAATGGACCGCAAAATCGCACGACTGCACGGGATGACAGACACCTCGACCGCAGGGCAGTGACCGATCACAAGGGGCATCCACGGTGTTAGCGCAGCAGTGGAACACTCTCACAGGTCAGGCTTTCCCCTCCAGCACAGTTCGATTGTGACGTACCTGCCAGCAGGACGCACACGGCATAAAGGCACATAGCAATCAGAATAAATGTCTGCGTAGCTCAGTTGGTAGAGCGACTTGTTCCGGAATAAGCGGCCTCGGGTTCGAATCCCGGCGTAGACCAAAAATGACGGAGAAATTTACTTCGTTATAATGGCGCCCGAACTATCCGGATGACCCGGCCGTTCAAAATCTCGCATTGGTGTGATGTTATTTCCACACCGCGAGACAGGAAAAATCAGAGAATTCCTTCTCCAGCGCTTCGAAAAATAAAAATGTGTGATGTTGCATTCCACACAGCAGATTGACTGGGAGTTCTCAAGTGCACGTTCTACAGTGGATGGCTGTTTGCAACGATTCATGGTCACGGCTGACCCGTGGGCCATGCCCCCGACCCTCTTTCGGAGGGGGAGATGTGACGTACCTGCCAGCAGGACGCAGACGACATAAAGGCAGATAGGAATCAGAATAATCGTCTGCGTAGCTCAGTTGGTAGAGCGACTTGTTCCGGAATAAGCGGCCTCGGGTTCGAATCCCGCATAGACCAAAAATGACGGAGAAATTTACTTCGTTATACGATGTCGTCGGCTTAACAGAGGACTGGTTGCTAGCTGACTCTGGATTGCTGCGCATTCCTTTGACCCTCAACCACAGAAGCCTCAGGCTGCAATGGGGTCTCAAGCGCAGACACTGAAGCGCTGATTGGCAATAGGTCGTGTTTCCTGAAGGGTCATGATTAAGATTGATGCACCATGACGGTCGCATGCGTCTTCGAAGACATCGTGGTGAATGACACTTGCAGCGTCTTACCGGCCGAACGCCAAGCGTCATTGTTCGGGGCGCTATTGCGTTCAATTCGCAGTCTCGCCTGATATCAATTAAAGGAAGACTCAACAGCCAACGATTCATTAGGGATGTTTTACAGGCAGAGGTGATACCCTTCCTTCAGATTTGTTCTGGCGCTATAGTCCAGCAGGACAATGCTCGGCCACATGTGGTCTCTGATCTTCATTCAGTTATGTCCTCAGTAGTGACCCTCCTGTTAGGGGGCACATGAAATTTAATTAGCTGAGTTATCGTTCTTCTTATGAGAGAAGCTATTTTGCACTTTGCGAAATCAGCATTGTGAAACACAGCAGTTCTCCCAAGACATCGTTGAGGAACACCACTCACACCATCTGCCAATAGCAAAAGTGCGTTACGGGAGGAGATTATGATGTCATACTTTCGTGCAGCTAATGGTCTCAGTCGTTGGCTAGGACGCAAAACTAACCTACTTTCTGTAGGATGTAGGCACACAAGACAAAAAATGAGTCACCCCTGTCATAACATACCTAATAACGGGTGACGGCGCCTCTTGCCTTGATAACAGCATAAATCTGGTGTAGTAGAGACTCCACGAGGTTGTGGATGTATTGAACATCGATTTGCAGCTACTCCTGCGTCAGTTGGTCCCAAAGTTCCGCCAGAGTACGTGGGTGCCTATTCCGGAATTTCAACTTGTGTTCCAAATGATCACACAGATTTTCAATAGGATTTAAATCTGGGGATTTGGCGGACCAGTTGAGGAGAGACAGTGTTGCTGATTGTTCGTCGTGCCACTCAGACACAGTGTTAGTCCTGTGCACACGGCAGTTGTCGTCTTGGAAGACAGGAGTTGCACTTTCGTCATTCAGAGTGCGGAGGTACGCATGCTGGTTCAAATTCATCGTCACTGCAACGAGAGGGCCCATTTCGTGGTACGAAAAATATCCCCAAAACATCACAGAACAATCTCCAGCTTGAACGACACAATCAGGATTAAAGGCTTCATTGGGCCTGCGATGCACTCGTTCCCTCCCATCATTGGAGTACAAACTAAAGCGAGGCTCATCAAACCAAATTACTCGTTTTCAATCCTCCACAGTAAAGTTTTGGTGCCTCTGAGCCCATTGATAACGTGCAACTTTGTGACTTACTGTTAAAAGAGGCCTCTTCCGTGGTACTCTGCTCCAGATGTCCATCGCATGCAGTTCTCGTCGCAATGTCCTTTCGGAAATTGGTTGGAGTGGACTTTCATTGACTGTTTGGAGCAATTGTTGCCTGGTTTGTAACCGATTTGCATTTACTAGGCGTTAAACATGGCGGCTGTCCCTGTTGGTGAGAATCGTTTTCCGGCCAGAGTTACGTCGCCCATTTTCAGTTGATTGTGAACTACACCACTGTTTGCAGACCCGCTGGACAGTACGCTTCGACATACCAACAAATTGGGCAACTTCATTCATTTTGTGTCCGTGGGCACGGCCAAGTACGCTGGCTCTTTTTTGCCACTCAGTAACGTCTGTCTTATCAAGTTACTCTTCACCACGGCACGAGACAGAAATGATCATGCACACCACATGAGTGCCATTTATCTCCCAACAATGCTATCACGGCGCCCTCTGTGCAATCGGTAACTTTCTACTGTCGTTTCTGTTAGGGGTGACTAATTTTTGGTCCGATGTGCTTATGACTGAGCCGCCGCAGTGGCGCAGTGATATAAGCGCTGGCTTCTGACCATTCGTCCGAGATGGGTCCGGGTTCGAATCCTGGTGAGGCATGGGAGTTGTGTTTGTCTTACGGCAGTAGCCTTCTCTCTCCTTCCCTAGAACCAATGGCCCTTAATTAGGGACTGGCGACTGCTCATAGCCCATCGAGTTGCTCACGGTGGTCGTTACCGCCCCCCCCCAATATGACTGAGGAGCTTGAAAATTTTCTTTAATATTTTTACTTACGGTATAAACGCACAGGAAGTTGTGGCAATTACAGTGGCATCTGTCAGATAGTTATTAAGCCTTTATTGAAAAATGTAGAAGGACAAGGTGGAAAAAGGAAAAAAGCATATATAAAATAACAACCAAAATCAATAACGGGATGCATTCTGAGGAGTTGAAAAGGAAATAAAGGCTGCGAGTGGTTTGGTGGTATGAGTAGCCGACTCATGACTTGGTGGTCGCAAGATCGAATCCCGTCCTCCTGATATTGATCCAAGAACACTCGTCGTGTCTCTGACAGCACGTCAAGTTGACGCTCATGGGGCATGGGCCACTGCCACGAATACAGCCACCACCCTCTCTCCAATCAATGGACGCCGCCGTACCTACCCCGGCGCCACGCGCGGCTAGGGCGTACTTCAGCCCCCACAACTTTTCGCTGAGCTCCCCTTTAGCCCCCCCCCCCCAAAAGAGAGTTATAACACTTAGAACTCATACCAAAGACATCAATTTCATATTTCAATGAACTTAGACGAATACGCGTAACATTTACGGGCAACACTGTTTTCGTAGTTGACAGTTGATCTTACTTAGCTCAGGTGACAAACTGAATCTCAAAAACAACCTTATATCGGCAAAAATACAAAAAGAGAAGGTTGCAGACAAGCCTTAATTCGTGATAAAAGAGGTTAGGGTAATCAAAAATTCGGATTATTGGATTAAAGAAAAAAAAAACGTTCTTATCTACGGGAAAGCACTATCATAATAACTAAAAAGTTATTGTTAAAATTAGAATACAGTCGAACCCGCTTAATGGAATATCAGATAGTGGAATATCCCGCTTAAAAGAATAAAACTCCTGTGTCCCAAACCTCAACCTTTGTACATAATGATAAAACGCTCCGGTTGATAGAATAAGAATATTGGATTAATCCCAGTTATTGGAACAAAAATTTGCTCTTTCAAGGTTAAAAAGGATAAAAGCAGTTTCTTTATTCAAGGCATTTTTCTTGGAATTTCTGTTGTGATTGTTCACAAACACTCGCACAATGTGTGGTTCTTAGTGTGGAGATTATAGAAGATGATGATCATCATCATGTGGATACTGAAGTACCTTCTCATACGGAAGTGAATAATGTATGCAGCATTTTAAAACGCTTTTTGGAAAATAAGAATAATGTGGACTTCTCCGCACATTGTAAACTGGAAAATCAGGTAACAATCTTATTAAATTCCGAAAAAAAGCATTGTAAAATAACTGATTATTTTCCCAAGCCAAATAATCAGTTATTTCATACATACGTACTGTACTATATTTTATCAAATTCTAAGCTATTATGTGTACAGTACTGTACTGTATAAAATTTTAAGTTGCTATAAAGCAACATTTAACTTAGTTTTTATCTGTTCTTTAAATATTTTTTCTTCACTACGCATTTACGTAGTTATACGTACTTGAGTTCGAAATGCACACGTGTGTGAATTTATTTGGAGAGATCCTGGATAATGGAATATTTTCTTATGACAAATAGGCTATTATATTAAGCAGGTTCGACTGTATCATAGAAAAAAATAATAAAAAACAAGTTCGTAAAATCATGCAATGCATTGATTATGATACGCTTTTCAACATACCAGAAATCTTTACTCAAGTTATGAGGATAATGGTTGTGGAATAAATATCAGTCCTGTGCCCTGACCTTTGATCCCATTTCGATGATATTCAACGGAACCGGTTCAGTATACCTCCGAAATAACATGATAAAGTTTTGTCACAATGGAAGCATTTTTACGTAAGTTATGATGCATAAAGGCTATAGATCCCGCTCCAGTGTCCTAACCTTTGACCCCATTTCACCCATTTTCAACAGGATTTGTCCCAAGGCAGGCCCCTACGACATACTAATATTTTATCCAAATCCAATATTTTTTACTTAAGTTATGACGCATAATGACGATGGAAGTGATTCCGCTCCTATGTCCTGACCTTTGACCCCATTTCGCCCATTTTCAATAGGGTTTGTCCCCAGGTGGTCCCCTACCGCATACTAAAATTCAATCGAAATCGAACCTTTTTTACGTTAGTTATGACGCATATTAGCAGTGGAATGGATCCCGTTCCTATGTCCTGACCTTTGACCCCATTTCGTTCACTTTCAATAGGGTTCCTTCTTAGGTGTTCCCCTTCCACATACTAAAATTTCATCGGAATCGAACGATTTTTACGCGAGTTATCGTGCGGACGGACATACGCACACAACGCGTGACGTAATGAGGCAGATGGGAATCGCAACCATCTGCTCGAAAGAGTGTGACGTCATAAAACTTTAATAGGATCCGCACACAACGCGTGACGTAATGAGGCAGATGGCGTAACCGCGCGCCAGCATTTTAATCGCGAGATTGTGACGTCATAAGATTTCTAGGCATGGGTAGCATTAATAGGACGCCATGACACTAAAAACGTGGTAATTCGGGGCGGTTATTTAAAGCACTAAACGAATTTTCCTAAAGTCGAGATCAAGCTAAATCGATTTCTAGTATCAGAAAACGGTAGGTTAACAACTTTCATCAAAATCCTTAGAGCCGTTTTCAAAATAAAATTTACATACATACAAGACTCCTTTAATATAATGGGATAAGAACGATGGAATGGATCCCGATCCTATGTCCTGACCTTTGACCCCATTTCGTCCATTTTCAATAGGGTTCGTCCCCAGTTGGTCCCCTACCACATACTAAAATTTCATCGAAATCGAACCATTTTTACGTACGTTATGACGCATAAAGGCAATGGAATGCATCCCGCTCCTATGTCTTGACCTTTTACCCCACTTCACCCATTTTAAATAAGGTTCATTCCCAAGTCGTCCCCTTCAATATACTAAAATTTCATCGACATCGAACCATATTTACCCAAGTTATGACGCAACAGAGCAATGGAATGGATCCCGCTCCTATGCCGTGACCTTTGACCCCATTTCGTCCATTTTCAATAGGGTTCGTCCCCAGGTGGTCCCCTACCACACACTGAAATTTCATCGAAATCGAACCATTTTTACGCGAGTTATCGTGCCGAATGGCGGACGGAAAAAGCTGGTACATTTACGCTTCTTCAACCAACGGTTGGAGAGCGTAAATAAAACAAATTAATTACAACGGCCGTTCCATAAAAACTGAGAGTAAAATTATACAAAATGAAGAAATATAGGTACAGCAAAATATATGTCATTCTCAAAGTATCTTCCCTCGGAGGATATGCAACGGTCCCATCGTTCAGTCCACTTTTCAAAGCATGTGGCGAAGGCATTTTCTGGAAGCTGCTTTAGCGACCCCTGTACAGCTTGAATGACGTCAGCATCTGTGTTAAATATTGCGCCGCGGAACTTCTCCTTCATTGTTGGAAACAACCAAAAATCGCACGGGGAGAGGTCAGGATTGTAGTCATGATTTCAATACTGCATTTCATAAGAAACTTTTGAACACAAGCAGCCACATGTGGGCGGGTGTTATCATGGTGTAGGGTCCACTTGCCTACCAGTTCCGGCCGCTTAATCCATACGTGTCGTCGCAGACGCTTCAGGACTGAAATGTAATACTCAGCATTGACAGCAATTTGTGGAGGAACGGCATGCTGGTAGATTACACCTTTATGATCAAAGAAAATTGTCATCATCACCTTCCCAGCTGATATGGTTTGACGAACTTTTTTTCGCAGCAGGCGAGCTTTGTGTGTTTCCAGGTACTCGTTGCGCGCTTCGTGAGGGAGTCGAAATAGTGGACCTATGTTTCGTCTGCAGTTATTACTGTGATTAGAAAGTTCGGATCCTTTGCAATCATTTGTTCCCACTCATGACACACCTGAACTCTGGCTGTCGCCGCAGTGGCGCAGTGATCTAAGCGATGGCCTCTGATCATTCGTCCGAAAGGGGTCAGGGTTTGAATCTCGGTGAGGCATGGATGTTGTGTTCGTCTTACGGCTCTGGCTCCCTCCCTTCCCTGGAACCAGTGATCCTAAATTAGACACTCATTGCGCGCTTCGTGAGGTGGTTGAAATAGTGGACCCATGTTTCATCGGCAGTTATTACTGTGTTTAGAAAGTTCGGATCCTTTGCAATCATTTGTTCCCACTCATGACACACCTGAACTCTGGCTGTCGCCGCAGTGGCGCAGTGATCTAAGCGATGGCCTCTGATCATTCGTCCGAAAGGGGTCAGGGTTTGAATCCCGGTGAGGCATGGATGTTGTGTTCGTCTTACGGCTCTGGCTCCCTCCCTTCCCTGGAACCAGTGATCCTAAATTAGACACTCATTGCGCGCTTCGTGAGGTGGTTGAAATAGTGGACCCATGTTTCATCGGCAGTTATTACTGTGTTTAGAAAGTTCGGATCCTTTGCAATCATTTGTTCCCACTCATGACACACCTGAACTCTGGCTGTCGCCGCAGTGGCGCAGTGATCTAAGCGATGGCCTCTGATCATTCGTCCGAAAGGGGTCAGGGTTTGAATCCCGGTGAGGCATGGATGCTGTGTTCGTCTTACGGCTCTGGCTCCCTCCCTTCCCTGGAACCAGTGATCCTAAATTAGACACTCATTGCGCGCTTCGTGAGGGAGTCGAAATAGTGGACCTATGTTTCATCTGCAGTTATTACTGTGTTTAGAAAGTTCGGATCCTTTGCAATCATTTGCTTCTACTTACGACACACCTAAACCCTGGCTAGCAATTGTTCTCTCGTCAGGTGATAAGGTACTCATCTGGAACACACACGATGAAGCAGCAATTTGTCGCTTAGAATGCGGACGTTTTTGAAATATCAGTTGACGCCGCTATGTCTTCACACGCCATTCGTCGATCTTCTTACAGGATTGCCCAAACATTGTTAACAATACGCTCCGTAACAACACTTTCAGGTCGACCAGGCCTAGGAGCGAATTCTGCCGCAAACGCCCTTTTTATGGTGCCATCTAAAAATTGTTGACTCACCCAAACATTTATCTTTGTAAGCTTTTTTCATTAAATCAACTGTCTCTGGAGCCGTTTTACCCAAATGATAGCAACATTTAATCGCATAAAGCATTTTACTTCTTAACTCTGAATCATTCACCTCCATAGCTTAAACAACTCCGCAATAGTAAAACCAGAATTATCTTCCACGGCTAATAACTGTTACCATAAATACTACCTTAATTCAGTTAGTCGTCTGCGTGGTTATTTTTCCCATTCGCACTGTTGCCAACTCAAAAAATATTACTCTCAGTTTTTATGGAACGGCCTTCGTATTTCCGATTTGTCAGAGCAACACGTTTTCGTTCGTGAAAATTAAACAGAACACAATATTAAACCCTGATACATGACAACGACGACGATGCATGGAATGGACCGGACGAACGACAACATGGACGGATTTCCCCAGTAGAGGGGGTAAACTGACAAAGCCGCCATTCCTAGGTTCCAGAGATTCAGTTAACTGAGAATTCAGACGATAAAATTCGGATAACCGGCGTTCTACTGCGTGTGTGTATGCATGTATAATGTAAAGGCTGCGCGGAGTCTTATGTCATTCAGTTTTTACACTGCCTTTTGGGTACGGATCCGGTAACTTGCATAATACAATGAAACTTAAATTTTCGATGAAGATTATATCAAACGGTATATGATAGTCAGCTGCCCCACTAGCAACTTTTAATGTTGGCCCCGAAAAAAATTCTCACCGCCATTGTGGCGCAGTGGTCTAAGTGCTGGCTTGTGACCATTCATACGAGATGGGTTCGGGTTCGAATCCCGTGAGGCATTGATGTTGTTGTCATACGGCACGGCCTCCCTCCATTCCCTGAAACCAGTGGCCCTAAATTAGGGATGGCCGACCGCTTATAGCCCATAGAATTGCTCACAGTGGTCGTTAAACCCACAAACAAACAAACAAATGTTTAAGAAGCAGGTGGTTGGTCTAAACCTTAGTTTGGGAGCAATTCCTACGATAAAAGAGGCACCATGGCGCTCTCAATGCACTTACAGATGCGGTGCTTGGAAAGCTCATCGACACCCCCGAGCAGCAGTGGTCTAAACCCTGGTTTCTGAGCATTCGTCCGAAAGGGGTCCGGGTTCGAATCCCGGTGAGGCATGGATGTTGTGTTTGTCTTACGGCACTGGCTCTCTCCCTTCCCTGGAACCAGTGGCCCTAAATTAGGGATGGCCGACCGCTTATAGCCCATAGAATTGCTCACAGTGGTCGTTAAACCCACAAACAAACAAACAAATGTTTTAAGAAGCAGGTGGTTGGTCTAAACCTTAGTTTGGGAGGAATTCCTACGATAAAAGAGGCACCATGGCGCTCTCAATGCACTTACAGATGCGGTGCTTGGAAAGCTCATCGACACCCCCGAGCCGCAGTGGTCTAAACCCTGGTTTCTGAGCATTCGTCCGAAAGGAGTCCGGGTTCGAATCCCGGTGAGGCATGGATGTTGTGTTTGTCTTACGGCACTGGCTCTCTCCCTTCCCTGGAACCAGTGGCCCTAAATTAGGGATGGCCGACCGCTTATAGCCCATAGAATTGCTCACAGTGGTCGTTAAACCCTCAAACAAACAAACAAATGTTTTAGAAGCAGGTGGTTGGTCTAAACCTTAGTTTGGGAGGAATTCCTACGATAAAAGAGGCACCATGGCGCTCTCAATGCACTTACAGATGCGGTGCTTGGAAAGCTCATCGACACCCCCGAGCCGCAGTGGTCTAAACACTGGTTTCTGAGCATTCGTCAGATATGGGTACTGGTTCGAATCCCTCGAGGCATGGGTGTTGTGTTTGTCTTGCGGCACTGGCTCATTGGCGGCGCCAGACATTTTTGTCTGGGTGGGCCATGTTTTTGAATTATACAACGTAGCCATGATAAAGTACTAACCTCTTACAAGGATGAGCCATTACATTATGAACATCTTCCTAATAAGCTGTAGGAGCCCCTTTAGCCCGAAAAACAGCGGTCACTCGGCGAGGCATCGATTCGATGAGGTGGCGATAGGTATCCTGTGGTATCTGGTACCATAATGTCAACAGCAGGTCCTCCAGTTGCCGTACATTTCGGGGTGGTGGTGATTCAGCGCGAACCCGCTTTTCCAAGTCGAACCACAAATGTTCGATTGAGTTCATGTCAGGTGAATTTGGAGGCCACAGCATTAGCAGAAAGTCTAGCAGTGTGGCCTGGCGCATTATCCTATTGGACCAGCAGGAAACACAGTTGCCATGAAAGGGGTGAACTTGGTCCGCAACGATGTTCAGATACCTGGCAGCTATCAGAGATTGTGCTATTGGGATAATGGGGCCTAAAGTGCCCCAAGAAAACATCGCCCACAGCATAACACAGCCGCCGGCCTGTTTCCGGCCAACAGTGCATACAGATGCCTTAGCCTTCGTTGGTAATCGGCGTATCCGTGCTCGACCGTCTACGTGATGCACCAGAAATCTTAATTAGTCAGACCAAGCCACTTTCTTTCAATCATTCACGGTCCAATCTCGATGATCTTGGGCCCATTTAATGCGTTGTTGGCGATGACGTGCAGTGACCATGGGGACCCGATTGGGTCTTCAGCCACGCTGACCCATGCGCAGAAGGCTGCGATGAGCTGTATGCTGTGGCAAATTACTCTGATCACCACTGTTGTAGGTGCGGGCGATTTTTTTTTTTTTTTTTTTTGATTGGAGGTTTAACGACCACCGTGAGCTACTCAATGGGCTATAAGCAGTCGCCCGTCCCTTAATTTAGGGTCACTGGTTCCAGGGAAGGGAGAGAACCAGTGCCGTAAGACAAACACAACATCCATGCCTCACCGGGATTCGAACCCGGACCCCTTACGGACGAATGATCAGAGGCCAGCGCCTTAGACCACTGCGCCACCGGGGCGGCCGGGCGATTTGTCGCACTGTGGCTTTGCGGTCAGTCGCTGTGAACAATGCTCGACAGTCTCCACTCCCCATGGCATTAATGAGCAGCGGACGACCCACGGCTGGACGACGGTTCGTCCTTTGGCCATCTGTGCACCACTTTTGATACGTACTCACTACAGGGGCACGTGAACAACCCACAAGGCGCGCCGTTTCCGAGATCGTAGTTCCGAGGCACCGTCCCATCACAATTTGCCCTTTATCAAACTCTGATAAATAGGCATATTTTCCCAATTTTGACAACGAACACTCTTCTAACCGAAAGGCGGTCCTCGGGTTGTGTATATACCGCACTGTGAACTTCACCTGCGCCACCGTTCGGTCTCCAGGCGCGCTCATTTCTCTAGGGTGGGTGGCTCATCGCTGTATATATATATGTACATGTAATTTTTTTTTTGGACCTCCCGCAAAGAGAAATTCTGATAAGTGCCTGGAAGGAAAGTTTGGAAGTCCACTTTAAAATCTCAATTCTGCGGTCGAAAATGACTTAGCCGCCCCGGTGGCGCAGTGGTCTAAGGCGTTGGCCTCTGATCATTCGTCCGTAAGGGGTCCGGGTTCGAATCCCGGTGAGGCATGGATGTTGTGTTTGTCTTACGGCACTGGCTCTCTCCCTTCCCTGGAACCAGTGACCCTAAATTAGGGACGGGCGACTGCTTATAGCCCATTGAGTTGCTCACGGTGGTCGTTAAACCTCAAAAAAAAAAAAAAATGACTTACCGTTTGCTTCTGCGAGGTGCTCATGTTAAATAAAGTACAGTATCACGTGATATGGTCAAAGTTCAGCTCGTTCCAAGCGTTCGGCATGCACCGTCCTTATTTGGATTCAGTGTCACATAGAGAAGGGGGAAAGTAGCAAGGACAGATCTGGCTTTAACACTGGTAACCAGTGTTCAGAATCTGTGTGATTTGTTTGGTGGTTTGATTTATTTCTGTGTCTCGGAAGAGCGTAGCTGCCATCATGAACACTATCGCGTATAATTTTTCATCGCCCAGGCCTAAAAAACAAAAGCTCGAAGAAGGAACAAAAACTGAAGAATCATAAAACTTCCCTGACACTTACGTATTCTTGTGGTGGAGTTAAAACCTGGAACGAAAGCCTTTGGAACAAATAAATGATTTCCGTCAGAATCACTGATTACGTACAAGAACAGATGATTTCTGTCAAAATGGCTGGAAGCAAGATGCAGATGCGTTCCGTGCCAAAATGTGGGGAAATCTTGTAGTCGAAAAGAAATGAAAACAAGAAAAATGACACCGAATTTTCAAGGGTAATGAGCACGTCTTTTGAATCCGTTCTGACGCAAATTAAATTTATCAAAGCTATTCATAGTCAATGGCACCGGTATGGAAAACAATAGTACTTGACGGAAGAAAGACGTTTTTCAATCGGGTTTTTAATCCCGCGGATATTGCTGCAAACCGAATCGTGAACTTACGTCCTCTGGTTGCAGACTCGTACGTTAAGAAAAATTTTAAATTATATGAGAAATATTTCGCAGCGGAAACGCTCTCCAACAAAGAAGGAATTTTTCAAATGGGACTCTTCGAAGCAGTGATATGGACAAATATAAGATATGCAACTACGCCCCCGGGCGGGAAAAACATACATTATTTTAGAAAGAAAGTATTCTCAAAAGGTTTTTTGATGTGAGCAGTATCAGTCCAAGAAAAAAATTTTTTAGCCGAGTTTTCAGGAGCTAAAATTTTGCTACACATACACCAAAAACAGGAAGTAACACATATGTCCCCTGGTAGCCAAAACATTCTTTACCAACTATTAGAAATTATATGAAAAACATTAACCACCAGGAGCTTAATGCGACACAGGAAGAATTTTTGAAATCGGAGTTTTAGAAGAGGGAAAAACGCAGACAACGCAATTTACCTTTGCGCCCCCTAGCGGAAAGTCCATGATTTACTTGAAAAATTTGAAATTATATGAAAAACATTTCGCATTGGAAACACTATCCAACAAAGAAATAATTTTTCAAATCGGACCATTAGAAGCAGAGATATTGACAAAAATAAGATATACATCTACGCCCCCTGGCGGAGAAACCATGCAATATTTTAAGAAGAAAATATTCCGAAAAGGTTTATCGACGTGAATGGTAACGGTCTACGAAAGATTTTTTTTTCAATCGAGATTTTAGAAGCTCAGACTGTATGGGAAATACATCAGAAACAAAAATTAACACTTACGCCCCCTGGTGGCCAAAGTATTTTTACTAAAGAATTGAAATTATATGCAAAAGGTTTTCCATCAGGAGCTGTATCCGCTGAAGAAAAAAAGTTTTCAAATCGGAGTTTTAGAAGAAGAGAAAGCGGGGAAACGTAATTTATTTTTACGCCGCCTAGCGGTAATTGTATGCGTAACTTGAAAAGTAACTATACCTAAAATACTCTTCCACATAAATGGAATCGAAAGATAAAATAATTTTTTCAATCGGATGTTTAGAAGCAAATATATATAATAAAATGTATTTGGACTTGGGCATCATCTGCATTTACGCCCTCTAGCGGCGAAATTGTCCATCGTAAAAAAAACAAAAAACGAATTTTTTTTTTTTTTTTTGATTGGAGGTTTAACGACCACCGTGAGTAACTCAATGGCTGTAAGCAGTCGCCCGTCCCTAATTTAGGGTCACTGGTTCCAGGGAAGGGAGAGAGCTAGTGCCGTAAGACAAACACAAAATCCATGCCTCACCGGGATTCGAACCGGGACCCCGTTCGGACAAATGATCAGAGGCCATCGCTTAGACCATTGCGCCACCGGGTGGCTAAAAAAAACAAAAAACAAAACGAAATGAAGGATCATCATTCTCACATTTCAAGCTTTCCAATGCAAAAAGAATTTTTGAAATCGGACTAATAGTTGTAGAGATAGGGTGTCTACAGACGGACGGACGAACAAACCGATAACATAAGCCGATCTTTTTTTACAAAAAAAAAACATGCGAATTAAAATATCTACAGAGTGGGCCAAACTGAGAAAAAAACACGAGATAATTTATAAAATTGTTATCACATAATAAAAAAAAAACAGAGAGAGATAGAATACAAATTTGGAAGATATGAATCCGTTTTTTGGTGTAAATATGACATGGACGTTAAGTCAGATAATTTCCGAAAACTTGAAAATTTCGTCTTCCTGGAGGGGAATGGAATCCGCGTCTCGCGGATAGCGCCCGACTATGCTAACCACTACAACACCCAGAACGACGAAGTTCCAAGTTTCAAGAGATAACTGATAATTATGATGTATAAAGTAGCAAAAAATAATCAGCACTTCAGAAGGGAAGATCAACGCGCTGTTTCGTAATGGTATTCTCATAGGTCGTACACTGTAAAAAATAAGTGGTGTGAATTCACGGAAAATTTCTGAAAATAACGCGCAGCAAAGTTATCGGAAAATTTCCGTCTTTTAATAGAGTTTCCGTTTTCCCCGTTCTTTTTTTAACATCCGCCTTTTTCCAGATTTTCCCTATTTCCGTTTATTTCAGGGAAGTCCGTTTCAAGTTTCCGGTATTTAGACAGAAATTTCGCAAAATCCAACACGCTGAGTATTTCAGCCCTTAACGCGAGGGAAGCATTTTGCGCCTATGGTGAGGAGAGCCCGGGTCCTTTGCGTTGAAGCCGTGCGTCTTAACCACTGCGCCAGAAAGTCACATGAATGAAACTCACGTCGAAGATAAAACTGATTCGGCGATGATGAATTTTTTTTCATTAATGTGAGTGATTTAGTCATTTTATTTTGTATTGGAGTTTATTATTTTTTGAATACGTTTGTAATAATTTCATTTTTCTGTAGGAGGTCTTATTACGAATTACTTATTTTGTTCATCGTGATTTTTCGAAGCAACAGAATGATTTGCAGTTTGAGATCATTTTTTAAACTGACAACAACCTTCAATGATCTTTAAAAGAAGTTGCGATGTACTGTTTTATAATATTATTTCTCAAAACTTCTAAATATGAAATTTACTCTTGATAGCTATATAGCTTTTGTCTTAAGGACTTGTGACGTATACTGTAATTTAAATTTCCTTTTGCCGCCCCGGTGGCGCAGTGGTCTAAGCGATGGCCTCTGATCATTCGTCCGAAAGGGGTCCGGGTTCGAATCCTGGTGCGGCATGGATGTTGTGTTTGTCTTACGGCACTGGCTCTCTCCCTTCCCTGAAACCAGTGGCCCTAAATTAGGGACAGGCGACTGCTTATAGCCCATTGAGTTTGTGACGTACCTGCCAGCAGGACGCACACGACATAAAGGCAGATAGGAATCAGAACAAACGTCTGCGTAGCTCAGTTGGTAGAGCGACTTGTTCCGGAATAAGCGGCCTCGGGTTCGAATCCCGGCGTAGACCAAAAATGACGGAGAAATTTACTTCGTTATAATGGCGCCCGAACTATCCGGATGACCCGACCGTTCAAAATCTCGCATTGGTGTGATGTTCTTTCCACACCGCGAGATAGGAAAAATAAGAGAATCCCTTCTCCAGCACTTCGAAAAAAAAATAAAAATAAGGGGGAGATGATGTAACGTACCAGGAGATGTGACGTACCTGCCAGAAGGACGCACACGACATAAAGGCAGATAGGAATCAGAATAAAACGTCCGCGTAGCTCAATTGGTAGAGCAACTTATTCCGGAATGAGGGGATCCGGGTTCGAATCCTGGCGTGGACAGAAATGACGGAGAAATTTACTTCGTTATAAATTGCTCACAGTGGTCGTTAAACCTCCAATAAAAAAAAAAACTTTCCTTTTTAGTTTCTTTTTCATGTAAATTTCAGTTCGTTCCCCTTAGCATTTCCTAAACTTAACGTGGTATCTTCTCTCTCTCTAGAGTATGGTTGGCAACACCCTGAGGTTGGAACGAATGACGTGTGGATGTCTGAGATGACAACTGAACGGTATACACTGCCTGACAGAGAAAATACCACACAATGGAGGAATGCTTGAAAACAGACCAAACTGCATACACAGATAGCCAAGTAAGTCCTGAACAAATGATTTAATTGTCACATACAAACTAGGCTACAGTGGCCGAATATACAAGATGATCAATAAGGAGTGTGGCCCCCATTTCGTGCCATACAGCGTTGAATCCGACATGGCATCGAGGCAATGAGAGTCTGAATAGAGTCCTGGGGTATCGTGAACCATGCATGGGGTGTTGATCCGAGTCCACAAGATGAAATACGGATGTTAAAACAAGAACGGGAAACTTTAAAAAACGGAAACTCCATTAAAAGATGGATATTTACCGGCAACTTTGCTGCGCGTTATTTTCAGAAATTTTCCGTGAATTCACACAATTTTATTTTTACTCAACCGACGTCGAATCGTGTCGCACGAATACTCGATGGGCAAGAGGTCGGGGGATCGTGCTGGCCAGGGAAGCATCCGCACACACCGTATAAAGCATTCAGGTTGATCCGAGTGGTATGCGGCCTGGCGTTATCCTGTTGAAAAACAGCGTTTGGGATGCCCTGCAGATACTGTAATGCCACGGGCCGCAGCACCTTGTCAATATAGCGGCGTGCCGTCAATGTGCCCGTAATGCGTACCAGCGGTGAGCGGCTGTTGGTGCTGATAGCACCCTACACCATGATTATACGTTGCCGAACCGTGTGGTGCTCCACAATGGCGGCGGAATCAGCCTGTTGGCCACGTCGCTTCCAGACTCTCACACGGAGATCATCCATAGTGAGACAGAACCGCGATTCGTCGATGAACAGCACTGTTCCGTTCTGCACCCCATGCAGCTATGGAGTGACACCACGGAAAGCGGTGACGACGATGGCTCGCTGTTAAGAGTAGACTTTGCAACGGACGGCTGGACAGCAAACCAGGCGCAGCCAATCGGCGCGACACTGTACGCGTCGATATCGGAGCATACAAACCTCTCCATAAACTCCTCAAAATGTCGCCTGTTGTGACCTGTGGGTCCTGTAGGGCATGACGTCGGATGCGACGATCGGTGCGCTCGGACGTCCGTCTCCGTGCTCCGGTCCCCCTACGACGTTGCACAGATCCTTCCTGGGACCACTGCCTCCAAATGCGACCGACGGTTGGGGCATCCTGTTGCGTTTCTTCCGCAATACGACGCAAGGACCATCCGACGGTACGAAGGCCTACGATGACACCTGTCGTGAACTCATCCGTTTGACGAAATCACGTACAACGGCATCTTAACGGCATTGGCACCGCTTGTTCGTTCTGCAAGCACGGTTACAGCAGAATCCCTTACTTCTTGCGGCCGTGACGACGTCTGGGCTGATGGCCTTCACGGGCTGGTTGTCCGCTTATATCCTGCGCACCGTTCGTGCGATTTGCCTGCAATCATTTGCATAAATTGTACGTTTACACCCACACTTCAATTTACATGGCACTGCGTTCACGTCTTCGTGGTGTGGCATTTTCTCTGTCAGGCAATGTATATGTTTTGAGAAGCAGCAGGTTGTGTTGTTAGTGGAAGTTAATGCTATTTGTAAAAGAGACGTGCGTTGTTTAGTTAAAGTTGTGTCTATTGAAAGGTTGTGTGTTGTACTGTTATTTACATAGTTATCGTTAAGAGTTCTACCAGTTAACATTGTTTAGTTCTTACGTCTACTGCGAATCGGATAAGTTTAACGTTCGACGATTAAGTTTCTGTTCTATTGATATGTTACTGTTCAAGGATCAGTTGACAGAGAATAAAGGAATCAATCTGTAAGTACCCTTTTCTGAAGTTATTTGAGTGACTCATAATTTGCTTAAAAGGGAAGTTATTGATTTCTGTAGTGTTGAGAATGCTATATTCCACGAACATTACAGATTCCACAGACTGATACGTATACATCGTGCAATCACCTGTGCAATAAATTAAGTATCCGGTTTCTTATGGCAACACAATATACAGGGTAATTGTAAACTATTTCAACAAAACAAGAGGGGTGATAGTACACATGAAGACGAACAATATTTGCAATGGAACCTACGCATTCCACTCCTAGTGTCAGAAAACAGCACGTTCGAAAAACGTACAGCAGGCACACGGAGTTCCAACCAGTGCATGGGAAGCACAAGATACAAATCAGGTGCGCTGAACACGTACGTAGACGATGAGGAACAAACATTTAAAAACGCAGCCGAACTCGTTCAGCGATATTACCGTGCTGTGACGTACCTGCCAGAAGGACGCACACGACATAAAGGCAGATAGGAATCAAAATAAAATGTCCGCGTAGCTTAATTGGTAGAGCAACTTATTCCGGAATGAGTGGACCCGGGTTCGAATCCTGGCGCGGATAAAAATGACGGAGAAATTCACTTCGTTATAGTGCGAACATCACATGAGAATTGACGTATTCGTGAAGGGCATGGAGGACTACACATACGAAATATCCCGGGCGGTGGATTGGACGCGGTGGACCTGTGGCTTGGCTTCCACGCTCCCCGGACCTTAATCCACTGGACTTCTTCTGGGAGCACATGAAAACATGGGTGAACGAGACACATGTGGACTTCCTGGATGATCTCGTCGCGCGAATCGCTGTTGTTGCGGACAAGATCAACACCACACAGGGAGTCTACGAGAGGGTGCGACAGTCCTTCATTCGCTGGTGTGGGCTGTGCAACGACGCCCTTGGATGCCAGTTTGTGCAGCTCCTTTGTCTTTCTCTGATGCGATTGGAATTGAGCAACTCATAAATTAGATATGTCTCTTTGTTTTCAGTGTTGAAGGCTCAACGCGGATATGTAACTTTACTCTTTTCTGGCACTAGGAGTGGAATGCGACCCTAGGTTCCATTGCAAATATTGTTCGACTTGATGTGTACTATCACCCCTCTTGTTTTGTTGAAGGAGTTTACAATCACCCTGTACAATAGCTGCTGCACATAATGGGGAAGAGGAGAAGAAATATCCTGTGCCACAGTAACCAAAATGAATGCGATATACTATACTATCCACAATATCCTGTCTAGCTTCAGAACTTCAAAATCAAATACTTTGACAGACTATTGACATTTAGCAGTTAATCAGACCTCCCAAGTATTCCCGTGAATCTCTCCTGTTTTTCGTCATATGGATACGGAAAAGTGGGAACGGAGTTTTTCCGTTCTCATGGTGGGTGTAATGCCTTCCATGAGGTATTTTCGGTACACACGTGACACCGTGGAACGAGGAATGTTGAATGTTCGCACAACTTCGGAAGTTGAATGTCCCATCCGTCTGGTTCCCACTACCATGCCTCGTTCAAACTCCGATAATTCCCGTCGGCTTGCTATAATCCTACTGGTGGTTGTTCAACTTGACTCACGAGATTACCACCTCGCAACTGAGGTTGTAATCTCGACGGCAGCGCCAGTTAAATATTTGCATACTGCTATCCCATGACTTTCGGCACTTCAGTGCAAATAAAATAAAATAAAATGTTTTTGGTATGTGGTTAGCTCCACATATTTATTTAAAAAAAACTTTCCTTTTTTTTTTTTTTTACGAGGGGGTTGACTTAACGACCACCGTGAGCAACTCGGTGGGCTATAAACAGTCGCCGCTCCCTAATTTAGGACCACCGGTTCCAGGGAAGGGACAGAGCCAGTGCCGTAAGACAAACACAACACCCGTGCCTCACCGGGGTATGAACCCGGATCCATCTCGGACGAATGCTCATAAGCCAGCGCACAGACCACTGCGCCACCGAGGTGGCACCTTGCCGTTTGCTATTATTTCTCTTTTTTTTTTTTTTTTTGATTGGAGATTTAACGACCACCGTGAGCAACTCAATGGGCTATAAGCAGTCGCCCGTCCCAAATTTAGGGTCACTGGTTCCAGGGAAGGGAGAGAGCCAGTGCCGTAAGACAAACACAACATCCATGCCTGACCGGGATTCGAACCCGGACCCCTTACGGACGAATGATCAGAGGCCAGCGCCTTAGACCACTGCGCCACCGGGGCGGCCTATTATTTCTCTGTTGTGACGTACTACAAGTGATAAAGCACGTGTCAAGACGACAAATCTTCAAAGATACATTCCGTCGGTGTAGCTTTGTCGGTTAGAGCAACTCACTCCGGAGCGAGGAGCGTGGATTCGATCTCCGTAACATAAATCCTGTTTTCGAATTGGTGCCAGAACGTAAAATAGATCTACTGGCCGTTCGGTTCTTCCGAAAATGTGATGTTCGTTCGAACACATCGTCTGGAATTAATGAAAGGTTCCTTCTTCGCTTTAAAAAATAAAAGAAAAGAGAGAGATGTTGTGACGTACTACAGTGGTGAAGCACGTGTCAAGACGACAAATCTGCAGCGATACATTCCGTCGGTGTACCTTAGTCGGTTAGAGCAACTCACTCCGGAGCGAGGAGACGCGTTTCGAAATCTGTCACTGACAAATTCCTGTTTTCACAGTGTAAAATACATTCAGTCACTTTCGATACAGAATTTACCGTTCATGGCTTCAAAATTGCCTCACGGTGACATAAAATCGATTGAAAGGTTATGATAAAACAACATTGCCTACGAAAAGTACATGCAGTCATTTGCAAAATTTAAGACCCCTGTTGGTATTAGGAGATTTTTGCCGATTGCGTCAGCTACTGTCTGTATTGCTCAACTTCCTGTTCATGTTGCATCATCCTTTTTTTTTTTTTTTTTTTTTTTTTTTTGATTGAAGGTTTAACGACCACCGTGAGCAACTCAATGGGCTATAAGCAGTCGCCCGTCCCTAATTTAGGGTCACTGGTTCCAGGGAAGGCAGAGAGCCAGTGCCGTAAGACAAACACAACATCCATGCCTCACCGGGAATCGAACCCGGACCCCGTTCGGACGAATGATCAGAGGCCATCGCTTAGACCACTGCGCCACAGGGGCGGCGATTGGAGGTTTAACGACCACCGTGAGCAACTCAATGGGCTATAAGCAGTCGCTCGTCCCTAATTTAGTGTCACTGGTTCCAGGGAAGGCAGAGAGCCAGTGCCGTAAGACAAACACAAAATCCATGCCTCACCGGGATTCGAACCCGGACCCCGTTCGGACGAATGATCAGAGGCCATCGCTTAGACCACTGCGCCACAGGGGCGGCGATTGGAGGTTTAACGACCACCGTGAGCAACTCAATGGGCTATAAGCAGTCGCCCGTCCCTAATTTAGTGTCACTGGTTCCAGGGAAGGCAGAGAGCCAGTGCCGTAAGACAAACACAACATCCATGCCTCACCGGGATTCGAACCCGGACCCCGTTCGGACGAATGATCAGAGGCCATCGCTTAGACCACTGCGCCACAGGGGCGGCGATTGGAGGTTTAACGACCACCGTGAGCAACTCAATGGGCTATAAGCAGTCGCCCGTCCCTAATTTAGTGTCACTGGTTCCAGGGAAGGCAGAGAGCCAGTGCCGTAAGACAAACACAACATCCATGCCTCACCGGGATTCGAACCCGGACCCCGTTCGGACGAATGATCAGAGGCCATCGCTTAGACCACTGCGCCACAGGGGCGGCGATTGGAGGTTTAACGACCACCGTGAGCAACTCAATGGGCTATAAGCAGTCGCCCGTCCCTAATTTAGTGTCACTGGTTCCAGGGAAGGCAGAGAGCCAGTGCCGTAAGACAAACACAACATCCATGCCTCACCGGGATTCGAACCCGGACCCCGTTCGGACGAATGATCAGAGGCCATCGCTTAGACCACTGCGCCACAGGGGCGGCGCATCATCTTCCAGCGGTAGCTACTGATAGAGTTGGGAAAGTGTGCGAGCGTCAGTTTGCTTCTGTTTTTTTTTTTTTCCTTTTCGATTGAAGGTTTAACGACCACCGTAAGCAACTAGATGGGCTATAAGCAGTCGCCCGTCCCTAATTTAGGACCACTGGTTTCAGGGAAGGGAGAGAGCCAGTACCGTAATACAAACACAACAACCGTGGCTCACCGGGATTCGAACCTAGACCCAATTCGGACGAATGGTCATAAGCTATAGCTTGGACCACTGCGCCACCGGGAAGGCGCTTCTGGTTTTCGCACTAAGAGGTTTTGTACGTATTCTCCAAATAACCCAAAATGGGCAAAAAACGTCATTAAGTGTTACTCAGAGTGTGACGTACCTGCCAGCAGGACGCACACGACATAAAGGCAGACAGGAATCAGAACAAACGTCCGCGTAGCTCAATTGGTAGAGTGACTTGTTCCGGAATAAGGGGATCCGGGTTCGAATCCTGGCGAGGACAAAAATGACGGAGAAATTTACTTCGTTATAATGGCGCCCGAACTATCCGGATGACCCGGCCGTTCAAAATCTCGCATTGGTGTGATGTTATTTCCACACCGCGAGACAGGAAAAATCAGAGAATCCCTTCTCCAGCGCATCGAAAAATAAAAATGTGTGATGTTGCATTCCACACAGCAGATTGACTGGGAGTTCTCAAGTGCACGTTCTACAGTGGATGGCTGCCTGCAACGATTCATGGTCACGACTGACCCGTGGGCCATGCCCCCGGCCCTCTTTCGGGGGGAGATGTGACGTACCTGCCAGCAGGACGCACACGACATAAAGGCACATAGCAATCAGAACAAACGTCTGCGTAGCTCAGTTGGTAGAGCGACTTGTTCCGGAATAAGCGGCCTCGGGTTCGAATCCCGGCGTAGACCAAAAATGACGGAGAAATTTACTTCGTTATAAGAGGGTATAAATAGTGACTTTATATCATGAAGGATACTCCGAACGTGACATAAACAGAAAGGTGAATGTGAGCAAGACTGCTATTCATAATACTATCATGAATCTGGAACTTCAGGATTACTTTCGTTGGTTTTGCTGCAATTCCTTAACAATAAATTTTTCCAAAACTACTAGTGTACTATTTTCGCGATGTAGGTGAAGAGTGGATGTTGCAAATGGGATATTATTTGGTGGAGCGCCCCTTGACTTTCAGGCTGTTGTAAAGTTCTTGTGTGTATATTTACAAGATAATTTGAGATGGGATGCACATGTTAGTGAAATTGCGGTTGGGCTCAGATCACGCATTGTTGTCATTTATAGGATTTCAAGTTTGTTGCCTGCCAGGGTATAACGAAGTAAATTTCTCCGTCATTTCTGTCCACGCCAGGATTCGAAGCCGGATCCCCTCATTCCGGAATAAGTCACTCTACCAATTGAGCTACGCGGACGTTTTATTCTGATTCCTATCTGCCTTTATGTCGTGTGCGTCCTTCTGTCAGGTACGTCACATCTCCTGGTACGTTACAAGGGTAAAGTTGCTATTGTATTTTTCATTTATTTATCCATTTCTATCTTATTGTCTCTTGGCTTGGGGTCGCACAACTATTGGGAATATTAATAGAATTTACGTTTTACAAAAAAAAAATTTACGTTTGGTGAATCCGTCTTTACTAGTACATTCCCTTTTTCTCAGTTATCAGATAATGTCATTTGATAACTTATACAGTTTTCGATTATTACTGTTTATGCATGAACGTATATATTCTAAGAAATATTCAGATCTAATTACCTTGCATTTCTGTTCACATTATCATGACACTCGTGGACATAATAATTTTTTAATACCAATACCTAGAGCGCGTACTAATTTATTATTTAATAATATTAACTTGACCTGCCCTAGGTACCTGGAATGGGTTGCCGCTTCGATTCAAGACGGTTACACATTTTTCGGTATTCAAAAAACAACTGAAGACCTACGAAATTAATAGTTGATTAACGTTTGGTTACATGTTACGCATTATTACTTTAATTTACTGCATAATGGTTAAATTGTTCTTTGGCTTGACTATTTAGATTCTTTTTGGGGGGGGGGACTAAGGGCTCGTCAGGCTACTGTTAGCCTTTTTCCCTGGTTGTCTTGCCACAATCACAGTGCACCACACTGATTTGTTTAAGAACCTGTAGTGGTGCTTCAATTTACTTTAACTAAAACTAAAAACAAATTTATTCCTGCTATCATACGTGTTTTTGTAGTTCCTATTACTTTATTTATACTTTTCAATATATGTATAATATTTGTATTTGCATGTTTTTTTTTTTTTTTTTTTTTTTTTTTTTTTTTTTTTTTTGGCACAGAAGTTGTGTTTGTGATTTGATTGTGTGGTGAATGGTGTAGTGTGGCAAAGAAAAATTAAAATAAATAAAGAAATATCGAGATACAGCTGAATTTAGCGACCGAAGGAGAAGTGGACGTCCAAGGAAAACAACCCCACGTGGTGACAATACCATATAACGCCGAATAGTTATGCATTCTGCTCGTGCACGAAATGTTATGTTTTCAGTTCGTGCACGAAAATCAAGTCCTTTCTACATTCAAAAGGGTCTGATATTAGTATCAGCACTGTTTCTCAACGTCTTAGGAAAGATTTTGGTTTAACAAGTCTTGTAAATCTGCACATAAACTTAGACTACCATCTGTCATAAAAAAGAAGAGACTCCAGTTTGCGAAGCTTCATCATTTGTGGACTGCTGAAAATCATAGCCAAGTTCTTTTTCCGATCAATCAACTGTGCGTCAATTTTAATCACGTGAAGCACATGTTCGACGACAAAAAGGCGAAAGGTTTGGTGAAAAATACACAGTTAGCTGATTTTTTTTTTTTTGTGTGTTCTAAAGAGTGTAAGTATTCATCTGTGGTGTCATTTATTTTTTCAAATATCTGACTAGTAATTAGTTGTTTCTTTGAAAATCTTAACTTTCAATAAATTGACAGGTGGTCTTAAACTTTTGCAAATGACTGTAAATAAATAAAAAAAAGATTTGGGAGTTCACTAACTTGAGAGAAAGAGCGAACAAGAGCTGCACTTTAGTGCTGATTTATAAATCCCAAAGCGCAATAGATTGCTTTTTCGTGATTTTTACCTCACGTTTTGCAGCAGCAACGTACCAGGAAAATTTAAGACTTGTCACTAGCGTTTGTTTCGGACACAATGATGCAGGAAAAGAATGATAAAAGCTATTTGGGTGGTCCCTTGTTTATCGTCCAAAAGGATGCGTAATGTGATAAATAAGGAGAGTCATTGCTATATTTCTTTAAAAGCAGGGTGCTTCTTGTCTGCTTCTGTTGGTTTAACGACGTCGCACTACTGTGGGAGTCGATTCAACCAATTGGGACGAAGGCAGTGCAAGGAACACATGACTTACTCTTTCCTTTAATAAAAAATATATTTTGATGTATTTCAGACACACCTGAATGCAATAAAACATTTATTGATAAGTATCAATTCACAACATTCGCTTAAAAAGCAAAACAGCAGCCACGGTGACGCAGTGGTCTAAGCGCTCGCTTCTCACCGTCCCTAGGTCTTAAAATACGAGGTTTGATTCAAAAGTTCGGGGGCTTGGCGTATAGTTCCTTACCTTGAATACTCTAAAACACTGATGCACAACCAAAAGCGCAATAGATTGCTTTTTTTTTGCACCTTAAAAATAATCCCCTAGGGCGGTGATGCACTTTTGCCAGCGCTCGTAAAACTTCTGGAAGCATTGCTGAAAGCCATGTTTTGAAACCCCTAGTAATGCTTCCTGCGTTGCTGTGTTTACCTCATTTGTTGACACAAAACGACGTCCCTGCAGATTTCGTTTCATCAGCGGAAAGAGGTACAAATCGCAGGAGGCTAAGTCGGGTGAATAGGTGGGATGTGGAAGCACATTAGTGCGATTTCTGGCGAGAAACTCCGTGACCAGTAGGGACCAATGTGGAGGCGCGTTGTCATGGAGGCTACCATTGTACACTTCGCCACATCTCTGGCCGCTTACGACAGATTGACTCTCTTAAGGGACGTGTGACGTACCTGCCAGCAGGACGCACACGACATAAAGGCAGATAGCAGTCAGAATGAACGTCTGCGTAGCTCAGTTGGTAGAGCGACTGGTTCCGGAATGAGCGGACTCGGGTTCGATTCCCGGCGTAGACCAAAAATGACGCAGAAATTTACTTCGTTATAATGGCGCCCGAACTATCCGGATGACCCGACCGTTCAAAATCTCGCAATGGTGTGATGTTATTTCCACACCGCGAGATAGGAAAAATCAGAGAATCCCTTCTCCAGCGCTTCGAAAAATAAATGTGTGTGACGTCGTTGCATTCCACACACCAGATTGACTGGGAGTTCCCAAGTGCACGTTCTACAGCGGATGGCTGCGCCTGCAACGATTAATGGTCACGACTGACCCGTGGGCCATGCCCCCGGCCCTCTTTCGGGGAGGGGGGATATGTGACGTACCTGCCAGCGGGACGTACACGACATAAAGGCAGATAGCAGTGAGAAGTGTAGCTCAGTTGGTAGAGCGACTTGTTCCGGAATAAGCGGAATCGGGTTCGATTCCCGGCGTAGACCAAAAATGACGGAGAAATTTACTTCGTTATAGACGTAAAATGTCTATATAAAGTTTTTTATTAACTGTTGTGCCCTCTGGAATATATTCGGGATGGACAATGCCGTGAGAATCAAAAAACACCTCCACCATGACTTTCCCTTTGCTGCGATCCTGCCTGAATTTCTTTGATCGCGGTGGAGACGGTGATTTCCATGCTGAAGAAGCACGCTTTGGGTGAATATCAATCAAGTAGCACCACGTTTCATCACCTGTGATAATGTTATAAAAAAATGTAGGATCGCTATCGGCTTTGTCGATTAATTCGCCCTATATCCGCATCCGTTCATCCTTTTGTTCGTAGGTTAAAAGGCGAGGAACAATGTGCTGACACACACGGTGCATGTTAAGATCTTCCGTCAAAATGCGCTTACATGTGGTCCCCGATAATTTAGTTGCGTTAGCGATTTTCTCAATGGCTCGGCGACGATCCTGACGAACACACTGCGCCACCATCGTAATGTTTTCCTCACTCCGTGCAGTCTAAGGTCGAATACAGCGCTCATTATCTGCGATGGATTCTCGGCTTCCTTGAAACGCCGATACTACTCGTACACCATCGATCTCGCCATCGTAGAGTGACCGTACACCTTCGAAAGCATTTCTAAGGTCTCTGCAGCTGTTTTACCCAAACGCTGACAAAATGTAATGTTACAACGTTGCTCTTCAAAAGCCATGTTTCTCACATCGCAGAAGACAGACAACTAACCACAGCAGCAAACGTCTGCCCGCGGATTCCAATCATTTTCCATGGGCCAAATCATTCTGACTACTGAAGGGAGGGATGGCGGGATGTATTTCAGACGCCGTAACTTTAACTACATGCTTGCGTTGTCACGGGTAGACGCTGTCGCCAAACTTTTGGATCCTACTCCGTATACTCCGGGCAAATTTCACATGACTATGGTTGGAAGCTGGAAAAACCTTTGAAAAGATCTTATGGTTTCTCAGTATTTCTGAGAAACCATAAGATCTTTAATACTGAGAAACATCAGGGTGTCCTAAAAACAACTGTGCACTGAAAGTGCTACTTACCATGTCGAACTGGTTCCTACAGGAGGAGTTGGAAATGGGCCCCACCCACGTCCAGATATGTCTGCACATGATTCTGCATGTTGGTGAAGACCTTCCTCAAGGTATGTGGTGTGATTTGTTGGATATGGGTCGTTATTGCAGCCTGTAGCTCTTGAAGTGTATGCAGATTACCTGCGTACATCTTCCCCTTCAGTGTTGCCCACAGAAAAACGTCAGGCGGTGTCAGATGATTTTGAATTTCGTCCGTGTACTTGTCGTCATGGCGAAAGACATGTTCCACCAAAAACAATCGCTGTTCAACCGTCAGCACCATTGCCATTGTACCGAGATGAGTGATCAATCGACACGTCTGCCTCCGTCAACTATGGCTCGACATGACAGCTGTGCGCGCCACGGGGTGGGGAGACATGAAGATTGCCAGACACAGATCACTTCCAAGTGGTGGGTCACTTCTAATGTAATTCCATTGAAAATTTCTTTATTATTAGGTATTACACTACTGCAATTCGTACATTCAATGCACAGTTATTATTCGGACACCCTGTATTAGAAATACTGAGAAACCATAAGATCTTTAATACCAAGAAACAAACAGATCTTTAATACTAAAAAACCAAAAGATTTTTAATACTGAGAGACCATAAGATTTTTAATACTAAGAAACCATAAGATCTTTAATACTAAAAAAACAAAAAATCTTTAATATTGAGAAGCCAAAAGATCTTTAATACTGAGGAACCAAAAGATCTTTAATACTCAAGGTTGAATTTCGTGCTGCATTGATTATGCTAAAAAACTAAGCCGTCTTCAACACGATTATAAGTTAAAACCTGTAATTTAAACACAGGAGCTAAAAACACATGGTTAAAAACAATACAAACACTTTCGAAACTGCACCAGTTTCTTCTTCAGGTGTGAGTGTTAACGTGATGACAACGGGTTATATACTGTACATGTGGGAGAAGGAGTGGTTCACAACAGACATGCGCAATAAAGCAAGGTGATGAATATCTAAATTTAAGTTGTTTTTAACACATTTACAGTTAAATAGAATCAATTAATTAACAAAAAATGCGTTAAAACAACTTCATTTTAGATATTTAGAGTCATTTAGAATTAATTAGAATCGTCTAACTAACTCTAAATGCGTTAAAAACAACTTAATTTTAGATATTCATCACCTTGCTTTATTGCGCATGTCTGTTGTGAACCACTCCTTCTCCAACATGTATATAACCCGTTGTCATCACGTTAACACTCACACCTGAAGAAGAAACTGGGGCAGTTTCGAAAGTGCTTGTGTTGTTTTTAACCATGTGTTTTTAGCTCCTGTGTTTAAATTAACGGTTTTAACTTATAATTGTGTTGAAGACGGCTTAATTTTTTAGCATGATCTTTAATACTGAGAAACCAAAAGATCTTTAATACTGAGAAGTTATCACAAATACTGAGAAACCAAAAGATCAGGAACGGAGCAAGCTTTCATTATCTGGGAGGGCGAATCTTAAAATTACGCCCCTAGCATTCAAAGTTCCCTATTTCCACTCAAATAATAGGCAGTTTATACTTTCTCACACCTCCATTATAGGAAAGTATTATAAATGTTGAAAAATCGAACTTCCGGTTCTGGGCATAATTTTACTTAAAATATGAAAACTAGATAAATATCAAAGACTCAAGCAAAAGTTATGTGAATGCCGATATCTAGTACTCCGCAAAATTGCAGAATAATAAACGAACCTGCACAGAACGAATGGGTATCAGATATTGAGCTTAACAGTTTGAAGACGCTCCGAGTAGGGCTTGGAAGGATTCCGTTCAAGGTTAAACGCTCAGAGAGGCTTTCTACGATGGAACACAGATGACTAGTTAGCTCTTTATCGCTTCAGCGTATTTATAAAGATGTCATATCTGCAGATTGCTTTGTATGCCTCTCTCCACCATTTTGGACGATTCCATTTGGACAAATAAGGAGTTTATACCTAACAGAGCTATAACGAAGTAAATTTCTCCGTCATTTTTATCCGCGCCGGGGTTCGAACCCGGGTCCCCTCATTCCGGAATAAGTCGCTTTACACTGTAAAAAAATTTCTGTAGATTTTACGGTTTTAAACCGTTTTCCAGGGTGCCAACACAAAACCGTAAAATCTACAGATTTATGCCGTGTTCGAGCAAAGCTATAGCTTTGCTCCAACACAATCAACACATTCGTTCCAGCCACATTTTTGTGTTTTCGTGATTATTTGGACTGTGACTCGCTCCAGCCAAATTCTGTGCTGTTTTCTTCATTTTTTAAATGCGGTGTTGGAGCAAAGCTACAGCTTTGTTCCAATACGGCATAAAACTAGATTTTACGGTTTTGTGTTGGCACCCTGGAAAACGGTTTAAAACCGTAAAATCTACAAATTTTTTTACAGTGTACCAATTGAGCTACGTAGACTTTTTATTCTGATTCCTATCTGCCTTTATGTCGTGTGCGTCCTTCTGGCAGGTACGTCACATCTCCTGGTACGTTACATCATCTCCCCCTTATTTTTATTTTTTTCGAAGTGCTGGAGAAAGGATTCTCTTATTTTTCCTATCTCGCGGTGTGGAAATAACAACACACCAATACGAGATTTTGAACGGTCGGGTCATCCGGATAGTTCGGGCGCCATTATAACGAAGTAAATTTCTCCGTCATTTCTGTATCCGCGCCAGGATTCGAACCCGGATCCCCTCATTCCGGAATAAGTCGCTCTACCAACTGAGCTACGCAGACGTTTTATTCTGATTCCTATCTGCCTTTATGTCGTGTGCGTCCTTCTGGCAGGTACGTCACATCTCCTGGTACGTTACAGAGCAGGCTACTCTGTTCCTTGGTTTGCTGCGTAGAATACTTTATGTGGCTAACTAATGTCTATAAAAAGAAAATACTAAAGTATTTAACTTCCGTTTTCAGTTAAAACTTCCAGTAAATCTATTCGCACGTTGTGCATTTTTATTTTTTACGTCCCTCAGAGCATGAAATTACGTCCCTAGTATGACCATTCTGCGAGGGCAACCGCCTTTTCTGTCCTCCAGGTAGCTACGGCCTAGCAAAAGATTAAATAATAATACAGATCTTATGACTGGAAGCAGAACAAAAAGGAAGCTGCTGGCTCATTCTACTGTCAGCGATTTCCACCCCAGGAAGATAGGAGTAACGCTCAGCCCCCCCCCCCCAAAAAAAAACACACACACACACACATGACTGTGAGCTTACCTCTCTAACGCACTAGATCGACAGACACGACTGACAATGATCTCGCCACAACGCGAATATCTGTATTTTGAGAAACGCAACCAAAACTAGGATCTTCATTTTTTACCCTTTCCAACCGTAGGTTGAAGAAGCGTATATGCTCCAGCTTTGTCCGTCCGTCCGTCTGTCTGTCTGCCCGTCCGCACGATAACTCGCGTAAAAACGGTTCGATTTCGATGAAATTTTATTACGTGGTAGGGGACAACCTGGGGACGAACCCTATTGAAAATGGGCGAAATGGTGTCAAAGGTCAGGACAAGGAGTGGGATCCATTCCATCGCCCTTAGGCGTCAGAACTTACGTAAAAATGCTTTGATTGCGACAAAACTTTATCATGTCGTTTCGGAGGTATACTGAACCGGCTCTGTTGAATATAATCGAAATGGGGTCAAAGGTCAGGGAACAGGAGCGAGATTTATTCCAGAGCCATATAACTTTACTAAAAATGCTTCGATTGTGACAAAACTTTACTATGTTGTTCCGGAGGTATACTGAACCAATTCTGTTTAATATCATCGAAATGGGGTCAAATGTCAGGGCACAGGAGAGAGATTTATTCCACAGCCATTATCCTCATAACGTGAGTAACGATTTCTGGTATGTTGGAAAGCGTATTATAATCAATGCATTGCATGATTTTACTAACTTCTTTTTCTACGTACGCACAAAATTTAGCACTGCGCTACGAGGGCTGTACCAAAAGTAATGCAAAAGTGGGCATACCTTTTTAATTAACTGACGGAGGTCTTTCAAACTGCACATGTTGGTAGAGTAATTCTTCCTCTATAGTAACCCTTCTTCTTCATTGCAGGTAAATAATGGATTCCAAGCAGAAGCCACGTGGCCGCCCCGGTGGCGCAGTGGTCTAAGGCGTTGGCCTCTGATCATTCGTCCGTAAGGGGTCCGGGTTCGAATCCCGGTCAGGCATGGATGTTGTGTTTGTCTTACGGCACTGGCTCTCTCCCTTCCCTGGAACCAGTGACCCTAAATTAGGGACGGACGACTGCTTATAGCCCATTGAGTTGCTCACGGTGGTCGTTAATCCTCCAATCAAAAAAAAAAAAAAAAAAAAGCCACGTGCCGTCATTGAGTTCTTGACGAAGCAAGGGTGCAGGTTGTCCAACATCCACATACCACAGAAGGCTACAGAATGTTTACGGAGATGACACTACTGACAAGAACAATGTGCACAGATGGGTGAAGAAGTTTAAAGAAGGATAAACTAGCATTGAAGATAAGCTACGCAGTGGGAGACCATCATCTGCGACCACTGACACGAATCGTCAGCGAGTGGTGGATTAACTGATTCGCGCGCAGAGAGGAGTCACAATCCGCGAGCTTGCTGCATAACCGGACTGTGGTCACAATGCCATACAGAAGATGGTGGAAGACTTAAGGTATCGGAAAGTGTATGAAAAGTGGATACCCCGACAGTTGACACCCGATTTGAAGGAGAGAAGGGTGCTCAGATCTGCTGGAAGCGTTTGAAGCTAGTGAAGACATATTTTTTCCAATCTGGTGAAAGGAGATGAAACGTGGGCGAATCTTTATGATCTGGAAACGAAGAATAAATCCATGGAATCGCGTCATACCTCTTCACCAAATCCTAAGAAGTTCAAAAGCCAGCGATCAGCACAGAAAGTGGTGACTGTTTTTGGGATGACAGGGGTGTCATTCTCTTTGATTTTCTGGAACGTGGCGGTACCGTAACCAGCGAGCGGTACTTTGAGACAATCAGGAAGCTTAGAGAAGCTAGACATAAAGAGAAAGAGACCGGAAAGAATCTGAAAAGGATCCACATTCACCATGACAATGCGAGACCACACACATCTTTGCCAACAAATCAGGCGATCAGCACATTTGGCTGGTCGGTAGTCCCCAATCCACCGTACAGCCCAGATCTGGCGCCATCACCTGATTGCTCCAATATAGTCTCCAGGAGAAACGATTTGATGACATAGACGAGGTGAAAGTATCTGTGTAGAAGTGGGTACAACAGTCAACACCTGAATTTTTTGAAAGAGGATTTTAAAGTTGGGTTCAACGATGGAGCAAAGGCATCGCTTATGATGGAGACAATGTTGAGTAATACCTTTGTACAGAGAAAGAGTTACTCTACCAACATCTGTAATTTGAACCACCTCTGCCAGATAATTAAAAAGTTATGACCACTTTTGCATGACTTTCGGTACAACCCTCGTACTCAATTGTTTAATATGATATATTTCTGAGGTTATAATTAGAATTTTACTTAAATATTGCTGGGTTATATACTAGGGGTGTTCAAATGAAAAGGTACGAAACGTCATAAGAACGTAACCGTTAACATATTTGCCTATGCCGCTATGGGAGAACGTAGCGACACATCTAGGGATGCGATTGGAGTCGCCGGCGTGGATCGGAGCATGCGCAGGAGAGAGCAGAGGCTCTTATAAAGAGCGCCGTCCAATTGACTACTTGTTGAATTCCTCCAGCACAGACGAACCATTACTCCGATGTGTACTGTGAGACACTCCGAAGCCTACGCAGGTCCATCAAGAACAAAAGACCGGGGCTGCTCACGGAGGGTGTGGTTCTGCTCCATGATAACGCGCGTCCACACGTCTCCAGGGTCACACACGCGGAACTGGCCAAGTTCCAGTGGGAGCAGCTTGACCATCCGCCCTGCGATTTCCATGTGTTTGGTCCCCTGAAAAAACATCTGAAAGGGAAGCGCTTCCACTCGGACGACGAACTCAAGGACGCTGTGCAGGACTGGGTCTCGTCACGGCCACAGGAATTATGGGAACAAGAATTCGGATCGTTAATCAATGGGATCGTTGTGCTACGGTCTATGGTGTATACTTTGAATAAAGTCTTCATTTATACCCACAGTGTCGTTTCGTACCTTTTCATTTGAACACCCATAGTAATAATAAAATATGTGCTATTTTTTCAACAGGCAAAATTTTAAGCTGAATTTTTTGAAAAATTTAAACCAATGGATCGAAAGCCAGTAAGTGATTTGCAAAAAGGTGTCGTAGCTTTCGGCCAGTAAAAAGACACAACATGAAGGAAGTCTCGAATGAGCAGGTGTTAGTGAAAGAACAGTTCTACGTGTTTATAAACATTGGTGTAAGTCAAACTCGACTGAAAACAGAAGAAAAAGCTGTGGACGAAACAGCATTTTGACAAGATGTGACCGGTGAAGAATTTCTCGCCTGGTCAATGAAAACAGATTTCAAATCTGTTAATAATGGACATCACACGTCTATATCTGAGCGAACATTGCTTAGGGAACTTCATGGAATGGATAACAGAAGTAGAGTTGCAAGACTGAAACCAATGTTAACTTCAGCTCACAAAAAGCTCGATTAGCTTGGGCCAAATCTCACAGGACATGGACAACTAATCAGTGAAAGGCTTTCATATGGTCTGTTGAATCCAAATTTTGCCTATACTCAAATGATGCAAGGCGTAGGGTCAACAGCAATTCTAAAGAAGCATTCAATCCTGAGTGTGTTCAAAGAGTTCTTGCCTATACTCAAATGACGCAAGGCGTAGGGTCAACAGGAGGTCTAAAGAAGCATTCAATCCTGAGTGTGTTCAAAGAGTTCTTGCCTATACTCAAATGACGCAAGGCGTAGGGTCAACAGGAGGTCTAAAGAAGCATTCAATCCTGAGTGTGTTCAAAGAGTTCTTGCCTATACTCAAATGACGCAAGGCGTAGGGTCAACAGGAGGTCTAAAGAAGCATTCAATCCTGAGTGTGTTCAAAGAGTTCTTGCCTATATTCAAATGACGCAAGGCGTAGGGTCAACAGGAGGTCTAAAGAAGCATTCAATCCTGAGTGTGTTCAAAGAGTTCTTGCCTATACTCAAATGACGCAAGGCGTAGGGTCAACAGCAGGTCTAAAGAAGCATTCAATCCTGAGTGTGTTCAAAGAGTTCTTGCCTATACTCAAATGACGCAAGGCGTAGGGTCAACAGGAGGTCTAAAGAAGCATTCAATCCTGAGTGTGTTCAAAGAGTTCTTGCCTATACTCAAATGACGCAAGGCGTAGGGTCAACAGGAGGTCTAAAGAAGCATTCAATCCTGAGTGTGTTCAAAGAGTTCTTGCCTATACTCAAATGACGCAAGGCGTAGGGTCAACAGGAGGTCTAAAGAAGCATTCAATCCTGAGTGTGTTCAAATAGTTCTTGTCTATACTCAAATGGTGCAAGGTGTAGGGTCAACAGGAGGCTAAAGAAACATTCAATCCTGAGTGTGTTCAAAGAGTTCTTGCCAAAGGAGGTGGGTCTGTAATGCTGTGGGGTTGTTTTAATGGTTGTGAATTAGGTCCACTAGTAGAGGTGAAGAATACGATGAATTAACATGCTTACAAAGAAATTTTAGACAATCATCTATTTCCTTTTGCACAACATTTGCAGGATTCTCATCAAGTAACTTATCCGATTTACCAGGATGACAACTGTAGGATTCATAGAGCTAAAACCATTATGTATTGGTGTAAAAAGCATGATACAACTTTGGGACACATGCACTGCCCAGCTAAATCGCCAAATTAAAATCCCATTGAAAATTTATGGGGCCACCTTGAATGAAGTGTAAAAACCAAGCTTCAGCATCTCAGGAATCTCAATGAATTGTGAGGCAAACTGTGATCAGAATGGTTAAAAACCGACTCAAGTTATTTAAATCATCTTGTTGAACTTCTTTTAGCAAGAATTAATTCTGTGATTTCTGCGCGTGGTGATGTAACTAAATATTAAAACTAAATTTCTGGAAATGGCTAGTTGTTTATCTGCCTGTATTAGAGCTGCTCCAATTTCTGGAGCGTTTTCGAACATCTGAATTTATAATTAAGCAAATTTTGTGCGGTGTTTTTATCCCATTGTACGATGTTTTAATTCCCACTCCGTTCGGATGCAGTTCTTAGGTTTTCAAGTTCAACTTTTACATTAGTTGCTTAATAGATTGCTTCTTATTTTCAAAGATGCTGAAGTTTCCTTGTGTTTTACTTAGGCTGATCAAAAGGTAATAAGACTCACCTTATAGTTTCTGCATCAGCGTCTACACACATACACTTACATAATACATACATACACACATACACATCTTTAAGATGTGCTCTGCGACTCAGAGAGTATCTCATCAAAGAAAGAGCATATGCCAGATAAACTCTTAACTGACGGAACTAGAATTTACTTACGGTTGGTGCATCAAATGCCTCCATTTACAGCGATCTCGGAATACAGCTCGAGCTTCATTGACATCCATCACACGTCGCACACAAGACCTTTTCTACTTCATACTCATAAGCCTTTTCTCAAGCAGATGTTATTAAATCTGGTCCTCCCATGATTTCCTTGACCTGCCTCTACCTTTCTTTCCTGCCACTTGGGCTGAAAAAATTCTCTTAGTAAGCACCTCATCACTCATTCTTTCAGCATGGACAAACCACCTAAGCATATTAGTCTCCACCTTACTAATAACATTTTGCCTCACATTACACATCTGCAACGCATCTTCATTCCTCACATGATCAGGCGTGTCTTGCCACAAACCCCTCATAAGTAACGCATCTCCCCAGCACACGAACAACTCCTGTATTTTCTGCAGTACCCAGGTTTCACTGCCGTACATCATAGTAGGAACAATTACACTTTCATATACAGCCATTCGAGATTTTCTTGAGAACCCATCATTCCTGTGAAATCCTCTTAAGGCAGCTATGACTTTCAATGAAGAATTCACTCGCCTACTAATTTCGCCCCATCTAATTTGTTTTCTCTGTCAAACATACTTCCTAAATATACAAAATCATTTACCTCTGTGCCATTTAGATTTATCTTGTATACCGTACTAACAGTTTCTCGCTCAAAAAGCATAACTATGGTTTTTCTCTTATTTATACTCAATTTGAATTTCATACAAACTTCGCACACCTGGAACAATTACTCTGGAACACACTTTTACACTCTGCCAACAGTACAGCAATCTGCACACACGGATATTACCCAGACATAAACCAGTACTATCCATTTTGACATCACGCATCTATAAAGTACATTAAATAGCCATGGTGACATTACTCAACCTTGTTTGACTCAATTTCGATAAAACACTATCCACTGGTACACATGTTTGACTGCCAGCATACATGGCTTTCACACTATTAATCAGATCAACATAAGGAAGCGGTGCATACTTGGATACGGGAGCAACTGAAAAGCAGCTTCTTCTCCCAAGCAATGAAGCTCATCAACCTTCAAGGGGACTGTGCTGTTGCCGCGACAATTATTCTAACATTGCTTTCGGTATAGAATGGCTCCAATTCGGGATTCAAATACATAATTAATTGTTTTAATTATGTTAATTAATTAACATAATTAATTACGTGACTGCTTAATTGGGGTAATTTTTAATTAGGTGCACGAACTATCATCCCAACCCAGGCCGCACAGGGAGTCGCTGGGTTCTTTTCTTCTCTTTTCTCCATTTTCCCTTCCGCGAGGGAAAGGAGATCTAAATTGCAAGCGCCAGGCCAGGTGCAAAATTTCGTAAATGCCGCCCCTTTGGCGCAGTGGTCTAAGCGATGACCTCTGATCATTCGTCCGAAAGGGGTCCGGGTTCGAATCCCGGTGAGGCATGGATGTTGTGTTTGTCTTACGGCACTGGCTCTCTAACTTCCCTGGAACCACTGACCCTAAATTAGGGACGGGCGACTGCTTATAGCCCATTGAGTTGCTCATGGTGGTCGCTAAACCTTCAATTAAAAAAAAAAAAATTCGTAAACTAGGCGAAAGGCATTTTCTTCCATTCAGAAAGAAATCTTAAAGCGGTAAAAAGTTAAGGCTAGGCAATAAATGTCACCCAAGAGCGTTGTCGGAGAACATATTTCAGTTGGGCATACGTGACTTCGAGCAGTTTTCAAGTTTTAAAAAGGGTTTGCTCGGAGTTTACTATAATAGAACCCAACAACGGGGTGACAGTTACGGCCAAATAAATTTTTAAAGGGCTTAGCTCAGCAGATGGTCAGCAGGTCCAGGGAACATCTGCCCCATAGTAACCACTGGCCAGCCGCAACTGGACAAGCGGTCCACTTGCGTACGAGGGGGGGGGGGAAGCCAGAACCAATGATGGTGCAAGGGACGTTTTCTCGAGGTAAGGACACGCCTAGCCGCAGGGCGATAAGGGAAAGCGAAAACTAAAATAAAAGCAGAAACTTAAAATTTCACCGAGAAAAAAAAATACACGAGCGAAAAAACTTAAGAGAGAGACGGAGAGAGAAGTTGTGTTTGCGAACATGGGGCCGTCACAGTAATTTTGGTCGGAAGAGCCAGCGGTAGGCAAAGAAATGCCAAACTATGCGGAGTTCCAGAAGTCCGTCGACTTGAAATCAAGAACTGTAGAACAGTAAAGTTCTGAGATAACTATCGGCTGTGTTTTTATCCACGGAGGATACCAGCCAAAAACCACCCACGGCCACCAGACCACCTGCGCTTTCCTCAACCGCCGGATCGATCAGCCCAGCAGAAGTTCCATATAGGGTAAGACATCATGTGACGTACCTGCCAGCAGAACGCACACGACATAAAGGCACATAGCAATCAGAACAAATGTCTGCGTAGCTCAGTTGGTAGAGCGACTTGTTCCGGAATAAGCGGCCTCGGGTTCGGATCCCGGCGTAGACCAAAAATGACGGAGAAATTTACTTCGTTATAATGGCGCCCGAACTATCCGGATGACCCGGCCGTTCAAAATCTCGCAATGGTGTGATGTTATTTCCACACCGCGAGATAGGAAAAATAAGAGAATCCCTTCTCCAGCGTGTGACGTTGCATTCCACACACCAGATTGACTGGGAATTCTCAAGTGCACGTTCTACAGTGGATGGCTGCCTGCAGCGATTCATGGTCACGGCTGACCCGTGGGCCATGCCCCCGGCCCTCTTTCGGGGGGGGGGGGGGGGAGATGTGACGTACCTGCCAGCAGAACGCACACGACATAAAGGCACATAGCAATCAGAACAAATGTCTGCGTAGCTCAGTTGGTAGAGCGACTTGTTCCGGAATAAGCGGCCTCGGGTTCGGATCCCGGCGTAGACCAAAAATGACGGAGAAATTTACTTCGTTATAATCATCCAATTATTTCAATCCATTGCATGCTTAGTATTCAGTTAAGTTTTAGAAATGAAACCTTATTGCTCACCCCGTACTGGTTGGATTGTTAGGGATATTGGTGTTTTTACATTTTCTCAAGTAAACCATAACTTCCTTTCGTAGAGATGTGTTATAATTTAAACCGGTCCCACCATTTAAATTTTTCTAAAATTAAGCAGAAAGTGGTGCTACCTAAGCTGCACCACTTTCTGGGAAAGGACACATCATTGTGTGGTGCAAGCAAAGCCCAACAACTGTAGCATTCGTATGTAGCTGACTTACTAAAACACTACGTAGATCAAAACTTCACCTACAGTGAAATACGAGTCACTCAAATAAAGTCAGGAAGTTGTTACTTACAGCTAATCCTTTATTGCTATCAATAGGCATTTGATCATTTGCACTTCAACGAGGTGAGATCACGAAAACTTAGATTAATATCCACAATCAATTAACTATGAAACACAACACTGGAACTTGAATTAATATCCACAAGAACACAACACTGTTATTAAAGTAGAACACGTAGCCTTCACAAATACTTAAACGATAATTAAGCAGTCGCGTATCCAAAAGAAGCATTAACGTTCACCATCCAACATCTCCCTTTAATCAACCGCTGCATTGCCTTTTTTACGCTTTCCAACCGTAGGTTGAAGAAGCGTATATGTTCCACCTTTGTCCGTCCGTCCGTCCGTCCGCACGATAACTGGCGTAAAAATGGTTCGATTTCGATGAAATTTTAGTATGTGGTAGCGGACCACCTGATGACGAACCCTATTGAAAATGGGACAAATGGGGTCAAAGGTCATGACGTAGGAGCGGGATACTTCCATTGCCCTTATGCGTCGTAACTTGCGTAAATATGGTTCGATTTCAATGAAAGTTTACTATGTGGTAGGGGACCACCTGGGGACGAAACCTATTGAAAATGGGACAAATGGGGTCAAAGGTCACGACGTAGGAGCGGGATTCTTCCGTTGCCCTTATGCGTCATAACTTGCGTAAATATGGTTCGATTTCAATGAAATTTTACTATGTGGTAGGGCACCGCCTGGGGACGAATCTTATTCAAAATGGGTGAAGTGGGGTCAAAGGTGAGGACCTAAGGGCGGGATGCATTCCATTGCCCTTATGCGTCATAACGTGCGTAAAAATGGTTCGATTTCGATGAAATTTCAGTATGTGGTAGGGAATCACCTGGGGACAAACCCTATTGAATGTGGACGAAATGGGGTCAAAGGTCAGGACATAGGATTGCGATCCATTCCATCGCTCTTGACCCATATTATTAAGGTGGACGTCAAGTAATTTTGCTTCCTATACTTCCAATGGAAAAACTTTTGTACACATTTCCTTCACAATTAATGTGTTCCCAAGGATGAAAATTTGAACATCGATTAAAATAACATTATTATAACTTGGAATACTTAATATTTTCTAAAACATAACCATAATTATATTAGAAATCAATAACTTTTCCTTTGGTGGTGTTGAAACCAGAAAAAGGATGGCGCGACCTGTATTTTCATGACGTCAGTAGACAAACAAATGTTAGGTTGCATAATTATGGTTATGTTTTAGAAAATATTAAGTATTCCAAGTTATAAAATGAAGCTATTTTAATCGATGTTCAAATTTTCATCCTTGTGAACACATTAATTGTCCAGAAAAAGATGGCGCGGCCTGTATTTTCATGACGTCAGCAGACAAAAAAATGTTGGATTGCATAATTATGGTTATGTTTTAGAAAATATTAAGTATTCCAAGTGTGGTGTCATGGCGTTGCCCCATTAGATGTTGGCGCGCGTTCATGCCATCTATCTCATTACGTCACGTGTTGCTTGTTGATACTATTAAAGTTTTATGACGTCACACCTTGCTAGCAAATGGTCGCCATTCCCATCTGCCTCATTACGTCACGCGTTGTGTGCGTATGTTCGTTCGCACGATAACTCGCGTAAAAATCGTTCGATTTCGATGAAATTTTAGTATGTGGTAGGGGAACACCTGCGAAGGAACCCTATTGAAAGTGAACGAAATGGGGTCAAAGGTCAGGACATAAGAGCAGGATCTATTCCACTGCTCTTATGCGTCATAACTAACGTAAAACAAGTTCGATTTCGATTAAATTTTAGTATGTATTAGGAGATCACCTGGGGACAAACCCTATTGAAAATTGGCGAAATGGGGGTCAAAGGTCAGGACATAGGAATGGAATCACTTCCATCGCCATTATGAGTCACAACTTACGTAAAAATGTTTCGATTTGGATGAAATGTTGGTATGTTGTAGGGACCTGTCTGGGAACGAATCCTATTGAAAATGGGCGAAATCGGGTAAAGGTTAGGACATAGGAGCGGGATCTATTCCATAGCGCTTATGCATCATAACTTCCGTAAAATTGCTTCGATTGCGACAAAACTTTATCATGTTATTTCGGAGATATACTGAACCAGTTCTGTTGAATATCATCCAAATGGATCAAAGGTCAGGGCACAGGGGTGAAATTTATTCCACAGCCATTTTCCTCATAACTTGAGTAATAACTTGAGTAATGATTTCTAGTATATTGGAAAGCGTATCATAATCAATGCATTGCATGATTTTACTAACTTGTTTTATCTACCGTTCTTATCCGGCCACACATACGTAAATCTTGTTCCGACATCAGTATGTTGCCAACATCATTCTCGTTTGAGGGAAAAGACATAACGTTAAGTTTGGAAAGTGTAAAAAAGAACAAATTCAAATTTACATAGGAAAATGAACTAAAAATGAAAGTTAAATTAAAATATATGTACGTCACACAACATTGTGCAACTTTGTACCACGTTATGATACAAGGTTGCACCATGTTTTTGGGTTTTATTTGCACCACAGAATGATGTATCTTTTCTCAGAAGCTGGTGTAGCACCACTTTTTGGTGCAACCTACCATAAAATTTTTAAGCAGCCCCGGTGGCGCAGTGGTCTAAGCGATGGCTTCTGACCATTCGTCCGAGAGGGGTCCTGGTTCAAATCCCGATGAGGCATGTATGTTGTGCTTCTTTTTACGGCTCTGGCTCTCTCCTTTCCCTAGAACCAGTGGCCCTAAATTAGGGACGGGCGACTGCTTATATCCCAGTGAGTTGTTCACAGTGGTCGTTAAACAAACAAACACAAACTTTTAATTTTAATTGTATAGGTGGAAATTAAGCGCAGCATAAGGGAAGCGTCTTTCAGGGTGACCTGTCTAGAAGCAAATACTCACCACTTTTTAGAGTATTGAAACATTCACCACTGTTTTCAATATCTGTAATACTCACTGTTTTCCATACTGGAAATACTCACCACTCTTTTCAAGATTCACGATACATTAACGAAGTGGAGAACTTACTGAGTGTAAAGAATTTTATCAAACAATACAGATATCAGCATTAAATTTTTTTGTCCTTACTTCTTTAATAATTCCTCGTTTCCTACATTCTTCTGCCTTCTGTTGAATAAGTCGAGCAAGTTTACAGATGATAACCCCATTGTCCAGTTTCTTCATGAAATTTTCTGCTGTAATGTCTTCGACTTCTAAAATAAAAGAAAATGTTATAGCTATTACTGTTAAATTAAAAATGCAGTTTTCAGCACAGATATGTACTTTTCTCCATGAAAGAACATACAGCCATTTTTGTAGGTATACAGAATGAAAGAGCAGTCTCAGAGTGGCTTATAATTGTACATGTAATAAGTTTTCCTAGGTGATTTTTGTTCTGTTTTTCAAAGATTAAGGTGGTTCCACCTAAAACCTCTGCTTTATGTTTCCAATGGTAAAACTTCTAAACATATTATCTTCGCGATTAATGTATTCCCAAGGATGAAAATTTGCACATTGATAAAACTAACTTTAGGTTATAGCATGGGATACTCAATGCTTGCTAAAACATAACCATAATTAAGCAATCCAACATTTTTTTGTCTACTGACGTCATCATTGTACAGGTCGCGCCATCTATTAATAGGTCTGAACATTACACAAAGAAAAATGATTGATTTTCAATATAATTGTGGTTATGTTTCAGCAAGTATTAAGTATCCCATACTAAGGTGTGTCGCATAAATATAGAGACAGTCGACTTTGCGCTGTGAACGCAATGCGAATATAGGTAGGAAGCTGAAGTGGTACCTAATTAGACAGAACCCTACAACAAACGTTTCTATCCGTCGAGATGACCGGATTGTATGACAAGAGCACCACAAAGTGAAATAGTGTAATTTTTTTTTTTTTTTGATTGGAGGTTTAACGACCACCGTGAGCAACTCAATAGGCTATAAGCAGTCGCCCGTTCCTAATTTAGGGTCACTGGTTCCAGGGAAGGGAGAGAGCCAGCACCGTAAGACAAACACAACATCCATGCCTCACCGGGATTCGAACCCGGACCCCTTACGGACGAATGATCAGAGGCCAGCGCCTTAGACCACTGCTCCACCGGGGCGGCAAATAGTGTAATTTTAGGTGTCTCATAAATATAAAGACAACTACGTAAAGTAGCCACATGCAAATGAGATGTACAAATTAGCATGTTGTACGCACGCGCATGAGCCGTAATTCGGTCCAGCCTACAAAAGACAGCGGACCTGCCGTCACATTCATTTGCCGAAATGCCACGCAACAGTCAACTTTCTGGTGAGGAGGTGCAGAAGATTTGGAGACTGAGAGCAAATGGATTGCTTGTAGTGAAAATTTGTAAAGCCATGGGGAGGAGTAGGGCAGTCATTTATAAGACTTTATCGAAACGCGGTGCGTTAACTGCCAGAAAACGGCCTGGAAGGCCTCGAATAACAACCAATCGTGATGATCGCGCCATCACGGGTTTAGTTTCATCCCAAAGGTTATCACTACGTCAAGTTTCTCGGACTGTTGGTGTCACCGTCTCAAAGGACACAGTTCATCGACGAATCAAGGAAAGTCGCAACAGTGTGCTCCGTAAAATGCGTCGTCTGCCACACTTCACGCGGCGCCACAAGGAAGCTAGATTGTTATGGGCAAGCAGCCACATGCGCTGGACGGACGAGTGGACCACAACTATTTTCTCCGATGAGAAAAAGTTCAACCTGGACGACCCTGACGGTTGGAACTGCTATTGGCATGATTTACAACGCGAGCCACGCACCTTCTTCAGCAGACAGAAAGTAGGGGGATCTGTGGAGCTTTTTGCGTTCAATGGGACAACGGATATCAATTTTCTGCAAGGTAGGCAAAACTCCGAAACGTATCAGGACATACTCAGCAGCCACCTTCTACCGTTTGCCGAAACTCTAGCGGGTGTTGATTATCTGTTCCAGCAAGACAATGCCTCTATCCATCGGTCTGCATCAAAGAAAAGCTGGGTTAACACTCATCATGTAACCGTAATGGATTGGCCAGCACTCAGTTCAGATCTGAACCCTATAGAGAACCTCTGGGGTATCCTAGCTCGGGATGTGTATGCGAATGGACGGCAGTTCTTAAGTGTGGTGGTATTGAAAAAGCAGATTGAACGAAGCTAGTACGCACTCCGTCCAGAACACTTACATCACTTGGTGGACAGCATGCCCAATCGGGTTTTCAGTGTTATTCGGAACAACGACTCCACTATTCGTACCGGAGGTGCTCATAACTAGTAAGTCTTTATATTTTTGAGACAGCGTATTTCTGTTTTTTTCTTTGTACTTGGCGTTGGAATTGTTATGTTTCCGTCAAACTACTGTGCAGCTGCGTGTCCTATGCTATTTTTGGTATAAATATAAGGTGTACATTTCAGCTCGTTGTTGTTTCTTTTTTTATTCGAGAATATGAGACGCACTATATAACTTAAAGTTAGTTTTATCGATGTGCAAATTTTGATCCTTGGGATTACATTAATTGCGAAGAAAATACGAAAAGAAGTTTAACCATTGGAAACATATAGGCGGAGATTTAAGGTGGAACCACCTTAAGCGCACGTGTGTGTGTAAGTACAGTGTAAAAAAATTTCTGAAATTTACGAGCCACTTTCCGTCATTTCTTTCGTAAATTAACGAAGTATAACGAAGTAAATTTCTCCGTCATTTTTGGTCTACGCCGGGATTCGAACCCGAGGCCGCTTATTCCGGAACAAGTGGCCTCGGGTTCGAATCCCGGCGTATAGACCAAAAATGACGGAGAAATTTATTTCGTTATAATGGCGCCCGAACAGGGACGGATGACCCGACCGTTCAAAATCTCGCATTGGTGTGATATTATTTCCACACCGAGAGATAGGAAAAGTAAGAGAATCCTTTCTCCAGCACTTCGAAAAAAAAAAAAAAAATAAGGGGGAGATGATGTAACGTACCAGGAGATGTGACGTATCTGCCCGCAGATAGGAATCAGAATAAAACGTCTGCGTAGCTCAGTTGGTAGAGCGACTTGTTCCGGAATAAGCGGCCTCGGGTTCGAATCCCGGCGTAGACCAAAAATGACGGAGAAATTTACTTCGTTATAGAAGTATATTTCTGACACAACCTTTTCCGTGAAACGACAGAAAAAAAAACTGAATTTCACGGATTTTTCGTACCACGGGAAAATTCTAAATTTTAAGAACCTTTTCCTCAGTTTCTTTTTTATATTGACGGTAAATTACCGTTTTAGAGATGTGTTAACGGAAAATTCCGAATTTTCAGAAACCTTTCCGCAATTCTTTCGTATATTAACGGAAAAACTCCGTTCTCACTTTTTCCGCATCCGTATGACGAGAAATTACCGGTAATAGGAGCGATTGGTCAGAATACTTGAGGCTTGATTAACTTTTAAATTTCAATCGTCTGTCGAATTTTGAAGGTTCGTCGCGAAATCGGATATTGTGGATAGCATATTGCATGATTTTTTTTTATTGTGGCACACGATATTTCTTCTCCTCGCCCCTATTTTGTGCAGCAGCTATTTATTAAATATTGCGTTACTCTAAGAAACCGGATATTTAACTTATTGTACTGATGATTATATGATGTCTATGAAGCAGTCTTTGAACAACTTAAGTCATAGCTATCAAGAGTAAATTTTATCTTTAGGAGTTTTTTTTTTTTTTTTTTTTTTGTGAAATAGTATTATAAAAAAGTATATTTCACCTTCTTTTAAAGATAACTGAAAGTCACTGTCAGGTTAAAAAAATCAAGTTGCAACGCATTTTGTTGCTTCGAAAAATCACGATGAAAAATGCTTAATTTGTGAAAAGTCCTCCTACAGAAAAAAAAAAAAAAAAAAAAAATACGAACTTATTCAGAAAATTAATAAGCTCCAACAGAAAATAAAGTGACTAAATCACTCGCATTAATGACAAACAAAAAATATCTTCGCTCAATTTGTTTTACGATGTACGTAACTCGGCCTTCAGTTTGTAGCTCAGTGGTTAAAGGCGTGCGTTGCCTGTTGAACCAATCAAAACGACGGGAGTTTGATCCTGATTGTAGCTGAAGGATTATCTGGGGTAAGGTCTGAAAAATGCATGTAGTCGATTTTTCGGAATTTCAGTTTAAATAAAAAGGAAAAAGCGGAAATGGAGTTTTTCTGAAATAAATGGAATTTTTGACTACGGAAAATTTGTGAGAATACGAAAGTTAAAATAAACGGGCGCTTTTAAAAACGGAAATTTCTAAAAAGACAGATACCTACCGGCAACTTTGCTGCACGTTATTTTCAGAAATTTTCCGTGAATTCACGCCACTATTTTCTTTTTTTTTACAATGTATTGACAGTTAAGAAGTTTCATCTAACAGTTAGTTAATTTTACCTTTGTTACCTTCTGATGCGATAGTGACCATCGAAACCTACACTTTAGGACAAAAAGATCACCTCACATCATAGTAAAATCGGAATCGTAACAAAAATAAAATAAAAATTAGTAAGTGTTAAAGTAAGCAGTGGTGCCGCGGGTGGCCTAGTGGTCAGCGTTCGTTACTGCCATAGGGATGACCTCAGGTTCGATCACAGGCAGATACGAACGTTCAAACCACTAAATACCCACCGTGCGTCGGATGGGCACGTTAAGCCGTCGGACCCCGAGTACTGGCTCCCCGGTAATAAATAAGGGCGTCTTCCTCCCCCTATCTACTTCCCTTCCGTGTCACTTTCCTTTCGGGCACTCTAGCCCAAATCTCCTAGCTTCCTATTTCTAAGGGTTGTTCAAGACCTGGGGTCAGACACTCCCTTCCTAAAATCCTCTACGTATGATCTGATCTGAGTAAGCAGTGGAGAACTTTGACCTCTCTGTTTTTGATGCTGCAGGAAAAAAAAAGAAAAAAAAAAAAAAAGAAACTGAGGTGAATTTATTGAGTCGCATGTGTGTGTGAGGTTTTGGTTAATGTTAAGCTCATGAATTCATTACAGGGAAAAAGTTTGTTTTGCAAACTTTGTAGAATAAATATATCATCATCATAAACTATTATCAGTTATGACGTATATTCCAATTTAACTGCCATTTTTAGTTCCTTTCCCTATGTAAATTTTGAGTTCGTTCTCTTTAAGCGTTTCAACCTTAACGTTATACACGGTTGAGTCACATTATTGTGACCACCAGCTAATATACAAAGTAACCGCTATGTGCAGCGCGGACAGCAGCTCAATGGGCTGGAAGTGACTCAGTAAGGTGCTGGAAGGTGTTCACAGGTGTGAGGAGCCATGTTGTCTTCTGTGGATCTGACAGCTGCTGGAGGGTGCGTGGTGGAGGATCCATAGAGCAAACAACACGATCGAGGTGGTCCCACAGATGCTCAATTGGGTTTAAGTCTGAGGAATTAGGGGGCCAGGGAAGCACTCTGAAGTCTTCATCGTGCTCTTCCAACTCTCGAACATTTCTAGCTGTGTGACACGTCGCATTGTCGAGCCGGAAGATCCCATCCTCCCCAGGGAACACAATCAGCATGTATGGGTGTATGTGATCTGCAAGGATGGATTCATAACGATTTCGGTCCATAGTGCCTTCCACAGGTATGAGTGGACCCAGAGAATGCCCCGAAAACATTCCCCAGACCATAACGCTGCCCCCACCAGCTTGTGTTCTTCCAGCAATAGTTGAAGAGTGTTTGTTCTCCGATGTTTCTCGCCTTATACGCCAACGTCCACCCGTTCGATGAAGCATGAAACGTGACTCATCGGAGAAGTGCCAATCGGTGGAGTTCCAATTCCGATACTTCCGTGCAAATGTAAACCTTTTCTGCCGATGAACCTTCGTTGGCATAGGTGCAGTGACCATTCGTCTGCATCGGAGCCCCACACGCAGCAGGGTTCGCTGAACTGTCGTTTTAGACACACTTCCGGTAGCCCCCTGGTTCATTCGACCAATGAGCTGCTCTACTGTAGCGTGTCGATCGGCACTCACGCACCTTCGCAGCCGACGTTCACCTCTCACATCAATGGCACGTGGTGCTCCGCAGTTTCCACGTCGCTTATTCCCAATGGTTCCATTTCTCCAATCACGATACACTTCAACCACAGCAGCACGCGAACAGTTCACAAACTACGCTGTTTCAGAAATACTGTCACCCTTGTCCCGAAAGCCGATAATCATTCTTTTTTGAAAATCTGATAAATCGCTCCTTTTATCAGCAACGAGTGATACGTTTTCAGATTGCCTACAGCAAACCTTATATACCCTCCAAGCCAGCTTGCGACATGTGCCTTCTTTCATTGGCTACGCGCTGTTGACGTCAAAAGTAGGAGGTGGTCACAATATTGTGACTCGACTGTGTATTTTCTCACTCATTGAATGCTATTTGGTAACAGTTTTGAGGCCAGGTTTGAATGCAGGTGCGGACTAGACCGTCGGATTACCTGGGGAATTCCTGGTGGGTCGCCATATCCTGGGACTAGCTAACTGAAGGAAAAAAATGTATGTATACACTTGTACTTAAATATTCTTGTAGAAGAAAACCAAATGATACTAAAATGGCAAAGTTTGCTTACCACTTTAACAAATTCAGGAAAAAAATAATAATAAAAAAAAACGCTTTCGTAGTAAATGCTCCGTTGAGTGTCGAGCCAAACACTGTTTTTGATACCCCTCCCCCTTCCCCAACCTCTTCCCTTTTCTGGACTTAAGCTCCGTCCGTTTGGGCAGGTAGTCTGTTCCTCAGTCCTCTTTTACCAGTTGCAGTTGAATAATCAATAAAATCTAATCAAATATGCTATAATAGTCCAGGATAGAAACTCGAAATTCATCGTGTTCCTTAATCCATTAAACTACGGCAAAAATTTTGGGGATGCTGCTTTTTATGTTTTTGTTTGTTTGTTTGTTTGTTTGTTTTACTTCAACGAGATTTGCATTTCATTTTTCACTTTTTGGGACTTACACGAATTCTTGAGCTGCAGTTCCGGAAAGTCTATTTCAGCCTCAGCAAAAATACTTTTGACGTAGAACTACGTCTTACTCCACGGATAGTATGGGGCGACTTACGGCCAACCGCCTGTGACAAAAAATAGGTCCCAGTTGAAGTCACTATAGCGTTAAAAATACGTGCCGCGCACTGATCATGTTGGCATATTCGTTAACAGCATGAAGTCCAATTCGCGTACTGCGCATTACATCTTGCGCGCGATGCTCCCTGTGCGCGGGGGAGATGATGCAACATTTCTGGATATGCCTCCGCTTTTGGCTCAGTCTATCTCGGCAACCGCGAGCGCAACACGACTGTAGAGCTTGGTATCGTTTTAAAGCGTTCGACGAGATCTATTTAAATATACGAAGAACATTTCGCAGTGGTTTGAACTGAACATTTTAAAAATTGTTTTCTTGTGACCCGGTGAACAGTTTTGACAATATTGCGGTTTATCTGGACAACCGTGAGTGCAAAACGACTGTGCGTGGTATCGTTTTAAAGCTTTCGACGAAATCTATTCAAATATACGAAGAACATTTCGCAGTGGTTTGAACTGAACATTTTAAAAATTGTTTTCTTGTGACCCGGTGAACAGTTTTGACAATATTGCGGTTTATCTGGACAACCGTGAGTGCAAAACGACTGTGCGTGGTATCGTTTTAAAGCTTTCGACGAAATCTATTCAAATATACGAAGAACATTTCGCAGTGGTTTGAACTGAACATTTTAAAAATTGTTTTCTTGTGACCCGGTGAACAGTTTTGACAATATTGCGGTTTATCTGGACAACCGTGAGTGCAAAACGACTGTGCGCGGTATCGTTTTAAAGCTCTCGACGAGATCTATTCAAATATATGAAGAACATTTCGCAGTGGTTTGAACTGAACATTTTAAAAATTGTTTTCTTGTGACCCGGTGAACAGTTTTGACAATATTGCGGTTTATCTGGACAACCGTGAGTGCAAAACGACTGTGCGTGGTATCGTTTTAAAGCTTTCGACGAAATCTATTCAAATATACGAAGAACATTTCGCAGTGGTTTGAACTGAACATTTTAAAAAATTGTTTTCTTGTGACCCGGTGAACAGTTTTGACAATATTGCGGTTTATCTGGACAACCGTGAGTGCAAAACGACTGTGCGCGGTATCGTTTTAAAGCTCTCGACGAGATCTATTCAAATATATGAAGAACATTTCGCAGTGGTTTGAACTGAACATTTTAAAAATTGTTTTCTTGTGACCCGGTGAACAGTTTTGACAATATTGCGGTTTATCTGGACAACCGTGAGTGCAAAACGACTGTGCGCGGTATCATTTTAAAGCTCTCGACGAGATCTATTCAAATATATGAAGAACATTTCGCAGTGGTTTGAACTGAACATTTTAAAAATTGTTTTCTTGTGACCCGGTGAACAGTTTTGACAATATTGCGGTTTATCTGGACAACCGTGAGTGCAAAACGACTGTGCGTGGTATCGTTTTAAAGCTTTCGACGAGATCTATTCAAATATATGAAGAACATTTCGCAGTGGTTTGAACTGAACATTTTAAAAATTGTTTTCTTGTGACCCGGTGAACAGTTTTGACAATATCGCGGTTTATCTGGACAACCGTGAGTGCAAAACGACCGTGCGTGGTATCGTTTTAAAGCTTTGTGTAAACACAAGTTTTTTCGCAACGAATATCAAACCCGTGTCCCCTCACTGCGGAGTAAGTCGCTCCCTAGCTACGCGAACAGAATGTCTCGCTGCACATTTGTCGTCTTGACACCTGTTTTCACCTCTGTAGTACGTCACAGCTTTCGACGAGATCTATTCAAATATATAAGAAACATATTGCAGTGGTTTAAACTAAATTTTTTAAAAATTCTTTTCGTGTGAACGGGTTAACATTTTTGATAATGCCGCGGAATGAACGAAAGCAAAAGTGGAGAAAATCAAAACGAGAGGCAAGAGCAAGTGATGAGAAATGTAAGAAGCCCAAGAAGACAGAGCATCACATTGGGTAATTCGTGTATCTATCTGCTTTGTGTTTGCAGTGTACCCAGCATCATTGGTAAAAATTACGTAAGCTACTTTTCATATCATAGACCTGTGTTGGCTATAAATTAAATAAACGCTTTGAAACCATACTCGACTAGCTCATTTCGACTCTCCGATCTGCAAGTCGTAGTCCTACATTTTAAACTGACGGCTCAATCAGAACTGAGCCTACCTGTATTTTTTTTTTTTTTCATTTGAAAGCAATTAAATAAAAATTAAGTTTCTCATTCTTGAATTTCTTTCACTTTATAAATTTGCACTGAAATTCGTGCAATTCTGGACATTTTCAGTTTTTTCAAGAGATGTTTTTGTAATTATTTCATTAATGATAAAAAGAAGTCTTGAAAAAGAAATTAATTTTTGACACATTTGGATTTGCGTTCTCACTAAAAGCGAAGAAACTCTTTACAAATTCTGAATTCAGTTATCGCAGTAAAATCATGAGAACGGAATGAAGACAGTAGTGGCGTACTACAGAGGTAAAGCACGTTTCAAGACGACAAATCTGCAGTGATACATTCCGTCCGTGTAGATTAGTTGGGAGAGCAACATGCTCCGGAGTCAGGGGGCCGCGGTTTCGATCCTCATCAAGAACAAACTTGTGTTTTCACATTGGCGTCCGAACGTACAAATGGTTGTACTGGACGTTGGGTTCTTCGAAAAATGTGTGATCTTTGTTCCACACATCGTCTAGAATTAATGGAAATTCGTTGTTCGCTTAAAAAAAAATTTAAGAGGAGATAATGTGACGTACTACAGAGGTGCAGCACGTGTCAAGACGACAAATCTGCAGCGATACATTCCGTCCGTGTAGCTTAGTTGGGAGAGCAACTTGCTCCGGAGTGAGGGGGCGCAGTTTCAATCTACATCACGAACACAGTTGTGCTTCCACACAGTCTCTCGCAGCGAACGTACAGTGGTGGACAAAAGTATTGGCGCACTCCGTATGCTTGAAAGAAAAAATGAAAATTGGTTACAAAAAAGCAATTTTTTCAGAAACAAAATCCATGTACACATACTTAAGAATAATATTTTACGCCCCGGGGCGACAGACTATCGAACAAAAATATCTTTCAGAATTTAGATGTCAGGACGTCAGTCATTGGCTGACGACCCGGAGGTAAACATTAGAATTTCGAATAATTATTTGTGAGCTTTTGATCGCCGAAATCTTATGTATTGGTGAAAAGAATTTAGCCGCCCCGGTGGCGCAGTGGTCTAAGGCGTTGGCCTCTGATCATTCGTCCGTAAGGGGTCCGGGTTCGAATCCCGGTGAGGCATGGATGTTGTGTTTGTCTTACGGCACTGGCTCTCTCCCTTCCCTGGAACCAGTGACCCTAAATTAGGGACGGGCGACTGCTTATAGCCCATTGAGTTGCTCACGGTGGTCGTTAAAACTCCAATCAAAAAAAAAAAAAAAAAAAGAATTTAGCCAATCAAAACCAAGAAATTCTTCTGACACTCATAATATATTCACGCAATCTCGGGACTTTTTTTTTTTTTTTTTTTGGTTGAAGGTTTAACGACCACCGTGAGCAACTCAATGGGCTATAAGCAGTCGCCCGTCCCTAATTTAGAGTCACTGGTTCCAGGGAAGGGAGAGAGCCAGTGCCGTAAGACAAACACAACATCCATGCCTGACCGGGATTCGAACCCGGACCCCTTACGGACGAATGATCATATTCCATCGCTTAGACCACTGCGCCACCGGGGCGGCCAATCTCGGGACTAGCACGAGACAACAGACATTTAATCAATTAAAATAAAACAGATAATGATGAAGACGTCTACATACAGAGGACGAAGGAGGGGCGTCAATAGACTCGCCTCTTTCGGGATAGCTCATACGCTGAATTTATCACCAAAGTTCAATGGTTATTCGTTGGCATATACTGTCCGAGTTTATACAGTTCTCAGCCGACGAAAGTTTATTGGCTGACCGGAGCCAATTTACTCACAACTGGCATGCATAAAAAAATATACAGTACTTACAGATATGCAGCTTCTTATGTCAGGTATCCGTATTTGACGCACTCACTTATATTTGTTCTGAAGCACACCTGCGTGACGACACGCCCATTTCTTTTCTTTTTTTTTTTTTGATTGGAGGTTTAACGACCACCGTGAGCAACTCAATAGGCTATAAGCAGTCGCCCGTCCCTAATTTTGGGTCACTGACTCCAGGTAATTTTGGGTCACTGACTCCAGGGAAGGGAGAGAGTCAGTGCCGTAAGACAAACACAACATCCATGCCTCACCGGGATTCGAACCCGGACCCCTTTCGGACGAATGATCAGAGGCCAACGCCTTAGACCACTGCGCCACCGGGGCGGCGATAAGATTTGTAACCCATGAACAGTGGACGGAAGGCGGGGCGGCAGTTCAAAGTGGGTATTTTTGATTGCAGGTTTAACGACCACCGTGAGCAACTCAATGGGCTATAATCAGTTGCCCGTCCCTGATTGAGGGTCACTGGTTCCAAGGAAGGGGAGAGCCAGTGCCGTAAGACAAACACAACATCCATGCCTCACCGGGATTCGAACCCGGACCCCTTTCGGACGAACGATCAGAGGCCATCGCTTAGACCACTGCGCCACCGGGGCGGCCACGCCCATTTCAGAGCGTGTACTATGACCGATGGAGAGGGAGAGTCGAACCCCATCTCCCACTGATTCTCGTGCACTGCATTCACCTGTGTGAAGCCACGTATGCATCTATGCGCACTAATGTCGAGGTCGAACGAGGCCGCTGATGTGATAGCACGATTCGTCCATCTGTTCGTCCCAGCTTCGAACAGGCAAAGGTGATTCGCTTTACGTCACAGGTCCTCCAGATCAGCCACTTGGGGCTGCAATTCCATCCCTTCGTGTGACTTCCAAGATGCTGCTTGAATTCTCGGTAGAAATTTACATCTACATCTCTCCTGACTTACGTGCAATCTAGCACCAGGAAAAGCGGTATCTCCCCCTCCTATTTCCTCGCGGTAACGTCTTCGGACAGAAGCTCTTGGCTTAGCTGGCTTAGCTGGCCGACTTCTTAGGACAGAAGCTTTTCTTCCGCCGCAAAATACCAAACTGGATCAATTCAGATCCGGCTCTAGCTTCCTTCACGCACTTGTACCAGACTGCTCTTTTTCGATCAGTCGCATTTCGCCAACAAATTCCTTGTTAGGTTGTCTGTTTTAACTCTCTCGTCAATTTTGATTGTTTCCTAAAAGCATTCAGCACGATGAAGATGTTAAGAAATGCATATCTTTGCGTTCGGTATATGTGGGGGCCAGCTCACGGATAAGTAGGCAAACATATAACTTAACTCACACTTCTTTGTCCTGCCAAGATTCGGATTACGGAACTCCATAAGTTTTCTGATCTGGTGACACTAATTGCTTATCCATCCATCTCACTCACACTTATACCGACCTTCCAACTTGTCGACCGACGGGTGCAGGGGGCAACGCATTGTGTTCCCCCAACCAGACAACCCAAGCTGGCTTCAGATTTAACCCTCTCGAGAAAAAGAGTTCTTATCTTTTTTCTCTTTGCAATGGGGTAAACCAGTAGCTGTTAATTTTTCAACCAACAATTAACGCTGTACCCGCCTCTCGCAAAACCACCTAATCGAATTAGTTACCGCACCCAGAGTCCTAATAATACTGTATAAAGTACACTTTATTGACGAAAGTCACCGGACACCTAGAAGAGAAACACAACATAGCATTTATTGACATACATTGGTACAGTGTCGGTTGACCTTTGGCTTTAACGCATGCACTGACCCTTCGAGACATGCTTTCGCCAAGGTTTTGGAACATAGCGACAGGTATGCGCTTCCATTCAGTACATAATGCTGCTGATAACTGTTGCTTAGTAGTAGGCCTTGGTTCCAAACTTCTTATGAGGCGCTCTAATTCATCCCATATGTGCTTTATGGGATTAAAATCAGGGCTCTGTGCTGACCAGTCTATACACGACACGAAATTATCGTTAAACTGTCGGGGGAACGCTATTTACCACAGTGTACTGTTCTTACGGGATGCAAGGTCAGGTGATGCGTAACATCACAGCCTCTCCTTGACAAATGTCAACCCCGCCTTCTCGTGGTGCATCCTGTTCCCACTAAAGGGGCTCTGACGACCGCCCATAGCGGTATAACTATACCATCGGGATCAGAGGAAATTCTATCCCACACTCACCAACCCGCTTGGCCAGCGTGGTGAGTTATGGCCAAACCCCTCCAAAATGATTCCACAACTTAAATCTTGGCCCTCAGTCTCCGGCAGCTGGAATGTACCTGGCCAAGGCAGCGGCCAGTGCGACATGAAGGCAGAGGGTGCTAAGAATCCCCGGAGGACCGGACTAGGCTGCCATCTGATGCTGACCTTGGCTACTTACAATGGACGCTCCCTATCTTCTGATTCAAGGCTTCTTGAATTGGAAGAGGAACTACAAAGGATCAAGTGGGACATCGTGGGGCTAAGTGAGGTAAGGAGAAAAGGAGAAGATCTCATCGAACTGAAAAGTGGACATCTCTTCTACTATCGTGGGACAGATACTGGCAGAACTAGTGGTGTTGGATTTATAATAAACAAGAAACTGAAGGATAAAGTTGTAGAAGTTGAAAGTTCCTCTGACAGAGCTGCACGACTTGTTATCCAACTCTCGAAAAGATACCAGGCTCAGATTATTCAAACTTATGCACCCACCACAAGTCATCCTGAAGAAGAAATTGAAGAATTTTATGAGGAAATTTGTCATCTAAATAATAAAGGTAAGCAGCACTTGAAAATAATTATGGGAGATTTCAATGCAAAAATAGGGCAACGGCAACAGAATGAAACTTCAGTAGGTAAATTCGGTCATGGCAACAGAAACCAGCGTGGAAATACTCTCGTTGAGTTTGCAGAGGCAGAAGGGTTTTTCATCTTGAACTCCTTCTTCAAGAAAAAGCCACACAGGAAATGGACATGGAGACATCCAAATGGGACGACAAGTGAAATTGATTTTATTATGTGTAACAAAAAATTCGTCATAGAAGACTGCAGTGTGCTAAACAAGTTCAACACAGGTAGTGACCATAGATTGGTGAGATGTAAGATGCACCTCAACACTAAACTTGAACGTGGCAAGCTCATAAGACAAACAAAATCTATTGACATAACCAACCTTAAAAAACACCATAATACCTTCAAGTTAGAACTGAAGAACAGGTTCTCTGCTTTAAAAGGCCTAACATCGGAAGAAGTGGACATCTCTGAAGTTAACAGAAAAGTAACCAAAGCTCTTATGGAAACAGCAACAAAATTAGCTGGGTCTAAGAACAAGTTGCATGTGAACAAATTATCAGGAAAAACCAAAATGTTGATGCAAAAAAGAAGAGAGATGAGGACAACTAAAGAAGATGTGACTTCCAAAGTGGAATATATAGAGCTATGCAAGACAGTAAGAAAAAGTATCACTGAAGACGTAAGGAAATTCAACTGTGAACTAGTGAGGAAAGCAATTGAAAACAACCAAAGCCTAAAGATAGCAAAGGGACATCTCAGTAAGGGAAGAAAACAGATTATGGCACTGAGAAAAGAAGATGGTTCTGTAACAAGAAATAGAGGCGAAATTTTGACAAGAGTGAAAGATTTCTACTCCAAATTATATGAAAGGGATGATATATGCACTCCAGACATCATGAAAGATACCAGTACCAGAGTTCCTCCAGTCCTTCCAGCAGAAGTTGCACATGCAATCAAGAACATGAAGCGAGGAAAAGCTCCAGGAGAAGATGGAATTACTGTAGACATCATAAAAGAAGCAAGTGGAGAAATCGAAACAGTACTCGCCCAAATTTTCACTCGATGCCTTAATGAAGGAAAGATTCCTGAGGATTGGAACACCGCTACAATGATCCTGCTACATAAGAAAGGTGACATTGAGGATCTTGGAAACTACAGACCTATCAGCCTCCTATCAGTAGTTTATAAAATCTTCACTAAAGTTCTTTCACACCGCTTGAAGGTAGCACTAGACATGGCTCAACCGAGAGAACAAGCTGGATTCAGGAGTGGCTACAGCACAATAGATCATATCCACGTGCTGAGAGAACTAATTGAAAGAGCGAGGGAATATGAACTTCCATTGTGCATGGCTTTTATCGATTATGAAAAAGCCTTTGATTCGGTGAAACCATCAGCAGTTACAATGGCTCTGAAAACCTGCGGTATTGAAGATGCATACATTAATATTATTAATAACATCTATGAAAATGCAAGTGCAAAGATTAGGCTGTTTGAAAATACAACACACGTAAAAATTGGAAAGGGAGTGAGACAAGGTGACACCATATCTCCGAAGCTCTTTAATGCCACATTGGAGGGTGTTTTTCAGTCACTGAGCTGGGAAAACAAGGGGATAAAGATTAATGGAGATTATCTAACCCATCTTCGTTTTGCTGATGACGTAGTCATTTTTGCAACTACCCCATCAGAGCTGCAGAGTATGATCCAGGAACTTGCTGACAAGAGTAAAGAAGTGGGATTAAAAATGAACTTTCAGAAGACAAAAGTGATGTTCAATGCTTTTACAAGAAATGAAGATTTATCGATTGATGGAGAAAAGCTGGAGATAACAGACACGTACGTTTATCTTGGACAGCAGATATCAAGTGAGGGTCACATTGATGAAGAAATTAATCGGCGTACAAAACTTGCCTGGAGAGCTTTTGGAAGAAACAGCATAATTTTCAAGAGCAATATGCCATTATGTCTTAAAAGAAAAGTGTTTGATCAATGCATCCTTCCAGTGCTTACGTATGGTGCAGAGACGTGGACCTTAACTAAAAGAGACATACAAAGGCTGCAGACAACTCAAAGAAGCATGGAGAGGTGCATGCTTGGTGTAACCAGGAGAGATAAAAAGAGGAACTCGTGGATCCGAAAAATGACAAGAGTGGAAGACATCATGATCAGAGTTAAATCCCTGAAATGGCAATGGGCTGGACATACTGCCAGAAGGACAGATCATCGATGGACAGCCGAAATTTTAGATTGGATTCCAAGGGACAGGAAAAGACCCAGAAGAAGACCACATAGGAGATGGGTGGATGAAATTCGAAAGTATGCAGGGGTGACATGGAGGAGACTGGCACAAGACAGACCGTTGTGGAGGAAACTTGGGGAGACCTTCGTCCAGCAGTGGATTGATAATGGTTGACAATGATGATGATGATGACTGTTCTTACGGTCAAGTTTGGAGCTGGCAGTGTACTCGTGTGGGAGTGTTTTTCGTGGTATGGTCCCGGCCCATTGGTTATCGTGGACAAACCTGTAAACCAGCACGTCTACCTCGATATTCTGGACAATTATGCCCTACGAACTCTGTGGCAATACTATGGAACCGAGCCTTGTTGGTACCAGCAGGATAATGCGCCGAGCCATAAAACAATGACTGTTATGGCGTGGTTTGACGATAATTCCTTGTCGTGTGTAGATTGGCCAGCACAGAGCCCTGATTTTAATCCCATAGAGCTCTTATGGGATGAATTAGAGTGCCGAATAAGAAGTTTGGAACCAGGGCTTACTACTAAGCAACAGTTAGCGGCAGCATTATGTACTGAATGGAAACGCATACCTATCGCTGTGTACCAAAACCTTGTCGAGAGCATGTCTCGAAGGGTCAGTGCATGCATTAAGGCCAAAGGGGGCCGACACCGTACAAATTTATGTCAGTAAATGCTATGTTGTGCTTCTCTTCAAGGTGTCCGGTGACTTTTGTCAATATAGTGTGTAACGTACCAGGAGAGGAGATGTGACGTACCTGCCAGCAGGACGCACACGACATAAAGGCAGATAGGAATCAGAACAAATGTCCGCGTAGCTTAATTGGTAGAGCAACTTATTCCGGAATGAGTGGACCCGGGTTCGAACCCCGGCGCGGATAAAAATGACGGAGAAATTCACTTCATTATAATTGGCGCCCGAACTTTTCTCGAACACGAGATCTTGACGTTTATTATCCATGTCTTCCTTACCTGAGACAACTTCAATTTTCTACCCCAAGGCAAGTTCCGAGGGTAATGGTGTTTTTTATGACAATTTGCAAGAAGCCTGTGGGTCTGACTTTGATATGCATGATCTACACGTACCCAGGCATTCTTCACCATTTCGTAATATACCAGCTTCCTATTACTCTGAGTCGCGAGTCGTTCCTGAGGGAGTTCAATCCTCTCAGCAAAGCAGAATGCTTGCCCATTTCGTGCCGCATGCAGGAACAATTCATTTCAATGGTTTGGAGGGGTCCTTAAAGTTCCTCGAAGATCTGGCAATGAGTGTAAGTCATGACGTGGTGGTAGCTAGTATATAGGCGCGTTCATCGAGACTTGGGGAGAGCTTTTGTTGTTGTTATGAGAGAGCGTTGTTGTTTACGGAGAGCATTTGTAATACGAGGAGAGATTGTGTTGTTATGAGGAGAGATTCTTCATTAGTGTAAAACAAGTTGTGTGTGTGCTTTAGTTGACCAAGAGTCTTATAATAAAGAAGTTACTGTAAGTTAGTCTTTCTCAATTCATAGTTTTTGTCAGACCTCTGTCTGGCTGTTAGGTTTATAACATTAGTTTATTACCATAAATAACCAGCGTTAAGACTTTGTTTACGTTCGTATAGTAACAACCTTTTGAATTCACTATTTTGAAGCTTAGTACAAGTATATCATTAGCTAGCTGGTAGGAAGAGAATCATTCATATGAATTAGCTTAGCGAAAAGATTATAAAGCTAATTCATTATAAGTGTACTTCATGCATTAACGTATTAATAGATAGTATTACCCCATTAGCGTTAATATATTTTTCACCTAAATACCCAGTCTTCCACACTAATTTTTTCCATGCCCTCTTTCTCCAAGGTGCACCCTAAAAAAATTTCATGTATAAATTATTATTTGGAAATGTCATTTATTAAATACTCGTGGAAAAGAAATTGTGAACTTACAAAGGAAAAAAGTGCTGAAAAGAAAACATTTGCGAAAGGTGATATCATTCAGAACCTCTCTCTGTTTCACGTGGACATTTATTGGCATATGGCTTTACATTAGCATGTCTACACTGAGTGATCACTGAATAATGACCACCTACCTAATACTTCGTAAGCCTTCCTTTCGCCCTCAGTACAGCAGCTATCTAGCATGGCATGGATTCAATAAGATGTCGAAAGCATTCGAGAGGTATGGCCAACCAAGTTGTGTGTAATGCGGCCTTCAATGCAAGTGTGGAAGTGACTGGTGTATCAAGACACCTGATATGCCGTTCCATAGTGCCTCACAAGTGCTCTGTGGGATTGTTATCTGGGGAGGAGTTCAGAGGCAAGTCGATATGCTGGAACTGTATTCCTCAAACCATTCTTCCGCAACATTGGATCTGTGTCATCTTGGAAAACACCGTCGCCATTCGGGAAAAAGTGCAACATTATTGGATGTACAGAGTCAGCAAGTAATTTACGATAGTGGGCATTAGTCATACGTTGTTCCACATGCACCAGAGGTCCAAGTTCCTGCCAGGTAAATATGCCCTACACCATACAACCGAATCCACTGTCGCCGCCCCGGTGGCGCAGTGGTCTAAGGCGCTGGCCTCTGATCATTCGTCCGTAAGGGGTCCGGGTTCGAATCCCGGTCAGGCATGGATGTTGCGTTTGTCTTACGGCACTGGCTCTCTCCCTTCCCTGGAACCAGTGACCCTAAATTAGGGACGGGCGACTGCTTATAGCCCATTGAGTTGCTCACGGTGGTCGTTAAACCTCCAATCAAAAAAAAAAAAAAAAATCCACTGTCTTGCACTGTGGAGACCCTGCAGGATGGATCGAGTGCCTCATCTTGTTTGCTCCAAATACGTACACAACCATCCACGGATTGGAGTAAAAACGCGACTCGTCAGACCAACACACTTTTTTCCCAGTCATCCGACGTCCAACTTGCATGATCTTTGCACCAGGCGAGTCTTTTGCGCCGAAGAACCGCGGTTAGGAGAGGGTATCGTGATGTCGTACAAATCTTATCCTATTCCAATATTTCCATTTATTTATTTATTTATTTATTTTTTTTGGAGGTTTAACGACCACCGTGAGCAACTCAATGGGCTATAAGCAGTCGCCCGTCCCTAATTTAGGGTCACTGGTTCCAGGGAAGGGAGAGAGCCAGTGCTGTAAGACAAACACAACATCCATGCCTCACCGGGATTCGAACCCGGACCCCTTACGGGCGAATGATCAGAGGCCAGTGTCTTAGACCACTGCACCACCGGGGCGGCTTCCATTTATTAGAGTGGGATAAGATTTGTAACCCATGAACAGTGGACGGAAGGCGGGGCGGCAGTTCAAAGTGGGTATTTTTGATTGCAGGTTTAACGACCACCGTGAGCAACTCAATGGGCTATAATCAGTTGCCCGTCCCTGATTGAGGGTCACTGGTTCCAAGGAAGGGGGAGAGCCAGTGCCGTAAGACAAACACAACATGCAAGCCTCACGGGATTCGACCCCGTACCCCTTTCGGACGAATGATCATAAGCCATCGCTTAGACCACTGCGCCACCGGGGCGGCGGATAATTTCCATTTATTAGAATAGGATAAGATTTGTAACACGTGAACTGTGGGTGGAAGGCGGGGGTGGCGGTTTAAAGGAGGTTGCCGCTCCGGTGGCGCAGTGGTCTAAGGCGTTGGCCACTGCTCATTCGTCCGAAAAGGGTCCGGGTTCGAATCCCGGTCAGGCATGGATGTTGTGTTTGTCTTACGGCACTGGCTCTCTCCCTTCCCTGGAACCAGTGACCCTAAATTAGGGACGGGCGACTGCTTATAGCCCATTGAGTTGCTCACGGTGGTCGTTCAACCTCCAAAAAAAAAAAAAAAAAAAAAAAAAAAAGGAGGTAAGTTTATCGAGGTTCAACCATACCTTCAAGAGGTTGATTACTAAAGCCCCAACTGGCGCAACATAGTTATTTTTATTTGAAACCTACCATCGGTCTACCGAAAGATCGTAGCTTTAAAACTTGCATTGCAAAAATATGCTACACAAATCTCGAACTGTACCGCAACTCCATGTAATCGCATTGCGAAATGCGATGCTATACAGGTAAAATTTCACTTTGGTGTGCATAATAAAGTGTCCTTTCTGTGTACAAATCACGTTGAATTCGCGGGGAAATGTAATTTCAGCAATGTACCTATACTCCGAGTCAACCTAAGAGTGAACCACTATGAAGGGTACGAAACAGCTACCTCCGCTACGAAAAATAGTCCCTAGCGTTTAGAGCGAAAAGCATCAAAATTATTACTTAGAATCCATTTTTGTTTGCTCAACAGTTTATCAGACAAAATTGCTATTTAAAAAAACATTCTAGAAGTTAGAGCGATTTTTAAAATAAATTTGTTCTGAGAAGTTGTTGAATCAAGAGCTTCGCACTTTCGGCTATTTCTGCCCTCTTGGGATGCAACTCGGACAGGGGGAAAGGGTGGAAAACCTCACTTAACATTAACAACACAGAGGCAATAAATTGACGATCGGGGAAACTCGAAGGGTGCGTTACTTAAACAGGCAGTATAGGGGAAGCAGTTAGGCCTCCACCAGACACCCACTCACAATTCCCACTGCTTGTGAGATGTGTGGGTATGTGGAGGGATCAGAAAGGAAACAGTTGAAGAGAACATTAACGCGGATGGATACCGTTCTTGCGTTCCACGACGAGATGTGATAAGGCTCTCCCGCCTTTCCCAGTAGTACACTTTTAGGGTGAATTGGAGTATGGGAAATTTCGAAGGGCCTCCTTGCAGAAAAATCGCATACATCGGCATCATGCCATAAACATTTCTGTCATCTAAGTTTTATTACACTACTGTTTGTGAAAATTGCAATACCAAGACAGAATCACGCTGTTCAAATGAAATTTAGAACACAGATTCCTCATGTTATAGGAGATAACTGATTACATTTATACAGCGATACAAGATTTTTTCGCTTCAAAACTCAGTATAACCTCGATCAACAATAACATCCTCCACACGGTGTGGCATTGAATGGAAGAGGTTTCTGATATCGTCCTGGGGAATAGCCTGCTTCTGTCCGAGACCAGAATTCATTTGAAGTGACTGGCGGAGGCGCTCGCCAGTCGCTTAGATACCATGTCCCAGACATGTTCGATCGGGGACATATCCCGTGAACGTGCAGGCCAGGGAAGAAGCGGTATCTACAATGAATGGAATAGGTCTTGGACATTCCGGGCTGCATGTGGCCGAGCATTGTGCTGCTAGAATATAGGGCCAGGACAACTCTGTAGGAAGGATATCACCTCTGCCTCTAAAACATCTCCGATATATCGCTGGCTGTTGAGGACTCGCTCAATTCGTATCAGGCGAGATCGCGAACTGAATCCAATGGCGCCCGAAACCATGATGATTGGCGTTGGGTTGCTATGACGCTGCAAAATGCACACTGCAAGGTGCCGTTTACTGCGATGTCTTTGAACACGCATGCGACCATCATGGTGCATCAAGTTGAATCGCGACTCGTCAGAAAACACGACTTCTTGCGAATCAGCGAGAATCCAATGGCGCCCCAAACCATGATGATTGGCGTTGGGCCGGTATGACGCTACAAAATGCACACTGCAAGGTGCCGTTCACTGCGATGTCTTTGAACCCGCATGCGACCATCATGGTGCATCACGTTGAATCGTGACTCGTCAGAAAATACGACTTCTTGCGAATCAGCGCGAATCCAATGGCGTCCCAAACCATGATGTTTGGCGTTGGGCCGGTATGACGCTGCAAAATGCATACTGCAAAGTGCCGTTCACTGCGATGTCTTTGAATACGCATGCGACCATCATGGTGCATCAAGTTGAATCGCGACGTCAGAAGAGAGTGGTTGAAAGAGACTTCAACGTACTTCCCCGGCCCCCTAATTCCCCAGACATAAACCCAATTGCGCATCTGTGGGACCACCTCGATCGTGTTGTCCGCTCTATGGATCCTCCGCCATGCACCCAACTGCAGCTGTCAGATGCACTGTAGTCAGCATGGCTCCACATACCTGTGAACACCTTCCAGCACTCCCACCCCGTTTAGATGCTGTCCGCGCTGCACTCGGCGGTTACTCTGGATATTAGCTGGTGGTCACAATAATGTGACTCGACCGTGTACTTACCATACTTGTTTGCTTGATTCGCTACACTAATTCTTGTCGCCTTTTCTTTTCTTTTTTTTTTTTTTTCACGAGAAGCGACAGTTGCTATATACACTGACGGAAAAGGAAATCCCAACACCACGAAAAAATAGTTGTAGAGGAATGAAATGGCGGCAATACATTTGTATAGGTAACATATTTAATCGATTAAAGTTTCAAGACCACAGCTTATTGTAAGCGCGAGAAGAGCCATTTTAAATGTGAAATGCTGGTACATTAATAACCGGTGTAACCGCCAGAATGTTGAATGCAAGCACGCAAACGTTCATGCATTGTGTCGTACAGGTGCTGGATGTCAGTTTGTGGGATGGAGTTCCATGCCAGTTGCACTTGGTCGGTCAATACAGGGACGGTTAATGCTGGTTGGGGGTGACGCTGGAGTTGTCGTCCAATGATGTCCCATACGTGCTCGATTGGTGAAAGATCTGGTGATCTAGCAGGCCACGGCAACATGTCGACACTCTGTACAGCATGTTGGGTTACAACAGCGGTATGCGGGCGAGCGTTATCCTGTTGGAAAACACCCCCTGGAATGCTGTTCATGAATGGCAGCACAACAGGTTGAATCACCAGACCGACGTACAACTGTGCCGTCAGGGTGCGTGGGATAACCACGAGAGTGCTCCTGCTGTCATAGGAAATTGCTCCCCAGACCATAACTCCAGGTGTAGGTCCAATGTGTCTCAGTCGCAGACAGGTTGGTTGCAGGCGCTCACCTGGCCTCCTTCTAACCAGCACACGGCCATCACTGGCACCCAGGCAGAACCGGCTTTCATCAGAAAACACAACAGATCTCCACTCCGTCCTCCAATGAGCTCTAGCTTGACACCACTGACGTCGCAAACGGCAGTGGTTTGGAGTAAGTGGAATGCACGCTACAGGGCGTCTGGCTCGGAGCTGTCTTTCAAGTAACCGATTTGTAACAGTTCGTTGTGTCAATGTGGTGACAACTGTAGCTCTAATTGCTGCCGCAGATGCGGTACGATGCGCCACGGCCATACGCCGTAACCGGCGGTCTTCCCTCTCAGTAGTGCTACGTGGCCTGCCGGAACCCGGTCTTCTTGTGGCAGTACCTTCCTTTGACCACCGCTGCCAACAATCATGCACAGTGGCTACATTCCTGCTAAGTCGTTCTGCAATATTGCGGAAAGAAAATCCACCTTCTCGTGGCCCTATTACACGACCTCGTTCAAACTCCGTAAGCTGTTGATAATGGCTTCTTCGTCGTCTTAAAGGCATTCTTGACTAACATCAACACCCTACGTCGAATCTCAACGATAACTAACGCTCACGAACGTTACAGCGCGTATTTACAGCAAACCTGCTTTGCATGTTCCGAGGGGCGCTACTAGCGCCACACGTGTGCGCCGAGCGCGAAATTTGCGTAGACATCATCTTACAGATGTACTCTCACCGCCTACCAACTGTCGTTTATCTAACACAACCCCTTTTTGGTGTTGGGATTTTTTCCGTCAGTGTATATTACGACCCTAGTCAATTCTACATAGGTGCTCTTTCCCCTTTGAGGTAAAGAGCACCTATGTAGAATATAGGTGCTCTTTACCTCAAAGCTCTTATATCGTTGAACTTCAACGAATCAACCAATTCCACACAGGTTTCCTTTTTTGTTGTTGTCCAGTTCCTTCAGCTAGTATTAATAGAAAATCCGTCTTGTTGCACGATGATACTTATTCAGCTAAAAACGAAACCTATGTACAGTTTTAAAAATACACGAGCACTTTCGGTGTCACATTGACACCTTCATCAGATGTGATTTCACCATGTGGTTACACGCTGGTCTTAAGTACGTGGAGTAGATGCATCATGGGAAAGGTAATGTCAATGTCACATGATATACCAGATAACAAGACAGTCAAAAAAAGGGCATAATTAACCAATGAAAACTACTTAACAGAAGCAATTGTTATTGTGCTGTCCTTCCCAACAAGATTGCTCCAGTGTTCAGGTAAAACACAAGGATAATAGTCATTACAGCAACGTGTATTATAAGCCGAAATATAGAGGCTTTCTGCAAATAACAAGGAATAAACAGAGTTAGGTGTGTTTATAATCTTAGCGTTGTCCCAGTCTGGGATGGAATTTCCAGCACTTACAGTTCTTGCAAAAGAGGTGCTTTGGTGATTCATTTTTAAATCATATCTGTGTTCATTCAATCTCAAATCCAAATTTCTTTTGGTTGAACCCACATAATGATTATTTAGTTCACCAGAGATAGTGTCGAGCATAGGAATAACATACACACCCCATTTTTTCCCTTTGTTAATTTTGTCACAATCGTTGTGGATAATGGAATATAGATTGCATGATCGTATTCCAAATTGTATTTTATGACGGGAACAAATGTTGGTAAGAAGGTTTACAATATGTGGATTAAAATCAACAGATCCAACGTACTTTTTAGGCACCTGTTCACTAATTAAAGCAGTTGACATAGCAAACCGTACTTTATTGTGCACCCCCTTAACAACGTTGTCCGGGTAACCATGGTTTTTAGCAAAGGATGATATCCATTGTAGTTCTTGAGCGCTGGCAAAATGGCTAGAAGAATGTGAATATGCTCTTCTAAATAGGAAATGCAGAGCAGAAACTTTATGCTGAAAAATGTGAGCAGAATTGTACGGAATTAGAGTGGGTGTGGAAGTAGGTTTTCGATAAACGGCAAAAGACAGGGAATTGTCAGAAGGGTTACGAGTAATTTGAAAGTCAAGATAAGGTAAGACGAAATTATTTTCAAGTTCTATCGTGAGTTTGATGGAGGAGTATTGAGCAGACATAGCGTTGACAAACTGATGTAACTGATTTATGGTATATGGCCAAATTACCAAGATGTCATCAACGTAACGGATATAGAGACTAGGTTTTTGTGGGAATTCTTGTATGACTTTATTTTCAATATGCTGTAGAAGAATTTCTGCTAAGACTGCGGATAAAGGTGAACCCATGGCTGTCCCGTCGGTTTGTTGGTAAAAAATGCTCTGAAATTTGAAAAATGAGCGCTTTTTAATGAGATGAAGAGCATTCATTATGAAAGCAATATCATTGGCAGAAATGTTAGAATCAATGAGCAAAGCCTGAATCAACTGAAATGTAGCCTCCATAGGTACATTTGTGTATAAGGAAACTACATCTATGGACGCCAAAAAATAGGAAGTTGGTAGTGGCTGAATTAAGTTTAACTTATCAATGGCTTGTGTGGTGCTCTTTATTGAGTAGGAAGAATTCACAGGAAATTTGGTGAGATAACTTGCCAAAGCTTTTTCCAAAGGTCGGGTGGGGGCAATGTAACCTGACACAAGAGGGCGAATAGGGTACCCTTCCTTGTGTAGTTTTAATCTACCAAATAAATCAGGTACATGGCAGCCGGGGGGTGGATTGAAGGCTTTTGAAAAGGAGTCCGGGGGAGCTGAAGAATTCTTAAGGCGGCTTAAAGCACTAACAGTAGCCCTGGTAGGGTCTCGTTCCACTATTACACGAGGGATACTAGAAATGGCATTGAGCATTTCTTGAATAAAATCATTTTGATTTAAAATCACAACTTGACTAGTTTTATCAGCTAAAAGAATGGCAATATCTGGGTCCTTTTTCAGTTCAATCAGCTGCTGCATTTCTTCATGAAGCTGGCATTCTTCGATGGTTTTACACCGTCTTGGATTCAGCTATCAGAACAGATAGCTGAAGGCATCCTTCAGCTATCTGTTCTGAGGGCCATGACCCTACCTTTCATTAAAGCGTTCATGTTTTTCTTTTACATACTTACCATCCACTATATATATACTTAATTCTTTTACTTACCGTACTAGAGTATCTCTTTGCTTTATCCACTTTTACTTACATCGTTTTATTGATGCGGAGATTTGCTTACTTTATGACTAAGTTCTCTTACTGTCTTATTCTTGTACTGACTGATTTCCATTATGAAATCCTTACTTTCTCACGTTCATACCTATTTACTTTTATATATGCCTTCATATTCTTTTACTTACCTTACTTTCTGAAACTTACCTTGATTTTATTTAGTTTTTTTTTATAAAGAAAAAAAAACCTACCTAGCAATTTACGTGTGCAAACGATCTGTTAATTTTATACGATTTCCTTTCCGTTTGGTGTGTTCAATGATTTCTTTCTCGCAGTCTTTGTAGTGAAACTTACAATTTCCTTATATAGGCAGATGGTATTTACAGTGCACTCTACACATATACAGTTTCTGATTACTATTTAAATACTGACAGGCATACAAAGTCCAATCAATTGTAACGTACCAGGAGATGTGACGTACCTGCCAGAAGGACGCACACGACATAAAGGCAGATAGGAATCAGAATAAAATGTCCGCGTAGCTTAATTGGTAGAGCAACTTATTCCGGAATGAGTGGACCCGGGTTCGAATCCTGGCGCGGATAAAAATGACGGAGAAATTTACTTCATTATAATTGGCGCCCGAACTATCCGGATGACCCGACCGTTCACAATCTCGCAATGGTGTGATGTTATTTCCACACCGCGAGATAGGAAAAATAAGAGCAGCACTTCGAAAAAAATAAAAATAAGGGGGAGATGATGTAACGTACCAGGAGATGTGACGTACCTGCCAGAAGGACGCACACGACATAAAGGCAGATAGGAATCAGAATAAAATGTCCGCGTAGCTTAATTGGTAGAGCAACTTATTCCGGAATGAGTGGACCCGGGTTCGAATCCTGGCGCGGATAAAAATGACGGAGAAATTTACTTCATTATACAATATTTTATTAAAGTTGAAAAATATGGCAATATTATTTTGTTGCGGACTGGGAATACTACATTGCAATGATCTACGTCAGTTGCTTAAGTGCAGAATTTTATCCCAAACATTTTTTTGGCTGCCTTCACTCCTTCTTCCATTAAAAATGATTAATTTCTCATGGTAAAAATGGCAAGAAATTGAGTTAACTGTCTGTAAAACGCCTCAAGAATAAACAAGAAAAACGACACAGAATTTTCAGGTGTAACGAGCACGCCTTTTGAAACCGTTCTGACCCAAATTATATTTATCAAAGCTATTCAAATTCAATGGAACTGGTATGGAAAACAATAACACCTGACGGAAGAAAGAAGTTTTTCAATCGGGTTTTAATCCCGCAGATATTACTGTAAACGGAATCGGGAACTTGTGCTCTCTGGTTGAAGACTTGTGCGTTAAGAAAAATTTGAAGCTAATTCAGAAACGTTTTGCAGCGGAAACCTCTCCAACAAAGAAAGAAATTTTCAAATCGGAATCTCCGAAGCAGAGATATGGAAAAATATAAGATATGTATCTACGCCCCCTGGCGGGAAAACCATACATTATTTTAAGAAGAAAGTATTCTGAAAAGGTTTCCCGATGTAAGCAGTATCAGTCCAAGAAAAAAAAAACTTTTAGTCTTGTTTTCAGGAGCACAGATTTTGCTGCAAATACATCAGAAGCAGAAATTAACACTTATGCCACCTGGTGGCCAAACCATTCTTTACCAAATATTAGCAATTATATGAAAAATATTTTCCATCTAGAAAATGTTTTGTTACACCTTATACGCCATTCATCCTGTATCGCATGAAAAACATGCTCGTTACACCTTATACGCCATTCTTCCTGTATCGCATGAAAAACATGCGATACAGGAAGAATTTTTTAAATCGGAGTTTTAGAAGCAGAAATAACGTAGAAAACGCAATTATCTTTGCGCCCCCTAGCGGGAAGTCTATGATTTACTTGAAAATTTTGAATTTACATGAAAACATTTTGCATCGGAAACACTATCCAACAAAGAACGAATTTTTCAAATCGGACTCCTAGAAGTACAGATATTGACAAAAACTAGATATACATCTACGCCACCTGGTGTTGAAACCATTCATTATTTTAAGAAGAAAATATTCCTAAAAGGTTTGTCGACGTGAGTAGTATCGGTCCACAAAAGAATTTTGTTCAATCGAGGTGTTAGAAGCTCAGATTTTGCTGCAAATACATCAGAAGAGTAAATTAAGGCTTACGCCCCCTGGTGGCCAAACCATTTTTTTTTTTACCAAAATTAGAAATTATATACAAAGGATTTCCCATCAGGAGCTGTACCCTGTGCAGAAATAATTTTTCAAATCGGAGTTTTTGAACAGAGATATTGGGGGAAACACAATTTACCTTTACGCCCCCTAGCGGAAAGTCTATGAATTACTTGAAAATTTTGAAATTACATGAAAAACATGTTACATTCGAAACTCTATCCAAGGAAGAAATAATTTTTGAAATGGGACCATTAGAAGCAGAGATATTGACAAAAATAAAATATACATCTACGCCTCCTGGCGGAGAAACCATGCAATATTTTAAAAAGAAAATGTTCGAAAAAGGTTTATCTACGTGAGTGGCATCGGTCCACGAAATAATTTTTTCAATTGAGATTTTAGAAGCTTAGAGTTTATGGCAAATACATCAGAAGCAAAAATTAACACTTACGCCGCCTGGTGGCCAAAGTATTCTTTACCAAAAATTAGAAATTATATGCAAAAGATTTACCATCAGGAGCTGTATCCGCTGAAGAAAAAAAAATTCAAATCGGAGTTTTAGAAGAAAAGATATTGGGAAAAACGTAATTTACTTTTACGCCCCCTAGCGGAAAATCTATGCGTAACTTGAAAAAGTAACTATACCTAAAATACTCTTCCACATAAATGGAATCAAAAGATGAAATAATTATTTTCAATCGTATGTTTAGAAGCAAATATATGGAATAAAATGTATTTTGAATTCGACATCATCGGCATTTACACCCTCTAACGGCTAAATTGTTCATCATAAAAACAAAACATAAAACGAAATGAAGGCTCATCATTTGAATATTTCAAGCTTCCCAATGCCAAAAGAATTTTTGAAATCGGACTAATAGTTGCAGAGATATGGTGCCTACAGACGGACGGACAAACCAATAACATAAGCACGATCTTTTTTTACAAAAGACGTGCTAAAAATAAATAAAAGCATTGACATACACTGAAGATCCAAAATATTATGACCACCTGCCTATTAAACTGGCGGAAAGTGAAAAAAGAACACCAAGAAGGACACGTCTGATACCAACGAAATTTATACAGCATAATAACGGAATACAGAGGACAACGTGATCAAAACATTATGGCAAAATACAGCTTTTTGCTGGTAAACTGAAAAATAACATTTTCATGCAACATGGTTAGTACGAGGTTGAACCACCATGAACTGCGTCACACTGTGCAAATCTGGCATGGAGTCTGTCGTACAGATGTTGGATGTAAGTTTGGGGTATTGAGTTCCAAGCATCCTCAACCTGGACGCGTAAATCGGGGATGGTCGTGGCTGGCCGTGGAGACCGGATAAATCGTTGTCCCATAAAATCCCACACGTGCTCAATGGGGGACAAATCCGGTGTACGTGCAGGCCATGGAAGTTGCCTCACACTCTGAAGTGCATGTTGCGTTGCACGTGCCGTGTGTGCGCGTGCGTTATCTTGCTGGAAAACACCACGATGGACCGACCTTACAAATGGCACAACAACGGGCTGAATGATGTTGTTGATGTAGGAGGTGCTGTTTAACGTACCCGGTACACACACTGGTTGTGTACGGGAGTGATAGCTGATCGCTCCCCACACCAGGAGACCAGGTGCAGGCTCTGTGTGTCGCTGGCGGATGCAAGAAGGGTGGAGACTCTCCCCTGTGCGTCTGCGAACACGCATACGGCCATCGGAGGCTCCCAAGCAGAGTCTGCTTTCATCGCTGAACACGACAGATCGCCATTGCGTTCTCACGTGCAGACGTTGGCGTCACCACTGCAGCCATTCCTGACGGTGGGCTGGAGTCAGAGGTACACATGCCAGAGGCACACGTGCACGTAGCCTTGCATCCAATAGACGGTTGCGGATTGTTCGCACAGTCACCTCAGGTGCAACGGCAGCTCGGATTTGCGTCGCAGTGGATGTTCTGCTTGACAACGCCGCTCTTCTTATGCGTCGATCGGTCCGCTCATCAGTCCGTCTGTGACTCCCGTGTGGGAATGTTCCTCGGACCATCTACGCCACCATCGTACCACCACCGATACTTCCCGTCCAATTCGCTCCGCAATACGACGATACGACCACCCGGCTTCGCGGATTTTAACCCGTCGTATGACGGTCACAGTACGTTAAAAACTCATATAATGTAAAAATTTAGATAATAAAAATGATGTCAATTAAAGGTCATGAAAGGGCATCAGTAATATGCCTGGCTTGAGTTTCTTCAAAAGTTTCATTTAGTCTGCGATTAGCTCTACTTTCTTTCAAGTTGTGCAAAGTATTAGAACATTGGTTTGCACACCATCGCCGTTTTCGTTCTCTATTTAAGTGTCGTTTTCTTTCAGCTTTATCTTCCATCTTGTACTACAAAGAAAAAATTCCACGGAACCAATTATTGTTTTTAAATTTCCATCGCAGTGAATCAAAACTGCGCCAGCAGTTACTTTCTTACCACTTTACTTGTTCCTTTTTAGGAAATAAAATAATGCTGATTCCTTTTTTGAAATTGCTCTGTAGTTTTATTTCCTTTTATGAAATTACTCTGCAGTGCCAAGAAAATGAAATAAAACACGACATAACACCTACGTAACAGAACAAACGTCGCAGACAGTTGTTTGAGCACGTGCGTGTTGCCACAGATGAGGTCGTTTTCTTACTAAGTTTATTTTATTTTCCAGTATTTCTCCTTGATTTTACGTAACGTGCGATCGCCGTGAGCTCATTAGTTCCAGTTTCGCCACTGGATAAAAGCAGATGGCGCTGCAAGTACTCAATGACTTCATAGCGTTAGGGACAGAGGCAGCCTATTATATAGGTTTTATGGTGAAACTGAGGATTTTTTCTGGTTATCCGGAGCATAACGTTAAAATGCTACAGTGTGACAAGGATCACAGATAGTACGACAAGTAATGTTATAAGTGTATGTGATTTAAATTAGAAAAAACATTACACCCTTTTTGTAGTTTAAAACTGTACATATATGATATATCTTTGAGTACTAAAAGGTACTAAAAATAAATTTACTCAATCAAATTCATAATAAAGTACATTTTTTACAATTAAACAACGATTCACACACATAATATAACACATAAGAACCTATGACGTATATTCTAATTTAACTTTCATTGTTTGTATCTTTCTGTAAGTTTGAGTTCATTCTCTTGAAGCGTTTTCCACCTTAACGTTATGTTTTTTCACTCGCTGAATAATGTTGGCAACAGTCTTGAGGTCAGAGTGCGTGAGGTGTGCATGCTGGCAGATAAGAACGAGCGATATAGTGTTGGCGGAAGCAGAAAAAAGTGTGGTGGTGTGGTTTTCGTAGTCGTGATTGTGATGTACTACAGAGGTAAAGTACGAGTCAAGAAGACAAATCTGCAGTGCTGCATTCCGTCCGTGTAGCTTAGTTGGGAGGGCAACTTACTCCGGAGTGAGAAAGGGCTGCTTCGATCCCCGTTTAGCACAAGTTTGTGTTTTCACATTGGCAGCCGAACGTAAAAATTGATGTACTGGCCGTTGGAGTTTTGGAAATCACGCATGCATAATTCGATGAAAATTATTTGACATTAATGGCATCTCTTCATTCAGACTTAGATTAAGTAGCTCAACTTAAGATATACCATTCTCAAACACTTTAATAATAACGATCAATATAATATTTAAATCTGGTTTTTTTTTGTTTTTTTTGGAGGTTTAACGACCACCGTGAGCAACTTAATGGGCAGTTGCCCGTCCCTAATTTAGGGCCACTAGCTCCAGGGAAGGGAGAGAGCCAGTGCCGTAAGACAAACATAACACCCATGCCTCAATGGGATTCGAACCTGGACACATCTCGAACGAATGATCAGAAGCCATCGCTTAGACCACTGCGCCACCGGGGCGGCATTTACAGTACATCTTTACATACAGGAATACATCTTAACTACAGGAATGAACTTAAACGGCCGCCCCGGTGGCGCAGTGGTCTAAGGCGCTGGCCTCTGATCATTCGTCCGTCTGGGGTCCGGGTTCGAATCCCGGTGAGGCATGGATGTTGTGTTTGTCTTACGGCACTGGCTCTCTCCCTTCCCTGGAACCAGTGACCCTAAATTAGGGACGGGCGACTGCTTATAGCCCATTGAGTTGCTCACGGTGGTCGTTAAACCTTCAATCAAAAAAAAAAAAAAAACTTAAACGAATGAATAATGGATTGTGTGTGTGTTTTTTTTTTTGTTTTTTCGATAGAGGGTTTAACGACCACCGTGGGCAACTCAATGAGCTAAAAGCAGTCGCCCGTCCCTAATTTACGGTCACTGGTTTCAGGGAAGAGAGAGAGCCCGTCCCGTAAGACAATCACATCTATGCCTCACCAGGATTCGAACGCGGACTCTTCTCGGACGAATGAGCAGAAGCCATCGCTGAGACCAATGCGCCACCTGGAAGGATTGTGTATATACACTGCTGGCCACCCAAAATGCAACACCAAGAAGGAAGCATCCGATTGGCCTGAAATTCGCAGCATGTATCGCCCGCGAGAGGGCATGCAAACGATTAGCATTGCAGGGCATATGCAAAACATGTGCGCCCGGCACGCCACCAAGAAGCACTATAAGAAGGATGCACAGAAGGCGGGGTGTAAGCAGTGGAAGTGTGCTGTGCTGCCGGACCTGTGCGTGGGAAGCTTCCTGATGCCTCGCCACAGAATGCGGCAGTCATTCCAGCACGTTTCCGAGTTCGACAGAGGACGAATAGTGGCTTATCGCGACAGCGGTTTATCGTACCGAGACATCGGCGCCCGTGTGGGACGACATCCAGCCACAGTGAGGCGAGTATGGATTCGATGGGTACAGGAGGGACAGACGAACCGACGCGAGTGATTGCCGCAGCCGCGGCACACCACCGAACGAGAGGACCGGCATGTTGTGCGGCGGGCATTGACGGCTAGCACCGCCACATCACGAACGTTAGCGCAGGAATTAGAGAGTGTTGCGCAAGAACCTGTGTCAGCACGAACCGTTCGACGTCGTCTGCAGGAGCGGGGACTTGTCGCACGACGCCCATTGCTCCGATTACCATTGAAGTTACACCACTGGCGAGTGCGGCGGCAGTGGGCCGTTGAACGTCGCACCTGGACTACGGAATGGCACGACATTGTCTTCTCCGACGAATCCCGCTTCTGCCTACAACACCACGATGGTCGGATCCGCGTGTGTCGGCACCGCGGCGAGAGACTGTATGACGCCTGCATTATGCATCGCCATACCGGTCCGTCGCCTGGCGTTATAGTTTGGGGCGCAATTGGATATGACACCCGCACCCCTCTGGTACGCATCGCCGGTACACTCAACAGCCACCGCTACATCTCTGACATTTTGGGGCCTGTAGTCCTCCTTTACCTGCAGGACCTGCCAGCGGCCGCGTTCCAACAGAACAATGCGCGCCCGCACGTGGCACGCATCGTGCAACAATTCTTCACGGCCCACCAGGTGTCACTGCTGCCGTGGCTCGCCTGTTCTCCCGATATGTTGGCCATCGAACACGTCTGGTCGCTGATCGGTAACAGAGTGGCACGGCAAGCACCACCCGCAGCTACGCCTGATGAACTGTGGGATCGTGTGGAAGCAGCCTTGCCCGACATACCCCAAGTCCACATCCATAGCCTCTTTCGTTCGATGCCGCGGCGTGTAGCGGCCGTTATTGCCAGCCATGGGGACCACACGAACTATTGATGTCTGCGTGTTCGGCAAGTCGCACGGGCCTGTAAGCTCAATCGTTTCATCTTTGTATCTGTTGTTATGTGTCCAGTAAATCTGGCTTTGCTATCTCGTGTCCTTCTTGGTGCTGCATTTTGGGTGGCCAGCAGTGTAAATCACGGAGTATATGTCTCTCGAGAGCGCGAGAGAGACAGCTTGCACATCCACCTTGCAGGTGAACGTAAGAAAACAGTCGAAAGGACATCTGACGGGCGAAGGCCACAGGTTCTTCGAAAAATGTGTGGTGATTGTTCCACACATCGTTTGGAATCAATGAAAAATTCCTAATTTGGTTCAAAAAAAAAAAAAAAAAAATAAGAGGGAGATTATGTGATGTACTACAGAGGTAAAGCACGTGTCAAGACGACAAATCTGCAGCGATAGATTCCATCTATGTAGCTTAGTTGTGAGAGCAACTTACTCCGGAGTGAGGGGGCGTGAATTCTGTCTCCGTCACGAACAAATTCTTATTTTACATTGGCGCCCGAACGTGAAACTGGATGTGTACTGGCCGTTGGGTTCTTCGGAAATGTGTGATGATTGTTCCACACATCGTTTGGAATCTAAGAGATAGACATTCTTTACCTGTTTGGCTGCTTCCTAATGCTTGCCTAATCCTACTATTAGAGCATTGTGTAACGTACCTGCCAGCAGGACGCACACGACATAAAGGCACATAGCAATCAGAATGAACGTCTGCGTAGCTCAGTTGGTAGAGCGACTTGTTCCGGAATAAGCGGACTCGGGTTCGAATCCCGGCGTAGACCAAAAATGACGGAGAAATTTACTTCGTTATAATGGCGCCCGAACTATCCGGATGACCCGACCGTTCAAAATCCCGCAATGGTGTGATGTTATTTCCACACCGCGAGATAGGAAAATTAAGAGAAAAATAAAAAGTGACTTCGAAAAATAAAAATGTGTGACGTTGCATTCCACACACCACATTGACTGGGAGTTCTCAAGTGCGCGTTCTACAGTGGATGGCTGCCTGCAACGATTCATGGTCACGGCTGACCCGTGGGCCATGCCCCCGGTCCTCTTTCGGGGGGGGGGAGATGTAACGTACCTGCCAGCAGGACGCACACGACATAAAGGCAGATAGCAATCAGAATGAACGTCTGTAGCTCAGTTGGTAGAGCGACTTGTTCCGGAATAAGCGGACTCGGGTTCGAATCCCGGCGTAGACCAAAAATGACGGAGAAATTTACTTCGTTATAATTGTAGTGGTCACTTCTTGTTGTTATTAGGGTATAATTTATGTACATTCTCAATAATGGTTAAAACTGCGAATTGTTCACAGCGGACGGAGTAAAAATTGTTCTTCTGCATGAAGAAGGGTATTCTTCAAGGCAAATCGCTGAAAGAGTGGGCTGTAATCCATCTACAGTTATTAGGCTATTGAAGAAGGTAAAAGACACGGGTGGTATTTAAAATTTGCGGTGCAAAGGAAGGCTCAGATCCACTACAACCAGGCAGGACAGAGTGCTCAGAAAGCTAAGCTTGGCAGACAGGAGGGTCAATTTACCTGAATTGCTTCAAAGATGGTCTTAAGTGACTGATGTTACTGTTAGTGCATCTACTGTTAGGAGGAGGCTGCTTCACTATGACTTACGTGGCTGCAAAGGAAGGCGTAAACCACTGTTAACTGCAAATCAAAGACAGGATAGACTTCAGTGGGCGAAACAGCAATTCTCATGGACAACCAAGCAATGGGAATTTGTTTATCAGCCATGAATCAGAATTTTGCCTTAATGGGAATCAGAGTAGTGCCTAGATAAGGAGATTCGAGCATGAAGAATTTCATCCAAGTTGCTTAGTGACTACTGTTAAGCATTCGGTGAAGGTCATGGTTTGAAGCTGCATGTGTGCACACGGCGTTGGGAACCTCCATATTGTCGATGGTACGGTAAATGCCCAGAAATACATCTGGATATTAGAAAACAAGATGATGCTCTCATCATGTGGAAAACTTTATGACGGCAATTTTATTCTTCAAGATGACAATGCTCCCTGTCATCGTGCTAAAGTAGTGAAAAAGTGGTTTCGGGAAATAAATGTTCAGCGTCTTGATGGCCCACAATAATCACCTGGCTTAAACCCGATCGAAGATTTGAGGTTCAAAGTGTCGTATGGACTATCGAAGAAGAAACCAAGAACAAAAATTCAACTCACTGAAAACGTAATTCAAATTTGGTTTCGTATTGTTCAACCCAATCTTTTACAAAACCTTGTTCACAGTATGCAGCAAGATGCAAGGCTGCGATTAAAGCTAAAGGATTTGCAACAAAATATTAGGTACATTTAATAATTTTGCTCCATTATATTTGTGTATTTGAATGTTATTTCGTTCCTTATGAATTACAAAAACGATTTATTGCTGTAAACCTAAGTATTGGATAAATGATCCTTTTCATAATAATTTTGACTTGGTCATATAACTATGGAAATTGGTTGGTTAAAAAAGGAGTAAAACTTAAAAATTCACGGTTCTTGCAGGTGGTGAAATACTTTTGCACACCACACTACTGTAACTTACAACAGTTAAAGGACCTGCTGGTAACGTGTTCGTGCCAAATAACACGTTACTATCAATTAACCTACAAGAAGGATTAAACAGAGAGTTATACAAATGCTGGACTGGACACCAAGGGACAAGGATTAAAGGATCTGCTGGTAATGTGTTGGTACCAGATACCACAAGACACCCTTATGAATCTTGTAGCGTCAATACCTCACCGGTAAGAGCTTTTTTGGCAGCACTTAGAGGACCATCATCATATTAGGCAGGTGGTCATTATGTTTTGGCTCTTCGTTATATTCCTAGGAGAACTGGCCATCGTGGGGCAACTGAAATGCTGGACTGGACACCAAGGGACAGGAAAAGACTCACAAGAAGATGATGAGTGGTAGACAGAGCGTTATACAAATGCTGGAGTGGATACCAAGGGACAGGAATAGACCCACAAGAAGACGATGAGTGATAGACAGAGAGTTATACAAATGCAGGAGTGGACACCAAGGGACAGGAAAAGACCCACAAGAAGAAGATGAGTGATAGACAGAGAGTTATACATATGCTGGGCTGGACACCAAGGGACAGGAAAAGACTTACAAGAAGACGATGAGTGATAGACAGAGAGTTCTACATATGCTGGACTGGACACCAAGGGACAGGAAAAGACTCACAAAATGATGAGTGATAGACAGAGAGTGATACACTGAAGTGCCAGAAGTCATGGAATACGTACCTAGTATCGTGTAGGACCTCCTCTAGTCCGGCGAAGTGCAGCAACTCGACGTGGCATTGATTCCACAAGTGGCCGGGAGACTTCTGGAGAGATGTTGAGCCATGCCGTCTGAACAGCCGCCCACAGTTCCCTGGTATTTGTAGGTGCAGGATGGTGAGTGCGAATGGACCTTTCCACTACGTCCCATAAGTGCTCTATTGGGTTCATCTCGGGCGAATATGGTGGCCACACCATCTATCGGAACTGTCCAGAATGCTTCTCGAACGAATTTTGGACGACTTGGGCACCAAATGACATAGTGCATTGTCCGTCTGGAAAATCCAATCGTTGTTGGGGTACATGAAGTCCATGAAGGGCAGAAAATGGTCCCCCAGCACAGCAAAAAAGCGATCACCGGTTAATGACGTGTTTACGGACACCAAAGGACCCAAACCGTGCCACATAAAGACACTTCACACATGTATGGAACCACAACCAGCTTGCACAGTGCCTTGTTGACAGCTTATGCCCATCACCTCATGGGGTCTGCGCAACATCCGAACCCTACCATCAGCTCGTAGCAACAGGTAGCGTGACTCATCGGACCACACCACATGTTGACAGTCTTCCAGTGTTCAATTACCGTGTTCAAGAGCCCAGATGCGGCGCTGTGTCCGATGTCGTGGTGTTAACAAAGGCACTCTGGTGAGTTTTCTGCTCCAATACCCCATGGGCGCTAAATTACGCTACACTAACCTGATGGATATGTCTCTGATACCTCCTGCATTGAATGTGGATGTTATTTGAGCCAGTGTCCCTTGTCTATTAGCATGGACAATCCTGGCCAGATGCTGCTGGTTACGGTCATTCAGCACCCGTGGTCGGCCACTGCGCTGTCCTTGGTGGGTGGAAATGCCTTCTATGGGGTATTCTCGGTACACACGTGACACCATGGATCGAGGAATGTTGAATGTTCGCACAACTTCAGAAATTGAATGTCCCATCCGTCTGGCTCCCTCTACCATGCCCCGTTCAAACTCCGATAATTCACGTCGGCTTGCCATAATCCTACTGGCGGTTGTTCAACCTGACTTACGATATTACACCTCGCAACTGATAAAAATCTTCGCGTGCGTCGAAGCCTTTATACGACGGCAGCTCCAGTTAAAACTTTACATACTGCTATCCCACGACTTTTGGCACTGTTGTGTTGATTAGACTTTGGGAGATCTTCATCGAGCAGTGTATTAAAAATAGTAGATAATGTTGGTGACTATAATCGATATGAAATAAAACTTTCTATATTTTAGGGAACGTTAAAATATTTTCAAAACTTTTTAAGATGCTGCCTTTGAGGCGGGAATAAGAAAAAAAAAGAGAAATGTTAATGAAAAAAAGGTTACATACATACATACTGTATATATACCCCATGTACTATGGCTGTAAATAACTTGTTTGCAGTGACGTCTGTAACTCGAAACAAGGATAACTCTTCTTTCTCACGAAATCTGATACCAAAGTGTTAAAAGTTTCGGGGACGGACCGTACTCTTTTTTTCCTTATCCACCTCGCACCCAGCGGAGGAAGCACACACACATACACAGGTTGAGAGGGAGAGAGATATTTAAAGAAAGAAAATAAAAAAAAAGTGTTGTAGAAAAGAAAGCTGCCGACCGTAGTTCCGTGATCATTAGTTCTTATAATGAAGCGCTTGCCAGCTACACGCATAGTGCAGCGATTGCGAGGTCTCCCTCTGGAACAAAAACTAGTTCTTGACAAATGGTTCTGTTATCCTGAAGGAAATCAGCAGTGTCTTTCTTTAAACGGCTCTTGCTGGTGAGAGCATTTCAAAATTAAATTTAAAGTAGATCACGCTCTTTCTTCCCACAATATGCAATGGGACAAAATAGCACGATATGTATCAACCGCTTGGGTTCTTTCAGATACTATCAGATTTTTTCTTCGCGTTACAGTTTATTCCAAACGAGGACGACCAATTGTTGTTTATTTTTTCCATTCTAGTGGTTATTAAAACAGCAATTATTCTACACTTCGCCATTGTCTGGAAAAACCAGAAAGTTTGGTGGGTTTGTAGACACGGAATCAATGACAAGCTGCGTAAATAGGTCACAAATGTGCTTCAAGTAGTTCAAATACTTCCAATTGCATTTTTAGCATTGATGACGGTTTGAATCTTTTATTTTCAAAATGCTATGTTTGAAAATAAAGTAACAATGCTGATTTTGCATGCACTGAAATTCAGAAAAGCTAACGACATTCTATCTTCATAAAGCACTATTTTGCAGTGCTCTAAATAAACTGTAACATCTCTATAACCAAACTTTTCTTCGAATCATTGTTATTTTAGCACAATGCTTTGAAGTTCTTCCGGAACATAACACAATAACATTTTGAGGATATGAATTAACAAAAGTGCAGCGTATCTGGGAAATGTAGTCATTCATCTGTTACACAGACAAACGTTCCTTAAAGTAAATACTGAATAGAAAGGCACATAAGCACGTTTTATTTCGACACAATATTTCTCCCACGTTCAATTTTTCTAAAATCAAACTAAGAATTTCTCCATTACTGCTTCGAGACCTAAACACCAATCTAACAATTTTCCCATTCTAGCTCAGGTCCGTCAAAGTACGAGTATATCCAACAGTTTTCACCTTCACATGCCCATAACTTTCGAAATCAATCCTAGATTTTCTCAATTCCTCCTTAGAATCTCCAAAATTAATTCTCCATAGTTTCATCATTCATGCTCAGAACCTTCGAAATCAATCCTAGTTTCTTCATTCACACTCAGAACTCTGGAAATTAATCCTACAGCTTCTCCACTCATGCCCAGAACCTTCGAAATCAATCCTACAATTTTCCCATTCATGCTTACAACTTTCAAAATCAATCCTACAGTTTCTCCATTCGTGTTCACAACCTTCGAAATCAATCCCACAGTTTCTCAATTCATGATCAGAACCTTCGAAATCAATCCCACAGTTTCCCCATTCCTGCTTACAACTTCCAAAATCAGTAATACAGTTTCTCCATTCATGCTCACAAGCTTCGAAATCAATCCAACAGTTTCTCCATTCAAGCTCAGAACTTGCGAAACAAATCCCATTTTCACCATTAATGCTTAGATACCTAAAAACCAATTCAACAATTTTTCCATTCCTGCTCAGAACTTTCAAACCCAATCCAACGATTTATTCATTCATGCTCGGATCTTTCTAATTCCGTCCAACGATTTCTTCATTAATTCTTAGATTCTTCAAAATTAATCCAGCTGTTTCTACATTCATTCTCAAATCCTTCAAAATCAATCCAATAAATTCCCCTAGTAAGAAAATAATCCCTCAAAATTGACATTCAGTGCCCCTAAAAAAATAAAAAAAAAACCCCGCAAAAATCGAAGAACCTACACTTTTCAGCCCTTAACACCCGATAACACGTTCGCAGCAGTCAGGACCGAACTCCCGTCGTTTAGGTTGGTACAACAGATAACACGCGCCTTGAACCACTGAGCCAAAAACTGGGATATTTATCTCACGTTCCTCATAAAACAAATTGCACGACGATGAAAAAAGTTTTTTTGTTAATAATGCGAGTGATTTAGTCATTTTACTTTCTGTTGGAGCTTATTATTTTTCTAAATAGGTTTGTAATATTTTTTTTTCTTTAGAAGGACTTCTCAAAAAATTAAGCATTTTTCATCGTGATTTTTCGAAGCAACAAAATGCTCTGCATCTTTTTAAACTGACAATGACTTTCAATTATCTTTAAAAAAAGGTGAAATGTACTTTTTTATAGTATTATTTCTCAAAATAAGTATGAAATTTACTCCTGGTAGCAGTGGTGTACCTACATACATTTTTGGGGCCCTGAAGCTTGAACTGTTGGGGGGGGGCTCCTTCGCAACCAACAACCGGGTTTGGGTAACCACTGTTATCATCTTCAATGAGGTTGTTCAAAGACAACCTCATTGAAGAAGATAACAAAAAGTTGCTTTAATTTTAACGCGCTTGCCCATAATATTCTATTTTTAACACAATGTGTAAAAAACTAATTATATGATACTCTTCCACTAACCTCTTTATTTTTCAGGTCCTTCGTGCTATAGCTTGTTTCAACTTGTTCCTTAGTGTTGCTGCCGATCTTATAATGACATACAAATACACTATAATTTAATTTTAACCATTGTGACATTGTAACGTATACTCTAGATTCACTTTCCTTTTGATTTTTACTATCTCTGGTTATTTTATTTTACTATGTAAATTATCTTCTTACTGAACGAGATGTTATTTCTCCCGCTGAATGAGATCTGGCAATGAGTGTAAGTCATGACATGGTGGTAGCCAGTATAAATAGGCGCGTTCAACGATACCAAGGAGAGCGTTTGTTTACGTGGAGGAGAGCTGTTGTTTATGTGCGAGAGAGCTTTTTGTTGATGTGCGTAGGGAGAGCTTCGTTTATGTGAGTAGAGCTACGTTATTTTGTGCCAAGAGCTTCTTTTTTTGGATTTGAGGTTTAACGACCACCGTGAGCAACTCAATGGGCTATAAGCAGTCGCCCGTCCCTAATTTAGGGTCACTGGTTCCAGGGAAGGGAGAGAGCCAGTGCTGTAAGACAAACACAACATCCATGCCTCACCGGGATTCGAACCCGGACCCCTGACGGACGAATGATCAGAGGCCAGCGCCTTAGACCACTGCGCCACCGGGGCGGCGCCAAGAGCTTCATTCTATGTGATTAGGTTTTTTCTTCATTATTGTGATACGATTAATGTGACTAGTGTGTGTGTGTGTGTGTTGGATGATTCCAGAAGTTTTCCTAATAAAAGCTTTTTAAGTAAGTACGTTTTTCTCAGTTCATAGTACTGTCAGACCTCTGTCTGGCTGTTAGGTTTATTTCATTAGTTGTTATTATTAACAACCAGCATAAGACTTTATTCATCTTAATTACTACTACAACATTACTAGCAGTTAAAAGCTTGTTTATTATTATTACTACACTACTAGCAGGAAAGTTTATTCATGATATAATTAACAAACAACAAGCATTTGAACAACCATTAGTAGAAAAAGCTGAATTCATTATAACATGCCTGCCCCGCAGGACGCACATGAGATAAAGGCAGATAGCAGTGAGAGCACATGGCAGTGTAGTATAGTGGATAGCACTCGGAGCTGAGAGTTGGGGTTCGAATCTCGCCTTCATTAGTTTCATAGTAGATCCGCCCCTGCTTGGTCGCTATAAATTGTGGTTCTTGTTTTAAGGGATCCAAAGACTCATACCTAGACATCTTATAATCACCTGTTCAATAAATTAAGTACCCGGTTTCTTACAATAACGCAGGATATAATAAATAGTAGGTGCACAAAATAGGGGAGAGGAGAAGAAATATCCTATGCCACTGTAACCAAAATTCAAGCGATATACTATCCACAATATCTCGCTACAGAACTTCAAAATCAAATACCTCGACAGATATTGAAATTTAACAGTTAATCAAACACCCAAGTATTCCCGTGAATTTCTCCTATTACCGGACATTTTTCATCCTATGGATACGGAAAAAGTGAGAACGGAGTTTTTCCTCTAATATAAGAAAGGGACTGCGGAAAGGTTTCTGAAAATTCAGTATTTTCCGTTAACACATCTTGAAAGCGGTAATTTACCGTCAATATATTAGGTGTAAAACTAAGTTTTAAAGCGTTTTTTGTGTGACGTATACCTCTAATTTACATATCCGACATTCCCCCGTGTTGTCGTCACGTGACCGTAACTGGTCCAGAGTATAAAATGTGACACAGAGGTTTGCCCAACCGTCAAACGCACTTGCACATCGGTAGGTGAAAGAGGGCAAGCGATACTGCATTTATTCGACACTGACTTCGTTACGAATTTCATCAAGGAAAAAGTGCGTCAAAAGCATGTGCATCGCCTATTTTCATTCGTAAAGGTATTGTTTTTTTTTATCGATCTGTTCTCTTCTCGGAGAGAATATTGCATCGAAAAACACGTGTGAGGTTTGGTTTAGACGGTTTAAAGCAGGTGATTTTGATGTTAGCGATCGAGAACGTAGCGGCGCCCCGCAGAAGGTTGCACATGTGGAACTGCAAGCATTGCTGGATGAAGATTCGTCTCAAATGCAAACAGAACTAGCTAAACAACTGGGGGTAACTCAACAAACCATTTCCAGTCGTTTTTACGCCCAATGGGAAAGATTCAGAAGGAAGGAAAATGGGTGGCACATCACCTGAACCAGAGGAACAAGGATGAGTGTGACATGAAGTGCTTGAATCTGTTGAATAAACAAAACAGAAAGTCTTTCCTGTGGAAAATCGTTGCGGGTGATGAAAAGTGGATATGGTACGACAATCCCAAACGCAAAAAACACTGGGTAGACCCCGGTGAAGCAACGACTTCGACACCGAAGCGCAATATTCACTCCAAGAAAGTTCTGCTGTGCATCTGGTGGGATATGAAGGGTGTGCTCTATTATGAACTATTGGAACAGGGTCAAACTGTTACTGCTGATCGCTACAAGCAACAATTGCTGCGATTGAACCAGGAAATCTGTCGGAAACGAAACGTCCATTCACAGGCAAAGGATTGCGTTTCGTGAAATTACTGCATGACAACTCTTGTCGCGAAATTGGTCAAAGAAATGTTATTGACGCTTTGCTGGGAAGTTTTCGAGCAACCGGCGTATAGCCCTGACATAGCCTCATCAGACTATCATTTATTCCGATCGATGCAGCATGGTTTGTCTGCTGTACGGTTCCGGGCATGTGACGAAGTGCAAAAATGGGTTGACGATTTCATCGCGTTACACGACGAAGTATTCTTCATGACTGGAATCCGTCAGCTGCCCGACCGATGGCGGAAGGTGATAGACAATGACGGCGCATATTTTCATTCGTAAAGGTACTGTTTTTTTCCTCAAATTACATGTTGCGTTGTCTTAAAACGATTTAAAACTTATTTGTATACCTAATAAGAAAGGTATTGTGCAAAGGTTTCTGAAAATTCAGAATTTTCCCGTGGTACGAAAAATCCGTGATATTGAGGTTTCTTTCCGTCATTTCACGGAAAAGGTTATATCAGAAATATCCTTCTTTAATTCACGAAAGGAATGACGGAAATTGGCTTGTGAATTTCAGAAACGTTTTTACACTATACAGTATGTCACCCAGTGGCTCCTATATGAGTACTTTTGGGGGGGGGGGGGGGCTAAGAAAATCCTTACCTCCTTCAAGGCTGTCAAACATTTCAGTAAATGTACAAGATGCTAAAATGCACAAATACATCGCTCTTTCCACGTTCCAGAAACACATAGCATCCAGAGATGCTATGAGTTGCGTCGAGAGATGGCACATAGCATCGAGAGATGCTAACATATCCAGAGATCCGTGGATTCAATTCCCCGGCGGTAACCGAATAAAAATTTTTCGGTTACTATGTGTTTCTGGAACGTGGAAAGAGCGATGTATTTGTTTATTTATTGACGGCACGTATTTGGAGGATTTTCACATACTAAAATACAACAAAAATAACTGATACTGTTTGGCAATTAGTAAATAGCTAACAAGTACCTTATTTTAAAATATGAAAGGTCTATCAAAAACTCATATAATATTTTTCTGTTCTGTTCATTATATTTATTTATAAAGTTACAAAAAAAAACTGAAACAATAAATGTCTTAGCTGATTTTAAAAATTATCATTGCAACTTCATACTACATGTGTGATGATGGTATGTAAAAACTACATTTCAAATGAATGAAAAGTTTGTAGCAATTCTTTTTGTCAACGCAGAGGTTATAACTAAAATATACACTGAAGAGCAATTGAATTAGAGACAGCTGGCGTTATGCAAATGTGGCGCTGTGGGCGGCCCTGTAAACGGAAACGACAAGACGTATGCAACGATCCGACAATATAAGGAGTGATGCGACGGGAATGAGTAAGAGTCGGACGCAGTATGGGTAAGACGAAGGATCTAAGCGCATTTGATCGTGGGCAAATTGTCGGGTCCAACGAATGGGTCACTTCATCTCGGAAGCCGTGCAGGCACTGGGATTTTCACGAGCCACTGTGTCACGGGTGCACCGTGAGTACATCGAATCCGGTAAAACCATCCCTGCAAGGGCCAACTGCCGTGCACAACAGCGTGTGGATGAGCGGGGCCACGTCGGCTAGCTCGTATTGTAACAGCGGTTAGACGGGCCTCAGTGCAAGAAATCAATCGGCAATTTAACGCTGGTGCACAAAAACGTGTAAGCAGCCACACCATCCAGAACCATCTCCTCGCTATGTGGTACAGAAGCCATCGTCGCACGAGGGTACCGCTGCTGACCGCACATCACAGGGTGCAAAGATTAGCATGGGCGCGGGAACATCACCACTGGACTTTAGACATGTGGGAAGATGTTGCCTCCTGGACTGATGAGTCGAGATTCACGTTGGTACATGCGGATGGCAGGATACGAGTACGGCGCATTCTCGTCTAGGGACTGTTTACGTGGACTGAAATGCGACCCCTGGTACGTGTGACATCGTCCCTCACAGGTGAACGTTACCGGGATATCCTGGACGATCATTTGCTCCCATTCGTACGTGTTCAACATCCCACTGGGGACCTCATCCTCCAACAAGACAATGCACCGTGCCATCGCTCCCGAATTGTATCCGAATGGTTGTATGAACACTCCACCGACGTGACCTCGCTTCCTTGGCCAGCTAGGTCACCTGACCTTGATCCCATCGAGCACATCTGTGATGCCATCGAGAGAGATGATCCCCCTCCATCAAATCTTCGTGAACTGTGGGAGCTTGTTCAGGGGTCGTGGATCCGTATGGCTTCCCAACGCTTCCGGTGTTTTGTCGAGTCCATGCCGAGACGAATCGCCGCCGTCAACAGGGTGAAAGTGGTGCTACATGTTACTAGACAGGTATCTCTAATTCAATTGCTCTTCAAGGTACAATTAAAGTTATAATTACAGTTTAGAACATTGTGATGGGAAAGGTTAATTCCACCTCGATATCTAGTACTTTTAGGTCTTTGGCACCACAATAGTGGGTAAAAATTGAGGTAATGCTTGGTGGAATAGTGAGATTGATGAGGCAGTAAAGAAAAAGAAGAAGCCTATTTGGGGATGTTGCAAGTTAGAGTCTCTGTGGATGAATATCGCTGTAAGAAGCGTGAAGCTGCTAAGCTGGTTCGCCACAGTAAGGCAAAAGATAGGAAGGAGAAGGTGGAAAAGCATGAATTGGCTTTTGGAAAGATAAGAAGACTTTCTGGAAATACATGAGACTCAGGAAAAATAGGGGAAACAAAGTTGTAAGTTGTGTGAAGAATGAGATTGGGGAAATGTTATGGGAGCCCAATGAGTTAAGTGACAGATGGGGTGAATACTTCTGTGAGTTATTAGATCAGGAAAGCAAAGATGATTCTGAGACAGATGCAGATGATGTCACAATGAGGGATGAAAGCACAGGAGGGATCTCAAGAGAAGAAGTGTGTAAAGCTCTAAAATCTCTTCAGAATGGTAAGGCTCCAGGAGTTGATGGCATAACTGCAGAGATGTTGAAATATGGTGGTGACTCTATAATTGACTGGTTAACTGAAATTTGCCAGTTGTGCTGAGGGTTAGGAATGGTCCCTCGGGATTGGAAGGATGCTATTATTGTTCCCTTGTATAAGGGAAAAGGTGATCAGACTGAATGCAAGAACTATCGTGGTATTAGCCTACTGAGTGTGCCAGGGAAAGTGTTTGGTAAGGTTGTTATTGAAAAAGTACGGGGTCTTACATCAGAGAAAGTGTGGGATGTTCAGAGTGGTTTTATGCCTGGTAAAGGCCGCACTAACCAAAATTTTGCATTACGCACGATGACTAAAAAGTATCTGGCTGTTGGTAAGAAAATTTTTGCTGCCTTCATACGTTTAGAGAAAGCTTGACTGAGTAAATAGGACACTTTTGTGGAAAGTATTGAATGAATATGGTGTTACTGGGATTCTACTTAATAGTGTGAAAGCCATGTATGCTGGTAGTAGAGCTTGTGTACGAGTGAATGGTGTTTTATCAAAGTGGTTTTGTATTGGTGCAGGAGTCAGAGAAGGTTGTGTAATGTCACCATGGCTGTTTAATATATTTATGGATGCGTGCATGCGTGATGCCAAAATAGATAATAGTGGTTTATGTCTTGGTGATATCCGTGTGTGCAGATTACTGTATGCTGATGACACTGTCCTGTTGGCAAAGAGCAAAAGTGAGTTGCAGAGTATGTTGTACCAGATGTACGAAGTTTGCATGAAATTCAAACTGAGTATAAATTTGGGAAAAACCAAAGTTATGGTCTTTGAGAGAGGAACTGGTAGCCTTGAATGTAATGTAAGTATAAATGTCACAGTGATTGACCAGGTGAGTGAGTTTGTGTATTTAGGAAGCATGTTTGACAGAGAGAACAAATTAGATGGTGAAATCAGTAGGCGAGTGAATTCTTCATTGAAAGCCATAGCTGCTCTGGGAGGTTTTCACAGGAATGATGGGTTCTCTAGAGAGTCCTGCATGGATGTGTATAAAGGTGTAATTGTTCCTACTCTGATGTATGGTAGTGAAACCTGGGTACTACAGAAGAAACATAGAAGTCGTTTGTGTGCTGGAGAAATGCGTTACTTACGGGGGGTTTGTGACAAGACACGTTCTGATTATGTGGGGAATGAAGATGTATTGCAGTTGTGTGATGTGAAGCAAAATGTTGTTAGCAAGGTGGAGACTAATATGCTTCGGTGGTTTGGTCATGTTGAAAGAATGAGTGATGAGATGCTTACTAAAAAAATCTTTTTAGCCCAAGTGGCAGGAAGGAAAGGAAGAGGAAGGCCAAGGAAGACATGGGTGGATCAGATTAAAGAGTGTCTGCATGAGAAAAAGATTATGAGTATGAAGTATAAAAGATCTTGTGTACGGCGTGTAATGGATATCAGTGAAGCCCGAGTTGTATGTCAAGATCGCTGTAAATGGAGAAGTTTGATACGACAACAGTAAGTAAAAATATCTGGTAGTTTGTATTTCTTTTTGGAGCTAACCTCTGAATCTCAGAGAACAGCTTAGTGACATGTATGTATGTATCTAGAACTTTTCAGAGAAAGCAAATTGCAGATTTCGCTTGTTTTTGTAAAACTTATCTATAGCCAATTCTTCCAAATCCAGCTCTTTCTCTTTTATGCTGTCTCTGTGAACACTTACTGAGAACAAACTTGAAAGACGCTCTTCACTCATTGTGCTCCTCAGCCATGTCATTACTCGCCTGAGGGTGGCAAATGACCTTTCCACAGTGCATGTTGTTGGCGGAATTTTGAAAATACACGCATAGCCAAATCGGGCAAATCAAATTATTAAAATAAAGAAGTTTGATAATTGCAATCGATCATTAATATCTTATTATTTTGAAAAATAAATGCTTTAAAAAAAAGGTTTCGTCTATTTTGGTGTTTTAAATTTATCAAAAATTTGGCTATACCAACGGCTGAGGGGGGGGGCCTTTAGCCCCCTGCTCCCCCTTACGGGCGCCCTTGATATCAGCCCAAAATGATTACACATAGCGTTCACTAACTCTTTCGTTGTGCGAAAAACCCGTTATTTTTAGTTTGGAGGCCTGCTATCCCCTTTCACATGTAACTTAAAAACAAACTCCGCCTGAAATCGAAGAAAGAGACTTCTAAATTCAAGGTCGTTACACTGTGATAAGAAAACTGTTCCTCGACAGGCCCATTTAATAAAGGAAAACAAATAGGAGTTCTGGCTGATAGAACTGTGTAACATATATGTAATGAAACATAGGAAGTGATCACCTCGTTGCTTCAAACGCTGATCTCTTGTGATCTGAATTATTCATAAGCAGGAGTGAAAAAGGAGAGGTCACGGCATGAAGCAGCCATTCGGCTAGGATGCCAGTGCTTGGCATCAAAGGAAATCCTTTCTTCATTCTGTTAAAGAGGTGGTGATTTCGAAAGCACGAACACACATTTGTCGGCTTGTTTGAATTGCAAAGAAACCTCTGGCAGTAAAGTGAAAAGTCGTCTTTTATTACCCCTTAGTAAGCCGTTCGACATTCTCCCAGCAATTTTACCAAAAGGTTTACGACCACCCATCTAAAGAAATTTTCGCTCGCACAAACTTTAATGGTCAGCACGTTGGATATTATGCGGATAAGCAATATCTGGAAAACTAGAAATATTGTTTTTTTACAATGAGGGAGTGTTCTGAACATGATACTTTGTTGCTATTCATTTTCCACGGAAGAAATTTCGGACGATTTGAACTTAAGCGATTCCAGTTTTGATATTTGCGTAAGAAATAAGTGGCGTCAAACTCATATATATATACACACCTGGCCACCCAAAATGCAACACCAAGAAGGAAGCATCCGATTGGCCTGAAATTCGCAGCATGCGTCGCCCGCGAGAGGATATGCAAACGATTAGCATTGCAGGGCATATGCAAATCATGTGCGCCCGGCACGCCACCAAGAAGCACTAAGGGTGCACAGAAGGCGGGGTGTAAGTAGTGGAACTGTGTTGTGCTGCCGGACATGTGCGTGAAAAGCTTCCTGATGCCTCGTCGCAGAATACGGCAGTCATTTCGGCCCGTTTCGGAGTTCGACAGAGGACGAATAGTGGCTTATCGCGACAGCGGTTTAACGTACCGAGACATCGGCGCCCGTGTGGGACGACATCCAGCCACAGTGAGGCGAGTATGGATTCGGTGGGTGCAGGAGGGACGGACGGACCGACGTGAGCGATTGCCGCAGCCGCGGCACACCACCAATCGAGAGGACCGGCATGTTGTGCGGCGGGCATTGACGGCTCGCACCGCCACATCACGAACGTTAGCGCAGGAATTAGGGTGTGTTGCGCAACAACCTGTGTCAGCACGTACCGTTCGACGTCGTTTGCAGGACCGGGGACTTGTCGCACGGCGCCCGCTGCTCCGATTACCATTGACGTTACACCACCGGCGAGTGCGGCGGAAGTGGGCCGTTGAACGCCGCACCTGGACTACGGAATGGCACAACATTGTCTTCTCTGACGAATCCCGTTCCGCCTGCAACACCACGATGGCCGGATCCGCGTGTGGCGGCACCGCGGCGAGAGACTGTATGACGCCTGCATTATGCATCGCCATACCGGTCCGTCGCCTGGCGTTATGGTTTGGGGCGTAATTGGATATGACACCCGCACCCCTCTGGTACGCATCGCCGGTACACTCAACAGCCACCGCTACATCTCCGACGTTTTGGAGCCTCTAGTCCTCCCTTACCTGCAGGACCTGCCAGCGGCCACGTTTCAACAGGACAATGCGCGCCCGCACGTGGCACGCGTCGTGCAACAATTCTTAACGGCCCACCAGGTGTCACTGCTGCCGTGGCTTGCCTGTTCTCCCGATATGTTGCCAATCGAACACGTCTGGTCGCTGATCGGCAACCGAGTGGCTCGGCAAGCATCACCCGCGGCTACGCCTGATGAACTGTGGCAACGTGTGGAAGCAGCCTGGACTGACATACCCCAAGCCCACATCCAAAGCCTCTTTCGTTCGATGCCGCGGCGTGTAGCAGCCGTTATTGCTAGCCATGGGGGCCACACGAACTATTGATGTCTGCGTGTTCCGCAAGTCGCACGGGCTTGTGAACTCAATCATTTCATCCTTGTATCTGTTGTTATGTGTCCAGTAAATCTGGCTTTGCTATCTCGTGTCCTTCTTGGTGTTGCATTTTTCGGTGGCCAGTAGTATATATATATATATACACACACACGGTCGAGTACATTATTTTGACTACCAGCTCATATCCAGAGTTTCTGCCGTGGACACAGCGGAGAGCAGCTAGACGGGGTGGCAGTGACTGAATAAGGTGCTGGAAGGTGTTCACAGGTATGTGGAGCCATGCTGACTGCGGTGCATTTGACAGCTGCTGGAGGGTGCGTGGTGGAGGATCCATAGAGCGAACAACACGATCGAGGTGGTCCCACAGATGCGCAATTGGGTTTAAGTCTGGGGAATTAGGGAGCCAGGGAAGTACTTTGAAGTCTCTTCCAACCACTCTCGGACATTTCTAGCTGTATGACACGTCGCATTGTCGTTCTGGAAGATCCCATCCGCCCCAGGGAAGACAATCAGCATGTATGGGTGTACGTGGTCTACAAGATGGATTCATGACGAATCCGGTCCATAGTGCTTTCTTCAGGTATGAGTGGACCAAGAGAATGCCACGAAAACATTCCCCAGACCATAGCGCTACCCCCACCAGCTTGTGTTCTGCCAGCAATGGTTGAAGTGTGTTTGTTCTCCGATATTTCTCGCCTTATACGCCAACGTCCATCCGTTCGAAGAAGCAGCAAACGTGACTCATCGGAGAAGGCAATCCTTTGCTAATCAGCGGAAGTAGGACTTCGATACTGCCGTGCAAATGTAAGTCTTTTCTGCCGATGCACCTTCGTTAGCATAGGTGCAGTGACCATCCGTCTGCATCGGAGCTCCATACCCAGCAGGGTTTGCTGAACTGTCGTTTTAGACACACTTCCGGTAGCCCCCTGGTTCATTCAGCCAGTGAGGTGTTCCACTGTAGTGTGGCGATCGACCCTCACGCACCATCGAAGCCGACGTTCACCTCTCACATCAATGGCGCGTGGGGCTCCGCAGTTTTCACGTCTCTTATTCGCAACGGTGCCATTTCTCCAATCACGATACACTTTAATCACAGCAGCACGCGAACAGTTCACAAACTTCGCTGTTTCAGAAGCACTTCCACCCATGGCCCGAAAGCCGATATTCATCCCTTTTTGCAAATCTGATAAATCGCTCCTTTTTTTATCCATGACAGCAACGAGTGATATGTTTTCAGATTGCCTATATAATGAATTAGCTTTATTTTCTTTCCGCTAAGCTAATTCATATGAATGATTCTCTTCCTACCAGCTAGCTAATGATATACTTGTACTAAGCTTCAAAATAGTGAATTCAAAAGGGTGTTGTTACTAGTTAATTACGAACGTAAACAAAGTCTTAACGCTGGTTATTTATAGTTATAAATAAATGTTATAAACCTAACAGCCAGACAGAGGTCTGACAAAAACTATGAATTCAGAAAGACTGAACTTACTGAAAACTTCTTTATTTATCCGACTCTTGGTCAACTAAGGCGCACACAACACTAGTAGTACAATAATGAATAATCTCGCTCTCCTCATAACAACACCAAAGCTCTTCTCATAACAACACACAAAGCTCTCCTAAGTCTCGATGAACGCGCCTATATACTAGCTACCACCACGTCATGACTTACACTCATTGCCAGATCTCATTCAGCGGGTGAAATAACATCTCGTTTAGTAAGAAGATAATTTACATAGTAAAATAAAATAACCAGAGATAGTAAAATCAAAAGGAAAGTGAATATAGAGTATACGTTACACCTACAGCTCACTTTATACAGTATATCCTCCAAGCCAGCTCATGACAAGTGCCTTCTTTCATTTGGCTACGCGCTGTTGACATTCAAAGTAGGAGGTGGTCACAATAATGTGACCCGACTGTGTATATACAGAACGACAGCCCCGCATGGCTGTCGTTTTGTTTCGTTTTAAAGTTTGTTTTGTTAAAAATGTACACACATCTCTCGGATATTTTATCGCTAACCTAATTTAAACGATTAACCATTGTATAATAACCAAACACAGTTTTCTCCCTCTACAGTAGAAGATGCAGGAATTCTTTAATGCTTCAGAACTTTCCTAACAGCTCCGCGGAAACACGGATTACCGCGTTTGCCCTTTAACCTACGACAGAAACTGGCCAAGCGGCAGCCAACTATGACACCGCGTTAAAAATCGCTTAAATCGTTATTACTTGTCATTCTCATGCCGAAAACAGCTCTAACAGCTGGCAAGGATGTGTATCGCGTTATATACGCACTGGCGGACGCAACCGAATACGCGCATAGGTGACGTTGCTATGTATTTTGCATAAGCTCGTCTGTACCAGTTTTTCTGGCACTTCAGTGTATATAAGGCGTTCAAAAAGTCTCTCGGCAGGGGATATCTTACACTGTAAAATGTAAGTGGTGTGAATTCACGGAACATTTCTGAAAATAACGTGCAGCAAAGTTGGCGGTAGATGTCCGTGTTTTTCAGAAATTTCCGTTTTAAAAAGTACCCGTTTATTTTAACTTCTGTATTTTCACAGATTTTCCGCAGTTAGAAGTTCCGTTTATTTCAGGAAAGTCTACTTCAAGTTTTTCCGTATTTAATACCGCAAAATCGACGACCCACCACTTTTCAGACCTCACCCTAGATAATCCTTCCTTCACATTCAGGATGAAACCCCAAACGTGTAGGACAACGGATGCCTTTAACCACTGAGCTACAAACGTTCCGAAATCTGAGTCACGTATATCGTAAAAGAAATTGTGCGGCGATGAATTTTTTTTTCTTTTTTTCCTTGTCATTAATGCGAGTGGTTCAACCATTTTATTTTCTGTTGGAGCTTATTATTTTTCTCAATAGGTTTCTAATAATTTTTTTTTCTGTAGGAGAACTTTTCACAAATAAATGATTTTTCATCGTGATTTTTCGAAGCAACAAAATGCTTTGCAACTTGAATTTTTAAAAACTGACAGTGACTTTCAGTTAGCTGTAAAAAAGGTGAAATGTTCCTTTTTATAGTATTACTTCTCTCTCTCTTTCTCTCTCTGTCTTACACACAACTCCTAAATATAAAATTTATAACCTTGATAGCTATAACAGACTTTTGTCTTAAGTTGTCCAAAGACTGATACACATACATCGTAAAACCAACTGTACAATAAGTTAAGTACCCTATTTCTTACAGTAACACAATACATATTGTAACGTACCAGGAGATAGGAATCAGAATAAAATGTCCGCGTAGCTTAATTGGTAGAGCAACTTATTCCGGAATGAGTGGACCCGGGTTCGAACCCCGGCGCGGATAAAAATGACGGAGAAATTCACTTCGTTATAATGGCGCCCGAACTATCCGGATGACCCGACCGTTCAAAATCTCGCATTGGTGTGATGTTATTTCCACACCGCGAGATAGGAAAAATATGAGCAGCACTTCGAAAAAAAAAAATAAGGGGGGGATGATGTAACGTACCAGGAGATGTGACGTACCTGCCAGAAGGACGCACACGACATAAAGGCAGATAGCAATTAGAATCTATGTCCGCGTAGCTTAATTGGTAGAGCAACTTATTCCGGAATGAGGGGACCCGGGTTCGAACCCCGGCGCGGATAAAAATGACGGAGAAATTCACTTCGTTATAATGAATAGCTGGTGCACAAAATAGGGGAGAGAAGAAATATCCTGTGCCACAATAAACAAAATCATGCGATATAATATCCGATTTCGCTACGGAACTTCGACAGACGATTGAAATTTAAAAGTTAATTAAACCTCAAGTACTCTCACCAATTGCTCCTATTACCGGTAATTTCTCGTCGTACGGAAAAAGGGAGAACGGAGTTTTTCCGTTAATATACGACAGGAATTGCCGAAGGATTTCTGAAAATTCACAATTTTTCATTAACACATCTCCAAAACGGTAATTTACCGTCAATATAAGAAAGAAACTGAGGAAAGGTTTCTGAAAATTTAGAATTTTCCCGTGGTACGAAAAATCCGTGGAATTGAGGTTTCTTTCCGTCATTTCACGGAAAAGGTTGTATCAGAAATATGCTTCGTTAATTCACGAAAGAAATGACGGAAAGTGGCTCGTGAATTTCAGAATTTTTTTACAGTGCAGGTATTATAGGAACGTATAATTTACTCACTTACAGGAAGTATCGAAACTGTCGTCCCTCATTTGCAAGACATTTTTTTTTTTTTTTTTTTTGATTGAAGGTTTAACGACCACCGTGAGCAACTCAATGGGCTATAAGCAGTCGCCCGTCCCTAATTTAGGGTCACTGGTTCCAGGGAAGGGAGAGAGCCAGTGCCGTAAGACAAACACAACATCCATGCCTCACCGGGATTCGAACCCGGACCCCTTACGGACGAATGATCAGAGGCCAACGCCTTAGACCACTGCGCCACCGGGGCGGCTTTTTTTTTGATTCGAGGTTTAACGACCACCGTGAGCAACTCAATGGGCTATAAGCAGTCGCCCGTCCCTAATTTAGGGTCACTGGTTCCAGGGAAGGGAGAGAGCCAGTGCCGTAAGTCAAACACAACATCCATGCCTCACCGGAATTCGAACCCGGACCCCTTACGGACGGATGATCAGAGGCCAGCGCCTTAGACCACTGCGCCACCGGGGCGGCAAACGGATATTGAAAACTGACTGATGTAAATGTTTGTAGGCAGGAAATGCTTTTTTAATGGGATAATGATACGACATGGGTTGTTTCAGAATATGTTGGTGAGGTGAGGAGGGAAATGCTTTTTTTTTTTTTTTTTATTGGAGGTTTAACGACCACCGTGAGCAACTCAATGGGCTATAAGCAGTCGCCCGTCCCTAATTTAGGGTCAGTGGTTCCAGGGAAGGGAGAGAGCCAGTGCCGTAAGACAAACACAACATCCATGCCTCACCGGAATTCGAACCCGGACCCCTTACGGACGGATGATCAGAGGCCAGCGCCTTAGACCACTGCGCCACCGGGGCGGCTTGCAAGACATAGCCACATGTTTTCAAACACATTTGCGAGAGTCAAAAAGTCCCTCCGCAGTAATCTTAAGGCTGTTCCACCTAATTTTGATGGAGCTACAGTAAGAAATTTTGAATAATTAGCTTGTTGTATGTTTAACTTCAGTTTTTCTTGTTTTCTTGATAACTTATCAAGCTTCTGATTATATGTTTCACAGCAAAGCCAATTTTCAAAAATTTATGATGAGTCGAAAGTTTCCAAAATGTGGATGTTTTTTTCATCATCGCCCCTCAGAAGGATGGGACACTTTTCCTTCTGAGGACACTCTTCCTTCATATTGCATGAGAAATCTTTTTTCAGTTCTCGGGCACCAGTATCGAGTACAAAATTCCACAGTGCGTATTTTTCTTTGAAAAAAAAAATGTTTTTCGCTTTTCAAAAATAAAAGGGAATAAAACCGGGTCCAAATTGGGTCAAGAACACTTTGACCCGCTAGAAATTGTCGACCCTTTGACTCGTGACCCGTTCCGATCTCTGATCAGAATTATAACTTTTCCGTAATTCGTTCCGTCAGTATACGGAGGAATTGCGGAGAGGTTTCTGAAAATTCAGAATTTTCCGTTAACACATTGTGATGTGCCTGCACCGCAGGACGCACATGAGTTAAAGGCAGATAGCAGTGAGAGTACATGTCCGTGTAGCTTAGTTGGGAGAGCGACTTACTCCGGAGTGAAGGGATCCGAATTCGATGCCCGGCGCGGATAAACTTGTACGTTATAACATCTTAAAAACGGCGATTTATCGTCAATTTGGAATTGCGGAAAGGTTTCTGAATTTTTGAATTTTCTAGTACACATCTTATAAACGACAATTTACCGTCAACATAAAAAGGAATTGGTGTAGAAGGTCTTGTGTACGGCGTGTGATGGATGTACGACGTACACAAGACCTTCTACACCAATTCCTTTCTTATATTGATGGTAAACAACATTCCGCAATTCCTTTCTGAAAATTCAGAATTTTCCTGGCGTAACAAAAATCCGTAAAATTCTTGTTTGTCAAGATCGCTGTAAATGGAAAAGTTTGATACGGCAACAGTAAGTAAATAATCAGTTAAAAATTTATCTGGTGGTTTGTATTTCTTTGGGTAGCTAACCTCGGAATCTCAGAGAACAACATAGTGATATATAAGAAAGGAACTGCGGAAATGTTTCTGAAAATTCATAATTTTCCTAGCGTACGAAAAATCCGTTAAATTCAGATTTCTTTCCGTCATTTCACGGAAAAGGTTGTATCAATTCGTTAATTCACGAAAGAAATAATGGGAAGTGGCTCGTGAATTGGAAATTTTTTTTACGGTGAAGAAAAGAAGCAAGTTTTTTAAAAATAGAAAACTTACCTAACATTTTCTTCATCCACGAAGCAACTCTGCATTTTTCATCTGCCAAGAGACGTTCACCGTTCAACATATGCCGCATTTTTCGTTTTAGGATGGAATAATAATAATCAGCAGGTAAAGTGCAGAACGCAGATTACATCTGCGGTAACAGGAGGCAGACAGCTTTGCAAGTGATTTGCACAACTAAATAACGGACAAGAGCAAACGTTCCTGCCCTCTGAAGAAAAAAAAAAAGAAACCACAATAAAATAGTTTCTTGAAGCGTCGATGAACACCGAAAAAGTCAGGAATGGTTGGTTTAAAAAGCAGTACCAATGATTTTCCTCACATATTTCTACCCGATTTGGTATTCATGATATTTAACGACACCGAAAACTGAAGCGGGACATCTTCACCATCTACCAAATTATAGTTTGAAAAGCAGCGATAGTATATCATGAAATTGGGCAACTAAAATATAAAGTTCAACAGATTTTTTAAGCTGGACCCTAATTAGAAACACGAGAAGGGCGTAGTGATGCGCAGCAACTGATGTGGTTTTTCTCAAAACGCAGAAGTTTTATAGAATTCTACTGGAAAGCGACCAACAGGATAGTGGGGGTGGAGTGGGGGAAGAACGAGGAAGCTGGCGCCCTATGGTGACTGCGAAAGATCATATGCAAATGAGGTGTATTTACTCCCACGTGACTCTCACGCAGCACTTGCAAAGAAAAAAAAAATAAAGTGGGAAATGACGATAAAACGTTAATTAATGGTCACTTGGGGAAACACTCCGATTCTTACCTGATGGACATTTTTGCCTCTACACAAAACGCCCAGTGAACTTCCCAATAGTTTAATCAGCGTCATATAGTTCGACTAGCAGTTATGCCCGTTCATCGAACGCTAAATCTATGATAAAAGAAAGGAAAAAGTAATTAAGGGAAAGAAAAGTAATTTAAGATCCGTAACTGTTTTACGATTCAGAACAGGGTCGTGACGTTAATGCATACGGTCGGACGTAAAACGGAGCAGATTTTAGCGCCCCCTAGTTTTAAATCAAAATTTCACGGAATTTTTACAGCATTTCAACGTTTCTGGCATAATTATCTTCAAACCTATCAGCATTTTGAACAGTAAAGCTAAGCCCCCCTTTCAATTTTTTGGTTTTCAGACTTTTCCAGTGGTAGAAAAATTCAAGCAGGCAATATTCCAAAGCCGCCATTTTGATTTTGTTTGGTTTTCGGACATTTCTAGCTAACCGGATCTTAAGGCATATCAGAATGCCAATTTTCAGATCAGTAGGTCGTTTAGAAATGGTTGCACAATTCACGAAAATATTCAAGTAGGCAGTGTTCCAAAGCCACCATTTTGATTTTTTTGGGTTTGGGACTTTTGTAGGCTTCCGGACCTTAAAACCTATCAGCATACCAATTTTCAGATCTCTATGTCTTTTAGAAGTTGTCGAACAATACGCGGACGGAAACACTCGCATTTTCCCACTTTGCTTTATACACTGCTCGACATAGGAATTGCGCCACCCATAAGAGTGAGGATAGAGGGGTGAAATTGAACATGCAAATAAGAATACATAAGGGTTTACATCGATGCTACACTATCTACCAACAAGTAATTGGACACCACTGCAATCGACGATATCTGCGGTCCTGATACACGTCTCTGCCGCCTCCGTTAAATATCGTGTGGGACACAACAACGCAACCAATCGAATGCAAGATGCCACGAAGTTCGGATCTCTCCGATTTCGAGAGAGGTGTAATCCTCGGGTATCACAGAAATGGCCGACCCATACGTGACATATCCAGCGAGTTGAAGTACCCAAAATCCACAGTGGCCTACGTGATTGGCAAGTGGAAGATGACAGGTGACTGTCGGAATGTGCCCCGACCCGGCAGACCCACAAACTGGGAGTTAGAGACCGACGGGTGCTGGCCAGAGAAATTCGGAAGAACCGCACCAAATCGATGGGCCACATCCGCGAGGAGTTTCAACAGGCATCCAGGAGTGTTCGTTCGATGAATACCATCCGTAAGGAAGCCCATCTGCTCCGTTATCATGGACGTGCTGCCGCCCACAAGCCTTTGATCAACAAGTCCAATAGCGCTGCTCGGCTAACGTAGTGCAAAGAACGTCCACAGTGGACCGTTGAACAGTGGAAACAGGTTCTCTGGAGCGACAAATCAAGGTTCACCCTCTACCGTTCGGATGGCAGGGTCTGGGTTTGGCGACTGCCTGGAGAACGCCTCCTGCCGGAATGTATTGTGCCAACTGTGAAGTTCGGCGGCGGTGGAATTATGCTATGGGGGTGTTTCTCCTGGTATGGCACGGGACCCTTGGTCGCAATTCCTGGTAGACTCAACGCCGAGACCTACTGCACCATTTTGGATGACCATGCGCTTCCTACGTTGTGGCAGTTTTACGGGGTGGACCCATGTTACTTTCAGGATGACAATGCCACCTGTCATGTTGCGAGGTCCACCATGGCTTGGTATGGTGACAATGAGGTTAATCGAATGGACTGGCCTGCACTGAGCCCGGACCTTAACCCTATTGAGTACCTCTGGGACGAGTTGGAGCGTCGACTTAAGGGGTGTCCCTACCGTCCGAAATCGGTGAAGGAACTGACCTGTCTTCTCCAAGCAGAGTGGAAGAAAATACCGCTAGCCGTCGTACAACGCCTGGTTGAGAGTATGCCCAGGAGGGTCGCAGCTGTAATCGCCGATCGTGGAGGCTCCACCAACTATTGAAGGTGAATAAACTTCGCTTTCCTTTGCTATCACAGGTGTCCAATTACTTGTTGGTAGATAGTGTATTTTCAGCCATGTACAGTGTTTATCAGATGAGAGAATGCAGCACAATGGGCACGCTTCAGTAAGTTGTTGCAGCTCCGCCAACGGCAATACAAACAGCAATATGACGAGGCAATGAGTCATACATTTGACGGATAGCATCCTGAGGAATGGAACACCAAACACGGTTGAATTGCTCCCATAATTCATCGAGATCGTGCGCAGGCCGATTCGATTGCAGACGTCGTCCAATGTGGTCCCACAGGTTTTCTATTGGGGATAAATCGGGATTCCTTGTTGGCCATTGCAGTGTTTGAACCTGTCGCAAACATAGTCTGGAGACCTTAGCGGTGTGTTCACGGGCGTTGTCTTGTTCGAAAATGGGGTGCTGTAGGCCATTCAGGAACGGCATCAAAATGGACTGAAGAACTTCGCTCACGTTTTGTGCAGCTGTCAGTGTGCCAGTGATGCGGACAAGAGGTGACCCGCTGTCATGCGCAACAGCACCGCATACCATGATTCTTGCCTGACGGGCTGTGTGGCGGTCGTGAACGAAACCGGGATCCGTCCACTCACCAGGCTGTCGCTAGACACGGATCCGTTGATCGTCAGCACCAAGACAGAAACGGGATTCATCACTGAAGACCACAGTGGCCCATTTGTGACCTCAGTTTGTATGACTTCGGCACCAAGACAAACGAGCGCTGCGATGGCTGGCCGTCAATGGCAGTCGACGTAACAGTTGCCTACTGCGCAGGTTTGCCACGTGTAACCTTCGGTTTACACTTTGGATCGTTATAGCGACGTCCATGGCTGATGACACAGCACGTCGAATACCGGTTGCAGTGCTTTCTGGTGACGAACGAGTGTGTCGAACAATCCGCCGGTCCAGGCGTGTTTGACGTCTGTCGGATTGCACCACTGCCGCTCCGAAGCACGTACAAACCTTCCTGTAGCCACTGGTTCCAACAGCGTCCAACAGTTCGTGCATCCCGTTCCACATGCGCAGCAATACGACGTGTAGACCAGCCCGAGAGGAAGAAGGGTAAGCCTTCACACAGGCTTACACTTCCTCCTCTCTGAAACGCACTCAAGTGGCGATAAACCTGCCGATGGCGTGCAGCCGGTATTTTCGGCCTTCGCAAAACAGTTTCCCAGCACAAACAACAAATCTAAAACGTCCGAGACACTTCCACCTGAGACCACACATTACCATCCCTGTTGCTGCGGGCACCTTTATCTCACGAATGTGTGACGTCATCGGCTCCGGTTTAACATAATTTGCATATCTGGAGTGGGTACACCTGCCCTGCGATTTGCATGTTTGTAGCTGATCTCATTCTGGGTGGGGCAATTTCTATGTCCAGCAGTGTATACTGAAAAGCAATTGAATTAGAGACAGCTGGCGTTATGCAAATGTAGCGCTGTGAGCGGTCATGTAAACGGAAACGATATGACGTATGCAGCGATCTGACAATATAAGGAGTGATGCGACGGGAATCACTAAGACTCGGACGCAGTATGGGTAAGACGAAGGATCTAAGCGCATTTGATCGTGGGAAAATTGTCGGGGCCCGACGAATAGGTCACTCCATCTCGAAAGTCGTGAAGGCACTGGGATTTTCACGAGTCACTGTGTCACGGGTGCACCGTGAGTACATCGAATCCGGTAAAACCATCTCTGCAAGGGCCAACTGCCGTGGACAACAGCGTGTGGATGAGCGGGGTCATCGTCGGCGAGCTCGTATTGTAACAGCGGAGACGGGCCACAGTGCAAGAAATCACTCGGCAATTTAACGCTGGGGCACAAAAACGTGTAAGCAGCCACACCATCCAGAACCATCTCCTCGCTATGGGGTACAGAAACCATCGTCCCATGAGGGTACCGCTGCTGACCGCACATCACAGGGTGCAAAGATTAGCATGGGCGCGGGAACATCGCCACTGGACCCTAGACATGTGGGAAAATGTTGCCTGGACTGATGAGTCGACATTCACGTTGATACATGCGGATGGCAGGATACGAATACGGTGCAAACCACATGAAGCGATGGATCCTTCTTGCCAGCAGGGTACTCTTCAAGCTGGTGGGGGTGGCATTCTCGTCTGGGGACTGTTTACGTGGACTGAAATGGGACCCCTGGTACGTGTGACATCGTCCCTCACAGGTCAACGTTACCGGGATATCCTGGATGACCATTTGCTCCTATTTGTGCGTCTTCAACATCCCACTGGGGACCTCATCCTGCAACAAGACAATGCACAGTGCCATCGCTCCGGAATTGTATCCGAATGGTTGGATGAACACTCCACCGACGTGACCTCGCTTCCTTGGCCAGCTAGGTCACCTGACCTCAATCCCATCGAGCACATCTGGGATGCCATCGAGAGAGATGACCTCTCTCCATCAAAACTTCGTGAACTGTGGGAGCTTGTTCAGGGGTCGTGGATCCGTATGGCTTCCCAACGCTTCCGGTGTCTTGTCGAGCCCATGCCGAGACGAATCGCCACCGTCATCAGGCCGAAAGGTGGTGCTACACGTTATTAGACAGGTATCTCTAATTCGATTGCTCTTCAGTGTATATATAGATTACTGATATGACAAACTCAGTATAGAAAACAGAAACGACGAAACCTAATTTTCGGTTGTGATAAGCACGTCTATGGAATCTCTTCCGACGCGAATAAGATTTTCAGTTATTCATAGTCAACGGAACTGTTTAGGAAAAAAAAAACAAAAAAACAAACCCGGTTTTTTACCGTCGATAAACCATCCAGAAATAGAAACAGCTATTTACTCTTACTAGAGGCTAAAAAGTATGTTATGAAAATTAACAAACTATACACAAAAAGTTTCTCGTAGCTGAAGGAAGACATCAGAGACAAACGAAATTTCTAATCAAATACAAGAAGAAATACAGAGGAAAACATGATAAAACCCTACGCCTCCTAGCAGATGAATTTTACAAAATGGAAAAGTTTAAAACATGCGGAAAGTATTCTTCATAGCAAAAGCTATGCTGAGATTTTTCAGATACGTCTCCTGGGAGCAGAGATAGCAAGAAAAAGCTTTTGACATTTTTTTTTTTTTTTTGATTGGAGGTTTAACGACCACCGTGAGCAACTCAATGGGCTATAAGCAGTCGCCCGTCCCTAATTTAGGGTCACTGGTTCCAGGGAAGGGAGAGAGCCAGTGCCGTAAGACAAACACAACATCCATGCCTGACCGGGATTCGAACCCGGACCCCTTACGGACGAATGATCAGAGGCCAGCGCCTTAGACCACTGCGCCAGAGGGGCGGCGATTGGAGGTTTAACGACCACCGTGAGCAACTCAATGGGCTATAAGCAGTCGCCCGTCCCTAATTTAGGGTCACTGGTTCCAGGGAAGGGAGAGAGCCAGTGCCGTAAGACAAACACAACACCCATGCCTCACCGGGATTCAAACCCGGACCCCTTTCGGACGAATGATCAGAGGCCATTGCCTTAGACCACTGCGCCACCGGGGCGGCCTTTTGACAGACATTTGCGACCACTAGCGGGAAAGTTGCACATTATTTAAAGAGGATAATGTTCCCCATCTTTATTGTAGCGAATGGCATATAACCAAAAAAAAAAAAAAAAAAAAAAAAATACAATGGAGTTTTTAGGAGCTGAGATGCAGCTGCAAAGAGAAGTACACAAGTACCTAGGGACAGAACAGTCAACAGAAAAAAAAAAAACTCCACAAGTACAAGCAAAGTGTTCCACAAAGTAAACGATATCTGGTGTGAGAGAACTTCTTAAATCGGTCATTTAGCAGCAGAGATATCGAGAAAAACAGATTAAGCAGTTGCGCCCCCTAACGGTGAAATTGAGCACTATTTTGGGAACGAAAAACACACAAAATGTTTTCACAGTTAGTAGTGTCTGACTGAAAAAGAATTTTTTCACTGGGATTTTTAGACCCGCAGATAAGCTGGATTCAGGAGTGGCTACAGCACAATAGATCATATCCATGTGCTGAGAGAACTAATTGAAAGAGCGAGGGAATATGAACTTCCATTGTGCATGGCTTTTATCGATTATGAAAAAGCCTTTGATTCGGTGAAACCATCAGCAGTTACAATGACTCTGAAAACCTGCGGTATTGAAGATGCATACATTAATATTATTAATAACATCTATGAAAATGCAAGTGCAAAGATTCGGCTGTTTGAAAATACAACACACATAAAAATTGGAAAGGGAGTGAGACAAGGTGACACCATATCTCCGAAGCTCTTTAATACCACATTGGAGGGTGTTTTTCAGTCACTGAGCTGGGAAAACAAGGGGATAAAGATTAATGGAGATTATCTAACCCACCTTCGTTTTGCTGATGACGTAGTCATTTTTGCAACTAGCCCATCAGAGCTGCAGAGTATGATCCAGGAACTTGCTGACAAGAGTAAAGAAGTGGGATTAAAAATGAACTTTCAGAAGACAAAAGTGATGTTCAATGCTTTTACAAGAAATGAAGATTTATCGATTGATGGAGAAAAACTGGAGATAACAGATACGTATGTTTATCTTGGACAGCAGATATCAAGTGAGGGTCACATTGATGAAGAAATTAATCGGCGTACAAAACTTGCCTGGAGAGCTTTTGGAAGAAACAGCATAATTTTCAAGAGCAATATGCCATTATGTCTTAAAAGAAAAGTGTTTGATCAATGCATCCTTCCAGTGCTTACGTATGGTGCAGAGACGTGGACCTTAACTAAAAGAGACATACAAAGGCTGCAGACAACTCAAAGCAGCATGGAGAGGTGCATGCTTGGTGTAACCAGGAGAGATAAGAAGAGGAACACGTGGATCCGAAAAATGACAAGAGTGGAAGACATCATGATCAGAGTTAAATCCCTGAAATGGCAATGGGCTGGACATACTGCCAGAAGGACAGACACAGCCGAAATTTTAGATTGGATTCCAAGGGACAGGAAAAGACCCAGAAGAAGACCACATGGGAGATGGGTGGATGAAATTCGAAAGTATGCGGGAGTGACATGGAGGAGACTGGCACAAGACAGACCGTTGTGGAGGAAACTTGGGGAGACCTTCGTCCAGCAGTGGATTGATAATGGTTGACAATGATGATGATGATGATGATGCTGTAAACGGAAACATGACCTTACGCCCTGTAGTGGCACACTTAAATGCGTTAAGAAAATTTTGAAATTATACGCAAAACATTTCGTACCAGAGACTCTCTCAGATGAAGAAAGAATTTTTCAAATCAAACTCTTTCTTAGAAGCAGAGATATCGACAAAAATATGAAATACATCTACGACCCTGGTGGAAAAACTATGCACTCTCAGGTGTTCTTAAAAGGCTTTTCATAGGAGCGGTATCGGTCCACGCAAGATTTTTTGAATCGAGTTTTTAGACGCGTAGACTTTGCCGCAAATACATCAAAAATAGAAATATACGCTTACATCCCCTGGTGGCCATATTATTCCTTTTCAAAAATCAGAAATTACATGTAGAACGTTTCCCACCAGAAGCTGTACCCTATGCAGAAATAATTTTTCAAATACGACTTTTAGAAGCAGAGATATTGGGGGAATTGTAATTTACCGTTACGCCCCCTTGTGGGAAATCTATGCATTACTTGAAAAAGAAACTGTACCCAAAATAGTCTTCGTTATAAATAACACCGAAGAACTTTTTCAGTCGGATATCTAAAAGTAATGATACGGAATAAAATGTATTTTAAATTTCTGCATTTACGCTCTCTAGCGGCAAAGTTATGCACCATTAAAGAAAAAACGGAAAGCCATGATCATCGTTCTCACATTTAGAGCTTTCAAATGCAAAAAGAATTTTTCAAATCGGACCTATAGTTGCTGAGATATGATCTCCACAGACGGACGGACGAAGTAATATATAAGCACGTGCATTTTTTACAAAAGACGCACTAAAGAAGACAAGGCATGCTAAACAGGAAAGAGGAACAAAAGAGAGATAATTTTTTCCCTGTCTTCCTGGTAGCTGAGCGGTCAGAGGCGCTGGTTTCTGACTAATAGTGGGTTAGTCTCACCGCGCTGGTTTCTGGCTAATAGTGGGTTAGTCTCAGCGCGCTGGTTCTGTCCCTTCGCTGGAGCCAGCAGCCCCAAATTACGAACGGATGACTGCTTAAGTAAAATTTTGATAAGGAACAGTGTATTGATCGATAACTTCAACGTCTATCTTTACGGTAAACGAAAGGTTGGAATATCATGAAGGGATTGCCATTCGCCTACACTAGAATACCATGAAATCATATTACACTGAATATCATATTACGAGCATTAAAAAATACAATGGCAACTCTTTTACACGTTTCTCAAGGGACCAAGTAAAATTAACATATAATTGAAAAAAAGTATATAAACGAAACAAGGTTGTGGTCTGTCCCTAGGTGGCAGCACATGACTCTGTTGCAACGTATGGTGTAGCTGTTAGTGTTATTACACTAGGTACTAAGTAGTATGTAGTATTTTTAACACGCCTTTTGTAAAAAAAAGTTCGCCCTTATGTTATCACTTTGCCCGTCTGTTATGGACGCCATATCTCTGCAACCATTTGTTCGATTTAAAAAATATTTTTTGCATAGGAAAGCTTGAAATATGAAGAAGACGATCCTTGCTTTCCGGTTTCTTTAGGAGGCATAACTTTGCCGCTAAAGGGCGTAAGTGCAGATGCTATCGAATTCAAAATATTTCCACATCATCATCATTGTCAACCATTATCAATCCACTGCTGGACGAAGGTCTCCCCAAGTTTCCTCCACAACGGTCTGTCTTGTGCCAGTCTCCTCCATGTCACTCCCGCATATTTTCGAATTTCATCCACCCATCTCCCATGTGGTCTTTTTCTGGGTCTTTTCCTGTCCCTTGGAATCCAATCTAAAATTTCGGCTGTCCATCGATGGTCTGTTCTTCTGGCAGTATGTCCAGCCTATTGCCATTTCAGGGATTTAACTCTGATCATGATGTCTTCCACTCTCGTCATTTTTCGGATCCACGAGTTCCTCTTCTTATCTCTCCTGGTTACACCAAGCATGCCCCTCTCCATGCTGCTTTGAGTTGTCTGCAGCCTTTGTATGTCTCTTTTAGTTAAGGTCCACGTCTCTGCACCATACGTAAGCACTGGAAGGATGCATTGATGAAACACTTTTCTTTTAAGACATAATGGCATATTGCTCTTGAAAATTATGCTCTTTCTTCCAAAAGCTCTCCAGGCAAGTTTTGTACGCCGATTAATTTCTTCATCAATGTGACCCTCACTTGATATCTGCTGTCCAAGATAAACATACGTATCTGTTATCTCCAGTTTTTCTCCATCAATCGACAAATCTTCATTTCTTGTAAAAGCATTGAACATCACTTTTGTCTTCTGAAAGTTCATTTTTAATCCCACTTCTTTACTCTTGTCAGCAAGTTCCTGGATCATATTCTGCAGCTCTGATGGGGTAGTTGCAAAAATGACTACGTCATCAGCAAAACGAAGGTGGGTTAGATAATCTCCATTAATCTTTATCCCCTTGTTTTCCCAGCTCAGTGACTGAAAAACACCCTCCAATGTGGCATTAAAGAGCTTCGGAGATATGGTGTCACCTTGTTTCACTCCCTTTCCAATTTTTATGTGTGTTGTATTTTCAAACAGCCGAATCTTTGTACTTGCATTTTCATAGATGTTATTAATAATATTAATATATGCATCTTCAATACCGCAGGATTTCAGAGCCGTTGTAACTGCTGATGGTTTCACCGAATCAAAGGCTTTTTCATACTCGATATAAGCCATGCACAATGAAAGTTCATATTCCCTCGCTCTTTCAATTAGTTCTCTCAGTACGTGGATATGATTTATTGTGCTGTAGCCACTCCTGAATCCAGCTTGTTCTCTCGGTTGAGCCATGTCCAGTGTTACCTTCAAGCGGTGTAAAAGAACTTTGGTGAAGATTTTATAAATCACTGATAGGAGGCTGATAGGTCTGTAGTTCCTGAGATCCTCAGTGTCACCTTTTTTATGTAGCTGGATCATTGTAGCATTGTTCCAATCCTCAGGAATCTTCCCTTCATTAAGGCATCGAGTGAAAATTTGGGCGAGTACTGTTTCAATTTCTCCACTTGCTTCTTGTATGATGTCTACAGTAATTCCATCTTCTCCTGGAGCTTTCCCCCGCTTCATGTTCTTGATTGCATGAGCAACTTCTGCTGGGGGGACTGGAAGAACTCTGGTACCTTTCATGATGTCTGGAGTACATGTATCATCCCTTTCATATAATTTGGAGTAGAAATCTTTCACTCTTGTCAAAATTTCGCCTCTATTTCTTATTATAGAACCATCTTCTTTTCTCAGAGCCATAATCTGTTTTCTTCCCTTACTGAGAAGTCCCTTTGCTATCTCTAGGCTTTGGTTGTTTTCAATTGCTTTCCTCACTAGTTCACAGTTGAATTTCCTTACGTCTTCAGTGATACTTTTTCGTGCTGTCTTGCATAGCTCTATATATTCCACTTTGGAAGTCACATCTTCTTTTGTTGTCCTCATCTGTCTTCCTTTTTGAATCAACATTTTGGTTTTTCCTGACAATTTGTTCACATGCAACTTGTTCTTAGACCCAGCTAATTTTGTTGCTGTTTCCATAAGAGCTTTGGTTACTTTTCTGTTAACTTCAGAAATATCCACTTCTTCCGATGTTAGGCCTTCTAAAGCAGAGAATCTGTTCTTCAGTTCCAACTTGAAAGTATTATGGTGTTTTTTTAAGGTTGGTTATGTCAATACATTTTGTTTGTCTTATGAGCTTGCCACGTTCCAGTTTAGTGTTGAGGTGCATCTTACTTACATCTCACCAGACCGGCCGTTGTCAGAGGCTGGTTGAGTGAGTACTGTGTGATTGATTGCGAATCAAATCGACTGCTGTTCCAATAAGACTCTGTTAGCAGAGCGAGGGGAGTTGTTTCTCCCCTCAAAAACTTGATTTTTCTTCTTTCGTTTCTCAAAACGAAGGGAAGAAAAAAATTTTTCATTAATTTGAAAAAAGTGTTTCGGTGCAGTCAGTTCGGACTTAGAAAAACTGTCCTTGTAAGGGCAAAGTCCGGGCTGCGGTCAAAGCACGGTGCGCAACTCTGACACACACGAGCGGGTACGTCGTCGTCGTGCCGGTCCTCCTGATCTACGGATCAGGCCAAATCCCGCACTCAACCAGGGTCAGGTGCAGGTTACAGCGGAAAGAACCCTAGGGTACCGCTGAGCACCTGACTTTCGAACGTACTAAGTCTGGACCGACCAGGGACACAGGTCCCAGGGCTTACACTCGGTTAGCAACCCGAGTAGAGAGATGGCAGAGGACGCGGGGGCTTCAACCCCGGTCCAAGTGAGCCCGTTGAGGCAGACTGCGACTTAGAAATTCCGTCGGAATTCGCAAGCGCAGTCAACTCCTTCTTCCAAGAGTTGGAGAGGATTCTAGAGAATCCTTCAAACAAGGTTCTGCTAACACCAGAACCAAGATAAGGAAAGTAGCGAACTCTGCTACAAGCAGCTTGCACCAAGCAAGTGATAGAGATGAGTCTCATCCAAGGGAGACTCCAGGAAAGAAGTGAGCACGCTAGCGCGGCTCCAAGGACATATGCCGAAGCGGCTCGAGCGAAGCCAGGCAAGGGGAATACGGCCCCTAAGAAAAAAACGGGCAAGAAGGAGGTAGCCAAGAAGGTGGCACCCAAGAGGGTCGAGAAGAGGCACGTGCTTCTCGTTTACCCCGCAACAGACAAGGGTTCTCCCTCGTCGGAAGACGTAAAGGCGGTCCTGCAAACTCAGATTTGCCCCGCCAAACTCCAGATTGGGGTTAAGGGAGTTAGAAAGGTCAATGGGGGAGGAGTAATGGTGGAATGCTCCTCCGCCAAAGAAATAGAGAAATTGGATTCGGAGCCTAAAGAGCAATGCAGTGACGAAGGAGAACCTTCGGTCCAGATTGCCAGCTAAGAGGAATCCAAGGTTTATCGTCTACGGGATAGACGGAAACATGTCGAGGGAAGAGGTCGAGCAATGTCTCGCGGAACAGAACCCAGAGTTGGAGGAGAGCAGCCTCCAGCTCAAGTTCTCATTGAAGGTGAAGGGTGGGAAACGCCACTGGGTAGCAGAGGCGGACCCACTGACCTTCAAAAGAGTAATGAAGCGAGGCAAACTCGGAGTGGGATGGACCGTCCACTCAGTAAGGGAATATCTGAGGGAGGTCCGTTGCTACAGGTGTAACGGGTTCGGGCACTTTAGGTCAAGGTGCACCGAAGAGCAGGATAGATGTGCCCGGTGTGGGGAAACCGGGCACAAGCGCCAAGAGTGCAGCAATAGCCCGGTCTGCACTAACTGCTTGGCAAACAACAAGAGATTCAGGCGTCGAGTGGATGTAGGCCACTCGAGTCTAGACAAGGAATGCCCAAGCCTTGTCAGAGAACTGGCTCTGCTAAAAGAACGCACTCATTATGGATAATAAACCAAAGAGAGGCGTTAAGGTGCTTCAAATCAATCTGCACCACGCACGGGCAGCAACAACACAGGCCCTGGTGACAGCCACTGAGCAAAAAGCTCATGTTCTGCTATTGCAGGAACCATTCGAACAGGGGGGAAGAGTGGTGGGCTTCCAAACTCCTACCGGATCTACCACCCTAGGGTGGCAAAGCCCAGGGTGGCCACGGTCGTGAAAGACCCGTTCCTAGCGGTTCTCGAGATAAAATGCTCCGAGAACGTGGTCGCCCTGGGCGTGGAATGTGGTGATGCAAAATTTTTAATGGTGAACGTATACAGTTCTCCAGCAGGCAATTTGAGAGAAACGCTGAATGAGCTAATGGCTCTATTAGGGAATTCCCCAGTCATGAGATAGTAATAGCAGGCGACTTCAACGCGAAGAGTCCTCTCTGGGGCAATCAGAACGAGGACGAACGCGGCCAGCTACTAGTGGACTTTGCCAACGCGGCAGACCTGAGTTTCTTGAACGATCCAGAGAGCACCCCGACCTTCCAAGGGGCGAGGGGCTCCTCTTGATCGACGTGACTCTCGTCAGAGTCTCAAAGCGCAGCCTTGTCCAGGATTGGCAAGTACTGGACGACGAGAGCTGCAGTGACCACCTAGCGCTATCTTTCATGTTGGGATCGGAAAAGCCCATCCGACCCAAGCGCAAAAGATTCTTAATGAAGAATCTAGACTGGTGGGCTTTTAAAGCCAAGTTAACTACCTTGTTGGGGGGTAGGAGGGAAGAAGAGGCCGCAGAAGTGTCGGACCTCAACTCCCTCTTTGAAGAACTTACCAGTCAAATAACAACGCTATGCGAGAGTAGTAGGGGAAATAAAAAGGGGAGCCAAGGACCCCACCCCTGGTGGTCGGAGAAACTAAAAGCTCTAAGGGCGAGAGCTAGGCGGAGTAGGAAAGCTCTGCAAAGAGCAAAAGCTACTCCGCAAGACAGGGAGTGCACAGAAGTGCATAAAAAGGCTCGTTCAGCATACAGGAGAGAACTGAATCTCTCGAAAATCTCCTACTGGAGAAAACTGTGTGAGTTTCAAACTCCGGCTGACCCTTTCGGGATCCCCCTATAAGATCTCGAGGGGATCCATAACCGAACCGCTAAAACTAGCAGCGGTAGAAAGGGCAGACGGTAGCCTATCAAAGACTCTTGATAGTACCGTAGAAAGTCTCTTGGATTACCACTTCCAAGGAGACGAGGGAGAAGGGGACTCCCCTCAACAAAAAAGAAATAAGGGAAGAAAGTCGGATCCCGCCGGACACTGGTGAGGACCCCCCCTTCACGAGAGACGAAGTGGAGAATGCCCTCTCCAGTCTAAATACGGGCAAAGCACCAGGCAAGGATGGGTTCGACCTCAGCATAGTCAGAGAAATCTACTATGCAAATCCCGGGTATTTTGTGGCGCTCAAACGAATGCCTCGGGAGGGGAATCTTCCCAGACTTGTGGAAAACAGCGGTGCTAGTTCTTTTCAACAAGACCGGAAAGAACAAAAATGATCCCGCAGCCTATAGGCCCATCTGCCTCCTCTCGGCGTGGAGCAAAGTGCTGGACAAGCTCATAACGAACAGAGCGCTTGGCTTCCTCATGGAGCAGGGAAAGCTAAACAGGAACCAATTTGGTTTCCTTCCGGGGCGATGCGCAACGCAGGCAATTCGCAGCCTCCGAGAGAGGGCAGAGAGGAACAAAGCGGAGGGGCTCCATACCTGCTTCATCTCACTAGACGTGAGGGGGGCATTCAACAGTGTCTGGTGGCCAATGGTTTTAACCAGACTTAAAGAACTTGGCTGTCCAAGGAACCTGTTCAAACTGATCAGCAGCTACCTGTCTGATAGAAGAGTCGAGTTCGAAGCGGGGAATGGGCAATCCTCGCGTTCGTACCATAGAGGGTGTCCGCAAGGATCCAACTCCGGGCCGCTCTGGTGGAATATAGTTGCTGATTCAGCACTGAACCTAGACCTGGGGCCCGCAGTGGAGATTCAAGCCTATGCGGACGATTTCGTTCTCGTGGTCTCCGCCTCAGGGAGACACGTGATCGAAAGAGAAGCACATAGGGCCTTGGATGTGCTAGAAAATTGGAGCAGAGAAAGCAAACTGTGCTTCGCTCCTGAGAAGACCACTCTGCTAGCAATAGCTAAGAGAGGAGTAATGAAAACACCACCCCAGTGCAGATTCCAAGGGTGCACTATCAAGGCGGTGCGTGAAATGAAATACTTGGGTGTGGTCCTGGATCAGAGTCTATCAGGGCTGCTTACACCTGAGGCACCTTAGAACAAGGTGCACGATGATTCTCAATAGATTGAATGGCATGAGGTTAACGGGCAAAACCAAGAAGGCCATCTATCAGAGAGGAATTGAAAGAATTCTGACGTATGCAAGTGGGGCATGGTGGAATCCCACAGTCAGAATGAAGAAGGGGATAAACCAAATCCAAAGGTTGGCCCTACTAGGGATAACCGGTTGTTTTCGCACAACGTCAACCCTAGCACTCCAAGTGCTGGCGGGGTGCGAGCCGGCAGACCTAGTAGTGGAAAGGGAGGCAGCAATGCACTGCCTAAGGTCAGGCGAGGACGCCTACCTTCTCGGTGCGCCGCATCGAGCCTCCGACATGGAGATGGAAAGTGTGGACTGGCAGATCCACCCCTGCCGAGGAAATTTGCCCACCGTGGGACAAGGAGAAACCCACGGGAGTTGGGCATGAGCTGTTCACGGACGGCTCAAAGTTGAAGGGACAAGTGGGGGCAGGCTTCGTGCGTTCTCGGACGGGAACGAAGCCACTGCAGGAAGCGTGAAATTATCGCAGAACGCTTCGTCTTCCAGGCAGAACTTCTGGCGATAGAGATGGCACTCACCTGGGGCACTCCCCAGGCGTAGTGAAGAAAGAATAAAACTCTACTCGGACAGTGAGGCAGCACTGCAGGCTCTGAGTAGATTCAGGGGAAGAAACCCCATCGTCCAGAGGATCAAAACCCTCTTGAGGGCAGAGGGAGATGGGGCAGTTAGTTTCCACTGGGTACGAAGCCATGTCGGAACCCTAGGAAACGAAAGGGCAGATCAGCTGGCGAAGGCAGCCACGCTGAAAGAGACGGTCGACGTGCAATGCAGAACGCCGCGAAGGTGTACTCGCGCAGCATTAGCACGTCGGACCATGACCGAATGGCAGGTCAGATGGGACACGGGAGAGACAGGGAGGAAGACACACAGAGTGTTTCCGGAAAGTCTCGACCAAACGAGCACAGACAAATAAGTTCCTGAATCAAGTACTCAGTGGCCATGGCATCAGCCCTGAATACCTAGGCAGATTTGCCATCAGGAACTGCACTTGTCCCTGTGGAAAGAGAACGGCAAGCATAGAACACTGCGTACTTGAATGCAGTGGCTTCGCCGAATGGAGAAACACACTGATCCCAGGTGTGCAAAGAACGCGAAGATTGGATCTGCTCATCCAATCTTCCGTTAACAGGAGGGGGATAATAGCCTTTGTAGAAAGGCTAACCTCCAGCAACATACCATCTTCCCCAATCAAACGGGGACCGAAACGCAGGAGGTGAACGTGCACACCGAAAGCGAATCGGAAGATGAATGAGGGTAAAAGTCTGTGGGAAAGCAGACGAAGAGACCACCAATGTAAATATTCTGTAAATAAATTTTGCTATCTCTTGATGTTGTAAGTCCTAAGCATGAGGACAGTGTATACATGTGTGTAGGTGTTTGAAAAGAAAATAAAGGGAAATTATTCCCCAAAAAAAGTTCGAGGGCAAGGAATCTTCCAGTCAGCGAAAAAGTAAGAAACGACCTATCCCGCCAGACAGAGCGGGAACCCAGACAAGGTATTCTAGGTCGCCTGCCAGCACGTCACCACGGGCTGGTCTCTGGGCCATTGGGGTGGCCAGGGTCCGAACCGCGTCTCAAGGCAGGATAATTGTCGCAACATTTCAAAATAACATCCAAGGTGCTCAACAAGTCCCCGTGGAGCCAAGACAGATTGGCGGAACGGGACAATGAAATCAGTATATTACATCTCACCAATCTATGGTCACTACCTGTGTTGAACTTGTTCAGCACACTGCAGTCTTCGATGACGAATTTTTTGTTATACATAATAAAATCAATTTCACTTGTCGTCCCAATTGGATGTCTCCATGTCCATTTCCTGTGTGGCTTTTTCTTGAAAAAGGAGTTCAAGATGAAAAATCCTTCTGCCTCTGCAAACTCAACGAGAGTATTTCCACGCTGGTTTCTGTTGCCGTGACTTTGCTTCTAAATATCCAATTGAAAAAAATCTTTCTTCCTTTCGATGAAATTTATAACAGATACTTTTGAATGCAGTTTCTTTTTCAAGCAATGCATAGATTTTCCGCTAGACGGCGTGAAGATAAATTGAGATTTTCCCAATATCTTTGCTTCTAAAAGTTCGATTTTAAAAATTCTTTCTGCATCCGATAGAGTTTCTGGTGGCAAATGCTCTGAATATAATTCCTAATTTTTGGTAGAGAATAATTTGGCCACTAGGAGGCGTAAGTTTATATTTCTGTTTATGACGTATTTGCAGTAAAATTTGCACTTCTGAAAACTCAATTGGAAACATCCTTTCGTTGTCTGATACCGCTCACCTCGGAAAACCTTTTAAGAATACCTTCTGCTTAAAATAGGGCTTAGTTTTTCCGCCAGGAGGCGTAGAAGTGTATCTTATTTTTGTTAATATCTCTGCTTCTAAGAGTCCGATTAAAAAAATATTTCTTTATCGGAGAGTGTTTCTGATGTGGAATCTTTTTCATGAATTCGAAATATTTCTTAACGCACAAGTGTGCCACTAGAGGGAGTACGTTAACGTTTCCGTTTACAGCATGTTTGCAGCAATATTTGCGGGACTAATAACCCGATTAAAAATTATTTTTTTTTGGTCAGGCACTACTAGCTACGAAAACTTTTTTTCGTTGTATTTCCTTCCGAAATAATGTACAATTTTGCTGCTATGTGGCGCAAACGTTTAATCTGCTTTACCTCGATTTCTCGGCTTCTAAATGCCGGATTTAAAAAAAAATATTTTAACATCGCATACCACTTACCTTGTGGAACACTTTAGGTTTCTACTTGAAGAGTTTTTGTAGTTCACAGTTCTATCGCTAGGTGGTGTTTGTGTACCTCTCTTTGAAGCTGTATGTCCGCTCTTTTTTTTTTAATTGGAGGTTTAACGACCACCGTGAGCAACTCAATGGGCTATAAGCAGTCGCCCGTCCCTAATTCAGGATCACTGGTTCCAGGGAAGGGAGAGAGCCAGTGCCGTAAGACAAACACAACATCCATGCCTCACCGGGATTCGAACCCGGACCCCTTTCGGACGAATGATCAGAGGCCATCGCTTAGACCACTGCGCCATGGGGGCGGCGCAAGAGATTTCAGTTCACTTCGTAAATAAATATATGACCCCTTACTCAGGTATCGCAGAGTCAAAGCGATCGATATATCCTCATTGGACCAAATAATCTTTTTTATTCAAAAGCATATTTACCCCTTGTAAACATCTTGAGTAGTACTGAACGAACTTGAAGTTCAACAGAGTTTTTTACAAATATTTTTTCATTTCATTGCAACCATTTCATATTTCAATCTGCGTATTTTTAGAGCTGAATCCCTTATTTCTTTTTGTTGATTGCACGCCTTTTCGCGTAACGCAATATTTTTAGTCAGCAACTGTCTATATTTACACATTAATGCGCCATATTCTATATCGCTGATTTCTGTTACTCCATCGGATTCCACTGCGTTTTGCTTCTGAGAACTGTTATCTGTAACAAATCAGAAATCATATTTTTAGTTTCGCTTTGAGTAAGTCTTTCAATGTGATTTTTATTGCAGTAATCCACGTGTTTAATAATTACAGAACTTTCCAGTAAATTTTTTGAAGAGAAGGCAAAGCGTTTTAATTTTCTTTTGGGTGGCAAATTCGAATTTCAAATCCCGCTCATAATCTTCGGGTTCAAAATGTTCTGAACACACAATACAGGATGCTGGGTTCCATTTCTCATCTCTGCGACAAAAATGAATCCACTTTTTCCTGAGCTCTGGATCTTTTGGGAAAGAATAATACGTTACGTTCTGTTTATCAGGATCATTTTTAGTTTTCGACAAACTGTTGTTGAAAATTGCAACAGTACATCTCCTCCCTGCCATCACTGATTGTCAGTCCACAAAACAGTAGCTATGAATGTTGAATATTACTAGGTAACAGCTAATATAGATCACTCTGAAAAATGTTGCTACACGAAAAACTGAGCCCTGAAATTACATAGGATTCAGCTCTTTCGGGAAGGGATGGATGGGCGTTGACCTTGACCGAGGGTCTGTCACTGACGTCACTTCCCCACCCAAGACGTGTCTGCAGGGAAGTATAAGGATCGAGGCAACCTTCTATTCTACTAACCTTGGGATTCCCCGTGGAGGATGTGGGAAAACAGTCAGTTACGTGCACAACAGGCGTCAACATTTATTCACTTGTCACAACAGGCGTCAACATTTATTCACAGCAGCCGCAGATCTGCCGTGTGTAAGAGGGTGATTTCTTTAAGTGATTTATTTTAGTTTTGGACAAAGCAATTACACGTATTGTCAAATCTATTACTTAAAAAGTAAAAACTACAGGGCTCTAGGTACCACCATTACTTTTGCAGACACTCTCCCTGACTTCCTACCCCCCCCCCCCAACCACCACACACACACACACATACACACCGCGAAAAATGCATCCTCCCTCATGTTCGAAAACCTGAGAAAATTACTGTTCTGAAGTAAATCTTGCTGGGGGGCGCACGTAACAGTAGAGCTCATGTTTTTGATTATTTCATTAGTTTGCACAATGTATTGGTTTTTCTCCTTTTCAACATATTTTAACTCATTGGTTGTTCTAGTATTTTGCTTCACTATTCTGTTTGCACTAGTACCTGTGTTCCTTGTCACGTTCGTGTTCTTGCGTAACTTGTTGATTGTATATTTTTCCTGTTGTGCATAGCCTCATTTCTGTTTGCACTTATACGCATATCGTGTTGTACCATGACCTGATATAATTGTTGCTCGTCCACAATAGCTGTATATAGTGATGTCTTCGTATACCTTTCTATGTTGTTCATCAACCTGTGCATGCACATTGCGAATCAGTTATAGTGTCATCTATTGCTTTTGTCGCAAGGTATTATACCTTATGTTACCGTATTTGCTCTCTATTGATGTTCTTCTTTGTATTTATATGACACTGCCTATGCGCCTGTTGTACATACATTACTATTTTGCTCATCTGATACACATCTGTTTCACTTGAACTTATCACAATATGCCTTTACCTTGTCTGCCGTGTGTCACGGATGTACTTATTGTCTCGATTGCACTATATTTCATGGTACTGCACATATTGTCTCATTTTACGGAGTGTCTGCCTATACTGTTTCACCTGTTTCTCTTTGTTGTATCCACTTAAGTATGTGAAACAATCCCTCGAATATGAATTTGTTATCACTGTAAATAGTACATTTTTCATTTGTACATATATCATCCTCGCTGTATATATGTTGTCATTTCATTTTTTTCCTGTTTGGCGCTGTAAATCCAGGCCTTATGTACTTGCTTAATTTGTTCAATAAAGTGAAAGCACGTTGTGCTAGTTACGCCACTGATTAAACGGCCAATTCAACGTCAAAGTCCCTTGGTATGGTGATCTATCGTTATCGGAATTTTTAAAATCCACTTCCTGACGGAGATTTCATATTTTTTTATAATTTTCATTTTTTAGACTGTACTTGCTTTCATTCTGTCTCTTGTGTAATCTTGTTGTTTTCATGTGTGATCTCTGCCTCATATTGTTCAGTTTATTTTTCTCTTAAGGTGGACGTCAAGTAATTTTATTTCCTATACTTCCAAGGGAAAAACTTCTGTACACATTTTCATCACAATTAATGCGTTCCCAAGGATGAAAATTTGAACGTCGATTAAAATAGCTTCATATTATAACTTGGAATACTTAATATTTTCTAAAACATAACCATAATTATATTAAAAATCAATAACTTTTCCTTTGGTGGTGTGGAAACCAGAAAAAAGATGGCGCGACTTGTACTTTGATGACGTCAGTAGACAAAGAAATGTCGGATTGCATAATTATGGTTATGTTTTAGAAAATATTAAGTATTCCAAGTTATAAAATGAAGCTATTTTAATCGATGTTCAAATTTTCATCCTTGGGAACGCATTAATTGTGAAGAAAATGTGTACAGAAGTTTTTCCATTGGAAGTATAGGAAGCAAAATTACTTGATGTCCACCTTAACACTGAGTAAGTTCATGTGTCGTTGCTCGCTAACTAACACTAATATACTAAAAACTAAAGAGTTTATTTAAAAAAAACAAAAACAAACCCGCAACGAAAGTCTAGTTACAGCCCTGATAGAAAGATTACATTTTTGCTCTGGAATATTTTACCCCCACCCCGCAAACTAAAGTCAAGCTACGGCCCTAACCCCTTATGTTGCTTTAATTTATTTCGTAACTACGTCGTTACATTTGACCGTGGCATTTAACTGACGTGTACGCACTGCGCACTGAAACGAGGCGAACTTGCTGTCGACCCCGAAACTAAAGGGATTTTTTACTGTATTTGCTAAGGAACCCAGTACCTTAGAAAAAGATCACTGATAAACATTTGATTTTTCACCAGGTTCCTCCTTGGCTGGGTGCAAGGCTTTTATTTTAATTTATTATTTCTTTTCCAGTTCGACTGAGGCATCGACGAACCGTGACAAAGAAAAAAGAAAGGCTGATCCGGTTTGAAATAAAGCGATAGCTGTGGATTTCATGGCGGAAGTGAACCCGAAGCGTTTTTTCTATGGTCAGTGGCCTTGAGATGGTTGTGGGGTGTATTAGGAGCAAGCGCCAATTTAAACCGACGGTCTCAAACAATGCCACAGCTCGAGGTGATTGTTACGTGATAAGTATCTAAAACCCTCTTTTAAAACACTTTTTAATGCTACTTCCGAACAACTGAAGTTAGGAGAGGGTGTGAGGTCGATTTATTTGTCTCTAGTTCAGTGGCAAACCCAGCAGTTTGGAATAGGGTGGGCTATTATGGGGAGGAGAACACACATTTTTAAAATGAATGTTAGAAATTTTGCCACAACATTCCGTACATGTAGATTTTTATCCGACGCTGATTATACACTGCTCGTCAGAAGTTATGCATGGATCACAAAATTGCGAATAAAATAAAAACAAGTTAGTAAAATCATGAAATGCATTGATTATGATAGGCTTTCCAACATACCAGAAATCATATTACTCAAGTTATGAGGATAATGGCTGTGGAATAAATCTCGCTTCTGTGCCCTGACCTTTGACCCCATTTCGATGATATTCAACAGAACCGGTTCAGTATACCTCCGGAACAACATACTAAAGTTTTGTCGTAATAGAGGCATTTTTAGTCACGTTATGAGGATAATGGTTGTGGAATAAGTCTCTCTCCTGTGTCGTGACCTTTGACCCCATTCTGATTATATTCAACAGAACAGGTTAGTGTACCTCCGGAACAACATGATAAAGTTTTGTCGCTATCAAAGCATTTTTACGTAAGTTGTGACGCATAAGAGCGATGGAATGGATCCCGCTCCTATGTCCTGATCTTTGAACCCATTTCTTCCATTTTCAACAGGGTTCCTCCCCAGATTGTCCCCTACCACATACTAAAATTTCATCGAAATCGAACCATTTTTACGCGAGTTATCGTATGGACGGGCAGACAGACAGACAGACAAAGCTGGAGCATATACGCTTTTTCAACATACGGTTGGAAAGCGCAAATGAAAACGAGTAAAGCAATCGGAATGAAAATTGGTGGAGACATATTTTGTAATGTAAATGCTTAATATCCACTCGAAAATAATGTCACATGTACAATTAGATGCCAAACAGGAACACGGTAAGGAAAGTGTATTTTGCTAATGGTCATAACTTGCTTTTACAGGTCACGGTCAGAATTTCCGAATACCCAATTTGTCGAATATGTCCCAAAAAAGACGTTTGAGGTACTCAGAAAGATGGAGAGCTGTCGGACGGATAAAAGCTGGGCAAACAGTCACCGAAGTGGCCAGATTCTTTAATGTCCACAATTCCGTCATCTCAGAGCTGTGGAGACAATTTTCCAAATAAGAGAAACCGTTGTCAGACGACCTGTTGCAGGTCGTCCGAGGAGTACAACACCACAGGATGACCGCTGAATCGAACTCTTATCCAAAAGGAACCATAGGGCATTTTCATCATCTCTGCGTTTTGACCTGATGGAATCCACACGCAGGTAGGTATCGCTCTCAACTGTTTCCTGGCGGTTCCACAAGACCGGGCTCTATACCAGGCGACCAGCTGTATGTGCACCGTTAACCTCCAGACATAGACAAGCTCGCCTGAGGTGGTGCAAAAAGCATACAGGCTGGACCCGAGAACAATAGGCCCATGTTTTTTTCACAGATGAATCCAGGTTTTCCCGGGAATCTGACAGCAGGCGTGTATTGATCTAGAGGGAGGTGAGCACCCGCTACCAGCCACAAAACATAATCGAAAAACATGTTTTCCGTCGTGGTGGAAAAACTGTGAGGGATGGATTTTCATTAGGTAGACGCACCGACCTCCATGTGTTTCCTGGAGGTATCGTTACTGCTCAAAGGTATCGGAATGAGATCCTGGACCACTATGTTAAGCCTAATGCTGGTGCCATTGGACAAGATTTCATTTTAATGGACGATAACGCTGGTGCACACAGAGCCAGACAGGTCGACCAATACCTCGATGAAATAATTCAACGAATGGAGTGGCCTGCATACTCTCCAGACCTGAATCCCATAGAACATCTATGGAATGCCACCGGGAGATGTGTTTCGGGCCTCATACCCTCTTCACAAACCTTCAGTGACCTTCAAACTGCTCTTGTGCCTGAATGGCAATTGTTGCCGTCTCACTCTTTGGATTTTCTTATTCAGGGTGTGAATCGACGCTGCTGGTGCCGCCCCGGTGGCGCAGTGGTCTAAGGCGTTGGCCTCTGATCATTCGTCCGTAGGGGTCCGGGTTCGAATCCCGGTGAGGCATGGATGTTGTGTTTGTCTTCCGGCACTGGCTCTCTCCCTTCCCTGGAACCAGTGACCCTAAATTAGGGACGGGCGACTGCTTATAGCCCATTTGAGTTGCTCACGGTGGTCGTTAAACCTCCAATCAAAAAAAAAAAAAAAAAAAAAAAAAAAAAAAAGAATCGACGCTGCCATGCTTGCATTCATGCCACAGGTGGCCACATTCATATTAACGCGATTTGGTGTTCATACTACGTTTTTCTTATTCCGAAAATTTTTCGGGTAACTTTTTTCATCAGTGTCTTTGTTCGGGTTATATGCAATCAAATTTCCCAATATTTATACACTATATGGACAAAAGTCACCGGACACCCCTTCAAAAGCAAATGAACGGATCCGCTGCGTTGTTAAGATGCGCGGTACAGCTGCAAACGATATAAAAACAAGCCAGCAGCTGACCGCGATCATATCGCATTGTGAGGTTAAGTGAAAATGTCGCGGCGGGAGAGCACTGACTTTGAGAAAGGAAAGATTGTTGGGTGTTATATTAGTGGGTTGTCCATAAGAGAAACCGAGAGACTTTTAAACATACCCAAGTCAACTGTTTTGGATGTACTGAATAAGTGGAAGGCACATGGCGTGCCTGAAGCAGCAAAACGTACCGGTCGACCAAAGAAAATCAGTGATAGAGGACGTCGAAGCCTTGAGAGAGTCGTTACAGCTAATGCACGGAGTACTGTACAAGACCTCAGTGTACAGGTGAATAAAAATCCTGGAACCTCTGTATGTACACGTATCATTCGCAGAGCACTTCATTCCATGGATTACCTCGGTCGTGAGGCTGCTCATAAGCCTTTCATCTCCAATCGGAATGTTACTCGTCGTTTAGCATGGTGTAAAGAACATTTGTCGCGGACCGTAGATCAATGGAAATGGGTCCTATGGACTGATGAATCCAAATACACGATCCATCAGTCTGATGGCCGTGTGTGGGTATGGCAGCAGCCGGGTTTACGCTGTTTCAGTGGCGGCTTTTCAGGTGAAGTAGGTGAAGTGCCTCTTCTTTACCTATTTTATTTGAAATAAGGTTTCATTTAATAATTTCGTATAATACATTCATTTTTTGCCTTTATTGCGTGCTAAAATACACAAAATTTTGATTAGATATCAATTCACAATGCGCGTCCAATACGGAAAACAAGTCCTTATAGGCAAAACAGTTCAAGTGAAGAGCTGAAATGAGAATGCTTGGAAGTCTGCACTTTTCGTCCGAGTTGCCATGGTAACTGTGACGTCACCCTCCCCTATCTGCCGGGCAAAGTGAAGTGTTTTATCATGAGACGTCAAGGCTCTGCACCTGGAGTCGTGACCTTCCAAAGAGATCGCAGTGGAACGGGACGGGTTGCCAAGGGTTCTTTGCAATCCCCTAGGCAGTGCCGTAGGAACACTTTTGATTTAGGGGGTACAAGCTCATGAACCTTACATCTCAAGGATTAAGCCATCTATGGATGACCCCGACCAAATTTTTTTTTGGGGGGGGGTTAGTATATTAGAGTTTTCATAAAATACGTATACTGATCAGGAATTCATCCGAATGAACATTGTTATCATCATATTATTATTAATTATTACCATTATTATTTTTATTGTGTTGCTCACGGTTGTCGTTAAACCTCCAATAAAAAAATTAATGCTGACAAAAAGTTCACATTATTAATTTCTTATCAGAAAATGAATAGAGAAGTTTTTTTTTTGTGTGTGTTCTCTCTTGTTAATTTTTTACTTTTTTTCCCATTAAAATATCAATAATACACTCACATCAACAACCGCAAGAGGCATGCCAACCATAACAGAAACTCGATGGTCCTCCACTTCGAAGTTAGTAAGTGTAATAGTTGAAGATTGGGATAAATTGAAAGAAGCATTCGAATTTCTCACAAATAGTGACCAATCAGACAAAAACTCAATTCAACTTGCCCAAGGGTTTTTAAATGATATGAACACTTTTGAATTTACATTTTTGGGAATAGTATTTAATGAAATATTTGTTTCACTGATCTATTATTAGAAATTTTGCAGAAAAAATCACTAGACATATACTGTGTTACTCAAATTAAAAAAAAACTTATGAAATTTTGAGCCATAAAAGGAACGATGAGGTATTTGAAACACTGTTTGGAAAAGCTAGCAAAATCACAGAAATCAGCAGATCTAAACGGGAATATGCTGCTCTTACATAAGAAACAATTTAAAAAAAATATAAACGATCGTATTTTGAAATTTTGTACCACATTCTTATGGAAATGGATATAATATTTCAAGACTGTGAGAAACTTAAAACTTCAATTTGCCTGGCTTGCTGACACAACCAAATTCGACCAATTTAATTCATGCTTTCCCTCTCACGCTTTTGAAAATCTACAACATTTTTACGGAAAAATAATTACTAAACAGCAGAGCTTTAAAAATGAACTGAGTCTTGTATATGCTGATGAAAAATTAAGGAATATATCGACTCATGAACTTTTTGGAGAGCTTCATGGAGATAAAGGCATTTTTACAGAAGCTTATAAATTGGTTTCCCGGATTTTAACAATTGCATCTGCAAGTGTTTCAGTGGAAAGACGTTTTTCTTGCCTTAAAATAATACAGACTTACTCAAGAAACACTATTTCTCCAGATAAACTTGCTTGTTTGGCAAATATTTCTATTCAGAAAGACATTTTCTTGATGTCACGAAGAAACAGCCATTTTATGACGACATAATCGACAAATTTCCAGCTTTAAAGGGAAGAAGAATTGATCTAATATATAAAAAAATAGGTAAGTCCTCATTAACTGATTTTCATTAAAGACAGTAGATATCTTTTCATATTTCTCTTGTAGCTCTTCACCTATTTTCCCTACCACGAGCCGCCACTGCGCTGTTTACCACAGTGTACTGTTTCTGGAGCTGGCAGTGTACCCGTGTGGGAGGTGTTTTTCGTGGTATGGTCCCGGCTCATTAGTTATCACGGACAAACCTGTTAACCAGCACGTCTACCTCAATATTCTGGACAATTATGTTCTACCAACTTTGGGGCAATACCATGGAACCGAGCCTTGTTGGTAACAGCAGAATAATGCACCGAGCCATAAAGCAAGGACTGTTACGGTGTGGTTTGGCGATAATTCCGTAGCGCGTATGGACTGGCCAACACAGAGCCCTGATTTTAATCCCATAGAGCGCCTATGGGAGGAATTAGAGCGCCGCATAAGAAATTTGGAAACAAGGCCTACGACTAAGCAACAGTCAGTGGCAGCATTATGTACTGAATGGAAGCGCATATCTATCGCTGTGTTCCAAAACCATGTCGAAAGCATGTCTCGAAGGGTCAGTGCATGCATTAAGACCAAAGGTGGACGGACACCGTACTAATGTATGTCAATAAATGCTATGTTGTGTTTCTCTCCTAGGTGTCCGGTGACTTTTGTCAGTATAATATATCTAACAACATAAGTCCCTCCTCTAGATCATAGCCTTTCAAGAATTACATTACGATTGCCTGAGAAACATTGCACACACAAGCTCTTATCTCTCGAGCCTGACTACGTAGATTGAACTTTGACCTGCTATCAGGTGTCAACTTCAAGTTCATCACCAGAAACTCGACATTCGAAAGCATGCAGGAGTGACATGGTGGAGACTCACGCAAGACAGACCGTTGTGGAAGAAACTTGGGGAGACCTTCATCTAGCAGTGGATTGATAATGGTTGACAATGTTAATGATGATTATGATGATCTAAGCAATTGGAAACCATGCATTTGCAGAGAAACTGAACTTTTATGATATCGCCGTTGACAGCTGGAAAACTCGTGAATTGGTCTTTTTTTTTTTTTTTTGATTGGAGGTTTAACGACCACCGTGAGCAACTCAATGGGCTATAAGCAGTCGCCCGTCCCTAATTTAGGGCCACTGGTTCCAGGGAAGGGAGAGAGCCAGTGCCGTAAGACAAACACAACATCCATGCCTCACCGGGATTCGAACCCGGTCCCCTTTCGGACGAACGATCAGAGGCCATCGCCTTAGACCACTACGCCACCGGGGCGGCGTGAATTGGTCTTGCGAATATCAGTACGAACTATGCTTCTAAATATTACAGGTAAGTTGAACCGTGGCACTTCCATAGTGGATAAACCTATGTTCAGAATTGAACTTTTATGATATCGCCGTTGACAGCTGGAAAACTCGTGAATTGGTCTTTTTTTTTTTTTTGATTGGAGGTTTAACGACCACCGTGAGCAACTCAATGGGCTATAAGCAGTCGCCCGTCCCTAATTTAGGGTCACTGGTTCCAGGGAAGGGAGAGAGCCAGTGCCGTAAGACAAATACAACATCCATGCCTCACCGGGATTCGAACCCGGACCCCTTACGGACGAATGATCAGAGGTCAGCGCCTTAGACCACTGCGCCACCGGGGCGGCGTGAATTGGTCTTGCGAATATCAGTACGAACTATGCTTCTAAATATTACAGGTAAGTTGAACCGTGGCACTTCCATAGTGGATAAACCTATGTTCAGAATTGAACTTTTATGATATCGCCGTTGACAGCTGGAAAACTCGTGAATTGGTCTTTTTTTTTTTTTTTTTTTTTTTTTGATTGGAGGTTTAACGACCACCGTGAGCAACTCAATGGGCTATAAGCAGTCGCCCGTCCCTAATTTAGGGTCACTGGTTCCAGGGAAGGGAGAGAGCCAGTGCCGTAAGACAAATACAACATCCATGCCTCACCGGGATTCGAACCCGGACCCCTTACGGACGAATGATCAGAGGTCAGCGCCTTAGACCACTGCGCCACCGGGGCGGCGTGAATTGGTCTTGCGAATATCAGTACGAACTATGCTTCTAAATATTACAGGTAAGTTGAACCGTGGCACTTCCATAGTGGATAAACCTATGTTCAGAATTGAACTTTTATGATATCGCCGTTGACAGCTGGAAAACTCGTGAATTGGTCTTTTTTTTTTTTTTTTATTGGAGGTTTAACGACCACCGTGAGCAACTCAATGGGCTATAAGCAGTCGCCCGTCCCTAATTTAGGGTCACTGGTTCCAGGGAAGGGAGAGAGCCAGTGCCGTAAGACAAATACAACATCCATGCCTCACCGGGATTCGAACCCGGACCCCTTACGGACCAATGATCAGAGGTCAGCGCCTTAGACCACTGCGCCACCGGGGCGGCGTGAATTGGTCTTGCGAATATCAGTACGAACTATGCTTCTAAATATTACAGGTAAGTTGAACCGTGGCACTTCCATAGTGGATAAACCTATGTTCAGAATTGAACTTTTATGATATCGCCGTTGACAGCTGGAAAACTCGTGAATTGGTCTTTTTTTTTTTTTTTTGATTGGAGGTTTAACGACCACCGTGAGCAACTCAATGGGCTATAAGCAGTCGTCCGTCCCTAATTTAGGGTCACTGGTTCCAGGGAAGGGAGAGAACCAGTGCCGTAAGACAAATACAACATCCATGCCTCACCGGGATTCGAACCCGGACCCCTTACGGACGAATGATCAGAGGTCAGCGCCTTAGACCACTGCGCCACCGGGGCGGCGTGAATTGGTCTTGCGAATATCAGTACGAACTATGCTTCTAAATATTACAGGTAAGTTGAACCGTGGCACTTCCATAGTGGATAAACCTATGTTCAGAATATTACAATATGTGCCTATAAATTCTGATTAAATGTAAGGCATAGTTACTGTTTATTAACAAAATAATCACAAACGAAAGAATAGTACCACAGAACAGAGGGTGAGTGATACTACATTAGTTTCCTATTGCGCAACGAAATATGGCGTTAAAAATTTCCTGGAACACCCTGTTGGTGTCTTCTTTTAATTTGCTGCTTTAGAAGTAAGGTTGTTGCAAAGCGGTGAAAGGTCAGGGTTATTCATAACAACCTCCGCACCTCAGAAGGAGTTGAAAAAAGAAAGAAGGTAAGGATACATGATCAAACATCAACAGCTGCTGAGATAAAACACCAACGCCGAAAATGAAAGCAAAAGTGAAACGAATGAATTTGTAAATCTGCGTGCGGCCTATTCCGCACGCTTTGCTTTTGCTTAGTACTTTCCGATTTTAAAAAGTTGGACTCGCATTCAAGTCGGTAACCAAGGCCGTAGCCAGGAATCTTTTTCGTAAGGGGACCAAAATGTTTTTATCGGTGAAGTATTCATTTCTTTTGATGATTGAATAAAAACTAAATTTTTTTAGTTTACAATTCAAAAAACTATACCACCAACCCTTCCTTCCCCCACCCATTTTTGGGATTAGTATTTGTAAAATTTTCCTCATAAATTTGCGTTACTTGTAAAATTTCCGCCTGTAAATTTACAATAAACATAAATCAAACACAACGGGAGGTCATTCCTTTAGATAACTGTTTTTAATGATTTAAAAATTATGTTGAATTAATGTTTTGATACAAGCAATAGCAATTACAGTATGTATCGATTGAAAGTTTTAAATTTTAAGGCGAAAATGAAAACATTTAACACAGGTATGATACAATTTGTACAAATCAGCAAATTCAAGAAATGTTTACATTAAGAAGAACAAATAAGGTTTACATTTTCACTCACCTTATAAAAAAATCAGCGCGCCTTGAAATTTAATCAAACGATTTAAAATTTCGTCCGGTTGCACCTCAGTATTGCTAAAAGTGCTAATCTACTCAGTCTGTTTTCTCCCGTTGAGTTTCTTAAATATGCTTTCAATCGTCTAAGTATTGAAAATGTCCTTTCTGGCGTAGCTGTGGAAATCGGAATTATAGCAAGAATCTGTAACAAGGTGTGTGAGCTGGGAAAAGATTTGAATCGCATTGTAAAATGGCCTCCATTGCGTTACCAGATCTTGAATTAACATCTATGTTGATCCATTTGTTTCGCCAAACGGACTATGAGAGTACTGCTCTCTGCGCGTATGTTTTCATAAAATCCTTTGTACGTACATGAAATTGTACAAAGATCCCTTAGTGACAAATGTAGAGAATGTTCTCCACAATGGACGTATAAAGGCCAAATAAAAAAACAAAAGCATTATTTGTTGAAGTTCAATTTCGAAAAAAATGATTGGGATTTCGGAGGGGGACTAGTCCCTAAGACCCCTCCCCTTGCCTACGGCCATGTCGGTAACGAACAAAATTTTTGTACAGACTAAATTAACGAACATTAATTTTTTTTAAATTTTATTCGGAGTATACAGTAAAGGATTTGAAAGTTTACAGAAATAATTGTTTTCAGATACGTTGCTATGGAACAGCACGGTTGGTTGGTGTTAGGATAGGGTTACCACTAACTAAAATGTGCAGTGGTAAAGCTTTTAAAGCTTGAAAACCTTTAAGGCTCTTAAAAAATATAAAAAACTATCAGAAAATACCTAAAACAAACAAACATAAAAAACTAAGAAACAAGCAAAGTAGCCTGGTTGAACGTTCCCCTTTTCCTTGCCTCCAATAATACTCCAAGGGCATTATTAATCGTTCTTTCAGTTCCCTTCTTTATGGTACTGAATTTCATTGAATACACGTTAATTCTAAAACATTCAGAAGAACGCAATCTCGCAGATTTTCAAAATTTAATACGTTGTTATGATAAGTTATTTTAGTTAACTGGTGCAACGTGACGTTCTTATTCTACCTTTTTCGGTGATTAAAATACTGTCAGGGAATCGATAATTTTCTCGAACTCTGTGCTCTAAACTTAACTATTTCCCAGGAAGATACAGGTGATGACCCCAACCCCCAACACAGAAAAGCCCATAGCTTTTCAATATAAAACAGGTCTGCAATATTTTGCCCCGTCGAATACTTTTACGTGATTTTTTCTTTACATTTCTGATCACACATACCGGGGAAAGGATAAAAGAAAACTGGTCTAGTTTATTTGCCCGACCTCACCGAATGTTCACTTGATCGAAACATTCATTTCGCCGAAGGGTCACTTGATCGAAAGGTACATTTCACCGAAGGATCGCTTCATTTGAAAGTTCATTTCATCAAAAGATCATTTCATTGAAGGACCATTTGAACAAAAAGTACGTTTCACGGGAGTATCGCTTGATCGAAACATTCATTTCCCCGAAAGGTCACTTGATCGAAAAATTCATTTCGCCGAAGGGTCACTTGATCGAAAGGTACATTTCACCGAAGGATCGCTTCATTTGAAAGTTCATTTCATCAAAAGATCATTTCATTGAAGGACCATTTGAACAAAAAGTACGTTTCACGGGAGTATCGCTTGATCGAAACATTCATTTCCCCGAAAGGTCACTTGATCGAAAAATTCATTTCGCCGAAGGGTCACTTGATCGAAGAGTACATTTCACCGAAGGATCGCTTCATTTGAAAGTTCATTTCATCAAAAGATCATTTCATTGAAGGACCATTTGAACAAAAAAGTACGTTTCACAGGAGGATCGCTTGATCGAAACATTCATTTCCCCGAAAGGTCACTTGATCGAAAAATTCATTTCGCCGAAGGGTCACTTGATCGAAGGGTACATTTCACCGAAGGATCGCTTCATTTGAAAGTTCATTTCATCAAAAGATCATTTCACTGAAGGACCATTTGAACAAAAAGTACGTTTCACGGGAGGATCGCTTGATCGAAACATTCATTTCCCCGAAGGGTCACTTGATCGAAAAATTCATTTCGCCGAAAGGTCACTTGATCAAAAAATTCATTTCGTCCAAGGGTCACTTGATCGAAGGTTACATTTCACCGAAGGATCGCTTCATTTGAAAGTTCATTTCATCAAAAGATCATTTCACTGAAGGGTCATTTGAACAAAAAGTACGTTTCACGGGAGGATCGCTTGATCGAAACATTCATTTCCCCGAAGGGTCACTTGGTCGAAAGGTACATTTCACCGAAGGATCGCTTCATTTGAAAGTTCATTTCATCGAAAGATCATTTCACTGAAGGGTCCCTTGAACAAAAACTACGTTTCACGGGAGGATCGTTTGATCGGAATGTTCATTCGTCCGAAAGATCATTTCACCAAAACGTCACTTCAACAAAAAGTACGTTTCACGGGAGAATCGTTTGATCGAAACGTTCATTTCGTCGAAAGATCATTTCACCGAAGGGTCACTTGAACAAAAGATACGTTTCACTGGAGTATCGCCTGATTGAAACATTCATTTCGCCGAAAGATCATTTCACCGAAGGGTCACTTGAACAAAAGGTACGTTTTACTGGAGTATCGCCTGACGAAACATTCATTTCGTCGAAAGATCATTTCATCGAAGAGTCACTTGAACAGAAAGTGCATTTCACGGGAAGATAGCTTGATCGAAACGTTCATTTACTCGAAAGATCATTTCACCGAAGAATCAGTTGATCAAAAGATGCGTTTCATCGAAAAATCGCTTCACCTTAATTTCCCCGAAGGGTCAGTTTATCGAAAACTTTAAATTTTATTAAATGATCTGTTGAAGCGTAGTGAAGGTTCGTAAAACTGACCAACAAAATGTTAAGAGGATAGTATAAAAAATGCCTTTTTGATTTCTCGATGTCCACTTTCCCATAGATCGGTCTTCTAACCTCTGGCATTAATAGCAAAAATTAATTCGCCGTTCCATATTGATAAGATTTACAAAACAAGTCAATAATGTTTCATGCCCAATATATTAAATATAAGGCTCAAGGCCGCCTCGGTGGCGGAGTGGTCTATGCGCTGGACGCGCTGGCTAATGACCATTCGTCCGAGATGGGTCCGGGTTCGAAACTTGCTGAAGCATGGATGTTGTGTTTGTCTTACGGCCCTGGATCTCTCCCTTCCCTGGAGTCAGTGGCCCTAAATTAGGGACGGGCAACTGCTTTAGCCTATTGAGTTGCTCACGGTGGTCATTAAATCCCTAATAAAAAAAAAGCCACAAGACCTGGGTATTTTTAGAAAAATTTAATCTGCCGTGCTCATATTCAGAAGGATTATCTAAAAAGTAAAGGTAATAATGGTGCACTTTTGCTCAGGGAAACAACATTAATTATACAGCCCTAGACCAAGGGCCTAGAAATTAATGTTATAGGTCAGAAGACTGATCTACGAGGAAGCGGACACCAAAAGATCAAAAGTGCAACTTTTATGCAATCTTGTAATGTCTTGTGTTGTACTCATGGTTGTTTTCCGAACCCTCACTACACTTCAACAGATCCTATAATGAAATCTAAAGTGCTTGATAAACTGACCCTTCGATGAAATGAGCTGCCCCTTTGGCGCGGTGGTCTAAGCGATGGCTTCTGATCATTCGTCCGTGAAGGTGACCCGGGTTAGAATCCCGGTGAGGCATGAATGTCGTGTGTGCCTTACGGCACTGGCTCTCTCCCTTCCGTGGAACCAGTGGCCCTAAATTAGAGACGGGCGGCTGCTTATAGTTCACTGAGTTGCTCACGGTGGTCGTTAAACCTCCAATCGATGAAATTAATTTTTAGGTGAAGCTACTCTTCGTTGAAACGTACCTTTCCATCAAGTGACTCTTCCGTGAAATTAATCTTTTGACGTTCCTGCCTCAGAGGTGAAGCACATGTCAAGACGGCAAAGTATGAGCATTTGTCGGTGTAGCTGAACTGGGAAAGCATTCGGCTCCGGAGCCGACGGATTGGGTTCGAGCTGCGCCACCTGCAAATTTGTGTTTCGCTGTATTGGCGCCTGAATGTAAAATGAATCTCCTGGCCATTGGGTTCTTCAAAAAATGTGTGATGTTCATTCCACACATCGTCTGGAATTCGAGTTTCTCCTTCTACAGTGAGCTTTCCTCCAAGTGTGGTTTGCCGGCTAACCCGGAAACTAACGATTCCGTCCCAGTCCTTTGTCAAGGGGGGATGTTCACTGAGGTGCCAGAAGAACTGGGAAGTGCTCTACCATTTCCATTACATGCACCACACTCATGCAATAATTGGTATCGTCCACAAACGACGTATATGTAGAGGCAGACATCCCTGCAAGCTCAAGTAGTAGCATTCGCAGTTCAGATGGCAGCTTATCAGGATTTAAGTGATTTCGAACGTGGTACGATTGACGGCGCCCGAGAGATGGGTCATTCCATCTCGGAAATTACCACGACATTTTGATTTACACGGTCAACAATTTCAAGGGTGTACCTGGACTACACAAACTCAAGAAAAAATCCAGAGTGTGGGACAGGTGTGGCCGTAGAAAAGCCCTGGATGATCGTAGACAGCGGAGTCTGGCACGTATCGTAACATCCACCCGGCGTGCAGCATTGCCGCAAATTACACCGCAATCCAATGCAGGGGCCAGTAGTTGCATCAGCGTTCGGACAGTTCAACATACCCTGTGTTCTATGGGTTCCGGTGCCGACGGCTCACCCGGGTGCCCTTTCTGACCCGACCACACAAGGGTATGAGCCTCGCCTGGGCTCGGGAATACCACCATTGGACGCAAGATGACTGGAAACGTGTAGCCTGGTCCGACGACACAAGGCTGTGTAGCCTGGTCCGACGACACAAGGCTGTGCACCTTGCCTGGGCTCGGAAACACCGCCATTGGACGAAAGATGACGGGAAACGTGTAGCCTGGTCCGACGACACAAGGCTGTGTAGCCTTTCTCGACGACACAAGGCTGTGAGCCTCGCCTGGGCTCGGGAATACCGCCATTGGACTTAAGATGACTAAAAACGTTGTAGCCTGGTCCGACGACACAAGGCTCTGTGCCTCGCTGGGCTCAGGAACACCGCCACTGGACGCAAGATGACTGGAAATGTATAGCCTGGTACGACGACACAAGGCTCTGTGCCTCGCCTGGGCTCGGGAACACCACCATTGGACGCAAGATGAATGGAAACGTGTAGTCTGGTCCCATGACACAAGGATCTGTGCCTCGCCTGGGCTTAGGAACACCGCCATTGGACGCAAGATGACTGGAAATGTATAGCCTGGTACGATGACACAAGGCTATACGCCTCGCCTGGGCTTGGGAACACCGCCATTGGCCGTAAGATGACTGGAAACGTGAAGCCTGGTTCGACGACACAAGGCTGTGAGCCTCGCCTGGGCTCGGGAACACCACCATTGTACGCAAGATAACTGTAAAACGTGTAGCCTAGTCCGATGACACAAGGCTCTGTGCCTCACCTGGGCTCGGGAACACCGCCATTGGACGCAAGATGACTGGAAACGTGTAGCCTGGTACGACGAATCGCGGTACCAACTGTTACGGGCAGATGGCAGACTCCATGTGTAGCGACACAACAACGAGGCAATGGGTCCCGCATGTCTACAAGGGAGAGTGCAGGCGGGCGGCCGGCTCTGTCATGGTGTGGGGTGTTTTCAATTGGCATGCCTTAAGACCACTCATATGTCTTCAGTCCGCTTTGACCGATGGAGGCTACGTAACCAGCCTTGGAGATCATTTGCTCCCGTTCATGGCATGCAAATACTCCGACGGGGGCGACCTCTTTCAACACGACAATGCGCCACCGCACACGTCCATAGTCGGCCGATTATAGCCGGATGAACATTTCACGAGGTATGGCATCCTGACTTAGCACCCTAGCTCGCCGGATTTAAACGCCATCATTTGAAGTGCTGTTCGACGTGCCGTCAGCAGCAACATCGTGCAGTTTCTTTGCAGTAGGCCGTAGGAACTTTGCTGATTCGCCACGTTCCGGCCGACATGCAATCGTGTCATCACCTGCCACTGTGAGAGGCATTGAACAGGCAATTCTGAGTTACAGGCGGATTCATCTGCGCACATTGGAGAAGTTCAACATTTCGTACGGTATAGCGTACGATATTGTGCATGACAAATTGCAATTTCGCAAGGCCAGTGCGCGATGAGTACTCAAGAACTTGGTAAACGACCAGAAGGGATAGAGAATGATGTTATCCTGGGACCACTTGATACGTTACGCAGAAGGACATGAATTTCTGGCAGGTGTAGTGACGGGCGATGAGTCCTGGGCGTATTACTACACTCCCGAAACAAAGAAGACCAGTAGGGTGTGGAAACATTCCGACTCCCTGCCACCAAAAAAATTCAGAATAATCTAATCTGCACAAAAAGTCCTAAGGAAGGTATTCTGGGACATATATGGCGTTCTCCTGGTGGAGTTTCATCCAACGCGGATGAAACAAACGCAAAAACCTACGCTAACACATTGACAAAGTTGCGCTGTGCCCTTCGTGACAAAAGACTCAACAGAGGCGCTGCAAATGTCAGACTGCTTCACGAGAACGCTCGCTCACAAGTTGCACAACGCGTTCGTGACAAAATTGAGCAATTTGGCTAGGGCCGCCCTGGTGGCGCAGTGGTCTACGCGATGGTTTCTGATCATTCTTCCGGAAAGGAGTCCGGGTTCGAATCCCAATTAGGCATGGCTGTTGTTTGTCTTACGGCACTGGCTCTCTCCCTTCCCTGGAACCAGACTCAACAGAGGCGCTGCAAATGTCAGACTGCTTCACGAGAACGCTCGCTCACATGTTGCACAACGCGTTCGTGACAAAATTGAGCAATTTGGCTAGGGCCGCCCTGGTGGCGCAGTGGTCTACGCGATGGTTTCTGATCATTCTTCCGGAAATGAGTCCGGGTTCGAATCCCAATTAGGCATGGCTGTTGTTTGTCTTACGGCACTGGCTCTCTCCCTTCCCTGGAACCAGACTCAACAGAGGCGCTGCAAATGTCAGACTGCTTCACGAGAACGCTCGCTCACATGTTGCACAACGCGTTCGTGACAAAATTGAGCAATTTGGCTAGGGCCGCCCTGGTGGCGCAGTGGTCTACGCGATGGTTTCTGATCATTCTTCCGGAAAGGAGTCCGGGTTCGAATCCCAATTAGGCATGGCTGTTGTTTGTCTTACGGCACTGGCTCTCTCCCTTCCCTGGAACCAGACTCAACAGAGGCGCTGCAAATGTCAGACTGCTTCACGAGAACGCTCGCTCACATGTTGCACAACGCGTTCGTGACAAAATTGAGCAATTTGGCTAGGGCCGCCCTGGTGGCGCAGTGGTCTACGCGATGGTTTCTGATCATTCTTCCGGAAATGAGTCCGGGTTCGAATCCCAATTAGGCATGGCTGTTGTTTGTCTTACGGCACTGGCTCTCTCCCTTCCCTGGAACCAGACTCAACAGAGGCGCTGCAAATGTCAGACTGCTTCACGAGAACGCTCGCTCACATGTTGCACAACGCGTTCGTGACAAAATTGAGCAATTTGGCTAGGGCCGCCCTGGTGGCGCAGTGGTCTACGCGATGGTTTCTGATCATTCTTCCGGAAAGGAGTCCGGGTTCGAATCCCAATTAGGCATGGCTGTTGTTTGTCTTACGGCACTGGCTCTCTCCCTTCCCTGGAACCAGTGACCCTAAATTAGGGATGGGCGACTGCTTACAGCCCATTGAGCTGCTCACGGTGGTAGTTAAACCTCCAATCAAAAAAAAAAAAAAAAAAAAATTGGCTGGAAGGGGCTCCACCCTACACCGTACAGTCCGGATCTGGCTCCTTCGGACTTTTGCTACCTTGAAAAGATTCTTGTGCGGCCAAAGCTTTAATTCGGCTGACGAAGTCAAATCGGTTGTCCGCAGGAAAACAGACTTTTTTATGAACAAGGTATACTAAAACTGGTACCACGCGGAATAAATGTCTCGAGCGTCTCGGTTCTTATGTTGATAAGCAGCTAAGAAATGTAGTTTCACTGTGTGTGTATAGCTTTTGTTTTGCTCATCTATTAAACTGTTGCAAAAAAAAAAAAAAAAAAAAAAAAAAAAAGGCGTGTGTTACTTTTCGATCCAACCTCGTACGTTTCGGTCTAGTGTTTTTCGGTGAAGTGACTTTTCGATTAAATGAACGTGTGAAAACACAAATTTTTTCCGTGACGGAGATAGAAAAGACGCCATCTCACTCCCGAGTAATTTTTCTTTTTTTATTGGAGGTTTAACTACCACCGTGAGCAACTCAATGGGCTATAAGCAGTCGCCCGTCCCTAATTTAGGGTCACTGGTTCCAGGGAAGGGAGAGAGCCAGTGCCGTAAGACAAACACAACATCCATGCCTCACAGGATTCGAACCCGGACCCATGTCAATCGAACGATCAGAAGCAATCGCTTAGACCACTGCGCCACCGGGGCGGTCAATCCGGAGTAAGTTGCTCTCCCAACTAAGCTACACGGACGGAATGTACCGCTGCAGATTTGTCCTCCTCACACGTGCTTTAACCTCTGTGGAGTATGTCACAAACGATACCCAAACAAAATGACATTTGTGACCTGGTAACACTGATCTCGCACTCCTTATGATCGAACTGACAGCTATGAGTACAACACAAGAGTGATAATAGTTGCTCATTCCATCTCTTATGTATTTTGGAAGCACGTACATCTCATCATAACTTTTTCAAAGCGAAAAACGTGATATCTTAACCCCCTGAGGTCCATTTAGAGAATATTATAAGGTGTTTATTGTGTGTGTGTGTGTGTGTGTGTGTGTTTAACGACTCTCGTCAGCATCTAAGGTTATAAGAAGTCGCCCATCCCTAATTCGTGGCCCCTGGTCAGAGAGCAGCCACTCTGTGCGTGTCTCATCGGGTCTTGAACCCGGATTAAACTTGGACCATTAGCCAGAGTCCCGCGCCTCGGGTCACTTCCCCATCGGGGTGGCTCTCTAGGCATGCTGACTGCAGTGCATCGGACAGCTGCTGGAGGATGCGTGGTGGAGGATCCATAGAGCGAACAACACGATCGAGGTGGTCCCACAGATGTTCAATTGGGTTTAAGTCTGGGAACTAAGGGGGCTAGGGAAGTACTTTGAAGTCTTCATCGTGCTCTTTCAACCACTCTCGGATATTTCTGGCTGTGTGACACGTCGCATTGTCGTGCTGGAAGATTTCATCCGCCACAGGGAACACAATCAGCATGGATGGATTCGTAACGAATTCGGTCCATAGTGCCTTCCACAGGTATGTGTGGATCCAGAAAATGCCACGAAAACATTCCCCAGACCATAACGCTGCCGCCATCAGCTTGTGTTCTGCCAGCAGTGGTTGAAGAGTGTTTGTTCTCCGGTGTTTCTCGCCTTATACGCCAACGTCCATCCGTTCGATGAAGCAGAAAACGTGACCCACCAGAGAAGGCAATCGTTTGCCAATCAGCGAAGGTTCAAATGCGATAGTAACGTGCAAATGTAAGCCTTTTCTGCCGATGCACCTTTGTTAGCATAGGTGCAGTGACCATCGGTCTGCATCGGAGACCCATACCTAGCAGGGTTCGCTGAACTGTCGTTTTAGACACACTTGCGGAAGTCTATTATTTGGCCAGTGAGTTGCTCCACTGTAGCGTGTCGATCGGCCCTCACGCATCTTCGAAGCCGCCGTTCACCTCTCACATCAATGGCACGTGGTGCTCCGCAGTTTCCACGTCGCTTATTCCCAATGGTTCCATGTCTCCAATCACGATGCACTTTAACCACAGCAGCACGCGAACATTTCACAAACTGCGCTGATTCAGAAATACTGCCACCCTTGGCTCGAAAGCCGATAATCATCCTTTTTTGCAAATCTGATAAAACGCTCGTTTTATCTATGACAGCAACGAGTGATATGTTTTCAGGTTGCCTACAGCACACCTTATATACCTCCCAAGCCAACTCACGACATGTGTCTTCTTTCATTGGCTACGCGCTATTGACGTCAAAAGTAGGTGGTGGTCACAATAATGTGACTCGACTGTGTATTGTAGAAGGCTACTAAATCCTCTCAAATGCCAAACCCAGACAGTGTAACAGAATCGGTGGTTAGTAGGTCTAGCATTTTTATGACCTAAAAATTGCTAGAAATTGCCCTAAAAATGAATTTATGCCCCAGAAAAGTAAAAAAATATGCCATTTAAAAAATCCTAACAAATGCACATTTCTTTATTTCCTTGCGAAACTAATTAATTAAAAAAAGAAGCGGTGTATGAAACAAAACAAAAAATAAAAATTTAATCTGTTGACTGTTGCTGTTTCAATTGAAATCTTTTATTTTATTAACCAACCCATGACCTATAGAAAAAAAAAGAAATATTAAACAAGAAATACAAGTTTTACAATTTCTGTGCCAAACTGAAATTTGATTACCCAAAAACATGCCCTATAAGACAAAAAACAATCCCTTAAAAACACACAATAACTTTTTACAGTTTTTGTGCCAGACTAAGTCTTTAATTTTTTGTTAACAAGAAATATGCCCTATAAAAGAAAACAACAACAAGGCATGAAAATGTACCTTCACGATATAATGGCAGCGGCCGTACTCCAAATGGGAGAACAGCTCATCATGGGCTTGAAGGAAGAGACAGACAGCTATAACGAAGTAAATTTCTCCGTCATTTTTGAACCCGAGTACGCTTATTCCGGAACAAGCAGCTCTACCAACTGAGCTACGCAGACATTTTATTCTGATTCCTATCTGCCTTTATGTCATGTACGTCCTGCTGGCAGGAACGTCACATCTCCCCCCCCCGAAAGAGGGCCGGGGGCATGGCCCACGGATCAGCCGTGACCATGAATCGCTGCAGGCAGACAACCACTGTAGAACGTGCACTTGAGAACTCCCAGTCAATCTGGTGTGTGGAATGCAACGTCACACACATTTATTTTTCGAAGCACTGGAGAAGGGATTCTCTGATTTTTCCTATCTCGCGGTGTGGAAAGAACATCACACCATTGCGAGATTTTGAACGGTCGGGTCATTCGGGTAGTTCGGGCGCCATTATAACGAAGTAAATTTCTCCGTCATTTTCGGTCTACGCCGGGATTCGAACCCGAGTACGCTTATTCCGGAACAAGCAGCTCTACCAACTGAGCTACGCAGACATTTTATTCTGATTCCTATCTGCCTTTATGTCATGTGAGTCCTGCTGGCAGGAACGTCACACAGCGCAAGTGTGGATGTGATTTTACCGGTGTCATGGCGCCGCCGTTTGCTACGACGCATGTACAAATGTTCTAAACGCGAGCACTTTCCCCCATTTTCTCAGTCTTGCTTCTGACTTTTAGGGGAAAATGGAGTTTCAGGAAAATTCGTCCAAAAATGTGTTTTTATTGAAAATACCAAAATGTGCAAAATAATGATTCAAAAAATAAGAACAAAAAAAACTTAAAATGATAAAAAAAAAAACCCTGAAAAAAATGCCATATCACGTAAAAGTCACAAAAAAAATGCCTTAACAAAGGTACTTAAATCAGCTTACAGTAGTGTGCCAAAGTATTGCATCACCTGCAAAAACCTTGAATTTCTAAGTTTAACTAACTACTTTTTATAGTTAGTTCATGATTTATATATCACTAGATGCGAAATTTAATGGAGATTTCAAAAATGTCTCAGTTTTTCCTGTAGCTGCTTCTGTTCTTAAAATACACTACAAAAATCATGACCAAGTCGACATTATTATGAAAAGGATCCGTTTCCCAATACTTAGATTTACAGCCATGCAACGTTTTTGTAATTTATAAGGAAATGAAATAGCATTTAAATACATAAATATAATGAAGCAGAATCATAAAATGTATCTAATATTTTGTTGCCCAGCCTTTAGCTTTACTCACAGCTTTGCATCCATCTTGCTGGCATACTGTCAACAAGGTTTTGTAAAAGATTGGGTTCAATAATACGATTCCAAATTTGAATGACAACTTCAGTGAGTTAAATTTTGGTTGTTGGATTCTTTTTTGATATTTCATATGACACTTTGAAAAACAAATTTTCGATCGGGTTTACGTCCGGTGACTGTGGTGGCCAATCAAGATGCAGAATATTTTTTTCCTGAAACCACTTTTTCACTATTTTAGCACGATGACAGGGAGCAAGCATTATCATCTTGAAAAATAAATTTGCCGTCATAAACTCTTCTAGGTGATGGTAGCATCTTGTTTTCTAATATCCAGATGTATTTTTCAGCATTTACTGTACCATCGACAATATGGAGGTTTCCGACGCCATGTACACACATGCAGCTAGAAACCATGACCTTCACCGGATACTTAACAGTAGTCACTAAGCAATTTGGATGAAATTCTTCATGCTTGAATCTCCTTATGGTGGAAATTAAAAGTGAGTGCTTATGGGTGTTTATAAAATCTATGCAAATTGTTAAAATGAAGGTAAATATTGAATTCTGGTAAAAATCAAAATTCGGGAGATGGGTGGATGCATTTGGAAACAAATGGAAAATTCTGTTTAAGGCCATGATAAATAAAAAAAATGCAACACTGAGTTTTGAAATCCAAAAGTTATCACTGTAGGTTTGCGTTGTTTGCGTTTTTGTTGAGTTGAGAAACCTGAGAGTGAAAAAAGGTAGTTATTGTTACATGTGTACCAATGTGTGTAACTAAATATTCACTGGTAGACAATGTACACGTGTAAACAACTTTAGCGGTGAAGGTCAAATATAGTGATAGGACTAAATGGTTAAATAAAAACCAACAATATCCCAGGTTACTCACCTGCCCTTAGTCACGCTACGGGGAGGGGGGGGGGGGGGGGGGCTTGCATGAGACCCTGGGATGAAATTCAACCGAGACACATAATTGGTCACTGCACAAAGTTTGGGTTTTTGAAAGGCCCCTTGGCCTGTATTTATTTGTAAAAACTTAACCAAAATAACAACAAAACCACAAAGTGTTTCAAGGAGTCGAGAAATACCGATTTCTACAAGTTGTCGATTTGACACATCAGCTTTCCAAATTTTTCGAAATTTCTTTTGACTTTGGCCACTGGGCCTCGTAGAATATCAAGTGATTAACAGCGTGGGAGCTTCGAATGAAACAAACAATTTTTCACACCAACAGTGAAATTTATCAACTTCTGCCTAAAAGTAGAAATTTATCAACTTCTCCAAAAACTTGTATCTCCGCAAGCAACCTTGACCTTGCTCTGTGCAAAAATAGTTTAACCCCTGACTGGCGTGCTACGAAAAAAACCAAGTTGGTGACACTTTCTCTGAATCTCAGAATCGCTCAAAATGGCAAAAAGAGGAAGAGAGAAAAAAAAAAAAACGAATTTCTTTTTGCAGCAGAACCCTTACAAGAAAAAAAAAAAAAGATGTTTTCTCCGTTCCGTGGCAGAAATAAAATAAAATAAAAGCAAGAATTTTGTTTATGAAAAAGAATGGTGATAATCTTGCTCGCCCCTTTCTGAACAAACAAAAAAAGTTATCTAAAATCTATTAACACTAAGTTTAATATATATTTTTTTCTAATGAGATTTTGTTCGCCTGCCCAGAACAAGGTAGAGAACTGCGCGCTCGTTCCCTCGCTTAATCCTTCCCAGGGAGAAAATTAAAAACGTGTTCTGGAGAGGATTTTTTTTTCTCCTTCCGAATATCTGAGAAAATTGATCGAGTTTTCCCAAATTCACAAGAAAGAAAAAATCTGCGACAGAACACTTACATAGGCCCTACTTTGATTCCCATTAAGGCAAAATTCTTATTCATCACTGAAAAGAACATTTCCCATTGCTTGGATGTCCATGAGAATTGCTGTTTTGCCCACTGAAGTCTACGCTGTCTTTGATTTGCAGTTAACAGTGGTTTACGCCTGCCTTTGCAGCCACGTAAGTCATAGTGAAGCAGCCTCCTCCTAACAGTAGATGCACTAACAGTAACATCAGTAACTTAAGACCATCTATGAAGCAATTCGGGTAAATTGACCCTCCTGTCTGCCAAGGTTAGCTTTCAGAGCATTCTGTCTTGCCTGGTTGTAGTGGATCTGAGCCTTCCACTGCGACGCATATTTTTAATAACCACCAGTGTCTTTTACCTTCTTCAGTAGCCTAATAACTGTAGATGGATTACAGCCCACTCTTTCAGCGATTTGCCTTGAAGAATACCCTTCTTCATGCAGAAGAACTATTTTTACTCCGTCCGCTGTGAACAATTCGCAGTTCTAACCGTTATTGAGAATGTACACAAATTATACCCTAAAAACATACAATGCTCTAGTAGATCAGATGATCAGATAAGATGCAGAGGATTTTAGGAAGGGAGTGTCTGACCCCAGGTCTTAAACAACCCTTAGAAATAGGAAGCTAGGAGATTTGGGCTAGAGTGTCCTATAGGAAAGTCACACAGAAGCGAGGTAGAAAGGGGAAGGAAGGCGCCCTTATTTATTACCGGGGGCCAGTACCCGCGGTCCGACGGCTTAACGTGCCCATCCGACACACGGCGGGTATTTAGTGGTTCGAACGTTCGTACCTGCCCATGATCGAACCTGAGGCTATCTCCATGGCTGTCACGAACGCTGACCACTAGGCCACCCGCGGCTCAGGCGGTGAATGCTCTTGTAGATCAGATCAGATCATATGTAGAGGATTTTAGGAAGGGAGTGTCTGACCCCAGGTCTTAAACAACCCTTAGAAATAGGAAGCTAGGAGATTTGGGCTAGAGTGTCCTATAGGAAAGTCACACAGAAGCGAGGTAGAAAGGGGAAGGAAGGCGCCCTTATTTATTACCGGGGGCCAGTACCCGCGGTCCGACGGCTTAACGTGTTGGCCACCCGCGACGAATGCTCTAGTAGCTCGGCGTCAACCCTTATAAAGGCTGAAGTAGGATTAGGACAGCATTAGGAAGCAGCCAATCAGGAAAAAGAATGTCTATGACTGCCTGTAACAACTGGCACCCAACTAACGTGAATATCAATGTGTTTCTCAAACCCCATATTTAATGGCATATCTTAAGAAAAGAAGTAGCTACAGGAAAAACTGAGACATTTTTTGAAATCTCCATTAAATTTCGCATCTAATGACATATAAATGATGAAATAACTATGAAATTATGTTAGTTAAACAAAGAGTTAAACTTAAAAATTCACGGTTTTTTCAGGTGATGCAATACATTTGCACACCACTGTAGTTCTGTATGAAACACTTTTGTATACCTTTGAACAACGTTTTAGTATTGCTAAAAAAATATGTAAAATCATAAAAATCCCAGCCCTAGCAATTAGTTTGCCTGATCAATTCGAAACGAAACATTTAAGAAACTCGACAATAGAAGGAATCTGTTTTACATCGGAAACGCTTTCATAAAACTCGCAAATTAATTTTGCGGATAATTAACTACGCAGCAAATAAGTTCCGGAACTTCGTTCTGAAAGAATCACACACCTATGACCTTCGAAAGTGGGTTTGGTTGCACCGCGTCCCACAACTCTAACCTTTATCATTCATTCATTCATTCATTCGGCAGACCCGGTCAAGGACGCCACGCAAACGGAGGCAGATGTTGTCTCCATTCCAAACGACACGTCTGCCCCCGCTCTCTGTGGTGTACGAATTACCAGCGTGATTTATTTAGAAATAAAGGTAAATACAGCTTTGCGAACAGAAGAGTTAACATCTTTTTAACGCGAAGGTGTCAGAGAAGATATCAGGCTGAGGTAAACATTTATTTGTTAACAAGAACAGACCTAGAACTAACAACTGACACGGAAGTATTGAAAACTTGTGGGCTCATCGTTTTTCTTTGAACGAGGGTATTAAAGAGAAATACATGAACGTTTATTCTATTTTTTTACAGTAATTAATTCCATGCCCAAACAAAATAAAGCCCCCCCACCTCCCCCAACACAGCAAGAAAGCGTTACTTGAATTTTTGAAAAGATTTTTGAACTCTTTGGAACACTCTCAAAGCTTTTAGATTGTACTAAATGCTTCCCGAATGCTCTAGAACAGGGGTAGGCAACCCTAGGCCCGCAGACGCATTACCAATCAACGCATTTTTATTTTTATTTTATTTTACCTGTCTATTCTATAAAAACAACTAAAAATCGGAAGTGGGCTACAATCAATATAAATATGTAATAAATATGTATTATACACTGGAGAGCAATTGAATTAGAGATACATGTCTAGTAACGTGTAGCACCACCTTTCGCCCTGATGACGGCGGCGATTCGTCTCGGCATGGACTCGACAAGACACCGGAAGCGTTGGGAAGCCATACGGATCCACGACCCCTGAACAAGCTCCCACAGTTCACGAAGATTTGATGGAGGTGGGCCAGAGCCTCGAACATCTCTCTCGATGGCATCCCAGATGTGCTCGATAGGATTGAGGTCAGGAGACCTAGCTGACCAAGGAAGCGAGGTCACGTCGGTGGAGTGTTCATCCAACCATTCGGATACAATTCGGAAGCTGCACTGTCTTGTTGCAGGATGAGGTCCCCAGTGGGATGTTGAAGACGCGAACTGAAGGATTTTATAAGATTAATAGCTTGTAGAGGGCTGTTAATTGAAACCTGAGAATGATTTAGGATGGGGGAGAGAAATTTTGCAAGGGCTTTTTCAAGTGGGCGGATAGGAGACGCATACGAAGAAACTAAGGGGCGGAGGGGGTGATTTTGTTTATGGAGCTTGATCTTCCCGAAGATTTCGGGTACTCTGCGGCCCTTAGGAGGGTTCATACTATCGTAAATTTCTTTAGGTAAGTGGCCATGATTCTTCAACTTTGCGACGGACGCAACGGTTGTTGCGACAGGATCAAATCTTAAAATTTTATGTGGAATTGCTTGAATAGTTTCTTGCATCTTTAAGTGGTATGCATCATGGTCCAAGATTACAATCTTATTCGATTTATCGTCGGATATGATAGCCAAGTTAGTGTTTTTGTAATTCACATAGTTGACGCCTCTCCTCTTTGTAGGCTTGACTTTGATTCAATGTCGTGGTAGCGCCTTGGTGTGAATCTCGTTGACTCGGGGCGGACCCATGCCGAAACGATTGAACAAATTTAGTTCTTGCGTCGTCCTGGTGTTCTGCAGACAATGTCCGGATGATACTTTCAGCTTGTGGCACAAGTTGAAAAAGATTCGGTCTAGTATTCGGATAGCAAAATTTAAACCCCCGCTCCAGAGCGTTCTTCTGAACATCAGAGAGTTCGGTAGAGCTTAAGTTAACATACATTCTGGGCTCATGTCCGTTTGGTTGATTCGATCTTTCAAAACGAATGGGTCGAGATTGGATTTCCGAAGCCACCAGGCCACGGAGCTTAGTCATATGACGGTTGTGCTGTGATTCAGTTTCACTCTTTATAATAGCATGCAAAATAATCAGCGAGTGATCAACAGTAATAGGATGGTATGTTCTTGCGAATTGTCCATGTAGTGAGTAAGCCCTACGTGCAAGGTAATCTATGTAGGTTCATTTCAAACGAATTGCGGTATTTAGTCTCTTGGTCTCTGACAGCCTCAATACACATAGGTCTTACTTGGAAATAGCGAATCTTGTCAGTGTTAAAAACTTAGGTGTAACATGTAGCTGTTTGCAGTTATTCAAAAAGGCAAGGTGAGTCATCTCGGTTTCTATCTTGCGTCGTAATTTAAAAAATGTCGCTGCCGTACCCATCATACCAAAGTGAGAGCAATGTAAGTATACTGGAAAGAGACTAATTAAAAGTCACAGTACCATGACTAAATTTGTTCAATCGTTTCGGCATGGGTCCGCCCCGAGTCAACGAGATTCACACCAAGGCGCTACCACGACATTGAATCAAAGTCAAGCCTACAAAGAGGAGAGGCGTCAACTATGTGAATTACAAAAAACACTAACTTGGCGATCATATCCGACGATAAATCGAATAAGATTGTAATCTTGGACCGTGATGCATACCACTTAAAGGTGCAAGAAACTATTCAAGCAATTCCACATAGAATTTTAACATTTGATCCTGTCGCAACAACCGTTGCGTCCGTCGCAAAGTTGAAGAATCATGGCCACTTACCTAAAGAAATTTCCGATAGTATGAACCCTCCTAAGGGCCGCAGAGTACCCGAAATCTTCGGGAAGATCAAGCTCCATGAACAAAATCACCCCCTCCGCCCCTTAGTTTCTTCGTATGCGTCTCCTATCCGCCCACTTGAAAAAGCCCTTGCAAAATTTCTCTCCCCCATCCTAAATCATTCTCAGTTTTCAATTAACAGCCCTCTACAAGCTATTAATCTTATAAAATCCTTCAGTTCGCAAGGCAAGCCGTTTATAATGGCATCCTTGGATGTTGTGGCGCTATACCCCAGTATTCCCCTTCAAGAGGCACACAACATCATTTGTCAAAAATTATATACTCATAATCCACCTCTCCCACCTTTGGAAATAGAGGCTGTCCTTTCAGCTTTAAAGCTCGTTGCATCCAGGTCTTATTTTAAATTCAACGATGTTATTTTCCAGCAGAAAGAAGGCGCCACTATGGGCTCACCCCTCTCAGCGATTCTTGCCGAGGCTGTCATGAAAACCCTGGAAAATGAGGTACTTGGCGTATGTACGCTCAAACCCCTCCTCTACACCCGCTATGTGGATGACGTTCTTGTCTTTTGGCCACATCCGCATTCCGACCTGCTGCATTTTCTCAGTTTGTTAAACTCCAAATATCGCTCCATAAACCTTACTTTGGAATTGGAAAATAACTTAAAACTCCCGTTCTTCGACTTGCTCATAGAGCGGGACCCCCAAAATTTCACTTTAAAATACTCAGTGTACCGCAAACCCACATCCCACCCTATTATAGCCCCATACAACTCAGCGCAGCCTTTATCTGTTAAGCTGGCTTCCCTGCGCTACCTGGTACGACGGGCATTTACACATTCGTCATCTGTACGCCTTCGGCGCATTGAACTTCAACGAATTTTTGTCATTGCTAGTGAGTTCGGGTACCCGAAAGACCTGGTACACACCATTCCCCGCAGGCATCGACGACTTGCGTTTACCGCATTAGAAAAAACCAGCACCCTTGCCAGGCACGTAGGATCCATGAGCTATTTTCCCGGCTGCACCAGCGTTCTAAAACATGCATGTGCTAAGTTCAATATAAACTTTGGTTTACAAACACGCAGTTTGTACTCTCTAATTAAACGTGACAGGGATCCCGTTGAAACCAAACACAGGTACGGTGTCTACCTTATTCCCCTGAAAGCGTTAAACCCCAATGAAATAGATCAAGTGTACATAGGCTCCACCCTACGTAATTTAAAAACCCGTTTGCTTGAACACTCACGCGATGTCAGAACAGGCTCACATTCGACAGCCCTAGCCCGATTGGTAGCTAGCGGCACACATAGACCATTATGGGATGAATGCAAAATCCTCATTACACACAGCACCAAAAGCATGACCCTCTTTGCAGAAAGCTTATATATTCACCATTATAGAGGTATTTGCTGTAATGACAATGTACCTTCTTTCCTCCCACGAACTGCTCTACTTGAACATTGCGGAAATAATCATTACAGCTGAATTATTAATACTTGTGTAGCATCATTTTTACTTTCTCCGTTTGCAGTACTGTTACCTGTCTCTCTCTCTCTGTGTTCACAACAACTTTCGTGAGCATACGCTTTACCCATTGTTTGGGTCATCAAAAATCCCTATATATTGCGTGTCGACGTACCTTGATGTCATTAGGTGAGTGACCTGATGAAGATCACTAGTGTGATCGAAAGATCTAGTGTTTTAATCTATCATATGCTTTATTTTGTAAATACCGTTTTTAATTTGATTAAATGTAGAAGTGATCTTCATCATTTCGTCAAAGGTGGTTAATGAGCAAGTTACATATCGTGTTATGTATGACGAATGTCTACTTCCATATGAATATCACTTGTAACACGAAGTTCGTCTACAGTCTGTTATACATATAGTCAACTCTGGATATAGTGAACATTCGGCTATAGTGAACCTAAATCTTTGGTCCCGACCCGCAACATCGAAAATGTACATTAAAATTTTCGTTTATAGTGAACCTAAAAAATAAAACTTCAAAGAAAAGAATGTACTTGTAACATGAAATTGTAACTTATTTCAAAACAAACCTTCTTGTAACAACTTGAAAGAATGCTTTGAGAACAATATCGTAGGCCTACTATTCCTCAAGGGGCCGCCCCGGTGGCGCAGTGGTCTAAGGCGTTGGCCTCTGATCATTCGTCCGTAAGGGGGTCCGGGTTCGAATCCCGGTCAGGCATGGATGTTGTGTTTGTCTTACGGCACTGGCTCTCTCCCTTCCCTGGAACCAGTGACCCTAAATTAGGGACGGGCGACTGCTTATAGCCCATTGAGTTGCTCACGGTGGTCGTTAAACCTCCAATAAAAAAAAAAAAAATATTCCTCAAGGGCATTGAAGGACAAAGGTAGGCTAAAAAACCTCAGCAAAATCAATCTATTGTTTCTGCCTGCCAACACCACCACGTCAGTCCTCCAACCCATAGATCAAGGTGTGATTCGCAGCTTTAAAACCTATTACAGAAGGGAATTAACACTTCATTTAATCCAAGCCTTGGAATCAAAGCAAAACACATCAATAAATGTTCTGAATTCTGTACGGTTTGGAAACAAAGCTTGGAGGAGTGTGTCAACTGTCACTATACAGAACTGTTTCCGGTGGTCTGTTTTGGCTACTGGACATGTAGCATTCGAAGAGGATAATGAAGTGCCTCTCGAGGACCTGCTTCAGCATATCGGTGAGAATTACACTGAAGCTGAAGATTTTATCGATGCTGACTGTGAAGTTATAACGAATGAAATCCCGTCGGATGAAGCTGTTGTCGAGGCTGTGAAAGGTGGTTCTAGCACGGAAGAAAACGAGGCTGAAGATGACGAGGACGATAATGAAGAACGTGTTTTAACAGTGAAAGAGATGTTGGAGGGTGTCAGGACTGTGCTAAAGTTCCTAGAATGTATAGAAAATGTAGAATCGAGTGTAGCAAAAGCACACTCTAGAAAAGGACATAGAGAAAATATTTGTTTAAACTGTTTGCAGCTAGCAGCGGCACACAAAAGACTATTTTTATCTTGATTTAGGTAATGTAAAATTAATTTTGTTTATTTAATTTAATGAATATACACTACGTACATAAAAATATAATTTTTTTAGGTACATATGCACATATTTTATTTTCTTGCTTACCATTCCATTTAATTCAGGTTAAGGGAAGACACTTCGGTTTTAGTGATCCTCGGACATAGTGAACGAAGTATGCGAGTCCGCAGAAGTTTACTATGAGCGGAATTGACTGTATTTGATTTTGAATGTCTGTAGAGAGATCGGATATTATGGATAGCATATTGCATGAATTTCGGTTACTGTGGCACAGGATATTTTTTCTTTTCTTCCACATTTTGTGTACTAGCTATTATACATTGTGTTACCGTAAGAAACCGGGTACTTAATTTATTGTACAGGTTATTGTATGACGTCTTTTTTTTTTTTTTTTTTATTGGAGGTTTAACGACCACCGTAAGCAACTCAATGGACCAATAAGCAGTCGCCTGTCCCTAATTTAGGGCAACTTATTCCAGGGAAGGGAGACAGACAGTGCCGTAAGACAAACACAACATCCATGCCTCACCGGGATTCGAACCCGGCCCCCCCCCCTTTTTTTTTGATTGGAGGTTTAACGACCACCGTGAGCAACTCAATGGGCTATAAGCAGTCGCCCGTCCCTAATTTAGGGTCACTGGTTCCAGGGAAGGGAGAGAGCCAGTGCCGTAAGACAAACACAACATCCATGCCTCACCGGGATTCGAACCCGGACCCCTTACGGACGAATGATCAGAGGTCAGTGCCTTAGACCACTGCGCCACCGGGGCGGCCCGGGCCCCTTCACAGACGAATTATCATAAGCCAGCGCTTAGAGCACTGCGCCACCCGGGTGGCTACGATGTCTATGTATCAGTCTGTAGAGTTCTTAAGACAAAAGCTATACGGCTATCAAAAGTAAATTTTATATTTAGTTTTTTTTTATTGAAGGTTTAACTACCACCGTGAGCAACTCGATGGGCCATAAGCAGTCGCCTGTCCCTAATTTAGGGCCACTTGTTCCAGGGAAGGGAGAGAGACAGTGCCGTAAGACAAACACAACATCCATGCCTCACCGGGATTCGAACCCGGACCCTTCACAGACAAATTATCATAAGCCAGTGCTTAGACCACTGCGCCACCGGGGTGGCCACGATGTCTATGTATCAGTCTGTAGAGTTCTTAAGACAAAAGCTATACGGCTATGAAAAGTAAATTTTATATGTATATATATATATATTTTTTTTTTATTGAAGGTTTAACTACCACCGTGAGCAACTCGATGGGCCATAAGCAGTCACCTGTCCCTAATTTAGGGCCACTTGTTCGAAGGAAGGGAGACAGACAGTGCCGTAAGACAAACACAACATCCATGCCTCACCGGGATTCGAACCCGGACCCCTTTCGGACGATTTTTTTTTTTTTTGATTCGAGGTTTAACGACCACCGTGAGCAACTCAATGGGCTATAAGCAGTCGCCCGTCCCTAATTTAGGGTCACTGGTTCCAGGGAAGGGAGAGAGCCAGTGCCGTAAGACAAACACAACATCCATGCCTGACCGGGATTCGAACCCGGACCCCTTACGGACGAATGATCAGAGGCCAACGCCTTAGACCACTGCGCCACCGGGGCGGCTTCGGACGAATGATCAGATGCCATCGCATCGCTTCCCCGACGGTGACCGAATAACAATTTGTCGGTTGCTGTGTGTTGGTAAAACGTGGAAAGAGCGATGCATTTGTTTATCCATCGCTTAGGCCACTGGGCCTGCATTTAAAAGTTTTGAGAAGTAATATTATAAAACAGTACATTGCACCTTCTCTTAAAGATAATTGAGCTATTTGCCGTTGAAAAAAGGAAATCAAACTCCAAATCATTCTGTTGCTTCAAAAAGTCACAATGAAAAAAATAGGTAATTTGTAACAAGACCTCGTACAGAAAAAAATAAAATTAATACAAACGTATTCAAAAAAATAGTAAGCTCCAATAGAAGCTAAATCACTCGCATTAATGGAAAAAAAAATAATCAACGCCCAATTAGTTTTACCTTGAACGTGAGTCTGATTCCTGTAACTTTCTGGCTTAGTGGTTAAGACGCGCGACTTCAATACAAACGTTCTAGGCTGGATCACTACCACCGGTGAAAAAGGATTCACCCCCGTAAGGGCCGAAATATTGGATTTTGCGAAATTTCTGTCTAAATACGGAAAAACTTGAAACGGACTTTTCTGAAATAAACGAAAATATGTGAAAATGCGGAAGTTAAAATAAACGGTAACTTTTAAAAAACGGAAATTTCGTTAAAAGACGGAAACTTACGGGCAACTTTGCTGCACGTTATTTTCAGGAATTTTCCGTGAATTCACACCACTTATTTCTTACAGTGTATTACGATCTTTTTTTACAAAAGACGTATTAAAACTGGCGAAAACATGTTCGATCAGGAGATCTTAGGACTGTCTGCGAACAAACCTCCCATGAAGAGGAAGATGGCATTTTTATGCTGCTTATCGTGGCACTCAACTTGTGGAATTATTATTTTTTGTGCATGCTCGGTATGAATGTAATATCGGATGCAATGGTATCCCAGAGCCAGTGGCGCACCGGAAAAACTTTGGGCCTCCCCCCGCAAAAATATCTTCGAGGCCCTTTTGCGAAAATCTATTAACTTTCAACTACTGAAATTTTTAAGTTAAATTCCATATTATTAACTAAGTTTCATGTGTGTGTTCTAATAATTCAAATTGTGCGGAACCTACAGGTAGTTTTCGTAAAACCAAAATAATTGAACTTTATTGCACGAAACAAATGTGCACGATATTTCTTTCACATTCTCTAAAATCATTACCCTAGTTTTGTACCATTACAAAGTACTACAAGAAATACCAGTAATGGTATAAAACTAGGCCAAAGTTAGTCATATAAAGCAAATTTTATTCTTTTAGAGAACTAAGGCCAGCCACTTGAAATATCTCACGATCACACACACAAAACACTTAACTGCTGCGGTCACAAAACATTTGACAGTGTCTAGTGACCTTTTTCGATTATACGAAAATACGGATCATAAGTAAACAAAAGAAATAAGTGTCAATTAAGAATTATGTACTCTTGAATATATAAAAAATGTATTAAATTATTTACCTTTGAATGTATAAATAACACACTTAACATAACGTCACAATGTTTTACACATAGTATTTTTTTCCTTGACTTTGTTTTAAAAAAAGGGCAAAGGTCTCCATTATGTCACCCTTCCCCCCTCTCCTTTCTCCCCGAAGAACAACTTTTACTTCATTATATTCTGAATGATGCGTATAGTTATATGCAAACAACTGTAATGCAGGACATGTTATCCTGATTAGTATAAATATTACATTAATCGAATTGATATTTCTTTCACATTCTCCTGTTAATATACACTGAAGAGCAATTGCAATAAAGATACCTGTCTAGTAACGTGTAGCACCACCTTTCGCCCTGATGACGGCGGCGACTCGTCTCGGCATGGAGACACCGGAAGCGTTGGGAAGCCATACGGATCCACGACCCTGAATAAGCTCCCACAGTTCACAAAGATTTGATGGAGGGGGGTCAGAGCCTCGAACATCTCTCTCGATGGCATCCCAGATGTGTTCGATGGGATTGAGGTCAGGTGACTTAGCTGGCCAAGGAAGCGAGGTCATGTCGGTGGAGTGTACATCCAACCATTCGGATACAATTCGGGAGCTGCATTGTCTTGTTGCAGGATGAGGTCCCCAGTGGGATGTTGAAGACGCACAAACGGGAGCAAATGGTCGCCCAGGATATCCCGGTAACGTTGACCTGTCAGGGACGATGTCACACGTACCAGGGGTTCCATTTCAGTCCACGTAAACAGTCCCCAGACAAGAATGCCACCCCCACCAGCTTGAAGAGTACCCTGCTGGCAAGAAGGATCCATCACTTCATGTGGTTTGCGCCGTACTCGTATCCTGCCATCCGCATGTACCAACGTGAATCTCGACTCATCAGTCCAGGCAACATTTTTCCACATGTCTAGGGTCCAGTGGCGATGTTCCCGCACACATGCTAATCTTTGCACCCTGTGATGTGCGGTCAGTAGCGGTACCCTAGTGGGACGATGGCTTCTGTACCCTATAGTGAGGAGATGATTCTGGATGGTGTGGCTGCTTACACGTTTTTATGCACCAGCGTTAAATTGCCGAATGATTTATTGCACTGTGGCCCGTCTATCCGCTGTTACAATGCGAGCTAGTCGACGATGACCCCGCTCATCCACACGCTGTTGTCCACGGCAGTTGGCCCTTGCAAGGGATGGTTTTACCGGATTCGATGTACTCACGGTGCACCCGTGACACAGTGGCTGGTGAAAATCCCAGTATCTGCATGCACGACTTCCGAGATGGAGTGACCCATTCGTCGGGGCCCGACAATTTGCCCACGATCAAAAGCGCTTAGATCCTTCGTCTTACCCATACTGCGTCCGACTCTTATTGATTCCCGTCGCATAACTCCTTATATTGTCGGATCGTTGCATACGTCATGTCGTTTCCGTTTACAGGGCAGCCCACAGCGCCTCATTTGCATAACGCCAGCTGTCTCTAATCCAATTGCTCTTCAGTGTACGTGCATATGGAGTGTTGCTATGTCGGTGAAAAAGGGCCTTCAGTTGTTTGAAATGGGATCCGGAAAAGTGGCCCCTCGCATTTCGCCTCCCACATTTCGTCCGCGGCACATTTCGCCCCCAGTAAATAATGAGTAGGCTACAAAAATGTAAAAAATACACCTAATTTTTTAATAATTCTAATTTATTTTGCTTTAATGTAATACATGCATATTATTATGGTTTAAAACTCGAAGTTGTATGCAATGCCTGTAAGCCAATCAATCAAGATTTTGAAAATCTTGGACTATTCTTTTGATGCCAGCAGAAATTGCAGCATACTTCTTGTTTCTTTGATTGCCTGAATTACCTGCAATTAGTTGAGTAATTTCGAAATTGTGCAACCCTTGTTGTTTCTTTAAAGAATCAATGAATCGGTAAATATTTGTGAATGAAATCCCCCGTGCCACCCCTCCACGCCGTTGTTGGTACGTTGCTGATCCTTCAGTGTTCGTGTGTAAACATTCCACAATTCGATGGCAAAAATGGGTAATTGCCGGCTTCTCCGTTGTCTTCTTCCAATATATGTATCTTCAAAGTAGTTTGCAATCCCCATAGCTTCAATGGGGATGTCATTAGCTTCAACTAAATCTTCAAATGCTTGAATAACGTTAGCAGGAGGAATAAATGCCAAAACCGGAATCATTCGGATCCAATGAGCAAATTCATGGTTTTGTTCGTATCGGGCTTTTAAACCTTAATTCTGTACCTTTCGCCAAACGCTTTCGGAAAGACGAAAAAAAAAAAAAATAACAACCGGCATTTACAATACCAGGAAATTCTTGTTGGAAGGCTTGCATGACACTATTTACATTTTTGTAACCTACTCATTATCAACAGGGGGCGAAATGTGGGGGACGAAAGGCGAGGGGCCACTTTTCCGTAAACCGTTTGAAACAGCTGCTTTCCCGCCATCCAGGTTTTATAAATTAAAACCGCGAAAATGATTTTCAAATGTTTTATTTATTTAATGAAAAAATACCAGAAATTCCTTTTCTTTTCAATACTTCATTCAAAGCTGCCGTAAAAAATGTCTGGTTATTTCTTTAACTAGATTCACATGCAGTTTCCGAAAAAAAAAAAAAATGTAAAATATTTTCCCAGAGGTTAGAGGCCCTTAGGGCGTACTGATAGCCCCAGCACCCCTCCGCAATGCGGGTGTTGCTGGTGCTATCAGTACGCCCTTGCCCAGAGCTAAGAGGATGCATTGAAAATCCCAATTTTTTTCAGTTTCTTTAAGTAGTCACCATATCGCTCTTTGAAATGGCCCCGTTGGGAAATGGGAAGCAGAATTTCTGGCTTGTTTTCCTCTTTGGAAACAAGCCAGAAGCTTTCCTTTCGTTAGAATGTTAGATACTTCCTGCGATTTTTGTTGAATTGTAGGTAAGGCATTTGGTTTTACGTCAATCCTAAAAAAACTTTGGTCTGCAATACAACACTGGTGTGCAAAAATTAAGGACGAAGAGGAGAAATTAGCATAACAGCGGAACGAGCAGTCAGAACGGACCCAAAAGACCACTCAGGAGATAGCCTAGGGTCCGGTACGGTAGGGCATGCGCATATATGCAGCATGACATAGGGGGGGTCGGAAGGGTATACAGCACACGGGCGGTGTACGCTCAGCAATTCGGTGAAAGCTATTGCACGGTGTACATCGGTTTGAACGACGTCGAGTTGCTGCCACTGTGTGATATGGCCAACAGGCAACCCAGTAGACAACATCTGGATGACTTTACCCGAGGTCGCGTCATTGGGAAGTTGGGAGAAGGTCGAAGTGTGACTAGTGTGGCCGAGGAGTTCGGGATGGCTCACAGCATCGTTTCACGAGCTTGGAGAGCATTTCAAACGACAGGAACAGCTGTCAGAGAGTTTAGCCGTGGTCGTCCACGAGCAAACACGGCGGCGGACGACCGGTATATTGTCCTATAGGTGAGAAGAGACAGACGGCAGACAGCGGGAGAAATCGCAAGGCACATGCAACAGACAACTGGACGTACGTTATCGCGTTTTACCGTGCCCAGGAGGCTGCACAAAGTTGGTCTATTTGCACGACGACCAGTATGGTGTGTACCATTAACGCCTGCTCATCGGAGACGGCGGTTTCTGTGGTGCCAGGAACACAAGAACGGGACACATCAGCAATGGGGTCGAGTTCTCTTTACGGATGAGAGCCAATTTAGTCAGACGAGCGATTCTGGACGTATACACATCTGGAGAGAGCAGGGAACACGTAATCACACCTTCAACATCATCGAAAGGGACCGGTTTGGAGATAGCAAAGTTCTCGTTTGGGGCGGTATCATGCTTGGTAGCCGTACTGACCTCCACATCTTCCAGTCACAGTCACTGGTGTCCGCTATTGTACCGGGGTTCTCCTGCCTCACGTGCTTCTGTTTAGAGGTGGTGTGGGTCCTGAGTTCCTCTTCATGGACGACAACACTACACCTCATCGTACAGTGACTGTCGCAGAGCTGTTGGAGAGTGAAGATATTCAACGCATGGATTGGCCCGCAAGGTCCCCGGACCTAAATCCAATCGAACACGTGTGGGACCTTCTCAGGAGACGCTTGGCAGCACGTCAGTAGCCGCCAGCAACGATTCCGCAGCTGCGATTGGCGCTACAAGAGGAATGGGCCGCAATGCCTAAACAGCTCCTTGACAACCTCGTCCTCAGCATGGATAAACGTTGTAAATCCTGCAACTCAGTCAGGGGTGATTATATCCCCTACTAAAGACTGGATTTTTCTTGGCAGCCGCCTGTCACATGGACGTTTCTGTCTTCTGTCCAGTTGTGCTCGAAGCTACCTTTTCAATAAAGTGCCTTTGTATCCTTTGGATTCCTTGTTTGGACGGTTTTGCTCACTTGTCCCATATTCTTACATCTTGGGGATCTTATGGTATGATTTGGGTCGATGTGGAGCACTTCTGCACGACGTTACATTCGAAAAACCGTCTCGTCCTTACTTTTTTTGCACGACAGTGTATAAAACATCCCTATAAAACAATTCCTAATAGAGGGTATCACTTCCATGACTTTTGCGGACGTCTCTTGGATACAGCAGTGAATGTGAATTGCCAATCGTGACTTTGTTGGTTGTCAACAATGTTATTTACACGGGTCTGGTACGATCGTCCAACGGCGTTTGGTCCAATGCCGATTCGTCCAAAGGTATAATTCGTCCAATGGACAATTGGTCCAAAGGTGCGATTCGTCCAATGTACCATTGGTCCAATGCCGATTGTTCCAATGGTACGATGTGTCCAATTCCGTCTGATCTGTCCGAAGTGCTACTACTCTTGAGAAACAAATCTCATGATTCTGTCTTCGGTGTTGTATGAAAGCACCAGCAGTCCAAAGACTGTAAATTAATGTTACATTTCATGCGTAATATTGTGCTTACACGTAAATATTGATTCATAAGCTCACGGCCTAGGTACCTTGTAAAGATGGGAGAAATGATACCTTGAGTGACTTTTTTAGGTTTTATAAAATGTTTACAAGTACCAAATATCTAAGTTATGATACCTTGAGTGACTTTTTTAGGTTTTATAAAATGTTTACAAGTACCAAATATCTAAGTTATGATACCTTGAGTGACTTTTTTAGGTTTTATAAAATGTTTACAAGTACCAAATATCTAAGTTATGATACCTTGAGTGACTTTTTTTAGGTTTTATAAAATGTTTACAAGTACCAAATATCTAAGTTATGATACCTTGAGTGACTTTTCTAGGTTTTATTTAATGTTTACAAGTACCAAATATCTAAGTTATGATACCTTGAGTGACTTTTTTTAGGTTTTATAAAATGTTTACAAGTACCAAATATTTAAGTTGTAATTTAAATCTTCTGAAAATGTCCACGGCCCAGGTGTCTTGTAAAGAACTGGGAAATGTTCCGTTGAGTGCTTTTAACCAGGTTTATAAAATGCTTACAAATACTAAATAAATGACAATCATTTTTCAAAAGGATATAAACAGGAGAATAACTTATTATTCCTTTCTTAAAAATTAAAAAGAAATGGCCGTTGGTAGGATGATACCATCGGGCGAATAGGCATTGAAGGAATCGGCATTGGACTAATCTTACACTGGATGAATAGTCCATTGGACTAAACAGCACAAGACCAATCGTCGCTTTGGACGAATCGGCATTGGACTAATCGTCATTGATGAATTGTCCGGGACCGTATTTACACACCTACTTGTTGTCCTTTTTCTCCTTTTCTCCAATTAAGCTACGCTGGCAACTGCTTATCACTCCTACTTGCCGTCATGTCATACACTATGTGGATAAAAGTGATTGGACACAGTAAGTAAATAAAAAAAACAGTATTGCATTTACGTCTGTAGCAAGTAGGTCTCCCATTTGTAGAGATTATAGCAGCAACCCGTCTAAGTAAACTGTTCACAAGTCGATGAAGTATGGAGAGCGGGATGTTCCTCCATTCCTCCTTGAGTACATCGACCAACTCTGTCAGTGAAGAAGGCCGTGCTGGTCTAGACTTCACCCGTCCTTCAAGTTCATCCCATAGGTGTTCAATGGGATTGAGGCCCGGGCTCTGAGCAGGCCAGTCCATCCGCGAGACCTGATATTCCTCATACCATTCCATTGTAGCCCTGGAAGCATGACAAGTGGCGAAAATCTTCCATATACGTGGAGACAATGTAAATAGACAAAGTCATCGCTCTTCCCACGTTTTTCTTTAATTAACACACAGCAACCGAAAAACTGTATTTCGACACCGCTGGGATCGAATCCCAGATCTCTCGATAACTATCCGAGTGCGTTCGCCTTACGTTACGGTGGCAACAATCCACGGCGCCATGTGTGTTTAGCTGTGTGTGTGTGTGTGTGTGATTGGAGGTTTAACGACCACCGTGAGCAACTCAATGGGCTATAAGCAGTCGCCCGTCCCTAATTTAGGGCCACTGGTTCCAGGGAAGGGAGAGAGCCAGTGCCGTAAGACAAACACAACATCCATGCCTCACCGGGATTCGAACCCGGACCCCTTCGGACGAATGATCATAGGCCAACGCCTTAGACCACTGCGCCACCGGGCGGCGTGTTTAGCTGTCAGCACCTGACTTCACAAATCCGTAGGAATGGGTTCAGCAACTGAGACTTCTCCTTCTGGTGGGGCTTAATGGCACAAGCTATTTAATTATAGCTAATAAATTCAAAGGGCGAGAGAATTGATGAAAATCTTCCAAATACGTGGAGATCTAGACTTCACCCGTCCTTCAAGACAATGTAAAGAGACAAAGCCATCGTTCTTTCCACGTTTTTCTTTAATTAAGGATGGGATCAGCAACTGAGATGTCTCCAACAGATGGAGACGTCTCAGTTGCTGAGCCTATCCCTACGGATTTGTGAGGTCAGAAGCTGACTGATAAACACGCATAGCGCCGTGAATTGTTGGCACCGTAGAGGAAGGCGAACGCACTCGGTTAGTTATCGAGAGATCTGGAGTTCGATCCCAGCGGTGTCGAAACGAAATTTTTCGGTTGCTGTGTGTTATTTAATTGCTGTGTGTTATTAGTGTAATGACTAGCATGCTCGACCGGAAATCGGGAGGCGCGGTTTCGATTCCCGCTCCAGGACGATGAAAATTTGCAAGTTTTCTGAAGGAAGTGGTTACATTTAATACATGGAAAATATGCCAATAATAGCATGGATACAGGAATTTGTCGGTGACGAAGATAGAATCCTCGCTCTGGAGAGTTGCCCTAACCGACTAAGCGACACAGACGGAACATGTCGCTGCAGATTTGTCGTTTTGACACGTGCTTTACCTCTGTGGTACGATACACAGTGCAAGATATTGAAGGAAAACTTAACACGATTTCGGGTTCAAAAATAGAAGCCCTAAGAAACAACTTCATACGTGTGTTAGAAGAAGCAGTGGATTTCAAATTATGTGTGAAGTTCCTCAGGTTTCAGGAGATTAAACAGTACAGTTAAGTGATTCTTTAAGTGTTAGTGACATCCACCTCTGAAAATATTCAAAGTTGACTTCCTGTGATATGGAACGATCGTTTTCTCAATATCGGTGATTGTTTCGTACCAATAGCCATGCATTTGCGGTGGAAAATCTACAGTAGATGACATTTGTTGTCTACTGCAGCACTAGATAACTTTTTCCAGCAAATGTGCAGCTGTTTTTTTTTTTTTTGATTGGAGGTTTAACGACCACCGTGAGCAACTCAATGGGCTATAAGCAGTCGCCCGTCCCTAATTTAGGGTCACTGGTTCCAGGGAAGGGAAAGAACCAGTGCCGTAAGACAAACACAACATCCATGCCTCACCGGGATTCGAACCCGGACCCCGTTCGGACGAATGATCAGAGGCCATCGCTTAGACCACTGCGCCACCGGAGCGGCCAATGTGCAGCTGTGATTAGCAGGTTGAGTACTAAACAATTTTTTTTTTTTTTTTTTTTTTTTTTTTTTTTTGATTGGAGGTTTAACGACCACCGTGAGCAACTCAATGGGCTATAAGCAGTCGCCCGTCCCTAATTTAAGGTCACTGGTTCCAGGGAAGGGAGAGAGCCAGTGCCGTAAGACAAACACAACATCCATGCCTGACCGGGATTCGAACCCGGACCCGTTTCGGACGATTTTTTTTTGATTGGAGGTTTAACGACCACCGTGAGCAACTCAATGGGCTATAAGCAGTCGCCCGTCCCTAATTTAAGGTCACTGGTTCCAGGGAAGGGAGAGAGCCAGTGCCGTAAGACAAACACAACATCCACGCCCGACCGGGATTCGAACCCGGACCCCTTACGGACGAATGATCAGAGGCCAGCGCCTTAGACCACTGCGCCACCGGGGCGGCAAACAATTTTTTCATCACAAAAAATAACTAATTACATTATCGTTGAAGAAACTATTCAGTGAAACCTATGTTATACGTTTTTCAGTTATACGTTTATTACATTTATACGTCTCAATATTTTGCTGTACTTTCTATTGCTTTTTCAATTCAGTTATACACTGATACCTCAGAATCACAGTGTACCCGCCCAGACGCGTCACAGAGCGCGCGTGACAAGGTCGACCACACGGAGATATAAGGGGCAGGCCAGGACAGATGAGCCATAGTACATCACATGAGCACAATGGGCAGAGGTAGTGAATGATCTGACGGAAGTTCAAAAAGGAATGATCGTCGGCTACCGGCTCAAGGGTGGAAGCATCTCAGAAACAGCAGACTTCGTAGGCTGTTCGCGAGGTGCTGGAGTAAGGGTGTACCAAGAATGAACTGCTGGCACACCATCCCGACGTCATAACTGTAGATCCCCAAAGGTCATCGACCCAGAAAAGAACGTCGCTTCTGTCGACTGGTTAAGGGCAATCGACGCACAACTGTGCAGCAATTGGCCACGCCAATGAACGCAGAAGCTCCCAGGTACGTGCCACCTATAACAGTAGAGCGAATCATGTTACGCATGGGTTTCAGGAGTCGACGCTGCGTCAAGGCGCCCCGTGTTAACCCAGGCCCATCCGCAAGGACTCCAGGAGTCCGCATGGGACTACCGTAATTGGATAGCGGAAAAGTGGGAAAAGGTTGCCTTCTTCGTCGAATGGAGGTTTCTACTCCACAGAAGGGACGGTGGCGGATACGGCGGCAAACACACGAGAATCAACACCCGGACACGCTTGTCGGTCAAGTACAGGCCGGTGATGGCGGATACGGAGTCAGACGCACGATAACCAACACCCGGACACGCTTGTCGATCAAGTACAGGCCGGCGGTGGCGGATACGGAGTCGGACACACGAGAACCAACACCCAGACACGCTTGTCGGTCAAGTACAGGCCGGCGATGGCGGATACGGAGTCAGACACACGAGAACCAACACCCGGACACGCTTGTCGATCAAGTACAGGCCGGCGGTGGCGGATACGGAGTCGGACACACGAGAACCAACACCCAGACACGCTTGTCGGTCAAGTGCAGGCCGGCGGTGGCGGATACGGAGTCAGACACACGAGAACCAACACCCGGACGCGCTTGTCAGTCAAGTACAGGCCGGCGGTGGCGGATACGGCGTCAGACACACGAGAACCAACACCCAGACACGCTTATCAGTCACGTACAGGCCAGCGGTGGCAGTGTGCATGTCTGGGGGATGCCTTCCTGGTATGACCTGGGACCACTGGTACCTCTGGATGGGTCCCTGGACGACAATGGCTACTTGTCCATCCTCGCTGACCACATGCATCCCTTCATGTTGGACTTTTACCCTAGTGGTGATCGTGTGCCCCAATAGCACAATGCGCCGCACCACGTCGCTAAGGGGGTGCGTGACAAGTTCCAGGAACACGACAGCGATGTCTCCGTTCTCCCGTGGCCGGCGAAATCACCCGACCTCAATCCCATAGAGCACTTGTGGGACTATTTGGATCGACAGGTTTGACATGCCAACCCACAATCACGTCATCTCCGGGGACTTCCGTGCTCTGCTGCGGTTCGAATGGGCACGTGTGTCTCGGGCAACCTTCCAGGGATTCATTGCGTCTATTGCACGCCGTCTAACCGCCGCTGTCATCCGGGTCAAGGTTGGTTATCCCTATTATTAGGTAGATGGTCATATTATTCTGACACGACTGTGTACGTAATTCATTTATAAGCTTTTTGCAATTATACGTTAAATTTTGAATTTTAGATAATCAAAAATAGACGATTCTTGGATTCTTTTATACGTAACGCGGAATGTTCCAACTTCGAGAGAATAAAAAAGATAGCTTTTTCACAGCAATTGAATGATTAGATAATGCAACTAACTATTTACTGAATAACGTTCACAGTTCTTTTTATTTCCTGAATTCAAGAAATTTGAAACAGGAAAAGTTAGTGAATATTTCACTCGGCACTAAAGCTAAGCCAACTAATCGACAAACTGCTTTGAAAAGAGTGATGCTTATAAGGAAAAGATGAAGTACTAAACATGAAACAAAATCGTATTCGGATTAATTACTTTACTTCAAAAGTAAGTTTTTTTTCCTATATTGAAAATATAAAATCGTACACAGTTTCTTAACCTCGATTTTACACTACAGTGCAAAAATTAGGAACGAGACGGTTTTTCGAATGTAACTTCGTGCAGAAGTGCTCCACATTGACTCAAATCATACCATAAGATCCCCAAGATGTAAGAACATGGGACAAGTGAGCAAAACCGTCCAAACAAGGAATCCAAAGGATACAAAGACACTTTATTGAGAAGGTAGCTTCGAGCACAACTGGACAGAAGGCAGAAACGTCCATGTGACAGGCGGCTGCCAAGAAAAATCCAGTCTTCAGTAGGGGATATGATCACCCCTGACTGCGTTGCAGGATTTACAACGTCTGTCCATGCTGAGGACCAGGTTGTCAAGGAGTTGTTGAGGCATCGCGGCCCATTCCTCTTGTAGCGCCAATCGCAGCTGCGGAATCGTTACTGAAGGCTGGTGACGTGCTGCCAAGCGTCTCCCGAGAAGGTCCCACACGTGTTCGATTGGATTTAGGTCCGGGGACTTTGCGGTCCAATCCATACGTTGAATATCTTCACTCTCCAACAGCTCTGCGGCAGCCATTGTATGATGAGGTGTAGCGTTGTCGTCCATGATGAGGAACTCAGGACCCACACCACCTCTAAACAGACGCACGTGAGGCAGGAGAACCTCGGTACAATAGCGGACACCAGTGACTGAACCTCCTTGGAAGATGCGGAGGTCAGTACGGCTGCCAAGCATGATACCGCCCCAAACGAGAACTCCGTCACCTCCAAACCGGTCTCTTTCGATGAAGTTGGAGGTGGGATTGCGTGTTCTCTGCTCTCTCCAGATGTGTATATGTCCAGAACCGCTCGTCAGACTAAATCGGCTCTCATCCATAAAGAGAACTCGACCCCAATGCCGATGTATCCAGTTCTTGTGTTCCTGGCACCACAGAAACCGCCGTCTCCGATGAGCGGGCGTTAATGGCACTCACCGTACTGGTCGTCGTGCAAATAGACCACCTTTATCCACCTTTGTGCAGCCTTCTGGCCAAGGCAAAACGCGATAATGGAAATCCAGTTGTCTGTTGCATGTGCCTTGCGATTTCTCCCGCTGTCTGCCGTCTGTCTCTTCTCGCCTGTAAGACAATATACCGGTCATCCGCCGCCGTGGCTGCTCGTGGATGACCACTGCTAAACTCTCGGACAGCTGTTCCTGTCGTTTGAAATGCTCTCCAAGCTCCTCGGCCACACTAATCACACTTCCACCTTCTTCCAACTTCCCAATGACGCGACCTGGGGTAAAGTCATCCAGATGTCGTCTACTGGATTGCGTGTTGGCCGTATCACACGGTGGCAGCAACTCGACGTCGTTCAAACCGATGTACACCGCTTTCACCGAATTGCTGAGCGTACAGCGCCCGTGTGCTTTATACTCTTCTGACACTCCCTCCTACGTCATGCTGCATATATGCCCATGCCCTACCGTACCGCACCCTAGTTTATCTCCTGAGTGGTCTTTCGGTCAGTTCTGCCCGCTCGTTCCGCTGTTATGCTAATTTCTCCTCTTCGTCCTTAATTTTTGCTTTTTGCACACCAGTGTATGATGAAATTAGAATAAAAAAATTAATACAAAAGTCAAAGTAGACATAGGCTTAACGCAGCAAATGAAGTATACATGTGTGTATGTACATCGAGTGATCACTGAATTCTGATTACCTCTATCAAAAGTGGATGCGGCCCATTGACCACGTGATTTCCGAGAGGGCGTGATTAGTCGACCGATACAGCATATACTGTATAAGGGGTGAGTGGAGCAGTAGGTAGTAAAATTCGGAGCGTGATAAATAAACGGAAGGATTTATCGGACTTTGAGAAAGGGCAGATTGTGGAAGCTGGGAGAGCGGGTGCCTTGCGTTCCCAAGCAGCTGAACTGGTGTATTGTTCACGAGCCGCCGAAATTAAAGAGTATCAGGACTCACGTGAAAATGGTCAAACAACTACAAGAAGGCAAAACTCCACAGGACAGCGAAAGGTTGGCTTGAGTGATGAGAGCCGGGTCAGAAGACTTGTACAGTCCAACTAACGCAGCACTGTTCAACAGGTGACCACACAGTACACTGAAGAGCAATTGAATTAGAGATACCTGTATAGTAAGGTGTAGCACCACCTTTCGCACTGACGACGGCGGCGATTCGTCTCGGCATGGACTCGACAAGACACCGGAAGCGTTGGATCCACGACCCCTGAACAAGCTCCCACAGTTCATAAAGATTTGATGAAGGGGGGGTCATCTCTCTCGATGGCTTCACAGATGTACTGAGGTCAGGTGACCTAGCTGGCCAAGGAAGCGAGGTCACGTCTGTGGAGTGTTCATCGAACCATTCAGATACAATTCGGGAGCTGCATTGTCTTGTTGCAGGATGAGGTCCCCAGTGGGATGTTGAAGACGCACAAATGGGAGCAAATGGTCGTCCAGGATATCCCGGTAACGTTGACCTGTGAAGGACGATGTCACACGTACCAGGGGTCTCATTTCAGTCCACGTAAACAGTCCCCAGACGAGAATGCCACCCCCACCAGCTTGAAGAGTACCCTGCTGGCAAGAAGGATCCATCGCTTCATGTGGTTTGCGCCGTACTCGTATCCTGCCATCCGCATGTAACAACGTGAATCTCGACTCATCAGTCCAGGCTACATTTTCCCACATGTCTAGGGTCCAGTGGCGATGTTCCCGCGCCCATGCTAATCTTTGCACCCTGTGATGTGCGGTCAGCAGCGGTACCCTCGTGGGACGATGACTTCTGTACCCCATAGCGAGGAGATTGTTCTGGATGATGTGGCTGCTTACACGTTTTTGTGCACCAGCGTTAAATTGCCGAGTGATTTCTTGCACTGTGAACCGTCTATCCGCTGTTACAATGCGAGCTAGCCGACGATGACCCCGCTCATCCATACGCTGTTTTCCACGGCAGTTGGCCCTTGCAGGGATGGTTTTACCTGATTCGATGTACTCCCGGTGCGCTCGTGACGCAGTGGTTCGTGAAAGTCCCAGTGCCTGCACAACTTCCGAGATGGAGTAACCCATTCGTCGACAATTTTCCCACGATCAAATGCGCTTAGATCCTTCGTCTTACCTATACTGCTTCCGACTCTTACTGATTCCCGTCGCATCACTCCTTATATTGTCGGATCGCTGCATACGCCATGTCGTTTCCGTTTACAGGGCAGCCCACAGCGCCTCATTTGCATAACGCCAGCTGTCTCTAATTCAATTGCTCTTCAGTGTACAACAAAGGTCAAAGCGGAACATTATTTGTCTCGAACATGCGTCGCAAGCTCGCACGTATGGGACATAACAGCAGACGACCCCGACGACATACTCTCTTACCCACGGTTCATCGGAGCAAAAGAATCGCCTAATACAAATATCATGCACATTGGTCGTCGGGTGACTGGAAAAAAGTGTGCTGGTCTGACGAGTCACATTTTGTGCTCCACTCCAGGGATGGTTGAGCATGTATTTGGGGCAAACAACATGAGGCATTCGATCTGTCCAGCATGGTCTCCACAGTTCAAGGCGGGGGAGGCTTTTGTATGGTATGGGACTCGTTTACCTGGCAGGAACTTGGACTTGGACCCCTGGTGCATGTGGAGCAACGTATGACTGGAGCCAACTATCGTGAGTTGCTTGCTGAGTCTGTAAAACTAGCAATGTTGCACTTTTTCCCGAACTGTGACGGTGTCTTCCAAGATGACAATGCGCCAAGCAACATGTCCAATGATGTGCAGGAATGGCTTGAGAAACACAGTTCAGACTCCGAGCATGTCGACAGGATGGGAAACTCCCCGATATCAATCCCATAGAGCACGTGTGGGACACTATGGGACGGCATATCAGGCATCTGAATGCACCAATCACCTCCATACTTTCATTGAAGGTGCATTATACACAGCTTGATTCGCCATACCTCCCAATTGCTTCCGGCATATTATTGAATCGATGCCACGTCGGATAGCTGCTGTACTGAGGGCGAAAGGAGAACCTACAAAGCATTAGGTGGCTGGTCATAATTCAGTGATCACTCAGTGTATGTTGAATCGATGGCACGTCGGATAGCTGCTGTACTAAGGGCGAAAGGAGGACCTACGAAGTATTAGGTTGGTGGTCATAATTTAGAGTGATCACTCAGTGTATGTTGAATCGATGCCACGTCGGATAGCTGCTGTACTGAGGGCGAAAGGAGGACCTACGAAGTATTAGGTTGGTTGTCATAATTCAGTGATCACTCAGTGTATGTTGAATCGATGCCACGTCGGATAGCTGCTGTACTGAGGGCGAAAGGAGGACCTACGAAGTATTAGGTTGGTTGTCATAATTCAGTGATCACTCAGTGTATGTTGAATCGATGCCACGTCGGATAGCTGCTGCACTAAGGGCGAAAGTGGTACCTACGAAGTATTAGGTAGGTGGTCATAATTCAGTGATCACTCAGTGTATGTTGAATCGATGCCACGTCGGATAGCTGCTGTACTGAGGGCGAAAGGAGGACCTACGAAGTATTAGGTAGGTGGTCATAATTCAGTGATCACTCAGTGTATGTTGAATCGATGCCACGTCGGATAGCTGCTGTACTGAGGGCGAAAGGAGGACCTACGAAGTATTAGGTTGGTTGTCATAATTTAGAGTGATCACTCAGTGTATGTTGAATCGATGCCACATCGGATAACTGCTGTATTGAGGGCGAAAGGAGGACCTACGAAGTATTAGGTAGGTGGTCATAATTCAGTGATCACTCAGTGTATGTTGAATCGATGCCACGTCGGATAGCTGCTGTACTGAGGGCGAAAGGAGGACCTACGAAGTATTAGGTAGGTGGTCATAATTCAGTGATCACTCAATGTATGTTGAATCGATGCCACATCGGATAGCTGCTGTACTGAGGGCGAAAGGAGGACCTACGAAGTATTAGGTTGGTGGTCATAATTCAGTGATCACTCAGTGTATGTTGAATCGATGCCACGTCGGATAGCTGCTGTACTGAGGGCGAAAGGAGGACCTACGAAGTATTAGGTTGGTTGTCATAATTTAGAGTGATCACTCAGTGTATGTTGAATCGATGCCACATCGGATAACTGCTGTACTGAGGGCGAAAGGAGGACCTACGAAGTATTAGGTTGGTGGTCATAATTTAGAGTGATCACTCAGTGTATGTTGAATCGATGCCACGTCGGATAGCTGCTGTACTGAGGGCGAAAGGAGGACCTACGAAGTATTAGGTAGGTGGTCATAATTCAGTGATCACTCAGTGTATGTTGAATCGATGCCACGTCGGATAGCTGCTGTACTGAGGGCGAAAGGAGGACCTACGAAGTATTAGGTAGGTGGTCATAATTCAGAGTGATCACTCAGTGTATGTTAAATCGATGCCACGTCGGATTGCTGCTGTACTGAGGGCGAAAGGAGGACCTATAACGAAGTAAATTTCTCCGTCATTTTTGGTCTACGCCGGGATTCGAACCCGAGGCCGCTTATTCCGGAACAAGTCGCTCTACCAACTGAGCTACGCAGACATTTATTCTGATTCCTATCTGCCTTTATGTCGTGTGTGTCCTGCTGGCAGGTACGTCACAACTCCCCCCCCCCGAAAGAGGGCCGGGGGCATGGCCCACGGGTCAGCCGTGACCATGAATCGTTGCAGGCAGCCATCCACTGTAGACCGTGCCCTTGAGAACTGGCAGTCAATCTGGTGTTGGGAATGCAGCATCACACATTATTTTTCTAAGCGCTGTAGAAGGGATTCTCTTATTTTTCCTATCTCGCGGTGTGGAAAGAACATCACACCAATGCGAGATTTTGAACGGTCGGGTCATCCGGATAGTTCGGGCGCCATTATAACGAAGTAAATTTCTCCGTCATTTTTGGTCTACGCCGGGATTCGAACCCGAGGCCGCTTATTCCGGAACAAGTCGCTCTACCAACTGAGCTACGCAGACATTTATTCTGATTCCTATCTGCCTTTATGTCGTGTGCGTCCTGCTGGCAGGTACGTCACAGACCTACGAAGTATTAGGTTGGTGGTCATAATTGAGGGATCATTCAGTGTATGTTGAATCGATGCCACGTCGGATAGCTGCTGTACTGAGGGCGAAAAGAGGACCTACGAAGTATTAGGTAGGTGGTCATAATTCAGTGATCACTCAGTGTATGTTGAATCGATGCCACCTCGGATAGCTGCTGTACTGAGGGCGAAAGGAGGACCTACGAAGTATTAGGTAGGTGGTCATAATTCAGTGATCACTCAGTGTATGTTGAATCGATGCCACGTCGGATAGCTGCTGTACTGAGGGCTAGAGGAGGACCTACGAAGTATTAGGTTGGTGGTCATAATTCAGTGATCACTCAGTGTATGTTGAATGGATGCCACGTCGGATAGCGGCTGTACTGAGGGCGAAAGGATGAGCTACGAAGTATTAGGTAAGTGGTCATAATTCAGTGATCACTCAGAGTATGTCTTACGAAGGCCGTTCCATAAAAACTGAGAGTAATTTCTTTTGAGTTGGCAACAGTGCAGAGGGGAAAAATAACCACGCAGACGACTAACTGAATTAAGGAAATATCTATGGCAACAGTTATTAGCTGTGGCAGACGATTCTGGTTTTGTTATTGCGCAATTGTTTTAAGTACGTCCGCATTTCGCCATACAGCTATTAGCTAGCTATGGAGGTGAGTGAGTGAGTCAGAGTTAGGAAGTGAAATGCGCTGTGCGATGAAATTTTGCTATCGTTTGGGTAAAACGGCTCCAGAAACAGTTGATTTAATGGGAAAAAAAATTGCAAAGATAAATGTTTGGGTGAGTCAACGATTTTTAGATGGCACCGTGATTTCGAAAAAGAGCGTTTGACGGTAGAACTCGCTCCTAGTCCTGGTCGACCTGAAAGTGTTGTTAGGGAACGTATTGTTAACACTGTTTGGACAATCCTGCAAGAAGATCGACGAATGACGTGTGAAGACATAGCGGCGTCAACTAATATTTCAAAAACGTCGGCATTCCGCATTCTACGCGACAAATTACTGCTGCATCGTGTGTGTCCCAGATGGGTACCTCATCAGCTGACGAGAGAACAATTGTTAGCCAGAGTTCAGGTGTGTTATGAGTGGAAACAAATGATTGCAAAGGATCCAAACTTTCGAAACACAGTAATAACTGCCGATGAAACATGGGTCCACTATTTCGACCACCTCACGAAGCGCGCAATGAGTGTCTAATTTAGGATCACTGGTTCCAGGGAAGGGAGGGAGCCAGTGCCGTGAGACGAACGCAACATCCATGCCTCACCGGGATTCAAACCCTGACCCCTTTCGGACGAATGATCAGAGGCCATCGCTTAGATCACTGCGCCACTGGGGCGACAGCCAGAGTTCAGGTGTGTCATGAGTGGGAACAAATGATTGCAAAGGATCCAAACTTTCTAAACACAGTAATAACTGCCGATGAAACATGGGTCCACTATTTCGACCACCTCACGAAGCGCGCAATGAGTGTCTAATTTAGGATCACTGGTTCCAGGGAAGGGAGGGAGCCAGTGCCGTGAGACGAACGCAACATCCATGCCTCACCGGGATTCAAACCCTGACCCCTTTCGGACGAATGATCAGAGGCCATCGCTTAGATCACTGCGCCACTGGGGCGACAGCCAGAGTTCAGGTGTGTCATGAGTGGGAACAAATGATTGCAAAGGATCCAAACTTTCTAAACACAGTAATAACTGCCGATGAAACATGGGTCCACTATTTCGACCACCTCACGAAGCGCGCAATGAGTGTCTAATTTAGGATCACTGGTTCCAGGGAAGGGAGGGAGCCAGTGCCGTGAGACGAACGCAACATCCATGCCTCACCGGGATTCAAACCCTGACCCCTTTCGGACGAATGATCAGAGGCCATCGCTTAGATCACTGCGCCCCTGGGGCGACAGCCAGAGTTCAGGTGTGTTATGAGTGGGAACAAATGATTGCAAAGGATCCAAACTTTCTAAACACAGTAATAACTGCCGATGAAACATGGGTCCACTATTTCGACCACCTCACGAAGCGCGCAATGAGTGTCTAATTTAGGATCACTAGTTCCAGGGAAGGGAGGGAGCCAGTGCCGTAAGACGAACACAACATCCATGCCTCACCGGGATTCAAACCCTGACCCATTTCGGACGAATGATCAAAGGCCATCGCTTAGATCACTGCGCCCCTGGGGCGACAGCCAGAGTTCAGGTGTGTCATGAGTGGGAACAAATGATTGCAAAGGATCCAAACTTTCTAAACACAGTAATAACTGCCGATGAAACATGGGTCCACTATTTCGACCACCTCACGAAGCGCGAAGCGAGTGTCTAATTTAGGACCACTGGTTCCAGGGATGGGAGTGAGCAAGAGCCGTAAGACAAACACAACATCCATACCTCACCGGGATTCAAACCCTGACCCCTTTCGGACGAATGATCAGAGGCCATCGCTTAGATCACTCCGCCACTGGGGCGGCAGCCAGAGTTCAGGTGTGTCATGAGTGGGAACAAATGATTGCAAAGGATCCAAACTTTCTAAACACAGTAATAACTGCCGATGAAACATGGGTCCACTATTTCGACCACCTCACGAAGCGCGAAGCGAGTGCCTGGAAGCACACAGGCTCGCCTCCTCCGGAAAAAGTCCGCCAAACCAAATCAGCTGGGAAGACGATGATGATAATTTTCTTCGATCATAAAGGTGAAGTCTCCTAGCATGCCGTTCCTCCAAAAATTACTGTCAATGTTGAGTATTACATTTTAGTTTCGTAGCGTCCTCGATGACACATATCGATTAGGCGACCGGAAATGGTGGGCAAGTGGACCCTACGCCATGATAACGCCCGCCCACATGTGGCTGCTTGTGTTCAACAGTTTCTTACTAAATGCAGTAAATCATGCCACAGCCTGCCTACAGTCCTGACCTCCCCCGTGCGATTTCCAGTTGTTCCTAACAATGAAGGAGAAGTTCCGTGGCGCAACATTCGACACAGATGCTGACGTTATTCAAGCTGTACAGGGATCGCTAAAGTAGCTTCCACAAAATGCCTTGCAAAGTGGACTGAACGATGGGACCGTTGCGTATCATCAGAAGGAAGATACTTTGAGAAAAACTAGCATATATTTTGCTGTACCTATATTTCTTGATTTTGTGTGAGTTTACTCTCAGTTTTTATTTAACGGCCGTTGTACAATATAAATTAGCGTAATCTAAAACTATGTGGCTCTTTTTTACGTTTTCCAACCGTAGCTTGAAGAAGCGTATATGCTCCAACTTTGTCTGTCTGTCTGTCTTTCCGTCCGTCAGCAAGATAACTCGTGTAAAAATGGTTCGAGTTCGATGAGATTTTAGTATGTCGTAGAGGATCACCTGGAGACGAGCCCTTGAAAATGGGCGAAATGGGGTCAAAGGTCAGGACATAGAAGCGGAATCAACTCCATTGCCTTTAAGCTTCATAACTTACATAAAAATGCTTCGATTGCCACAAAACTTTAATATGTTGTTCCGGAGGTATACTGAACCGGTTCTGCTGAATACCATCAAAATGGGGTGGAATGTCAGAGCACAGGAGCGAGATTTATTCCACAGCCATTATCCTCATAACTTGACTAAAAATGCTTCTATTGCGATAAAACTTTAGTAAGTTGTTTGGGAGTTATACTGAACCAATTCTGTTTAATATCTTTGAATTGGGGTCAAAGGCCAGGGCACAGGAGCGAGATTTATTCCACAGCCATTATCCTCATAACTTGACTAAAAATGCTTCTATTGCGATAAAACTTTAGTAAGTTGTTTGGGAGTTATACTGAACCAATTCTGTTTAATATCTTTAAATTGGGGTCAAAGGCCAGGGCACAGGAGCGAAATTTATTCCACAGACATTATCCTCATAACTTGACTAAAAATGCTTCTATTGCGATAAAACTTTAGTAAGTTGTTTGGGAGTTATACTGAACCAATTCTGTTTAATATCTTTGAATTGGGGTCAAAGGCCAGGGCACAGGAGCGAGATTTATTCCACAGACATTATCCTCATAACTTGACTAAAAATGCTTCGACTGCGACAAAACGTTATCATGTTGTTCCGGAGGTATACTGAACCAGTTCTGTTTAATATCATCGAAATCGCGTCAAAGGTCAGGACACAGGAGCGAGATTTATTCCACAACCATTATCCTCATAACTTGACTAAAAATGCTTCTATTGCGATAAAACTTTAGTAAGTTGTTTGGGAGTTATACTGAACCAATTCTGTTTAATATCTTTGAATTGGGGTCAAAGACCAGGGCACAGGAGCGAGATTTATTCCACAGACATTATCCTCATAACTTGACTAAAAATGCTTCTATTGCGATAAAACTTTAGTAAGTTGTTTGGGAGTTATACTGAACCAATTCTGTTTAATATCTTTGAATTGGGGTCAAAGGCCAGGGCACAGGAGCGAGATTTATTCAACAGCCATTATCCTCATAACTTGACTAAAAATGCTTCTATTGCGATAAAACTTTAGTAAGTTGTTTGGGAGTTATACTGAACCAATTCTGTTTAATATCTTTGAATTGGGGTCAAAGGCCAGGGCACAGGAGCGAGATTTATTCCACAGCCATTATCCTCATAACTTGACTAAAAATGCTTCTATTGCGATAAAACTTTAGTAAGTTGTTTGGGAGTTATACTGAACCAATTCTGTTTAATATCTTTGAATTGGGGTCAAAGACCAGGGCACAGGAGCGAGATTTATTCCACAGACATTATCCTCATAACTTGACTAAAAATGCTTCTATTGCGATAAAACTTTAGTAAGTTGTTTGGGAGTTATACTGAACCAATTCTGTTTAATATCTTTGAATTGGGGTCAAAGACCAGGGCACAGGAGCGAGATTTATTCCACAGACATTATCCTCATAACTTGACTAAAAATGCTTCTATTGCGATAAAACTTTAGTAAGTTGTTTGGGAGTTATACTGAACCAATTCTGTTTAATATCTTTGAATTGGGGTCAAAGGCCAGGGCACAGGAGCGAGATTTATTCAACAGCCATTATCCTCATAACTTGACTAAAAATGCTTCTATTGCGATAAAACTTTAGTAAGTTGTTTGGGAGTTATACTGAACCAATTCTGTTTAATATCTTTGAATTGGGGTCAAAGGCCAGGGCACAGGAGCGAGATTTATTCAACAGCCATTATCCTCATAACTTGACTAAAAATGCTTCTATTGCGATAAAACTTTAGTAAGTTGTTTGGGAGTTATACTGAACCAATTCTGTTTAATATCTTTGAATTGGGGTCAAAGACCAGGGCACAGGAGCGAGATTTATTCCACAGACATTATCCTCATAACTTGACTAAAAATGCTTCTATTGCGATAAAACTTTAGTAAGTTGTTTGGGAGTTATACTGAACCAATTCTGTTTAATATCTTTGAATTGGGGTCAAAGACCAGGGCACAGGAGCGAGATTTATTCCACAGACATTATCCTCATAACTTGACTAAAAATGCTTCTATTGCGATAAAACTTTAGTAAGTTGTTTGGGAGTTATACTGAACCAATTCTGTTTAATATCTTTGAATTGGGGTCAAAGGCCAGGGCACAGGAGCGAGATTTATTCAACAGCCATTATCCTCATAACTTGACTAAAAATGCTTCTATTGCGATAAAACTTTAGTAAGTTGTTTGGGAGTTATACTGAACCAATTCTGTTTAATATCTTTGAATTGGGGTCAAAGGCCAGGGCACAGGAGCGAGATTTATTCCACAGCCATTATCCTCATAACTTGACTAAAAATGCTTCTATTGCGATAAAACTTTAGTAAGTTGTTTGGGAGTTATACTGAACCAATTCTGTTTAATATCTTTGAATTGGGGTCAAAGGCCAGGGCACAGGAGCAAGATTTATTCCACAGCCATTATCCTCATAACTTGACTAAAAATGCTTCGACTGCGACAAAACGTTATCATGTTGTTCCGGAGGTATACTGAAACAGTGTAACGTATACTCTATATTCACTTTCCTTTTGATTTTACTATCTCTGGTTATTTTATTTTACTATGTAAATTATCTTCTTACTGAACGAGATGTTATTTCACCCGCTGAATGAGATCTGGCAATGAGTGTAAGTGCCGCCCCGGTGGCGCAGTGGTCTAAGGCGTTGGCCCCTGATCATTCGTCCGAAGGGGTCCGGGTTCGAATCCCGGTAAGGCATGGATGTTGTGTCTGTCTTACGGCACTGGCTCTCTCCCTTCCCTGGAACCAGTGACCCTAAATTAGGGACGGGCGACTGCTTATAGCCCATTGAGTTGCTCACGGTGGTCGTTAAACCTCCAATCAAAAAAAAAAAAAAAAAAAAATGAGTGTAAGTCATGACGTGGTGGTAGCCAGTATAAATAGGCGCGTTCAACGATAGCCGGGAGAGCTTTTGTTGTTATAGGGAGAGCGTTTGTTGTTATACTAGAGAGCGTTTGTTGTTATACTAGGGGAGCGTTGTTGTTGTGAAGGAGAGAGTTTGTTGTATTGAGAGATTCGTTCTATGTGATTAGTTTGATGCTTCATTATTGTGAAACGAGTTGTGTGTGTGTGTTGGTTGATCAAGAGTTACATAATAAAAGAGCTTTTTCGTAAGTACGTCTTTCTCAATTCATAGTTTTTGTCAGACCTCTGTCTGGCTGTTAGGTTTATGTCATTAGTTTATTACTATTAACAACCAGCGTTAAGACTTTATTCATTCTAATTACTGCTGCAACATTACTACCAGTTATAAGTTTGTTCAATACTATTACTACACTACTAGCAGGAGACTTTATTCATGTTCTTAATTAACTAGTAACAACAACCATTTGAATTCACTATTTGAAGCTTAGTACAAGCATATCATTCAGTAGCAGAAGCATTATACATAGCTCAGTAGGAAAGCTTCATTATTATCATTAGCTAGCTGGTAGAAAGAAGCTTTATTCATTATCATTAGCTTAGCGGAAAGCAAATAAAATTCACTTCGTTATACCAATTCTGTTTAATATAATCGAAATCGCGTCAAAGGTAAGGACACAGGAGCGAGATTTATTCCACAGCCATTATCCTCATAACTTGAGTAATGATTTCTGGTATGTTGGAAAGCGTATCATAATCAATGCATTGCATGATTTTACTAACTTCTTTCTTTTGGAGGCATTCAAAATTTTAACAGTTTTTGATTTCGTTTATACGTTTTTTAAGGCTATCTCCTAGAGAAACGTATAACCCAGGTTCTACTGTATTTGTATTTTAGCAAATATTTTTGGAAATATTAGCAGATAAAAAATAAATATTTTTCTGTTTTTCATCACCTAAAAATCCGTTCCTTGGTATTTATAATAAAAATTGAATTGTCTTCTCCTCTTTCTCTAAGGGACATGTGTCCCTTTTAATTGACGTTTCCATTGTAGAATTCTTTTAGGTGCTTTATTTTCAGATGGTAGTGTTTATCTGTGGTATTTTCTCTGTGGAATGTTTTTTTTTTTATTATTTGAGAATAGATAGCGCACTTACCAAGTGTCTTGTTTAACCACTCCGCTAGATCTTCTTTTAAAGGTATCAGATGCTGTTCTTGCTTCAGGGTGATTTTCATCTGCAGCTCGTCCACTTCTTCTTGGGACATGCCGCTGCATGTGCGACTCCAAGCGGCCATTGAATTAGTCACTCCCTTTCCTTGTCTCCATGGCGATGGATCGATGGGATGTTGATGAGGAGGTATCGATCTCCTTACAGTTCAACCTCCTTCTTTACTCGTCGTCGTCGTTCTCGCACTTCCTCTGCATCTGATGATCAAGGATACCAATGTGCACATATCCTTACTTCACCATCTGTGGAAAGAAATTACTCAAGATTACTACACCATCGTATACATTGTAGCGTTTGCGTGTAGCTGATTTACTGAACACGACATAAATCAATTCTCAAAACTTCACCTACAGTGAAACACGAGTCCAATAAGTAGGAACTGTCCACCAGTTATACTTAAAATAGTAAAACTATATTAATAATCTGAAATTTCTTGGCGTAGAATAGAAATAAAACTTCCAAGCTTTCGCACATCAACCACATGGCTTTTTCAAGCAAGGTAGTCACCTAGCTGCAAACTGGACAATAGAACGTTTCAACAATTTGAACGAGGTGACTTGTTTTTTTTGATTTTTTTTTTTTTTGATTGGAGGTTTAACGACCACCATGAACAACTCAATGGGCTATAAGCAGTCACCCGTTCCTAATTTAGGGCCACTGGTTCCAGGGAAGGGAGAGAGCCAGTGCCGTAAGACAAACACAACATCCATGCCTCACCGGGATTCGAACCCGGACCCCGTTCGGACGAATGATCAGAGGCCATCGCTTAGACCACTGCGCCACCGGGGCGGCATGTTTTCAAATCATCGCATCGAAACTCGCAGGAGCGCCATCTCGTGGTTTCATAACAAGAAAAGAGGGAAGTAAAATTTAAAGAGTGAGGTATTAATGCACGGACACTAACTCTTTTAGCCACTATAGTGATACAAATCTTTTTTTTTCTTTTTTTTTTTTTTTTTTGATTGGAGGTTTAACGACCACCGTTAGCAACTCAATGGGCTATAAGCAGTCGCCCGTCCCTAATTTAGGGCCACTGGTTCCAGGGAAGGGAGAGAGCCAGTGCCGTAAGACAAACACAACATCCATGCCTCACCGGGATTCGAACCCGGACCCCGTTCGGACGAATGATCAGAGGCCATCGCTTAGACCACTGCGCCACCGGGGCGGCATGTTTTCAAATCATCGCACCGAAACTCGCAGGAGCGCCATCTCGTGGTTTCATAACAAGAAAAGAGGGAAGTAAAATTTAAAGAGTGAGGTATTAATGCACGGACACTAACTCTTTTAGCCACTATAGTGATACAAATCTTTTTTTTTTTCTTTTTTTTTTTTTTTGATTGGAGGTTTAACGACCACCGTTAGCAACTCAATGGGCTATAAGCAGTCGCCCGTCCCTAATTTAGGGCCACTGGTTCCAGGGAAGGGAGAGAGCCAGTGCCGTAAGACAAACACAACATCCATGCCTCACCGGGATTCGAACCCGGACCCCGTTCGGACGAATGATCAGAGGCCATCGCTTAGACCACTGCGCCAACGGGGCGGCATGTTTTGAAATCATCGCATCGAAACTCGCAGGAGCGCCATCTCGTGGTTTCATAACAAGAAAAGACGGAAGTAAAATTTAAAGAGTGAGGTATTAATGCACGGACACTAACTCTTTTAGCCACTATAGTGATACAAATCTTTTTTTTTTTTCTTTTTTTTTTTTTTTTGATTGGAGGTTTAACGACCACCGTGAGCAACTCAATGGGCTATAAGCAGTCGCCCGTCCCTAATTTAGGGTCACTGGTTCCAGGGAAGGGAGACAGCCAGTACCGTAAGACAAACACAACATCCATGCCTCACCGGGATTCGAACCCGGACCCCGTTCGGACGAATGATCAGAGGCTATCGCTTAGACCACTGCGCCAACGGGGCGGCATGTTTTGAAATCATCGCATCGAAACTCGCAGGAGCGCCATCTCGTGGTTTCATAACAAGAAAAGAGGGAAGTAAAATTTAAAGAGTGAGGTATTAATGCACGGACACTAACTCTTTTAGCCACTATAGTGATACAAATCTTTTTTTTTTCTTTTTTTTTTTTTTTTGATTGGAGGTTTAACGACCACCGTGAGGAACTCAATGGGCTATAAGCAGTCGCCCGTCCCTAATTTTGGGTCACTGGTTCCAGGGAAGGGAGAGAGCCAGTGCCGTAAGACAAACACAACATCCATGCCTCACCGGGATTCGAACCCGGACCCCGTTCGGACGAATGATCAGAGGCCATCGCTTAGACCACTGCGCCACCGGGGCGGCATGTTTTGAAATCATCGCATCGGAAACTCGCAGGAGCGCCATCTCATGGTTTCATAACAAGAAAAGAGGGAAGTAAAGTTTAAAGAGTGAGGTATTAATGCACGGACACTAACTCTTTTAGCCACTATAGTGATACAAATCTTTTTTTTTTTTTTTTTTTTTTTTTATTGGAATTTTAACGACCACCGTGAGCAACTCAATGGGCTATAAGCAGTCGCCCGTCCCTAATTTAGGGTCACTGGTTCCAGGGAAGGGAGAGAGCCAGTGCCGTAAGACAAACACAACATCCATGCCTCACCGGGATTCGAACCCAGACCCCGTTCGGACGAATGATCAGAGGCCATCGCTTAGACCACTGCGCCACCGGGGCGGCATGTTTTGAAATCATCGCATCGAAACTCGCAGGAGCGCCATCTCGTGGTTTCATAACAAGAAAAGAGGGAAGTAAAATTTAAAGAGTGAGGTATTAATGCACGGACACTAACTCTTTTAGCCACTATAGTGATACAAATCTTTTTTTTTTTTTTTTTTTTTTTTTTTGATTGGAGGTTTAACGACCACCGTGAGGAACTCAATGGGCTATAAGCAGTCGCCCGTCCCTAATTTAGGGTCACTGGTTCCAGGGAAGGGAGAGAGCCAGTGCCGTAAGACAAACACAACATCCATGCCTCACCGGGATTCGAACCCAGACCCCGTTCGGACGAATGATCAGAGACCACCGCTTAGACCGCTGCGCCACCGGGGCGGCGAGGTATCTTGACTAGACAATAAATGAATAGGCGCAAACGTGGTAATTCGAAGAAACGAAGTCACGTTGGTTGGGCATGCGGTACCATGGTAGAAAACGCAGCATTATTTGAAGAATTGATTCCAAATACGTGGCAACTCCATAGAGACGCTATCATTGCAAGCCTTGCGGCGGCTAGTCAAGATTTCCAAGGTTTCGCGAATGGCAGTAGATTTGGGTGTGGAGTATGAAGCTAATTTCTTTACATCACTATACATATAGGATCGGCGGGCTTGAACGTGACTTCTCTTAATAGGGCAGTGGTTATTTTTAGAGAAGTCAAGTTCAAGTCCGCAGATCCTATATGGAGTGATGTAAAGAAATTAGCTTCATACTCCACACCCAAATCTACTGCTATTCGCGAAACCTCAGAAACCTTAACCAGCTGCGAGGCTTGCAATGATAGCGTCTCTCTGGTGTTGCCACGTATTTGGAATCAATTCTTGAAATAATGCTGCGTTTTCTACCATGGTACCGCGTGCCCAACCAACGTGACCTATTTTCTTCGAATTATCACGTTTGCGCCTATTCATTTATTTTCTAGTCAAGTCATCGCGTTCAAATTGTTGAAACGTTCTATTGTCCAGTTCGCGGTTAACACTCTACCTTCCTTGAAAAAGCCATCTGGTTGATGTACGAAAGCTTGGAAGGTCTCATTTCTATTCTACGCCAAGAAATGTCGGATTATTAGTACAGTTATACAACACTGGTGTGCAAAAATTAAGGACGAAGAGGAGAAATTAGCATAACAGCGGAACGAGCAGGCAGAACGGACCGAAAGACCACTCAGGAGATAGACTAGGGTCCGGTACGGTACGGCATGCGCATATGTGCAGCATGACGTAGAGGGGGGGGGAGTGTCGGAAGGGTATAAAGCACACTGGTGGTGTACGCTCAGCAATTCTTTGAAAGCTATTGCACGGTGTACATCGGTTTGAACGACCGAGTTGCTGCCACCGTGTGATATGGCCAACAGGCAATCCAGTAGACGACATCTGGATGACTTTACCCGAGGTCGCCGCGTCATTGGGAAGTTGGAAGAAGGTCGAAGTGTGACTAGTGTGGCCGAGGAGTTCGGGATCGCTCACAGCATCGTTTCACGAGCTTGGAGAGCATTTCAAACGACAGGAACAGCTGTCCGAGAGTTTAGCAGTGGTCGTCCACGAGCAGCCACGGCGGCGGACGACCGGTATATTGTCCTACAAGGGAGAAGAGGTAGACGACAGACAGCAGGAGAAATCGCAAGGCACATACAACAGACAACGGGACGTCCGTTATCGCGTTTTACCGTGGCCAGGAGGCTGCACAAAGGTGGTCTATTTGCACGACGACCAGTACGGTGTGGTGTGCCATTAACGCCTGCTCATCGGAGACGGCGGTTTCTGTGGTACCAGGAACACAAGAACTGGACACATCAGCAATGGGGTTGAGTTCTATTTACGGATGAGATCCGATTGAGTCTGACAAGCGATTCTGGACGTACTCATCTGGAGAGAGCAGGGAACACGCAATCACACCTCCAACATCATCGAAAGGGACCGGTTTGGAGGTGGCGGAGTTCTCGTTTGGGGCGGTATCATACTTGGTAGCCGTACTGACCTCCACATCTTCCAAGGAGGTTCAGTCACTGGTGTCCGCTATTGTACCGAGGTTATCCTGCCTCACGTGTGTCTGTTTAGAGGTACTGTGGGTCCTGAGTTCGTCTTCATGGATGACAACGCTACACCTCATCGTACAGTGGCTGTCGCAGAGCTGTTGGAGAGTGAAGATATTCAACGTATGGATTGGCCCACAAGGTCCCCGTACCTAAATCCAATCGAACACGTGTGGGACCTTCTCGGGAGACGCTTGGCAGCACGTCACCAGCCGCCAGCAACGATTCCGCAGCTGCAATTGGCGCTACAAGAGGAATGGGCCGCGATGCCTCAACAGCTCCTTGACAACCTCGTCCTCAGCATGGACAGACGTTGTAAATCCTGCAACGCAGTCAGGGGTGATCATATCCCCTACTGAAGACTGGATTTTTCTTGGCAGCCGCCTGTCACATGGACGTTTCTGTCCAGTTGTGCTCGAAGCTACCTTTTCAATAAAGTGCCTTTGTATCCTTTGGATTCCTTGTTTGGGCGGTTTTGCTCACTTGTCCCATATTCTTACATCTTTGGGATCTTATGGTATGATTTGAGTCGATGTGGAGCACTTCTGCAGGACCTTACATTCGAAAAACCGTCTCGTCCTTAATTTTTGCACGCCAGGGTATTTTGAGAAACAGGAGTCACTCAAACAAAGTTCAAGAAGTAGTTACTCACAGCTATTCCTTTATTGCCGTCAAAAGATACATGAACAGTAGCATTCCAACAGAACAGAACACTTATTCGTCGAACGTTAAACTTATCCGATTAGTTGTAAATTCGAAGATGATAGGACAGCCAATACTCATAGCACAATGTATCAAGTCCAGCTGGGAAGAAACACACACACACACACTCCATTCCGGCTTATGTTTATTATGCTTTGTGAAAACACAAGTTTGCCCGCGAAGGACATCAAATCTGTGTCCCCTCAGCTCTGCCAACTCAGCTACGCTGACAGAATGTCTCGCTGCACATTTGTCGTCTTGACAGATGTTTTCATTTCTGTAGTACGTCACATCATCTCCTTCTTATTATTTTTTTTATTTGAAGCGAAGTAGGAAATTTTCTTTATTTGAAATACACTAGATTCTGAATGCTCAAGAGACGCATGTAGCGTATTAAATCCGTTTATTTTTGTGGTGTAATCGGTACAAAGATTCGCCAAGCTTTCGCACTCCATTGGGAGGCTTTTTCAAGGCAATGGTAGACACAAAAATGCCTTTAAACGCCTGGCATTTTTATGTCTACTATTGCATTGGAAAAGCCTCCCAGTGGAGCGCGAAAGCTTGGCGAATCTTTGTACCGATTACACCACAAAAATAAACGGATTTAATACGCGTCTCTTGAGTATAGGAATTTTTCATTCATTTCAAACAATGTGTGGAACAAACATCACACATTTGTCGAAGAACCCAACGGCCAGTGGATCCTTTTCCACAATCGGGCGCCAATGTGAAAACACAGGTTTGTCCGTGTCTCCTAACTCGGGAGTAAGTCGCTCTCTCAACAGAGCCACGCGGACAGAATGTCTCGCTGCAGATTCGTCGTGTTGACACTTGCTCTCACCTCTGTAGTACCTCACAGCCTATATAAATACAAGCTTAAAATTATGAGACTTTTCGGGCCCACACTGGACCCATCCTCAGATGAACACACGACTAATAAACAAGTATAGTCGTTTGTTTATAAACAAACGACCACTTGTTTATCTGAGGATGTGTCCAGTGTGGACCCGAAAAGTCTCATAATTTTCAACTTGTATTTATACAGGCATAATAAACATTGGCTGCCCTAACAGCCGCGGATGGCTTAGTGGTTAGTGATTCAGACTATCGATGCAAGGTCCCCAGGTTCAAGCCTGAGCTGATCTCTCGGAGATGGTGTGATTTACTAACAATCGCTGAATATCCGCCGTGCATCGGACGAGCACGTTAAGTGACGACCCCCAGGCTGGACCCACTGGTTAAATGGGTATCCTTTCCTATGTCCCACCTGAAATTCTCTCACCCCTCTATGTGCAATATCGTACTTGTACGGTGGCGCCATCTACTGTACTCTAATCTCACTACAAACTGTTCTGTCAAAGTCGCTAGACTTGCACTCATACCTTCCGTTTCTGTGTCGTGCCCAAAAGGCGATCTCGCTGTAGGTGGCTGGGACCTAAACTCTACTCACTGTAGACGGAAGTCCTACTGTGACGTACCTGCCAGCAGGACGCACACGACATAAAGGCAGATAGGAATCAGAATAAACGTCTGCGTAGCTCAGTTGGTAGAGCGACTTGTTCCGGAATAAGCGGCCTCGGGTTCGAATCCCGGCGTAGACCAAAAATGACGGAGAAATTCACTTCGTTATAATGGCGCCCGAACTATCCGGATGACCTGGCAGTTCAAAATCTCGCATTGGTGTGATGTTATTTCCACACCGCGAGACAGGAAAAATCAGAGAATTCCTTCTCCAGCGCTTCGAAAAATAAAAATGTGTGATGTTGCATTCCACACAGCAGATTGACTGGGAGTTCTCAAGTGCACGTTCTACAGTGGATGGCTGCCTTCAACGATTCATGGTCACGGCTGACCCGTGGGCCATGCCCCCGGCCCTCTTTCGGGGGGGGAGATGTGACGTACCTGCCAACAGTACGCACACGACATAAAGGCAGATAGGAATCAGAATAAACGACTGCGTAGCTCAGTTGGTAGAGCGACTTGTTCCGGAATAAGCGGCCCCGGGTTCGAATCCCGGCGTAGACCAAAAATGACGGAGAAATTCACTTCGTTATACTACAAGAAAGTTAAAAAAAGTACAATGTTCATTGGCTGCCCCAACTAATCTTCGAATTCACGTCTGTATGAATATATGATAATACTAACAATACTAACAGTAGTAAACGTCAGAACTAAACAATGTTAACTGGTAGAAATCTTAACGATAAATATATAAATATCAGCACAACATTACAAGTAGTTTTTCAATAAACACAACTTTAACTAAACGTATCTTTTACAAAAAAAAAAAAAAAGCATTAGCCGCCCCGGTGGCGCAGTGGTTTAAGGCGTTGGCCTCTGATCATTCGTCCGAAGGGGTCCGGGTTCGAATCCCGGTGAGGCATGGATGTTGTGTTTGTCTTACGGCACTGGCTCTCTCCCTTCCCTGGAATCAGTGACCCTAAATTAGGGACGGGCGACTGCTTATAGCCCATTGAGTTGCTCACGGTGGTCGTTAAACCTCCAATCAAAAAAAAAAAAAAAAAAAAAAAAAAAGCATTAACTTCCACCAACAACACAACACACTGCTGCTTCTCAAAACATTATATATATCGGTCATTCGTTCTGACCACATGGTATTGCCAACCATGCTCTTGCGAGAGAGAACATAGTCACGTTAAGTTTGAAAATTGCTAAAAAGACCGAACACATGTGTACATAAAGAAAGAAATTAAAAAGGAAAGTTAAATCAGAGTATATGAAACAGTATCAAATAATAGTGCGTATATTTTTTAACTGCAGATGATGTTCACGCATTTTTAGAATACTTTTTCCAGCAGTATACACTCACGGACAACGAAATTTGCGCACCAAGAAGGAAGCATCGAATTGAATAGAAATTTTATGGACGTAATGATAGAGATGAATGATCCACATGATGGCAAAAACAGAGCTGCAGAACAATTACAGAGGGAGCTGTGGCACGCAGTCCGGTCATCTTCAATAGCGCGTTGCACCGCCTCGTGCGGCGATACATGTTGCAATACGGTCCGGTATGGAGGTGAACAGACGCCTGATGTTGTCCTGCGGCAGACTGGCCCACACGTGTTGGACGGTGTGCTCCAAATCCCGGATAGAGCGGTACGGCGGCAGCCGGCGTTTCAACTGGTCCCACACATGCTCGATAGGGGACATGTCCGGGGAGCGGGCAGGCCATGGAAGTGTGTAGACATGACGTAGACACTCTTGGGCAACCCGAGAAGTGTGCGGGCGGGCACTATTCTGCTGATATAGCGCACCTGGAATCCCGGCCAGGAATGGGAGCACATGGGGCCGTAGGATGTCATCCACATACCGCTGGCCCGTCAATGATCCACGTACCATTACTACAGCTGATCGGCTATCGTAGGCAATGGCTCCCCAGATCATAATGCCTGCAGTGGGGGAGGTGTGGTGCTCAATAGCGAGGTTGGGATTGTGCCGTTGACCCGGGGACTTCCACACCCGGACACGATAATCATCTATTCCCAAAACAAAGCGGCACTTATCGCTAAACACCACACGTTGCCAGTCTGTGGCGTTCCATGTCGCTCTGGCCTGGCACCACTGCACACGGAGCCTGTGATATTCCGGTGTTAATGGCAGCACACGTAAGGGGCTCCGGGATCGCAGATTTGCTTCCTCTAGGCGTCGGGAAATGGTTCGTGGGCACACAGGAGCCGCTACATCTGCCGGTATAGTGGACCGGGTCCGATCCACTATACTGGCAGATATTTAGACATCTTTAGCGGCAGATATTTTAGCAGATTATTTCCACATGTGTGCAAACAGCACACATGTCAGTGTGCTGTTTGCACGTGCGAAGGCAAGTTGACTACGTAGAGTCGTGACATGGATTCGTCCGAACAGACCCAGCATGCAGTTATGCAGTTTTTGACGACAGAAAGTTTTAGTGGAGCCAACATTTTTCGTCATGTGAAGGACGTGTATGGGAATGAGTGCCAGTCACGGTGTATAGTGTTCCGCTGATGTAGTGAATTTCGTAAAGGTTGTGTGAGCACGGAGGACATGCCGAGACCTGGGCAAGTGCACTTAGCCATCACCATTGAATCGATTGCTGCTGTGGACAACCTTGTGAAGGAGAATCGCCGAATCACCACCCGCGAGCTTGCGACAACATTGCCCGTGAGTAAGGGAACTGTTAACAACATTCTTCATCGCCGATTGGGATACAGCAAGGTTTGCGCACAATGGGTCCCCAAGCATCTCTAGGAGGAGCAGAAGACTCGGCGAATGGTTGCTTGCCTAGAGCATCTGCATCGTTACCACGCAGAGGGGAGACAGTTTCTTTCCAAGATTTCGGGCGCAGATGAAACTTGGGGCCACCACTTCTATCCGGCCGCAAGAACGGATGTGTATGGAATGTCGGCATCCCAAATCTCCACGCCCCCCAAAAGCTCAGTCCTTCCTGAAGAGCTAGAAAAGTGATGCTCACGATTTTCTTCGATGAGAATGGCCCATTGATGTTGGATTGGCTGGACGCAGGCAGTACGGTCAAGGCAACAACATACTGCAATACGTTACGTAACTTCAAAATGGCCATCAAGAGTAAGCGACCCGGTATGTTATCAAATGGGGTTATTCTGCTGCACGATAAAGCACTCCGGCATGTAGCGACAGTGTGCCAAGATTTGCTGCAGAGTCTCCGCTAGGAGGTCCTCGACTATCCCTCTATATAGCCAGCATCTGTCACCCCCGACTATCACATCTTCGGTCCACTGAAAAAAACTCTCAAGGGCCGCTGTTCGCTAACGACGCTGAGCTCCGGGACCCCGATGAAAACTGGTTTGACAGCCAGCCACGGACGTTCTTCGCTCAGGGCATCCGCAATCTCATGGGACACTTGCTTGGACTGACAAGGCGGCTATGTGTAACGGGTATGCAGCTCATTTATCACTTTTACTTTCTGTATGTTCACATATTCCAACCTATAAATCCTTACGGCAAAAAACCGACGGTCTCAGTTTCATTTGGGTAACCCTTATAAAAAAATGTGCAACACTACGTTCGACCTTGGCACGACTCTCGAAAAAACGGTAATCGTTATAGTAACCACAGCAACTGGCCACACCTGCTGCGTCATCTGTAGCGCGCTGTTTAAAAAGCGTTGTTTCGTGAATCCCTAACAAGTGTTTTGACGCTGTGATCTTTCGAAAAAATGGATGTCAAAGAGGAACGAAGAAGCGCCATTAAATTTTGCTGTCGACTTAAGAAGTTTGTCGGGGAGACTTTCCATCTTATGCAAGAGGCTTAGAAAGATGAATATTCAGGGAAAACAACGATTTACGGATGCCATAAAGAATTTGTGGATGGTCTCGTGAGTCGGTGGCTTTAATCGCACATGGAGGAAGACCTTTAACGAGTGTTGCAGAGGTAAACATCAATACAATAGGTGTTATTATACGAGAAGACAGACACCTATCAATTAGAGACATCGAAGATATGGTTCACATTCCAAAATAATCTATTCACAGAATTTTAACCATTAAATTTTGCTGTCGACTCAAGAAGTTTGTCGGAGAGACTTTCCATCTTATGCAAGAGGCTTAAAAAGATGAATATTCAGGGTAATCAACGATTTACGGATGGCATAAAGAATTTGTGGATGGTCTCGTGAGTCGGTGGCTTTAATCGCACATGGAGGAAGACCTTTAACGAGTGTTGCAGAGGTAAACATCAATACAATAGGTGTTATTATACGAGAAGACAGACACCTATCAATTAGAGACATCGAAGATATGGTTCACATTCCAAAATAATCAATTCACAGAATTTTAACCATTAAATTTTGCTGTCGACTTAAAAAGTGTGTCGGGGAGATTTTCATCTTATGCAAGAGGCTTAGAAAGATGAATATTGAGGGAAATCAACGATTTACGGATGGCATAAAGAATTTGTGGATGGTCTCGTGAGTCGGTGGCTTTAATCGCACATGGAGGAAGACCTTTAACGAGTGTTGCAGAGGTAAACATCAATACAATAGGTGTTATTATACGAGAAGACAGACACCTATCAATTAGAGACATCGAAGATATGGTTCACATTCCAAAATAATCAATTCACAGAATTTTAACCATTAAATTTTGCTGTCGACTTAAAAAGTGTGTCGGGGAGATTTTCATCTTATGCAAGAGGCTTAGAAAGATGAATATTGAGGGAAATCAACGATTTACGGATGGCATAAAGAATTTGTGGATGGTCTCGTGAGTCGGTGGCTTTAATCGCACATGGAGGAAGACCTTTAACGAGTGTTGCAGAGGTAAACATCAATACAGTAGGTGTTATTATACGAGAAGACAGACACCTATCAATTAGAGACATCGAAGATATGGTTCACATTCCAAAATAATCCATTCACAGAATTTTAAACATTAAATTTTGCTGTCGAGTTAAGAAGTTTGTCGGGGAGACTTTCCATCTTATGCAAGAGGCTTAGAAAGATGAATATTCAGGGAAATCAACGATTTACGGATGGCATAAAGAATTTGTGTATGGTCTCGTGAGTCGGTGGCTTTAATCGCAGATGGAGGAAGACCTTTAACGAGTATTGCAGAGGTGAACATCATTACAGCGGCCGGTGTATGTATATCTAAGATTTGCAGCTGGACGAAGAGTGAAGCTATCCTAGTGCAACGAGAAAAAAGCTGTAAGAAGCTACAATAATAAGCCCAGGTAAGCCCAGGTAAATATTACCCAGGTAAAATGAAGCTAACAGCTGAATTTAAAGTAAACTGACTTCAACATTCATAATTTAACTCTTATTCTACTATATTCATAATTTAACTCTTATTCTACTATATTCATAATTTAACTCTTATTCTACTATATTCATAATTTAACTATTAATCTACAGTTATAAATAGGATTGCTACAGTACACTGAATAGCAATTGAATTAGAGATACCTGTCTAGTAACGTTTAGCACCACCTTTCTCCCTGGTGACGGCGGCGATTCGTCTCGGCATGGACTCGACAAGACACCGGAAGCGTTGGGAAGCCATACGGATCCACGATCCCTAAACAAGCTCCCACAGTTCACGAAGATTTCATGGAGGGGGGTCAGAGCCTCGAACATCTCTCTCGATGGCATCCCAGATGTGTTCGATGGGATTGAGGTAAGGTGACCTAGCTGGCCAAGGAAGCGAGGTCACGGCGGTGGAGTATTCATCCAACCATTCGGATACAATACGGGAGCTGCATTGTCTTGTTGCAGGATGAGGTCCCCAGTGGGATGTTGAACACGCACAAACGGGAGCAAATTATCGTCCAGGATATCCCGGTAACGTTGACCTGTGAAGGACGATGTCACAAGTACCAGGGGTCCCATTTCAGTCCACGTAAACAGTCCCTAGACGAGAATGCCACCCCCACCAGCTTGAAGAGTACCCTGCTGGCAAGAAGTATCCATCGCTTCATGTGGTTTGCGCCGTACTCGTATCCTGCCATCCGGATGTACCAACGTGAATACCAACTCATCAGTCAAGACAAAATTTTTCCACATGTCTAGGGTCCAGTGGCGATGTTCCCGCGCCCATGCTAATCTTTGCACCCTGTGATGTGCGGTCAGCAGCGGTACCCTCGTGGGACGATGGCTTCTGTATCCCATAGCGAGGAGATGGCTCTGGATGGTGTGGCTGCTTACACGTTTTTGTGCACCAGCGTTAAATTGCCGAGTGATTTCTTGCACTGTGGCCCGTCTATCCGCTGTTACAATGCGAGCTAGGCGACGATGACCCAGCTCATTCACGCGGTGTTGTCCACGGCAGTTGGCCATTGCAGCGATGGTTTTACCGAATTCGATGTACTCACGATGCACTCGTGACACCGTGGCTCGTGAAAATCCCAGTGCCAGCACGACTTCCGAGATAGAGTGACCCATTCGTTGGGCCCCGACAATTTGCCCACGATCAAATGCGTTAGGTCCTTCATCTTACCCATACTGCGTCTGACTCTTACTGATTCCCGTTGCATCACTCCTTATATTGTCGGATCGCTGCATACGTCATGTCGTTTCCGTTTACAGGGCCACCCACAGCGACATATTTGCATAACGCCAGCTGTCTCTAATTCAATTGCTTTTCAATGTATATGTTCCTCTTATTGCAGAAGTAGCTGAAATTTCAATGCCGGTAACTTCGTTGAATAGATGGTTTCGCCAGTGCCAAAAATTTTTAGTGGGAATTCGCGAAAATGTCTGTATAAGCTCATGCATCATATATACCCTTCTGTCTTGTACAGAGGGTGAGTCGAAAGTTTTGCAACATCTGAATCACTTTATGTCTTTATACGTACCTTTACGACAAAAGCTGACTCACAGTCAAAATATAGGCTATCGTGTTGCACCGTCTTTAGCCATCTGTCTGCCAGTTCTTCGACTCCGCGGCGATACCAGCTCTTGTTCTTCGAGGCGAAGAACTTCTTCACCCCAGCTTCCACCTCCTCCTGGTTGTGGAAGTGCCACCCGTGAAGGAAGTGGGCCATGAACCGGAACAGATAACAATACGACGGGGCAAGGTCCACACTATATGGCCGGTGTGGCACCAGTTAGATGACCACGGTTCCTGGAGTTTTGACCAAGTCGTTCGCGCAGTATGAGGCCGAGCATTGTCCTCCTGTAGGAGGGAGCGCTTTCTTTTTACCAGTACCGGGTACTTTATCTCCGATACGACATACATCCGCTCCAGCTGTTTAGAGTGCAGGTTGGCGTTGATGGTCCGACCGTCTGGAACAAATTCGTAATGGATTATCCCCTCGAAATTCCATCAGACGCAGAGCATCAAGATGTGCTCGAAGTGCTCACGTTTGGCAATAGGTTCAGGAAGCTGGCTCGGGCTCAACCACTCTCGTTGTGAGTTAGGATTACGGAAATAGATCCACTTCTCATAGCACGTAACAATTCTCTTGATGAAACGTACATCGCGCGGGATTTCTAGGAGTTTCGTGCACACTTCCACTCGGCCGTTTGCTTCAGCTAGCGTTAGTTCGCAAGAGACAATGCGGCACCTCCTGTAGACCCTGCCGAGGTCCTGAAGGTGACAAACGACGGTAGTCTGGGATATGTCCAGCTCGCCTAATAATCTCCGAGTGCTGGTTGTCGGATTTGCCTCTACGGCTTGGCGCACGGCCTTCGAATCCATGGTTCGCGGCCTACCTGATCTTGGCTGAGGGTCGAAGTTTCTGTCACCTGAGCGAAATTTCTTCAACCATTTGGTTGCGGTGCTGTGGTCCACGGGACCTTCTCTTTTCGCATGACAGACGTTTCGTGTTGCTTGAGCAGCATTATGACCGAGTTCAAACTCGTAAAGCAAAAGTTCCCCAAGTAGCCGGTTGTGGCTGTTCATGTTTTAGGCGTTCCAAACACAAGCAGAACGACGACATGCAATGCTGTTCAGAGCGACGACTTTATATTCCTTTTGACTGACTGCTGTGGGCGACTTGAACTAGTTTAAGCACGTGACATACCCGCCGCATCACATGCGTTTATGCAAATATTGTAAAACTTTCGACTAACAAATAAGGAGTTAATTTCGACATGACATGTCATGGGAACGGGATGTTAGCACATCAATCAAAAACCTCTGAATACTCAATGTAAAAGATGCGATGTGAAAAGTAACTCTTAGTCATAGAGTGAACTTCGCACGGAGAAAGTGAATCAGCTGAGAAGCAGGAGAATGGCGTTTGCCTGTACCTTGCCCTGGACAACCGCACTGTAAAAGAACGCAAAGGAAGTATCTTTTTCCGATATAGTGTCGGTGTGTCTGACGTCGATCTGTGAAAATCTTCTTTGCTTTAAGAAAGAGACGACAATATTTTTGCATGGCAAACCATTATTCACTCCGTGGGCACCAGTATCGACTTCAGAATTTTATAACGCGCATTTTTCTCTTCTCAAAAATAAAACGGGAATAAAACCGGGTCAAAATCGGGTCAGGAACACCTTGACCCGACCCGTTGGACCCGCAAGAAATTGTCGACCCGTTGGACCCGCAAGAAACTGTCGACCCGTTTACCCGTGACTCGTTTCCATCTCTGATTACAACACCGTTCGCCGTAGACAAGTATGTGAATACTTTCTGAAACAAGGGTAGAACGTCGATTCCTGGGTGCCAAAAATAGTAATGTCAATCCAACACGGTAAATAAAATCCATCCAAACATATTCTAGATAAGGATGTAACATTAGAACAAGTCCTGATATTATATTGACGTTCACCTATGCGACAATCCAAATTACGAAATGTGGAACCTACATAGCACAAATCGGGTTTGTTAGAGTTGACAGATCTAAGCGGAATCAAATAGATACCGTGACGATTAACATGTTCAACATACAGTACGTAGTCCTTGTCGTGTCTGATCAGATCAAACAAATTGCAAGTACGTACACCAAATCTGAGGTTATACTTACCACATATGTTCTTCAAAATATTTGCCACACATGGTAAGTATGGTATAGATCCTACAAAACGATGAACCTGTCTGTCAGCAAGCAAAAAGGTATGTAAACAGCCTAACTTCTTACCAATATAATACGATCAATAAGTGCGTAACCAAATAACAAAGTAAGCTGATCCCACGTCATTCGTAGACGGTTTTTGGAAGGGGTCGGAGCCTGCTTCTAAAAACCGCCTCCATACTAAATTTTTCCCCATACAAAATTTCCGTAAAAAGTTCCATTTTTTACATTTTTATTTTGAATTCGAATTTAATACTTTTTATTCTGATAAGTGCAAGACTTGATTTTTTTTTTGTGACAAATGCTTTCCAGTGACGAACTGCAACACAATTCAGCATCGGAACTGATGGTAAATAAACAACAAACGGAAAAACTAGGTGCCTAAAGACTATACAAAGAATAAAATTCAAATTCAATGAAAAAATGAAATACAGTATTAGGTTAATATATATCAAATACGTGGAGATAATGTAAATGGACGATGTCATCGCTCTTTCCACGCTATGCGTTGTTTAAAAAATAACGTGGAAAGAGCGATGACATCGTCCATTTACAGTATTAGGTGATATTCATGCCGTAAAAAATTAATCGTTTTCATTTGATTTATACAAAATTTAGATAGTGAATTATCACCAAATACTCCCGAGCAACGCCGGGCAATTCAGCTAGTTTACAAATAAAAATAGTCATTAAGCCGCCTATTATTACGAAATTGAAAAAAAAAGTCCGCATAAAATTTATCGTGGACTACTTTCTTTCACGTTGAGTGTGATCAGGCTCTTTGTCAACAAAGTGGAATGATACACTCGAAATCGGCAGCCCCGGTGGCGCAGTGGTCTAAGGCGCTGGCTTATGATCATTCGTCCGTAAGGGGTCCGGGTTCGAATCCCGGTAAGGCATGGATGTTGTGTTTGTCTTACGGCACTGGCTCTCTCCCTTCCCTGGAACCAGTGACCCTAAATTAGGGACGGGCGACTGCTTATAGCCCATTGAGTTGCTCACGGTGGTCGTTAAACCTCCAATCAAAAAAAAAAAAAAAAACACTCGAAATCGGGAAACAGAGGGCGAGTCGAATGTTTTGCAATATTTGCATAAAATATTGCAAAACATTAGATGGTGAATTATCGATAAAAAACATTAGATAGTGAATTAAGATAGTGAATTATCACCAAATACTCCCGAGCAACGCCGGGCAATTCAGCTAGTTTACAAATAAAAATAGTCATTAAGCCGCCTATTATTACGAAATTGAAAAAAAAAGTCCGCATAAAATTTATCGTGGACTACTTTCTTTCACGTTGAGTGTGATCAGGCTCTTTGTCAACAAAGTGGAATGATACACTCGAAATCGGCAGCCCCGGTGGCGCAGTGGTCTAAGGCGCTGGCTTATGATCATTCGTCCGTAAGGGGTCCGGGTTCGAATCCCGGTAAGGCATGGATGTTGTGTTTGTCTTACGGCACTGGCTCTCTCCCTTCCCTGGAACCAGTGACCCTAAATTAGGGACGGGCGACTGCTTATAGCCCATTGAGTTGCTCACAGTGGTCGTTAAACCTCCAATCAAAAAAAAAAAAAAAAACACTCGAAATCGGGAAACAGAGGGCGAGTCGAATGTTTTGCAATATTTGCATAAACGCACGTGCTGGTATGTCACGGGTTTAAACTAGTTCAAGTCGCGCACTGCAGTTAGTCGAAAGGGATACAAAGTGGTAATCGTTGCTGCATTGCATGTCGTCGTTCTGTCTGTGGTTGGGACGCCTAAAACATGAACAGCCACAACCGGCTAATTAGGGAACTTTTGCATTACGAGTTTGAACTCGGCCATAAAGCAGCTCAAGCAACACGAAACATTTGTCAAGCGAAAGAGGAAAGTTCCGAAGGCCACACAGCACCGCAATCAGATGGTTCAAGAAATTTCTCTCAGGTGACAGAAAGCTCGACGATCACCCAAAGTCAGGTAAGCCGCGAAACTTGGATTCAGAGGCCGTGCGCCAAGCCGTAGAGGCAAATCCGACAAGCAACAATAGGAGATTATGAGGCGAGCTGGGCATATCGCAGACCACCGTGGTTCGTCACCTTCAGGACCTCTGCAAGGTCTACAGGATCTGCTGCATTGTCCCTCACGAACTGACACCAGCTGAAGCAAACCGCCGAGTGGAGGTGTGCACGAATCTCCTAGAAAACCCGTGCGATGAACATTTCATCAAGAGAATTGTTTCGTGCGATGAAAAGTGGGTCTATTTCCGTAATCCTAACACACAACGGCAGTGGTTGAGACCGGGCCAGCTTTCAGAACCTGTTGCCAAACGTGGGCGCTTCGAGCATAAGGTGATGCTCTGGGTATGGTGGAATTTCGAGGGGATAATCCATTAGGAATTTGTTCCAGACGGTCGGACCATCAACGCCAACCTCTACTCTGAACAACTGGAGTGGATGTATGCATTTTAGAAGGAGAAGTTCCCGTCACTGGGGAACAGCAAGGGCGCTCTCCTACAGCGGGACAACGCTCGGCCTTACACCGCGCGAACGACCTGGGCAAAACTCCAAGAACGCGATGGTGGTGCTACACACAGCATATAGTCCGGACCTTGCTTCGTCGGATTATTACTTGTTCCGGTCCATGGCCCAATTTCTTCGCTGGCGGCATTTCAGCAACCAGGACGGGGTGGAAGCTTGGGTGAAGGAGTTCTTCGCCTCGAAGGAGAAGACCTGTCAGACAGATGGCTAAAGACGGTGCAACACGATGGACTATATTATGAATGCTAGTCAGCTTTGGCAGTAAAGGTACGTATGAAGATATAAAGTAATCCGAATATTGCAAAACGTTCGACTCGCCCTCTGTAATTGAAAGCGTTCTGATTCAGAAGTACAGCCCAATATACTAAGTGAGAACCAAATTTTTATTGACATTACATTTGTCTAATTTCAGGTACCCCGTTGACGTGCCTATTTTTGTTAAATAAAGCGAATGGGTATTTCTCAAGAAAAGGCTCAATGCGTAGCCTGGTTTATTGGAACAAAATATGATACGCAGACTTAGCGAAATTACAGGACTAAGTACGGAAAAGATCCGCCGTCACTTCCGTCGATTCGCAAGTGGCACTAGAAATTCATGAAGACACGGTCGGTGGGTCGGTGTTGGATAAAGAGCGAACTGGTCGACAAGGTCATTCGATGAAAATATCGATCACGTGCGTGAATCACTTGTACGTAACCCTACGAAGTCCATCCGTACTGCTGCCAAAGAGGTGCAACTACCACGTTCAACAATGCACAAAGGCTTACACAAACATTTGCGGTTATACACATAAAAACTGCAACACTAGCAATCACTTGAGCCAAACTATAAACAAAGACGAAAAGAGTTTGCAGTTCACGTGCTACAACGAATTTCTGAAGATGCTGACTTCCTCGCCCGTGTTTGTTTTACAGATGAGCCAAACTTTCATGTTTCAGGGAAGTTGAACAAACACAATGTGGGGATTTGAGGATCAGGAAACACACATCTGACTTGGGAGGTTCAACGGGATGGTCGAAAGGCGAATGTGTGGTGTGAGATCATGTGCAGTCGAATCATTGGTCCATTTTTCTTCGCAGAAAAAACAAAAACAGAACAATTTCTGCAGATATTTTTCCCTTGATGTTTTCACCAAATATGTGGTACCACAGCTGAAAGACCTACGATCAACCAGCATCTTCCAGCAAGATGGTGCACCTCCTCATTAGGGACTGAGTGTTTGTGAGTTCCTAAACCACATATTTCCAGACCGGTGGATTGGAAGGGACGGCGCCATTCCCTGGCCATCTCGTTCCCGAGATGTTACTCCCATAGACTTCTTCCTATGCGGCCATGTGAAAGATAACGTGTATCAAACCCAGGTACGGAACATCAACGGGGCTGCGTGTTTGTGAGTTCCTAAACCACATACACTATCTACGAACAAGTAATTGGACACCCCTGCAATCGACGATATTTGCGGTCCTGATACACGTCACGGCCGCCGCCGGTAAATATCGTGTGGAAAACAACAACGCAACCAGTCGCATGCAAGATGCCACGCAGTTCGGAGCTCTCTGATTTCGAGAATGGTGTAATCGTCGGGTATCACAGAAATGGCCGATCCGTAAGTGACATATCCAGCGAGTTGGAGTACCCAAAATCGACAGTGGCCTACGCGATTGGCAAGTGGAAGATGAAAGGTGACTGTCGGAATGTGCCCCAACCTGGCAGACCCACAAAACTGGGAGTTAGAGACCGACGGGTGCTGGCCAGAGAAATTCGGAAGAACCGCACCAAATCGATGGGCCACACCCGCGAGGAGTTTCAACAGGCATCCGGGAGTGTTCGTTCGATGAATACCATCTGTAAGGAAGACCATCTGCTCTGTTATCATGGACGTGCTGCCGCCCACAAGACTTTGATCACCAAGTCCAATAGCGCTGATCGGCTAACGTGGTGCAAAGAACGTCGACAGTGGACTGTTCTCTGGAGCGACGAATCAAGGTTCACCCTCTACCGTTCGGATGGCAGGGTCTGGGTTTGGCGTCTGACTGGAGAACGCCACCTGCCGGAATGTATTGTGCCAACTGTGAAGTTCGGCGGCGGTGGAATTATGCTATGGGGGTGTTTCTCCTGGTATGGCACGGGACCCTTGGTCGCAATTCCTGGTAGACTCAACGCCGAGACCTACTGCACCATTTTGGATGACCATGCGCTTCCTACGTTGTGGAAGTTTTACGGGGTGGACCCATGTTACTTTCAGGATGACAATGCCACCTGTCATGTTGCCAGATCCACCACGGCTTGGTATGGTGACAATGGGGTTAATCAAATGGACTGGATTGCGCAGATCCCGGACCTTAACCCTATCGTGCACCTCTGGGACGAGTTGGAGCGTCGACGTAAGGGGTGCTCCCACCTAACGAAATCGGTGAAGGAACGGACCTGTCTTCTCCAAGTCGAGTGGAAGAAAATACTGCTAGCCGTCGTACAACGCCTGATTGAGAACATGCCCCGGAGGGTCGCAGCTGTAATCGCCGCTCGTGGAGGCTCCACCAACTATTGAAGGTGAATATACTTCGTTTTCCTTTGTTATCACACGTGTCCAATAACTTGTTGGTAGATAGTGTATTTCCAGACTGGTGTATTGGAAGGGATGGCGCCATTCCCTGGCCATCAGAGCTGAGACGGGCTCAGCCCAAGCCCGAAGCAGAGCCCGGGCCCGATTCGGGCTCGGGCTATAGGGTATTTACTGCGGTTCGGGCTCGGGAGGGCTCGGGATCTTAGAGAGAGGGATATCGAGAGATTTTTTTTACATTTAAATGTGATTTTATATGATTTAGCAAATAAGACACTTTATACACTGACGGAAAAAAAAATCCCAACACCCCAAAAAAATAGTTGTAGAGGAATGAAATGGCGGCAATACATTTGTATGCGTAAATATTTAATCGATTATGGTTTCAAGATCACAGCTTATTGTAAGCGCGAGAAGAGCCATTTTAAATGTGAAATGCTGGCACAATAATAACCAGTGTAACCGCCAGAATGTTGAATGCAAGCACGCAAACGTTCATGCATTGTGTCGTACAGGTGCTGGATGTCAGTTTGTGGGATGGAGTTCCCTGCCTGTTGCACTTGGTCGGTCAATACAGGGACGGTTAATGCTGGTTCGGGGTGACGCTGGAGTTGTCGTCCAATGATGTCCCATACGGGCTCGATTGGTGAAAGATCTGGTGATCTAGCAGGCCACGGCAACATGTCGACACTCTGTAGAGCATGTTGGGTTACAACAGCGGTATGCGAACGAGCGTTATCTTGTTGGAAAACACCCCCTGGAAAGCTGTTCATGAATGGCAGCACAACAGGTTGAATCACCAGACCGACGTACAACTGTGCCATCAGGGTGCGTGGGAGAACCACGAGAGTTCTCCTGCTGTCATAGGAAATTGCTCCCCAGACCATAACTCCAGGTGTAGGTCCAGCGTGTCTCGGCCGCAGACAGGTTGGTTGCAGGCGCTCACCTGGCCTCCTTCTAACCAACACACGGCCATCACTGGCACCCAGGCAGAACCGGCTTTCATCAGAAAACACAACAGATCTCCACTCCGTCCTCTAATGAGCTCTAGCTTGACACCACTGACGTCGCAAACGGCAGTGGTTTGGAGTAAGTGGAATGCACGCTACAGGGCGTCTAGCTCGGAGCTGTCCTTCAAGTAACCGATTTGTAACAGTTCGTTGTGTCATTGTGGTGGCAACTGCTGCTCGAAGTGCTGCCGCAGACGCGGTACAATGCGCCACGGCCATACGCCGAACACGGCGGTCTTCCCTCTCAGTAGTGCCACGTGACCGGCCGGAACCCGGTCTTCTTGAGGCAGTACCTTCCCTTGACCACCGCTGCCAACAATCATGCACAGTGGCTACATTCCTGCCAAGTCATTCCGCAATATTGCTGAACGAAAATCCACCTTCTCGTAGCCCTATTACACGACCTCGTTCAAACTCCGTGAGCTGTTGATAATGGCTTCTTCGTCTTCTTAAAGGCATTCCTGACTAACATCAACACACTACTTCGAATCTCAACGATAACTAACGCTCACGAACGTTACAGCGCATATTTACAGCAAACCTGCTTTGCATGTTCCGAGGGGCGCTACTAGCGCCACACGTATGCGCCGAGCGCGAAATTTGCATAGACGTCATCTTACAGATGTACTCTCACCGCCTACCAACTGTCGTTTATCTAACACAACCCCTTCTTGGTGTTGGAATTTTTTTTATCCGTCAGTGTAGTTGGTAAAGGGAATTCTTCGGCAACTGGTTCTTGTTGAGGAGCGGGCATTCGAGATGGCTATTTATTCCGGGCTTGGTTAGAAACTGCCATAGGCCACGCATTAGTGTTTTTCTGCAGACAAGAAAAAGCTGTTTCAAGAACTATAGATATTGGATAGTTGATAGCTTGCAGACGATAATTTACCCCCTATCTCCAAGCAGTAGCTCCCTGCTAACTCTATTTAGCAACGTACATATTGCAGCGCATTATGGCGCGACAATATTAGCATTTTTTGAGCAACATACAATTGCAGCACCGCCCGATCATTTTGGATTCTATGCCGCCCGAAGTACTTCAGGTGGAAACGAACGGTGAAAAAAAATCGCCTAGTTATACAGTAAAAATAGATAGAGGTTCCTTCCCCACTCCCCATTTGAGAAAAACATTGGTTAATTGCAGGAGGAGGAGAGAGTTGAAGGTGGAAAAGGAGATGTTTTTTATTAATGGTTGAACAAGTTAGCCAGTTTTCGGGCTCGTTCGGGCCCGGGCTCTATCTTTCAATATAAAATTCGGGCTCGGGTGGGCTCGGGGTCCGAAAATTGAGCCCGAACTCAGCTCTGCTGTCCACCTGGTTCCCCAGTTATCACTCCCATGGACTTCTTTTTTTTTTTTTTTGATTGGAGGTTTAACGACCACCGTGAGCAACTCAAATGGGCTATAAGCAGTCGCCCGTCCCTAATTTAGGGTCACTGGTTCCAGGGAAGGGAGAGAGCCAGTGCCGTAAGACAAACACAACATCCATGCCTCACCGGGATTCGAACCCGGACCCCTTACGGACGAATGATCAGAGGCCATTGCCTTAGACCACTGCGCCACCGGGGCGGCTAAGAGGTTTAACGACCACCGTGAGCAACTCAAATGGGCTATAAGCAGTCGCCCGTCCCTAATTTAGGGTCACTGGTTCCAGGGAAGGGAGAGAACCAGTGCCGTAAGACAAACACAACATCCATGCCTCACCGGGATTCGAACCCGTGACCCCTTAACGGACGAATGATCAGAGGCCAGCGCCTTAGACCACTGCGCCACCGGGGCGGCATGGACTTCTTCCTATGGGGCTATGTGGAACATATCGTGTATCAAATCCAGGTAGCAGCCCCGGTGGCGCAGTGGTCTAAGCGATGGCCTCTGATCATTCGTCCGAAAGGGGTCCGGGTTCGAATCCCGGTGAGGCATGGATGTTGTGTTTGTCTTACGGCACTGGATCTCTCCCTTCCCTGGAACCAGTGACCCTAAATTAGGGACGGGCGACTGCTTATAGCCCATTGAGTTGCTCACGGTGGGCGTTAAACCTCCAATCAAAAAAAAAAAAAAAAAAAAAAAAAAAAATTCCAGGTACGGAACATAAACCACCTGAAACAAAGAATCGATGATGGTATTGATGAAGATATGTTACTGCGAAGACATGGCGAGAAATCGATTATGCCGCCTCGGTGGCGCAGTGGTCTAAGGCGTTGGCCTCTGGTCATTCGTCCGTAAGGGGTTCGGGTTCGAATCCCGGTCAGGCATGGATGTTGTGTTTGTCTTACGGCACTGGCTCTTTCCCTTTCCTGGAACCAGTGGCCCTAAATTAGGGACGGGCGACTGCTTATAGCCCATTGAGTTGCTCACGGTGGTCGTTAAACCTCCAATCAAAAAAAAAAAAAAAAAAAAAAAAGGTGTTTTATCTTGAAAGGAATTTCGATAGATTGAAGGAAAAGAAGTGAATGCGCAACAACGTATTGCATTAGCTGACAGATATTTCTTCCAGTCAAATCAAATTGCAGCCGCCCCGGTGGCGCAGTGGTCTAAGGCAATGGCCTCTGATCATTCGTCCGTAAGGGGTCCGGGTTCGAATCCCGGTGAGGCATGGATGTTGTGTTTGTCTTACGGCACTGGATCTCTCCCTTCCCTGGAACCAGTGACCCTAAATTAGGGACGGGCGACTGCTTATAGCCCATTGAGTTGCTCACGGTGGTCGTTAAACCTCCAATCAAAAAAAAAAAAAAAAAAAAAAAAAAAAAGGTGTTTTATCTTGAAAGGAATTTCGATAGATTGAAGGAAAAGTAGTGAATGCGCAACAACGTATTGCATTAGCTGACAGATATTTCTTCCAGTCAAATCCAATTGCAGCCGCCCCGGTGGCGCAGTTGTCTAAGGCAATGGCCTCTGATCATTCGTCCGTAAGGGGTCCGGGTTCGAATCCCGGTCAGGCATGGATGTTGTGTTTGTCTTACGGCACTGGCTCTCTCCCTTCCCTGGAACCAGTGACCCTAAATTAGGGACGGGCGACTGCTTATAGCCCATTGAGTTGCTCACGGTGGTCGTTAAACCTCCAATCAAAAAAAAAAAAAAAAAAAAAATAATTACGATTATGGGCGAAATCTTCGCTCAGTCTGAATTCCGTTTTAGGAAAGTTTCCCTCCATTTTCAAGCTTCAATTCAAATATTTATAGAATAAAATGATATTGAACAAAACTATTTAACAACACTACTGGGTAGAAAAAACATTGCGAGAAAAAAGAATTACGATTACGGAAATCTTTTTTTACTTTGTCTCACTTCCGCATATCCGAAAGTTTTGAAAGTAAGAATTCCGTCTTCTGACGTACCCCCCCTCCCCCCACCACAAGCAATTCCTCCCAAATTTTTGTTCAGTTCTGCATCGATCTCGAGAGCCATCATAATGATGTTGGAAAAGACGGAATTCTTTGAATCCACAGAAGAGTCTCGTACCTGAAGAATCTAGGATATGTCCACGCTTTCTAACTTCCGTTTTTGGAAATTTGTCTTCCATTTTCAAGCTGAAATGCAGATATTCACGGAATAAAATTATAACTGACAATAATACTACGCAGAAGAAACATCGCGAGAAAAAAAAAATCCCGATTACGGGAAAAATTTTCACTCCGTTTAACTTCTGTTTTCGAAAGTTTTTGGAAACGAAATACAATTCCCAGTTCCCAGATTCCGTTTTAGGAAAGTCCTCCCCCCCCCCCCCCAATAATCCTCAAATAATTCTCTTCAGTTTTGGATCGATCTGGAGTGTACCCAAATGATGACAAAAAAAAAAAAAAAAAAAAAAAAAAAAGCGGAATTCCGCGAATCCGCGGAAGAATCTCATGTGTGTTGGTAATATATGTCTAAAGTTGTAAACAGACTTTGCGGACACCCTGTACTACATCACAGAGGAAAAAAATCGTTGTGATGACAGATTTATTAAAGCAATGCACGTCAGGGCTGGAAGAGCGGCGTATTTTTATTTCCCCACTCATGATACGAGAGAAATAAATTCATACCACCTGAGATGTATCAAGTGAGAAAGAAAGATATGTAGGAGTAATTTCCGCTCGAGAATATTATTTTTCTTACCTTTGCAGTCATCAGTTCTTTCTGCCGAAAATTCTTTTGAGAACTTTGAATTTCTTCTTCTAGAATGTCATTGGTGACACGAAAAGACCAACTACGGCTCCGAACGCAATCTGCCATGATGTAGGAGTGGCAAGCACAAAAGATCAAAATAAAGCTAAGATATTTCTTTGTGTTCAAATCCCAACGGCTCTTCCCTGAAAGATCATTTATCAAGAAGTGAGATGTCATTGGATCGATATTTTGTACTATCTGTTTCTCTCTCTCTTTCCTGTTTACGTCAAAGTAAAGAGGCCTAGTTAAGGAATTCACCAAGAGTTAAAAAAAGATCTCTTCGGAAGAAGTGGTGCAGTTTTATCGTTCTTCTCGCTAAACTAAGTCACATTTTATATGATTTCAACTCTACGCTACTTCAACAGGATCATTTCATGCTCAATGGGAAATCCAAAGAGCATGTGCACTATTCTTCTGTACGGTGTTCGTGTTGATATGAATGGAAATCTTTTTCTGTTTGACACAAAATACACTCCGTAGACAAAATATTAGAGATATGGGCAGTTGACATGGGCATCACCCGCGCAGAGTGGAACATACCCAAACGAACGCAGGCAATAATTAGGCGGACCGCAAGCCCTCCCAATAGTGTATCGCAATCGACGAACATGGGTATACGTGGTGATCTGAGCGACTTTGATCGTGGACGCATTGTCGGCGCAAGACAGATGGGATATTCCATTGGGTTGATGCGAATGAAATGTCTGGCGTGACCGAGCGGTGAAGACAGGCCCCCACCACAGCGGAATGAAACCACCCACAGGTGTTGCTGGTATTACGTCACAGAGTTACTATAAATAGATAGAACGTGTGTGAAAAACAAGGTTGAGGCGTGGTTTGTTTGGACGTAACGTGGCTTGCAAAGGAAACATGCAGACGCCGGATTTGAGAGTCATCTTTCTGTATGAACTTAAACTGGGCCATTCTGCAGGAATTGCCGCTCAAAACGTTAACAGAGCGTTTGGGGAGGATACAGCCAACGAACGTATCATTCGGCGATGGTTTGTGAAGTTTCGAAGTGGAGATACGCACCTGCAAAACGAAGCACGTGGTCGCCGAGATGTTGCTGTTTCTGACGATGTTCTGTTACGTGTGTTTGAAGGGGACCCCCGAAAAACATATCGTGAGATAGCGGCAGAGGTAGGTGTCCACCACATGACAGTTGTTCGGCGTCTGGCTGCGCTGGGTAAAGTAAAAAAGCAGGACATGTGGCTGCCGCATGAGTTGACAACTGCCAACAAGACTAGGCGTTTGGAAGTCTGCACGTCGCTGCTTGCCAGGAATGAACAGGAACGTCTACTGCACGGAATCGTCACCTGCGACGAGAAGTGGGTCCTTTATGATAATCGAAAACGACATGCACAATGGTTATGTAAAGCACAGCCTGCTGGGCGGCATCCTAAGCCACCCCTACACACCAAGAAGATGATGCTCCTTGTCTGGTGGTCCACAGCCGGGATAATTAATCGGTGTTTCTTTGCAACAGGCAAAACCATCACTGCAGAATGTTATTGTGCTGAATTACACCAGATGCAAACAACAGGCTTTGGTCAACAGACATGGTGTTCTTCTGCTCCAGGACAACGCCGCCCTCCTGTCGCACAACGAACGATGATGACACTAAGTGCCTTGAGCTATTAAGCACTGCCTCATCCTGTCTATTACCCGGACTTGTCTCTGACAGACTATTATCTGTTTCGTCGCTTGGATCAGTTCCTGTCCAGGAAACAGTTCCCGACAGACAACGAGGTTCAACGTGAAATTGATGACTTCTTCGGGTTCCAGCCACAAGACGTTTTTCGTTTCGGGATCATGGCCTTGCCGGACAGATGGCAACTATGTGTCGATGCCGAGAGGCATTATTTTGCTTAGGTAAGTTTTCCTACTTTTCCGTTCTCGCCGTCCACGTGTGCTGGTCCTTTGACGGATATTTCATTCGCACCAACCCAGTATTACCCGAGTGGTAAGAACCCTAGGGTTCCCGAGGGCAACCGTATCAAGGATGTACCGTGACTCTAACATCTACGGACGTACCAGCGCCCCGAGATCAAGCGGAGGCCGACCATACGCCATTGATGATCGGGGTCGACGCGGACTATCCAGGCTAGTACAGACCAACAGCTTTGCACCGGCGGCAGACATAACATCGAGGTTAAATGTCGGAGGCCCAAGCAGCGTCAGCGAGTGAACGGTATGACGCACAATGCATACCATGGGCTACGGAAGCTGACGCCCTACTCGTGTGCCACTCTTGACTGCTCGTCATCGGACATTGTGCCGAAATCACATCCAGGTTAAATATCGGACACCCAAGCAGCATCAGCGAGCGTACGGTATGACGCACAATGCATACCATGGGCTACGGGAGCTGACGCCCTACTCGTGTGCCACTCTTGACTGCTCGTCATCGGACATTGTGCCGAAATCACATCCAGGTTAAATATCGGACACCCAAGCAGCATCAGCGAGCGTACGGTATGACGCACAATGCATACCATGGGCTACGGGAGCTGACGCCCTACTCGTGTGCCACTCTTGACTGCTCGTCATCGGACATTGTGCCGAAATCACATCCAGGTTAAATATCGGACACCCAAGCAGCGTTAGCGAGTGAACGGTATGGCGCACAATGCATACCATGGTCTACGGGAGCCGAATCCCTACTCGTGTGCCACTTTTGACTGCTCGTCATCGGACATTACGCCTCGCTTGGTGCCAGAAACATCAAAACAGGACTCCTGCAAAGTGGCACCGCGTCGTGTAGTCAGATGAATCCCGTTTTCAGCTGTACCGAGCTGACAGGAGGTTGCGGGTGTGGCGTCGACAGCAAGAGGCCATGGTCCCAGTCGTGCCAGGTAGGCTGTGTTCATGGCGGTGGTGGCTCTGTGATGGTTTGGGGTGCCTACTCATGGAACACATTAGGTCCCTTTGTGTGTCTGGAGAGGAGCGGAACATTAAATCCATGGATCCTGGACCAACACCTCGGGTGGGGTTATGGACAATGCTGCAACAGGCACGGCTGGCATTACCTCCAGAAACACTCCGGCATCTGGTGGAGTCGATGCTTCGGCGTGTACAGGCTGTTATTCACGCCAGAGGAGGACTAACACGATATTAGGTATAGGTATCTCTAATGTTTTGTCCATTGAATGTAGATTTTGAGATAACCAAAAAGTAAACCAGCTGATGGTTTGCGAGTCAAGGTCTGCACTGGACTAATCCGGTGCAACACGTCAAGCCCGAGACCGACCCGGCCCTGCGTTCGGTTTGGTCTCTGGCTGCCAATGTTGTTCTTAGCATCCAGGATCTTCACATTTGTTTTGTTTTTTGACGTAGGACTACGTCCAACTAAATAATAGTATAGGGTGACTTACAGGCACCGCCTGTAACAAAAACAGGTCCCAATCGGAATCGTAATAGCGTTAAAAATACGTGCCGCACAGTAATCGTGTTAGGATATTCGTAAACAGCATGGAGTCCAATACGCGTACTGCGTAATACGCCGTGCGCGGGGGAAGTGATACAATATTTCTGAGCTTTAAAACGATACCACGACTGTGCGTGGTATCGTTTTAAAGCTCTCGACGAGATCTATTCAAATATACGAAAAACATTTCGCAGTGATTTCAGCTGAACATAAAAAAAAACGTTCTTGTGAACCGGTGAACACTTTTGTCAATATCGCGGTTTATCTGGACAACCGTGAGTGCAAAACAACTGTAGTGCGTGGTATCGTTTTAAAGCTCTCGACGAGATCTATTCAAATATACGAAAAACATTTCGCAGTGATTTCAGCTGAACATAAAAAAAAAAAACGTTCTTGTGAACCGGTGAACACTTTTGTCAATATCGCGGTTTATCTGGACAACCGTGAGTGCAAAACAACTGTAGTGCGTGGTATCGTTTTAAAGCTCTCGAAGAGATCTATTCAAATATACGAAAAACATTTCGCAGTGATTTCAGCTGAACATAAAAAAAAAACGTTCTTGTGAACCGGTGAACACTTTTGTCAATATCGCGGTTTATCTGGACAACCGTGAGTGCAAAACAACTGTAGTGCGTGGTATCGTTTTAAAGCTCTCGACGAGATCTATTCAAATATACGAAAAACATTTCGCAGTGATTTCAGCTGAACATAAAAAAAAAACGTTCTTGTGAACCGGTGAACACTTTTGTCAATATCGCGGTTTATCTGGACAACCGTGAGTGCAAAACAACTGTAGTGCGTGGTATCGTTTTAAAGCTCTCGACGAGATCTATTCAAATATACGAAAAACATTTCGCAGTGATTTCAGCTGAACATAAAAAAAAAACGTTCTTGTGAACCGGTGAACACTTTTGTCAATATCGCGGTTTATCTGGACAACCGTGAGTGCAAAACAACTGTAGTGCGTGGTATCGTTTTAAAGCTCTCGAAGAGATCTATTCAAATATATATGATCTATTCAATATATATATCGCAGTGGTTTAAACTAAAATTTTAACAAATTGTTTGCGTGTGAACCGGCTAACAATTTCGACAATGCCGCGGAATTCGCAGAAAGATCGTAAGCAAAAGTGGAGAAAATCAAAACGAGAGGCAAAGCAAGTGATGAGGAATATAATAAGCCCAAGAAGACAGAAAACCACGTTGGGTAATTCGTGTATCGATCTGCTTTGTGTTCGCAATGTATCCAGCATTATTTTTAAAAAATATGTAAGCTACTTTTGATATCATAGACTTGTGCTGTTTATAACAAATTAAATAAACGCTTTGAAACCATACTGTATAACGAAGTGAATTTCGCCGTCATTTTTATCCGCACCGGGGTTCGAACCCGGGTCCACTCATTCCGGAATAAGTTGCTCTACCAATTAAGCTACGCGGACGTTTTATCCTGATTCCTATCTGCGTTTATGTCGTGTGCGTCCTTCTGGCAGGTACGTCACATCATCTCCCCCTTATTTTTTTTTTTTTTTTCGAAGTGCTGGAGAAGGGATTCTCTTATTTTTCCTATCTCGCGGTGTGGAAATAACATCACACCAATGCGAGAATTTGAACGGCCGGGTCATCCGGATAGTTCGGGCGCCATTATAACGAAGTTAATTTCTCCGTCATTTTTGGTCTACGCCGGGATTTGAACCAGAGTACGCTTATTCCGGAACAAGTTGCTCTACCAATTAAGCTACGCGGACATTGATTCTAATTGCTATCTGCCTTTATGTCGTGTGCGTCCTTCGGGCAGGTACGTCACATCTCCTGGTACGTTACATCATCTCCCCCTTATTTTTCTTCTTTCGAAGTGCTGCTCATATTTTTTCCTATCTCGCGGTGTGGAAATAACATCACACCAATGCGAGATTTTGAACGGTCGGGTCATCCGGATAGTTCGGGCGCCATTATAACGAAGTGAATTTCTCCGTCATTTTTATCCGCGCCAGGATTCGAACCCGGGTCCCCTCATTCCGGAATAAGTCACTCTACCAATTGAGCTACGCGGACGTTTTATTCTGATTCCTTATCTGCCTTTATGTCGTGTGCGTCCTTCTGGCAGGTACGTCACATCTCCTGGTACGTTACATCATCTCCCCGTTATTTTTCTTCTTTCGAAGTGCTGCTCATATTTTTCCTATCTCGCGGTGTGGAAATAACATCACACCAATGCGAGATTTTGAACGGTCGGGTCATCCGGATAGTTCGGGCGCCATTATAACGAAGTGAATTTCTCCGTCATTTTTATCCGCGCCGGGATTCGAACCCGGGTCCACTCATTCCGGAATAAGTCACTCTACCAATTGAGCTACGCGGACGTTTTATTCTGATTCCTATCTGCCTTTATGTCGTGTGCGTCCTTCTGGCAGGTACGTCACATCTCCTGGTACGTTACATCATCTCCCCGTTATTTTTCTTCTTTCGAAGTGCTGCTCATATTTTTTCCTATCTCGCGGTGTGGAAATAACATCACACCAATGCGAGATTTTGAACGGTCGGGTCATCCGGATAGTTCGGGCGCCATTATAACGAAGTGAATTTCTCCGTCATTTTTATCCGCGCCAGGATTCGAACCCGGGTCCCCTCATTCCGGAATAAGTCACTCTACCAATTGAGCTACGCGGACGTTTTATTCTGATTCCTATCTGCCTTTATGTCGTGTGCGTCCTTCTGGCAGGTACGTCACATCTCCTGGTACGTTACATCATCTCCCCGTTATTTTTCTTCTTTCGAAGTGCTGCTCATATTTTTTCCTATCTCGCGGTGTGGAAATAACATCACACCAATGCGAGATTTTGAACGGTCGGGTCATCCGGATAGTTCGGGCGCCATTATAACGAAGTGAATTTCTCCGTCATTTTTATCCGCGCCAGGATTCGAACCCGGTCCCTGTTCGGGCGCCATTATAACGAAGTGAATTTCTCCGTCATTTTTATCCGCACCGGGGTTCGAACCCGGGTCCACTCATTCCGGAATAAGTTGCTCTACCAATTAAGCTACGCGGACGTTTTATCCTGATTCCTATCTGCGTTTATGTCGTTTGCGTCCTTCTGGCAGGTACGTCACAACTGGACCAGATCATTTCAACTCTGCGATCCGCAAGTTGTAGTCCTACGTTCCAAATTGATGGCTCAATCAGAACTGAGCCTACCTGTATTTTTTTATATATATACATATATTTTTTTGTCCTGGGATGGAGTATCCGGCAAGCCGGTACTCCATCGAAGGAACAACGTAGGCAGTCTGTGGTGGTCCTCAGTGGTGCGATCCGTGGACAGGTCTTGTCAAGAACTTGACATTATGCATGCTAAACTGTCCACAAAACAGCCGATATTAGTAGATCTCCATTGGCCCAGACTTCTCTATGGTAACGCGACGCGACACGAGGCACAGTAGATGACCCAGAAGCTGCACCAGTTGAAGTGCGAAATCCTATCTCATCCACCTCATTCACCTGATCAGTCTCCTGCGGACTATCATTTCTTCAAGCACCTGGACACCTTTTTAAGGAATGAATCGTTTCCCAATCGATCATCAGTTCAAACAGCGTTCCATGAGTTTGTCGCATCCCGGATCTTGACATTTTTTCACGGCAAAGAAGCTTGCATCTCGTCGGCAAAAGTGTGTTTCTGCTGGCGATGATTACTTTGATTAGTAAAGTTTACTTTGCATCGTATTTTGAGTGCTGGAAGTTTCCATCAGTATTCCGACACAGGGCTTGAAAAATGCCATGCCCGAAATGCCCGGGTCATGTACGTATAAGGGAAGTCGAAAGTTTTGCAATATTTGCATAAACGCATGTGCTGCGGCTGGATTGTCACGTGCTTAAACTAGTTCAAGTCGCTCACTGCAGTCAGTCGAAAGGGATATAAAGTGGTAGTCGTTGCTGTGAACAGGATTGCATGTTGCGTTCTGTCCGTGGTTGGGACGCCTAAAAGATGAACAGCCACAACCGGCTAATTAGGGAACTTTTGCTTTACGAGTTTGAACTCGGCCATAACGCTGCTCAAGCAACACGAAACATTTGTCATGCGAAAGGGGAAGGTTCCGTGGACCACAGCACCACCGCAACCAGTTGGTTGAACAATCTTCGCTCAGGTGCCAGAAACCTCGACGATGCCGCCCCGGTGGCGCAGTGGTCTAAGCGATGGCCTATGATTATTCGTCCGTTAGGGGTCCGGGTTCGAATGCCGGTGAGGCATGGATGTTGTGTTTGTCTTACGGCACTGGCTCTCTCCCTTCCGTGGAACCAGTGATCCTAAATTAGGGACGGGCGACTGCTTATAGCCATTGAGTTGCTCACGGTGGTCGTTAAACCTCCAATAAAAAAAAAACAAAAAAACCCTCGACGATCAGCCAAGGTCAGGTAGACGGCAAACCGTGGATTCGAAGGCCGTGCGCCAATTCGCGTACTGCGCAATACATCGCGCGCACGATGTGTTGCGCATTGGACTCCATTATGTTTACGAATATGCTAACACGATTAGTGTGAGTCATGCATTTTTAACGCTGTAATGATTTAAATTGGGACCTATTTTTTTCACATGCGGTCGGCCATAAGTCGCCCCATACTATCCGCGGAGTTAGACGTAATCGTACCTCGAAAGCTTAAGACCGCCATCCTTTCGACGAAGTTCATCGTTCAGGAATTGAAAAAAGTTGGAGAGAGAGGTTTCCCTTTTGGATTTAAAAGTATTCATTAAGGAAGCGAAAAAATGTGCAGAAATATTTATTTATCTGTTATAGAAACTCCATGTCAATGGCATTTCTAGTGATGGTATCAGAGTATGAATGAGAACGGTGTATGCTGAGCCAGAAGAAGACGAGCCTCGATACCACATGGCGACAGAACAAATAGCAACAGCAGTTCGACGGAGAAAATCTGTAAGTCAAGAGGGAAGGGGAGGAGAAGAATAAAAAAGAAAGTAAAAGCTGTCTTTTTGCTTTTATTCAGTCCGCGGTTTCTTATTGAGATTTTGAAAAAGATATTCAAGCTCTGAGGGAAGTGAAGAACGACTTTATGGATTGGTAATAATAAAACACCTGGATTACGAATCAGTTTGTATTTTTTTATGGGCTGCAGTCAGGTGTAGTTTTGAAAACAGAAGCAGTATGGAGCTCCGAAGACCAGACAAGGGGTTAGTGACTCCAGCAGAAGAGGGGGGGCACTTGAAATCGAATATTTACACCTGTATATATAAAATTAGCTGGGTCTAAGAACAAATTGTATGTGAACAAATTATCAGGAAAAACCAAAATGTTGATGCAAAAAAGAAGAGTGATGAGGACAACTAAAGAAGATGTGACTTCCAAAGTGGAATATATAGAGCTATGCAAGACAGTACGAAAAAGTATCACTGAAGACGTAAGGAAATTCAACTGTGAACTAGTAAGGAAAGCAATTGAAAACAACCAAAGCCTAAAGATAGCAAAGGGACATCTCAGTAAGGGAAAAAAACAGATTATGGCACTGAGAAAAGAAGATGGTTCTGTAACAAGAAATAGAGGCGAAATTTTGACAAGAGTGAAAGATTTCTACTCCAAATTATATGAAAGGAATGATACATGTACTCCAGACATCATGAAAGGTACCAGTACCAGAGTTCTTCCAGTCCTTCCAGCAGAAGTTGCACATGCAATCAAGAACATGAAGCGAGGAAAAGCTCCAGGAGAAGATGGAATTACTGTAGACATCATACAAGAAGCAAGTGGAGAAATCGAAACAGTACTCGCCCAAATTTTCACTCGATGCCTTAATGAAGGGAAAATTCCTGAGGATTGGAACAACGCTACAATGATCCTGCTACATAAAAAAGGTGACATTGAGGATCTCAGGAACTACAGACCTATCAGCCTCCTATCAGTGGTTTATAAAATCTTCACTAAAGTTCTTTCACACCGCTTGAAGGTGGCACTGGACATGGCTCAACTGAGAGAACAAGCTGGATTCAGGAGTGGCTACAGCACAATAGATCATATCCACGTACTGAGAGAACTAATTGAAAGAGCGAGGGAATATGAACTTCCATTGTGCATGGCTTTTATCGATTATGAAAAAGCCTTTGATTCGGTGAAACCATCAGCAGTTGCAATGGCTCTGAAATCCTGCGGTATTGAAGATGCATACATTAATATTATTAATAACATCTATGAAAATGCAAGTGCAAAGATTCGGCTGTTTGAAAATACAACACACATAAAAATTGGAAAAGGAGTGAGACAAGGTGACACCATATCTCCGAAGCTCTTTAATGCCACATTGGAGGGTGTCTTTCAGTCGCTGAGCTGGGAAAAACAAAGGAATAAAGATTAATGGAGATTATCTAACCCACCTTCGTTTTGCTGATGACATAGTCATTTTTGCAACTACCCCATTAGAGCTACAGAGTATGATCCAGGAACTTGCTGACAAGAGTAAAGAAGTGGGATTAAAAATGAACTTTCAGAAGACAAAAGTGATGTACAATGCTTTTACAAGAAATGAAGATTTATCGATTGATGGAGAAAAGCTGGAGATAACAGACACGCACGTTTATCTTGGACAGCAGATATCAAGTGAGGGTCACATTGGTGAAGAAATTAATCAGCGTACAAAACTTGCCTGGATAGTTTTTGGAAGAAACAGCATAATTTTCAAGAGCAATATGCCATTATGTCTTAAAAGAAAAGTGTTTGATCAATGCATCCTTCCAGTGCTTACGTATGGTGCAGAGACGTGGACCTTAGCTAAAAGAGACATACAAAGGCTGCAGACAACTCAAAATAGCATGGAGAGGTGCATGCTTGGTGTAACCAGGAGAGATAAGAAGAGGAACACGTGGATCCGCAAAATGACAAGAGTAGAGGACATCATGATCAGAGTTAAATCCCTGAAATGGCAATGGGCTGGACATACTGCCAGAAGAACAGACCATCGATGGACAGACGAAATTTTAGATTGGATTCCAAGGGACAGGAAAAGACCCAGAAGAAGACCACATGGAAGATGGGTGGATGAAATTCGAAAGTATGCGGGAGTGACATGGAAGAGACTGGCACAAGACAGACCGTTGTGGAGGAAACTTGGGGAGACCTTCGTGCAGCAGTGGATTGATAATGGTTGACAATGATGATGATGATGATACACTGAAGTGCCAGAAAAACTGGTACAGACGAGCTTATGCAAAATACGCAACAACGTCACCTATGCGCGTACTCGGTTGCGTCCGCCAGTGCGTATATAAAGCGATAGACATCCTTGCCAGCTGTCAGAGCTGTTTTCGGCATGAGAATGACAAGCAATAACGATTTAAGCTGTTTTCAACGCGGTGTCATAGTTGGCGCTCGTGAGATGGGCCATAGTATTTCGGAGGTAGAAACGAAGTTCGGATTTTCACGGACGACCATTGCAAGGGTGTGCCGTGACTACAAGAATTGCGGCAAAACCTCCAACCTACGATACCAGTGTACCCGTAAAAAGACATTGGGTGAACGTGACCATCGTCGGCTGTCAAGAATCGTTTCACGCGATAAGCGTGCAACACTCTCGCAGGTATAATCGGAACTCTATGCTGGAGCCTCAACAAGCATCAGCGTCCAGACTGTGCAACGTACCATGCACGATATGGGCTTTGGGAGCCAACGTCAAACTGGAGTCCCGTTGATGGGTGCACGACACAGAGCTATGCGCCTCGCTTGGGCACGACAACACCGCCACTGGACACTGGTCTGACGAGTCGCGTTTCCAACTGTATCGGGCAGATGGAAGGATTCGTGTTTAGCGCAAACCCCATGATGCCATGGATTCCGCCTGTCAACAGGGAACTGTACCGGCTAATGCGGGGTCCGTAATGGTATGGGATGTGTTTAGCTGGACTTCACTGGGACCCCTGGTACGTCTACAAACGTCTGTGACCGGCCAACGCTATGTGCGCATCCTTTCTGACGAGGTACACCCGTTCATGTCCTGCATTCATGCTGATGGGTTGGGCTTGTTCCAACAGGACAATGCACCTCCACAGAAGTGTGGGGACGCCACATTGTGGTTAGAGGAGCATTCATCTGAGTTTGGAGTGTTACCATTCCCACTCAAGTCTCCAGATCTGAACGTGATAGAACACATTTGGGATGCCATGCAACGTGCTACCGAACACAGGAATCCGAGACCTCGGAATACACCCGAATTGTTGAACGCTCTGCAGGAAGTACGGTGTGCATTACCTACAGCATATTTCCAGAAACTAGTGGAGTCCATACCCCGTCGTATTTCTGCAGTCCTGCGCTCCCGTGGGGGACCTACAAAGTATTAGACTGGTGTACCAGTTCTTCTGGCACTTCAGTGTATATATACACTGAAGAGCAATTGAATTAGAGATACCTGTCTAGTAACGTGTAGCATCACCTTTCGTCCTGATGACGGCGGCGATTCGTCTCGGCATGGACTCGACAAGACACCGGAAGCGTTGGGAAGCCATACGGATCCATGACACCTGAACAAGCTCCTACAGTTCACGAAGATTCGATGGAGGGGGTCAGAGCCTCGAACATCTCTCTGGATGGCATCCCAGATGTGTTCGATAGGATTGAGGTCAGGTGACTTAACTGGCCAAGGAAGCAAAGTCACGTCGAGGGAGTGTTCATCCAACCATTCGGATACAACTCGGGAGCGATGGCACGGTGCATTGTCTTGTTGCAGGATGAGGTCCCTAGTTGGATGTAGAAGACGCACAAACGGGAGCAATTGGTAATCCAGGATATCCCGGTAACGTTGACCTGTGAGGGACGATGTCACACGTACCAGGGGTCCCATTTCAGTCCACGTAAACAGTCCCCAGATGAGTATGCCACACCCACCAGCTTGAAGAGTACCCTGCTGGCAAGAAGGATCCATCGCTTCATGTGGTTTGCGCCGTACTCGTATCCTTCCATCCGCATGTACCATCGTGAATCTCGACTCATCAGTCCAGGCAACATTTTCCCACATGTCTAGGGTCCAGTGGCGATGTTCTCGCGCCCATGCTAATCTTTGCACCCTGTGATGTACGGTCAGCAGCACTACCCTCGTGGGACGATGGCTTCTGTACCCCATAGCGAGGAGATGGTTCTGGATGGTGTGGCTGCTTACACGTTTTTGTGCCCCAGCGTTAAATTGCTGAGTGATTTTTTGCACTGTGGCCCGTCTACCGCTGTTACAATGCGAGCTAGCCGACGATGACCCCGCTCATCCACATGCTGTTGTACACGTCAGTTGGCCCTTGCAGGGATGGTTTTACCGGATTCGATGTACTCACGGTGCACCCGTGACACAGTGGTTCGTGAAAATCCCAGTGCCTGCACGACTTCCGTGATGGAGTGACCCATTCGTCGGGCCCCGGCAATTTGCCCACGATCAAATGCGCTTAGATTCTTCGTCTTACCCATACTGCGTCCGACTCTTACTGAATCCCGCCGCATCACTCCTTATATTGTCGAATCGCTGCATACGTCATGTCGTTTCCGTTTACAGGGCCGCCCACAGCGCCACATTTGCATAACGCCAGCTGTCTCTAATTCAATTGCTCTTCAGTGTATATACAATGTATAATGGATTAGCTTTATACTCTTTCCGCTAAGCTAATTATTATGAATGAATAATGCTCTACCTACCAGCTAGCTAATGATATACTTGTACTAAGCTTCAAAGTAGTGAACTCAAAATAGTTGTTGTTAGTTAATTATGAACGTAAACAAAGTCTTAACGCTGGTTATTTATGGTAAGAAACTAATTGTAAACCTAACAGCCAGACAGAGGTCTGACAAAAACTATGAATTGAGAAAAACTAACTTACACAAACTTCTTTATTGTAAGACTCTTGGTCAATCTCTCCTCATAACAACACAACCTCTCCTCGTATTATAAACGCTCTCCGTAAACAACAACGCTCTCTCATAACAACAACAAAAGCTCTCCCTAAGTCTGGATGAACGCGCCTATATACTAGCTACCACCACGTCATGACTTACACTCATTGCCAGATCTCATTCAGCGGGTGAAATAACATCTCGTTCAGTAAGAAGATAATTTACATAGTAAAATAAAATAACCAGAGATAGTAAAATCAAAAGGAAAGTGAATATAGAGTATACGTTACAAATGTACAGGGAATAGGTACTCCCATAATGTATGGCTTTTATTCATTACTAGCAGGGGTATTTAGTATTTCCCGGGTAAATATTACTTTCGTGGAATCACCAAGTTCAGCGGGTTAAAGTTTATGAATGAAAAAAGATATTCCTGCAATTTTCCAGTAAATTTATTCTAATTCATTAAGGTAAATAATATTTTTGGTTTTTCCATTGGGAGCAAAAATGTAGAGATTTTAAGGATTGCCAACCCTTGAGCAGGCGACGTAGAGTTGTCCGTGTGAAAAGCAGGGTTCCTCTAAATTAATGCTAGCCGCTACCAATGACTGGCTGATGCTGTAATATTTCTGCAAAAAAAAAAAAAAAGGAGCCGAGATGGCTGCAAATGTGATAAAAAACTGATTTAATTAATTTACTTTTAACAAGCAAAAAAGCAATTAAGAGGAATGAAAATACTTACCTCCGAGGAGACATCTATAAACTGTTGTACATCTGGAGTGCGCTTCTGAGAAATCCGCGACACTGAAATGCAATGTACCAATGTCATGTCGCGTGCATGCGACTTGACATTGGCATTGATTATCCTTTTGTTTACTGTTTTGAATTTTAAGTTTTTGGAACTCTCTATTTACATTATTTCTACGCGATGAAGCCGCCCGTTGGATGGTGAAAGCTAACGTTTATTCATTTGTGTTTTTAATACACTATTAAACGGATATTTTTGCACTTTATTGTTATCTACGGTCTCTAACTTAGACCGTAGATTGGATATTGGAGTGCTGAATTATGTTGCAGTTCTTATAAGTAAAAAGTGGAACTTTTCCCGAAAATTGGGGGCCCCTTGACGCCGGGCTCCGACCCAGCCGAAAATCGTTTACGGTATCAGTTAGAGTACCATGAGATAGTATACCAAATTTGGTGGTTTTAAACTGAAAACTGAAGATTTTACCGAAATTTTGTATGAGGCCCCTTGACCATGGGCCCCGACCTCTTCCAAAACCCGTCTATGGTCTAACTTCGAGTACCATGAGATATTATACCAAATTTGGTGGTTCTAAATTGAAAACTGTAGATTTATATAGCGGGCATGCAAACAAACATTCAATTTTTTATATATAGATGAAAAAGCTTTTGATTCCGTAAAACCATCGGCAGCTACAGTGGATTTAAAATCCTGCGGAATTGAAAATGCATACCTTCGCATTATTAATAATATCTATAAAAATGCAAATGCAAAGTTTCTGTTGTTTGAGGATACAGTACCAATAAAAATTGGAAAGGGAGTGAGACATGGTGACACCATATCTCCCAAACTCTTTAACGCCACATTGCAAATATCTTTCAATCATTGAATTGCGAAAACAAAGGGATAAATATTAATGGAGGCAATTTCACTCAGCTTCGTCTTACTGATGACGTCGTCATTTTTGCAACTGTCCCTTAGAGCTGCAGGGTATGATCCAGGAACTTGCTGACAAGAGCAAAGAACTGGGATTAAAAATGAACTCTGAGAAGACAAAACTGGTGTGCAATGCTTTTACAGGAAATGAAGATTTACCGATTGATGGGGAAAAGCTGGAGATAACCGGTACCTACATTTACCTTGAAAAGCAGATATCAAGCAAAGGTCCCATAGGTGAAGAAATTAATCGAAGTATAAAACTTGGTTGGAGAGCTTTTGGAAGAAACAGTACAATTTTTAAGAGAAATATGCCATTATGTCTTAAAAGAAAAGTGTTTAATCAGTGCATCCTTCCAGTGCTTACGTACAAACAACTGAAAGTACCATGGAAAGATGCATGCTTGGTATAACCTGGAGAGATAAGAAGAAGAACTCTTGGATAAGAAAAATGACACAAGTGGAAGACATCATGAGCAGAGTGAAATCCCTGAAACGGCAATGGGCTGGACATATTGCCAGAAGAACGGATCACCGATCGAAAACCAAAATTTTAGACTGGATTCCAGCACCAACGATCGTCTAGTATTGTGATGGAATATATTGCTGCGTTTTCCGACGCCAAGTGTTCCAAGTCTCAAATTATTAGTAAATATCTTACAAGAACCCCAACATTTGGGTTACCGGGTTATGCATTGTCTTAAAAGTCTTAAAAACAAAAGTAAATCCTTTCTAGATGTGTGGATAACAAGAACAGATCATGAATTTCAATTTAAAGTACATCGAAAACCATCCTATGTACCAATACTGATTCCAAATAACTCTAACCATCCGATAGCACAAAAAAAAAAAAAAAAAAAAAAAAAAAGCTCTTTATAATTTGATAAAAAGAGCTATAACGAAGTAAATTTCTCCGTCATTTCTGTCCACGCCAGGATTCGAACCCGGGTCCCCTCATTCCGGAATAAGTCACTCTACCAATTGAGCTACGCGGACGTTTTATTCTGATTCCTATCTGCCTTTATGTCGTGTGCGTCCTTCTGGCAGGTACGTCACATCTCCTGGTACGTTACAGGGTGTTGGAACCAAAGTGCAATAATGTATGTGAATGAGAGAATAAAACCAGACGTTTCACCTCGCAATGGAGTTATAGTTGGAAGAATCGCGACGCAGTTGAGATTCGTCAGTGTGTTCACGAAGAAAGTGAATTGACACATCAATAATGTGCTTCGTATCGACTATGGATTATGGGGTACGTAATAGAATTTAGATCCATTAGTGGATATTTATTTGTCACAAATTATATATACACAGTAGTATCAGAATAATATGATCACTTGCCTAATAATGGGAATAACCACGCTTGACCCCGATGACAACGGCGGGACGGCGTGCCATGGACGTCTCGCCGCTGTCATCGGATAAATATTACTATTCAATCGGATCAATATTACAATTGCTGTCATCGGATAAATATTACTACTCGTGGAATCACCAAGTTCAGCGGGTTAAAGTTTATGAATGCAAAAGGTATTTCTGTAATTTTCCAGTAAATTTATTTCAATTCATTTAGGTTATTGCTTTTTGGTAAACAATATTTTTGGTTTCTCGATTGGGAGCAAAAATGTAGAGATTTTTAGGATTGCCAACCCTTGAGCAGGCGACATAGAGTTGTCCGCGAGAAAAGCAGGGTTCCACCAAATTAATGCCAGCCACTGCTAATGACTGGCCTTGCGCATTGTTGATGGACATGGCAAAGGCCAGACGAATCGAAAATTGCAAACGCTTCACTTATCACAACAAAAAGTATTAAATTCGAATTCAAAATAAAAATGTAAAATATGGAACTTTTTACGAAAGTTTTGTATGAGTGCCCCTTACCCTCGGGCTCTGACCTTTTCCAAAAACTGTCTACGGTCTAAGCTAGAGTTATGAGATAGTATACCAAATTTGGTGGTCCTGAATTGAAAACTGTAGATTACATAGCGGACAAACAGACAAACAAACATTCAACTTTATATATTAGATTGAGTTGCTCACGGTAGTCGTTAAACCTCGAAATAAAAATAAATAAAAAATGGAAACATTCTGATAGCACATTTAATGTAACAGAGTTATAATAAATGTAACAGCACGTGCGCAATTTCGTATGTATAGTATTGCAAAACTAAATCATTTATTTCGTCCGAGTGTTAGAAAGACATTAATAAAAGCTTGATTGATAAATTAGGTATTAAAATACCAGCACGTATGTGTTTTGGTATTTCAGTCATGGCTTTTATTGCAATCACGAGTTTAACAATTAATTTGCCATGAATCCTGAAGAAAAATTCTGAGCGCGTCGCTACACTGCTATATATAATTGTGTTATTATTCCCATCTCGTTTTGGAAAAATTAGTTCCTATAAACACAATAGCATCCCAAGAATATCTGCCGCAATGTTACGCGTCTCATTGTTCAGTTGGTCTATTTTTGCAGAATGAAAAAAATAATAGAAATGAGAGTGTGTGTGAAGATAATAACTTCAGTTTCTGCAGGACAACACAAAAATAGGATAATTTCGTTTGCAGGTAATTTTCTCAATCAAGTGATAATATGAGAAAATCTTCTTAGATGGGAATTCTTAACTTTTTATTCGTGACGATCGCGTCGTCAGAACAAAACAGGAGAATGTTTCTAAAGCATAAATCACTAGGTATTACGCTTGCTGGAATGTGAAATACGTTCAGCTGAATTCGTGATTTCTCTTGTTCTCAATTGATCGCGGTCTAACAATTTCTACCATCAACAATAGAACCACGTGTTCTCATGTTTGTACTTTATGAAATTTGTTTAAAACAGGCGAACTCCAAGTTACGAATAAATGGGCTCTCTGAAATGTGTATGTAAGTAGAATTTTATTTTTCTGTGGAGGAGGTACCTGGTTTTGGCCGGGTTTGACAAAAAATACACGAATGAGCTTCTGGGCCAGGGCTGCATTGTATACAGCAGGTAAACTTTTTCTTGGATTTTGGATTGATTTGTTTAATAAGTATTTGCTTTTTCAGGGGCATTCTGGAATTCACGCTGTTTAGGGTCTCAGCTTCTCTTAATAATTTCATTTTCTTGGGTTTTGGATTGATTTGTTCAATAGATTTTCGCTTTTTTTCGGGGGCATTCCGGAATTTACGCTGATGAGGGACTCAGCTTCTCTTAATAATTTCACTTTCTAGGATTTTGGATTGATTTGTTCAATAGATTTTACTTTTCTAGGGGCATTCTGAAATTCACGCTTCACGCTGTTTAGGGTCTCAGATTCTCTTAATAATTTCACTCTCTTAGATTTTGGGTTGATTTCCGGATTTCACGCTGATGAGGGTCTCAGCTTCTCTATAATTTCACATTCTTGGATTTTGGATTGATTTGTTCAATAGATTTTACTTTTCTAGGGGCATTCTGAAATTCACGCTTCACGCTGTTTAGGGTCTCAGATTCTCTTAATAATTTCACTCTCTTAGATTTTGGGTTGATTTCCGGATTTCACGCTGATGAGGGTCACAGCTTCTATATAATTTCACATTCTTGGATTTTGGATTGATTTGTTCAATAGATTTTACTTTTCTAGGGGCATTCTGAAATTCACGCTTCACGCTGTTTAGGGTCTCAGATTCTCTTAATAATTTCACTCTCTTAGATTTTGGGTTGATTTCCGGATTTCACGCTGATGAGGGTCACAGCTTCTATATAATTTCACATTCTTGGATTTTGGATTGATTTGTTCAATAGATTTTACTTTTCTAGGGGCATTCTGAAATTCACGCTTCACACTGTTTAGGGTCTCAGATTCTCTTAATAATTTCACTCTCTTAGATTTTGGGTTGATTTCCGGATTTCACGCTGATGAGGGTCACAGCTTCTATATAATTTCACATTCTTGGATTTTGGATTGATTTGTTCAATAGATTTTCACTTAAGGGGGGGGGGCAGTCAGGAATTCACGCTGTTGAGGGTCTCAGCTTCTCTTAATAATTTGACTTTTTTCGCATTTTGCGTTGATTTGTTCAATAGATTTTCGCTTTTTCGATTGAAATTAAAATCACATAAAAAACAGTAGAAGATTATAATAATTAATTTAAAATCGTTTGGTTGCTAGACAAATCCTGTTTGTCCCTTTATTACAGCAGTTATATCAAAAAATTATATTTTAAAATTAATGGTGCCTTCATGCACTAAGCATAAATTATCACGAAGTGTCAAGGCGATAAAACCACGGGTAAGAAGTGCATTGTCTAGATTTCATGGTAACCTACTGTACATCTTCCGCAGGATCCTAGAGACTAACTACGCAAAATTTGGTCCACATCAGTGGACCAAATGAACAGCGGACAAAGTGAACGGTGGACGAAATGAACAGTGGACCAAATAAACAGCGGACAAAGTGAACGGTGGACGAAATGAACAGTGGACCAAATGAACAGCGGACAAAGTGAATTGTGGATGAAATGAACAGTGGAATAAATGAACAGCGGACAAAGTGAACGGTGGATGAAATGAACAGTGGAATAAATGAACAGCGGACAAAGTGAAAGGTGGATGAAATGAACAGTGGACAAAGTGAAAGGTGGACGAAATGAACAGCCGACAAGTGAACGGTGGACGAAATGAACAGTGGACTAAATGAACAGCGGACAAAGTAAACGGTGGACGAAATGAACAGTTTAATAAATGAACAGTGGACTAAATGAACAGCGGACAAAGTAAACGGTGGACGAAATAAACACTGGACTAAATGAACAGCGGACAAAGTAAACGGCGGACGAAATGAACAGTTGAATAAATGAACAGCAGACAGAGTGAACGGTGGACGAAATGAACAGCAGACAAAATAAACGGTGTACGTAATGAACAGTGGACTAAATGAACAGCGGACAAAGTGAACGGTGGACGAAATGAACAGTGGAATAAATGAACAGCGGATAAAGTGAAAGGTGGATGAAATGAACAGTGGACAAAGTGAAAGGTGGACGAAATGAACAGTGGAATAAATGAACAGCGGACAAGTGAACGGTGGACGAAATGAACAGTGGACTAAATGAACAGCGGACAAAGTAAACGGTGGACGAAATGAACAGTTTAATAAATGAACAGTGGACTAAATGAACAGCGGACAAAGTAAACGGTGGACGAAATAAACACTGGACTAAATGAACAGCGGACAATATGAATGGTGGACGAAATGAACAGTGGACTAAATGAAGAACGGACAAAGTGAACGGTGGATGCAACGAACAGTGGAATAAATGCACAGCGGACAAAGTGAGTTGAGCCAAGTGAACGTGAACGAAAAGAACACGGACAAAGAGCAAGGGAACTCCCACAATAAGCCCTTTATGAAACTCCGAAAGATCCGTTGCTCCGTGTTGTATAATTACTGAGATAGTGAGGAGTGGTGCTATTTGGATATTTGCTATGACTAAGTTACATGATTGAGCAAAGTGTTTGTTAAGTGACTTATTACATTGACGAAAATACAAAGGCCGTTCCATAAAAACTGAGAATATTTTTTTTTAATTGGCAACAGTGCGAAGGGAAAAATAAACACGCAGACGACTAACTGAATTAAGGATGTATCTATGGTAACAGTTGTTAGCCGTGGCAGACGATTCTGGTTCTGTTATTGCGCAGTTCTTTGAGGCACGTCTGAATTTCGCCATACAGCTATGGAGGTGAGTGATTCAGAGTTGAGAAGTCAAATGCGTTGTGGGATAAACTTTTGCTGTCGTTTGGGTTAAACGGCTCCAGGAACAGTAGATTTAATGAAAAAAGCTTACTAAGATAAATGTTTGGAGTGAGTCAACGATTTTTAGATGACACCATGTTTTCAAAAATGGCCGTTTGTCGGCAGAACTCGCTCCTAGTCCTGGTCGACCTCAAAGTGTTGTTACGGAGAGTATTGTTAACACTGTTTAGGCAATCCTGCAAGAAGATCGACGAATGGCGCGTGAAGACAAAGCGGCGTCAACTAATATTTCAAAAACGTTGGCATTCCGCATTCTACGCGACAAATTACTGCTGCATCGTGTGTGTTTCAGATGAGTACCTTATCACCTGACGAGAGAACAATTGATAGCCAGAGTTCAGGTGCGTCATGAGTGGAAACAAATGATTGCAAAGGATCCAAACTTTCTAAACACAGTAATAACTGCCGATGAAACACGGGTCCACTATTTCGACCCCCTCACGAAGCGCGCAACGAGTGTCGGGAACACAAGCTCGCCTCCTCCGAAAAAGTCCGCCAAACCAAATCAGCTGGGAAGGTGGCGATGCCAATTTTCTTTGATCATAAAGGGGCAATCTACCAGCATACCGTTCCTCCACAAATTACTGTCAATGTTGAGTATTACATTTCAGTCTTGAAGCGTTTGCGATGACACATATCGATTAAGTGACCGGAACTGGTTGGCAAGTGGACCCTACACCATGATAACGTCCACCCGCATGCGGCCACTTGTGTTCAACATTGTATTGAAATCAGTCCTGGCTTCGCTCCATGCGATTTCTGGCTGTTTCCAACAATAAAAGAGAAGTTCCGTGGCGCAACATTCAACACAGATGCTCACGTTATTCAACGGCCGTTGTAAATAATACAGGCGTATCTTTTATGTTCCCTATCATTTCCTCACTATTTTAGTAATATATAAGAGGGAGAAATGGATCTTTTGGAGTTCGATAAAGGGCTTATTGTGGGTACCCGTCTGGCTGGACTTTTTAAGACTGTTGCCCATCCGTAATGGTCAGCATTTTTTATCTCAATGGGGAAAAACAAAGAATCTTTCGGAGTTCAATAAAGGGCTTAATGTGGGTACCCATCTGGCTGGACTATTTAAGACTGCTGCTCATAAGTAATCGTCAATAGTGTTATTCACAATGGGGAAGACCAGGGCCGTGGCTCTCCTCAAGCTCAAGCCCCAATGCAATAAAATCCCCCCTCTCGGCTCCTCCACTAATTACATAATCCATATTTCAGTTTCCTCCCCTACCCCAACCATTCCCCTATTTCCCGACAACCCGACCGGTTGCAACTCTTCAATCTTTTTTTTGCGGTGGATAATTTTCCATATTCTCCCCTCAGTAAACAAACCTTCGAACCCTCTCTTTCTAGAAAAGAGTTTTCTCAGAAAACTTATGAACTCCATCTACCGACAGACATTCTTATATTTCTTAGTACAATTTTTCATAATCATCACATTTTTCACCTTTCATTTTGGATAGAGTGAAATAAAATAATACGTCTAAAGATGCAGCCTCTGGGAAAGCATTCACCAAGAGTTCTCTTAAGTAAACATTAGATTTTGTGCTCTGAAATCTCTTTTAAGTTGCTGCGGTGAACGGGACGACTTCATCGGTCATCGGAATACGTAAACGTGAAAATAAACGTCCACAGGCGTTCCGGCGTAAATTACGCACGAAGACACTAGGGCGATTCATTTATAAAAACTGTCATGCAATGCGACAAAATAATGAGCTTTTGAGCATAAAATCATTCCTCTATCAGTGCAAAAAGATGCCGGTTTCTGGCATTGGCGACAACACAACGTGACAAAATCCACATGATGGAAATTGCCTCCAGCCTTTGATGACTAGCAATAACGTTGTATATCATACAGAATGGTCTGTGTCGGCGAGTAGCAAAGCAACACAGAGAAGCCAATGTGTGGTGTCGGCGTGTCGTTGGAAAGGAAAGAAGAAATGAAAAACGTAATATGGAGGGCTGGTTTGATTTGCCGCAGTGGAAGCACATACACGTGTTGCAGCTAGTCTGGGAACTCCAGTAACATTGTAACACTTAGTTGTTGTTTTTAATTGTATTTAAAGCAAGTTTTGACAATTTATGACATAAATTACGCATCAGTTTTACGCGTAACTTCCCAACCCTAGTGACGGCATAGATTGAGAAAAAATTCGGACACCATAAAAAAAAATAATGTTGAAAAAATGGCACTTTAGAAACGGGCTCTGGGCCTGGACAATGGGATGCTACAGCACCACTCCCCCCCCCCTCACTCTGGCGTCAGGCCTGGGAAAAACAAAGGATCTCTTGGAGTTCGATAAAGGATTTATTGTGGCTGCCCGGTCTAACTGGACTATTTAAGACTGCTGCTCATAAGTAATCGCCAGTATTGTTGAGCAGAATGGGAAAAACCTCCCCCAAAGAACTTTTCGGAGTTCCATTTGTTTGAAAGGGTTTCCAAACCCCTTGTGGGTGCCCGTCTGGCTGGACTATTTAAGACTGCTGCTCATCAGCAATCGTTAATAGTGTTGATCAGAATGGGAAAAACAAAGGACCTTTCGGAGTTCAATAAAGGGTTTATTGTGGGTGCCCGTCTGGATGGACTATTTAAGACTGCTGCTCATCAGTAGTCGTCTTAGTAGTGTTGATTAGAATGGGATCCAAAATTTGCATAAGCACAACACGTCTTTCGGAGTTCGATATGCTAAGGTTTCCACATTTGTGGGTGCCCGTCTGGCTGGACTATTTAAGACTGCTGCTCATCCGTCCTTAGCAATCGTCCGGCAATAGTGTTGATCAGAATGGGAAAAATTTTTCAAAGGACCTTTCGGAGTTCAATAAAGGGTTTATTGTGGCTGCCCGTCTGGCCGGACTATTTAAGACTGCTGCTCATCAGTAGTCGTCAGTAGTGTTGATTAGAATGGGAAAAACAAAGGACCTTTCGGTCAGTTCGATAAAGGGTTTATTGTGGGTGCCCGTCTGGCTGGACTATATTCATTTATAAAAACTGCTGCTCATCAGCAATCGTCAATAGTGTTGATCAGAATGGGAAAAACAAAGGACCTTTCGGAGTTCAATAAAGGGTTTATTGTGGCTGCCCGTCTGGCCGGACTATTTAAGACTGCTGCTCATCAGAAGTAGTGTTGATTAGAATGGGAAAAACAGAGAAGCCAATGTGTGGTGGTCTGGCTGGTGACTGCTGTTGAAATAAAGAATGGGAAAACAAAGGACCGTTTGATTTCGGAGTGGGAACTCCAGTAACATAACTTAGTTGGTTTAATTGTAAAGGGTTTTATTTATGACATAAATTACGCATTTTTACGCGTAACTTCCCAACCCTGGCTGGGACTATTTAAGACTGCTGGGCTCAGTGCTACAGCACCATCGTCAATAGTGTTGATCAGAATGGGAAAAACAAAGGACCTTTCGGAGTTCGATAAAGGGTTTATTGTGGCTGCCCGTCTAACTGGACTATTTAAGACTGCTGCTCATAAGTAATCGCCAGTATTGTTGAGCAGAATGGGAAAAACAAAGAACTTTTCGGAGTTCCATAAAGGGTTTATTGTGGGTGCCCGTCTGGCTGGACTATTTAAGACTGCTGCTCATCAGCAATCGTTAATAGTGTTGATCAGAATGGGAAAAACAAAGGACCTTTCGGAGTTCAATAAAGGGTTTATTGTGGGTGCCCGTCTGGATGGACTATTTAAGACTGCTGCTCATCAGTAGTCGTCAGTAGTGTTGATTAGAATGGGAAAAACAAAGGACCTTTCGGAGTTCGATAAAGGGTTTATTGTGGGTGCCCGTCTGGCTGGACTATTTAAGACTGCTGCTCATCAGCAATCGTCAATAGTGTTGATCAGAATGGGAAAAACAAAGGACCTTTCGGAGTTCAATAAAGGGTTTATTGTGGCTGCCCGTCTGGCCGGACTATTTAAGACTGCTGCTCATCAGTAGTCGTCAGTAGTGTTGATTAGAATGGGAAAAACAAAGGACCTTTCGGAGTTCGATAAAGGGTTTATTGTGGGTGCCCGTCTGGCTGGATTATTTAAGACTGCTGCTCATCAGCAATCGTCAATAGTGTTGATCAGAATGGGAAAAACAAAGGACTTTTCGGAGTTCGATAAAGGGCTTATTGTGGGTGCCCGTCTGGCTGGACTATTTAAGACTGCTGCTCATAAGTAATCGCCAGTATTGTTGAGCAGAATGGGAAAAACAAAGAACTTTTCGGAGTTCCATAAAGGGTTTATTGTGGGTGCCCGTCTGGATGGACTATTTAAGACTGCTGCTCATCAGTAGTCGTCAGTAGTGTTGATTAGAATGGGAAAAACAAAGGACCTTTCGGAGTTCGATAAAGGGTTTATTGTGGGTGCCCGTCTGGCTGGACTATTTAAGACTGCTGCTCATCAGCAATCGTCAATAGTGTTGATCAGAATGGGAAAAACAAAGGACCTTTCGGAGTTCAATAAAGGGTTTATTGTGGCTGCCCGTCTGGCCGGACTATTTAAGACTGCTGCTCATCAGTAGTCGTCAGTAGTGTTGATTAGAATGGGAAAAACAAAGGACCTTTCGGAGTTCGATAAAGGGCTTATTGTGGGTGCCCGTCTGGCTGGACTATTTAAGACTGCTGCTCATCAGCAATCGTCAATAGTGTTGATCAGAATGGGAAAAACAAAGGACTTTTCGGAGTTCGATAAAGGGTTTATTGTGGGTGCCCGTCTGGCTGGACTATTTAAGACTGCTGCTCATCAGTAGTCGTCAGTAGTGTTGATTAGAATGGGAAAAACAAAGGACCTTTCGGAGTTCGATAAAGGGTTTATTGTGGGTGCCCGTCTGGCTGGACTATTTAAGACTGCTGCTCATCAGCAATCGTCAATAGTGTTGATCAGAATGGGAAAAACAAAGGACCTTTCGGAGTTCAATAAAGGGTTTATTGTGGCTGCCCGTCTGGCCGGACTATTTAAGACTGCTGCTCATCAGTAGTCGTCAGTAGTGTTGATTAGAATGGGAAAAACAAAGGACCTTTCGGAGTTCGATAAAGGGTTTATGTGGCTGCCCGTCTGGCTGGACTATTTAAGACTGCTGCTCATCAGCAATCGTCAATAGTGTTGATCAGAATGGGAAAAACAAAGGACTTTTCGGAGTTCGATAAAGGGCTTATTGTGGGTGCCCGTCTGGCTGGACTATTTAAGACTGCTGCTCATAAGTAATCGTCAGTAGTGTTGATCAGAATGGGAAAAACAAAGGACTTTTCGGAGTTCGATAAAGGGCTTATTGTGGGTGCCCGTCTGGCTGGACTATTTAAGACTGCTGCTCATAAGTAATCGTCAGTAGTGTTGATCAGAATGGGAAAAACAAAGGACTTTTTGGAGTTCGATAAAGGGCTTATTGTGGGTGCCCGTCTGGCCGGACTATTTAAGACTGCTGCTCATAAGTAATCGTCAGTAGTGTTGATCAGAATGGGAAAAACAAAGGACCTTTCGGAGTTCGATAAAGGGCTTATTGTGGATGCCCGTCTGGCTGGATTATTTAAGACTGCTGCTCATAAGTAATCGTCAGTAGTGTTGATCAGAATGGGAAAAACAAAGAACTTTTCGGAGTTCGATAAAGGGCTTATTGTGGGTGCCCGTCTGGCTGGACTATTTAAGACTGCTGCTCATAAGTAATCGTCAGTAGTGTTGATCAGAATGGGAAAAACAAAGGACTTTTCGGAGTTCGATAAAGGGCTTATTGTCGGTGCCCGTCTGGCCGGACTATTTAAGACTGCTGCTCATAAGTAATCGTCAGTAGTGTTGATCAGAATGGGAAAAACAAAGGACTTTTCGGAGTTCGATAAAGGGCTTATTGTGGGTGCCCGTCTGGCTGGACTATTTAAGACTGCTGCTCATAAGTAATCGTCAGTAGTGTTGATCAGAATGGGAAAAACAAAGGACTTTTCGGAGTTCGATAAAGGGCTTATTGTGGGTGCCCGTCTGGCTGGACTATTTAAGACTGCTGCTCATAAGTAATCGTCAGTAGTGTTGATCAGAATGGGAAAAACAAAGGACTTTTCGGAGTTCGATAAAGGGCTTATTGTGGGTGCCCGTCTGGCTGGACTATTTAAGACTGCTGCTCATAAGTAATCGTCAGTAGTGTTGATCAGAATGGGAAAAACAAAGGACTTTTCGGAGTTCGATAAAGGGCTTATTGTGGGTGCCCGTCTGGCCGGACTATTTAAGACTGCTGCTCATAAGTAATCGTCAGTAGTGTTGATCAGAATGGGAAAAACAAAGGACCTTTCGGAGTTCGATAAAGGGCTTATTGTGGATGCCCGTCTGGCTGGATAATTTAAGACTGCTGCTCATAAGTAATCGTCAGTAGTGTTGATCAGAATGGGAAAAACAAAGGACTTTTCGGAGTTCGATAAAGGGCTTATTGTGGGTGCCCGTCTGGCTGGACTATTTAAGACTGCTGCTCATAAGTAATCGTCAGTAGTGTTGATCAGAATGGGAAAAACAAAGGACTTTTCGGAGTTCGATAAAGGGCTTATTTTGGGTGCCCGTCTGGCCGGACTATTTAAGACTGCTGCTCATAAGTAATCGTCAGTAGTGTTGATCAGAATGGGAAAAACAAAGGACTTTTCGGAGTTCGATAAAGGGCTTATTGTGGGTGCCCGTCTGGCCGGACTATTTAAGACTGCTGCTCATAAGTAATCGTCAGTAGTGTTGATCAGAATGGGAAAAACAAAGGACTTTTCGGAGTTCGATAAAGGGCTTATTGTGGGTGCCCGTCTGGCCGGACTATTTAAGACTGCTGCTCATAAGTAATCGTCAGTAGTGTTGATCAGAATGGGAAAAACAAAGGACTTTTCGGAGTTCGATAAAGGGCTTATTGTGGGTGCCCGTCTGGCCGGACTATTTAAGACTGCTGCTCATAAGTAATCGTCAGTAGTGTTGATCAGAATGGGAAAAACAAAGGACTTTTCGGAGTTCGATAAAGGGCTTATTGTGGGTGCCCGTCTGGCCGGACTATTTAAGACTGCTGCTCATAAGTAATCGTCAGTAGTGTTGATCAGAATGGGAAAAACAAAGGACTTTTCGGAGTTCGATAAAGGGCTTATTGTGGGTGCCCGTCTGGCCGGACTATTTAAGACTGCTGCTCATAAGTAATCGTCAGTAGTGTTGATCAGAATGGGAAAAACAAAGGACTTTTCGGAGTTCGATAAAGGGCTTATTGTGGGTGCCCGTCTGGCCGGACTATTTAAGACTGCTGCTCATAAGTAATCGTCAGTAGTGTTGATCAGAATGGGAAAAACAAAGGACTTTTCGGAGTTCGATAAAGGGCTTATTGTGGGTGCCCGTCTGGCCGGACTATTTAAGACTGCTGCTCATAAGTAATCGTCAGTAGTGTTGATCAGAATGGGAAAAACAAAGGACCTTTCGGAGTTCGATAAAGGGCTTATTGTGGATGCCCGTCTGGCTGGATTATTTAAGACTGCTGCTCATAAGTAATCGTCAGTAGTGTTGATCAGAATGGGAAAAACAAAGGACTTTTCGGAGTTCGGTAAAGGGCTTATTGTGGGTGCCCGTCTGGCTGGACTATTTAAGACTGCTGCTCATCAGTAGTCGTCAGTAGTGTTGATCAGAATGGGAAAAACAAAGGACTTTTCGGAGTTCGATAAAGGGCTTATTGTGGGTGCCCGTCTGGCCGGACTATTTAAGACTGCTGCTCATAAGTAATCGTCAGTAGTGTTGATCAGAATGGGAAAAACAAAGGACTTTTCGGAGTTCGATAAAGGGCTTATTGTGGGTGCCCGTCTGGCCGGACTATTTAAGACTGCTGCTCATAAGTAATCGTCAGTAGTGTTGATCAGAATGGGAAAAACAAAGGACTTTTCGGAGTTCGATAAAGGGCTTATTGTGGGTGCCCGTCTGGCCGGACTATTTAAGACTGCTGCTCATAAGTAATCGTCAGTAGTGTTGATTAGAATGGGAAAAACAAAGGACCTTTCGGAGTTCGATAAAGGGCTTATTGTGGGTCCCCGTCTGGCTGGACTATTTAAGACTGCTGCTCATCAGCAATCGTCAATAGTGTTGATCACAATGGGAAAAACAAGAAAGGATCTTTTGGAGGAAGAAACAAAGGATTTTTCGGAGTTCGATAAAGGGCTTATTATGGGTCCCCGTCTGGCTGGAGCGACGATTTTGAAAACTGTCTGGTTTCTCAAACGGCGAGACATCCGTGACGTAAATCAGAGGAACAATAACTTTCATTGCTTGTCTAAGAGGCATTACTGTGCCGCGACGACAATATATCAGGAAAGAGATCGCCGTCGTCTGAGAAGGCTTGTACGGAGAAACAGGACTTCCTGTGTGCAGTAATTGACCGAAGCATTCGACGAAGGCTATTCCCGACCCATATCTCTGTGAACTATACAGGTAATGGAAGAGGATCCGTATGGCAGTCGCATACCTATACGGAAACACTGATTTCTGCGAAGAACTGGTAAATTTGTCCACAATGGTGTTAGGAACGCTGTCACTGGACACTGGAAGACAGAAAAAATTGTGGTCCTACAGAATGTTACACTTATGAAATTAATGTTTTAGAAGCCAGAAAGTAGAGACATTTTGCAATAGTTTAAGACCACCTGTTGGTATTAGATTTCTACCCATTGCGTTAGCTACTGACTATATTACTCAACTTCGTGTCGGCGTTGTATCATCCTACAGCGACAGCTGTTGATAGAGTTGGTGGAAGCGTGTGAGCGTCAGTTTGCTTCTGCTTTTCATGCTGAGAGGTTTTGTACGTATTTTCTATATAGCGAAAAATGGGCAAAAAAGCGTCATTAAGCGTTACTCACATAGTACAAATAGTGACTTTATATCATGAAAGATACTCCGAACGTGACATAAGAAGAAAGGTGAGCAAGACGTTGAATTTTGGTGAGCAAGACTGCTATTCATAATACGATTATGAAATACCGCGATACAGGTGAATTTAGCTCCCGAAAGAGAAGTGGGCGTCCAAGGAAAACAACTCCACGTGATGACAATATCATAAGGCGAATAGTTATGCGTTCTCCGAGGAGTTCGTGCAAGAAAATCAACGCCTTTGTACATTCAAAAGGATCTGATATTAGTATCAGCACTGTTTCCCGACATCTTAGCAAAGATTTTGGATTAAAGTATTATAAACCTGCATAGAAATCTAGACTAATCTCTGTCATGAAACAGAAGAGACTCCAGTTTGCGAAGCATCATCAATCGTGGGCTGCTGAAAATAGGAGCCAAGTTATTTTTTACGCTTTCCAACCGTAGGTTGAAGAAGCGTATATGCTCCAGCTTTTTCCGTCCGTCTGTCCGTCCGTCCGTCCGTCTGTCTGTCGGCATGATAACTCGCGTAAAAATGGTTCGATTTCGATGAAATTTCAGTATGTGGTAGGGGACCACCAGGGAACGAACCCTATTGAAAATGGGTGAAGTGGGGTCAAAGGTCACGCCATAAGAACAGGATCCATTCAATTGACCTTATGCGTCATAACTTGCGTAAATATGGTTCGATTTCGATGAAATTTTAGTATGTGGTAGGGGGACCACCAGGGGACGAACCCTATTGAAAATGAGTGAAGTGGGGTCAAAGGTCACGCCATAAGAGCGGGATCCATTTCATTGCCTCTATGCGTCATAACATGCGTAAATATATGGTTCGATTTCAAAGAAATTTTAGTATGTGGTAGGGAACTACTGGGCACGAACCCTATTGAAAATGGACGAATGGGGTCAAAGGTCAGGCAGGGCATAAAAGCGGTATTTATTCCATTGCCCTTATGCGTCATAACTTGCGTAAAAATAGTTCGATTTCGATGAAATTTTAGTATTTGGTAAGGAACCACCTGGGGACGAACCCTATTGAAAATGGGCGAAATGGGGTCAAAGGTCAGGGCATAAAAGGGGAATCCATTCCATTGCCTTTATGCGTCATAACATGCGTAAATACGGTTCGATTTCCATGAAATTTTAGTATGTGGTAGGGAACCACCTGGGCACGAACTTTATTAAAAATGGGCGAAATGGGGTCAAAGGTCAGGCAGGACATAAGAGCGGGATTTGTTCCATTGCCCTTATGCGTTATAACTTGCGTAAAAATGGTTCGATTTTGATGAAATTTTAGTACGTGGTAGGGAGCCACTGGGGACGAACCCTATTGAAAATGGGAGAAATGGGGTCAAAGGTCAGGACACTGGAGTGGGATCCATTCCATTGCCTTTGTGCATCATAACTTACCAAAAAATGTTTCGATTGCGACAAAACGTTATCATGTTGTTCCGAATGTATAGTGAACCGGTTCTGTTGAATATCAACAAAATGGGGTCAAAGGTCACTGCACAAAAGCAAGATTTATTCCACAGCCGTTATTCTCATAACTTGCGTAAAACTACTTCTATTGCGACAAAACTTTAGTATGTTATTCTTGAGGTGTACTGAACCGGTTCTGTTGAATATCATCGAAATGGGGTCAAAGGTCAGGACACAGGAGCGAGATTTATTCCACAGCCATTATCCTCATAACTTGAGTAATAATTTCTGGTATGTTGGAAAGCGTATCATAATCAATGCATTGCATGATTTTACTAACTTGTTTTCTGATGAATCAACTGTGTGTCCATTTGAATCACGTGAAGCACATGTTCGACGACCAAAAGGTAAAAGGTTTGATGAAAAATACACCGTTAGCACAGTGAGACATCCGCCTAGTCAGATGATATGGGGTGCTATGTCAGTATCCGGTACTGCTCTATTATCATCTTTTTGCCGACAAGCGCAACCATGACTGGTTCTTCTTATGTGGAAATGTTACGTGAGAAGCTGTTAACTCATATGCAAATGCACAGATGCACAATCATTATGCATGATGGTGCTCCATGCCACAGATCAAAAACAGTAAAGGACTACCTGCAGAGGAAGAACATAACTATGCTTGACTAGCCGGGTAATAGTCCCAACCTTAACCCCATCAAAAATTTGCGGACAATTTTAAAAGACAAGGTCGCAGAAAAACAGCCAACAAATTCCCAAGCATTTCAAGTGATTACTACAAATCCCTGATTGAGAGTATGCCACATCGTATTCTGTCCGTTATGAAAAATAAAAAACAAAAAAAAAAACAAAGGTGGTCACACAAAGTACTGATTTCGGTCTTTTTGTGTTCTAAAGAATGTAAGTATTCATCTGTGGTGTCATTTTTTCAAATAACCCTGACTAGTAATTAATTGTTTCTTTAAAAATCTTAATTTTCAATAAATTGACAGGTGGTCTTAAACTTTTGCAAGACTGTATATACGTACTTTTTTTCTTTGATCGTACGGTGCAATTTCGTATGTTTAAGTGCGTATTAGTTGTGCAATTAATTATGCATCAATAACACGAATTGCTTTTAACGCGAGCAAGTTTTTGGACCCCGCGATTTTCGTGTTAACGAGATTTGACTGTTTATTTTCGTTATTCACTGAATATCTTTATGAACGTAATCGTATACTTAATTTGCTTTTATTCTACTTAAGAATTTCAACGCCCACGCTGAAAACCCGTTCATCTGTTGTTGATTGTAAGTATTACGCAAAGTTTGAAAAAACCAAACATTATTCAGATAGGAAAAACAATTAATATGAATATTGTCCTCTGTGGCTTAGAACAAAGAACCTTCAAACTTAGTATCACGAGCTCCGATGATGAAGTCTGACATGGCGATTGATAATGAACTTCCATTCCAAGGACTCTCCGTAGGCAATTACACAGGTAGAAACAATGTCAGAACTGCTTGTAATTCGGTTTAGAGGACCTCAACGACGTGTCAACATGCTTGTTAGACATGAAGGAAGAATTCCAATCAACCCAGCAGTGTTAACACGATACACCTTTTTCCCATTAAGAAAAAATGTGGAACAACAGAACAGAAAGAACAATGAAAGGAAGAGAAGAAAAGGAGGAGAAGAAAAGGAGGAGAAGAAAAGGAGGAAGTAATTTTCTTATTACGATCGAGGAAAGGAATACAGTTGTGTTATTTTAGTACCTCAACAAGGAAAAATATTTGCTGAAAATATGTGCTTTAGTGGGATGATACAAATTTCACGTACACCTAAGTATAATAGTTTTTTTTAGAAAAACTTGGGTTTAAACTTTTTGGTACACATTTACAGTAATGCTAATTCAGTTTGCTTGCAGTTAATCTGTGACAATTCCATAACCAATGGAACACCATCACCATCATATTGATCCACTGCTGGATGAAGGTCTCCCCATGTGGTCTTTTTTTCCCCAGTTAAGCAACTAGAAGAGACAAGAGCCAAACTTCTTATGCGGCGCTCTAATTCATCCCATAGGTGCTCTATGTGATTAAGATCAGCGCTCTGTGCTGGCCAGTCCACACATGATACGGAATTATCGTCAAACCCCGCCGTAACAGTCCTTGCTTTATGGCTCGGCACATTATCCTGCTGGTACCAACAAGGCTCGGTTCCATAGTATTGCCACAGAGTTGGTAGGGCGTAATTGTCCAGAATATCGAGGTAGACGTGCTGGTTAACAGGTTTGTCCACGATAACCAATGGGCCGGGACCATACCACGAAAAACATTACCACACGAGTACACTGCAAGCTCCAAACTTGACCGTAGGAACAGTACGCTGTGGTAAATAGCTTTCATCCGGCTGCCGCCATACCCACACACGGCCATCGCACTGATGGATCGTGTATCTGGATTCATTAGTCCTTAGGACCCGTTTCCATTGATCCACGGTCCACGATAAATGTTCTTTACACCATGCTGAACGACGAGTAGCATTCCGAGTGGAGATGAAAGGCTTATGAGCAGCCACACGACCACGGTAACCCATGGAATGAAGTTCTCTGCGAATGGTACGTGTACATATAGAGGTTCCAGCATTTTTACTCACCTGTACACTGAGATCTTGTGCAGTACACCGTCGATTAGCTGTAACGACTCTCCTGAGGCTTCGACGTCCTCTATCACTGATTTTCTTTGGTCTGCCGGTACGTTTTGCTCCTTCAGGCACGCCATGTGTCTTCCACTTATTCAGTACATTCAAAACAGTTGACTTGGGTAAGTTTAAACGCCTCTCGGTTTCTCTTATGGACAACCCACTAATATAACACCCAACAATCTTTCTTTTCTCAAAGTCAGTTCTCTCCCGCCGCGACATTTTCACTCAACCTCACTGTGCGATATGATCGCGGACAGCTGCAGGCTTGTTTTTATACCGTTTGCAGCTGTGCGCGCATCTTAACAACACAGCGGATCCATTCATTTGCTTTTGAAGGGGTGTCCGGTGATTTTTGTCAATATAGTGTATTTTGAAGCATTCAAACAACCCAGTTGCGCCCCTCAAAATAACACTAGAGTAATACAAAACGTGAAATTACTCACCCGGGCCAAGCTGTCGTAGCGAGAAAAGCCCTCCTACTATGATAAGATTTAACGCAACACAAATCAATCATGACAATTAAGACAATATGCTGAGTTAGTTTTGCATTAGGAACATCCCCAGTTTTATATATTCGGAGCGATAACGAAAGTACCACGTGATATCAACGCCACGTGCGGCTGCTATGAATTGTGCACACCTATCCTCTGTACGTAATCAGTAAATGTTTGCCAGTATTAGGGAAACGTGGCGACGTGAGTCAATTGGACCGCGGCTGGATAGATGGGACCTGGAAGGCAGGTGCCAATGTTTCGGAAATAGCGGCACTTGTTGGCTGCTCCCGTACTACTGCATCAAGGGTGTACCAGGAATGTGTTAACCATGCACATACATCCAGCAGAAGGGCTCACATTAGTTAGTCACGCGTGTTTGATCCTAGAGGTGAGCGTGGGGTGTCAAGACTGGTATCTCGGCAACGACTTGCAACAACATCCAACTCACCCACCAGTACAACAGCGGTGCAGTTCGACCTATTTCCATAAGCACCATGCGCCGTACCTTCCTTCGCCTGGGGTTTCACTGCCGGATACCAAAGATGGTATCCATTATGACACCCAGTCACAGCAAACAAAGCCTCGCATGGGCCAAGAACGTCGGCAATGGACCTTTGAATGATGAAAGAAGGTCATCTGGAGTGGTGAGTCCCGTTTCCTGCTGCACCATGTTGATGACCGGGTTCGCATATGGCGTAAATGGCATGAAGCCCTATCCACTGGTTGCACATTGGGGTTCAACAGGACAGTGGAGGTGGTGTCCTAGTCTGGGGAGTTGTTTTTCTCTGTCAAGCCCTAGGTTCGTTGGATATTACTTCACAAACAACGAATGGTAGACGCTACAGGGACCTGTTAGCGGAACATCACTTACGCTACAGGGACCTGTTAGCCCATATCTGCAGGCGGACCACGGTGCCATCTTTCAACAGACAACGTACCGTGTCATCGGGCTCGTATAACTACTTAGTGGGTGGTGGAACACGACAACGAATTTGTTACGTTGTCTTGGCCCTAAAACTCCCCGCATTGAAATCCAATTGAACATTTGTGGGATATGCTAGAAAGGGGTATGAGAACTGCCGATCCTCCTCCACGGAATGAGCGCAAACTGACGGAGCTGCTGTAGCGGACATAAATCAAGTTATGCAGGAAGGATGTTCGATACCTTGTAGAATCTGTTCCTAGGCGTCTGCGAGCCGTGATTGCCCAGAGAGGTGATCGTAAGTTAGACTGATGTCCAAAACACTTAAGACCGGACATCTAGATATTGGATCTCAGAACAACAAAAAAGAATAGACCCAACGCTTAGAGACTGGGTCTTAGAACAAGAGAGCCAAACGTCCCAGCAAAAGAAGACCCAACAAAGAGACCCTACATCTAGAGATCGTGTCTTAGTGCAGGAGAGGGAAAAAAACTCAGCAAAAGAAGAGACCCTGAAGACCCAACATCTAGAGACTGGGTCTCAGAACAAGAAGAAGGAAAAACACAGAAAAAAAGAGACTCTTAAGACCCAACATCTAGAGATTGAGTCTTAGAACAAAAGAGGGAAAAGACCCTGCAAAAGTAGGGACCCTTAAGACCCAACATCTAGAGACTGGGTCTCAGAACAAGAGAAGGAAAAACACAGAAAAAAAGAGACTCTTAAGACCCAACATCTAGAGATTGGGTCTTAGAACAAAAGAGGGAAAAGACCCTGCAAAAGAAGAGACCCTTAAGACTCAACATCTAGAGATTGGGTCTCAGAACAAGAGAGGGAAAAACACAGAAAAAAAGAGACTCTTAAGACCCAACATCTAGAGATTGGGTCTTAGAACAAAAGAGAGGAAAAGACCCTGCAAAAGTAGAGACCCTTAAAACTCAACATCTAGAGACTGGGTCTCAGAACAAGAGAAGGAAAAACACAGAAAAAAAGAGACTCTTAAGACCCAACATCTAGAGATTGGGTCTTAGAACAAAAAGAGGGAAAAGACCCTGCAAAAAAAGAGACCCTTAAGACTCAACATCTAGAGATTGGGTCTTGGAACAAGAAGAGGGAAAAGACTTAGCAAAAGAACAGACCCTTAAGTCCCAACATCTTGAGATTGGGTCTTGGAATAAAAGAGGGAAAGACCGAGAAAAAGAAGAGACCCTGTAAGGTCCAACATTAAGAGATAGGGTTTTGGAACAAAAGAGGGAAAAGACTCAGGAAAGAAGAGACCCTTAAGATCAAACATCTAAGGACTGGGACTTAGAACAAGAGAGGAAAAGACTGAGCAAAAGAAGTGACACTTAAGACCCAACATCTAGAGATTCGGTCTTAGAACAAGAGACGGAATAGACAATTTAAGACCCAATATCTAGAGACTGGGTCTTAGAACAAGCAAAACACTGAGATCACGAACATAGCATTAAAAACAGCACGATGAGCAATAAAATTAAGGAATGATCCATCACTAGAGTGGACATTTTCCGAAATACTAACTTTTATCTGAGAAATTTGAAATTTAGGAAAAGTACGTATCTTGGCGGAGAAGAGTAAATATCAAATTGCCACACTGAAATTGTTTCCAATAAAAAAAGTAATTGTCGGCTCGCGAAGAAAAAACAATAATAACAGCCAGCCGCTGAGCCGAAACTTGCACGATCTCAAAAATTCATTAGAAAAAAACTGTTTCAGTTTTTAAGTAACTTGTTCTCTTTTTCACGGTGGCACACGCATGACAAAGCACCATGGGAATTGTGTTATGTCACAAAAACGGATGGGAAAAGACAAGAGTCCAAACCAAACCAAGACGAACAGGTCGTCACCCTTAATTTACGTTCACACACTTGTTTCGAAAAAAGTCTGAATGATTATTCGTTTGATTTAGCAAAGACGACCTACATCAAATGGTAAAAAAAAATTTTTGAGTGTTCACTAAGCGTGCTAACGTGCAAATATCGTTATCACCATGGGTAGACAAACTCCCAAATCTTTCAGTTACCAGCTCCTTTCCTTCGCGAGCCAGCATATGTTTTCAAGAGATATAATGAATTAGCTTTATAATCTTTTTGCTAAGCTAATTATTATGAATGAATAATGCTCTAAGCTTCAAAATAATGAATTCCCAAAAGGGTGTTGTTACTCGTTAATTATGAACTTAAACAAAGTCTCAACGCTGGTTATTTATATTAAGTAATCAAAGTCATAAACCTAACAGCCAGACAGAGGTCTGACAAAACTAAGAATTGAGAAAGACTGAACTTACTGAACAACTGTTTATTTCCGAGACTCTTGGTCAACTAAGGCACTCATATATCTTGTACATAATAATGAATAAACTTTCCTCTTATAGTACACACACTCTCATAACAACACCTCGCAACGCCAACACATCAACCAACGCTCTCTCCAACGCAACACAACTCCCCCTTATTTTTCTTTTTTTTTTCTTTCGAAGTGCTGCTCATATTTTTCCTATCTCGCGGTGTGGAAATAACATCACACCAATGCGAGATTTTGAACGGTTGGGTCATCCGGGTAGTTCGGGCGCCATTATAACGAAGTAACTTTATTTGCTTTCCGCTAAGCTAATTATTATGAATGATTCTCTTCTTACCAGCTAGCTAATGATATACTTGCACTAAGCTTCAAAATAATGAATTCCCAAAAGGGTGTTGTTACTCGTTAATTATGAACTTAAACAAAGTCTCAACGCTGGTTATTTATATTAAGTAATCAAAGTCATAAACCTAACAGCCAGACAGAGGTCTGACAAAACTAAGAATTGAGAAAGACTGAACTTACTGAACAACTGTTTATTTCCCAGACTCTTGGTCAACTAAGGCACTCATATATCTTGTACATAATAATGAATAAACTTTCCTCTTATAGTACGCACACAACCAACACAACTCCAACGCAACGCAACAACCTCCAACAACTCAACCTCACACCACACAACTCGTCTCGATGAACGCGCCTATATACTAGCTACCACCACGTCATGACTTACACTCATTGCCAGATCTCATTCAGCGGGTGAAATAATATTTCGTTCAGTAGGAAGATAATTTACATAGTAAAATAAAATAACCAGAGATAGTAAAATCAAAAGGAAAGTGAATATAGAGTATACGTTACAGAGATACCGGGCAGAAAACTATGATCGATCTAAACAAAAACTACACATACAGAACTGTGACCTTCAGCAATCAAAATTCATGTAATATTTCCTAGATATTGTTCGATAACTCAGTGTGAAATCTACAACTAAAACTAGAGAACACACACAGAGTGATCACTGAATTATGAGCACCCCTCTCAAAAGTGGACGCGGCCCACTGACCACGTCATATCCGAGAGGGCGCAATTAATCGACCGACATAGTATATACACTATCTACCAACAAGTAATTGGACACCTGTGATAGCAAAATAAAACGAAGTTTATTCACCTTCAATAGTTGGTGGAGCCTACAAGAGCGGCGATTACAGCTGCGACCCTCCGGGACATACTCTCAACCAGGCGTTGTACGACGGCTAGCGGTATTTTCCTCCACTCGGCTTGGAGAAGACAGGTCAGTTCCTTCACCGATTTCGGACGGTGGGGGCACCCCTTAAGTCGACGCTCCAACTCGTCCCAGAGGTGCTCGATAGGCTTAAGGTCCGGGCTCTGCGCAGGCCAGTCCATTCGATAAAGCCCATTGTCACAATACCAAGCCATGGTAGACCTCGCAACATGACAGGTGGCATTGTCATCCTGAAAGTAACATGGGTTCACCCCGTAAAACTGCCACAACGTAGAAAGCGCATGGTCATCCAAAATGGTGCAGTAGGTCTCGGCGTTGAGTCTACTAGGAACTGCGACCAAGGGTCCCGTGCCATACCAGGAGAAACACCCCCATAGCATAATTCCACCGCCGCCGAACTTCACAGTTGGCACAATACATTCCGGCAGGAGGCGTTCTCCAGGCAGACGCCAAACCTATGGAGACCCTGCCATCCGAACGGTAAAGGGTGAACCTTCATTCGTCGCTCCAGAGAACCTGTTTCCGCTGTTCAACGGTCCACTGTCGACGTTCTTTGCACCACCTTGGCCGAGCAGCGCTATTGGACTTGGTGATTAAAGGCTTGTGGGCGGCAGCAGGTCCATGATAACCGAGCAGATGGGCTTCCTTACGGATGGTATTCATCTAAAGAACACTCCCGGATGCCTGTTGAAACTCCTCGCGGATGTGGCCGATCGATTTGGTGCGGTTCTTCCGAATTCCCCGTCGGTTTCTAACTCCCAGTTTTGTGGGTCTGCCGGGTCGGGGCACATTCCGACAGTCACCTCTCATCTTCCACTTGCCAATCACGTAGGCCACTGTCGATTTTGGGTACTTCAACTCGCTGGATATGTCACGTATGGATCGGCCATTTCTGTGATACCTAACGATTACACCTTTCTCGAAATCAGAGAGCTCCGAACTGCGTGGCATGTTGCATGCGACTGGTTGCGCTGTTGTTTCCCACACGATATTTAACGGCGGTGGCCGTGACGTGTATCAGGACCGCATATATCGTCGATTGCAGAGGTGTCCAATTACTTGCTAGTAGATAGTGTATAAAGTGTGAGTGGAGCAGAAGGTAGTTAAATTCGGAGCGTGATGGGAAACGGAAGGATTTATAGGACTTTGAGAAAAGACAGATTGTGGGAGCTCGGAGAGCGAGTGCCTCGATTTCTCAAACGGCTGAACTGGTGGGTTGTTCGCCAGTCGCCGTCGTTAAAGAGTATCAAGAATGGCGCGAAACCGGACAAACAAGGACCCTACGAAAGGATGATGTGAGAGGTGAGGGCCGGGTCCGACGACTGGTACAGGCCAACAGACGCAGCATTGTTCATCAACAGTTGACTACCCAATACAACAGTGGTCAACTCGGAACAGTGTCTGTCATGACCATGCGTCGCACGCTCGTACGTATGGGCTATAACAGCAGACGAGCATGACGACATCCTTTGCTTACCACGGTTCTTCGGCGCAAAAGACTCGCCCGTTCAAAGATCATGCAAGTTGGATGTCGGACGACTAGAAAAAAGTGTGCTGGTCTGATGAGTCGCGTTTTTACTCCACTCCGTGGACGGTCGTCTACGTAGTTGGCGCAAACAACATGAGGTACCCGATCCACCCAGCATGGTCTCCACAGTGCAAGTCGGTGGAGGAGGTTGTATAGTGTGGGGCATGCTTACCTGGCAGGAACTTGGACCCCTGTTGCACATAGAACAACGTATGAGCGGTGCCCACTATCGTGAATTGCTTGCTGACTCTGTTCACCCAGTAATATTGCACTTTTTCCCGAATGGCGAGAGTGTTTCCCAAGATAACAATGCGCTGAGCCGCAGGTCCAATGTTGTGCAGGAATGGTTTGAGGAACACAGTTCACAGACTTCCAGAATATCGATTGGACTCCGAACTTCCACGATACCAATTCCATAGAGCACTTCTGGAACTCAATGGAATGGCATATGAGGCGTCTGCCTACACGAATCACTTCCATATCTGCATTTAAGGCCGCATTACACATAGCTTGGTTGGCCATACCTCCAAAGTGCTTCCGGCATGTTATTGAATGGATGGCACGTCGGATAGCTGCTGTACTGAGGGCGAAAGGAGGGCTTACGAAGTATTAGGTAGGTAGTCATAACCCAATGATCATTCAGTGTATGTTGAATCGATGCCACGTCGGATAGCTGCTGTACTGAGGGCGAAAGGAGGACTTACGAAGTATTAGGTTGGTGGTCATAATTTAGTGATCCCTCAGTGTATGTTAAATCGATGCCACGTCGGATAGCTGCTGTACTGAGGGCGAAAGGAGGACCTACGAAGTATTAGGTTGGTGGTCATAATTTAGTGATCCCTCAGTGTATGTTGAATGGATGCCACGTCGGATAGCTGCTGTACTGAGGGCGAAAGGAGGACTTACGAAGTATTAGGTAGGTAGTCATAACCCAATGATCATTCAGTGTATGTTGAATCGATGCCACGTCGGATAGCTGCTGTACTGAGGGCGAAAGGAGGACTTACGAAGTATTAGGTTGGTGGTCATAATTTAGTGATCCCTCAGTGTATGTTAAATCGATGCCACGTCGGATAGCTGCTGTACTGAGGGCGAAAGGAGGACCTACGAAGTATTAGGTTGGTGGTCATAATTTAGTGATCCCTCAGTGTATGTTGAATGGATGCCACGTCGGATAGCTGCTGTACTGAGGGCGAAAGGAGGACCTACGAAGTATTAGGTTGGTGGTCATAATTCAGGGATCACTCAGTGTATGTTGAATCGATGCCACGTCGGATAGCTGCTGTACTGAGGGCGAAAGGAGGACTTACGAAGTATTAGGTAGGTGGTCATAATTTAGTGATCATTCAGAGTATGTTGAATCGATGCCACGTCGGATAGCTGCTGTACTGAGGGCGAAAGGAGGACTTACGAAGTATTAGGTAGGTGGTCATAATTTAGTGATCATTCAGAGTATGTTGAATCGATGCCACGTCGGATAGCTGCTGTATTGAGGGCAAAAGGACCTACGAATTATTAAGTAGGTGGTCATAATTAAGTGATCACTCAGTTGTATTATACATTGGTTTTTAGGCACGTATCCAGGAAGAGGGACCTGGGAGTCCGGACCGCCCGAAATATTTTAATATGCATCTTATACACCTATGAGCCATTACATTATGACCACCTACCTTATAAGCTGTAGGACCCCCTTTAGCCCGCAAAACAGCGGCCACTAGGCGAGGTATTGATTCGATGAAGTGACGATAGGTAACCTTAGGTATCTGGTACCATTCTGAAGAGGCGCATATAGCGTATTGAATCCGTTTATTTTTGTAGTGTAGTAAGCATAAAGATTTGCCAAGGTTTCGCACTCAACTGGGAGGCTTTTTCAAGGCACTGGTAGACATAAAAATGCAGGGAATCACAACACGTAAGGAGCAACGGGAGGGTGTGGGTGTGGCATCGAGTTTACTCGATTGTAATTTTTTTGGCTTTGTGTTGCAGACGTTGGGAGAAGTCCTCCACCTTCTGACACCCTCTCCAAGTTACGGACTTTCTCCAGCTGGACAGTCGGCGGCTAAAAGAGCGAGGTTCTTGATCGAGTAACTTTTCATATCCAATTTACTTCTAAAAACGCTCTGACATTTTGAAAATTTGTTTAAGATAGCAATCTTGCCGGATAAACTGCTGCGCAAACGAAAATGAATTCTAAGCAATAATTCTGTGGCTTTTCGATCTAAATTCTACGGACTTCTTTTCGTTGCGGAGGTATGTTATACAGACTACTCTCTGTTGCGGAGGTAGCTGTTCCGTATTTTCCACAGTGGCACACCCTTAGGCGGACCTGGAGCATAATATAGGTTGGCTATTATAATATTTTGCTGCTACAGCATAAATATTCATTTCAATACGAGGGCCAACCGGGATGTAAATACCGTTCGTGCAAGTATTCGCTTCAGAGTCGCGCATGCGCAGTTGTGTTGCCTCATCCATTAGCCACGTTCTGATGCCATTTTGTGAGGTTGCGCTTATGTTAATGGTTTGTGCTGTGTGCTTATAATATTTAAGTTAATAGAACGGCCCGCCAACTGCGAAGACCGGTCTATGAAAAGGTTTCTGAATGAGAGAAATGCCAGACCAAGTGAGATCAATCGACAAATTTGCGAAATTTAGGGACAAAACACAATGAATGCACTTCCCTGAAGGTTCCAAATCGTTACTGCACGTAATCAGTACAGAAAAGCTTCAGTACCGCAAAGTATGCTCACGATGGATGCCAAAGACGTTTACGGAAGAGCACAAAACAAAGGGCATGGGATCTGCTTCGGAATTTTTGCGGTGCTGGGCGGAGGAAGGCGATGAATTTTTTTTAACCGTACAGCAGGCACGTATCCAGTAATTTTGTTTAAAATGACTTGTTGCAATTAAACAAGAAAGATGACATCGAATTTTTGGTTGTAATGAGCACGTCTTTTGAATCCGTTCTGACGCGAATTACATTTATCAAAGCTACTCAAAGTCAATGGAACCGGTTAGGAAGACAATCAACCGGTTTCAACAGTCAATAAAACATTTGCTTAGTTCCACCAGCGGCTAAAAAGCGTGTTATTAACAAATGGTGCACAAAAAGTTTCTCATAGAACTATAACGAAGTGAATTTCTCCGTCATTTTTATCCGCGCCGGGGTTCGAACCCGGGTCCACTCATTCCGGAATAAGTTGCTCTACCAATTAAGCTACGCGGATGATTATTCTGATTCCTATCTGCCTTTATGTCGTGTGCGTCCTTCTGGCAGGTACGTCACATCTCCTGGTACGTTACATCATCTCCCCCTTTTTTTTTTTTTTCGAAGTGCTGCTCTTATTTTTCCTATCTCGCGGTGTGGAAATAACATCACACCATTGCGAGATTGTGAACGGTCGGGTCATCCGGATAGTTCGGGCGCCATTATAACGAAGTAAATTTCTCCGTCATTTTTGGCCTACGCCAGGATTCGAACCCGGGTCCACTCATTCCGGAATAAGTTGCTCTACCAGTTGAGCTACGCGGACATTTTATTCTGATTCCTATTTTGCCTTTATGTCGTGTGCGTCCTTCTGGCAGGTACGTCACATCTCCTGGTACGTTACAGAACAACGATAAAAAAGATTTTCAAATAGAACAGTTAAAAGAAGAAATATACGAGAGAATGAAACATTATATAACTCTATGCCTTCTAGCGGAAAAATTTTGCATAATGGAAAAGTTAAAAATAGGTGAGAAATATTCTCCATGGAAAAAGCTATGCTAAGGGAAAATAACTTTTCAAATATGTCTCCCGAAAGCAGAAATAGCGAGAAAAAGGTTTCGACCTTTACACCGCCTAGCGGGAAATCTGTGCATTATTTAAAGAGGATAATGCTCTACATCTCTAGTGTAGCGAATGGTATACAGTAAAGAAGAAATTTCTCAATAGTGTTTTTAGAAACGGCGATACAGCTGCAAAAGTGAAATACACAAACACCACCTACCGACAGAACTGTTGTACTCCCTAGCGGCAAAATCGTGCAACATTTTGTGAAGGAAATACGCACACAGAGTTTGCATAGTCAATAGTATCTGACCGAAGAAAGAAGTTTTTAAATCATGTTTTTAGTCTCGCAGATACTGCTGTAAACGGAAGCGTGATCTTACGCCCTCTGGTGGCAGACTTGTTCGTTAACAAAAATTTGGAAGTATATGAAAAACATGTCTCACTAGAAACTCCATCCAAAAAAGAAGGAATTTTTCAAATCAGTCTCATAGAAACCGAGATATCGACAAAAAAATATACATCTACGCCCCTGGCGGAGAAACTGTGCATTGTTTTAAGAAGGAAATATTCCGAAAAAGTTTATCGACGTGAGTGGTATCAGTCCACGAACGAATTTTTTTAATCGAGCTTTTAGAAGCTCAGGTTTTGCTGCAAATGCAACAGAAGCAGAAATTAACCCATTCGCCCCCTGGTGACCAAACCGTTTTTTACCAAAAATTAGAAATTACATGCAAAAGATTTCCCGTCAGGAGCTGTATCTACTACAAAAGAATTTTTGAAATTGGAGTTTTAGAAGCAGAGGTATGGGGGGAAACGCAGTTTACGCCCCCTAGCGGAAAATCTATGCGTAACTTGAAAACGCGACTATACCAAGAATAGTCTTCGTCATAAATGGAATCGAAAGGTAAAAAAGAATTTTTTCAATCGGTCGTTCAGAAGCAAATATATGGAATAAAATGTATTCTGAATTCGATATCATCTGCATTTACGCCCTCTAGCTGCAAAATTGCGCATCTTGAAAACAAAATAACGAAATAAAGGATCATCATTCGCATATTTCAAGCTTTCCAATGCAAAAGAATTTTTCAAATCGGACTATTAGCTGCACAGGTATGGTGTCCACAGACGGATAAACCGATAGCATGAGCACGATCTTTTTTACAAAAGACGTGCTAAAAATCGTACAGTTTGTGACGTACCTGCCAGCAGGACGCACACGACATAAAGGCAGATAGGAATCAGAACAAATGTCTGCGTAGCTCAGTTGGTAGAGCGACTTGTTCCGGAATAAGCGGCCTCGGGTTCGAATCCCGGCGTAGACCAAAAATGACGGAGAAATTTACTTCGTTATAATGGCGCCCGAACTATCCGGATGACCCGACCGTTCAAAATCTTGCATTGGTGTGATGTTATTTCCACACCGCGAGACAGGAAAAATCAGAGAATTCCTTCTCCAGCGCTTCGAAAAAAAAAAAAAAAAAAAAAAAAATGTGGGATGTTGCATTCCACACAGCAGTTTGGCTGGGAGTTCTCAAGTGCACGTTCTACAGTGGATGGCTGCCTGCAACGATTCATGGTCATGGCTGACCCGTGGGCCATGCCCCCGGCCCTCTTTCGGGGGGGGAGATGTGATGTACTTGCCAGCAGGACGCACACGACATAAAGGCAGATAGGAATCAGAACAAATGTCTGCGTAGCTCAGTTGGTAGAGCGACTTGTTCCGGAATAAGCGGCCTCGGGTTCGAATCCCGGCGTAGACCAAAAATGACGGAGAAATTTACTTCGTTATAATGGCGCCCGAACATGGAACCGAACTATCCGGATGACCGAACTATCCGGATGACCCGACCGTTCAAAATCTCAATGCATGGAACCGAACTATCCGGATGACCCGACCGTTCAAAATCTCGCATTGGTGTGATGTTATTTCCACACCGCGAGACAGGAAAAATCCGAGAATTCCTTCTCCAACGCTTCGAAAAAAAAAAAAAAAAAAATGTGTGATGTTGCATTCCACACAGCAGTTTGGCTGGGAGTTCTCAAGTGCACGTTCTACAGTGGATGGCTGCCTGCAACGATTCATGGTCACGGCTGACCCGTGGGCCATGCCCCCGGCCCTCTTTCGGGGGGGGGGGGGGGGAGATGTGACGTACCTGCCAGCAGGACGCACACGACATAAAGGCAGATAGGAATCGGAACAAATGTCTGCGTAGCTCAGTTGGTAGAGCGACTTGTTCCGGAATAAACGGCCTCGGGTTCGAATCCCGGCGTAGACTAAAAATGACGGAGAAATTTACTTCGTTATAAGTTTTGTAATTATTGTAAATTAATCTTGAAGGAAATGAAAATGCTTTTCAAAATGACTTCAAGCCTAAACAAAGGAGGTCCGAAAGTTCTTTTTGTTGCTTCGAAAGTACGGAAACAAGCAGAATAAAACTTATTCCAGTCACACTAACGGCTATGATAACGAGTCATTGTTGAAAAGAACTACAGAACGCATACGTCTTGGAAGTGTCTTTTGATAGAGACTGAAAGACAATGCATGGAACCAGAATAATCTTTGCTAGGTTTGATAACGCCATCGCCTGTCCTCTACTTCATATAAAGGCAACATAAATACCTGGGAAAGAGATTTAAGTTTTCCTTCCCTATGCTTCCGAACTAGTTTTATGAATTCTTTGGATACCTCGCATTTGTTTTAAAAAAATACTTTAGATATGAATAAATTTCGTCGCAATAGATCAAACAATGGAATTGAAGAAAAGGATACTGAACACAGCAAAGGCAAACTACAGGTTACTTGTAATATAAAAAGAAAGTAATTCTGGAGTGGGAGCACTTCCTATGCCCATTTGAAGATTATACAATTCAGATCAGACAGAAAACAATTGAATCGGTGTGAAAATAAAGTCGTAAAGTTCTCCTGGGAGCAACAAAACTTTCTCTACAAAGCTGCGAAAGAGATGTATACGGGGGTCAAGGTCGAACGGAAACTAAGAACGGTTCGACACGAATGGAGAAACACATTATTCAATCAAGATTTCCATGGTTAAGAAGTGCCGCAATGTGTAAATATTCTTGACAATCTATAACGAAGTGAATTTCTCCGTCATTTTTATCCGCGCCGGGGTTCGAACCCGGGTCCACTCATTCCGGAATAAGTTGCTCTACCAATTAAGCTACGCGGACATTTGTTCTGATTCCTATCTGCCTTTATGTCGTGTGCGTCCTTCTGGCAGGTACGTCACATCTCCTGGTACGTTACAAATCAACTGAGTAAAATATTCGGTAGTTGAGGCTTTATGGGAATTACAAACACTTGATATTTTAATGAGCTCAAACCAGGACCGTAGCTATCAGAGAGCTAAGGGGACACTGACCCCGCCCTGTAAGGCAAGCAAGCCTCTCCCGAAAAATGCACGATGTAAATTCTCTGAACCCTTATTTTCGGTGGCTTGTGAAATTTTTCATTTCCGATTCTGGAAAAAGTTTGTTCCCACATTGGTAACATATCATAGTACATGTCAGAGCAGTTTCATTAAAATCCCTTTAAAATTTCAAAAGTTACTAAGGAGGAGGCATTACTTTCAGGATGCCCCTTGTAAATAGAACAAAACATTAGAGATGCCTGCTTAATAGCGTGCTGGACCTCCTCTGGCGTGAATAACAGCCTGTACGCGCCAAAGCATTAACTCCATCAGATGCCGAAGGGTTTCCGAAGGTAATGTCAGCCATGCCTGTTGCAGCATTGCCCACAACTCCGCCAGAGACATCGGTCCAGGATACATGGATTTGATGTACCCCTCCACGCCATAGACAGGCACCTTGCTTCACCTGGGGTTCCACAGCCAACGAGGGGTACACATTCCAAACAACGCCTTGCATAGGCCAAGGAACGTCGGCAATGGACCCTGAACAGATGGAAGAAGGTCGTCTGGAGTTATGAATCCCGTTTCCTGCTGCACCATGCTGATGGCCAGGTTCGTATATGGCATAAAAAGCATGAAGCCTTATGCCCCTGGTTCCACAGTTAGAGTTCAGCAGGCCGGTGGAGGTGGTGTTCTGTTCTGGGGAGCTTTTTCCTGGAAAGCCCTAAGTCCGTTGGTTATCATCCCGGAAGCACTAAATGGTGGACACTACAGGGACCTGTCAGCCGACCATCTCCATCCATATCTGCAGAAGAGCTACAGTGGAGCCCGATGACAGGAGAACGCACCATGTCATCGGGCTCGTAGAACTACTGAGTGGTTAGAAGAACACGACAATAAATTTGCCATATTGCCTCCGCCACCAAACTCCCCTGACTGTAACCCAATTGAACATTTGTGCGATGTGCCAAAACGGGGTGTGAGAACTGCTGACCTTCCTCAATGGAATGAGCGTGAACTGACGGAGCTGCTGCCGCGAACATGGGGTCAAGTTACGCATGGAGGAAGTTCCTCACCTTGCTTGTAGAATCATTTTGTAGGCATATAGGAGCCTTGATTGCACAGAAAGGTGGACCAACGCGTTGGTAGGCAGGTCTTCGTAATGCGAAGTTAACTCAGTGTAGACATGGGTCAAGTTACGCGTGGAGGATGTTCCTCACCTTGCTTGTAGAATCATTTTGTAGGCATATAGGAGCCTTGATTGCACAGAAAGGTGGACCAACGCGTTGGTAGGCAGGTCTTCCTAATGCAAAGTTAACTCAGTGTAGACATGGGTCAAGTTACGCGTGGAGGATGTTCCTCACCTTGCTTGTAGAATCATTTTGTAGGCATATAGGAGCCTTGATTGCACAGAAAGGTGGACCAACGCGTTGGTAGGCAGGTCTTCCTAATGCAAAGTTAACTCAGTGTAGACATGGGTCAAGTTACGCGTGGAGGATGTTCCTCACCTTGCTTGTAGAATCATTTTGTAGGCATATAGGAGCCTTGATTGCACAGAAAGGTGGACCAACGCGTTGGTAGGCAGGTCTTCCTAATGCGAAGTTAACTCAGTGCAGACATGGGTCAAGTTACGCGTGGAGGATGTTCCTCACCTTGCTTGTAGAATCATTTTGTAGGCATATAGGAGCCCGGATTGCACAGAAAGGTGGACCAACGCGTTGGTAGGCAGGTCTTCCTAATGCAAAGTTAACTCAGTGTAGACATGGGTCAAGTTACGTATGGAGGATGTTCCTCACCTTGCTTGTAGAATCATTTTGTAGGCATATAGGAGCCCGGATTGCACAGAAAGGTGGACCAACGCGTTGGTAGGCAGGTCTTCCTAATGCAAAGTTAACTCAGTGTAGACATGGGTCAAGTTACGCGTGGAGGATGTTCCTCACCTTGCTTGTAGAATCATTTTGTAGGCATATAGGAGCCTTGATTGCACAGAAAGGTGGACCAACGCGTTGGTAGGCAGGTCTTCCTAATGCAAAGTTAACTCAGTGTAGACATGGGTCAAGTTACGTATGGAGGATGTTCCTCACCTTGCTCGTAGAATCATTTTGTAAGCATCTAGGAGCCTTGACTGCACAGAAAGGTGGACCAACGCGTTGGTAGGCAGGTGTTCCTAATGCAAAGTTAACTCAGTGTAGACATGGGTCAAGTTACGCATGGAGGATGTTCCTCACCTTGCTTGTAGAATCATTTTGTAGGCATATAGGAGCCTTGATTGCACAGAAAGGTGGACCAACGCGTTGGTAGGCAGGTCTTCCTAATGCAAAGTTAACTCAGTGTAGACATGGGTCAAGTTACGTATGGAGGATGTTCCTCACCTTGCTCGTAGAATCATTTTGTAAGCATCTAGGAGCCTTGACTGCACAGAAAGGTGGACCAACGCGTTGGTAGGCAGGTGTTCCTAATGCAAAGTTAACTCAGTGTAGACATGGGTCAAGTTACGCATGGAGGATGTTCCTCACCTTGCTTGTAGAATCATTTTGTAGGCATATAGGAGCCTTGATTGCACAGAAAGGTGGACCAACGCGTTGGTAGGCAGGTGTTCCTAATGCAAAGTTAACTCAGTGCAGATGTAATATAGAAATCAGGACAAACAAATCCGTGATCTCCCCAGTTTACATTTATGCGTTTTTTAAGGCCATTGCTTAGAAAATTGTATAACGTAGATTTTACTGTACATTATGTGAAGCGAATGATGCAGCCTTCAAACTTACATTCCACTTAATTGTACAGTATAGGACTCAATTTTCAGTTTATTTTTCGCCCTTACATTGAGGGCGTTAGCTCAATTCCTGGATGTGACACGGTCTTGAATACTTTGTGCCAAGCGAATGATGCAGCGTTCAAACTTATATTCCACTTCTTTTTTTCAGCATAGCATACGATTTGCAGTTTATTTTTCTTCCTTTCACTTTCGTGGGTTCGATTCCCGGATGTGACACCGTCTTTCATACTTTGTGCCAAGCGAATGATGCAGCGTTCAATCTTACATTCCACTTATGTTTTACAGTATAACATACGATTTGCAGTTTATTTTTCCTCCTTACACTGAGGGCGTTTTCTTACTTACACTTTCGTTGGTTCGATTCCTGGATGTGACACTGTCTTTAATGACTTGTGCCAAGCGAATGATGCAGCGTTCAAACTTACATTCCACTTATTTTTTACAGTATAGCATATGATTTTCAGTTTATTTTTATTTTTGGGCGTTATTTCGATTTCTGGATATGACACTATCTTTAATGATTTGTGCCAAGCGAATGATGCAGCGTTCAAACTTACATTCTACTTATTTTTTACAGTATAGAATACGATTTTCAACCCCCCCCTACATTGAGGGCGTTGGTTCGATTAACGGATGCTACACACTCTTTTCAGTACTTTGTGCCAAGCGAATGATGCAGCGTCTAAACTTACCTTTCACTTATTTTTACAGTATAGCATACGATTTTCAATTTATTTTTCTCCATTACATTGAAGGCGTTGATTCGATTCCGGTTTGTAGCACTGTCTTTAATACTTTGTGCCAAGCGAATGATGCATCTTTCAAACTTACATTGTGGGCTAATTTTGATGCTTAACTGGAGCTCGCTAAAAGTTGCTCGTTAAAAGTAACCTAACGGAAAGCCAATCATTAGTTGCACGCATATAGCAAATCAAGAGAACACCACCATTAGCGGTTTTTTTTAGTGGCTTGGGAACACCCGCTGAATGTCATCGCAGTTGAAACAATTCGTGCGCGTGGGAACAAGCATTTAAATGCAAGTCTTATGTGAAAGAAAATGGTAAATCAGATAAGCTAAGAAGGCGGCGGAATCGAGAGCAACAAGTTTCCCTCGGAGATCATGAAGAATTGATCCCAATGAAATGCCGGAACGTCATGCTGAGAATCCTTAAAAGGATCTGCCGAAAAGAAACAGGTCCTGACTCCAGAGGCTGGACAGCATTTTCGGATAACGATCTTCATTATGGTACCTCCGAGGGAATAAAGTCAAAGATAAAGGTTCGTTCCCTCACATCAGATAGTTTATTGAACTAAGGAGACACACCATATGAGTACATGCTACGGTTTTTTTACTGTTGAGGAATATTCGACGGCGTTCACATAAGTCAAGACACCCTGAGAACATACGGACGGAAATCCAAAGCGAATACAAGATAGGAGAACCCAATCAAAGCACAGAGAGAAGCAGCTCAGGGGGATATACATAGTCTGGGGTTTAAACATAGTATCAAACCTTCAATTTCTATTACGAGTAAAAAATGCCTGTGAGAATGGACCTTCTCAGAATAGAAGATATTCTCAATAACCACTGCTCCCAAAGAAAATTTGCCTAAATACAGGGTGTTTCAAAACTAATGGAACAAACTTTAAGAGGAGATAGAACACACCGAAACAAACACTTTTTGTCATTGAATGCATGGTCGCAAGTTACGCGGTTAGGTGCTGGAGGGCGCTTTCCGTTTCCCCACACACGCCGTCTTTCGCAAGGCAACGACCCATATCTTTTACAGGAACGTCTGGATGGCAGGACGTACCTTATTTTCCTTCAAAAAGTCTTGCCTAAATTGATCCAGCATGTACCAACAGCCGTCCGCCGTAAAATGTGGTTCCAGCATGATGGAGCGACAGCTCGTATCAGCACTCAGGTGCGTGATTACTTGAACGCCACATTTCCAGGCCAATGGATTGGCCGAGGTGGACCCATCGCTTGGCCCCCAAGATCACCAGATCTGTCCCTTCTGGATCGCTTTTTATGGGGACATCTTAAGTCCGTAATGTACGACACTCCCATTGATTCCAATGAGGAACTAGTCGCCAGGCTTTCAGTCGCGGCTACAGCTGTCCGGGAAATGTTTGGTATTTTCCACAACATACGGGCATCTTTACGTCGACGATGCGAAGCGTGTATCAGGAGTGGCTGTCGTCCTTTTGAGCAGCGTTTGTAAATGTAATTAATTTCAGTATTTATTTATTAATGTATGCAAATTTGATGTAATTTTGTGATGCCACGTTTTGCTTTTTATTTTGTCTGCAATAAAGCTTTGTTTTGATTTGTTGTGCCATTCCTGTCTTTGCGTTGCGAAAGACGGCGTGTGTGGAGAAACGGAAAGCGCCCATCAGCGCCTAAACGCGTAATTTGCGACCATGCGTTCTATGAAGAAAAGTGTTTGTTTCGGTGTGTTCTATCACCCCTTAAAGTTTGTTCCATTAGTTTTGAAACACCCTGTTATAAGCAACTTGACCCACGGCCCTATCTAGACTAGGAGCTGTAGGTCTCGTCTTTGGGGGGGGGTGAGTGAGCCTCCCTCTGAAAAATGGATGTGCTTATTGCTCGTGGTTTATCAGATTAAATTATAATTCGTTATAGGCATAAATATTTTACGTATCGATTTTTTTTGCAGCGCAGCATTCTAATGAAACAGAAACAAACGGTACATAACTCAAGATAAACTTTGACTTCGTAAGATGAATCAGTAGCAACTGTTGCACCATTAATTCTTTGCCACATGGCTACAGGGTATAACGAAGTAAATTTCTCCGTCACTTTTGGTCTACGCCGGGATTCGAACCCGAGGCCGCTTATTCCGGAACAAGTCGCTCTACCAACTGAGCTACGCAGACATTTGTTCTGATTCCTATCTGCCTTTATGTCGTGTGCGTCCTGCTGGCAGGTACGTCACATCTCCCCCCCCCTGAAAGAGGGCCGGGGGCATGGCCCACGCGTCAGCCGTGACCACGAATCGTTGCAGGCAGCCATCCACTGTAGAACGTGCACTTGAGAACTCCCAGTCAATCTGCTGTGTGGAATGCAACATCACACATTTGTATTTTTCGAATCGCTGGAGAAGGAATTCTCTGATTTTTCCTGTCTCGCGGTGTGAAAATAACATCACACCAATGCGAGATTTTGAACGGCCGGGTCATCCGGATAGTTCGGGTGCCATTATAACGAAGTAAATTTCTCCGTCACTTTTGGTCTACGCCGGGATTCGAACCCGAGGCCGCTTATTCCGGAACAAGTCGCTCTACCAACTGAGCTACGCAGACATTTGTTCTGATTCCTATCTGCCTTTATGTCGTGTGCGTCCTGCTGGCAGGTACGTCACATCTCCCCCCCGAAAGAGGGCCGGGAGCATGGCCCACGGGTCAGCCGTGACCATGAATCGTTGCAGGCAGCCATCCACTGTAGAACGTGTACTTGAGAACTCCCAGTCAATCTGCTGTGTGGAATGCAACATCACACATATGTATTTTTCGAATCGCTGGAGAAGGAATTCTCTGATTTTTCCTGTCTCGCGGTGTGGAAATAACATCACACCAATGCGAGATTTTGAACGGCCGGGTCATCCGGATAGTTCGGGCGCCATTATAACGAAGTAAATTTCTCCTTCATTTTTGGTCTACGCCGGGATTCGAACCCGAGGCCGCTTATTCCGGAACAAGTCGCTCTACCAACTGAGCTTCGCAGACATTTGTTCTGATTCCTATCTGCCTTTATGTCGTGTGCGTCCTGCTGGCAGGTACGTCACAAGGTCCTATTGATACTAAGTGTCACAGGAGGAAGGTACTTCGACTCCTCAAGGTGAATCAGTAGGAACAGTTGCACCAGTAATTCTCTTCCGCATGGGCTTGTTGATGCTATGGGTCAGCAGGGGAAGGAAGTTCGCCTCCTCACGGTGAATCAGTAGGAATAGTTGTACCAGCGATTCTGTCATACGGCCACAAGGCCCGTTGGTACTAAGGGTCAGGGTAGAAAGGAATTTCGACTCCTCAATGTGAGTTAGTAGAAACAGTCGTACCAGTAATTCTAAGTGACACGGCCTCAGAGCTTGTTGGTGATATGGGTTAGCAGAAGGAGCTTCAACATCTCAGTGTGAACCGGTAGGAACGGCTGTGCCAGTAACTCTCTGTCGCATGGCTGCGGGGCTTGTTGGTGACATGGGTCAGCAGAGGAAGAAAATTCGAATCATCACGGTGAATCAGTAAGAATGGTTGTACCAGTGATTCTATACTTTATGGCCACAGGGTTTGTTAAGGCTAAAGGAGAAGGGAGGTAAAAACAGGTGTCTTTCTCTCGGGAAACTGCGAAAATGGGTTGAATGTGAAACAAACAAAAGTCGTACAGAGCACTTGAATAAGGTACGTGACCTCTGAACTCTAATCTGCTGTTACAAAATGTCCAGGAGACTGATTTCCTACAAAGACAGTTTTACTAGTTTTCGAGAATTACCGGATTTTTAGAGAGAAATACACCGAGAGTAATTTATTGCGCACATCGCACTCATGCAAAAATCTGCCATCCCCCGCACTAATAATGCAGCCACTCAAAAACCCCTGCGAATATTAAATAAGCTACCTGCTGCATGGAGTATCCGCGACTCCTGGTGGTGGATAAACACAGCGATCTAAGCGAGTTGGATCGGGGGTAGATAGTCCATGTTAGGAAGATTTGGTTCTTTATCTTCGCAACTGCAGAACATCTGGAATTTCCGTTTGCATACGCCGCAGGTATGAACAATGACTACATCAAAGTCGGTAAGGGCCAGAAAAATCTGGCCACAAACGTGCCGTTGATGTACTAGGTGAAGCGGCTCCTCTCCCATATTGTGACGTCGAAACATAGGGCATCAGTGAAGAGAATAGCTTTGGGCACTGACAAAGCTTCGAAGAGTCTGCAAAGACTCTTCAAATAAGATGGCACGACGCCGAGATTGGGTATCTATGTTGATGTAGTGTACTACTCTTTGTGAAAACTGCAACACCAAGAAGAACTGCTGGTATTAGCTTGAAACTTGTAAGATAAGCACACCAGGTTGGAACATGCAAAATGATTAAATGTCAGTCAAAATGATTAAATGTCAGTGTCAACCCGTGCAGTCCATTCGGGAAATGGATTGCAAAATCGCACAACTGCACGGGTTGACACCCACCTCTACCGCATGGTAGTGACCGATGACACAGCACATCCACGGAGTTAGCGCAGCAGTACAGCTCTGTCACAGAACAGGCTTTGTCCTCCATCACAGTTCGACGTCGTCTGCATAACAGAGGACTGGTCGCTAGTAGACCATTGCTGCGCATTCCTTTGACCCTCAACAGTATGCGCCTCAAGCTGTAATGGGGTCTTGAACACAGACATTGGCGCGCTGATTGCCAACAGGTCGAGCGTTGTCCCCGACCTGTTGCCAATCAGCGCGCCAAGACCTCTTCCACGCACGAAAGATGTCACTTCGTTCTTGGCCTGCACGTTCTCCGGATATGTCCCCATCGAACATTCCTTGGACATGGTAGCTAAGCGACTGGCACGTCAAGTGTCTCCGCCAGTCATCACAAATGAACTCTCGTCTGGCATAGAAGCAGCCCGGTAGACTATTCCTCAAGACGATATCGAAAACCTCTTCCATTCAATGCGTGGCCGTGTAGAGGCTGTTATTGTTGCTCGAGGTGGCTTCACACGATACTGAGTTTTGAAGCGAAAAAATCGTGTATAACTCTACAAATGTAATCAGTTATCTCCCGTAACATGCGGAATCTGTGATATAAATTCCTTTTGAATAGCGCGATTCTTTCTTGGTGTTGCAATTTTTACAAACAGTGGTGTATGTATTATCTGTCTATGAAGCTGCAATGGGAAAAGAAATGTTGCCAGTGGACCGCAGAAGACTGGAAATAGATAACTCGGCCCAATGGACAGAGGTTCCAATTACAGTTTGCCAATGGGAACGCACGAGGCCATCGATTCCAACCGTCAAGTCGGGGTGTTAAGGCCCCTTGAAGGCGGTGTAATGTCACAAGAGTTTTTACATTGGCTACCTTGAGGCCCTTGTACCCATTTAGACCACCATCCCCGTAGAAGGCTATGTTGACGTACTCTCCCACCACCTTCATACATTCATGGCTTTCCGTTTCCCATGACAGGATGTCTGCTTTCCATAAGATTGAAAGAAGTCGTTCTGCTGTGGAAATTGAAAGAAAACATCCTCCCGTTCGACAGACGACTGGTTGGGGAAGCATTCCAGTTCATTTACAATCCTCGAATGAGCCTTTCCGGATTTGAACTAAGTTGAACATCTGCAAGACGATGCCTTAGAGACTGAAACCCACACAACTCTCCCCGCTTGATGGTCGGCTGTCCTCGAATCATAGATAGCAGTGCCACTCGAACTTTTCCAACACATGGTAGAGTACAGACTTTTTCCTGAGGAGTTATGTGAAAGATCAAGTTTACTGTAGCAGTGATCCGGATGTCGAGGCGTTGAAGAGCAGAATAACGGACGTCATTGGTTTTGTCTCTGCTGAGATGTTAAACAAAACATGGCGTGAAATCGAATATCGCTTAGATGTCCTCCGGGCCACAAATGGCGCCCATGTGTAATTTACTGACACTGGAAAAAATCTTTACTTGTGCACCATCATTGTCGTGCAATCTCTTTCTCGTACGTGTTAGAATTTTTTTTATATTAATTTTTGTAATGTGGGAAAGACTTTACGGACACCCTGTACTGTGAGAAAGGCACGATATAGCTTTTCAACGATTGTAGCAGATCGATTGAAAATTATTTTTCCAGTTAAGCAACTAGAAGAGCGAATAGCATGTACGATTCGAACTTTTTAATTACTTGAACTTTTTAAATTATTTGGCGGATTTTGGTAAATAAGGGCAAGTGAAGCGAAAAAATATTGGTCCATCACTAAGAAAATATCACGGCTTTTAACAAATGCGTCCTAATGCTCACAGAAAATGTTTTAAAAACCACCAGAAACAATCAAAACATTTCGTTATACTTTAATATTTCGCGTTGTCTTTGGACGAACAAAAACAATGGCTTTCCAGTTGTCAGTCGTACAAATGTCAAAAAATGTATTTTTCTTCAAATTGCACACACGTACATCATACGCGTAGCCTCTGTACGCTGCGGGGCTCAAAAAATTGCGACAACAATTGTCTCATCTCCCGTCGTGAATTCCCTCGGCTGTTCTATAAATCTGCCCAACTAAAGGGTTGAATGCCATAATATTGCAGATTAACGACATAAGTTTGACTTGGATGTAAATCTAAAACAAGTAAGTCGCTATAGGGAGGCAAGACACGTGTAACAACGAATAAGAACTGGCCCACCTACGATCCCAAATCACATGGCTTACGCGAAGGGGGACCCCAGGGGTGGAAAAGATGCTGAAAAAGAGACTGGTGTGGTCCGCACCCTTCGACATCTGGTCGCCATAAGGAGCAGGGTTCCCCGCCATCAGCTGCGATGTTCTGTTCACGCAGCTGCTAGTTGCCTTGGCAACGCAATCTCCCTGCGCCAGAGCAAAGCGCATAAACAAAGACTATTCCGAATCTCATTTTACCGTTGCTCCGTAAACACAGCGTCCGAATCTTCTGCTTCTCTTTAGAGTGGATTTATTGCTGGACTGTTGATTTTAACTGCAACTGTCTTGGGGCCATTTCCGCTGTAATAACAAAACTTCTTTTTCATCATTTGTTTTAACAATCTGCAAAAATGAAGAGGTGTATTTGCCATGGCAGTTCTTAGGCACAACCAGATGGATTTTCGAATCAACTAAGTCAGTTATTGGGGTTCCTTTTATCAGTGGCATACCTGAGAAACTCGGATGTAGGTAAAAACACCCCCAGGAAAAAAATACCCCCGGAGAAAATACCCCCGAAAATTGAAAAGCGGAAAAAATGCCCCCGGAAAAAATACCCCCAGAACAAACGGTTCACTGTAAACTGCCACACAGGAACACTGATGTGTGGCAGTGTTCCGGTGTGGCAATTTACCGGCAACCCTGCCACACATCTTCAGCAACTTGGCTACAAAAGTTCAAGGGGGGGGGGGGTCTATAAAGATTGCCGTGTCTGGGCCTACATTGATAACTGAATTGGGAAACGAATTTCGGGAAAACGTTCCATGTAAGCCAAGCGAGAATTGGACATTAATTTGAAGAAATAAATTGCCGAGGATCCGAGATACACTTGGTGGTGGTGGTGGGGGGGGGGGGGGGGGGCTCTGCCCCGAACTTCCGCAATATTATATTCTGGGTCGCTGGAGTCTGTCTGTGTATCCAGGAAGTTCCCCTTGAAGTGTCCGCGTGGTCCATGAGCTTGGTGGGTGGCTTTCCTCCAAAATGTTAAAATGCACGTAGAGCTGTAAACATTAGTACCATGTTTTATACAATGATTCTGAACACGACCACGAATTTTCAGGAGGGTGGGGTAACCCCCATTTCTAAGAGCTATTCAGGGGTAAAATCGAGGATACACTGACCGACTCTAGAGGTCCAGAATATAAAATTACGGAAGTTGGGGGTAGAGCCCTCCAAACCAAGCAACTCGTATCCCTCTCACAGGCTTCACCAAATTTCTGGGGGAGGGGGAAGGGCATGCATAGTTTACCATTAAACACAACATGAAGCATAGAAATTACGAGCAAATCCCTTACCTTGAAGACTTGTCTGCGCTCTTAGAAACTTGCACCCCACTTTCCTGAAAATTCGTGGTCGTGTAGAGAATCATTATGTAAAGCATGTTTCTAATGGTTACAGCTGTACGGCCATTTCAACATTTTGGGGACCCCCCCCCCAAAGCTCACGGACCTCGCGGGCGCTTCAAGGGGAACAGCCTGGATACACTGAGAGACTCCAGCGGCCCAGAATCTAATATTACGGAAGTTGGGGGTTGAGCCCCCCCCCCCCCAAGTGTACCTCAGATTCTCGGCAATTTATTTCTTCAAATTAAAGTACAATTCTCGCTTGGCTTACATTGAAAGTTTTCGCGAAATTCGTTTCGCAATTCAGTTATCAATGTAGGCCCAGAAACGGCAATCTTTATAGCCCCCCCCTCTTGAACTTTTGTAGCCAAGTTGCTGAAGATGTGTGGCAGGGTTGCCGGTAAATTGCCACACCGGAACACTGCCACACATCAGTGTTCCTGTGTGGCAGTTTATAGTGAACCGTTTGTTCTGGGGGTATTTTTTCCGCTTTTCAGTTTTCGGGGTATTTTTTCCCGGGGGTATTTTTACCGTTTACCGAGAAACTCGGGTCCCAACCACAAAAACTATCTTCGAGGCCCTTTTGTGAAAATCGATTAGATTTCAATTTTTGAAAATTTTAAATTCCATATTATTATTATTTCAATTACTGAAAATTTTAATTTTCATATTATTAACAGGTTTTATGAGCGTTTTAATAATGCAAGTTGTTTGGAAATAGAGGTAATTTTCGTAAAACCAAAATTGTTGCCCTAGCTTTAAACGAATACAAAATATTACAAAACACTACATATACATTTTATTCTTTAGAGAACTAGCCATCTCTGAAATTGCCGCCCCGGTGGCGCAGTGGTCTAAGGCGTTGGTCTCTGATCATTCGTCCGTAAGGGGTCCGGGTTCGAATCCCGGTCAGACGTGGATGTTGTGCTTGTCCTACGGCACTGGCTCTCTCCCTTCCCTGGAAGTAGTGACCCTAAATTAGGGACGGGCGACTGCTTATAGCCCATTGAGTTGCTCACGGTGGTCGTTAAACCTCCATTCAAAAAAAAAATCAAAAAAAAATCGCTGAAATTATTTTGGAAATTCTATTATTTTAGAGAACTAACCATCTCTTTGAAATTCATCACGATCACACACACACACACACACAACTGTCGTATGATAGCGTCTGATGATCTCTTCCATGAAAGCGTTATGTTCGGCTGGAACATAACGCTTTCATGAAAAGATCATCAAGAACCGCAGAGCCCCATGGAAGCGTTATGTTCCGGTTGGAACATAAAACGCTTTCATGGGGCTCCACAGTTTTGGAAATAAAAATAAAATTATTTTCCGTAGAATCTTTTATTATTCTTATTATTACTTTTTAAAATTTTATTCCACGAGGCTCTTAAAAATAATTTTTTATTCATTTATTTCCAATGTCCCCACTTTCAAATAAGTTATCGTTAGGCTAGTAATTGTTCCGCGGCGCGAACTTCCGCGATTTTTTTTTCGCGAATATCAAATTTATCTGCGAATTTCGATTTTGGTCCTATTTTTGCCTAATTTCTATCATAATTTTTACATTATTTTTCATATTTAAATAATTTTAATACTGCCTTCATTAGAATTTACGCGAAAAATATACCGCAAAGTAATCCTACTCCAAAGTTCAAACCAGAACTTTAAACCTGGAGTCAAGATTGTTCGTTACGAAGAGAATTTTATCGAACAAGCTCTTCCCCCCTCCCGTGGTGCATTCTGATCGTTCGTCAAAAAGGGGGCCGGGTTCGAATCCCGTGAGGCATGGATGTTTGTCATACAGCACTGGTTCTTTCTCTTCCCTGGAACCAATGGCCTTACATTAGGAACGGGTGACTGCTCACGGTGGTCGTTAAATCCCCCAATCACAAAAAAAAAAAAAAAAAAAAAAAAAGAGTTTAAGAGACTCCAAGTACTACGGATTTCGCGTAGTTATGATGGAAATCGTCAGTCCGCTACGGAAAACATCGAGTATGCTACGGAAATCGAAAATCTCAGTGCAATAACGATATTAAACATCTGTGTAAAGTTTATTAAAAAGAGAATGTTAAATTGATCTCGTTTTTTGTTTTCTGTCATGAAAATTCGCAATATTGTATGTTTGTTGAGAATCTTTAAAGGTTTTTTTTTTTTTTGCCCTCTATGTAAAATATGCCAAAATGGCAATAACTGTTCCCGGTGAACTATAAACCGCTGTCGCGATAAGCCACTATTCGTCCTCTGTCGAACTCCGAAACGTGCTGGAATGACTGCCGTATTCTGGGACGAGGCATCAGGAAGCTTCCCACGAATAGGTCCGGCAGCACAACACACTTCCACTACTTACACCTAGCCTTCTGTGCACCCTTCTTATAGTGCTTATCGGTGGAGTGCCGGACGCACATGATTTGTATATGTCCTGCAATGCTAATCGTTTGAATGTCCTCTCGCGGGCGACGTATGCTGCGAATTTCAGGCTAATCGGATGCTTCCTTCTTGGAGTTGCATTTTGGGTGGCCAGCAGTGTATATAATATATAGATTAGAATGTATTACTCATCTTCATCTATGTATATAGATTATAATTTATTACTCATCTTCATCTATGTATATAGATTAGAATTTATTACTCATCTTCATCTATGTATATAGATTAGAATTTATTACTCATCTATATAACATATTATAATTTATTGCTCATCTCATCATCATCATCATTGCCAACCATTATCAATCCACTGCTGGACGAAGGTCTCCCCAAGTTTCCTCCACAACGGTCTGTCTTGTGCCAGTCTCCTCCATGTCACCCCTGCATACTTTCGAATTTCATCCACCCATCTCCCATGTGGTCTTCTTCTGGGTCTTTTCCTGTCCCTTGGAATACAATCTAAAATTTCGGCTGTCCATCGATGATCTGTCCTTCTGGCAGTATGTCCAGCCCATTGCCATTTCAGGGATTTAACTCTGATCATGATGTCTTCCACTCTTGTCATCTTTCGGATCCACGAGTTCCTCTTCTTATCTCTCCTGGTTACACCAAGTATGCACCTCTCCATGCTACTTTGAGTTGTCTGCAGCCTTTGTATGTCTCTTTTAGTTAAGGTCCACGTCTCTGCACCATACGTAAGCACTGGAAGGATGCATTGATCAAACACTTTTCTTTTAAGACATAATGGCATATTGCTCTTGAAAATTATGCTGTTTCTTCCAAAAGCTCTCCAGGCAAGTTTTGTACGCCGATTAATTTCTTCATCAATGTGACCCTCACTTGATATCTGCTGTCCAAGATAAACGTACGTGTCTGTTATCTCCAGCTTTTCTCCATCAATCGATAAATCTTCATTTCTTGTAAAAGCATTGAACATCACTTTTGTCTTCTGAAAGTTCATTGTTAATCCCACTTCTTTACTCTTGTCAGCAAGTTCCTGGATCATACTCTGCAGCTCTGATGGGGTAGTTGCAAAAATGACTACGTCATCAGCAAAACGAAGGTGGGTTAGATAATCTCCATTAATGCTCATCTACATGTGTATATATGTAGATTAGAATTTATTACTCATCTATATAACAGATTATAATTTATTGCTCATCTACATGTGTATATATGTAGATTAGAATTTATTACTCATCTATACATATAGAGTAGAATTTATTACTCATCTATACATATAGAGTAGAATTTATTACTCATCTATACATATAGAGTAGAATTTATTACTCATCTATACATATAGAGTAGAATTTATTACTCATCTAGAACCATTTTAATCACTGCGTCAGAGACACTGAATGACACTTACAGCAGCGATCATAATACGCTTAAAAAAACAATAATCGTCCATCATTTGAAAGCTCAGTTTATTATCTTCCCAGGTAAATCATCGATAACATCGTCATGAACTTCACTGCCACAAAAGAAAAATGAAAAGAGCATCCGTGCTGTAGAACCCTAAACGAGATTGCCGAGTTCCACCAATTTACTTTGTCCTTTGTCTACAAGATCAACAGCAAGGTCGACAACGCAGAAAACCCTGACGACATCGCTACCAAGCACAAGAAGTATGACCGTCGCTCCTACACCATCCGGATGCCCGGGTTTGTCACCAAGGTGCAAGGGATAATGGACAACGACCCCAGGAAATCAATGAACGCCTTATCCAAGAAGCGTGACCGTCGCTTCGACACCATCAGGACGCCAGTGATTGTCACCAAGGTGCAAGGGATGGTGGCCAACGATCCTAAGAAGTAAATGAACGCCTTGTCCAAGAAGCATGACCGTCGCTCTGACACCATCAGGACGCCCGAGATTATCACCAAGGTGCAAGGGATGGTGGACAGCGATCCCACGAAATCAATGAATGCCTTATCCAAGAAGCATGACCGTCGCTTCGACACCATCAGGACGCCCGTGATTGTCACCAAGGTGCAAGGGATGGTGGCCAACGACCCCAGGAAATCAATGAACGACTTATCCAAGAAGCATGACCGTCGCTTCGACACCATCAGGACGCCAGTGATTGTCACCAAGGTGCAAGGGATGGTGGCCAACGATCCTAGGAAGTAAATGAACGCCTTGTCCAAGAAGCATGACCGTCGCTCTGACACCATCAGGACGCCCGAGATTACCACCAAGGTGCAAGGGATGGTGGACAGCGATCCCACGAAATCAATGAATGCCTTATCCAAGAAGCATGACCGTCGCTTCGACACCATCAGGACGCCCGTGATTGTCACCAAGGTGCAAGGGATGGTGGCCAACGATCCCAGGAAGTAAATGAACGCCTTGTCCAAGAAGCATGACCGTCGCTCTGACACCATCAGGACGCCCGAGATTATCACAAAGGTGCAAGGGATGGTGGACAGCGATCCCACGAAATCAATGAATGCCTTATCCAAGAAGCATGACCGTCGCTTCGACACCGTCAGGACGCCCGTGATTGTCACCAAGGTGCAAGGGATGGTGGCCAACGATCCCAGGAAGTAAATGAACGCCTTGTCCAAGAAGCATGACCGTGGCTCTGACACCATCAGGACGCCCGAGATTATCACCAAGGTGCAAGGGATGGTGGACAGCGATCCCACGAAATCAATGAATGCCTTATCCAAGAAGCATGACCGTCGCTTCGACACCATCAGGACGCCAGTGATTGTCACCAAGGTGCAAGGGATGGTGGCCAACGATCCCAGGAAGTAAATGAACGCCTTGTCCAAGAAGCATGACTGTCGCTCTGACACCATCAGGACACCCGAGATTATCACCAAGGTGCAAGGGATGGTGGACAGCGATCCCACGAAATCAATGAATGCCTTATCCAAGAAGCATGACCGTCGCTTCGACAACATCAGGACGCCCGTGATTGTCACCAAGGTGCAAGGGATGGTGGCCAACGATCCCAGGAAGTAAATGAACGCCTTGTCCAAGAAGCATGACCGTCGCTCTGACACCATCAGGACGCCCGAGATTATCACAAAGGTGCAAGGGATGGTGGACAGCGATCCCACGAAATCAATGAATGCCTTATCCAAGAAGCATGACCGTCGCTTCGACACCTTCAGGACGCCCGTGATTGTCACCAAGGTGCAAGGGATGGTGGCCAACGATCCCAGGAAGTAAATGAACGCCTTGTCCAAGAAGCATGACCGTCGCTCTGACACCATCAGGACACCCGGGCTTGTCCCCAAGGTGCAAGGGATGGTGGACAGCGATCCCACGAAATCAATGAATGCCTTATCCAAGAAGCATGACCGTCGCTTCGACACCATCAGGACGCCCGTGATTGTCACCAAGGTGCAAGGGATGGTGGCCAACGATCCCAGGAAGTAAATGAACGCCTTGTCCAGGAAGCATGACCGTCGCTCTGACACCATCAGGACGCCCGAGATTATCACCAAGGTGCAAGGGATGGTGAACAGCGATCCCAAGAAATCAATGAATGCCTTATCCAAGAAGCATGACCGTCGCTTCGACACCATCAGGACGCCCGTGATTGTCACCAAGGTGCAAGGGATGGTGGCCAACGATCCCAGGAAGTAAATGAACGCCTTGTCCAAGAAGCATGACCGTCGCTCTGACACCATCAGGACGCCCAAGATTATCACCAAGGTGCAAGGGATGGTGGACAGCGATCCCACGAAATCAATGAATGCCTTATCCAAGAAGCATGACCGTCGCTTCGACACCATCAGGACGCCCGTGATTGTCACCAAGGTGCAAGGGATGGTGGCCAACGATCCCAGGAAGTAAATGAACGCCTTGTCCAAGAAGCATGACAGTGGCTCTGACACCATCAGGACGCCCGAGATTATCACCAAGGTGCAAGGGATGGTGGACAGCGATCCCACGAAATCAATGAATGCCTTATCCAAGAAGCATGACCGTCGCTTCGACACCATCAGGACGCCCGTGATTGTCACCAAGGTGCAAGGGATGGTGGCCAACGATCCCAGGAAGTAAATGAACGCCTTGTCCAAGAAGCATGACCGTGGCTCTGACACCATCAGGACGCCAGTGATTGTCACCAAGGTGCAAGGGATGGTGGCCAACGATCCCAGGAAGTAAATGAACGCCTTGTCCAAGAAGCATGACCGTCGCTCTGACACCATCAGGACACCCGGGCTTGTCACCAAGGTGCAAGGGATGGTGGACAGCGATCCCACGAAATCAATGAATGCCTTATCCAAGAAGCATGACCGTCGCTTCGACACCATCAGGACGCCCGTGATTGTCACCAAGGTGCAAGGGATGGTGGCCAACGATCCCAGGAAGTAAATGAACGCCTTGTCCAAGAAGCATGACTGTCGCTCTGACACCATCAGGACGCCCGAGATTATCACAAAGGTGCAAGGGATGGTGGACAGCGATCCCACGAAATCAATGAATGCCTTATCCAAGAAGCATGACCGTCGCTTCGACACCTTCAGGACGCCCGTGATTGTCACCAAGGTGCAAGGGATGGTGGCCAACGATCCCAGGAAGTAAATGAACGCCTTGTCCAAGAAGCATGACCGTCGCTCTGACACCATCAGGACGCCCGAGATTATCACCAAGGTGCAAGGGATGGTGGACAGCGATCCCACGAAATCAATGAATGCCTTATCCAAGAAGCATGACCGTCGCTTCGACACCATCAGGACGCCCGTGATTGTCACCAAGGTGCAAGGGATGGTGACCAACGATCCCAGGAAGTAAATGAACGCCTTGTCCAAGAAGCATGACCGTCGCTCTGACACCATCAGGACGCCCGAGATTATCACCAAGGTGCAAGGGATACCGCGCTGCAGCAGCTAGGTTTCTAAGGCTACGGATCTCCTCCTCGCATGTGACCTTGTTCGATGAGAGTTGGAAGGCTCGCTTTGCTCGGTACCTGAAAAGCGCATATTTGCGTGCGGCCGGGCCTACTGAGTCAGGCAGTATGGGGTTGTCCACGTGGGTGGGTTTGTAGTAGAGCTCTGTGCTAAGCGCTCCAGAGGGTAATCTTCTTACCAGTACATCCAGAAAAGGTATCGCACCTCCTGCACCTGTTCAATGCTAAAGCAAAGCTTCGATACGCTAGAGAAACTTATGCTGAGACAACTGGGAATAGACCCTGCATAGCACATGCAAAGCTATGAGGTATGAGTTAGAAAGCATCTTACCCACTCATCTTCGGTCGTCGGCCTTTGTCTGGCCGGACGAAGATTATGTGCTCTTGCGATCTACCTACAACTCACTGTCCTATCTCGGTTGCGGTAATACACTGGCGGAAAGTGAAAAAAAACACCAAGAAGGAGACGTCTGATACCAACGAAATTTATACAGCATAATAACGGAATACAGAGGATAACGTGATCAAAACATTATGGCAAAATACAGCTGTATTTGCTGGTAAACTGAAAAATAACATTTCCATGTAACATGGTTAGTACGAGGTTGAATCGCCATGAACTGCGTCACACTCACTGTGCAATTCTGGCATGGAGTCTGTCGTACAGATGTTGGATGTAAGTTTGGGGTATTGGGTTCTAAGCATCCTCAACCTGGACGCGTAAATCGGGGATGGTCGTGGCTGGCCGTGGAGACCGGATAAGTCGTTGTCCCATAAAATCCGACATGTGCTCAAATCCGGTGAACGTGCAGGCCATGGAAGTTGTCTCACACCCTGAAGTGCATGTTGCGTTGCACGTGCCGTGTGTGGGTGTGCGTTATCTTTCTGGAAAACACCACGATGGACCGACCTTACAAATGGCACAACAACGGGCTGAATGATGTTGTTGATGTAGGAGGTGCTGTTTAACGTACCCGGTACAAACACTAGTTGTGTACGGGAGTGATAGCTGATCGCTCCCCACACCAGGAGACCAGGTGTAGGCCCTGTGCGTCGCTGGCGGATGCAAGAAGGGTGGAGACGCTACCCTGTGCGTCTGCGAACACGCATACGGCCATCGAATTCTCCCAAGCAGAATCTGCTTTCATCGCTGAACACGACAGATCGCCACTGCGTTCTCCAGTGCAGACGCTGGCGACCCCACTGCAGCCGTTCCTGACTGTGGGCTGGAGTCAGAGGTACACATGCCAGAAGCACACGTGCATGTAGTCCTGCATCCAGTAGACGGTTGCGGATTTTTCGCACAGTCACCTCAGGTGCAACGGCAGCTCGGATTTGCGTCGTAGTGGATGTTCTGCTTGCCAACGCCGCTCTTCTTATGCGTCGATCGGTCCGCTCATCAGTCCGTCTGTGACTCCCGTGTGGGAATGTTCCTCAGTCCATCTACGCCACCATCGTACCACCACCGATACTTCCCGTCCAATTCGCTCCGCAATACGACGATACGACCACCCGGCCTCGCAGAGTCCGACTAGACGACCTCGCTCAAAGTCCGATAACTGCTGAAATCGTACACGTCTTCCATGTCCAGACATTGCAGCTTCTTCAGGGTCTTCGCACGTGTCCGTACGCCGACGACTGATTACATTCACTTCGCCGTACTCCTTAAATACCACCGACGATAATTTGCATATTATGCTGTGCTGTGGCGTAAACGCTCACCGGTTGGTCCCGAAATTAACATCACACCTACGTAAACTCGACCCCATTAACATATGTAAATTTCATGATCGTCCGCCATTTCCTTCTTGGTGTTCTTTTTTCACTTTCCGCCAGTGTATCAGTGGATCGCAAAACTTAAGAAATATACTAAAACTGACTCCTAACACTCATCGCGTAGCTCCTAAGCTCCAGCTTCGTAAACTCTCAGTCCTTAGGTTTATCTCTCCATTTACTATAAAATTTATTAAGGCCAAATATGCATATTGCCTAATTACTTTAATTAAATGTTACCGGAATACGAAGGATTTTCGCGGTAACATATGGAAGGGCGTGTTAAACCCATCGCTGTTTCGTATGAAACACAACGTAATACACTTATGTCGACCCTGAGTTTGGTGATCCTGAAATAGGCAACCCTAACATAACCTCATCGTTGACGCCACTAGGCAAAATTTGGGCGTGGTTTGTTTATGCAGTTCTTTTTGGAAGTTTTACTTAATCCCACTTGGTTCGCTGGACGCAGTAATACAACGAATCTGTACCATTTGAATGTTAAGGCGAAAACCTGATACATCTTTCTCCGGCAAATCGAAACAAATTGTAGTGTAATGTTTAGGACACTTCCTCGTTGACACAATGCACAAAAAAGGGGGGGGGTATCAGATGTAGATCAGTTACTGGTATCTTAAATTAGGCAGCTTTAAAGGCGTTCTGTGGTCAAAACTTCGCAAACATTCAGAGAAACGCACCAACGGTTTCGGCGCGCTCGCAGACCGTTACAATTTCTTTTTCATGTTCTAATAACAACAACAGAAGGACGGACGAGAGTTACGGAATACCCAAAAGAGCAACAACCTTAAGAATTTTATCTCTAATCAAGCATGGCTGTGATGAGACACTTGCCAAGCGGCGTCAACTACTACTTGTTTGAACCCTTGCGTCAAAAGCCTCGTGTCAGGACAAGTTAACCGTTTACACCCGAAAAGAAAGGAAGTGAAGGGAAAAAAATATCCTCAAATGACCTTAAATGACCATTGAAGCAAGCTAATGACAATACCGTCACGGTACAAGTTACAATTATCATGTGCAAACAATAATAAGCATCGTGTTACATCGGGCGATTTTTTATAGAACTTTTTTCTTATTCCTTGATGGCACGGAATTCTCATTAAGTTGCTTAAGAAGAAACGGGGAGTGAGACGAGGTGGAGTGTGTTATTTCTTTGGGAGACAACTTCCCACTAGATCACGTGATCGAGGTCACCGTTTGCCTTGGTGCATGCACTTACTCCATTAGTAACGCCGTTAATCCACCCCATCTCGTAACCATGACGACGGACATGGCAGCCCCTCCATTCATACAGCCTTGATTCTCTCTCTCTCTCTCTCTCTCTTTTTACACGCTATCCCCATAGTATCAGCATCAACTGCATTCTGATGAAAGAGAGGATTAAAGATCGCACAAAATTTCCTGCGCCTATAAATAAATAAATAAATAAACAAATAAGAACAATGTCCAGTTGAATGCGGAATAATTGACAACAGGGAGAAAACGAGAAAGAAATTTTGTTACGTGTACTATTGTTGTAGTCTCTAATTCCGCAGAATGGATCTTATTCACCTTGCACTGCATCATGGGAAGAAAGCTCGGTGCTTGAGGACCAACAGTTTGTTTACGTTTATCTGCGCACTGATTACAGAGGTTCTTTCTTTCTTTCTTTCTGTGATAGGAGATTTAACGACCACCGTGAGCAACTCAATGGGCTATAAGCAGTCGCCCGTCCCTAATTTAGGGTCACTGGTTCCAGGGAAGGGAGAGAGCCAGTGCCGTAAGACAAACACAACATCCATGCCTCACCGGGATTCGAACCCGGACCCCGTTCGGACGAATGATCAGAAGCCATCGCTTAGACCACTGAGGTTCATCCAGGAATTTTATACTGGAAGGGTGCTGAAAAACTTTGGGGGGTTGTTGAAAAATATGGAAGGAGTAGACGAAAGCAACTTTTTCGAAGACTGAATTTTTTAATCTTTTTTCGCATCTAGTAATAAAAAATGGCGAAATGTTGAATATATTATAGTTAAGAATGGTTAAAACTGGAACCCCCCCCCGAAAAAAACAAACTACTCACGGTTATTTTGTTCTTATGCTGTTTTTATTTTTTATCTTTCATGTTTAAATGCTTCCCTGAAAAAGGCAAAACCAACTATGTACAACGGCCGTTCCATAAAACGGAGAGTAAAATCACACAAAATGAAGAAATATAGGTACAGCAAAATATATGTTATTCTTCCTCAAAGTATCTTCCCTCGGATCCACTTTTCAAAGCATGTGGCGAAGGCATACTGTGGTAGCTGCTTTAGCAACTCCTGTGCAGCTTGAATAACGTCAGCATCTGTGCTGAATGTTGAGCCACGGAACTTCCCCTTCATTCTTGGAAACAACCAGAAATCGCACGGGGCGAGCTCGGGACTGTAGGCAGGCTGTGGCATGACTTCAATACTGCATTTCGTAAGAAACGATTGAACACAAGCAGCCACATGGGGGGGGGGTATCATGGTGTAGGATTCACTTGCCAACCAGTTCCGGTCGCTTAATCGATATGTGTCGCTTTAAGACTGAAATGTAATACTTAGTATTGACAGTAATTTGTGGAGAAACGGCATGCTGGTAGACTTCACCTTTATGCTCGAAGAAAATTATCATCATCATCTTCCCAGCTGTTTGGTATGGCGGACTTTTTCCGGAGGAGGCAAGCCTGCGTGCTTCCAGGCACTCGATTCGCGCTTCGTGAGGGGGTTGAAATAGTGGACCCATGTTTAATCGGTAGTTATTATTGTGTTTAGAAAGTTTGGATCCTTTGCAATCATTTGTTCCCACTCATGACACACCTGAACTCTGGCTGTCGCCCCAGTGGCGCAGTGATCTAAGCGATGGCCTCTGATCATTCGTCCGAAAGGGGTCAGGGTTTGAATCCCGGTGAGGCATGGATGTTGCGTTCGTCTCACGGCACTGGCTCCCTCCCTTCCCTGGAACCAGTGATCCTAAATTAGACACTCATTGCGCGCTTCGTGAGGTGGTCGAAATAGTGGACCCATGTTTCATCGGCAGTTATTACTGTGTTTAGAAAGTTTGGATCCTTTGCAATCATTTGTTTCCACTCATAACACACCTGAACTCTGGCTAACAATTGTTCTCTCGTCAGGTGATGAGGTACCCATCTGGAATACACGCACGATGTAGCAGTAATTTGTCGCGTAGAATGCGGAATGCCGACGTTTTTGAAATATTAGTTGACGCCGCTATGTCTTCACATGTCATTCGTCGATCTTCTTGCAGGATTGTCCAAACAGTGTTAACAATACGTTCCCTAACAACACTTTCAGGTCGACCAGGACTAGGAGCGAGTTCTACCGACAAACGCCCTTTTTCGAAATCATAAAAATCGTTGACTCACCCAAACATTTATCTTTGTAGGCTTTTTCATTAAATAAACTGTTTCTGGAGCCGTTATACCCAAACGATAGCAAAAGTTTATCGCACAACGCATTTCACTTTTTTTTTGATTGATTGGAGGTTTACTGACCACCGTGAGCAACTCAATGGGCTATAAGCAGTCGCCCGTCCCACCTTTAGGGTCACTGATTCCAGGGAAGGGAGAGAGCCAGTGCCATAAGACAAACACAACATCCATGCTTCACCGGGATTGGAACCAGGACCCATCTCGGACGAATGATCAGAAGCCATCGCTTAGACCACTGCTCCACCGGCCATTTCACTTCTTAACTCTGAAGCACTCCCTTCCATAGCTGTATGGCGAAATGCAGACGTAACTGCGCAATAACAAAACCAGAATAGTCTGCCACGGCTAATAACTGTTGCCACAGATACTTCCTTAATTCACTTAGTCGTCTGCGTGGTTAGTTTTCCCCTTCGCACTGCTGCCATCTCAAGAAAAATTACTCTCACTTTTTATGGAACGGCCTTTGTATTAACATCCTTTTGTGTGACGGCGGAGTGGTCTAAACGATGGCTAATAACCATTCGTCTGGGTTAGAATCCTAGTGAGGTATTGATGTTGTGTGTGTCTTACGGCACTGGCTCTCTCCCTTCCCTGGAGCCAGTGGCTTTAGAGACGGGCGATTGCTTATAGCTTATTGAGTTGCTCACGGTGGTCGTTAAACCCTCCATTAAAAAAAAAAAAAAAAAAAAAGAATAAATAGGGCGGGACAGTTGCCCCGGGCGCAGGTTAAGACAGGGCAAATATCACTATTTACAATCTGATTAAAAACTGGAAATGAAGCTCTTGTACCAGTTTCTGGTACAGTTTTTTCGCACCATACAGAGGACGTTCACGAATTTTTAGAACGATTTTCCAGCAATGTAATTAATCATAATGTAATTAATCATTGGTCGTTCTGGGTGGTGTAGTGGTTAGCATACCTAGGCGTTTTCTGGGAGACGCGGGTTCGAGTCCCGCTCCAGGACGATGAAAAATTTCAAGTTTTCGGATATTATCTGACTTACCATCCTTGTCACATTTACGCCAAAAATCGGATTGTCACCTTCAAAATTTGTATTATATGGCGTAATCCCGTATTTCTTTCATGATTTATCTGCTTCTCCGGGCAATTACGGGATAGGATTATTAACCTCCAGATTCGCTAAACATGAATGCCGGTTGCTTCGACTAGCGAATCCTGTGATGGTTAAATTCAAATTGATCGGAAACTTGAAACTTGGTCGTTCTGGGTGGTGTAGTGGTTAGCATACCTAGGCGTTTTCTGGGAGACGCGGGTTCGAGTCCCGCTCCAGGACGATGAAAAATTTCAAGTTTTCGGATATTATCTGACTTACCATCCTTGTCACATTTACGCCAAAAATCGGATTGTCACCTTCAAAATTTGTAATGTCATCTATCATCATCATTGTCAACCATTATCAATCCACTGCTGGACGAAGGTCTCCCCAAGTTTCCTCCACAACGGTCTGTCTTGTGCCAGTCTCCTCCATGTCACCCCTGCATACTTTCGAATTTCATCCACCCATCTCCCATGTGGTCTTCTTCTGGGTCTTTTCCTGTCCCTTGGAATCCAATCTAAAATTTCGGCTGTCCATCGATGATCTGTCCTTCTGGCAGTATGTCCAGCCCATTGCCATTTCAGGGATTTAACTCTGATCATGATGTCTTCCACTCTTGTCATTTTTCGGATCCACGTGTTCCTCTTCTTATCTCTCCTGGTTACACCAAGCATGCACCTCTCCATGCTACTTTGAGTTGTCTGCAGCCTTTGTATGTCTCTTTTAGTTAAGGTCCACGTCTCTGCACCATACGTAAGCACTGGAAGGATGCATTGATCAAACACTTTTCTTTTAAGACATAATGGCATATTGCTCTTGAAAATTATTCTGTTTCTTCCAAAAGCTCTCCAGGCAAGTTTTGTACGCCGATTAATTTCTTCATCAATGTGACCGTCATTTGATATCTGCTGTCCAAGATAAACGTACGTGTCTGTTATCTCCAGCTTTTCTCCATCAATCGATAAATCTTCATTTCTTGTAAAAGCATTGAACATCACTTTTGTCTTCTGAAAGTTCATTTTTAATCCCACTTCTTTACTCTTGTCAGCAAGTTCCTGGATCATACCCTGCAGCTCTGATGGGGTAGTTGCAAAAATGACTACGTCATCAGCAAAACGAAGGTGGGCTAGATAATCTCCATTAATCTTTATCCCTTTGTTTTCCCAGTTCAGTGCTTGAAAGACATTTTCCAATGTGGCATTAAAGAGCTTCGGAGATATGGTGTCACCTTGTCTCACTCCCTTTCCAATTTTTATGTGTGTTGTATTTTCAAACAGCCGAATCTTTGCACTTGCATTTTCATAGATGTTATTAAGTAATTAATGTTTAATTCACTTTCTAAAATGTTCTATCTGATTAGCCCTGGACTATAAACTTACATCTACATTTCCAAGATAACAGGGCATTTCTTAAGATTGGTATTTTACTGCTTTCCGTAGTCAATCATTGTTTTAGGTCTACGTTTTGTGAAAATAGAAGCTTGTCCGCGTCCCCTCACTCCGGAGTAAGTCGCTCTCCCAACTGAGCTACGCGGACAGAATGCCTCGCTGCAGATTTGTCGTCTTGACCCATGTTTTCACCTCTGTGGTACGTCACATCATCTTCCTCTTAATTTATTTATTTATTTTTTTTTTTTTGAAGCGAAGTAGGAATTTTTCATTAATTCCAAACAATATGTGGAACAAACATCACACATTTTTCGAAGAACCCAACGGCCAGTGGATCCATTTAACACAATCGGGCGCCAATGTGAAAACATATAAATTTATCCACGACGGGCATCGAAACCGTATCCCCCTCACTCCGGAGTAAGTCGCTCTCCCAAGTGAGCTAGCTACGCGGGCACAATGTCTCGTGCAGATTTCTCGTCTTGACACATATTTTCACCTCTGTAATACGTCACAGTTTAGAAAGCGCTCTTTTTGTTAGGCCGAAGGCGCAATAGTCCATTGGTGACACATTAGGGGATTTTGAAGGAATATGAGCAAAATGTATAGATTTGATACATGTCTCTTTTTCATTTTTTCAAGAAATAGAGTGGTAGATTTGAATGTATGACTGATAGCCTTATCCTGTTGTACTTCTGGGCTCTGTGGATAACGAAATGGTATTTATTTCCTCTTTAAATGCAGGAGTTAAAACATTATTTTGGTAATACAGTCGAACCCACTTAGTGGAATAACCTATTTGTCATAAGAAAATATTCCGATAAGCGGGATATTCCATTATTCGGGATGTCTCCAAATAAATGCACATACCTATGCATTTACATACGAACTCAAGTACGTATAACTACCTAGGTAAATACGTAGTGAAATTTTTTTTTATAGAACAGATAAAATCTAAGTTAAATGTTGCTTTAAAGCGACTTAAATTTTTATACAGTACAGCACTGTACACATAATAGCGTACAATTTCATAAAATATAGTACAGTACATATGTACAGTAGGCCTACTGTAGGTGTAACATTCATGGCTTGGCAAAATAATCAGTTATTTTACATTGCTTTTTTCGGAATTTAATAAATTTGTTGCCTGATTTTTCAGTTTATAATATGCGGAGAAGTTCACATTATTCTTATTTTACAAAAAGCGTCTTAAAATGCTGCATGCGTTATTCACTTCCGTATGAGAAGGTACTTCAATCTCCACATGATGATCATCATCATCTTCTATAATCTCCACAGTAAGAATCACACATTGTACGCGCGTTTCTGTCTGTAAACAATCACAACATAAATTCCAAGAAAGATGCCTTGAATAAAGAAACTGCTTTTCTCCTTTGTAACCTTGAAAGAGCAAAAGTTATTCCAATAACCGGGATTAATCCAATATTCTTATTCTATTAACCGGAGCGTTTTATCATTATGTATAAAGGTTGCCTTTAGGGGGCACAGGAATTCATTTCTTTTAAGCGGGATATTCCACTATCCGATATTCCATTAAGCGGGTTCGACTGTGCGTAGAATTGATTTCAACATTCTTTTCAACTCTTCTTATCTTTAATTTCCCATTGTATCAGAAACCAGCAACAATCATGAAACCTTTGCTGAAACATTCTTTGGATTCTTGGAACCAAGTTTGCAAGTCTTTTTCTGCTCTTTTGCTACAGTAAATTGATCCTTTTTACGCTTTCCAACCGTAGGTTGAAGAAGCGTGCATGCTCCAGCTTTGTCCATCTGTATGTCTGTCCACACGATAAATCCCGTAAAAACGGTCCGATTTCGATGAAATTTTAATATGTGGTAGGGGACAACTTGCGGAAGAACCCTATTGGAAATGGACGAAATGGGGTGAAAGGTCAGGACATAGGAGCGGGATTCATTCCATCGCCCTCATGCGTCATAACTTACGTAAAAATGCTTCTATTGCGACAAAACTTTAGTATGTTGTTCCGGAGGTATACTGAACCGGTGCTGTTAAATATCATCGAAATGGGGTCAAAGATCAGGGCACAGGAGCGATATTTATTCCACAGCCATTATCCTCATAACTTGAGTAAAAATGCTTCTATTGCGATAAAACTTTAATATGTTGTTCCGGAGGTATACTGAACGAATCAATAGTCAATGTGAGGAGGAAGGATTGTCTGCGCGCGATTTTTGGTATGTTTGAAAGCGTATCATGCATTGTATGATTTTACTAACTTGTTTTTTTGTTACAGTCGTTTAGGCAGATCCGTGCTTTTTTTTTTTTTTTGATTGGAGGTTTAACGACCACCGTGAGCAACTCAATGGGCTATAAGCAGTCGCCCGTCCCTAATTTAGGGTCACTGGTTCGAGGGAAGGGAGAGAGCCAGTGCCGTAAGACAAACACAACATCCATGCCTGACCGGGATGCGAACCCGGACCCCTTACGGACGAATGATCAGAGGCCAGTGCCTTAGACCACTGCGCCACCGGGGCGGCGATCCGTGCTTCATCAATAGTCACAATAAATTTCCATATTTCTTCGGCTAAGGGAGTTTCATAAAGAAGTCTACACCGTGTTCCGCGCTCAGCGACGTGCCTAGGCAAAAGGACGTGAACATTATGTTTTCGGTTCTTTTCAGATTCAAATCTTTGTTTATTACCTCGTTTACAGTTGATACAGAAATTTTTCACGACTTAGCGATTGCTATTTGGGTCGGTGATTTTTTTAAGACCAGAGAGCTTACTTTTGTAACAATCTTAATTGTAACCACCTTCTTTGGATATTCGTTTGGTGCTCTTTTTCCTGTTAAAAGCAATGCTTGACGATTTTCTCACTATTATTAATAATATTGCTTTTTTTACATTTACAGAGGCTATAATTCCATGATTTCCACAGCGTTCTTTAATTACAGAATACGAACATTTCTCTTCGTAAAGAGCAAAGACATAACCTTCTATCCAGCGCTAAATTAAATTTAACCTCAGCAGATGTTTCTTTCGTGTTTCATCTATCACGCTGCTGCCAGCTACAATTCTTCAAACTTCTTTTATTTCACGTAATTTCTTATGAAAAACGTTCTAGAAATGTGTGGACATCCTCTGTACTTTGTCATTTCTCCATTTACAGAAGTTGTAATATTCATCTCCATTTTCGGTAGCCTTGGCAGCCTAAAATTCGCATTTCTTGATCAAAAGGTTCAGCGGATTTTAGTTGCTCATATTCGAAAATGAAGCCGTTGTAGTACCTAAGTTGCAAGATAAGGATCCCGTTCACATTGTTGAAAATTCTCTGGGGGCTGTTCGATCATTACTGCAACTGCGAGCTACGATTGCCAGGTGCATTCGGTCCGTTTGATGTTACCAACTGCTTTGAACTCCGAAGTAGTTGGTAAAAGCAGTCTGAATTTGATTGTGCCTCCAATATATTGGGTTGATGCAGTTCACGCCGTTTTATTTCACGAGTGTTTCCCAGGTCAGTAGTGATGATGCAGATGGCCAGTTGTATATCAAAATGTAGCCAGTAATATCGTGTATCTAAATCATATTGCGTTGTGTGATTGTGGCTAATGGTTTTTTGGTTTTCAGGTCCGGAAGTATGGAGTGTCAAGTAGAGAGGAATGAACAATTCCGACATCTGCTCCTCTACGAGTTTAACAAGGGATCCACAGCCGCGGAGGCTACTCGACAATTTTGTGCATGCTATTGCTCCGAGGACAGCCCGCAAATGGTTTGAGCGGTTTCGAGGTGGCGATTTTGACCACAACCACTCTCCACGCTCAGGTCGTCCATCTCACTTTGATGAGGATCGTTTGAACCATCTCATCCACTTGAATCTGCGTCAAACCACACGAGAATTGGCCACTGAGATGGACTGTGATCAGGTCATAGCGGTGCGACACCTAAAACGTATGGGAAAGGTCCAGATATTGGGGTCTTGGGTGCCTCACACTCTCGCCGAGGACAACAAGAATCAGCGTGTTGCCATATGTGGTTCCTTGTTCGCCCGTTATCGCGAATGTTCTCAGCAACACAAACCCTTTCCGTCACGTGTTGTTCCTGGAGATGAAAAGTGGTGCCTGTACGTGAATTTCAGGCATCGGAGGGAATGGTTAAGCCCAAACAAGACGCCCATGCCACGTCCGAAACATGACCTTCATCCTGCGAAGGTCATGTGTGTTTGGTGGGACATGGAAGGCATCTTTCACTGAGAAATGCTGCCGAGGAATCGGACCATCAACGCTGCACTCTATTGTGAGCAACTCCGCCGTGTGGAGGGAGCAGTTCAGCAGAAACGGCCACATCGGTGCTTTGGTGTCCTTCTCCAACATGATAACGCACGTCCTCACAGTGCAAACTTGACCAAAATGTCCATTCAGGACATGAAATGGAAGATCCTTTCACATCCGGCCTATTCTCCAGATGTCGCCCCTTCAGACTATCTCCTGTTCCGATCTCTGTCGAATGCACTCTGTGGCAGAACGTTCAACAATGACGTTGATCTCCAGAATTTCCTTGATGATTTCTTCGCAGCAAAACCAGCAGGTTTTTTTTTCAAGAATGGAATTGCAGACCTACCCAGACGTTGGGACGTGTTGCTGAGAACATTCGCGATAAGTTGATTGATTCCGTTTTCCCTTCTGATGTAACACATTCCTGGAGTGCGGTGAAAAAAACGGCATGAACTTATGCATCAACCCAATAGAAATAACGGATAACATTGGGAGGTGTGACATTAATTCGTTTTGACGCGAAGTGTACATTTGTGTGTGTGTGTGTGTGTGTGTGTGCGTGTGTGCGCGCGCGCATGTAAAGCCCCCGGTGACGCAGGGATCTGCAGAGATGGAGACGGGTCACGGGTTAGCGAGTCAACGGGTTGACAATTTCTTGCGGGTCAAACGTGTCGTGTCAAGATGTTCCTTACCCAATTTCGGCCCGTTTTTATTTTTGTTTTATTATTAAAAAGCAAAAAAAAAAAAAAAAAGACATTCTTTTTCAAAGAAAAATGCGCACTGTGGAATATTGTACTCGATACTGGTTGGTGCCCGCAGACTGAAAAATGATTTGTCATGCAATATGAAGGAAGAGTGTCTCTTTCTTCTGAGGATTAATGATGAAACCAACATTCACATTTTGGAAACACTGGTTTAACAGGCTTTCGAAATTTATTTTGCCTGCGACCTTGAACGTAGAACACATCGGTAACAGACGATGAAGCTGGTTTCAGCTCAGCTGAATTTCGAACGGCGGCTTTCATTGAAAATGCAATTTCTGTGGCACTCGCCAATGCTAATCTTGGTTCCGACAGAAAGCTTCTTTTGAATGGCTTCATCAGCGATTATACACACCATTCTATCTCTTAACATAGTGTTTGTAACGTACCAGGATATGTGACGTACCTGCCAGAAGGACGCACACGACATAAAGGCAGATAGGAATCAGAATAAAACGTCTGCGTAGCTCAGTTGGTAGAGCGACTTGTTCCGGAATAAGCGGACTCGGGTTCGAATCCCGGCGTAGACCAAAAATGACGGAGAAATTTACTTCGTTATATGTTCAGTGTTGCTCCAAAGGCACAAAACTTTGCCATTCGACGCAGTTCCGCAATAAAAACAGCAATAGACTCACCAGGTTATCTTACTCTACAGTAAACTTATAACGTTCCACGATTTCTGAGGGAACCGGATTGAAATGCGCCTTTAAAACAGAAAGGGGTTCTACCAACGATTTTGACGTTGCAATGTAAGGAGCTATAAGGTCTTTTATTTATTTATTTTTTTTTTGATTGAAGGTTTAGCGACCACCGTGAGCAACTCAATGGGCTATAAGCAGTCACCCGTCCCTAATTTAGGGTCACTGGTTCCAGGGAAGGGAGAGAGCCAGTGCCGTAAGACAAACACAACATCCATGCCTCACCGGGATTCGAACCCGGACCCCTTTCGGACGAAAGAGCAGAGGCCATCGCTTAGACCACTGCGCCACAGGGGCGGCTAAGGTCTTTTAATAGGCCGAATGTGGGTGGACCTACTACAGTCAGACATATAGCTCGCTTTCGGAGATCATCAGTGATCTCATTTGTTATGAAAAACTGCTCGAGGCGTTCCACATATTGACTAAATGGTTCGTTATTGGAGACATACCCACCGACAATTCCAAAAGTGGCCATCCTCTGCATATGAGTAGGTTCGTAATTTTAAATTACTTCCAGGCTAAGACTTGATATTAGGAATCCCATCGTCCTCGTCGTCAATAATGTTGTGGCCTTCAGCTTCTATTTTTTATTTATTAATACTCAAGTATTACGTTTGTAGACACGACATTTTAATACTAACTTAATCAACATCCCTCTACAACTAAAGGAAATAGCTGGTTAGCCTGCAATAAACAGAATATCACATAAACATCAGCTTAACTACATGGTACGTCTGTCTCGTCCGTTGCGCCCAAACTCTCTGCGCTGTGACGTTGTTTTGAAACAGTACGTGCCTTCAAATCACGCGGCAATCTCGTGCGCTACATAACGTATTATTACACTCGACATCATAGACAATTATGTATAAACTACTTGTTTCTTTTTTTGGCCGAGGTTGCTAAATTAAGACATCCGCATGAAACGTGTCAGTGGCTCCGCCGTCGGATGCGTCCTCCCCTGAAGACTGGCACCCGATGTCTGACCATGTATAATTTTATACTTGTCACAAAGTTATTGTGAGTTAGGTAGTGCTTGTAGTGTTTACTTTATTCATGTATTTTATATATATATATATATATATATATATATATATATCATCACCATCATTATTGTCAACCATTATCAATCCACTGCTGGACGAAGGTCTCCCCAAGTTTCCTCCACAACGGTCTGTCTTGTGCCAGTCTCCTCCATGTTACTCCCGCATACTTTCGAATTTCATCCACCCACCCCCCATGTGGTCTTCTTCTGAGTCTTTTCCTGTCCCTTGGAATCCAATCTAAAATTTCGGCTGTCCATCGATGATCTGTCCTTCTGGCAGTATGTCCAGCCCATTGCCATTTCAGGGATTTAACTCTGATCATGATGTCTTCCACTCTTGTCATTTTTCTGATCCACGAGTTCCTCTTCTTATCTCTCCTGGTTACACCAAGCAACCACCTCTCCATGCTTCTTTGAGTTGTCTGCAGCCTTTGTATGTCTCTTTTAGTTAAGGTCCACGGCTCTGCACCATACGTAAGCACTGAAAGGATGCATTGATCAAACGCTTTTCTTTTAAGACATAATGGCATATTGCTCTTGAAAATTATGCTGTTTCTTCCAAAAGCTCTATAGTATATAGAGCTTATATTATGCTCTTTCTTCCAAAAGCTCTCTATAATACAGTTTAAATTGAAAAAATGAAAAAAAAATTATACTAGAAGATATTTTAAGGTATAGCTGACGAATTCATGTAAATGATAACTAGACAAGTTAGTAAAATCATGCAATGCATTGATTATGATACGCTTTCCAGCATACCAGAAATCATTACTCAAGTTATTATTCAAGGTATGAGGTTAATGGCTGTGTGATAAATCTCGCTCCTATGCCCTGACCTTTCTTCCCACTTCGATGATATTAAACAGAATCGGTTCAGTATACCTCCGGAACAATATACTAAAGTTTTGTCGCAATAGAAGCATTTTTGGTCAAATTATGAGGATAATGGCTGTGGAATAAATCTCTTTTCTGTGCCCTGACCTTTGACCCTATTTCGATGATATTCAATACAACCGATTTTGTATATCTCCGGATCAACATGATAAAGCTTTGTCGCAATCAAAGCAGTTTTACGTAAGTTATGACGCATAAGGGCGATAGAATGGATCCCCCTCCTATGTCCTGACCTTTGATCCCATTTCGCCCATTTTCAACAAGGTTCGTCCCCAGGTTGTCCCCTACCACATACTAAAATTTAATCGAACTCGAACCACTTTTACGCGAGTTATCGAGCTGACAGACAGACAGACAAAGTTGGAGCATATACGCTTCTTCAACCTACGGTTGGAAAGCGTGAAAAACGGGTTTTTAGGTTCTAAAAAGCATTTAATTCCTGTGTATGAGTAATTTCAAAACTATTTACTAAAAATAGAAAAATATTTGTTAAAAATAATCGATACCTACATTTACCTTGGACAGCAGATATCAAGCAAATCTGATATTGATGAAGAAATTAATCGACGTATAAACCTTGGTTGGAGAGCTTTTGGAAGAAACAGCACAATTTTTAACAGCAATATGCCATTATGTCTTAAAAGAAAAGTGTTTAATCAACGCATCTTTCCAGTGCTTACGTACGGAGCAGAAACCTTTGACCTTAACTAAACAAGTTAGTAAAATCATGCAATGCATTGATAATGATACGCTTTCCAACATACCTGAAATTGTTACTCAAGTTATTGCTCAAGTTATGAGGATAATGGCTGTGGAATAAATCTCGCTTTTGGGCCCTGACCTTTGACCCCATTTTGATTATATTAAACAACATACTAAAGTTTTGTCGCAATAGAACCATTTGCAGTCAAGTTATGAGGATAATGGCTGTGGAATAAATTTCGCTCCTGTGCCATGAACTTTGAACCCATTTCGATGATATTAAACAGAATTAGTTCAGTGTACTTCGGGAACAACATGATAAAGGTTTGTTGCAGATATCAAGCAAAGCTGACATTGATGAAGAAATTAATCAACGTATAAATCTCGGTTGGAGAGCTTTTGGAAGAAACAGCACAATTTTTAACAGCAATATGCCATTATGGCTTAAAAGAAAAATGTTTAATCAACGCATCGTTCCAGTGCTTACGTATGGAGCAGAAACCTTTGACCTTAACTAAACAAGTTAGTAAAATCATGCAATGCATTGATAATGATACGCTTTCCAACATACTTGAAATCGTTACTCAAGTTATGAGGATAATGGCTGTTGGATTACATCTCGCTCCTGTACCCTGACCTTTGACCCCATTTCAATGATATTAAACAGAACTGGTTCAGTATACTTCCGGAACAACATACTGAAGTTTTGTCGCAATAGAAGCATTTTTAGTCAAGTTATGAGGATAACGGCTGTGGAATAAATTTCGCTCCCGTGCCTTGACCTTTGACCCCATTTCAATGATATTAAACAGAACCGGTTCAGCATACCTCCGAAACAACATGATAAAGTTTTGTCGCAATCGAAGTATTTTTACGTAAGTTATGACGCATAAGAGCGATGGAATGGATCTCGCTCCTATGTTGTGGCTTTTGACCCCATTTCGTTCATTTTCAATAGGGTTTGTCCCCAGGTTCTCGCCTACCACATACTAAAATTTCATCGAAATCGTACTATTTTTACACGACTTATTTGTGTGGACAGACAGACAGCCAGACGGACTAAGCTGGAGCATATACGCTTCTCCAACCTAAGGTGGGAAAGCGTAAAAAAGAGATACAAAGACTGCAGACAACTGAACGACATGAAGAGATGCAAGTTTGGCGTAACCAGGAGAAATAAGAAGAGGAACTCGTGGATAAGGAAAATGACAAGAGTGGAAGACATCATGATCAGAGTTAAATCCCTGAAATGGCAATTGGCTGGACACGTTGCCAGTAGAACGCACCGCCGATGGAAAACTGAAGTTCTAGACTGGATTCGAAGGGACAGGAAAACACCCAGAAAACGACGACATGGGAGATGGATATATGAAATTCGAAAGCATGCCCGAGTAACCTGGAGAAGATAGGCTCAACGCAGACAGTTATGGAAGAAACTTGGGGATACTTTCATCTAGCAGTGGATTGATACAGGTTGATGATGCTGACTGTGTGTATATATATATATATATATATACACACTGGCGTGCAAAAATTAAGGCCGAGACGGTTTTTCGAATGTAACGTCGTGCAGAAGCGCTCCACGTCGACTCAAATCATACCATAAGATCCCCAAGATGTAAGAATATGGGACAAGTGAGCAAAACTGCCCAAACAAGGAATCCAAAGGATACAAAGGCACTTTATTGAAAAGGTAGCTTCGATCACAACTGGACAGAAGACGGAAACGTCTATGTGACAGGCGGCGGCCAAGAAAAATCCTGTCTTTAGTAGGAGATATGATCACCCCTGACTACGTTGCAGGATTTACAACGTCTGTCCATGCTGAGGACGAGGTTGTCAAGGAGCTGTTGAGGCATCGCGGCCAATTCCTCTTGTAGCGCCAATCGCAGCTGCGGAATCGTTGCTGGCGACTGGTGACGTGCTGCCAAGCGTCTCCCGAGAAGGTCCCACACGTGTTCAATTGGATTTAGGTCAGGGGACCTTGCGGGCCAATCCATGCGCCGAATATCTTCACTCTCCAACAGCTCTGCGACAGCCACTGTACGATGAGGTGTAGCGCTGTCGTCCATGAAGAGGAACTCAGGACACACAACACCTCTAAACAGACGCACGTGAGGTAGGAGAACCTCGGTACAATAGCGGACACGAGTGACTGAACCTCCTTGGAAGATGTGGAGGTCAGTAAGGCTACCAAGCATGATACCGCCCCAAACGAGAACTCCGCCACCTCCAAACCGGTCCCTTTCGATGATGTTGGAGGTGTGATTGCGTGTTCCTTGCTCTTTCCAGATGTGTATACGTCCAGAATCGCCCGTCAGACTAAATCGGCTCTCACCCGTAAAGAGAATTCAACCCCATTGCTGATGTGTCCAGTTCTTGTGTTCCTGGCACCACAGAAACCGTCGTCTCCGATGAGCAGGCGTTAATGGCACACACCGTACTGGTCGTCTTGCAAATAGACCACCTTTGTGCAGCCTCCTGGCCACGGTAAAACGCGATAATGGAAGTACAGTTGTCTGTTGCATGTGCCTTGCGATTTCTCCCGCTGTCTGCCGTCTGTCTCTTCTCGCCTGTAGGAAAATATACCGGTCGTCCGCCGCGTCGTGGTTGCTCGTGGGACGACCACTGCTAAACTCTCGGACAGCTGTTCCTGTCGTTTGAAATGCTCTCCAAGCTCGCGAAACGATGCTGTGAGCGATCCCGAACTCCTCGGCCACACTAGTCACACCTCGACCTTCTTCCAACTTCCCAATGACGCGACCTCGGGTAAAGTCATCCAGATGTCGTCTACTGGATTGCCTGTTGGCCATATCACACGGTGAAAGCAACTCGACGTCGTTCAAACCGATGTACACCGTGCAATAACTTTCACCGAATTGCGGAGCGGGGGGGGGTCAGCGTCATTTTCTTGTAGGACTTCCGTCCACAGGTAGTAGAGTTTAGGTCCCAGCCACCTACAGCGAGATCGCCTTTTGGGCGGGACACAGAAACGGAAGGAATGAGAGCAAGTCTAGCGACTTTGACAGAACAGTTTGTAGTGAGATTAGAGTACAGTAGATGGCGCCACCGTACAAGTACGATATTGCACATAGAGGGGTGAGAGAATTTCAGGTGGGGTATAGGAAAGGATACCCATTTAACCAGTGGGTCCAGCCTGGGGGCCGTCACTTAACGTGCTCGTCCGATGCACGGCGGATATTCAGCAATTGTTAGTAAATCACACCATCTCTGAAAGATCAGCCCAGGCTTGAACCTGGGGACCCAGCATCGATAGTCTGAAACACTAACCACTAAGCCATCCGCGGCAAATTGCTGAGCGTACACCACCCGTGTGCTTTATACCCTTCCGACACTCCCCCCCGCCCTACGTCATGCTGCATATATGCGCATGCGCTACCGTACCGGAACCTAGTGTATCTCCTGAATGGTCTTTCGGTCCGTTCTGCCTGCTCGTTCCGCTGTTATGCTCATTTCTCCTCTTCGTCCTTAATTTTTGCACACCAGTGTTTTTACATTGCACTGGCTCAAATGAAAGAATGTACTGTAAAACTAATTTGTTTCTCAAGTTAGTATTTTTAAATCCACATGCTTTTGTGTGTGTACTTTATGTCAAGTTACCGTTTTTCTCTTTCATTCATTGATTTTTATGGTCTGCAATGAATCATTAGCAGTAGTATTACCAAAGAAAATCTTAGTGGAAGGAGGTATTTTAAAAGACTGAATTTCATTGAGCGCTGTTTTTAAACGAGGGTGGTGCCCTGAACTTCAATTGAGCAGTTTGCAGCAAAAGGGAGGCAGCTTCATTTTCGGTCGATTTTTATTTAACATGTTTACTAATCTAAGAAAAATATGCCGGATCGATTGGTGCAAGAACGAGGAAGATCAGATAATAAATGGGTGAGATATTAATGTTTTGGAAGCTGCTCCCATCACTGTTTGGTGAAAGTACGATGCAGGCCGTTGAATAAAATTATAATATTTTATTTGTTTATAAACAAAAAGATTTGTCATGTTGTTTAATGGTCAATAAACACATTTGATTAACATTATGTAGTTTTTCTCTCCTTTGCTAAATGCAAAATTTAATGAAATTTATTCCATTGGTGCAAAAAGAGGGGCAGTTCCAATTTTTTTACGCTTTCCAACCGTAGGTTGAAGAAGATTATATTCTCCAGCTTTGTCCGTCCGTCTGTCTGCACGATAACTCGCGTAAAATCGGTTTGATTCCGATGAAATTTTAGTATGTGGTAGGAGACCACCTGGGGACGAACCCTATTGAAAATGGACGAAATGGGGTCAAAGGTCACGGCATAGGAGCGGGATCCATTCCATTGCCCTTATGCGCCATAACTTGCGTAAATATGGTTCGATGTCGATGAAATTTTAGTATATCATAGGAAACCACCTGGGAATGAACCCTATTTAAAATGGGTGAAGTGGGGTCAAAGGTCAGGACATAGGAGCGGGATCCATTCCATCGTATCCCATACTATTAAAGGAGAAATTCTTGTATGTATGTAAATTTTATTTTGAAAACGGCTCTAAGGATTTTGTAGAAAGTCGTTAACCTACCATTTTCTGGTACTAGAAATTGATTTAGCTTGATCTCAATTTTAGGAAAATTCGTTTAGTGCGTTAAATAACCACCCCAAATTACCATGTTTTTAGTGTCATGTTGTCGTCCCATTAATGTTACCCATGCTAAAAAATACTTATGACGTCACAATCTCGCTATTGAGATGTTGGCACGTGGTCACGCCATCTGTCTCACGCATTGTGTGTGGATCCTATTAAAGTTTTATGACGTCACACTGTTGCGAGTAGATGGTAGCGATTCCCATCTGCCTCATTACGTCACGCGTTGTGTGCGTATGACCGTCCGCACGATTCGCGTAAAAATTGTTCGATTTCGATGAAATTTTAGTATGTGGTAGGGGAACACCTGGGAAGGAACCCTATTGAAAATGGGCGAAATGGGGTGAAAGATCAGGACATAGGAGCGGGATTCATTCCACTGCTCTTATGCGTCATAACTAACGTAAAAAAAGGTTCGATTTTGATGAAGTTTTAGTATAATGGTAAAGGACCATCTGGGGACAAACCCTATTGTAAATGGGCGAAATGAGGTCAAAGGTCAGGACATAGGAGCTGAATCACTTCTATCGCCGTTATGCGTCATAACGTACGTAAAAATGCTTCGATTTGGGTGAAATGTTAGTATGTTGTAGGGGCCTGCCTGGGGACGAATTTTATTGAAAATGGCGAATAATGGGTCAAAGGTTAGGACACGAGCGGGATCTATTCCATAGCCCTTATGCATCATAACTTACGTAAAAATGCTTCGACTGCGACAAAACTTTATCATGCTATTTCGGAGGTATACTGAACCGGTTCTGTTGAATATCATCGAAATGGGATCAAAGGTCAGGGCACAGGACCGGGATTTATTCCACAGCCATTATCCTCATAACTTGAGTAATGATTTCTGGTATGTTGGAAAACGTATTATAAATCAATGCATTGCATGAATTTTATTAACTTGTTTATATTTATCCTATATTCAGTTTAGGGACAAAACTTTCAGAAAATACATATATTTATTAGAGATAATGTTATCTTTACAGTGGAAAATTTTTTGCCAACCTCAGCTAAACAATATTTTTTTATAGGCAGTTTTTCTTATTTCCCACAAAATGTTGAAAAGGGAGTGCCGCCCGCAATGCTCTAAGCGATGGCTTCTGATCATTCGTTCGAAAGGGGTCCGGGTTCGAATCCCGGTCAGGCATGGATGTTGTGTTTGTCTTACGGCACTGGCTCTCTCCCTTCCCTGGAACCAGTGACCCTAAATTAGGGACGGGCGACTGCTTATAGCCCATTGAGTTGCTCACGGTGGTCGTTAAACCTCCAATAAAAAAAGGGGGGTCCGGGTTCGAACCCCGTTGAGCCATGGATGTTGTGTTTGTCTTACGGCACTAGCTCTCTCCCTTCCCTGGAACCAGTGACCCTAAATTAGGGACGGGCGACTGCTTATAGCCCATTGAGTTGCTCACGGTGGTCGTTAAACCTCCAATAAAAAAAAGGGGGGTCCGGGTTCGAACCCCGTTGAGGCATGGATGTTGTGTTTGTCTTACGGCACTGGCTCACTCCCTTCCCTGGAACCAGTGACCCTAAATTAGGGACGGGCGACTGCTTATAGCCCATTGAGTTGCTCACGGTGGTCGTTAAACCTCCAATAAAAAAAAGGGGTCCGGGTTCGAACCCCGTTGAGGCATGGATGTTGTGTTTGTCTTACGGCACTGGCTCTCTCCCTTCCCTGGAACCAGTGACCCTAAATTAGGGACGGGCGACTGCTTATAGCCCATTGAGTTGCTCACGGTGGTCGTTAAACCTCCAATAAAAAAAAATGTTGCATTTCTCTTCCTACATATCGTAGAAGTGCTCACTTTTCGTGAGACGTGTAATAAATCTGACAAACAGTTTCTTTTTTAAAAATAAAACAATGTTTCTGCAATGTCCTCATAAAAATCATCGCATTGCGACCGACTTTCTACATCAGTCAATAAAACCTGAACACTGCTATTTGAAAGAAATGTAAATAGCCAAAGACATTATAAACAACAATGAGCAAAACATTTTATTTAACTTACTTGTGAAATGATATCCGTTCCTCATGTCCGTCGCATTCTGTAGATTATATAGATTTACTCTTTGTTTTTTTTTTGTTTTTTTTTTATTGGAGGTTTAACGACCACCGTGAGCAACTCAAATGGGCTATAAGCAGTCGCCCGTCCCTAATTTAGGGTCATTGGTTCCAGGGAAGGGAGAGAACCAGTGCCGTAAGACAAACACAACATCCATGCCTGACCGGGATTCGAACCCGGACCCCTTACGGACGAATGATCAGAGGCCAACGCCTTAGACCACTGCGCCACCGGGGCGGCGATTTACTCTTACATCCATAACTAACACAGTCACATCATCATCATCATTGTCAACCATTATCAATCCACTGCTGGACGAAGGTCTCCCCAAGTTTCCTCCACAACGGTCTGTCTTGTGCCAGTCTCCTCCATGTCACTCCCGCATATTTACGAATTTCATCCACCCATCTCCCATGTGGTCTTTTTCTGGGTCTTTTCCTGTCCCTTGGAATCCAATCTAAAATTTCGGCTGTCCATCTATGGTCTGTCCTTCTGGCAGTATGTCCAGCCCATTGCCATATTTAATATTTATAACAACTATTTAAAGTACGATTTGCAACACGCGCCCGCCAACCCGGTGGCGCAGTGGTCTAAGCGATGTCCTCTGATCATTCGTCCGAAAGGGGTTCAGGTTCGAATCCCAATGAGGCATGGATGTTGTGTTTGTCTTGAGGCACTGGCTCTCTTTCTTCCCTGGAACCAGTGACCCTAAATTAGGAACGGGCGACTGCTCATAGCCTATTGAGTTGCTCACGGTGGTCGTTAAACTCCAAAACATTAAAAATTAAATTAATTAAAACACTGCTTTCAAAAACAAAATCGATTCTAAGATAAACTATGCCGCCCCGGTGGCGCAGTGGTCTAAGGCGTTGGCCTCTGATCATTTGTCCGAACGGGGTCCGGGTTCGAATCCCGGTGAGGCATGGATGTTGTGTTTGTCTTACGGCACTGGCTCTCTCCCTTCCCTGGAACCAGTGACCCTAAATTAGAGACGGGCGACTGCTTATAGCCCATTGAGTTGCTCACGGTGGTCGTTAAACGTCCAATCAAAAAAAAAAAAAAAAAAAGCCGCCCCGGTGGCGCAGTGGTCTAAGGCGTTGGCCTTTGATCATTCGTCCGAACGGGGTCCGGGTTCGAATCCCGGTCAGGCATGGATGTTGTGTTTGTCTTACGGCACTGGCTCTCTCCCTTCCCTGGAACCAGTGACCCTAAATTAGGGACGGGCGACTGCTTATAGCCCATTGAGTTGCTCACGGTGGTCGTTAAACCTCCAATAAAAAAAAAAGAGTCTTTACTTCCCATCTCTTCTCAGGTCACGCCACACACAGCACGGTTGCGGTTTCTTGATAACTGGTGCACACAAAAGAGTGAGCCGCCCCGGTGACGCAGTGGTCTAAGCGATGGCTTCTGATCATTCGTCCGAACGGGGTCCGGGTTCGAATCCCGGTGAGGCATGGATGTTGTGTTTGTATTACGGCACTGGCTCTCTCCCTTCCCTGGAGCCAGTGACCCTAAATTAGGGACGGGCGACTGCTTATAGCCCATTGAGTTGCTCACGGTGGTCGTTAAACCTCCAATCAAAAAAACAAAAAAAAAAAAAAAAAACAGCACGGTTGCGGTTTCTTGATAACTAGTGCACACAAAAGAGTGAGCCGCCCCGGTGACGCAGTGGTCTAAGCGATGGCTTCTGATCATTTGTCCGAAACGGGTCCAGTTTCGAATCCCGTGATGCATGGATGTTGTGTTTGTCTTAAGCCACTGGCTCTGTCCCTTCCCGGGAGTCAGAGATCCTAAATTTCGGACGGGCGACTGCTTATAGCCCATTGAGTTGCTCACGGTGGTCGTTAAACCTCCAATAAAAAAAAAAAAAAAAAAAAAAAAAATGGGAGCTGCCCCATCCTTTTGCTTCAAGCTCCTCAATTCTTACTTGATTAATTTTTACTTAGAATGTTTTACGACAGACAAAAAATTTCTAACGCAGTGCTTAGAGTGTTTTTGCATCATAAAAACGCATTTTTCTGTTTTCTTATTTCCTGCTTCTTCGTTAAGAAAAACAAACTTTTTTTTTTTATTTAGACAAGAGGGAATGATTAAAATGTTATCCTTCTTATGTAGATTACCACGGACAATAAAATGCAATTAGTAGCACAGGAAAAAACGCGCGAAACGCGTTTCCGCTTTGAATCCCGATGTATTCTTCGTTAAAGAGATCTGCAACTGTTTCAGTCTTGTCTCATTAGGCGGTAATAGCGTAATTGCGCATGACATCGTAGTTGGAACGATCCCAATCACGGATTACAGGTTTCAAGTAACTAACAACTGTTCAGTTGCTTACGTCGTCGCGAGAGATAACGTCATAAAATGAGGAACCAACTGAAGAAAGAAAGCAACAAGAAGGAAAATATTAAATATTGGAATGTTCAATGCCAATAAAAACCAAAATGTGAGTCTCACACAATGAACCTAATACGTACATAATATTCTTCCGCAGAACATGGTGATACATTAGTTTTATGCACTTGTTTATTAGCGTTGGGGAAACAGAAAATGGACTTTGGTGGTTGAGAGGTCCACTGGAAGGACAGCGAGCAAGGCTGGAGGCGCAGCCCCAATTCTTCTTTAAAAAAAAAAGACAAAATTCATCACATCTTTTTACCGCCTTTATTTTTTAATTTTACTTCCAATTTCTGGTGGAGGGGGGGGATTGACACTCCCTGCGGGCGTCCATTTTTTTTTATTGGAGGTTTAACAACCACCGTGAGCAACTCAATGGGCTATAAAGCAGTCGCCCGTCCCTAATTTAGGGTCACTGGTTCCACGGAAGGGAGAGAGCCAATGCCGTAAGACAAACACAACATCCATGCCTCACCGGGACTCGAACCCGGACCCCGTTCGGACGAATGATCAGAGACCATCGCTTAGACCACTGCGCCACCGGGGCGGCGCGGGCGTCCATGCTACCCGTCCGAAACGTTAACCACTAGACAAGAAAATCGGCACAATTCAAAAAGTAATTAACATATTGCGACGTGCTTGCCCCGTAGGACGCACCTGAGATAAAGGCAGATAGCAGTGAGGACACATGTCCGCGTAGCTCAGTTGGGAGAGCGACTTTCTCCGGAGTGAGGGGAACCAGTTTCGATGCCCGGCGTGGACAAACTTGTACGTTATATTGGCGCCCGAACTTCCAGGATGACCAGGCTGTTAAGTTTCTCGCAATGATGTGATATTTTGTCCACACGGCGAGACAGGAGAAATGGGAATCCCTTCTTCAGGGCTTCGAAAAAATAAATCAGTGCGATGTTGCCGATGGACATAGGTCAACATGGGCGCCTCGACACAGCGTAATCTCCAGAGACCCATGCGTAACAGGGTACGCTCTACTGCTATCGGGTACACGTACCTGGATGCCCCAGCATTCATTTGCGTCGTCAATTGCTGCACTGTTGCGCGTCGATTGCCCTTTACTAGTCGACGGAGGCGACGTTCTCCTTTGAGGCGATGGCCTTTAGGACACCACAGTTATGACGTCGGTAGGCACTTGGTGTGCCAGCGTTCTATTCTTGGCACACCCTTACTACAACACCTTGCGAACAGCCCACTAAGTCCTGTGTTTCTGAGATGCTTCCACCCTTGGCTAGGTAGCCGACGATCATTCTTTTTAGAACGTCCGTCAATTTTTTTGAATGTCCAAAATTGTTCATCCGACACTTCTGGGTTCAATCCCAGTGGTGTCGGATGAACAATTTTTCAGGTGCTATGTGTTGTTTATAAAATAAAGTGGACAGAGCGATGACATCGTCTATTTACATTATCTCCACGTATTTGAAATATATTCATCAAGACAGGCAATTGTGGAAGAAACTTGGGGAGACCTTCATCCAGCAGTGGATTGATAATAGTTGACAATGATGACGATGATGATATTTGTATATATACACTGGCGGAAAGTGAAAAAAGAACACCAAGAAGGAGACGTCTGATACCGACGAAATTTATACAGCATAATAACGGAATACAGAGGATAACGTGATCAAAACATTATGGCAAAATACAGCTGTATTTGCTGGTAAACTGAAAAATAACATTTCCATGTAACATGGTTAGTACGAGGTTGAACCGCCATGAACTGCGTCACACTGTGCAATTCTGGCATGGAGTCTGTCGTACAGATGTTGGATGTAAGTTTGGGGTATTGAGTTCCAAACATCCTCAACCTGGACGCGTAATTCGGGGATGGTCGTGGCTGGCCATCGAGACCGGATAAGTCGTTGTCCCATAAAATCCCCCACGTGCTCAATGGGGGACAAATCCGGTGAACGTGCAGGCCATGGAAGTTGTCTCACACCCTGAAGTGCATGTTGCGTTGCACGTGCCGTGTGTGGGCATGCGTTATCTTGCTGGAAAACACCACGGTGGACCGACTTTACAAATGGCACAACAACGGGCTGAATGATGTTGTTGACGTAGGAGGTGCTGTTTAACGTAACCTGTACAAACACTAGTTGTGTACGGGAGTGACACACCAGGAGACCAGGTGTAGGCCCTGTGTGTCGCTGGCGGATGCAAGAAGGGTAGAGACGCTCCCCTGTGCGTCTGCGAACACGCATACGGCCATCGGAGGCTCCCAAGCAGAATCTGCTTTCATCGCTGAACACGACAGATCGCCATTGCGTTCTCCAGTGCTGACGTTGGCGACACCACTGCAGCCGTTCCTGACGGTGGACTGGAGTTAGAGGTACACATGCCAGAGGCACACGTGCACGTAGTTGTGCATCCAGTAGACAGTTGCGGATTGTTCGCACAGTCAGCTCAGGTGCAACGGCAGCTCGGATTTGCGTCGCAGTGGATGTTCTGCTTGACAACGCCGCTCTTCTTATGCGTCGATCGGTCCGCTCATCAGTCCGTCTGTGACTCCCTGTTCCGCGTCTTCTAGTGTGGGAATGTTTCTCGGACCATCTACGCCACCATCGTACCACCACCGATACTTCCCGTCCAATTCGCTCCGCAATACGACGATACGACCACCCGGCCTCGCGGAGTCCGACTAGACGACCTTGCTCAAAGTCCGATAACAGCTGAAATCGTACACGTCTTCCATGTCCAGGCATTGCAGCTTCTTTAGGGTCTTCGCACGTGTCCGTACGCCGACGAATGATGGCATTCACTTCTCCGTACTCCTTAAATACAACTGACGATAATTAGCATATTATGCCGTGCTGTGGCGTAAGCGCTCACCGGTTGGTCCCGAAATTAACATCACACCTACGTAAACTCGACCCCATTAACATATGTAAATTTCATGATCGTCCGCCAATTCCTTCTTGGTGTTCATTTTTCACTTTCCGCCAGTGTATATATACACTGCTGGACAATTGCTAAGGACGGATCATAAACGGCTATATAGCGCATAAAAAAGTAAGTGTGGTTGGATGCCAAGTGAAATAAAATAATGTCAGAATGCCAGGACATTACAAGAAAGACAATTTATTGTGCTCTGAAATCCAGAAGGCTTTGGAACGTGTTCAAGGGACAAACAGACCATTTTGTGCAGAATACGTATACGTGAAAAAATGCAATTACCGACCGCAGGCGTTCCGGCGTAAGATGTCAATACGGGATATGGCCACCATGGAGGGCGATGCAAGATTCCACACGTAGTGTCATGCTTTGCACAACATTATCAAGTAGCTGTTGGGGTAATTTATCCCATTCCTCTGTCAGTGTACGGATGAGGGTGTCCTTGTTTATTGGAGGGCATTGGCGAACAGCAAGACTCCTCCCCAAAGCATCCCACACATTTTCAATGGGATTCAGATCAGGAGAACGTGCTGGCCATACGAGGCATTGAATATCCTCGCTCTCAAGACACTCCTGGACAGCCACTGTTCGATGACATGTTGCGTTTTCGTCCATGAAAATGAATCTATCACCGACAGCACCACGTAACATGCGAACATGAGGTAGCAGAACATCATTAATGTATCGTTGGCCAGTCATAGTCCCAGTTGGAAGCACATAGAAGGACGTACGGCCATTGATCATGATGCCAGCACATACCATGACACTACATATCGGATATCGGTCCCTTTCCTGTATGTTTGCTGGCCAATAGCCGTACCACTATCACGCCAGATCAGTTGTCATCGACAATCAGACGATAGACTGTATCTACTCTCATCTGAGAAGAGGACAGCAGACCAGTCGTTATCAGTCCAATTGCGATGTTGATGGCACCATTGCAAACGAGCGGTACGGTGACGTCTGGACAATGGGATGCACACAACAGGACGGCGGGCGTATAGTCCTCCTTCATGCAAACGTCTGGCGACAGTTTTTCGGGAGATCCGCTTGCCAGTAGCAGCCATAAACTGATTTGCTAATTCACTAGCTGTGCTGCGCCGGTGTCTTTTTGTTGATAGCACTATGTACCGATCTTCTGCAGGTGTCGTACTGCGAACACGACCTCCCCCGTGACGTTTGCTACACTCTCCATTTGTTTGAAATGATTTCCAAAGCCTTGAAACAACACTGTGGCTGACGTCGAACTCCCTGGCAACATCTGTTATTTTTCGCCCTTCTTCAATCTTGCCAATAAAACGGCCACGCGTAAAATCATCTAGGTGATGTCGGGAAGACATGCTAAAAATTGCAAGTTCGTCAATTGATTCTTTCCCTTTCAATTTTGCGTTTGAACAACCACGGTCAATACGCGTCAAACCCTTTATATCTCTTATCAGCGCTATGACGTCACGAACAAGTTCGGCAATCCAAAATTTGCATACGCACAACACGTCTTACTGTATCCCGCACTTATGCTAATTTCCACATTTTCCTGCTTTCCATTTTATGGTTGCTATCGTTGCTATTGTCATCCGTTGTTAGCAATTGTCCGGCAGTGTATATATACAGTATATTATAGTACGACCGAATATATTAATTTTTCAATAAACGCTGCTGTAATATCATATTAGAAACAATATACTGTAATAGTTATAATATATGTTAAAATTTATTTATGAAAGTATCTAAGCCGCCCCGGTGGCGCAGTGGTCTAAGCGATGGCCTCTGATCATTCGTCCGAACGGGGTCCGGGTTCGAATCCCGGTGAGGCATGGATGTTGTGTTTGTCTTACGGCACTGGCTCTCTCCCTTCCCTGGAACCAGTGACCCTAAATTAGGGACGGGCGACTGCTTATAGCCCATTGAGTTGCTCACGGTGGTCGTTAAACCTCCAATAAAAAAAAAAAAAGTATCTAAAAGTTTTCTAGCCTCTCTTGCATTATTTGCAGCCGCCATGAGAATTTAGTACGGTTCTGCTTCCGTCTCTCCTTAAGTGGTTGTTAAGGAAGGAAATAAAATCCGAAGGAATGTGCGCCCATTTCAGAATACGTGCCTAGTGAAGCATTATGAATCAGATGAAGTAAAATTTGCTGCGTCATTATTTGAAGGCATGTACCATCGAATATACATCTGCAAGCTGGAAAGAGTAACGTGACATCGAGATTCTATTTTACTTTTTTGCCTGCAGGAGGCGGATAAAAGTTCAGAATGCGTTTGTAAGCATCAGAAGTTGGTCCGTCTAGATTCAAGCATAAAGAACAGCATAAAAACGTAGTCCATTAGAGTGTCTCATTCTAAAAAGAAACCTGGTGAAAGTCCAGTACGTGAGCTTGAAACGGAAAATATTTAAAAGATGTTGGAAATAAGCGGCAACTAACTTGCATCAGGCAGTAGCATATACAGGATTCTGGTATGGAGAAGGTTTAGCGAAAAATGTCTTCCCAGAAATAGTGTTGCAGACGATTATTTTAAAGGAACGATCAGGAACGTAGCAAGCATGGGCGTACCGAGAGCTCCCCCAACCCCCACACTGCTGGGGGGGGCTCACGGCTAAGAGGACTTTAGCCTCATCAGAAGGATTTTTCAAAACTTTTGCGAGAATTTCGTATGAAACTGGTTAAAGAAATACCTAGGAATTTTGATGACAGCTTTGAAGGAAGTATTAAAAAGAAAAGAAATTTTTTCTCAGTAAATAAGTATAATCTTCGAGAAATACAGTGATAGACCACAGTGCAATTTTTGGGTGCAGTTCTGCATGAATCTCTCAGATGGGATTCTCAGGTGGATCAGCTTGCGATCTCGCATTGGTATGATTTCGCGGATTTCTGTTTCTTTGTCAGTTAGAATTCTGTTAATTTTATATTATTCTTTTATTTTTCCTGTATTGTCGTACTGCATTTTAATATGGGGTGCAAATACACGGAGTAACATAGTTCGTTTATCTGTGTTGCAGAGGAAGTTTGTCCTATTGTTAATTTTTTCGGTTGGTTCGAAGGTTCTTTTTCGTCATTTTTCAGATATTAACTATTGAGCAACTACATAATACAGGTTGCTGCTACATAATACAGGGTCCATGAACGTATTTTTACAGGAAGATACTCCAATTTGACTGCATTACGGCTTAGCACTCACTCCTATGATACTCGTGGTGGTTCGGGTTTTTTCGTTCCGTGTTCTCGTATAGGTTTAATGTTTAATAATATCAATGTGTTGGGTTTGCGTAAGCGGAATGTATTACTGGTGATTATTAGATCTATAACGAAGTAAATTTCGCCGTCATTTTTATCCGCGCCGGGGCTCGAACCCGGATCCCCTCATTCCGGAATAAGTCACTCTACCAATTGAGCTACGCGGACGTTTTATTCTGATTCCTATCTGCTTTTATGTCGTGTGCGTCCTTCTGGCAGGTACGTCACATCTCCTGGTACGTTACATCATCTCCCCCTTATTTTTTTTTTTTTCCGAAGTGCTGGAGAAAGGATTCTCTTATTTTTCCTATCTCGCGGTGTGGAAATAACATCACACCATAGCGAGATTTTGAACGGTCGGGTCATCCGGATAGTTCGGGCGCCATTATAACGAAGTAAATTTCTCCGTCATTTTTATCCGTGCCGGGGCTCGAACCCGGGTCCCCTCATTCCGGAATAAGTCACTCTACCAGTTGAGCTACGCTGACGTTTTATTCTGATTCCTATCTGCTTTTATGTCGTGGGCGTCCTTCTGGCAGGTACGTCACATCTCCTGGTACGTTACATCATCTCCCCTTATTTTTTTTTTTTCCGAAGTGCTGGAGAAAGGATTCTCTTATTTTTCCTATCTCGCGGTGTGGAAATAACATCACACCATAGCGAGATTTTGAACGGTCGGGTCATCCGGATAGTTCGGGCGCCATTATAACGAAGTAAATTTCTCCGTCATTTTTATCCGTGCCGGGGCTCGAACCCGGGTCCCCTCATTCCGGAATAAGTCACTCTACCAATTGAGCTACGCTGACGTTTTATTCTGATTCCTATCTGCTTTTATGTCGTGGGCGTCCTTCTGGCAGGTACGTCACATCTCCTGGTACGTTACATCATCTCCCCCTTATTTTTTTTTTTCCGAAGTGCTGGAGAAAGGATTCTCTTATTTTTCCTATCTCGCGGTGTGGAAATAACATCACACCATAGCGAGATTTTGAACGGTCGGGTCATCCGGATAGTTCGGGCGCCATTATAACGAAGTAAATTTCTCCGTCATTTTTATCCGTGCCGGGGCTCGAACCCGGATCCCCTCATTCCGGAATAAGTCACTCTACCAATTGAGCTACGCTGACGTTTTATTCTGATTCCTATCTGCTTTTATGTCGTGTGCGTCCTTCTGGCAGGTACGTCACATCTCCTGGTACGTTACATCATCTCCCCCTTATTTCTTTTTTTTTCCGAAGTGCTGGAGAAGGGATTCTCTTATTTTTCCTATCTCGCGGTGTGGAAATAACATCACACCAATGCGAGATTTTGAACGGTCGGGTCATCCGGATAGTTCAGGCGCCATTATAACGAAGTAAATTTCTCCGTCATTTTTATCCGCGCCGGGGCTCGAACCCGGATCCCCTCATTCCGGAATAAGTCACTCTACCAATTGAGCTACGCGGACGTTTTATTCTGATTTCTATCTGCTTTTATGTCGTGTGCGTCCTTCTGGCAGGTACGTCACAGCTCCTGGTACGTTACATCATCTCCCCCTTATTTCTTTTTTTTTTTTTCGAAGTGCTGGAGAAAGGATTCTCTTATTTTTCCTATCTCGCGGTGTGGAAATAACATCACACCAATGCGAGATTTTGAACGGTCGGGTCATCCGGATAGTTCAGGCGCCATTATAACGAAGTAAATTTCTCCGTCATTTTTATCCGCGCCGGGGCTCGAACCCGGATCCCCTCATTCCGGAATAAGTCACTCTACCAATTGAGCTACGCTGACGTTTTATTCTGATTTCTATCTGCTTTTATGTCGTGTGCGTCCTTCTGGCAGGGTACGTCACATCTCCTGGTACGTTACAGATCAGAAGCGCGTTATTTGGTATTTAAGCGAGATTTGACGGGAAATTGAATATTGGAATTTATTGCTTTATGATTTATAAAATAAATGTATTGTAAAATTGCTTCCGTTGTCTTGACTGGACTGGAATATTTTGTTTTTATTTAGAGTGGATCAGAGGCTTGTCAGGCAGTTTTTCAGCCTTTTTCCCTAGCCCCTTGCTGTACATCTAATTATTTTCAAAATATAATATCTGATTCATATTGATAATAGGTATACAATTAGACTATTTAATGGATATTAATTTTCAATGGAATGTTTTTCACCAAACAGAAGGCATCGCTCTTTCCACGTTAATAAATGAGTCACGGAAAAATTCTCATCGGCCGTCACCGGGAATCGAACCCAGGCTATTCCAGTTACGCGCTGGACATGCTACCACTGCACTTATGAAGTATGGAGAATTCGACGCTGCGGTGCAGTGGTAGCATGTACGGCGCGTAACTGGAAGACCATGGGTCCGATTCCCGGTGGCGGCCGATGAAAATTTTTCCGTGACTCATTTATTAACGTGGAAAGAGCGATGCCTTCTGTTTGGTGTTCCTGATCCACGTTACTGGAAGACCCTGGGTCCGATTCTCCGTGGCGGCCGATGAAAATTTTTCCGTGACTCATTTATTAACGTGGAAAGAGCGATGCCTTCTGTTTGGTGTTCCTGATCCACGTTACTGGAAGACCCTGGGTCCGATTCTCGGTGGCGGCCGATGAAAATTTTTCCGTGACTCATTTATTAAAGTGGAAAGAGCGATGCCTTCTGTTTGGTGTTCCTGATGCACGTTGAGTGTATGAATTAATTATTCAATCGCCTCCTAGGAATGAGTTTTGTTGCTGTGCAGAATTTGTAATTATTGTGAAAGTTTTGGGGATTTGTTGTATTTTGTGAGTTTTATTGGTGAATCTATTTACTTTATTTGTTCAATTAGTTAACAATTGTGGAACATATTGCATTTTTACTGAGTATTATATTACTTTTTCATGATATTGTACAGCATAAATTTTTATAAATAAATAAATTATTTTTGCTTTAGTTTGTAAAAACTGAGTGACGGAAAATCAGCTGTTCCAGGGGACTTGTGACGCCCCTTTTCACAGCTATACCAATAGTTCCTTTACATGTTTATTAACAAGAGAATGTGAATATAATATAAAAAAAAATGACATTTTTACATCAATGAGGATAAGGCGTTATTTATTACATTTGCTTGCACATAACTACACAACCTTCAGAATATAATGAGTTAAAAGGTGTTATTCGCGGGAACAAAAAGCAGAGACCTGCGTCATTTTTTCCGTAACGGAGTTAAAAGAAAAGACTTCTACACTGTGCAAAGCATTGTGATATTAATTGTGCTATTTTAAATTCAAGGGTAAATAATTTAACTAGTTTTGCTTTATTTTTTGTGCCACAATTCTTAATTGTTATTAATAATAAGTAACTATACACCAACTATACTCAAAACACACTGAAAAGACAAATTATTACCAGGAAAACCGGTTGGGAATATAAATATACGCACAGGAATACTTTCCGCTCCACTCATTGGTCCCGGCTAGCGACCGACTGACTCCAGGAGCAAAGTAATGCATTTACCACCCTCGCATGGCCCCCTCGCTCACCGGACACCAACCCCATAGATAATTTATGGGACATACTGGAGCGAGCTGTTCGTGATGAACCATCCCCATCTACATCTCTGCCTGCTCTAAGCCAAGTACTCTTAGATTGTTGTGTAACGTACCAGGCCAGGAGATGTGACGTACCTGCCAGAAGGACGCACACGACATAAAGGCAGATAGGAATCAGAATAATCGTCTGCGTAGCTCAGTTGGTAGAGCGACTTGTTCCGGAATAAGCGGCCTCGGGCTCGTATCCCGGCGTAGACCAAAAATGACGGAGAAATTTACTTCGTTATAATGGCGCCCGAACTATCCGGATGACCCGACCGTTCAAAATCTCGCATTGGTGTGATGTTATTTCCACACCGCGAGATAGGAAAAATAAGAGAATCCCTTCTCCAGCACTTCGAAAGAAAAAAGAAAAATAAGGGGGAGATGATGTAACGTACCAGGAGATGTGACGTACCTGCCAGAAGGACGCACACGACATAAAGGCAGATAGGAATCAGAATAAAACGTCCGCGTAGCTCAATTGGTAGAGTGACTTATTCCGGAATGAGGGGATCCGGGTTCGAATCCTGGCGTGGACAAAAATGACGGAGAAATTTACTTCGTTATAATGGCGCCCGAACTATCCGGATGACCCGACCGTTCAAAATCTCGCATTGGTGTGATGTTATTTCCACACCGCGAGATAGGAAAAAATAAGAGAATCCTTTCTCCAGCACTTCAAAAAAAAAAAAAAAAAAAAAAAAAAAATAAGGGGGAGATGATGTAACGTACCAGACCAGGAGATGTGACGTACCTGCCAGAAGGACGCACACGACATAAAGGCAGATAGGAATAAGATGTCCGCGTAGCTTAATTGGTAGAGCAACTTATTCCGGAATGAGTGGACCCGGGTTCGAACCCCGGCGCGGATAAAAATGACGGAGAAATTTACTTCGTTATAATGGCGCCCGAACTATCCGGATGACCCGACCGTTCAAAATCTCGCATTGGTGTGATGTTATTTCCACACCGCGAGATAGGAAAAAATAAGAGAATCCTTTCTCCAGCACTTCAAAAAAAAAAAAAAAAAAAAAAAAAAAAAAAAAAAATAAGGGGGAGATGATGTAACGTACCAGGCCAGGAGATGTGACGTACCTGCCAGAAGGACGCACACGACATAAAGGCAGATAGGAATAAGATGTCCGCGTAGCTTAATTGGTAGAGCAACTTATTCCGGAATGAGTGGACCCGGGTTCGAACCCCGGCGCGGATAAAAATGACGGAGAAATTCACTTCGTTATAATGGCGCCCGAACTATCCGGATGACCCGACCGTTCAAAATCTCGCATTGGTGTGATGTTATTTCCACACCGCGACATAGGAAAAATATGAGCAGCACTTCGAAAGAAAAATAAGGGGGACATGATGTGACGTACCTGCCAGAAGGACGCACACGACATAAAGGCTGATAGCAATTAGAATCAATGTCCGCGTAGCTTAATTGTTAGAGTGACTTATTCCGGAATGAGGGGATCCGGGTTCGAATCCTGGCGTGGACAGAAATGACGGAGAAATTTACTTCGTTATAATGGCGCCCGAACTATCCGGATGACCCGACCGTTCAAAATCTCGCATTGGTGTGATGTTATTTCCACACCGCGAGATAGGAAAAATAAGAGAATCCCTTCTCCAGCACTTCGAAGAAAAAAATCAAAATAAGGGGGAGATGATGTAACGTACCAGGAGATGTGACGTACCTGCCAGAAGGACGCACACGACATAAAGGCAGATAGGAATCAGAATAATCGTCTGCGTAGCTCAGTTGGTAGAGCAACTTGTTCCGGAATAAGCGTACTCGGGTTCAAATCCCGCCGTAGACCGAAATTGACGGAGAAATTTACTTCGTTATAATGGCGCCCGAACTACCCGGATGACCCGACCGTTCAAAAACTCGCATTGGTGTGATGTTATTTCCACACCGCGAGATAGGAAAAAATAAGAGAATCCTTTCTCCAGCACTTCAAAAAAAAAAAAAAAAAAAAAAAAAAATAAGGGGGAGATGATGTAACGTACCAGGCCAGGAGATGTGACGTACCTGCCAGAAGGACGCACACGACATAAAGGCAGATAGGAATAAGATGTCCGCGTAGCTTAATTGGTAGAGCAACTTATTCCGGAATGAGTGGACCCGGGTTCGAACCCCGGCGCGGATAAAAATGACGGAGAAATTCACTTCGTTATAGTTGGTCAGCGATATCTTTGTTTTTCGGAACCTCATTGCGTCCATACTGCGACGTTTGGATGCTGTCCTGCGTGCAAAAGGTGGGTGTACGCAATAATTTGTCCTTTCAGTGCAGTATGACTATACTAGTAATTGGAATTTCTTGGCGTAGAATAGAAATCAAAGTTTCAAAGCTTTCGTACATCAACCAGGTGGCTTTTTCAAAGGAAAGTAGACAGCTAAAATCGGGATACTAGTATATTTACTTAATTTTATTAATTGTTGCTCATTTGCTTACGTATGTTTTGTATTTTTGGATAAATCGGAATGGGTTATTAGACACCGTCACAGGGTATTTATGTGTTTAGTGTGAGATCATGAGGCATTTCGAGGAGGCTGGCCTTAGTTCTCTAAAAGAATAAAATTTGCATTATATGATGTACTTTGGCGTAAGTGTTTTATAATACTCTGTATTGGTATAAAACAGGGGCAATAATTTTAAATGGAAAGTGAGCATTTGTGTTTCATGCAATAAAGTGTAACAATTTTGGTTTTACGGGAAATACGTATAGGTTCCAAATAATTATAATTATTAAAACGCCTGCAAAACCTAGTTAATAATACGGAATTTAAAAAATTCAGTACTTGAAAGCAAATAGATTTTTGCAAAGGGCCTCGAAGGTATTTTTTGCGGGGGAAAGGGGACGAGATTTGAAATTACGCCCCTTTGAGTTCAAAGGTTCCTTACTTCCACTCAAATATTGAGCAGTTCTTACTTTCTCATACCTTCGTTATAGGAAAGTATTATGATCGTTAATAAATCTCAGTTAACATAACAAAATTTAACAAGTTAGTAAAATCATGCAATGCATTGACTATGATACGCTTTCCAACATACCAGAAATCATTACTCAAGCTATTACTCAAGTTATGAGGATAATGGTTGTGGAATAAATCTCACTCCTGTGGCCTAACGTTTGACCCCATTTCGATGATATTAAACAGAATTGGTTCAGTATACCTCAGGAACAGCATACTAAAGTTTTGTCGCAATCGAAGCATTTTTAGTTAAGTTATGACGCATAAAGGCGATGGAATGGATCCCGCTCCTATGTCCTGGCCTTTGATCCCATTTCGCCCATTTTCAATAGGGGTGTCCCCAGGTTGTCTCCTACCACATACTAAAATTTCATCGAAATCGAACCATTTTTACGCGAGTTATCGTGCGGACAGACAGACGGACAAAGCTGGAGCATATACGCTTCTTCAAGCTACGTTTGGAAAGCGTAAAAAATTAGGTGAATACCCAAGACCCAACGGTTTTAAATACTAAGTGAAAAGTAAGTTAGGTGAACACTGACAACACAACATGTGCTGAATGAAAACAAACCAGCACAGAACGAATGAGTATTATTGAGTATTTTATAACAATAGGAAGACCTGATGTCCCGCTGTGCTACAAAGCAAGCCGAGTGATCAACTTCATTCACCTTTTCACGGCTCCAGTGGCTTCCGCAGTTCAGGTACGTGACGTTCTTGCCTCCTTGCGTAACCCACATTTTTCTTTTCTTTCTTTAGTTCTCATGGATTGCTGTCCTTTCCCCCCCTCCAAACTCCCACCTGCATATTCTGAAGCCCTCACTCACCTTCGCTCTCTCCCCCTCATTCGCTCCCCTCCCTCTTCAACTCTAGAGCTTCTTTCTGAACCCCTCTTCTTCAACTCCCTTGTTCATCCCCCCCATCTCCCCTGTTTTTCATTCCCCTCTTGGCTCCGAGCAGGTGTAGTAACTGTACAAGACCTCACTAACTCGGATCTATCCTGGCGCCCTCTCTCTGGCCTCCCCCTGCTATTCTCTCGTCCCCATCCGCCCATTTGGTCTATGACTCTCTGCTAACTGCACTTCTTTCGCTTTTCCCTGATCTTGTCTCCCCCACCGGTCTCGTCTCTGTCTTTTCTGCCCCTCTTCCGCTGCCGTTTTTCCTCCGACTCACAAACTCGGTTCTTCCTCTCTCCTCTCTCTCCTCTAAATCTCTTTATCGTTTTCTAGTGCACCTTGCCACCCCTTCACCGCTTTCTATTCTGGAGGTTCCCCCTGCTTCTCTTCCTCTTGTCTGGGCCGCTGCCCGCTCACCCTTATCTGCCCCTCTTGAAATTAATACCCACTGGCTCTTTTTGCATAATCGCCTCCCTGTTCCGTATTTTCTCTTTCGCATGTCTCTCCTCTCCTCCCCTCTCTGCTCCTTCTGCGCACAGGAGGCAGACGTTTCTCACGTCTACCTTTACTGTCCCATCCTGATGCCTCTCCTCCACCAGGCTTTCCGGATTGCCAGTCGCTCTTGTTCTCAAGATCTTCCGTTCACTGCCTACAGACATCTTCTTCTGCGGGCTCATCCACCTACAACTCTTCCTTCAGTATGTGCCTATCTTTTCGTGCTGGTTAAACACGTTATTTACGTATACCTTCAACAACTCCGCAGCATTTCCTCGCCGGTCTCTTTACACCAGGCCAGCGCAGCACTTTTGTGCCATTTTCAAGATCGTTTGCTTTCTCGACTCCGCCCGGAGTACCAGTCGGCTTCTTCCAGTCGTCGAGAAGCCACCTTCTATGCTACCTGGGCGCCGGCCGCTCCATGGTTTGCGATTGATTCTGGACTGCTACACCTATCAGAACCCTAGGACATTCTACACCTCCTTTGCTGAGTTCCGTGGCACCCTGGTGGCCCTCCTCCACTCTACGACTCGTGCAATCCACACTACCGTTGAATTGTGAATGCTAATGCCATCTCAGTGTATTTTCATGCTTACTCGTGTACATTACTTACTTTCACCCCGCCTGTATTATGTTGCTTTGGTGCCCTCGTTAAATAACTTGCACAATTGTGCACGCTGTGTTTTTATCTCATGTATGTAATGTTTTACCTTCACGGCGGTGTTTGTGCTGTTCTTTTTCTAATTGTGTACTATTGTTTCGCCTGTGTTATCCTGTAAATCATGCCCAGCCAATGTCATGTGACACGATGTGTTTCTCTTTGTCACTTCTGCAATTTTTTTATTCATTAAGCTTTGCTTGCAGCATTTTGTTATTCATCCCCATTGTCATTGCAGTGTATATACCATCATGTTTTTAACAGTTTTGTATTATTTCCCAGTGAGATGCCCAATACTGTACGTCTCCCTCTTATGTTTTCTTATGATAAATTAGAATAAAGCGATTTTCGGAGCAGGGCTTGGAAAAATTCCTTTCAAGGTTATCAGAGGAATTTCGGTGACAGAGCACAAATGACTAATTAGCTCTTCATCTTACTACGTATTCGAAAAGGTCATGGAGATTAGCATATTGTTTTACATACCTACATCCACTGTTTCGGACAATTCCGTGCAGCTATATGAAGTGGTCCATAACTCACAGTGTGAAGTCTGTACGCTGGTTCGCTCCACGTAATAGTGTATGCGGCTAACTAAAATATTTACAAAAGAAGATACTAAAGTGTATAACTTTGTTTTGGAGTTAAAATGTTCGGCAAATTTATTCATACTCTGTTCATTTATATTTTTTACGCCTCTCAGAGTATGAAATTACGCCCCTAGTTTGACCATACTGGGAGGGCAACCGCCCTCCCTGCTCTCCCCGTAACAACGGCCATGGGGACGATTAATCAATCGATAAATCGCCTAACGAATTTTGATTAATCAGCTGAAACTTTTAGTCGATTCACACTGTAGAAAAAATTTGGTCTGTGACAAGGATTGAAATCGCGCCTTTCCGCTCCGAAGCCAGATGCTCGAACCAATTCAACTACACCGATGGAATGTATCGCTGCAGATTTGTTGTCTTGACACGTATGCTTCACCAAAGTAGTACGTCAAATCATCTCCCTCTTAATTTCCTTTTTTTTTAAAACGAAGAAATAATTTTCATTAATTCCAGACGATGGGTGGAAGAAGCATCACACATGTTTCGAAGCGAAGAAGGTATTAGAAGCATCACACATTTTTCGAAGCGAAGAAGGAATTAGAAGCATCACACATTTTTCGAAGCGAAGAAGGAATTCTCATTAATTCCAGACTATGTGTGGAAGAAGCATCACACATTTTTCTAAGCGAAGAAGGAATTCTCATTACTTCCAGACGATGTGTGGAAGAAGCATCACACATTTTCCGAAGCGAAGAAGGAATTCTCATTAATTCCAGACGATATGTGGAAGAAGCATCACACATTTTTCGAAGCGAAGAAGGAATTCTCATTAATTCCAGACGATGTGTGGAAGAAGCATCACACATTTTCCGAAGCGAAGAAGGAATTCTCATTAATTCCAGATGATGTGTGGAAGAAACATCACACATTTTTCGAAGCGAAGAAGGAGTTCTCATTAATTCCAGACGATGTGTGGAAGAAGCATCACACATTTTTCGAAGCGAAGAAGGAATTCTCATTACTTCCAGACGATGTGTGGAAGAAGCATCACACATTTTTCGAAGCGAAGAAGGAATTCTCATTAATTCCAGACGATGTGTGGAAGAAGCATCACACATTTTCCGAAGCGAAGAAGGAATTCTCATTAATTCCAGACGATGTGTGGAAGCATTACACATTTTCGGAAGCGAAGAAGGAATTCTCATTAATTCCAGATGATGTGTGGAAGAAGCATCACACATTTTTCGAAGCGAAGAAGGAATTCTCATTAACTTCAGACGATGTGTGGAAGAAGCATCACACATTTTCCGAAGCGAAGAAGGAATTCTCATTAATTCCAGACGATGTGTGGAAGAAGCATCACACATTTTCCGAAGCGAAGAAGGAATTCTCATTAATTCCAGACGATGTGTGGAAGAAGCATCACACATTTTTCGAAGCGAAGAAGGAATTCTTATTAATTCCAGACAATGTGTGGAAGGAACATCAAACATTTTTCGAAGAACCAACGGCCAGCAGATCCATTTTCCACAGCCGGGCGCCAATGCGAAAATACAAACTTGCCGCCCGGGTGGCGCAATAGTCTAAGCGCTGGCTTATGACCATTCGTCCGCGAAGGGTTCGGGTTCGAATCCCGTGAGGCATGTGTGTTGTGTTTCTCTTACGGCACTGGCTCTCTCCCTTCCCTGGCACCAGTGACCCTAAATTAGGAACGGGCAACTGCTTATAGCCCATTGAGTTGCTCATGGTGGTCGTGAAACCTTGAACACGTTAGTAAAATTATGCAATGCATAGATTATGATACGCTTTCGAACATACCAGGAATCATTACTTAACTTATTACTCAGGTTATAAGAATAATGGCTGTGGAATAAATCTCGCTCTTGTGCCCTGACCCTTGATCCCATTTTGATGATATTCAACAGAATTGGTTCAGTATACCTCCTGAACAACAAACTAAAGTTTTGTCGCAATAGAAGCATTTTTAGTCAAGCTATGAGGATAATTGCTGTGGAATAAATCTCGCTGCTGTGCCCTGACCTTTGACCCCATTTCGATGATATTCAACAGAACCAGTTCAGTATACTTCCAGTACAACATGATAATGTTTTGTCGTAATCGAAGCATTTTTACGTAAGTTATGGCGCATAAAGGAGATGGAATGGATCCCGCTCCCATGTCCTGACCTTTGAACCCATTTCGCCCATTTTCAGTAGGGTTCCTGTCCAGGTTGTCCCGTACCACATACTAAACTTTCATCGAAATTTAACCATTTTTACGCGAGTTATCGTGCAGACGGACGGACAGACAGACGGACAAAGCTGGATCATATACGCTTTTCAACCTACGGTTGGAAAGCGTAAATAAAACAACAACAACACAAATTTGTCAGTGACTCGATCGAAACCACGTCTCCTCGCTCCGGAGTCAGTTGTTCTAACCGACTAAACTGCACCGACGGAAAGTTTCATTGCACATATGTCGTCTTGACATGTGCTTCACACCTGTAGTACGTTGCAACATCCCAACAATGCACGGTATATATAATTTTAAACGTTAAAAATAAACAATTCCCCCATTACAGCATGAAATATGTACAGCGATGAGCCATTACATTATGACCACCCCCAGCCTAGAGAAATGGGCCTGCCTGGGGACCGAGCGTTGGCCCAGGTGAAGTTCACAGAGCAGTATATATACAACCAAAGGATCGGCTTTCGGTTAGTAGAGTGTTCGGAATCAGAATTGGAAAAGCTGCAGGTTTATCATAGTCTGATAAAGGACAAATTGTGATGGCACGACGCCTCGGAACTACGATCTCGGAAACGGCTCCGCTTGTGGGTTGTTCACGTGTCGCTGTAGTGAGTACGTATCAAAAGTGGTGCACAGATGGCCAAACGAAGAACCGTCGTTGAGCCGTGTGTCGTCCGCAGCTCATTGACGCCAGAGGCGAGTGGAGACTGTCGCGCATTGTTCACAGCGACAGCAGGGCCACAGTGCGATAATCATCCACAGCTACAACAGTAATAATCAGGGCAATCTGTCGCAGCACACAGTTCATCGCAGCCTTCTGCGCATGTGCCTGCGTAGCCGATGACCTAGCCGGGTCCCCATGTTCACTGCACGTCATCGCCAACAACGCATGAAATGGGCCCAAGATCATCGAGATGGGACTGTCGATGACTAGAAGAAAGTGTCCTAGTCTGACAAATCAAGATTCCTGGTGCATCACGTAGATGGCTAAGCTCGGATACGCCGATTACCAACGGATGGTATAGCACCTGGATGAACTTTTGGGCGCAAACAGGCCGGCGGCGAGAGTGTTATGCTGTGGGCGATGTTTTCTTGGGACACTTTAGGCCCCATTATCCCAATAGCAAAATCCCTGACAGTTTTCAGGTATCTGAACATCGTGTAACGTACCAGGAGATGTGACGTACCTGCCAGCAGGACGCACATGACATAAAGGCAGATAGGAATCAGAATAAATGTCCGCGTAGCTCAATTGGTAGAGCAACTTATTCCGGAATGAGGGGACCCGGGTTCGAATCCCGGCGCGGATAAAAATGACGGAGAAATTTACTTCGTTATAATGGCGCCCGAACTATCCGGATGACCCGACCGTTCAAAATCTCGCATTGGTGTGATGTTATTTCCACACCGCGAGATAGGAAAAATCAGAGAATCCCTTCTCCAGCACTTCGAAAAAAAAAAAAAAAAAAAAAAATAAGGGGGAGATGATGTAACGTACCAGGAGATGTGACGTACCTGCCAGAAGGACGCACACGACATAAAGGCAGATAGGAATCAGAATAAAATGTCCGCGTAGCTCAATTGGTAGAGTGACTTATTCCGGAATGAGGGGACCCGGGTTCGAATCCCGGCGTAGACCAAAAATGACGGAGAAATTCACTTCGTTATAATGGCGCCCGAACTATCCGGATGACCCGACCGTTCAAAATCTCGCATTGGTGTGATGTTATTTCCACACCGCGAGATAGGAAAAATATGAGCAGCACTTCGAAAGAAAAAAAGAAAAATAAGGGGGAGATGATGTAACGTACCAGGAGATGTGACGTACCTGCCAGAAGGACGCACATGACATAAAGGCAGATAGGAATCAGAATACATGTCCGCGTAGCTTAATTGGTAGAGCAACTTATTCCGGAATGAGTGGACCCGGGTTCGAACCCCGGCGCGGATAAAAATGACGGAGAAATTCACTTCGTTATAATCGTTGCAGACCAAATGTACCCATTCATGGCAACTGTTTCCTGCTGGTGATGGTCATTACCAACAGAATAATGCGCCATGCCACACTGCCAGAATCGTCAAGGAGTGGTTCCAGGAACATGCTGGTGACTCTGTGTGGCTTCCAAATTGACCTGGCATGAACCCAATCGAACATTTGTGGTTCGACTTGGAAAAGCGGGTTAGTGCTAAATCACCCCCCACCCGAAATGTACGGGAACTGGAGGACATTGTGTTGACATTATGGTACCAGATACACCAGGATACCTACCGTCACCTCATCGAATCAATGGCTCGCCGAGTGGCCGCTGTCTTGCGGCCTAAAGGAGGTCCTATAGCTTATTAGGTAGGTGGTCGCTAACAAAACGGCTGCACTTGTGAAATGTTCCAGAGCAACAGTTGTTGAAGTTTACAGAGAATGGACCACCAGTCTGAAAACTGTGTCTGACTGCAAGACTTTTGTTCGTCAACGTCTACTGGATGCTCGAGCTGAGCGGAGAGTAGACAGACTTGTTCCGTCCAACAGACGGGCAACAAACACACTTCGTCAGATTACAGGTAATCTGAATCAGGGATCACGTCCGATGGCCTCTCAACGTACAGTTCGCCGCACATTACATCGTATGGGCTACAGAAGCAGATGGCTTGTCCGTAAGCCATTTCTATCTGCAGCGAACAAGAAGAAACGACTCCAGTTCTCTCAAGAACACAAAATTGGACAGTAAATGGGTGGAAAATGGTAATGTGGTCCGACAATTAGCGTTTTCAGCTACACCGTGTAGATGGAAAGGTGAGGATATGGAGAGAGGAGCATGAAACCATGGACCCATCTTGCTTCAAGCTGGCGGTGTTATGGTCTATGGCATGTTTCCGTGGGAGTGTTTGGGCCTTTTGATTGGCGTGGAGCAACGTCTGACCGCCCAAAGGTATTTAAATATAATTGCCGACCAAGTCCAACCAGTTATGTTGATAGTTTATCCCAATGGAGATGGATACTTCCAGAAGAACAATGCTCCATGTCATAGTGCTCACACTGAATGCGAATGGTTTGAGGAGGATCATGGAGACTTTTCCTTGCTGCATTGGCCTCCTCGATCACCGGATTTCAATCCAATAGAGCATTTGTGGGATAAAGTCGAAAGGTGCATTAGACAGCTGAATCCGTTACCAACCAAAGAATCTTGAAGAGCTGGAGGCTGCAATACATTGCATTTGGACTAATATAATAGAAGCCACTAACCAACATTTTCATGCCAAGACGAATTCAAGCAGCATTGAGGGCAAAATGTGGCCTAACAACGTACTAACCAGGTGGTCACAATAATTTGGCCACTCAGTGTATAAAAATAAAATGCATATTTGCCATTGTCTTTTTGGTCGTCTTGCTTTCTTTCTTTATTTTTTGATGATTGATCATTGATTTAAAGTAATGATAATAACATTCCGACCTTAAAGGTAAGAAATTTATTTTTTAACTTAAGCAAAAAATATTTGGAGATCATTGTGAGGTGACTTCATCAGTGGCGCTCCTGAAGAACTCAACGCCCCCGCAGAAAATATCTTGGAGTCCCTTTTGCGAAAATTTATTTGCTTTGTAGAAATTCTTAAATTCCAAAGTGAAAATCCTCCAAATACGTGGCGTCAGTGAATAAACAAAGACATCGCTCTTTCAGTGTTTTATTAACACACAGCACAGAAAAATTGTTATCCGGTCACCGCTGGGGATCCGAATCCCAGATCTCTCTATATCTAGCATAGCGCGTTAGCCTTACACAACGGTGTCCAACAATCCACGGCGCTATGTGTGTTTTTCTGTCAGCATCTGACATCATAAATCCGTAAGATGGGCTCAGCTACAGAGATGTCTCCATCTGGTAGGCATTAACGACACTGGCTATACATTAATTATAGCAGTTAAATCCAAAGGGCGAAATCCATAGTGAAAATCCTCCAAATACGTGGCGTCAGTGAATCAAAAAAGACGCATAGCGCCGTTGATTGTTGGCCGCCGTAGTGTAAGGCTAACGCGCTCGGTTAGATATCGAGAGATCTGCGGTTCGGGTTCCAACAGTGACCGGATAACAATTTTTCTGTGCTGTGTGTTGATAAAACGTGGAAAGAGCGACGTCTTTGTTTATTCTTAAATTCCATATTATTAACTAGTTTATATGGGCGTTTTAATAATTCAAATTCCTTGGAGCCTATAGGTATTTTTCGTAAATCCAATATTGTGACACTTTATTGCTTGTAACACAAATAGATGTACACATTGTAATCTTAAAATGATTGCCCTAGTTTTATCCTCATGATCACACTCATAAAATACACGTAACGGCCGTGTAACAAGGTCTAATAATCTTCTCCGATTTATACAAAAATACAGAACATAAGTGAAGAAATAAAGAAGTAACATTTAGAATTGTGGCACAAAAAAAGACTAAAGTCACTTAACCTATTTACTGTTGAATAATAATAAAAAAAATGCAGGTAGGCTGAGTTCTGATTGAGCCGTGAGTTTGGAACATATGACTACGACTTGCAGATCGGAGAGTTGAAATGAGCTAGTCGGGTATGGTTTCAAAGCGTTTATTTAATTTCTTATAACCATCACAAGTCTATGATATGAAAAGTAGCTTACATCATTTTTATACATTGCGAACACAAAGCAGTGTAACCGAGGCTTACATATTTATCAGAAGCGAGATTCTGTAGCCATTTTTGTGATACTGAATTGGAATAATTTACTTTCAATTCCCGCCATTTGGACGAAAGGCAAATGAGTATTTCCTTTCCCACGCGACGCAGCAGATGGCAATTAGGGAATCTTGCGATTTTCGGAGAAGAGACATCTTAGGGTGTAGCCGGAGGGAACGCGGTGGCAATGGGTCGACGAAGCAAGATAGTTTTTAGCAGGAGATGCAGTATGCTTCAGGTCGAAAGGGACGGAGGAAGGAATAGTTTTTGAGTGGCCGGAAAGAGGGAGAAGGATTTTCGGTGGTGTAGAATACTGAGGGAGAACGGAAAGAATGAAAGCACGAAAAGGACAGAAGCTTGGTGACATTCCCCGTATGATCTGAATAAACGTTTTCCTCACTGCAAAATTTAGCTTCAGTCGATTCACTTTTCTACGGTTTGTATTGTTTTTATCTGCTCCAGTTGGAATAATTACGGATTAAACCACCGATACCGAACTTACGGCAAAGGAAACACAAAGGAATCCTCCACACAGGGTGCTGTTATAGAATTCAGCTCCAAGCCCTGTAACAGCAGATCGATACACGAATTACCTAACGTGGTGCTCTGTCTTGTTGGGCTTCTTACATTCCTCATCACTTGCTCTTGCCTGAAGATTGATTTTCTCCACTTTTGCTTGCGTTCATTTTGCGAATTCCGCGGCGTTGTCGAAAATGTTAATCCGTTCACACGAAAACATTTTTTTTAGTTTAGTTTAAACCAGTGCGATATGTTCTTTATATATTTGAATAGATCTGGTCGAGAGCCTTAAATTCGTTTGCACTCTCATATATTTGAATAGATCTCGTCGAGAGCCTTAAAGTCATTTTCACGCAAAGTCGTTTTGCACTAACGGTTGTCCAGATAAACCGCGATATTGTTAGAAGTTCCACCGGTTCACACACACACAAAACAATTTTTCAAATGTTCAGTTCAAACCACTGCGAAATATTCTTGGTATATTTGAATAGATCTCGTCGAGAGCCTTAAAGTCATTTCCACGCAAAGTCGTTTTGCACTAACGGTTGTCCAGATAAACCGCGATATTGTTAGAAGTTCCACCGGTTCACACACACAGAAAACAATTTTTCAAATGTTCAGTTCAAACCACTGCGAAATATTCTTGGTATATTTGAATAGATCTCGTCGAGAGCCTTAAAGTCATTTCCACGCAAAGTCGTTTTGCCCTAACGGTTGTCCAGATAAATCGCGATATTGTTAGAAGTTCCACCGGTTCACACACACAGAAAACAATTTTTCAAATGTTCAGTTCAAACCACTGCGAAATATTCTTGGTATATTTGAATAGATCTCGTCGAGAGCCTTAAAGTCATTTCCACGCAAAGTCGTTTTGCACTAACGGTTGTCCAGATAAATCGCGATATTGTTAGAAGTTCCACCGGTTCACACACACACAAAACAATTTTTCAAATGTTCAGTTCAAACCACTGCGAAATATTCTTGGTATATTTGAATAGATCTCGTCGAGAGCCTTAAAGTCATTTCCACGCAAAGTCGTTTTGCACTAACGGTTGTCCAGATAAACCGCGATATTGTTAGAAGTTCCACCGGTTCACACACACACAAAACAATTTTTCAAATGTTCAGTTCAAACCACTGCGAAATATTCTTGGTATATTTGAATAGATCTCGTCGAGAGCCTTAAAGTCATTTCCACGCAAAGTCGTTTTGCACTAACGGTTGTCCAGATAAATCGCGATATTGTTAGAAGTTCCACCGGTTCACACACACAGAAAACAATTTTTCAAATGTTCAGTTCAAACCACTGCGAAATATTCTTGGTATATTTGAATAGATCTCGTCGAGAGCCTTAAAGTCATTTCCACGCAAAGTCGTTTTGCACTAACGGTTGTCCAGATAAATCGCGATATTGTTAGAAGTTCCACCGGTTCACACACACACAAAACAATTTTTCAAATGTTCAGTTCAAACCACTGTGAAATATTCTTGGTATATTTGAATAGATCTCGTCGAGAGCCTTAAAGTCATTTCCACGCAAAGTCGTTTTGCACTAACGGTTGTCCAGATAAATCGCGATATTGTTAGAAGTTCCACCGGTTCACACACACAGAAAACAATTTTTCAAATGTTCAGTTCAAACCACTGCGAAATATTCTTGGTATATTTGAATAGATCTCGTCGAGAGCCTTAAAGTCATTTCCACGCAAAGTCGTTTTGCACTAACGGTTGTCCAGATAAATCGCGATATTGTTAGAAGTTCCACTGGTTCACACACACACAAAACAATTTTTCAAATGTTCAGTTCAAACCACTGCGAAATATTCTTGGTATATTTGAATAGATCTCGTCGAGAGCCTTAAAGTCATTTCCACGCAAAGTCGTTTTGCACTAACGGTTGTCCAGATAAATCGCGATATTGTTAGAAGTTCCACCGGTTCACACACACACAAAACAATTTTTCAAATGTTCAGTTCAAACCACTGCGAAATATTCTTGGTATATTTGAATAGATCTCGTCGAGAGCCTTAAAGTCATTTCCACGCAAAGTCGTTTTGCACTAACGGTTGTCCAGATAAATCGCGATATTGTTAGAAGTTCCACCGGTTCACACAAAACAATTTTTCAAATGTTCAGTTCAAACCACTGCGAAATGTTCTTCGTATATTAGAATAGATCTTGTCGAGAGCTTTAAAACGATATACCACGCACAGTCGTGTTGCACTTACGGTTGCCAAGATAGACTGAGTGAAACACGGCGGCACCCCCAGAAATATTGCATCATCTCCCCCGTGCACAGGGAGCGAGGGAAGCGTCGCGCGCACGATGTATTGAGCAGTACGCGAATTGGACTCCATGCTGTTTACGAATATGAAGGGGAAGGCGTTTGATGATGTATTGCAGTGCAACCATCTCTCTTTTTTTTTTTTTTTTTTGATTGGAGGTTTAACGACCACCGTGAGCAACTCAATGGGCTATAAGCAGTCGCCCGTCCCTAATTTAGGGTCACTGGTTCCAGGGAAGGGAGAGAGCCAGTGCCGTAAGACAAACACAACATCCATGCCTGACCGGGATTCGAACCCGGACCCCTTACGGACGAATGATCAAAGGCCAGCGCCTTATACCACTGCGCCACCGGGGCGGCGCAACCATCTCTACTGTGTGAATTAGGTTTTTATTGCGGAAGTAGTTCGAGTTGTCAGTGCTTGAAAAATTGCCCCTTCAGCGAGGACTGTTTAACGTTTTGTTGAAGGGTGATAGAAATTTCAGATTGAAGCCCATATGGATGGGTTTTTTTTTTTTTACTATTATAATATTTTCCCTCACTTTCTTAATTGTTTAAATTAATTTCTCTAAATATACAGTTACAAACGAACACAATTAGACTAAATATAAGGGAAGATCGCCCCAAAACCTACGGGGGCATTCATAGATTTTCGAATGGAGAGGGGGGGGGCTAAGCACCCCCGAGAAGATGCCTGAATACATCACTGCGGACAATGAGAGCAGGAAAAAGCCAGATTCGTTTCGGATTAAAGCAGCTGTTAAATGTTGCGGAGCGGGAAGCTTTCATTTCAAACAGCCAGAATCCTCCCATAATATGTAACAAACGGAGAAAGTATCATAGAATCTTCACCACCTGCATTTATCGCTCAGAAGAACCTAACTGGATGCGATGACTCTGTGACCCTGGATACGTTTCCCCTCCAGCCACCTCCGCGCCAAGCAACATTCTCTTTCTAGTTCTTCATTCATTTCCCCTTTTCACTTCAGTCATGTGTCACAACGGGAACAAGTCGTTCAAGGCTGCTCGGGAAGGAAAGAAGGCACTGACCTTAAACACATAATAGTGGCCGTAATATGCCGGTCACACGTAATAGTGGGAAAACAAGCTCATGTTGGTATTTTCGAAATTCAAGTACGTGACAAGTCACTCTTAGAGAAGTAGAAATTCTGGGGAGACTACATCCAGATCAACTTTAAATAAAACAATCCGACAACTGGTTCTCCAACACGTTTAAACGAAATTTCCACATTTTCGTTTAAGCAATAAGGGGAAAAAAAATATTTTTTGATAAATGTTCTTCATGGGCTCTAAAAAGTATTGCAAAGCTTGAGATTACATATCAACTAATAGTTCATGCGGAATTTCAAGAACCTGAGTCCAAAAAATGTCAGTCCCAGGGACGTCACCAAGGGGGTGCCAGCATGGTAAACGGTAAAAATACCCCCGGAGAACATACCCCGAAAACTGAAAAGCGGAAAAAATACCCCCGGAAGAAATACCCCCAGAACAAACGGTTCACTGTAAACTGCCACACAGGAACACTGATGTGTGGCAGTGTTCCGGTGTGGCAATTTACCGGCAACCCTGCCACACATCTTTCAGCAACTTGGCCACAAGAGTTCAAAGGGGGGGGCTATAAAGGTTGCCGTTTCTGGGCCTACATTGATAACTGAATTGGGAAACGAATTTCGCGAAAACGTTCCATGTAAGCCAAGCGAGAATTGTACTTTAATTTGAAGAAATAAATCACCGAGGATCTGAGGTACATGGGGAGGGGGAGGGGGTTCCCCAAAATGTTGAAATGGCCGTAGAGCTGTAAACATTAGAACCATGCTTTACATAATGATTCTCTACACGACCACGAATTTTCAGGAGGGTGGGATGCAAGTTTCTAAGATCGCAGGCAAGTGCTCAAGGTAAGGGATTTGCTCGCAATTTCTATGCTTCATGTTGTGTTTAATGGTAAACTATGTATGCCCTTTCCCCCTCCCCCAGATATTTGGTAAAGCCTGTGAGAGGGACACGAGGTGCTTGGTTTGGAGGGCTCTACCCCCAACTTCCGTAATTTTATATTCTGGACCTCTAGAGTCGGTCAGTGTATCCTCGATGTTACCCCTGAATAGCTCTTAGAAAAGGGGGAAGGGGGGTACCCCATCCTACTGAAAATTCGTGGTCGTGTACAGAATCATTATATAAAACATAGTACTAATGTTTACAGCTCTATGTGCATTTTAACATTTTGGGGGATAGCCCCCCCCAAAAAAACAAAAAACTCCTGGACCTCGCGGACACTTCAAGGGGAACTTCCTAGATACACTGACAGACTCCAGCGGCCCAGAGTATAGTATTACGGAAGTTCGGGGTAGAGCCCTCCCCCCGCTCCCCACCAAGTGTACCTCGGATCCTCGGCAATTTATTTCTTCAAATTAAAGTACAATTTTCGCTTGGCTAACATGGAACTTTTCTCGAAATTCGTTTCCCAATTCAGTTATCAATGTAGGCCCAGAAACGGCAATCTTTATAGCCCCCTCCCCTTTGAAGTTTTGTAGCCAAGTTGCTGAAAGATGTGTGGCAGGGTTGCCGGTAAATTGCCACACATCAGTGTTCCTGTGTGGCAGTTTACAGTGAACCGTTTGTTCTGGGGGTATTTCTTCCGGGGGAATTTTTTCCGCTTTTCAATTTTCAGGGGTATTTTCTCCGGAGGTATTTTTTCCTGGGGGTGTTTTTACCTACATCCGCCAGCATAGGCCCCCGTAGCAGGGCCGGATTAAGGAGGGGGAGGGCATGGGCGTACTGTTAGCCCCCCGCTACCCCCGCTTTTCGGGGGAGGGGGCCTCACAGCTAAGAGGGCCTCTAGCCTCAATAGAAGGATTTTTCAAAACTTTTGCGGAAACTTCATGTGAAACTGGTTAAAGAAATAGCCGCCGCCCCGGTGGCGCAGTGGTCTAAGGCGCTGGACTCTGATCATTCGTCCGTAAGGGGTCCGGGTTCGAATCCCGGTCAGGCATGGATGTTGTGTTTGTCTTACGGCACTGGCTCTCTCCCTTCCCTGGAACCAGTGACCCTAAATTAGGGACGGGCGACTGCTTATAGCCCATTGAGTTGCTCACGGTGGTCGTTAAACCTAAAATCAAAAAAAAAAAAAAAAAAAAAAGAAATAGCCAGGAGTTTTTGACGGCAGCTTTGAATGAAGTATTAAAAAGAAAAGCGTTTTATTTCTTTTTACGCTTTCCAACCGTAGGTTGAAGAAACGTATATGCTCCATCTTTGTCTGTCTGTCCGCACGATAACTCGCGTAAAAATAGTTCGATTTCGATTAAATTTTAGTATGTGGTAGGGGACAACCTGGGGACAAACCCTATTGAAAATGGGCGAAATGGGGATATAGGTCAGGACACAGGAGCTTATGCGTCATAACTTACGTAAAAATGCTACGATTGCGACAAAACTTTATCATGTTGTTCCGGAGGTATACTGAGCTGGTCCCGTTGAATATCATCGAAATGGGGTCAAAGGTCAGGGAACAGGGTCGAGATTTGTTCCACAGCCATTATCCTTATAACTTGACGAAAAATACATCTATTGCGACAAAACTTTAGTATGTTGTTTCGGAGGTATACTGAGCCAATTCTATATAAAATATCGTCGAAATGGGGGTCAAAGGTCAGGACTCAGGAGCGAGATTTATTCCACAACCATTATAATCATAACTTGAGTAATAACAATGAATTCTGGTATGTTGGAAAGCGTATCATAATCAATGCATTGCATGATTTTACTAATTTTTTATTTATTTTTACAGTGAATAAATAAAATCTTCAAGAAATCATTTTCGCTTTAGTTTATAAAACTGGGTAACGGAAAAGAAGCTATTCTAGAGGACTTGAAGCCCCTTTTCACAACCATAGCAATAGTTCCTATACATGTATATTAACTAGAGAATGTGAATGAAATATCATTTCAATAAACGACATTTCTATATCAATGAGGATAAGGCGTTATACAGTATATTGCACTTGTTTATACACGGTCGAGTCACATTATTGTGACCACCAGCTAATATCCAGAGTAACAGCCGTGTGCAGCGCGGACAGGAGCTAGACGGGCTGGGAGTGGCTCAATATGGTGCTGGAAGGTGTTCACAGGTATGTGGAGCCATGCTGACTGCAGTGCAGTCGGGGGCATGGCCCACGGGTCAGCGTGACCATGAATCGTCGCAGGCAGCCAACCGCTGCAGAACGTGCACTTGAGAACTCCCAGTCAATCTGATGTGTGGAATGCAACGTCACACACATTTATTTTTCGAAGCGCTGAAGAAGGGATTCTCTTATTTTTCGTATCTCGCGGTGTGGAAAGAACATCACACCATTGCGAGATCTTTAACGGCCGGCTCATCCGGGAAGTTCGGGCGCCAATACAACGAAGTAAATTTCTCCGTCATCTTTGGTCCACGCCGGGAATCGAACCCGAGTCCACTTATTCCGGAACAAGTCGCTCTACCAACTGAGCTACGCAGACGTTCGTTCTTGCTGCTATCTGCCCTTATGTCGTGTGCGTCCTGCGGGGCAGGCACGTCACAAAGGGTCCGGGTTCGAATCCCGGTGAGGCATGGATGTTGCGTTTGTCTTACGGCACTGGTTCTCTCCCTTTCCAGTGGCCCTAAATTAGGGACCGCCGACTGCTTATAGCCCATCGAGTTGCTCACGGTGGTCGTCTAACCTTCAATCAAAAAAAAAAAAGAAAAAAAAAGAACTTGGAGCCGTTGATGGACGAAATCCACTGTGGCATCCCATTGCATAAGAAAAAAGATAGGCCAATAAAAATATGCAATGCCAAATTATTAAAAAGACAAAATCTAGGAACATTGGGTTAGGAAATGGAGGTCCTCGGGGGTCCTCCCCATTAGATATCCGGGCGCACTTTTTTCTCTTGCATGTGATTTCTATTTCTCTTTTGAAGCCGAATTTTAATTTTTGTTCATTAAAAATATCAAGATGAATCTGGAAAAACCGATAAAAAAACTGACTCAAATCATGTTTTTTTCCCCAACCAAGTGGCGGATTTTTTCGAATCCCTTGGAATTCGTTTCATTGCCGCATTTTTCCACGTAGAAGAAACACACCGGCAGGGTTCACTCGCTGTCGCTCACACTCCTAGAAGATGCCTTTATTAACAACAAGACAAGAGGAAAGACCAACCACTGCGATAGAATCCTTATCAAGTCGTGAAGCTGCTGTTTTATTTATTTATTTATTTATTTATTTATTTATTTTTTTACCCCAATATTAAGAAATTACTAAAAATTCTATCAACACTTCCTGTTTCAACAGCCACTCCGGTGGCTGTTGAGACAGGAAGCGTCACCATGGCAGTAGGCCACGGGACTAGAACGTTCCTCTGTGGTTATCGTGAAGACCGACAAGCCGTTCGTTTCTTTCCTTTGCGTCTGTAAAAAAAATGTTTTTTTTCCTGTGAATTTATCGTCTGCGTTAGTGGTTCGTGTTGACTGTGTTGTGTTTTCACCGTTTTGCCTCGCTTGAAGTGAGTGTGTGTGCCTTCTGTTTCGTTATTTTGTGTTTCTTCTGTGTGACGCAGTTGCAGCACACAGTGTTGTGTTGTTCGGCTTAGCGGCCATGATGGCTGCTTCCCAAGTACAAATGCAAGTTCCGTCTGCTGATTTTATCTCCGCTAGATTTTCTTTGGCTACATCGACCGCTTGTGAGACAACTATGACCTCTTTAAGTGTGGATTTGTCTACTTCTAATTGTGTTTCTGCTTCTAATGTGCTTCGTCCTAATGTTTCTGCATCGAATGTTCTTCGTCCTAATTTGCATATCCTGGATGCCGAGTCACGTTCTGCTGCCACGGCTGCTACTCCTCCACGCTCGTATGCTGCGACTGCTCGTCCAAACCAATCTCATGCACCTCTTTCAATGCAACCAGAATTTTCTAGAGAAGATAAAGTTCTCAAGATTCGGATTTCTGACGACTCACCAGCAGGTAAAGAACTTTCCTCAGCTTTGTTATTAAGTGTGTATTTTCTGTTTCTTCGTGACACCCCCCCCCCCTCCTATTTGGAGGCCTTGGTTAAAGTTGTTCCCAAGGAAAGCATCGTTTTTCTTTTGTTTTTTTTTTATTGGAGGTTTAACGACCACCGTGAGCAACTCAATGGGCTATAAGCAGTCGCCCGTCCCTAATTTAGGGTCACTGGTTCCAGGGAAGGGAGAGAGCCAGTGCCGTAAGACAAACACAACATCCATGCCTCACCGGGATTCGAACCCGGACCCCTCACGGACGAATGATCAGAGGCCAGCGCCTTAGACCACTGCGCCACCGGGGCGGCAAGCATCGTTTCAATTATTCGCATTGGATGGGGTGTTGTCGTTCATTTTGTTCACCAAAAAGTCACCGACACCGTTCTTGCCACAGGCATTGATATTGGCTCTTTTCACTTGCAACCTGTTGCTTCTGCACAGCGCCCGGTCACAGTGACATTATCTCCTGTGCCTACTGCTATTCCTGACAACTTACTTGTTGCTGCACTCGGCACTCTTGGTCGAGTAGTGGGAGAGACTAAATTTCTCCCAGCTGCTGCCAGAGACTCTCCATTCAAATTTGTGCAAGGAGGACGTCGCCAATATCGTGTTATTTTCCCCACTGACCAAGCCATTTCTAACAGCCCCACATCTCTGCAGCTTGTTACGGACACACGAACATACGTTTTCAACTTATTTGCTGGTGTCCAGTGTTTCCGGTGTAGAGCTGAGGGACACCTGGCTTATGAGTGCCCTCAGCGCACACTTGAGCAAGGTGCTGTGCCGTCGTTGAAGGTTCGTGACACACCTCCATCATACACTTCCTCCGCCCTTACTACTGAACAAACTGTTTCCCCAATGTCAAACACGTCACCATCTCTGCTACTTGCTCCTTCAATGACTGCAGATATTTCGTTGTCTTCACCTGTTTCAGTTCCGCCACTGCCATTCAACTCCAAGCAGCCGCTGTCTTTCAAAACTCCTACGCAGTTATTGCCAAGCACTAAACAGCCATTACCATACAACTCCGAGCAGGCGCTTTCTTTCAAAACAACTACGCAGTTATTGCCAAACACTGAACTGCCATTTCCATTCAACTCCGAGCAGCCGCTTTCTTCCGAAACTACTGCGTCATCATTGCCCAGCTCTCACGCGCCACCACCAAGCAACAAATTGCCTCCCGTTTCACAGCCTGTTTCGCAAGTGCAAACACCTGCTTCTGAACTGTTCAAATCTGCTCTCATTGTTGACATGTCATTTCCACCTCTTCCTACTTCGGTGGGCTCCTCTGGACCCAAAACTGCCGGGAAACGCCCAAATTCTGCCGAGTCTTCTCCTAGGCCTTCGCGTCGCACTAGGCGTTTTCGGACCAAATCTTCTGCCACTTCCTCTGGAACCTCACCTGGCGTAGAAAATTTTTCTTCTCAACTTCGTACAACAAACAGATTCGCTTGCCTCCCTACTGATGATGATATGGATGTTGCTGCTAATTTAAGTGAATCAGCATCGATTGCTTCGGATGTTGTTGTAGATGATTCTTCTCTTCCTACCATTCCCAAACTTTCCGCTCTGTTCAAAGACTGTTCTGTTCCAATGCAAAAACTAATTTAACGCCCTAGGATTGACAAATTTCTAACAATCCCGTGTATTCAATCTAAGTTAAATTGGTTACCTGAAATGCTTCAACAACTGCAATTGCTTGATGAATTTTTGATTAACGTTTCCGTTCCCCCTGAAGATGCCCAGCTTCAGCATCGTCTGTGGTACATGCTGAAGTTGCTCACAGCTGAACTCGAAAACAATCAACAGCCTGTTCATGATTTCCCAACTGACTGAGTTTTTTTTTCTTTTGAATAAACGTTTTGTTTTGAAATTGTTTACCTTTGAACTTGTACTGCTTTACCGTTTGTTTTTGTTTAGTTTTCGGCGAACTCTTAGACACAGTTTAATACTATTGTTATCAACGGACTAATAGACTTATTTTTACTGCTTTTCAACTGGGCAGCCTCTCAGCGCCCTCTTTTTCACACCCTTTACACTGTTGTTATTGTTTTTTTAAATGCTTGCGTATACCTTGTTCTCTCCCACATCTTGTTACTGTTTTGTATTCTGTACTTGTTCATATTTTGTAGAGGCGTTTTGCCATATATCCGTTTTTTTAAATGGATCCCATCGCGAAAGAGAATTTTGTGAAATTTAGAAATTTAATTTCTCGTAAACTAAATCAAAATTCAAAAAAAGGGTAACGAGGTGCAAAAATTCAGTCATGGCATTACATGCCTACAAAGTTTCGTGGTTCTGTTGCTGTTAGTGTCTCCGGAACGCGGCCTGATAGCACTTTTTTGCTTACCTTAAATTTGAAATACAATAGCTCTTGAAGTTTCACTAGAATCGAGAAACGGTAGATTTCAGCGTGTTTTCCAAACAATTCTCTATAAACGATGTAAATTTCATATTTTTGTGTTCAATATGTTTTGCCTTGCGAGCTAGGAAAGCAAGAGTGTCGCGAAATTTCTAAAACAGCGGCAGTCATTTCTTTTTAGAATAGAGAGATAAAATAACTAATTTTAAAATTGCGCCTTTATAAATAATTCCGAGAAACTGAATATTAAGAGAAATACTCTGTTTCACATTAACCACGTTTAATAAATACGTGTATAGTTCTCCACATTACATAAGGCTTTGTATCAAAATTTTGTAAATAAGTATTTTAATTATCAATAGAATTGTTAATTTATTAATGAATTTATATAATTATTCTAAATAATGAATTATTGATAATTAACGCTTAATTACTATCCAAGATATTCAAACAAGACAAAATCAAATTATATGAATCACTAATTATACCAACGGTCATCTATGGAGCAGAAGCATGGACAATTAAATCACGAGAGGAGAAAAAACTATTAGGTTTTGAAATGAAATGCTTAAGAAAAATAAGTAAAACAAGCTGGACAGAAAAGACAACAAATAGCTCAGTCAGAAAAGAACAGTCATATCAAGTGACCATATTGGAAAAAATTAGAAAACAGCAACTGAGAGTTGGTTCGGTCACGTTGCACGCATGGCCAAAAACAGACTACCTAACATCTTAATAACAACAGAAAAGAGAAGACATGCGAGACCAAGACTGAAATTAATAAAGAACATCTCGGGCTGCAGAACATATGGTGAACTTTTCAGGAAAGCAAAGAACAGAGAAGATTGGGAGTATCTGCTCAATGGACGACTCAACCCGTCGTTGACGGAAGAGAAGAATAGAGAGAATTTTTTTTTTTTTTTTTATTGGAGGTTTAACGACCACCGTGAGCAACTCAATGGGCTACAAGGAATCGCCCGTCCCTAATTTAGGGTCACTGGTTCCAGGGAAGGGAGAGAGCCAGCGCCGTAAGACAAACACAACATCCATGCCTGACCGGGATTCGAACCCGGACCCATGATCAGAGGCCAACGCCTTAGACCACTGCGCCACCGAGGCGGCAGAGAGAGAATGCTTAATTATTAATTGATTATCATTGATTAGCAATTATTTTCGGTGTTTAAGTATGAAACTACTTTTTTTTTTTTTTTTTTGATTGGAGGTTTAACGACCACCGTGAGCAACTCAATGGGCTACAAGGAATCGCCCGTCCCTAATTTAGGGTCACTGGTTCCAGGGAAGGGAGAGAGCCAGTGCCGTAAGACAAACACAACATCCATGCCTCACCGGGATTCGAACCCGGACCCCTTACGGACGAATGATCAGAGGCCTGCGCCTTAGACCACTGCGCCACCGGGGCTGCTCTGTATAGGTTATAGCACCTGGCGGTAAAACCACTGGAAATAATTCTTTTTTTTTTTTTTTTTTTTTGATTGGAGGTTTAACGACCACCGTGAGCAACTCAATGGGCTATAAGCAGTCGCCCGTCCCTAATTTAGGGTCACTGGTTCCAGGGAAGGGAGAGAGCCAGTGCCGTAAGACAAACACAACATCCATGCCTGACCGGGATTCGAACCCGGACCCCTTACGGACGAATGATCAGAGGCCTGCGCCTTAGACCACTGCGCCACCGGGGCTGCTCTGTATAGGTTATAGCACCTGGCGGTGAAACCACTGGAAATAATTCTTTTTTTTTTTTTTTTTTTTTTTTTTGATTGGAGGTTTAACGACCACCGTGAGCAACTCAATGGGCTATAAGCAGTCGCCCGTCCCTAATTTAGGGATCACTGGTTCCAGGGAAGGGAGAGAGCCAGTGCCGTAAGACAAACACAACATCCATGCCTGACCGGGATTCGAACCCGGACCCCTTACGGACGAATGATCAGAGGCCTGCGCCTTAGACCACTGCGCCACCGGGGCTGCTCTGTATAGGTTATAGCACCTGGCGGTGAAACCACTGGAAATAATTCTTTTTTTTTTTTTTTTTTGATTGGAGGTTTAACGACCACCGTGAGCAACTCAATGGGCTATAAGCAGTCGCCCGTCCCTAATTTAGGATCACTGGTTCCAGGGAAGGGAGAGAGCCAGTGCCGTAAGACAAACACAACATCCATGCCTGACCGGGATTCGAACCCGGACCCCTTACGGACGAATGATCAGAGGCCTGCGCCTTAGACCACTGCGCCACCGGGGCTGCTCTGTATAGGTTATAGCACCTGGCGGTGAAACCACTGGAAATAATTCTTTTTTTTTTTTTTTTTTTTTGATTGGAGGTTTAACGACCACCGTGAGCAACTCAATGGGCTATAAGCAGTCGCCCGTCCCTAATTTAGAGTCACTGGTTCCAGGGAAGGGAGAGAGCCAGTGCCGTAAGACAAACACAACATCCATACCTCACCGGGATTCGAACCTGGACCCCTTCGGACGAGTGATCAGAGGCCAACGCCTTAGACCACTGCGCCACCGGGGTGGCTGTTGGAGGTTTAACGACCACCGTGAGCAACTCAATGGGCTATAAGCAGTCGCCCGTCCCTAATTTAGAGTCACTGGTTCCAGGGAAGGGAGAGAGCTAGTGCCGTAAGACAAACACAACATCCATGCCTGACCAGGATTCGAACCCGGACCCCTTACGGACGAATGATCAGAGGCCAACGCCTTAGACCACTGCGCCACCGGGGCGGCTGAAACTACTTGAGCCCCCGCCCTTCCTCTCATCATTTTTGAATTGCTTCGCCCCTGTCTAGGATTCTTAAGTTTTTAGCGCATGGTCTTGTAAGAACAGTGGAAAATACAGTAACTTTTTAGGAAAATTCTGCAGGTAATTTATTAATTTGAAGAATGCACTACGTATTAATTATCACAAGCA